>JAKSZU010000014.1:40714428-42015868 GCA_026018925.1 Tupaia tana | reverse complement strand
CATTGTATTCAGGAACTGAAAAATCACACTGCACCTTATAAATATGTATAATTATTTTCTATCGATTGAATTTTTGTTTTTGGAGAGGTTTCTTTTTTTGTTTGTTTTTGTTTTTGCTATAGGGTGCATGCGCTCGCCAGAAAGACAGAGAGATAGAAAGAGAGAAATCACCTCCCAGGGGGGATGGCCATGCCGCAATTCCTTCTCCTCCATTCTCCACTCGGGATCTTGGGCATGCACACACACATGCCCGGTATGAGTTTAAGCCACCAGGTCCGGGACTTGAACCGCAGTCGACTACATGGGAGTCCAGCGACATAGCCATTACACTAACTGCTGGTCTCTTGATTGAATTTTTTTAATTAAAAAAAAAAAAAGAAACAATCCACTGAGGAGCTATGTCACCAGAAAATGATAACTAATACAAAGAGACAAACATTTGTTAAGGAGTGTACATTCAAGGTTATTCCTTTGCATTTTTATAGGTTTATTGATAGAAGAGAAAGGCACAGACTCATGTACACACAAAAAAACAATAAATAATATTGGGCTATCAGAAAAGTAATGACGTATTTTTGCATAGAAAAACATAGAAGAATATGCATGACTTTTCCAACAACCAATAAAAAAAAATTTATTGTATGTGTTTACTATATGTTTAAAGCACTTGTCCAAATTATGTTGCTTAATTTTAAAAACACAGTTAAGTACTAGTATTACTTTCTTTTTTATTTATTTTTTATTATCATCATAATCTTGTTTATATTACATTGGATTGCATATAACTTTACAGTGTATTACTTTGCTTTTTCAAAAGGGAATGTCATGCATGGCAGTCAATACAGAGACATTAATCTCCCCACTTCATCATTAGTATTACTTTCTTTTACTAGATAGGGAAATGTAATTTGTCTGGGGCTCTATCCTACCCAAAGGCATTGTGATTTGAACCCAATGCTACCCAACTCCAGAGCCTAACCCTCTGAGCCATGTCAATCAGACTGCCATGTGAATTTCATCCATCATGTGTGACAGTGGAAAAATCAGTGAGAACACCTGCTGCTGGAAATCAGCAAATTCTGTGAGTAAAGAAATGCAAGGAGCCCTATCCGGAGTCACTCTATTTGATGCTGGCCTCCTTCCCCACTAGATATCGGCTAGGGAGTTTCAGGAGAACCAGGGAAAGAAGCTGACCCCCTGGGGCATGCTGTTAGGGCCATGAAAAACCAAGCACGAGATCCCAAATGACTTCAGTATCCTGGTAGAGTTCGAGGACTTCTCTTTTGACAAGAATGGATCTCCCAGCTACAATGACAAGTCGGTCCAATTAGAATGAATTCCGGGACATGTACAAAAAAGGTTTGTAGCCTGGCTACACAGGCTCGACCTGCTGTAGCCATCTTGTCACCAGGAGGAAAATGATATGTGAATAAAGCCCACAGATTAAAGGGGGCCAACAGACAGGAAAGAGAAATTGAGTCTAGGTGAATTGTTTACCTTCCTGTATCCAGCCAGGCTACAAACACCTTTGGCCATCAGGGTAGCTGTTATGTGAGCCAATTACGACTTTTTTTTTTAACCTAAAAACTTCATGTCAGACTATTCGTCATTTCCAACCAAAAGAATCCTCCTCCATGTAAGAGAGATTGATGAGGGAGGCTGAGGGTCATGTCCAGGTCGTAGAGTCTTTAAACAGACGAGTGGGTCTATGAGCACAGATTCCCCAATACCCAGCTTCGTGTGCATTCTACTTTACTTTGTGCCTCTTACTTGTTGGCATCAATAAAAAATGTTTTCCTCCCTTTTAAACAGGAGGGATTTAAATGCTTCCTGACCTAGAATCACCTATGCATAGCCCAGACCTTAACTCATTATGTTCTTGTCTGCTTAGGACAAGAGGGCCACCGGACACAATTTCCAAATGTGCAGAGTCGCAGTGTCTTTAATTATCTCTCTGACATGCAAGAATGGCCTTTGGAGCGAGAGCTGTGCAACCAACTGTCCCCCTCAGTGTGGTTTCTTCAGCATGACCACAGCTTCTAAATTTAAGCTCAGGCTACCTTCTAATTGGGTGGTTAAGTATTCTTTCCCGCCCACTCTTGCTAGAAGCTTAGCCTCAGGCTACTAATTACCGGCAGGACAGGTCAGTTGTTATGTCTGCACCAACTCCATCATTTCTGACATCCTCACACAATGACAGGCTCACCCTGTTCCTTTCAGCAAATCTGGGTTAGCCAGTGTTTGGCTTCATTTTCATGAACACAGGATACCCAGTATTCCTATCTGTGACTTAAATTATTTAGTTGGAATGTTCTGCAGCTAAAATATGTCTATTCGGGCAAATATTTATTTACTCCAGATCTTCTCTGTGCTCAGTCCCTTGCTAGGCCCTGAGTAGACAGGACAGACTTAGATAGATATGGGCATGGAGTGACAGTCCAGAAGGAGAGAGAAGCAATGACCCAGTGAAGAGTCAAATATAGAAATAAAAATTGTGTTCAGAACCAAAAAGGGAAAACGAAAATAATGCTATGAGGAAAACGGAAGAATCTAATTTATATGGGAGAGAGCAGACAAGGAAGGTCTAAGGAAGTGATCATTAAGCTGAGACCAGAATAGGTACCTCACAGGTAAGAGTGAAGAGTAAGGAATTCTATACAGATGGAAGAACAGCAGAGAAGACCCAGAGGCAGAAAGGCTAGTGAGGGATTCATAGAACTGGAAAAAAAGTTAAATTGTAGTGAGCAAGGGTAGAAAGGCCTTGCAGGCCATATTAAGAAATTAGGGTTTGTTTTGTTTTGTTTTTGCTATAGGGTACACATGAGCTTGCCAGAGAGTGAGCAGGCAAGAAATAAATCACCCTCCAGGCAGGATGGTCACACTACATTCCATTCTCTTCCATTCTCCTCTCAAGATTTTGGGCATGCATGTACACGCACTTGGCATAATTTTCAAGCCACTGGGTCTGGGACTTGAACTGCACAGTCAGCCACATGGGATCTAACACTTAACCTTCATGCAACCTGCTAGCCCCAAAATAATTTTTTTTTTTTTTTTTAAGAGAGAGATCTTTGCTATAGGGCATGTGTGCTCACCAGCGAGACAGAGAAAGACAGACAGAAAGTGAGAAATCACCCCCCCCCCCCAAGTAGATGGCCACACCACAATCCCTTCTCCTCCATTCTCCTCTCTGGATCTTGGCACGCTCAGCATGAGTTTTAAGCCACGCCAGGTCCAAGACTCAAACTGCAGTCAACTACTTGGCAGTCCAATGACATAACCATTATTCCATCTGCTGGTCCCAGTAATGTGGCTTTCATTCTAAATGAGGTGAAAGCCATTGTTCACTCATACACTCACTTGTCAGTCGATAGTCTATTAGGCATCTAACACATATTGGGCACCTCTAGGTACCAAGAATGTGTTAATACAGAGGCTGGCTGGATCTTATATGGTGATTGTGGTTTGAATCCCTGGCCTGGTCATGCCAGGCACCCATGTGTGGGTGCCTAGGATTGACAGAATAGAGGACTGGAGGAAGGGGATCATGGCATAACCACAGCCTGTGGAGGGTGCTCTTCTCTTTTTCTCTCTCCCACTCTCCCATGTATACACATAGACCCTATCATGAATAAAGGGACAAAAAAGATGTTGATGCAAAATAAAAACAAAATGTCTTCCTACAGCTTTTCTAGTTTTAATTTCTTTCTTCCATAAGGGAGAGAGACTGAGAAGAAACAGAAAAACAGGTATTCCCAACAGGGTCTTCACACCATGAATCACCTGCAGCTTCAGCTAATTTTTTTTTCCTATTTTTTATTATCATAATATTTTTTATATTACATTGAATCACATATATCTTTACAGTGTATTACATTTCTTTTTCCAGCACAATTACCTATGTAGCTCATGAGGCTAGTGTGTTTAAGGAGGTCTCCAGATGTGAACCTGGAACCTTCCATGTGTGTCAGCCTCCAGGGGTTGGTGCGTCACCACTGCACCACCATCCAGCCTAAGGAGCTTACGTTTTATATTGTAGATGAGGACTCTAACACAGAAGAGCTCTACATGTACAGAAGGGCACTTCGGTTTTCCGTGAAGAGTGGAAGAAGGGAGGCCAGGCAGCTACTACACGGTATGTACAGGAAAACAGACTGCCTGTGCTTCCAAGGAGGGCATTACTCCTGATGCCCGTGGTGAAAGGTATTTTGGTGCTCGGTTTTTGTTTTGGGGGACTTTTTTTTTTTTTTTTGAGAGGGAAAGAAGGGCTTCATCATTTAGCTAGAGTGGTAATGGCTTTGCATGGTTTCATTATTTCATCTCCCCAGTGGTCAAAAGAAATACTGTGAGAGACTTGATAACGCTGAACTGCAGTCTGTGACCTAGAAAGGACCAGTACTAGGCAGTGCCTTTGAGACTCTTTGAAGCTAGAAGCTATGCACACCTAGGCTGCTTGTGGAATAGAGACCTTGGGCTAAAAAATATATACACCAATCCCCAGTCCTTCCTAGTAACACAACCTCTTCTGTAACCTAACTGTATTTCCATGGTTTTTCTTCTCTTTCCATCCCTTCACCACACTCACATGCAGGCAAGTATGTGCATGCACACTCACAATCTGTAAAGGAAAAACTAATATGAACTGGGTCCTACAGAAAATCAGTTCAGAACCATGATTACATAACCATAATAGGTGAATCCAGCTTTTCTCAAAGTGTGATCCAAGGATCATCTGTTTCAGGGTACTGAGAACTAAATAAATGTCCAGATATTTGTGTAAGTCCCACTTTTGGCTTTCAGGATGAAGTCCAAGAATCATCATCTTTCACATATTACTCAGAGATATTTTTTGTTGTTTCATTTCTCTCACCTTCAGAATTAACTCATTTAACTAAGGTAAACCACACATTTTAAGTATCTATTCATTTCTCCATGATTAAGGGTTGATAAAAACCAGGGAATATTGTGTGGTGTCTAAAAGCTTTCCCTTCATTGAAATTCTATGAAATGCAGATACCGTAATAGCTAACAGTCTTTAGAATGAGCCAGATCTAGATTCAAATACTAGCTATGTAACCAAAACAAGTTTTTTAAACTCTTTAAATCTTAGTTTTCAATCCCACTTCTGGGTATCTATCCAAAGGACAGGAAAACGCTCAGTCGGAAAAGTGCTTGCACTTCAATGTTTATTGCAGCATTATTCACAATTGCCAAGACATGGAACCAACCTAAATGTCCACAAACTGATGAATGGATTGGAAAAGTATGGTATATATACTCTATGGAATACTACTCAGCCATAAAAAATAACAAGACCCTGGCATTTGATAGAAAGTGGTCAGATATGGAGGATCTATTGCTGAGTGAAGTAAGCCAGGCTATGAAAGAAAGATATTGTATGTATCCACTCAATATATACCGACTATCCGCACTCTATGGTAGAGAGCAAACTATTGGAGGACATAAAAGCAGTGAAGGTACTTAATAAGAATAGGACAGTGTGGAATGGGGGAGGTAAAGAGAAGAGGATAGAGAAAGATAGCAAGAGAACAATAGAGAGGCAGGATGTTAGTGAGAAACAGATATGGCTTATTAACTGTAGATAATGACATATATAGTATTCTCAACTGGATTGGTCTGAGAAGTATTTCATGATGGGCAAAGTCTTTTTACAAGCAAAATGAGACATAGTGATTGACTGTTTTAAAAAAAATAATTAGAATAATAATAATAATAATGATTAGGGAAAACAGAAAAGATATTGTATGTTGAAGCGGAGAGATTAATGTCTCTGTATTGACTGACATGCATGGCATTCCCTTTTGAAAAAGCATTGTAATACACTGTAAAGTTATATGTAATTCAATGTAATATAAAGAAGATTATGATGATAATAAAAAAATCTTAGTTTTCATTATTTGAAGAATAGAGCCAATATCACTTCATATATTTGTTGCAAGGATTAAATGAAGCACATGGCGAAACCCTTAGAATATATCTGACAGATATTAAGTGCTTAATATATGGAGGTGATAATGAAAACTGTTCAGGGATTCCCCCCCCCCCCCTTAACCTTTGCTACTATTTGGACATGGAGAAGTACTTGAGTAATACAAGAGGGAGAAAGATTACAGACTAAAACTATTATTTTTTCCCTCTGTAAAAGTGAATTTTTATTCACCCTAATCACCATTCTTTGGCTGAGGATACCCAGAATGCCAACCTGAATCCCTTACGTAAGTGTAGAGATAGTTATTCCCATAAGAAATAGAAATAAAACTCCCACATTCTAGCCTTCCTAAGCTTACTCAAGTCTACAAAAGCTTGTCAAAAAACACCTCCTTGATCTACCTTAGAGAGCTTTCTAACCCAAAGTTAATTTGGTGCCAATGGGGAAAGGAGCAGAAAAGGAGAGACGAGGAAAATGTGGCATCTAGTGCCATCTCCAGAACTTAGTCCTAATATAAGTAGAAACCACTTGAGAAATAAATTGCAATATATATTATTCCCAAAAGGCAGAAGGGAAATCTAAAGCTTAGAGAAGTAAAATATACTCTTAATATATTTTGGTGATTGTAGTAAATCAAAAGACAATGCCCTTTGCCATTTCTTCCCATTTTAATGACTGTCTTCTTGTGATAACTCATCTTTATCTTTTTTTGAATGTGACTCCCCTAACCTTGGTTTTAGGCATTCTGAATCTGGTAGCCAAGAGGATAAAAGAAAATGTGCATTGTTTGGATGGAAGAAGGAAAAAAGATGGAAATGAAGTTCTTTCCAAACAGAGCTGATGCATATAGAAATGTTGAGAATATCAGTGAAAACACGTGAACAAATGACATGGTTCCAAGAGAGAGTGATGACGCAGGCTGGAGTTTCTCTTTTAAATTTTTAGGGACCAGCAGTTGGCATAATGGCTATGTCGCTGGACCTCTATGTAGTCAACCACAGATCAAGTCCCAGACCTGGTGGTTTAAACTCATGCCAGGGGCATGTGTGTGCAAGCCCAAGATCCCGAGAGGAGAATGAAGGAGAAAGGATTGTGGTGTGGCCATCCTCCCTGGGGGGTGATTTCTCACTTTCTGTCTCTCTGTCTCTCTCTGTCTTTCTGATGAGTGCACGTCCCCTATAGCAAAAACCTCTCAAAATTTTTTTAAAGAAATATTTTATTTGGCTTTATTTATTATAATTATGATTTTCCAGTTTGATCAGAGAGAGATGGGGATGGGGGTAGAGGGAGGGTGAGAAAGCAAGCCACCAGATTCAGAATTTGAACCATGGTTAGCTATGTGGGAGTCCATCGCCTATAACTACCATGCCACTTGCCAAGCCCTCTCTTAAATTCTTGAGATCACTTAGATCTGGAGAAATTCTGTTGCTGGTTGTGATGGCTGCTGTCTTTATCCCAAACTTCTGTCACAATTCCTCTTACCTCCTGGTTGCAGCAAGAGATCCTAGAACTCTGACCACAACGATGGAATATAATTCTTTTATTTCATTTTTTATACATTCAATCACATTTTTTAGCTTACAAAGTGAATATTTCAGTACGTGAACATTTCTCCCTAGTCCAGTTGATTAAACTATAAAATATCTTCAACAGATAATACCACATTTTAAAAGTTAACACTGTACCATAGGTATTGGCCACCTAGTTTGGACCAGGGCTAGATTTGGGACCCTAGCCAATCTGAAACTTTATTGTGAATCTTCTTAAAAAGCTTGATGATAAGAATCCCTTTTCCTCCCTATCCATGAAGCTTGACAATGTGGCTCTGGAGCTTCGGGGGGGGGGGGGGGGTGGTGGGTATACAATACGGTATAGAATTCTATGAGGAAAGAAAGCTTATATCTTATGAAAAATCTCCCCAGGTTCTCAGCTCTAGGCCCTGGTCTGCAGCTCTTTATTTGATTGAATGAGATCTCAGTTTTTACTTAATCTAAAAGAACATGAATATTTATCACTTGGAATTCCATAGGTACTAATACACTTATATCAGGAGCAGAAAATACAAAACCCAATAGACCAGGTTATGTGCTGACTGATGCTTCATGCTCATGGGGTGGAGGGAAGTTGTCCTTTTAAAACCTCACTCATTAAATAACATCATTTAAAATAGCAGCTATATATTGGGTGTATATATATATACACACACACACACATATATATACACACACATACATATATACACACATATATACACATACATATATATATAATACACACACACACAAACACACACATATTACTAAGGGATAAATTTGGTAAAAGGTATGCAAGACTTATACACTGAAAAACTATAAAATCTTGCTAAGAAAAATTAAGAAGACCTAAAGAAATGGAGAGAGAGAGAGAGAAAGAGAGAGAGAGATGTTTATAGATGGGAACACTCAATATTAGTAAGATATTAACTTCTCTCAAGTATGACACAACCCCAAACAAAATTTCTGAAGGACTTCTGTAGAATTTGACAAGCTAATTATAAAATTTGTATTAATACATAAAGGACCCAGAATAGCCAAAAAAAAAAAAAAAAAAGCATTAAAAAAGACTGAATTTAAAGACTTACTACCTGATTTCCAAATGTATTGTAAATGGATGGTCTCCCCACCTCAGCAATATTGACATTTTGAGCTAATTCCTTGTTGTTAGTGGTTATTCTCTGTATCATGGGACACTTATCAGCATTCCTGATCACCATGAGATACAAGCTGTGACAACCAAAGTGTTTCCAGACACTGCCAAATTGCCAGGGGAAGAAGTCATGCACAGTTCATAGCCACTGAGCTATAACAATCAATAAAGTGAGGTGTTGGCATAGAGACAGACAAATGAATAAAACACAAATAGCAAGTCAAAAAATAGAATAGATTGATTTTTGACAATGGTCCAAAGACAATTCAATGGGGAAAAGGGGGCAGTCTTTTCAGCAAATGACACTTTAACAATTAAATATCACTAGACAAAGAAAAGAACCCCCAATTATACCTCACACCATATATAAAAATGAACTCAAAATAAATTTTACATTTAGCATGTAACATAAAAATCTAAATTTTATAAAAATTCTAAGAGGAAATATGGGTAAAAATGTTTGTGATCCTGAGTTAGGCAAAGATTTTTTGTTGTTGTTGTTATGGCACTAAAAGCCTTATCTATAAAAAATGGATAAGGTAAAATTAATGCAATAAAAGGGGCGTGGTGGCGCCCGCCCTATGGCAAAATTAATGCAATAAAACTGAAAATCTCTTCCCTTCAAAATAAACTGTTATAAAATGAAAAGATAAGAAACAGTCTAGGAGGAAATTTTTTTCAAATCATAAGATGAAGAGTCCCAATGAAAGACTTATATGTAGAAAATAAAAAGTCTCAAATGCAATGAGAAGTAAACAATCCAATTTTATAAAATTGAGTAAAGACTTTGAAGAGCTACTTCATCAAAGAATCTATATTGATGGCAAATGAGCATGTGAAAAGATGTATGTTGGGGGTCCACAGATGGCATGGTGGTTAAGGCACTGGACACTCCCACATGGCCAACTGAGGTTCGAGTCCCAGATCTAGTAACTTGCTTTCTCACTTTCCCTCTTTCTGTGTGTGTCTCTCTCTGGTCAAACTAAAATAAATGAATAAATAAAATTAAATAAAATAATTCTTTTTTAAAAATGCACATCACTTCTACTTATTAGGGAAGTAGAAATTAAAACCACAGTGAAATATCATTACATACCTATTAGGATGGCTAAACTTAAACTTGTACTAAGTTGACAAGCAAGTGGAAGAACTAAAGCTCTTGTACATTGCTGAAGAAGTATAAAATTGTATAATTACTCTGGAAAATAGGTAGTTTCTTAAAACATTAAATGCTTACTATATTAATTTGTTAGGGTTGTTGTAACAAATTACTACGATCTGGGGAGCTTAAACAACAGAAGTGTATCAGGTCAGTTACTTCTGAGGGCTCTGAGGAGGAATTTGTTCTCTACCTCTCCCCTGCCTTTTGGGGCTGGCTGGTAATCGTTGGTGTTCCTTGGCTTATAGAAGCATCACCCCAATCTCTCTGCATGCCATTCTTCCTGTGTGCCCATCTGTGTCCAAATTTCCATCTTTCTATAAGGATGCCAGTTGTAGTAAATTAGAGCCCACCCTAATGACCTCATTTTAACTTGATTGCCTCTGTGAGATCCTATTTATCAAAGAAAAGAACACTTTCTGATGTAATGCAGGTGAGAACTCCAGTATATCATTTTGGGAGATACAATTTAACCTGTAACACCTACATATGACCTATCTGTTATTTCATTTCTAGGTATTTACCCAAAAGAAATAAAAACATATAGTCATGTCTTCACAGCCCCTTTATTAGTAAGACCAAAAACTAGAAACAAGCCAAATGTCCATCAACAAGTGGATGGATGAACACATGGTGGTATCGCTGTACAGTAGAATACTGCTCTGCTGTAAAAGAGGATTCGTTATTGATCTACAGCATGATATAGATGAATGCTAAGATAAATTACTCTTAGTAATAGAAACTAGACAAAGAGCACCTTTTGTGACTCCATTTATACAAAACCTAAGAAACTAGATGATAATCTATGGTGACAAGAAACAGCTCAGTGGTTGGCTAGTGTTGGGGAACAGGATGGAGAGTGCTGATGTAAAGAGGAACAAAGAAACTTTGGGTACTGATTGATAGATTTTTTTTCACTCTCTTGAATATAATGACAGTTTCATAGGTTTACCCATATGTCAAAATGCATCCAATTGTACATTTTAAATATGTAAAGTTTGCATGGCAATTATAGCTCACCAAAGAAGGTCAGACGGCACTTGGATGTAGCAGGTCATCTGGTAATACAAACAATAAATTGTCATGATAATCTGATGATTATTTTATAAAGCAGTTGGGACATCTTCAAGAAATACTGTCTCACCATTTAAAGACAATTACCAGGCCAGCAGGTGGTGTGGTGGTTAATGAGCTGAACTCCCAAATGGCCAACCACAGTTTGAGTCCCAGACCTGGTGGCTTGCTTTCTCACTTTCCCTCACTCTGTGTCTCTTTGGTCAAATTAAAACAACAACAACAATAATAAATAAATAATTCTTAAACATAAATTTTAAAAAGATAAAACAGTTATGTTTCTATAACATCATCATCTTGAAACACCACCTAAGATGCCAGAAAAAGAGAGGCCAGCAGGTGGTATGATGGTTAAGGTGCTGGACTCCCACACGACCAATCATGGTTCAAGATCCAGACCTGAAATCTTGGTTTCTCACTTTCTCTCTTTCTTTGTCTCTCTCTGGTGAGCGTCTGTGCCCTATAGCAAATTTAAAAATAAAATAATGATATATAAACTAAAATAGTCTTTAACAAAAAGAAAGATGCCAGAAAAGGAAATGCTACCACCTAAAAGAGGTTTGGTGCCTTGGGCTGGAGGAGGAATACCCCACGTAACTGAGTGGAAAGGGCAAACACTACTGAAAGAAGAAGGTCTTTCAGGTTGATTTGTCCTATCAACGCCAAATTAGCTCATTAATTGAACACACATAAACTGAGCTTGGACAAGTGTCTCAAGTTTTCAATGTGATGATGAATTAGATGTACTCCCCATCTGTAAGAAGTTCCTAATCTGGTAGGAAGAGGACAAAGGCTACACATACTCAGTTTACCAGAATACTGTCTCTTTATGACTGTGAGCAAGCAGTGGTGCTAAGTACTGCAGCATACAAAGGAATGGGGTGGGCTTGTCGATTCTAACCAATAGAAGTCCATCAAAGCATATCTATTGCCAGACCATCCACATCATTTTGCATCTGACAGTGACACGCACCAAAGAGTTTGGGAAGAAACAGTAATCTTCTTTGGTGCTTGTGTGAAAGTTTGAGACTTTTCCCAACAAATCCCAGGGTCCATATTCTGTGCCTACAAACTTAAATTCATCCAAGTTATTTGGCACATGAGCAAGAAAGGATACACCTGGAGCCTATAGAATCAATAGTACAGAAAAGATTCATTTGAACATGATGTATCAATTCATTGAAATCCACCTAGTCAAGCCAGTGTTTAACGACTTGCAGGCAAACAGCCAATTGATTTGCTATCTTCCTTTTTAATAATTGGCTGCTGGTTGATGTAGCACAGTTAAAGAGAACTAGACATTTAATCAAAATCCCCAATAAACTGTAAGAAGAGCAAACAGAGGATGAGCACTGGAATAAGAGACTTTCCCATCAGAGTGTATGGTATTCGTTAAATTAATAAACCTCTCTGAAACTTAAATCCCTCATTAATAAAAGGGATCCTAGTATACCTACATTAAAGAGTCAATGTGAAGATTTAAAGAGTTAATGTGCGTGGTTTCTGGCTCATGGTATATAAAACTTATCATCATCATCATCATCTTTATTACAACAACTAGCAGTTGTAGTAATATTGTCATTATTGTTATTTATTTATGTTCTAGAGCTGTTACTTGCTCTCTAGGCATATCTCCATTGGTTGGACTTTTTACCCTTTTTGAGCTTTTATCCACTTATCTGTAAGATAGCAACAATGAGAACTACTCGGCATAATTCAACTATTTAAAAAATAGTTATACTTGACAGGTGTGTGCTGGACATGAGAGATATATGATTCCTGACCTCAAGCAGTTTCAGTCCATTGAGAATGTCACACAGACAGCTGCCATATAGGATGAAATGTCTGTACAAAGTGCTATACAGGATGTAAGGACGTACAAGGACTCCTCATCTGGTAGGGTGAAGACAGGCTTCTTGATACAAGTTAGCTATAAAAAATATTTTTACCCCCAAAGGAAACAGCTATCCAAAGACTCGAAGGCAAGAAGCTGTTTATGATTTAGCAAATAACAGTTTAGTTTGGCTGGAGAATAGAGTCCTGCTAAAAGGGAAGTAAAAGAAATGTTGATCAGGTAAGTAGAGACCAGACCAGAAGGGCCTCATATATGAAGTTCTGTCATTATCTTGAAGTATCCTCTGTACAAAACTAGTACTAGAAACAAATGTTATAAGTGAAAATACTCCTCAATCATAAGGTTCTATTCCGAAGGTGCTATTATCATCAGATTCAGCTCCAGGCATTCTGCACAGGGTAGCCTGCAGTCTCACGTTCTCCACCACCTTCATGCACATACGACATCATAGGATTGCCACAATTATACATACGCAGTTCCATTCCTGATCACCTTCTGCAAGAAACTTAAGTCAACAAAATCAACCATTACCACCTTGTGGCAAGAGCTGCTGTCCATAGCTCTGCTTTTACTGATTTTATGTTCAAAATCCAAGAGCTCCCAGGAAGCCTGGTGGATTGTCCTCAGCTTTGCTTTCCCTTGTGATGAAACAGGCTTGCTCACAGCATTGAATTTATTTTGCCAAAGGGAAAGAGACTTGCTATGTTAAACAGAGACCACACTGCTTGTCCTTGGACATGTCTCTGGGTAGCAGTCAAGGGCCGAATCTCTCAAAAAGACACAGGGAAATAGAACCACTGAAGCCCCTGGATAAAAAGAAATAGTGCCAATTTTTAGAAATATAAACACACCCTTAGAAATTGTATTGTCAACCATCCATAAGCCTTGCTGTCAGATGGGCACGCAGTCTCGAAGCCTTAGAGAGCTGCCAACTAATGGTTTATATTGTCACTAATATGTTACAAAAGGCTTGAACATTCAGTGAAAAAGTAAAAATGGGAAATTTGGGGAGGTGCCAGAAATGTAAACTGGGAAGGCTTCCATGGCAAAGAAAGGAGTCTTGATGCACGCCAGGGGTGAAATATATGTGCACTATTTTTAATTGTCCCTTGGGATGAAATTGAGATCTCTGCATCTGAGCTTCTTTATAAGAAAAATTGCTTGGAGGAAAGCTATAGTTTTCCCATACAAAAGAAAATAATGCACCTAAGAAACTACAAAAAGGCAATTATTACAAGATGGTCCACTCATTATGTGAGATCACACCTGTGCTTTCCATTCTGAAGTGACAATGAGCTAGAGAGCTTGTCTAGTAAATCTTGGAAGAGAGACTGCTTTCATCCTCTTGTAACTAGGTTCTCCCTGCTTTAGTAATCACAGTTACTTAACTGATACATTTCAAAACGCCCATTTTCAGGGCCAGCAGGTAGCTTGGTGGTTAAAGATGCTGGCTTCCCACATGGTCAACCATGGTTTGAATCCCGGACCTGGTGACTTTCTCTCTCTCTCCCTATCTGGTAAAATTGGAATAAACAAATGAATAAATGAAAGTTAAATAAAATAATTCTTAATAAAATAACGCCCATTTTCCTGAAGCTCCAAAAGCCATATAATAACACCACAATATTTTATGAATCTATTAAAACTGATGTATTAATTTTTAGGATTATTAGAACGATTATTAGATAATATTAAATTAGGAGTTCTTGAAACTAATCTATTAATTTATTAGCTATAATGAATTAAACAAGCAAATAATGAGTCGGGGATTAAAAATCAAACTGAAATACATAGTATCATAGTTCAGATCAATCATCCGCAGCCAGAGGAAAATGATCCTAGGAACACTAACTTTCGATACATGAATTCTCATTGAAAACGGTTTCTAGTTCAAGAGGAATGGCCATGGTAGTAAGAGGATGTTAGAAAAAACTTTCTGCCCAAAATTCCTAGCACATCAGCATGTCTGTAAGTAATTGATCAGATGCCTAGGTTTTATTTCAAAGTATTGAGTTTCTGACTTAGAAACCTTAGCTTTTGACTCAAAAATTCTTCCTATACAATGTGTTTAGAGATACAAAGGCATCAAGTGGTTTATACAAAATTAGGTTAGGAGGCCTATTATATGCAGTTTGTCTAACATTGGTCTCATATACCCAAACTCAACAGATCTGAAAAAGAGAATGACTATATTTGTTCCAGTAAGTCAGAGAAAGAACCAGCAAATATTTAGCTAAATATGATATTAGAAAAGCTGCTTCAGAGTGAATCTTAGAAGAGCAAAGACGTTATGTCATGTTCCAGCTGTTAAGACAATGTTAACTGTACAATACCTACACACACAGTGGCTCAAATGATTAAGAAAATCACTTATTTCTATTTGTAACCATAAGGATGTCAAGTCCTGCAATAAATGCTTTGAAAAATCAAACATGGCTCCAGCCAGTAGGTGGCATAGAGGTTAAGGCACTGGATCCCACATGGTCAGCTGCATGGTTGGAGTCCTGGACCTGGTGGCTTGAAAATCATGCTGGTGGGACCAGTAGTTGGTGTAGTGGTTAAGATGCTAGACTTCTGTATGACTAATTGCAGCTTGAGTCACGGACCTGGCAGCTTCAAAGTCATACCGGGTGTGTCTGTATGCATGCCCAATATCCTGAAAGGAAACTGGAGGAGAAGGGTTCGCAGCCTGGCCATACCCACTGAAGAATGATTACTGAATTTCCCTCTGTCTCTCTCTGACATTTTCCAGCAAGTGCACATACCCTATGGCAAAAATAAATAAATGAACGAAAGAGAGAAAGAAGCAAAATAAAGGGAGAAAGAAAGAAAATTACTCTGGGTAAGTATGCATGCATGCCTAAGATCCTGAGAGGAAACTGGAGAAGGGATTAAGGGATGGCTATCTCCCCTGGGGGTAATTTCTCACTTTCCTTTTTTCTCTCTCTCTGATGAGTGCAGGCATCCTACAACAAAAACTAAAAACAACAACAACAACAACAACAAAAACCACATGGCTCATGAGGAGTCTCCAGGAAGTTTACAGAAAACAAGTTTTATGGAAAAACTATGCATGGATTTCAAAATTTCGGCACCAAAATAAACTTGTACTTTAGTTCCATTTTCCACGAACTTTTAAAAGTTTCTTCATATAAGACATGTGTGCTGTCTTTAAGACTATTCGTATCTCCCCTGGAGAAAAAAACTTTTTGAATATCAAACTTAAAGTTATATAATCTAGTATATATTGAAGGCTATGTTTTCTAGTATTCATTAATTTATTGCACCTTGTCAAATCCCTATTATGTGACAAGCACTATCTTAGCACTTAGGGTGTCAAGAATGATTTATTCCACTTACTCTCTGCCCTACTAGAAGAAACTCATAGTAAGAAGTACAATTTCCCAAATTATTTCCCATGGATGCTGGAATTTCAATATCCAATTTAAGTATTGAGCTCTTTTCCCCTTATTTGTGTTCTTCACATCAACTTAGAAAATACTAGTTTCATTCTATTTATAATATAAAAATCCAAATAACAGAAGTTTATTTAGGTTTTTGTTTGGGAAATTTCCATGGATAATAAGGATTTTGAGCAAAGCACTGGATAATGGAAATGTCTTAGAATGCTGGAAAGACTCTAGGCAAGAAGGTCTTTTGGGCATGGTATAGATGAATAGTGAACATGACAGATGGAAATTAAAGTGACTGTCCCCCTTGCTGGATCACAGGCCCTTAGAGTTGTGGGAAATAAAATTTGATAGGTGAGTTGAGACCAACACTGGAGAATTTTGAAACATAAATTGAAGACTTCATTCTTGATTAAAAAAGTGACACAAGAGTGCCATATTTCTAAGAGATAACCTAGCTATGATATTTTATGCATCTGGTATGTAAAGAAAAAAGTCTTGAATATACTTGGAGGATAATAGGACTGCAACTGTTTCAACCCAGAAAAAAGAAATGGATCAACATGATTATGTTAATAAGAAGTCAACGAAAATTACTTCACACAATAAAGCACCCCCAAATTAAATAGAAACAACAAATAAAGATGTTGTGAACTTTAATTTGTTTCTTAATAACAGAATCAGTCTGAGGCATTAGAAAAGAATTCATCAATTTTAAGAGTGGGAAGGAACTGTACTTCAATCTTGGAGGTCCTGTGATAGGCAACATGACATTGCTACAAAAAGTTCTTGAGTTATAAACATGGACTGCCTAGGTTCAAACCCTGTAACGGTTATTTACTATTTGTTCTATCTTCATCCAAAATATTTGTTTTTGTTATACAGAGTGATATATTCTCAAGAAAGCTCAACACTGTATGAGCATTAAGAAATTATATAGCTTTGGGACCAGCATGTGGAGTGATGGCTAAGACACTGTACTCCCACATGAATGATCATGGTTCAAGACCTGGACCTGGTAGCTTGCTTTCTCACTTCCTCTTTCTCTCTAGCTTTCTCTCTCTCTGGTGAGAACATGTGCCCTGTACTAAATGAAAAAAAAATAATAAAATTAAATAATTATTTTATAAAAAGAAATTACATAGCTTTATTTTTTTTTTACTTTGTATGATTTTTCAATACTTTCTAAATATATACTATATATCAAGAATTGAGGTAGGCACTAGGGATTCAGCATTGAGCAAACTGGACATGAGAGTTGGCTCAGTGGAGTTTATGTTACTACACACAAATTTCCTATGAATGTCCAGAAAACAGAGAGCACACCTCTTGCACCATATTCACAGACTAGCTCACCATGGCAGATCAGATGTCTTCAATGGTGTGCTTTGTAAATGTCAGGTTTGAGCATGGTGCATTCATATACTGTAGATCCTAAGTAGGATTTTTAAAGAAAATATGAAATCATTAATCAGTATGAAAAACCATCAACTGACTTGTGTTGCTATTCAGAGGACATGATAATCATCACTAGCACTTAGAATGCCAGCATTGGCAAGGTTGAGAAAGATCAAGTCATTCTAAATCTCCTCTTTACAGATAAATGAACTAAAACTGAAAGGATAAATGGTTTATCTAAGGATCCTTAGCTAGTCAGAGGCTCAGAAGGGTCAAAAGTCAAGCTGCACTTTACATCAATACTTAGCTCTGCCTGATATATTAGAAAGGACACTGTTTGTTTGTTTTCTTTGTTTTAAAGAATTATTTTAATTTTATTCATTATCATTTTTTATTTGACCAGAGAGAGATAGACAAACAGAGAGAGAAAAAGAATGAAATTGAGAAAGCAAGCCACCAATCCAGAACTCGAACTGTGGTCAGTCATGTAGGAGTCCAGCACCATAACTACCATGCCACTTGCTGGACCCTAGAAGGGACACTATTTGTTAAAGCAATGAAAAAGCTGGAGACTTTGTAGTCAACCTATGATAGTGGGATGTCAGAAAAGTCATAACGCATTTTTTTGCCTAGAAAAACACATCATGACTTTTCTGACAACCCAATATTTAACTGCAACATCCTTTCATTTGGAAAATCACACCTTCCCTTTTGCTGTATTCTTTCTCAGCTCATATAGTTTAAGAAAGGACCATCTAGCCTCCCAGGTGCAGGTGAGGCCATTTTACACAGTCTTCACCAACTAGAAGACTCATCCTTTCTGGACACTTATTAGTTAAGGGATGTCCTAAGTTAAGTCAGGTGATGCCCTCCTTAAGATTTTTTTCAGGTTACTGGGAAAGAGATTTCTTCTATAGTCAGGAAACATGTAAACAGAGAAATTCTGGAACTCTTAAAGTAATGTTGCCTACCAGGGAGAGACCCTGTTTGGGGGCAGAAAAAAGCAAGAAAGCAGAAGCAACTGATGAAAATATAAAGCACAAATTTTATGATTAAATCACCTGGATTCAGCCTTGCCTGAAGCTAGACCTTCATATATTTTCCTATAAAACGAGCCAATCGTTTACTTCCGGAAAAGTCACGACACATTTTTGCAGAGAAAAACATAGACACAATACATCATGACTTTTCTGACAACCCAATAGCTTAAGTTTTTTTCACTCACGACTAAAAATAAAACTCCCTCAAAATATAACCGGTTCCTTCCAGAATACGTGAAGTACTATTATATCCAACTTGAAATGTTTTCATAGTATCCTCAGGGAAAAAAAATGAAAACAAAAAACTTGATGGCCAAGCACCTTGAAGATTGCTGCCAGGAAGTGTTAAGTGTTATTTACAATTGGTTATTTAAGAAATTTTGGAAGAAGGAAGCACATGATGATGGGTAAGATCAAGGCTTTGGAGACACACAGGCTTGGGTTACATGTTCCATTCTAACTCTACCACTGAGTGGCACTGTGACGTGGGGGGTTAGAATTTCAAGATATGACCTGATGGGAAGGGGACATCCTCATTTTGATGTGACAGTAGTTACCAAGTACATGAAATTATGGTGCTGAGCATTCAAGATGTGAAATGAAATGAGATACAATTTTCATCCTCCAAGGAGCTAACAACACTGTTCAAAACATTGATAGGTGTCAAATAAAGATTCTCTACCACAAACACTCTGGAGTTCAGGGATAAGGGAGATAGCCATGAACTTGAATCCTTGTAGAAGATTCCACTGTGTGACAATTATAGAGCAAGGAAAAATGTGTTTTGCTCCTATTTCTTCCAGCAAACATACATAGAAACAAATATTTAATTACGGAAAGAAAGATCATTGAGAAGCCAGCCAAATTCCCCATTTTACACATGGAGAGACATTGAAGCCCCATCAAAGAAGAGGCTTATCCAGGTCATACAACTGGCCACTGGAAAGTTGGGCCAAGAAATCAGTTTGAGGCTTCTCAGTTTGGAGGCTTCTGAATCTGAGGGTTCTCTATTTTCATTCTAAATAGAGTGGCCAACCCATATCATACACAATTTGCTCTAAAGTAATCTCCATCACAACTCCTGCTGGTGTGAGGACTGTATCACTTCCTGTGATCACTATTTTTGTCATTACTTCATTACCTAAATTGACCTAAATTTAAGATCTTTATTGTACTCATTAATTTTAAAATGTTCAGTTGGCAGTATGTTGGAAGGCACATCATTTTTCTCATAATAGTATCAACCTTGCTCTCCAAAATGATTTTCTCTTAAACAGGATCAGGAACCGGAAGTGGGATTGTTCTCCTGTTTTGATGGTGATCTCGTTTCCTCTGGTTAGGATCTGCTCTAGGCAGAGGAGTCTAGGCCCCTTGGACCCACGATTCCAATTCCTGCCTGCCTACAGACTTGAAACAGAATTCCCAGTACCAGATTAGCATCTCTGCCTAGGGGATAACCGTGCTCTGACTTAATTTGCAACTTTTTCTGATGCCGAAATCCCTGCTAGGTCTAAAATTTTAAATGCTTAGTCAACTTATTTCCACAGTTTAGCATTCTCTCTGGCTTTCCAGACAGTAATACAATTAGAGACATAAAACTTAGAACGTTTTCCAGTGCAACCTACCTTCTTGATTCAATCTCCCTTTGGATTTAAAGGGATCTGTTCTAGAAAGCCCAACCATCCAGACATAGATTTGAATTCATTTTTCTGCAACTTCTGAGATTCTGCAGGCTTACTGACAAATCACAGGAAATTTTATATTTTTCCCCTTCTCTTTGATAGCTTCCTGGCTCTCTGTCCTTCTGCCACCAGCTGGATTATGGTCCACTAATGGTGGTGGATTCCAAAGAGACAGAAGGCTGTTTTCAATCCATTTGTTATTTTAATGACAATGAATCACCCCATAAGCCTTGTTAAAACCTCATTTAATCCAGAAAAAAATAGAGGCACCCAGACACTTAAGCAGGAACAGGGTAATATCAACATCCATCAAAGCAGAAATAATGGAGTGGAATAAGCCCTAAAAAGGAAGGTCTCGTGAGGCATGTGACCATCCCAGAATAAATCAAGGCTATTCATTTAACTACTTAGCACTAATCCCACATTGCTTAACCCTCACTTTATCAGAAGTAGAAAACTGTGCATATCTGTTCTCAAACTTTAGGGTCTAAGTAGCTAGAAAAACCTTGACTTTGAATATATAGCCAAAACACTAGGAAAAATGAATTGAAAAACAGTCATGGTAGGGATCTTAGACATCATGGTAACAACACCTCTCTTCATAGGTGCACAAACTGAAGTTCAAAGAGAGGAAGCAAGCAGGACTTTTCCCAAAGAGTTTTTGTAAATGGCCTAACCTCATCTGAAATGAGTATTGGCCAGGCAATACTCATTTTAGTCTTGGTTCTGTCATTTATTAGCTACATGCTCCTGGACAATTCGCTGAACACCATTATGCCTCAGTTTCCTCATCTACAAAATATGGATAACTACAGTGCCTACCTCATGGCGTCAAGGTAAGGATTACATGAATTATGTGCATCAAGTGTTAACCCCATCATAAACATCTGAAAATGACAATCATCAGTATTATTATTTATCATGTGAAATTTTATATATGATACACTGGAAGAGATAAGTCAATCCAAAGACTTCTTCCCTAATCCTCTGCTCCTCAGTCAATTACCCTCACTTTCTTTCACAGACATGTCTCATAAGCACAACCATAACGTCAGGAGACCTGGATGTCAGGTTCGGCTTTGCCAGGCTCTATGTTAGTAACCTTAGACAAGTCAATTTAACAGTCTGTTCCCCAATGTCTTTATTCATAAGAACAGGAAGTAAGACCAGGTGAAGTCTACAGTCCTAATCATTTCTACTACTAAAAGGATTTAGAATCTAGACCGTTGGCCAGTTACCCAGGCCATTTCCCTAGATTTCTAGTCAATGGGAAATTCTAGTGACATTCAGTCCCATTGATGGGGAACTGTCTTGAACTCTCTCCTCTGCCAGCCTGCTATGGATGTTCACAACCACCCTGATGCTCCTCTACACCACAGCAGCTTCTGACCTCCTCTCAAGGAATCCTAGTTTAGAGGAGATGTTGCTGAAGAGGCCCACAGTAGTCCGACCTGAACATTTGCATTTTACAAGTCCTTTGTCAACAAATGAATATCACCAAAAAGACAAAGAGCTCTCGGAATGAAATTCAGACCAGTCATGTTTATAATATGGGGTTTGCAGAACAGAAGATAAAGTACATGAGACTGATAGGTTCATGCACCTACATTTGAACAGAATCCTAACCTGTTTCCTGGCTTTAAGAGAAGTTCCTTAGCATTTCTATGATTTAAGTTAAAACTGGTTTTCTTAATAGTACCATGTGAACTTACCATTGAAAGTAGTTAGATTATTTAAGAAATTGTGTGATCAATACAATGTGCGTGGAAAAGGAATGGAAGACAATTGTAGACATCAGAGACAGTGGGAGAAGAGGGTGGGAAAAGACGGAGGGTCAGAAAGAGGGGTAAAAAATTCTAGGAACTATAAATGGAAAATTTTTGATAATAACATGCATGATTAAGTCACTATGCAGTATATTCTGGATGGGAAATCACATTTTGTATGCTGTGATGATGCTTAGGGAAATAATGTAAATTAAGTTACAAAAAAAAAAAAGTTTCAGGAAAAAAAAAAATCCATTCAATGACCGCAGTAAGATATATAGCCCCAGCTAGGTGCTACTTTATAGGATGCCTAAAGTTAGACTTGTGTTCATGGAAATGTATATATCAGCTGTGTTTGCTATGAAAATATTTAGATTAATTAAGATCTTTAGTAATTCAATAAAAAATGGGGGGGAGGGGAAACAATATAGAAAGTAAACATAGATACCAGAGACAGTGTGGGAAGAGAGTGGGAGATGGCAGAGGGTAAGAGATAGGGAATCAAGGATGGTGGGAAAAAAAGTAAAATATATAGGAAACAAGAAATGGAAAATTATTTGTTGACAATAACATGTATGTTGATGTGCTTGATTGAGACAATATACAGTGTACTCTGGATGGAAAATCTCACTTTGTATGCTGTAATGATGTACAGTGAATGAACGTAAACAAATAAATTTAAATAAAATTGAAAAGAAAGAAAAAATATGGGGTTTGAAGCCTTAATTATATTTTCTAATTTTTAAAATGTGTATATAGGGTTTCTTACATACTAGGTGCTATATTAATAGCCTTATCTGCAATAGATTAGCTCACCACATCTTTACCAAGATCCTGGGATGTAGGTACTTCATTATGGCTATTTTACAAATGATAAAATAGGCACAGTCTTACTATGATCAAGTATACAATTTTCCTAGGCACTCCAACTAACATTTAATCTGCTAGCCATACTTACCATGTGTCGTTTGAATGTGGATTTTTTTTTCTTTTTTTGGCAGGTTTGCTTACTCCATTACAGGTTTTAATTGAGCTTTCTTTATGTCTATATAGCAGATGCATAAAATCATTAAGTACTATTGAAAACTCTCAACAGGAATATTGATTTTTTTTCTACAGTCTTCCATGACATGGTTATTACTGACAATTTAGACTTATGCATGTTAAAATAAATTGACCTGGCATGTGCTGCTGAATACAATCTGAGTGATCTCTCATTGCCTGATTGTACATCCTCAGATAAAACAATATAATTGGTGGTGGATGAGAAATGGAAATATTTGCCATGTTTTGCCAGCAACTTGAGACTGTCTGAATGCAAGTGTTCTTTTTTTCTGAATGTCTCTTTTTTAAATAATGTTAATCATACTTTAAGTACTTGAGTTTCTATACAAGTCATGGCTCCCCAGACAAACAGAACCACTGATTTACATATGTATATATATGAAATATACCTATAATAGATTTATATATTTTATATATTGTTAGATATATATTACATATAATAGATATATATAATTATATATTATGTACAATAGATATACATATATGTGTAGAATATATAATTATATAATATCTAACATATATATGTACATATATAGATGTATATATATTTATATAAGCTAATTTATTAAAAGGCAATTCCTTGTAATAAATCTATATACATATATATAAAGTACATATGAAGTATATACATATACTTTTTTAAAGAATTATTTATTCAATTCTTTATTTATTCATTTATTTTAATTTGACCAGAGAAAGAAAGAGACAGAGAGAGAAAGACATAGAGAGAGAGGGAAAGTGAGAAAGCAAGCCACCAGGTTCAGGACTTGAACCATGGTCAGCCATGTGGGAGTGTCCAGCACCTTAACCAACACACCACCTGCTGGTCCCAATACATATAGTTATTTATTTTAAGGAGTAGGTTTACAATAAATTGGCTTATATGAATATAATATACTTTAATATATAAAAATATGTATTAATCTCTATTAATATATAATACATATATATTCATCTATGTATTAGGTGGGCAGGAACGTCATGATTTATTTTTCTACACAAAAATGCATCCTGACTTTCCTGACAACTCAATTTATATATATACAGAGATTTCTCATAAGGAATTGGCTCATGTGATTATGGAGGGCTGGAAAGTGCCAGATGCTGCTCTCTGTAAGCTGGGGACTCAGAAAAGCTGGTGGTTACTTCCAGTCTGAGTCCAAAGGCCTATGAACCAGAAGAGAAGATGGTATGAATTCTAGTCCAAATCTAAAAGCCTGAGTGCCAGGAACACTAATGGTAAGACCCAGTCCAAGGGTAGAATAAGACCAATGTCCCATAATGACATTCAGGCAAAGGGAGTGCATTCTCCCTTACTCCAGTTTTTTGTTCTACTCAGGCACTCAACAGATTTGATGAGGCTCACACACACTGGAGAAGGCAATCTAATTCATTTGGCCTACTGATTCCAAATCTCACCCAGAATAATCCTTGCATATATACCCAGAAATAACATTTAACCAAATAGCTAAGCATTCCATGACCTACACAAAATGATACGTAAACGTATGCATCACAGTTCTAAGTTAAATGACACTGTTAAGGAGTCGAATTGTATACTTTTAGGTTCAAAAAAATCTGGATTTATTTTTTTCTCAAATCACACAGGTAAAAATAGACATAAAGAGATCATAGGTCACACAAAGTTCCATATGTTTATCTTTCTTCTATTCACCTATAAAATTCTTCAAGGCCAGGAATTATTATACAACTTCATGTTCTTCTCAAAACTTAGACTGGTTCTTAGAACACAGATGGTACCATGAAACTAACTTAGGGAGAAAAATATGAAGTTACTGAACATGAAGGGAATTAGGAGATCAATCCATTTACACTAACATATAACTCCTAGGCAGAAGCACTTAAAGAGTAGAGGACCCACTATGTACAAATTCAGCATTTAATGACTAAATCATCAGTTGGAATAAATATTACCCTTCCCAGAGGTGTTTACACAGATCTTCAGCTCAGACCAAATTAATAGCAACTATGGACAACATCTTAATTTTTTCCCCTTGCTAAATTACTATGGAGATGAATTTTATCAACTTAATCCACCGGCTTAAACTAATTCTTCATTAAAGCGTAACTTTCTCCCATAGGGAAGCTTCTAAATCCCGCAGATATAAGCATGAACACCTCTGGTTTGTTTTAATTATTTTTCTTAAATGAGAAGCTGAACACATTTTGCCAAGGATTAAATCACCTCAGGTCTCACAAATTTGGTATTCTTGAACTAAATCCATGTTCTCTTGTTGCAATTCTTTTGCAACTGAGGAGGAAAACCGCCTTATTCCACTATGGAAAAAGTATTTAAATGACACAAGAAAGTGGTAAAGGGCTTACACTAGTCTATGTTACCTAATATTCTCTGCTAAATTCCATGTACATACCCTAAAAGGCGGTGAATTACATTTCTCCTTCAATCTCGGATAGGCTTTCAAGTGAGCAAGAAATTATTTTTTAAAATTAAAACATTCAAGAAAATGAGAAGACAAACCACAGACTGGGAGAACATATCTGACAGACTGGGAGAACATGTCTGGGAAAGACATCTCTGATAAAGAACTGTTATCCAAAATATATGAAGGAGTCATAACATTTAGCAATAAGAAAGCAAACAATGCAGTTTGAAATGGGCCAAAGATCTGGACAGATACTTCACCAAAGATGATATACTATGTAGATGTGCATATGTAAAGATGCTCAATATCATGTCATTGGGAAAATGTAAATTAAAACAATAGTGAGATACCATTACACATCTATTAAAATGGCCCAAATCCATAACACTGACAACATCAATTGCCAGTGAGGATGTGGAGCAGTAGCATTCTCTTTCATTAATGGCAAGAGTACAAAACAGTATAGCTGCTTTGAAAGACAGTTCAGCAATTTCTTGCAAAACTATAAACATTCCCTTCCCGTATTACCCCGCAACCTCACTCCTTACTGAAAGGAACTGAGTCCAGACAGTCACACAAAAACCAGCATACAGGTGTTTATAGTGGCCTTATTCATAATTGCCAAAACTTGAAAGTACCCAAACTGTCTTTTAGTAGGTGAATTGATAAATACATTTCGGTATATCCAGACAACATAATTCACTCAGTGCTTAAAGAAACGACCTACCAAGCCATAGAAGACATGGAAGAATCCTAAATGCATATTACTAAGTGAAAGAAGCCAATCAGAAAATGCTAAATACTGTATGATTCCAACTATATGACATTCTGGAAAGGGAGAAACTATGGAAACACTAAAAAAAATCATTGATTGCCAAGGGTTGAAGGGAGGGAAGGATGAACAACAAAGGATTTTAAAGCAGTGAAAATACTCTGACACTCTAATGGTGACCACAATTCATTATTATTGGGCCTTTATCCAAAACCAGAGATCAGACAACAGTAAGAGTGAATCCTAACATAAACTATGGACTGTGGGTAATTACGATGTGTAAATATAGGTTTGTCCTTTCTAACAAATGTACCACTGAGGTGGAGGATTTGATAATGAGGGAGGTTCGTTATGTGTGGGAATAGGGGGTATATAGAAAATCTCTAACTTCTTCCCAATTTTGCTATGAATCTAAAATTTCTCTTAAAAAATTTGAAAAGTTGACACTTGCTAAATCTCAGAATCCACTTTCACAATACATCCAAATTTCTGTTTTTGTTTAACTTATCTTCTTATTCATTTTTTGTCTTCTTACTCTTTTTTTCCAAGTATTTTGAAGAAAGATTTTTTTGTTGTCATTGTTTTTTGTTTTGTTTTGTTTTGTTTTGTTTTGCTATAGGGCACGTGGGCTTGCTGGAAAGACAGAGACAGACAGACAGACAGAAAACGAGAAATTGCACCCCAGGGGGGATGGCCATGCTGCAATCCCTTTTTTTCCATTCTCCTCTCAGGATCTTGGGCACACATATATGCACCTAGCATGAGTTTTAAGCTGCCGGGTCCCGGACTTTAACCATGGTTGACTGTGTGGGATTCCAACAACATAACCATTACACCATCTGCTGGTTCCTCTTTTTTTTTTTTTTTTTTTTTTTTTTTTTTTTTTTTTTTGCTATAGGGCACATGTGCTTGCCAGACAGAGAAAGACAGAGAGAAAGTGAGAAATCACCCCCCAGGGGGCATGGTCACGCCGCAATCCCTTCTCCTCCATTCTCCTCTCAGGATCTTGGGCATGCACGCACACACGCCTGGCGTGAGTTTCAAGCCACTGGGTCCAGGACACGAACCAACTACATGGGAGTCCAGCGACATAGCCATTACACTAACTGCTGGTCCCCCTATCTTCTTATTCTTAATCACAAAATATTTTACAAAATTCATTGCCCTTTTGATGGTAACTAAAAAAAAAAAAATAAATTTTTAAGTTCCTACTCTTCAACCCAACAATTCCATTTGAAGATATCAATCCCAAAGAAATGTTTTTTTTTATAATTACACAAGAGAGTCCACTGAAACATTGCTTCCAATGTAAAAAGTTTAAAACAAAGATGTCCACCAATGGGAAAGTAGCTAAATAAAATTATTTCATCAATATCATATTGAATGAAGTGAAATGATGTGAGATAGGTTGATGATCCATTCAAGGACTATTGTGTAATGAAAGAAGTTACAAAATAAGACAAGTAATTCAGCCTCATATTTGTTAGGAACCGCATACACTAAGCAAATCAACATAGTTTAATAAGTACCCACATATACGCAAAGAAATTGAAAAAGTTTTAGAAGGATAAATCCCAAAGTGACATCAGTATCTTACCTCTGGAAAGAGAAGTGGAATTCAGAAAAGCATACACCAAGACAGACTTTATTTTATATTAATTGTTAATGGTTTCTATAGAGGAGGAGATTCTTATACTACTAATATAATTAGAAGTTTAAAGCCTTTGTCCTTTGTCCTTTATAGTTCAACTTACTTGCCATGGACAACTTAAATTCCATAATGGTGAATATAGCCCTAGTGTCTAGAAAGAGGTGATACCATATCTGAAGTATGACTTTAAAGCAGCATCAGAAAGATGAAAAAACTGAGTTGGGAAGAAAGCACTCTTATTAAAATACTAAAAAATTTAATAACTGCAATGAGAACACTGACCTCTAATAAAGCATGTGTCTCATCATTGAATTATTCTCACTTTTACATGTGTGATCAAGCGTGAAAGTTTGCTTTTAATTTACTTTACAAGCCTTTCTTCATATCCTTCTCCCCAAACTACACAGTGCATTATTAAAGCACTAAAATAAATCAGGTTCCACATAACTCAGCATTTTAGGCATACCTAAAGAGCCAATCCAACAAGAAAGATTTCGGAATGGTGGTAAGAGAAATAGTTTTTTTACCTCTGAGACTCAACATACACACCCAATCAAAAAAAGCAATCCTTTTCTTCAAAGTTCAGAAGCAAGGTTTGGAATGTATTTTCCCATTAAATTTCTGAAATGCCACATCAGCCACGTTCGAATACAGACAATCTGTCATACTTTTTTACAGTTTGAAATATTTCAACATGATTTGATAGGCACCTGCTTTGAGATTTCAGGTAATTCTATTAGAATTCTTGTAGACAGATGACACTGGGGTGAGGCACAACTTCTTGGAAACATGAAGTTCAATTATTGTTCGGTCACTGATCTAGATTAAATAGCCTAGGTAGAATTAGAACAAGCTTTGAATATGCCCTGAAGTCCATAGTAGGCTCACCTTTTCAGATTCTTATAGAAGAGCATGCACAATACCACTTATACAAAATCACTGTATTAATTCAGAGTAAGTACACAAAGAATCATGTGCTTCTAAAGACATAAGCTTTAAAGGATCCAATCAAATATCGTCCTACTTATTCGATGGTCTCTTAAGTCACAATTCTAGATGTTAACTTTTAATTGCTATATGCAACAGAATAGCTAAATTTCTTTGTCTATCACATCATTATTGTAATGAACTGCTTTTCTCCTTTAGAATACATCAAACTGTAAATGGTGGTCTGAATAAAGTCTCTGATGAACACCTCGTGATTTCTATGGGGGGAGGGGCCTCAGTAGACCTTTGAAAATTCCCTGACTGTAATCCTCCCATCAACATTGTCCCATCTCAGGTGTAAGCAACCAGAATGATCTTCAGCCCCTCTCCCTAGTGGCAGTTATGGGTACTTCTTCATTGGGAGGATTGAAACAAGAGTTAGAGCCCATTTACAGGTAGATAGAGCAGCTCCCGCTGTCAGAGAAGAGCCACTGCTGTGTGGTTCCTGACAATACCTCTCTTCTCTCAGACGCCATATTCTTCGGCCTTAGACATGTAAATCTTGCTCTTAAATAATTCATGGCACAGAGCTCCTAGACAAAGAATCTCCTTACCTTCATACCTACTCCAAAATTAGGAAAATAATTAGACTTTTGCAGCATTGTGTCCCTCCCCACCACAGAAGGGAATGTATGCATGAACCCCACCTAAAAACAGCCTGAACAAGGTCCCCCAAGAACCCACATAAAAACTCCTCACCCCAGTTCCTTTTTGGCAGCCCATTTTCTGGGACCCCCTCTCTTCTTAGGACATCTGTTTTTCCTTCCCTCTCCTTCAATGAATTTTCTGTTTTGCCATACCTTAAAAAAAAAAAATAGAAAAAAGAGAGTTTAAATATATTTGGACAATATCAAAATCAGGAAATTCTATCCAAAACAGTTTTCAATCAGGGGCATTTTCCCCTGCACAGAAACATCTGATAATGCCTAGAGACATTTTCAATTAATGGTGATAAAAGGGGAAGTTGCTACTAGCATCCAGAGGATAGAGACCAGGGACATTGCTAAACAGCCTGCAATGTACAGGACAGGCCTCACAAAAATTATCTGTCTGAAATTGTCAATGGTGCCAAGGTTCTTTCAGAAAAATGCAATTATTTTTGTGATTTTTCTTTCATTGCACAAATGGACCTCTTCAAAGTGTTTTCCATAGTCTCTGTTTTTGTCTACCACACCTCCCACTAACATTACCTCGCACTCCAGTCTGGATTCTGTGCCTCTTACTCCAAAAAACAATTCTCACTGAAGTCACAGTGAGCTCCTATCACCCAGCCCAATGCACATGTAGTTGACTGGCCTCTTTCTTGACAAATTCTCTTTTCCTGATTCCAGAAGCGTCTGTTCTCCTATTATTTCTCCTCTTTTTTTCCCTTTTATGTGTCCATGTTTATCCTTCTTTATGTTGTCATTATGTGTTGGAGTACTTCCATTTAGGTTTTTTGTTGTTGCTGCTGCTGTTGTTTTACGGTTTTTGCCATAGGGCGTGTGAGTTTGCCAGAGAGAGACAGTGAGAGGGAAAGTGAGTAATCACTCCCCCAGGGGAGATGGCCATGCCACAATCCCTTCTCTTTCATTCTCCTCCTAGGATTTTAAGCTTGCATGCACACATGCCTAGTATGAGTTTGAAGCTGCCCAGTCCAGGATTCAAACCGTAGTCGGTCATGTAGAGGAGTCCAGTTCTTTAACCATTATGCCACCTGCTGGCCCTCTGTCATTTGGTTTTAAGCCCTTTCTCTAATTTTTCATAAGGTAACTTTTTTAGCTTTCTACAGCTGCTTTAACAAATTACAACAAACTTAGGGCTTAAAAATGACACAATAGTATGTTTATTCTACTCACTGAGGTTTATGCCTAAAGTCAGACTTGTGTTCATGGATATATATACATATATATATATATATATATATATATATATATATACATACATACATACATATATATATATATATATATATATATATATATATCAGCTGTGCTTGCTATTGAAAATTTTTTAGATTAATTAAGTTTGTTAGAAAATCAATAAAAGGGGGGGGGGGAGGCATAGAAAGCAATCATGGATACCAGAGACAGTGTGGGAGGAGGGTGGAACACGGCAGAGGGTGAGAGGGAATTAAGGACGGGGGAAAAAAAGAAAAATATACAGGAAATAAGAAATGGAAAATTATTTGTTGATGATAACACGTATGCTGATGTGCTTGACTGAGCCAATATACAGTGTATTCTGGATGGAAAATCTCATTTTGTATGCTGTAATGATGTATAGTGAATGAATGTAAATAAATAAATTTAAATTAAAAGTTTTTTTAAATGGCACAATACATTCTTTTATTATTCATTCATTTATTTAATTTGACCAGAGAGAGACACACAGGAAGAGAGAGAGAAAGAAAGTGAGAAAGTAAGCTACCAGGTCCAGGATTCAAACTGTGGTCAGCCATGTGGGAGTGTCCAGCGCCTTAACCATCATGTCACCTGCTGGTCCTATTCTCTCTCTTTTTCTTTTTTATAAGAGAAATTTTTGCTATGGGGCATGTGCACTCACCAGAGAACACAAAGAGGGGGAAAGTGAGAAATCACGCCCCCACGACCACTCAGGGGGATGACCATACGACAATCCCTTTTTCTCCATTCTCCTCTCAGGATTTTGAGCATGCACACATGCCAGATGTGAGTTTCAAGATGCCAGGTCCAGGACTTGAACTGGGGTAGGCCATGTGGGAGTTCAACACCTTAGTCACTCTGCCACCTGATAGCCCCACAACACATTCTCTTACAGTTCTGGAGATCAGAATTCTAAAATAAATCTACTGGGCTGAGTTAAAATTAATAGCTCAGCAGGGCTTTCTTTTTGGAAAATGCTAGCAGGAAATTTGTCTTCTCACCTTTTCTAGACTCTTGAGCTACCCCTATTCTTTGCTAATATTCTATTTTAAAAGCCAGTAATGACTGGTTAAGTCTCTCATGTTGCAACACTCTTATGCTCTTCTGTCCCACTCTTCTACATTAAGAATCCTCATGGTTACAATGTGACCAGATAATCCACATCTATAATATAGACTCTTCTTAAATTTAGATGCTCATACCCACAAGCCTAAGGAACTCATGCAGCTGTCCCCAAAAAAGATGATCAACCCTATTAGAAGAGGGGAGAATGAGTTGGGAAAAAGAAAACAACAACACTCTCTAAGGAAGACATACAAATAGCCAAAAGATATATGAAAAAATACTTAACATTCCACATTATAAGGGAGATACAGATCAAAACCACAGTGAGATACCACCTAGCCCTAGTAAGAATGACTAAGATTTAAGAAACAAAAAATGCTAAGTGCTGGCAGGGGTGTGGGAAAAGGGGAACTCTTCTACACTGCTGGTGGGAGTGTAAATTGGTCCAGCCACTGTGAAGAACAATATGGAGATTCCTCAAAGATCTACAAATAGAACTACCATATGATCCACCAATCCTACTCCTTGGTATCTACCTAAAAAATAAATAAATAAATAAATAAATAACAGAACAATCCTTAGTTGGAAAGGTGCTTGCACATTGATGTTTATTGCAGCATTATTCACAATTACTAAGACATGGAACCAATTCAAATGCCCACAAACGAAGGAATGGATTGCAAAAAGTGTGGCACATATACTCTATGGAATACTACTCATCCATTAAAAAACAAAGCAAAACAAAAAGACAAAAAAAAAAAAAAAAAAAAAAACAAGACCCTGGCTTTTGATGGAAAGTGGATGAATATGGAAGATTTACTGACAAGTGAAGAAAGCTAGTCTATGAAGGCGAGACATTATATGTCTCTAATGTATAGCGACTGTCTGCACTCTATGGCCAAATGAATGACTAGAGGAAATAGAAACATAGAAAAAATGGTTATAGATACCAGATACAGTGTGGGAAGAGGGTGGGAGAAGAGTCTGAGGAAAGACATTAAGGACAAAAATAGAGAGGCAAAGCATTTATGGGACAAAGAAATTGATTATCTGTTAAAGATAACATGTATAAATTCTCAACTGGACTGGTGAGAAATGTATTCATGTTGGAATATTCACTTTACAAGCTACGTGACATGTGTAATTGTGTATAAAAGAAATTGAAATAAAAATATAATAAATAAATAAAACCCTAAGAATCTCTACAGGGGAAAAAAAAAAAAAAACACCTCCCATAACTAATAAACAAATACACTAAAGTTGCAAAACACAAAATCAACATGTAAAAATTGGTAATATTTTTATACACTAATAAAAAAAATTTTAAACCTTTGATGCAAGCAACTGAAGAATATACAATAACAGCAGACAGTCCATGTTTATATTATACTATGAAGCAATTATAAATTAAATTAAATATCTATTAAAATACCAATGATATTCTTTTAAAAAAAAAAAGAAAATTGTAAAATTTGTATAGAATCAGAAAAGGTCCCAAATAGACAAAGAAATCCTAAACTGGAAGAAAATGGGAAAACAGTTCAGAACATTTGTACTGGCAAAGAGTTCAAAAATAAAACCTCAAAATCACAAGCAACAAAAGCAATATACAAAGAAAATAAAACAAGTTATATCAAACTCAAACTCTTCTGCACAGCAAAGAAACCAATCAACAGTGAAAAGAATCCCACAGAATGGGAGAAAATTTTGCATACTATCCCTCTGACAAGGGATTAATAACCAGAAGATACAAGAAACTCAAATGACTCAACAGTGAAATAAAACAAAATAATCCAATTAAAATACATGCAAATGATCTGAATAAACAGTTACAAAAAATATGTAAGTGGCCAAACAAATGAAAAAATATTGTCACTAATCACTAGGGAATTGTAAATCAAAACCATAATGACATATCATCTCACCCCAGTTAAATGGCTTTATCAAAAAGAGGAATAATAATGAATGCTGGCAAGGATGCTGGAAAGAGTCACTCTTTTACACTATTGGTGAGAATGTAATAAGTGCAGTCATTATGGAAAACGATATGGAAAGTCCTCAAAAAAAAAAAAAAAAATAGAACTGCCATAGATCCAGCAATTCCACTAACAAGAACATATCCAAAGGAAAGTAAATCAGTGTGTTTCAAAGACATCTGACCTCAATGTTTACTGCAGCACTATTCATAACAACCAGATATGTAATCAATTAACAGATAAGTAAGGAAATGTGGTATAGATCTAGAATGGAATACAATCCAGCCATTAAAAAGGATGAAATTCTGTAATTTGGTGTTAAATGGGTGAACCTGGAGGAAAATATGTCAAATGAAATAAGCCAGGCACAGAGAGAAAAAATAACAGATATTCTCCCTCATATATGGAGATTTTAAAAAATAGCCTCATAGAGGTACAGGGGTGAAAATGACTGCTCAAGGCTAAGAAGAATTAAGGAAAGGAAAGAGAGATGTTGATTAACTAAAGTAAAATTCCAGATAGGAGGGATGATGTTTAGTGTTATAAAATACAGTGGGGGAGCCGGCCAGCAGTTCCGGGCACCAGGCGGACTGAGGCTGCAGGCCCGACCTTTCCGAATCTCCACGCATCCCCACCGTTTCTCCTCCTTGGACCCCAGGTTGGTTGTCTGGGACTTTAAGGCGAACTCCCACCCCACCCCACCCGCAATCCGGATCGAGCCAGCCAGCAGTTCCGGGCACCAGGCGGACTCAGGCTCCAGACCTGACCAACCTGGTCCTGTCACTCATCTTCTGACACTTTCCCACTAGCCTTTGGACTCTGAATTCTGGTGATTTGAATAGCGCGCGGCGCGTTCAGTTTGTTTTTCTTTGCTCTTGGGGTGTTGCTTATTCAGTCAATTGTAGGCTCACCTGTCCTTAGAGACAGTGAGGACTTTGGGCCATCCAGGGTAGTGGCAACAGTTAATGGTAATTGTGAGCAACAGGTAGGCCAACCATAAGGGAAATCATCAATTTTCTAAGCCTGTACAACTATTAACAATCAGTTAGGAAGAAACATATAGAATACCTAATGACTAAGAACAATCGCAGAGGCTCCAGAAATATGAGCAACCAACAAAAGGCCTCTCCCTCAAGGGAAATCATCAAGCCTACATCACCCACAGTCAATACAATGGACGTCGTGGACATGTCTGATAAGGAATTCAGATTATTTGTAGTGACCAAACTAACTGAGATGGAAGAGAAAAGAGACAAGGAGCTCCAGGAGATGAGGAAGTCCTTCAATGACTTGAAAGAAGAAATGGATACCTTAAACAAGAACCAGATGGAACTTCTAGGAATGAAGAATGTGATACAGGAAATCAAAACCTCCCTTGAAAGTATTAAAAGTAGGTTAGACCAGGCAGAAGATCGAATATCTAACGTAGAAGACAAAACATCTGACCTAGAAAAAAGCATCAAGAAGATTGAGAAAACAACCATGAAAAATGAGGATAATATACGAGGAATACTGGATACTATCAAGCGCCCCAACATCCGGATAATAGGTATTCCAGAAGAGGAAGAAAATAATAAGGGCCTAGATAATTTATTCCATGAGATCCTGGAAGAAAACTTTCCAAATCTAGAAAGGCACTCAAATATCCAGACCCAGGAAATACATAGGACCCCGGGTAGAATCAACCCAAGAAGATCCTCTCCAAGGCACATTATAGCCAGACTGGCAAAAACAACAGACAAAGACAAGATACTAAAGTTGGCAAGAGGGAAACGCCAGGTTACTTACAAAGGTCACCCCATCAGGCTAACATCGGATCTTTCGGCGGAAACAATGCAAGAAAGGAAAGAATGGGGAAGCATAGTAAAAGTGTTGAGTGAAAAACAATTTCAACCAAGAATATTATACCCGGCAAAATTATCTTTCATATGGGAAAAAAAGATAAAAACATTCTCGAATAAACAAAATTTGAAGGAATTTACCAACTCCAGACCAGCTCTTCAAGAGGTTCTGAAGGGAGTATTATACCAGGAAAACTAAAAAATCAGAGACAGTTATACGAGAACAAAGAGCAACCAAGAAAATGGCTCACTTAATGATAGGATCAGGTACGGAAATATCGATAATTACATTGAATGTCAATGGATTAAATTCTCCAGTAAAGAGACATAGACTGGCTGACTGGATAAGAAAACAGAAACCCTCTATCTGTTGCCTACAAGAAACTCACCTTATGGATAAAGACATACATAGACTAAAAGTCAAGGGCTGGAAAAAGATACTCCATGCAAATGGAAATCGAAAAAAGGCTGGAGTAGCGATATTGATCTCAGACAAAATAGATTTCAAGACAAAGACTGTAAGAAGAGACAAAGAAGGGCATTATATAATAGTAAATGGGGTAATCCAGCAAGAAGACATAACCCTTATAAATATCTATGCACCCAACTCAGGTGCACCTAAATATGTGAAGGAAAGACTGTTGGAGCTAAAAGGAGAGATAGGGAGAAATACTATAATTGTTGGAGATCTCAACACCCCATTATCTCCTATAGACAGGTCTTCTAGACAGAAAATAAATAGAGAGATACAGGACTTAAATGATACTATAAATGGAATGGGCTTGACAGATATCTATAGAACTTTCCACCCTACATCCACAACATATACATTTTTCTCACCCCGACATGGAACCTTCTCAAAGATAGATCATATATTAGGACACAAATCAAGCCTTTATAGATTCAAAGGCATAGAAACTGTACCCAGCATCTTCTCTGACCATGATGGAATTAAACTCAAGATTAATTTCAAGACACAACCCCGAAAATACATGAACACATGGAAACTGAACAACCTACTTCTGAATGACTTCTTCACTACTGAAGAAATTAAGGCTGAAATAAAAAAATTTATGGAAACTAATGATAATGAGTACACAAGTGTCCAGAATCTATGGGACACAGCAAAAGCAGTCATAAGAGGTAAATTCATAGCAATTAGTGCACATAAGAAAAGGACAGAAAGATGGCAACTAGATAACTTATCATCATGCCTCAGAGAATTGGAAAAACAACAACAAACAAATCCCCAAAATGCCAGGCGAAAAGAAATAATAAAGGTTCGAGCAGAAATAAATGAAATAGAAAATAAACGAACCATACAGAAAATAAATGAAAGCAAAAGCTGGTTCTTTGAAAAGATTAACAAGATCGACACACCATTGGCTAGACTGATTAAGAAGAAGAAAGAAAGAAACCAGATTAATCAAATATGTGATGAAACAGGCAATATTACCACAGACATAGCAGAAATACAAAATATCATTAGAGGATACTATGAGCAACTTTACGCCAACAAACAAGATAACCTGGAGGAGATGGACAAATTCCTGGATGCATATAATCTACCAAGATTGGATCAGGAAGACATAGAGAACCTGAATAGACCTATAACAAGCCAGGAGATTGAATCAGTAATAAATAACCTCCCAACAAAGAAAAGCCCAGGCCCAGATGGCTTCACTTGTGAATTCTACAAAACTTTTAAGGAAGAGTTAACCCCTATCCTACTAAAATTATTTCTAAAGATTCAAAAGGAAGGAAACCTTCCAAATTCATTTTATGAAGCTTCCATCATCCTCATCCCCAAAACAGATAAGGATATGACAAAAAAGGAAAACTACAGACCAATATCATTGATGAATATAGATGCGAAAATTCTCAACAAAATACTCGCAAATCGTATCCAACAACATATAACAAAGATCATTCATCACGATCAGGTAGGCTTTATACCAGGGATGCAAGGATGGTTCAATATACGCAAGACCATAAATGTAATACACCACATTAACAGAAAGAAAGATAAAAACCATATGATCATCTCAATTGATGCGGAGAAAGCATTTGATAAAATACAGCATCCTTTTATGATTAAGACTCTCAGTAAGATTGGTATAGAAGGGTCATTTCTCAACACAATAAAAGCCATCTATGAAAAACCTACAGCTAACATTATACTGAATGGGGAAAAGCTGAAAGCTTTTCCTCTGAAAACAGGTACTAGGCAGGGCTGCCCACTTTCTCCACTGCTCTTTAATATAGTACTGGAAGTCTTAGCTATTGCAATCAGAGAAGAGAACAATATTAAAGGCATTCGAATAGGCAAAGAAGAATTGAAAATATCTTTATTTGCAGATGACATGATGGTATACTTAGAAGACCCAAAGGTATCCATGAAAAAACTGCTTGAAGTAATAAGTGAATACAGTAAAGTGGCAGGATACAAAATCAATATCCAAAAATCTATAGCATTTCTATTTATGAACAACAAGTTGAACGAAGCAGAGCTGAAGAAAGGAATCCCTTTCACCGTAGCCACAAGGTGTATAAGATACCTAGGGATAAACCTAACTAAGAAAGTCAAAGATCTTTATAAAGAAAACTACGAAAATCTTAAAAGAGACATTGAAAGTGACATAAAAAAGTGGAAGGATATCCCATGCTCCTGGATTGGAAGAATTAACATAATCAAAATGGCAATTCTACCCAAATTAATCTACATGTTTAATGCAATTCCAATCGAAATACCAGAGATATTCTTCAGAGATCTAGAAAGGGCAATCATAGAATTTGTCTGGAACCATAAAAGACCTCGTATTGCAAAAGCAATCCTGCGCAAGAAGAGTGGAGTAGGAGGCATATCACTCCCTGATCCCAAGATATACTATAAAGCTGTGGTCATCAAAACAGCATGGTATTGGCATAAAAACAGACATGTGGACCAATGGAAGAGAATAGAGACCCCAGAAATAACCCCCAAAGCTTACAGCCAACTGATCTTTGACAAAGGATATCAGTCAATCCATTGGGAAAAGGAAAACATCTTTAGTAAATGGTGCTGGAAAAACTGGGTATCCACCTGCAGAAAGATGAAACTGAACCCCCATCTTTCACCACTAACAACAGTCAACTCAAAATGGATCAAAGATCTTAACCTAAAACCTCAAACAATAAAACTACTGGTGGAAAATGCTGGGGAAACTCTGGGGGACATTGGAGTAGGCAAAGACTTCTTAAATAAGACTCCCAAGGCACAGGCAATAATCCCTAAAATAGACAAGTGGGACTATATTAGACTAAGAAGTTTCTGCACAGCAAAGGACACAGTAACAAGTGTGAACCGACAACCCTCAGAATGGGAAAATATTTTTGTTAAATATGCCTCAGACAAGGGACTGATAACCAGAATACATAGGGAACTCAAGTGCCTTATGCGAAAAAAAATGATTAACCCAATTAAAAGGTGGGAAAATGAGCTGAACAAAAGTCTCTCTAAGGAAGACATACGAATAGCCAAAAAGCATATGAGGAAATGCTCAACATCCCTCATCATAAGGGAGATGCAGATAAAAACTACAATGAGATACCACCTAACCCCTGTCAGAATGGCAAAGATTAAGAATATAAAAAGTGATAAGTGTTGGCGGGGATGTGGTGAAAAGGGAACCCTCCTACACTGTTGGTGGGAATGTAAACTAGTTCAACCACTGTGGAGAACAATATGGAGGTTCCTCAAAGATCTACAAATAGAACTACCATTCGATCCAGTAATCCCACTTCTGGGTATTTACCCAAAAGACAGGAGAACGCTCAGTCAGAAAAGTGCTTGCACATCAATGTTTATTGCAGCATTATTCACAATTGCCAAGACATGGAACCAACCTAAATGTCCACAAACTGATGAATGGATTGGAAAAGTGTGGTATATATACTCTATGGAATACTACTCAGCCATAAAAAATAACAAGGCCCTGGAATTTGATAGAAAGTGGTCAGATACGGAGGATATATTGCTGAGTGAAGTAAGCCAGGATATGAAAGAAAGATATTGTATGTATCCACTCAATATATACCGACTATCAGCATTCTATGATAGTGAAAAAAAATTGGAGGACATAAAAGCAGTGAAGGTACTTAATGAGAATAGGACAGTGTGGAATGGGGGAAGTGAAGAGAAGAGGATAGAGAAAGATAACAAATGAACAATAGAGAGGCAGGACATTAGTGAGAAACAGATATGGCTTATTAACTGTTGATGTTGACATGTATAGTACTCTCAACTGGATTTGTCTGAGAAGTATTTCATGATGGGCAAAGTATTTGTACAAGCAACATGAGAAATAGCGATGGACTGTCTTAAAAAATAATTAGAATAATAATAATGATTGGGGAAAACATAGAAAAGATATTGAATGTTGAAGCGGGGAGATTAATGTCTCTGTACTGACTGACATGCATGGCATTCCCTTTTGAAAAAGTAATGTAATACAATGTAAAGTTATATGTAATTCAATGTAATATAAAGAAGAATATGATGATAATTAAAAAAAAGTAAAAAAAAAATACAGTGGGAAGAATATAAATGGTAATAATTTGTTGTGTATCTCAAAGTATCTAAAAGGGAGGATTTTGAACGTTCCCAGTGTAAGTAATGGCAAGTGGTTGACATGATGGGTATGATAATTATACTGATAAATCACTACACAATGTATTCTCATACAAAGTCATTGCAAAAATCAGCTAATCATCTTGCAGCTTGTTTCAACAGTTTTACTGAGTGTGTTTTTGTTTCAAATATCAGTAAGCCATTTTGCTTTCTTGTTTTATTTACTAGTTAGAATCCCCAAGCATCATAAAACAGTCTAACAATTGTACTGTAAGGTTAAGAGGAAAAGAAAATGCCCTTTTAGTATCTCTTGATTTCTCCTCTAGACTTCATTTTTCCCCCTGAGATGGTTTTGGACCACTCTGTAGAAATATGGCTTGTCTCTCTGTCCTTAGCATCATTGGCAACAATTCTCAAAGCTGCCAATGGCAGTTGTGGACACTCATTGGAAATGACAGCAGATTTCAACATGGCATTGACTTGCATGATGTTTTTCTAATGCTTAAGGAGTTTGGTCATGTGTCAGAGCTGCTCATGTTAAATGATCTATTAGGTGCCATGATCTCCAGAAAGGTCATCTGTCACACTGCAGGCCAGAAGTGTCACCTTTGTTTAATGTGACATGAAGCCAAATTCCCAAGCTAACTAGAGGGAAATTGGCATGTGTCACTGCTGACTGATCAAAAGCTGAGGGCCTCAGTTCAAACCCACCGTTGAGTTCCCCATTTTAACCAGTGCATAAGCAGATAACAGTTAAAGATCCCGTGACCTAATAGCATATGAACTTTAATAGTAATAATAATATTGGTTTAAAGTAATATTATAATGAGTACTGTTAGGATTAAGATGAATGAAAAAAACATTTTTGGCTTCATAATGAAGACTTTTTTTTTTTTAAGTGAGATTTTTACTATAAGGAATGGGTGATCACCACAAAGACAGAAAGTGAGAAATCACCTCCTACAGGGATGGCCATGCTGCAACCCCTTCTCCTCCATTCTCCTCCTGGGATTTTGGGCACGCACGAACACGCACCCAGTATGAGACTAATTGCTGTCAACCACATGGGAGTCCAGGGACATAATCATTATTCCATCTGCTGGTTCTCATAATGAAGACTTTTAAAGAGAATAAGTAATAAAGGTTAAACAGAATTTACCAAACAAAAAAAGATTTTGCTCATGAAGAAGTCTAAGAATTCAACTGCAGGTATAATTATATAAAAATTGTGAGGTATTCAGGAGATCCCTAAGTTGGTTGAAGGTACGATCATGCACAGCAAGTTTTAGCTTGGAAAAAACCCACAGTATCAACTAAACTGAAATCAAATTTAGGAAGAGTCTCTGAAGAGGGAGGAGATAGCATGCTATAGGAGGACTCCAAACAGCCGTCACTAGGGTAGCCAACAGCTATGATAAGAATTACAGAGAAAAGAGGGCTGGCTGGTGGAGTGGTGGTTAAGGGCACCGGACTCCTACACGGCCAACCATGGTTCAACTCCTGGTCCTGGCAGCTTGCTTTCTCATCTTCCCCCCCACCCGACCTCACTATCTTGCTTTGTCCCTCAGAATGAATAAATGAATAAAGTTAAATAAAATAATTCTTTAAAAAATATTTTTAAAAAAAGATCTATGGAGACCAGCAGTTGTTGTAAAGGCTATGTCACTGGACTCCCATGTAATTAACCATGCTTCAAGTCCCAGACCCAGTGGCTTAAACTCACACCAGGCATGTGTGCGTGCATGCCCAAGATCCTGAGAGGAGAATGGAAGAGAAAGGATTGCAGTGTGGCCATCCCCCCTGGAGGGTAATTTCTCGCTTTCTCTGTCTCTGTCTTTCTGGGGAGCACATGTGCCCTATAGCAAAAAAACTCTCAAAAAGGAAACAATAAAATAAGATCTATGAAAAATGAATTATAGAGAAAAGAATATAATTTATGTATTTATGCTAAAAATTATGCATATGCATTATAATTGATAAATTTTGTTATCACATAAAGGCATCTACTGGGTTCATGCTGAGCCTTTTCCTCAAGATATTTTAAAGTAAAAAATAAAATATATGCTTTAGGCTATCTTGTTATTGATTTGTATCACCCATATGTGTTTATCTTTTTGTGTTTTTTCCTTTGTTATAGTCCAAGTAATCTTACCAATAATCTAGAAGGCTGTTAAAGTGATTTTGAGATTGTTACATCTGTTATAAGATTTGCAGGTTATAAATTTTTTTAAATAAACCAAGACATCGCAGTGTCCCAAATCCTATTCTCTTTCAGAAAGGCACTTCAACACGAAGCAGTTATTTCTCCAAAACACACAGTTGCAAGTAAAGCAAGCTGGGCCTACATCTCCACACTTATAGTTCTGTGTCCTTTCAACATATCATGATGCCTCCCACAACACTAAATTTTTTCAGACATGATTAGTCTTTATAGTCTTGCTCAAGTGGCATGACTGCCCCCTTAGACTTAAAAAAGACATTAAAAGACTCAAAGCACACAAGCCATTATAAAGAATTGATAAATTGACAACATTATAATTGGAAAGCATGGCACAACAAAGTATACTATAAACACACTATAAGACAAGCTCCACATGACACTAGTACTGAACATAACTGAAAAAAGATTAGCATTCCAAATATATAAAGGATTCCTATAATTCAAAAAGGGAAATAACTCAAAAGAAAAGAAATAGACAAAGACTATGGAGAAATAATTCATAGACCAAGAAATCCAAATGGACAATGAATGAATGAAAAGATGCAGAACTATGTAAACTGCCTTTTACTGCTGATAAAAGAGTTAAATTGGTAGAAACCAGCAGATGGTATAACAATTATGTCACTGGACTCCCACATAGTGACCACGGTTTGAGTCCTGTTTGAGTCAGTGGCTTAAAACTCACATTAGACAGGTGTGCATTCATGCCCAAGATACCAAGAGAAGAATGAAGGAGAAGGGATTGTGATGTGGTCATCCCCCTAGGGGGTGATTTCTCACTTTCTGTCTCTCTGTCTGTCTCTGTATCTCCAGGGAGTGCATGTACCCTATAGCAAAAATCTCTCAAAAAAAAAAAAAAAAAAAAGAGTTAAATTAGTACAATGACTTTGGATAACCACTGCCAGAATCTTGTAATGTTTGTACTCTAAAATCTTGCAGTTTTTTCTTGTATCAGTGGTTTTCAAAAGGAGGAGGAGTGGTGGTTCATCCTTTGTAGGTCACCTGGCAACATCTGGAAACAGGTTTGGTGCCACAGCTGAGGCAGTCATTGGGGGATACCACTGGCATCTAGTGAATTGATGGAGAGACACTACTGAACATTCTACAATGCACAGTCCATTTCTACCTCCAAAGAATTGTCTGGTTCAAAATGTCAATAGTGCTAAACTGGAAACTCTGAAGTGCACTGAACAGTAACCTTTAACAGATATATCCACCAAGAACCAGTGAATGTGACCATATTTGGGAAAAGGATCTTCATAGATGTGATTAATTTAAGGATCCAAAGATGAGATCATCTTGTATTATCCCCATAGACTTTAAATCTAATAAGTATCTTTATAAAAAGAGAGGGAGGTAACGAAGAGAAGAGATGCAGGGGAGAAGGCCATGTGACGTTAAAGGCAGAGATTGGAGTGATGTGGCTGCACTCCAACAGACATGTAAATCTGGAAGAGGCAAGAGATGGAATCTCTTCTTGAGCCTCCAGTAGAAGTAGCTGACTCCTTGATATTTCCAGAAATATAAGAGGGGAAAAAAGGTTATTTTGAGCTACTCAGTTTATGGTAATTGTTACGGCAGTCCTTAGAAATGAATACACTGTGCTAGAAAAATCAGAAGAAAAACTTGCAATAAATTCAAAGAAAAAGATACAAAGTTGATCACTGAAGTATTCTTTATTACAGCAAGCAAAAAGAAAAAGAAAACCATCTGAATTTCTATCTGGAGTAAACCCAACAGGAAGATTTTAGTCAAAATTACAAAGGTTCAATTACATAAAATGAAAAGGTTCTAGAAACGTGTTAATGATAAGATCTTAAATATTCTTACGACACACACACAGTAACCATGGATATGTTAATTAGCTTGATAGTGGGCAATCATTTCCCAGTGTATATCAAAACATTGGGAACCAGCAGTTAGCGTAATGGCTATGTCGCTGGACTCCCACGTAGTCGACTGCGGTTCACGTCCCGGACCCAGTGGCTTAAAACTCACGACGGGCGCGTGTGTGTGCGTGCCCAAGATCCCGAGAGGAGAATGGAGGAGAAGGGATTGCGGCGTGACCATCCCCCCTGGGGGGTGATTTCTTGCTTTCTGTCTCTATTTCTCTGTCTGTCTGGCGAGCGCACGCGCCCTATAGTGAAAAACCTCTCAAAAAAAGAAAAAAAAAAATCACACATGGCCTACTGCAGTTCGCTTCCCAGGCCCAGTGGCTTCAAAATCATGCTGGGCACATGTGTGTGTGCCCAAGATCCCGGGAAGAGAATGAAGGAGAAGGGATTGCAGTGTGACCATCCCCCTTGAGGGTGATTTCTCACTTTCCTTCTCACTTTCTCTGTCTCTGTCTGTCTCTCTTCTTTCTCCGCATCTGCACTCCCTAAGGCAAAAACCTCTCAAAAAAAAAAAAAAAAATCACATTGTGCACCTTAAACATGTACAATTTTTGTCAATTATATTTCCATAAGTCTAGGAGGAGGAATAAAATATTTTAAGCTTTTGTACAAAAAGATCACTTATAATTTGGAACTTCCATTCTTCACTAAGGTATATCAAAGATTAAAAAAAAAAAACAGAAAAATCTGAAACAAGCAGATGGCATAATGGTTATGTCACTAGACTCCCATGTAGTTGACCGTGGTTCAAATCCTGGGCCCAGTGGCTTAAAACTCATGCCAGGCTCACGTGCGTGCGTGTGTGCCCAAAATCCTAAGAGAAGAATGGAGGAGAAGGGATTGCTATGTGGCTATCCCCCCTGGGGATGATTTCTCGCTTTCTGTCTTTCTGTTTCTCTGCCTCTCTGGTGAACACACACACCCTATAGCAAAAACCTCTTTAAAAAAAAAAAAAGAAAAACTTCAAAAATATATTGAAGTATGTTCACTTAATGCTCTATGGTAATAAAAATGAATAAGTTAGAGTTGTTTATATCAGCATGCGTTAACTTCAAAAATAATATTGAGAGAATAAAAGTCTATACAGAAGGTAATATATGTTATATTATCATTTATATAAAATTTAAATCTGCAAATAATACTATATAATACTTATGGATATCTGCATATGTAAATTCATGGGAAAATCTAATAGTGTGGGTGATAAACACTAAACCCACAGTATTAATTGCTCCTATAAAGGAAAGAGAGGAAAAGGAAAGAAAAATAGTACATAGGAAGCTTCCATTTGCCTCTGAAATATTTAATTTCTTTTTCTTTCTTTTTTTTTTTTTTTTTTTGAGAGGTTTTCGCTATAGGGCGCGTGCGCTCGCCAGACAGACAGAGAGAGACATAGAGACAGAAAGCGAGAAATCACCCCCCCCAGGGGGGATGGTCACGCCGCAATCCCTTCTCCTCCATTCTCCTCTCGGAATCTTGGGCACGCATGCACACGCGCCCGGCGTGAGTTTTAAGCCGCCGGGTCCAGGACGCGAACCGCGGTCGACTACGTGGGAGTCCAGCGACATAGCCATTGCGCTAACTGCTGGTTCCCTGAAATATTTCTGTAGTTAAAATAGATCTGATACACATTAGGCATGATATTATCTATAAAACTGGGTATTTGACATTGTGTAACAGTCTCCATTCTTGTCTATTTTAAATCATTTATGATAAAATTAACTAGTCGATGTTTTAAAGACATGGATATTTGCACCATGTAAAATAAATCAAAACGATGTTTACAGGTGTCAGGGGAGTAATGGAGAGAGAAAGTGTAATGACGAGGAAACAGGAGATAGGCGGAGCATTTGATCCCACACACAGATGGCATCCTAACGAGCCAGGAGATCACAACACAGATCATTCTCTTTTGACTGATTTCTTTCTTCCTCCCCTCCTGTCTCTCTCTTTTAGCTCTTTTGTTATTTGGCTTCAATGGAGAACTTTCCCGTGGACTTTCTTCTTACTTATCCTTTTCAATTCCAGTTCAAGATTGAATCCACAATGGTTGTAAAAGAGAGGGCCAAATGAGGATGGAGAGACATCAGTCTTTGCTGTTTCAATCATCAATAGCCAATCTGGAGATCTGCGTGAGTACATTGTATTGCACTAACCAATCTCTTTGCAGAATTAAAGAATTACAACTAGGTTATATTGCACGGGTTCCTTGAGCATAAAAACACAGCTGTCTAATCAGTGTTTCTGTGTCCTAGCTCTGGAGCTCCTCTAGGAAGGCAAGACAAGGAGAGCAATGTGGATGAATTTTTGAGAGCCTTGTACAGCTTATAATTACTGGCAATGTCTGAGTCCAATTTGTGATTATCAATTTTGTCAAAGTACACAGAGAGAGAGAGAGAGAATTAGGAAAGGTAGTTCAGAAGAAAAAAAATACTAACTCTGCTCCTGGGATGTGGGGAAGATTGACAGTTTAGAAAAGATATTTTTGGGAAGCAGAAATATCCAGATTGTCTAACAGCCTAAAACACCTAGGCAAATTGTTCATCCCTTCCTTTCATATTGTCTCTGATGGCAAAGACTGGATTTTGGTAACTGACTGATTGGCTTGAAATAATTAGGGAGACAGTGTTGTAACATCTGTTCTTTTGGCCATAACAATTGTTATAAAAGAAACCCCTTTGCTCATGAATTTTTATATTAGACAAGGCAATTCCAAATGTTGGATAGAAACACAGTGCTATTCTTGAAAAAACATAAAAATAAAAAACCTGTATTTTCATTTTTCCAACTCATTATCTCTCTTTGTCCACTATATATAATCTGCTCCAACATTCTGAATTAGGAATTGATTTATACCCTTAACCTTGCTAACCTTCATGTTAATTCCAAAGCTTCTAGACAGTTTTTTTCTTTGAGTTTTACATACAATCAGTTTTTTTCCCTAAGATGTAATTTCTGAGACAAAAAATTATTTATTAATGGAATTATTTCTTTACTGTAGACCTACCTAGCTTGTATGGAAGATACACGAGGGGAGGAACAGTGACTACTTTGTTCACCACTGTGTCCCTAGCATAGAATTTGCCCCACTGTAAGTGCTTACTATGGACCAAATTATGTTCTCCCAAAACGTAGATGTAGAAGTTCTAACCCCCACTGAGACTGTATTTGGAGATGGCACTTTTGGGGGAGGTAGTTTAGGTTACGTGAAGCCACAGGGGTGGGGCTCTAATCTGATAGGACTGATGTCCCTATGGGAAGAGATGAATAGACACTGGTGGTTGCTCTCTCTCAGGCACAGAGGAGATGTAAGAAAACAGCAAGAATGGAGTGGCTACCTGAAGCCATGAAGAGGCCTCCCTAAACACCAGTCCTGACAGCACCTGATCTTGGATTTTTAGCTTCCAGAACTTTGAAAAAACATATTTCTGCCGATTAAGCCACCCAGTCAATGGTATCCTATTGCGGCAGCCCAAGACAACTAATACAGTACTCAATAAATTCTTGTGTGGCAAGTAGTATTGAGGTGATGATGATTATAATAAATTACAGTCTGGCGGAACAGAAACACTAAGCATGGAAATGCATAAGCTATTGAACTAATAGTTCTTCCTAAATATACAAAAAGAATCCTTACACTCAAAGGTTATTTAAATTACATTTAATAATAGATGGAGAGAAACAGATTTCATTCTTATGTGTTTTCTTTATGTAAGTAGAAGCTTATTTCAGTTTGAAAAGCAAACTTGATTTTCCTTATCCATTCTGGTAACTTTCATTTTTGAATTAAAAAAAAATTCAAAATGTTCATACAATCCAACAAATGTTGAGTTAATTCTATGGGCAAAGGGTCCTGATTGCCTAAGGCCATTATTCATTTGAATGTGGAATTCAAGGAGGAATAATTAATATTCCTTTAGGACATAAAGGACATAAGCTATGTCTGCTTTCCTGTGTGTGTTCCCCTTGCCATCTGAATCTCCAAAGTTATGTTTCTCTTATCTTCTGAGTATGCTATTCATTTGCTTCATAGGATTTATCATGATTAAAAATTACAGATTTTTTAAATCTTATTCTCCTACTAAATTGTAAACTTCAGGAGGGAAGAGACTATGCCAGATTTTACCCTACCACATAGTCCCCATATCTATTAATAGAACCATGGTAATCATAAAATAGGCACTCAATAAATATTCATTGACTATTATTTTAGAATTAAATTTTTACTCATTTCACCAAACTCCAAGGGTAAATAAAGACTCTTGCCTACATTTTAATATCCAAGACCAATCCAATACTGTCAGATATTTCCAAAGGATCCTTTTGGCATTATTTGCACACCCTGCTGCAACCACAGGTAACAAAGAAACATTTTCTCTTGCCAGAGTTGAATGAATCTATCAAGACAAACAAACATTGCCAATGACTTCCAAACACTTTTCTGGATGATTGGAAAAAAAAGAAGAGGATAAGTGTCCTTGCCAAGTGGACCAGCCATTCCCTCTGAATCAGCACTCAACATGGTTGACTTAGTACCCAGGAACTGTTCTCCAAAAGTCAAGAAAATAAATACACTTGCTTGATGAATGTGAATGTGTTTGCTTTTGCTATTCATTGTGACTCACGGTGACTGATGTGTGGTGCTATGGGTCATAATGAAAAATCATAAAAATCTAATCAATGGTACCTACAGTGTGCTTCCCTTAGCTAAGACCCCTAAAATCATATCTCAGCAAAGATCTTTTCAACATGCTCAGATGACTTAGGGCATTATCCAGTCATTTATATTTCTGAAAAGGCCTTTGGACAATAAGCTGGGAGTGCTTCATAATATTTAAAATCAAGTCTGTCAGAAAATACATTGTAAAAAAAGGAAAAGTTCTTGATATAAATCTTTATGTTAGTTTAAAGTTTAATAACTCTTTCTACATTCTCATCTTGTAGTCATTTACTCTGGGTGTATAGGGAAGTGCATTATTCTCAGTGGCCCTACTGATCAGCAAGGAGTAAATTGGGGAGGTGCATTAAACCTTTTAGGCCATTAGGATACCATTTAGTGCATTGAAGAAGGTCATTTACTTACAGCAAGGAATCAAGGTCCCTCACAAAGATGAGCCATTTAATCCCAGCTTACCCACATGATCCTGCTCAAATGTGCATTTACTTGTTTAATTTCCTCCGTAGGTTTTCTTTTATTTATCCTATTTTATTTCTTCCATTTTATAGTCACGTTGTCTAATTTAAACTTAATTAAAACTTTCAATTAGGGGGGAAAAAAGATTGTTCTGGAGACCTCCCAAGAAACACTTCATTAATGGGAACCACTTAATAAGCAAATATCTCACTGTGCAGACTAGATCCAAAGCTCCAAAGATCCAAAGTTTTTTTCAAACCCAGCACAAGGTGGTCAGTAATGACTAAATGTCTTCGGACTAGAGTGTTTGGAGTCTAAAATCTCACAGCTTTAGCTTGAGGTATAGGAAAATATCATGTTAACCTGAGCACTGTGATTGATTCAAGAGTGAATCATAACTCAAACTAGAGTGAACAAAGTTAAGCCAATGAAAGGACTTTTTTCTAGTATTATTGGGAAAGATGTTCTACCTTTTCATTGTTTTTCAATTTGATGAGGTATAATTCTATCACCCTGGAAAGTCTTGAAACCAAAGAGAAATACAGAGCCAGAAAACCAAGAGACAAATTCCTGAAAATGCTATTTAACACTTGATTTAGCTGTGTCTGAAGCAAATGTAACTGAACTATACTTTCCAGATACATAGAAAACAAAATTTAAGCCCTTCCCTATCCTTTTTTTATTTCCAGGTAAGACTTCAGACCTACTACCCATCAAAGTTTCAGAAGCTCTGTCCTTAGCCCTTGTTGATCCTAATATGTACAAATAGGTTCTATTATCATTTCTGTTTTTACAAAATAATATATAAAATTTTTAAAATTTCAGTGTAACGTAGGTGTAGTGGGTTCCATATCGGCTCCCTCAACTTAAGATGTTAGTGCCTAGAAAGAAGATCTATTTCAGATGTTAGTGCCTAGAAAGAAGATCTATTTCAGTTTCAGATACACCTAAATATTCTTAGGGAAGCAATTATGTCTTTCCACCTCTCGCTTGGTAAATCACCAGAATACAATCCTTAAGAAATTACTTTACACGTCCTAAAATGAAAATCTCAAGTAATTCCCCTGCTTTAAACCCTCAATGACTTCTAACTGCCTTTAGAATGGATGAAAATGACAGTACCAAAGGCTGGCATTGTCTACTGTCTATGCTACCCTAAGCAATTTACCTTCACCTGCCCTTCTCCTCAATCTTATACTCTGCCTGGCATGATGAACTTCTGCACTTCCTTCACAATGCCAGGTCTTCACTCCCCCTTTGGGTTTTCCAGAATGCAACCATTCTTACCATGGCTAGTTCCTCTCCTATTCACTACGCAAATAACAGCTTAATCTCATGTCCAGAGGAAAGCATCCTTAATCATCCCTTTCTAAATCACTTCATTTTGTTATTTGTTTCCAAAATATCCTTACTTCCTGTTTTCTAACACTTACTACATACACAGTTTCCTGTTTGATATCTGTCTTACTCACAAGATTGTGAGTTCTACAAAGGCATAATGGCATTCCTTTTTTTTTTTTTTTTTACCTTTTTTGACTCCTACTGCATTACCCATTGCTTTGCATATGATATGTTCTTGTAATATTTGATAAATTAACGTATGAAAACACCAGCCTGGTGACGTAGGACATAATGACACTATCTTTGACATGTTTCCAATTCCTCGAAACTTGGAGTTCTTTTGTAGATTTCTTCCAAGAGGAAATTAATTTTCCCATGATGCTGTCACTCACCAAGAGAGCTCAGGCACCGAGTGACAGCTTCAAACATCTCTGACCTCTGACTGTCGAACTGGATTCTCAAGGCCTCAGCACCAGTATGCCATGTGACTATCCTGGAAATGCCCTCTCATGTATCTAAAGTCATAAACCAAGTGTATCCAAAGCCTTGGTGGTACTAAGTGATAACATGTTATGTTAGTGCAACATTGCCAACATATCATCCCTGAGGAAGAAATATTTTTTGAGGGCAGACCTACTATGCATCTGTATTGTTAATGATGATGATGACAGTGATAACCACATTGCAATTGTTTCTTGAGCATCAGCTTGTGCTAACTCTATGAGGGTATTCTTATATTATAAAGAAGGCAAATGAGGCTCAGAACTTATCCAAGTTCAGGAAATAAGAGCAGAAGTACAATTTAATTCACTGCATTAATGTGGTTCTAAGTGTGTCGAAGAATAACATATAACAGGATAAACACAAATAAATTGATGTTTATTTAAAGCATAGATTTCTGATAAATACCCCCACAGCGAATGGAAATCTAATCTCTTGGAGTGGACTCCATTAAGCTCTCCCTCAATAGCTCTTGAAATGTGAAAGGCATCACACTAAACTACAGTCTTTCCACAAACTGTCTCAAGCCTTCTGCTTCAATCTATTGAATTAAGCTCTCTACTTACCATATCCTAAAATCCATAAAACTGGATTCTAGACTAGTGTGCATGGGATCATCTCCCCTCATTTTAGTTGTCCCAGAACTATCTGCATCTCCAACTCATCTGATAAAAAAAATGAAAAGAAAAAAGAAACTGAAGGGTTTGCACACACATATAGGTGAATGTTTATGTATTCATAGTTAAATCTCTCTTTTATTTTGGACTAATTAAAGATTCACAGAAAGTTGCAAAGAAACGAACAAAAAGGTCCAGTGTACCTTTCACTCAGACTCCCCCAGTGTTAACACCTAGCGTAACTATAGTATAGAATCAAAACCAGGTAATTGACATAGATATAATTCACAGACCATATTAGACACATGAATTCATTTATGCCTGTATGTGTACAGATCAGTGCAATCTTATCACATGTGTTGTTTTGGTCACTAGCAGTAAAATGAAAATATAGAACTATACCATCACCACAAAGCTCTCTTGTACTATCCCTTTCAGCCACACCTCCTCCTATCCTTCATCCCTTGCAAGTACTCATCTGTTCTTCATCTTCTTAATTTTATTTTAAGAGGGCTTTATAATGGAATCATTCAGTATGTGGCTTTTTCATTCAGCATAATTCTCTTGAAGCTCACCCAAGGTATATCAAATTGTATATATATTGATCACTCATTCATTTTTATTTGCATGGTAGTCCATGGTATGGGTAAATCACAGTTTGTTTAACCATCCACCGTTAGAAGATACTTGAGTAGTTTTAAGTTTGATGCTATTTAGAATAAAGCTGTGGGACCAGCAGAGAGTGTGATGGGCATGTCGCTGGACTCCTACATGTTCGACCACAGTTTGAGTCCCAGACCCAGCGACTTAAAATTCATGCAGGGTACGTGTGCGTGTGTGCCCAAAATCCTGAAAGGAGACTGGAGGAGAAGAGACTGTGGCATGGCCATTCCCCATTTCCCTCCCTGTCCTGGGGAAGTGATTTCTCACTTTTTGTCTTTCCGATGAGCGCACACGCCCTATAGTCTATAGCAAAAATCTCTCAAAAACTTTTTTTTAATTTTAAAAAATAAAAATAAAGCTGCTATAAACATTTATATAAATTTTTCTATGTAAATCTAAGTCTAAATTATCTGTGATAAATGCTAACAAGTGTAATTGTTGAAACATTTGATAAATCCATTTTCAGTTTTAAAGAAAATGTCAAACTATCTCTTAGCATGACTGTAACATTTTACCTTTCTTCTAGCAATGTGTGAGTAATCCAGTGTGCATGTCTTGTCTTCCAGTGTCTGATATAATCACAATTGTATTATCTATGAACAGAGACGGTTTTATTTCTTTTTAATGTCTATACCATTTATTTCTTTTTCTTGTCTCATTCCATTGGGTGGAGCTTTGAGTAATGTATTAAAATAATCCACAATAAAGTAAGAGAAAAAAATTGTGTGTGTGTGTGTGTGTGTGTGTGTGTGTGTGTGTGTGGATGGGGGGATAGCAAACAGAAGCCCTCACATACCAATAATTACTTTAATGTAAGTAGTCTAAATATACCAACTAAAATGCAGAAATTTTTCAGAATGAATTTTTAAAATCACAACCCAACTATACTGTCTACAAAAAATACACTTCAACTATAATGGCATTAGGTAGGTTGGAAGAAAAAGAATGGAAAAAAACATCATATGCATTATTTTTTAAAAGGTAGGGATGGCTATAGTAATAAAAGACAAAGTAGACTTAAGAGAACATAAAATTATGGGGGCAACAGGTTGCATGGTGGTTAGAGCTGCTGGACTCCCACATGACCGACCATGGTTTGAGTCCCGGAACTGGTGGCTTGCTTTCTCACTTTCCTCTCTCTTGTGCACATGCTCTCTCGCTCTCTCACTGTGACCCTCTCTGGTAAAATAAAATAAATAAATAAATAAATAAATAAATAAAGCTAAGTAAAAATAATTTTTTAAATTAAAAAAAATATATAAAATTATAAGAGAGAGGGATATTACATTGTAATTAAAAGGTAAATCTACTAAGAAAACAGCAATGCTAAAAGTTATTATGCCAAACAATAGTCATAAAAAATGTGAAACAAATGTAATTCACAATTATAGTTGGGAACTTATACATCCTAACTCGATAATTAATAGAAGTATTAGACAAAAAATCAGCAAAGCTATTGGAAACTTCAACACTGTCAACAGGATCTACTGACCTATAGAACACTCCACCAGATGTCAACAGAATATATACCCTTTTCAAATACCTATGGAAATTTATCTACAGGATAGACTGTATCTCAGGTTATAAAACAAGCCTTGATAAAAGAATTAAACCCATACAGAGTATGCTTTTTTTTACTTTATTTTATTATTATTTTTATACATTCAATTGCTATACATCATTTAGATTGGAAAGAGACTTTACCCAGCATGATATACATCTCAGTCCAGTTGAGAATACTATACACGTCCTCATCAACATACAATAAACCGTATCTGTGTCCCACAAATATCTTACCTCTCCATTTTTTTTCCCACTTTTTGTCATAAGGGAATTAAAATAGAAATCAGTTACAGACATATAACAGGAAAATCTTCAAACATAGAAATTAAGGATCTTTTGAAACCTCCCCTAAGGCTCTCTTCTCTCCTATCACCTCAACAGACTGTTTAAAATATAAAACTATCCCATCCATCACTTGTCTATATATTTGTGTTGCAAGATGAAAAAAAAATCAGTAAAATAACTAAAATCTCAGAAAAGAAATGTTACCTCTTCAATCTGAGAAGCTGTCTTGCCCTCTCCTATTACAGAATGTGGAGGGCATGGATGAAACCCCAAAGCCGTGACCTCTCCCTGAGCTAAGCCTATAGGCCCATAAGTAATTTAGAATGTTCAACTTGTTCATCTGAGATTTTAAGCATCAAAGATAAACCTGCCCTTCTCTTCAGCTGCCTACTCATTTCTGATGACACACCACCTTAAGGCACATAAGCAAGGGATGAATGGGTTTCCTGGGCAGTGATGTGATGATCTGTAATCAGGTGTAATTTCAGTAGAAAATTGCGTTCTGTCCAACTAATGCATGAATCCAACAGAAATGGTTCACTCTTGCCTCTTCAAGGAAGATCTGTTCCACTCAAAGAAAGGGCCTCCAAGTGGCTTTAATCAAAACGCTGATGGACAGAGAAAGCGCCCAGACAGCAGAGTGTGCTTTTCACTCGGGTCTTCAGAAGAAGGAGTGAAGTCGCTGAAAACAAGTCTGTGGTATTTACAGAAGTGAGACTGACAATGGCAGAGTGGGTTGGGCTCAAATTGTTTGTGACCATCTGTACTGAAATGGTGTAGAGGCAAAGAGAATTCATTGCACTGAGGAAAGGAAAGGTAGAACTCTAATATCATTTACAGATATAGGTGATGCCTCTAACCTTGGCTTCCTTAATCAGTCTCTATGTCCCATTGGCTCCTACAAGGAAAACAGGTATTTTGCTCTTAGCAAAGTTTTGCTTTTGGTTTTAGGGCTGGGAAAGCAAATGTTTTTCTGCTACTTAAGGCCCTTTAATGGCTTCCTGATATTCTTTAAATAAAACTGAAAGATAAGCCAGGCAGAAAGAGACAAGTAATGTATGATCCCGGAGTAGTGAGACCATGTGGATTCTACGCAAGTCAAACTCATAAAAGTAGAGTAGAACGGTGATTATCAGAGGCTGCAGGACAGGGATTAGGGAAGAAACTAGTCAAAGAGTATAAAGTTGCAGTTATTATTAGATAAGAGGAGTAAGAGCTAGCGTTTTATGGCATAGCAAGTTGACTCTAATTAATAATAATGTATTGTGTATTTCAGCATAGCTGAGATGATTTTAAGCATTCTCAACATAAAGAAATGATAAATAATCAAGTTGAGGCATATGCTAATTAGATCAATTAGATCATTTCACAATGGATACATGTATGGAGACATATTATACCCTGTAACATATGTATAGAGACATCATATTATACCCTGTACATATATATAGTTATTATTTGTCAATTAAAAATAAAACATAACTTTATTTATTTTTTGGGGGGAGAGGTTTTTGCTATAGGGTGCGTGCGCTCGCCAGACAGACAGAGGGAGACAGAGAGACAGAAAGCGAGAAATCACCCCGGAGGGGGGATGGCCATGCCGCAATCCCTTCTCCTCCATTCTCCTCTCGGGATCTTGGGCACGCACGCACACGCGCCCGGCGTGAGTTTTAAGCCACTGGGTCTGGGACGCAAATCGCGGTCGACTACATGGGAGTCCAGCGACATAGCCATTACGCTAACTGCTGGTCCCCAAAACATAACTTTAAAGTTGTAATTCCTTTCTGTGGCTTGCAGACAGTTGTAAATTGCTAAGACCTATCATGTCTTCAGTTTCATCTCTCACCAACCTCCTCCTTCATTCTATAATCTAGCCAGAATAAACTTTGTCAGGTCCTACACTACGTCATGTTCTTTCTCACCTCCATCTCTCACATATCCTATTCTCTCTACCTTGCACACACTTCTTCTGCCTCTCTGTCTAGATAACTCTTACTAATACTTTGTGTCTCATTGAAATGTTCTTTTCTAGATTCCCTATGCCAGGTAGCCCTATCTGTAGCAAACTGTACTTCCTCTATCCTATTCCTTACTCACTCATGGTATTCTTAGGTTGGTACAAAAGCAACTGTGGTTTTGGACAAAAATTTTAAGTTATTATAACTAGTCTCAAACACATTTTTATCAGCCAAAATAGGAACCATGACAATCAACCCATTTTTGCCAATGAGAAATAGTTTGTTTATTCCAGTAGCATAAAAATCCAAGCTCCAGGACTCTTGGAAAGCATCTTTTGCATCTTGCTGATTGTGGCAGTGTCTTCCAAGCAAAAAGTTGTCGAGAGGGCCAGCAGGTGGCGTGGTAGGTTAGGGGGCACTGGACTTCTACAGGGCCGACAGCAGTCTGAGTCCCAGACCTGGCGGCTTGCTTTCTCATTTTCCCTCCCTCTCTGTCTCTCGCTCTCTCATTCTGTCCCTCTCTGGTCAAATTAAAAATAAATAAATAAGTTAAATACAATAATTCTTTAAAAAGTTGTCGAGATGCTTGAAGAAGCGGTATTCTATCAGTGAGAGGTCAGGTGCATATGGTGGTTGAAACGAAACTTTGTAGCCCAATTTGCTCAATTTTTGAAGCATTGGTTGTGCAACATGTGGTCATGCAGTCTAGTGCCTTTCTGTTGACCAATGCCAGCTATAGATGTTGCAGTTTTCAGTGCAGCTCATCAATTTGCTGAATGTACTTCTCAGATGTAATGACTTCTCTGAGATTCAGAAAGCTATAGGTGGCATGGTGGTTAAGGCACTGGACTCTCAAATGGTTGACTATTCGAGTCTCGGACCTGGTGGCTTGCCTTTTCACGTTCCCTCTCTATCTCCCTCTGGTGACTGCACATGCCCTGTAGCAAATTAAAAAATAATGATGATGATAAATAAAATTAAATAAATGATTCTTTAAAAAAGAAAAAGAAAGAAAGAAAGCCACAGTGGATCAGATCCCACCAAATAGTGACCATGACCCTTTTTTGGTGCAAGTTTGGCTTTGGGAAGGGCTTTGGAGTTTCATCTAGGTCCAGTCACTGAACTGGCATATAAAATCCACTTTTCATGGCACATCACAATCTGAAGGAGAAACGGATCACGGTTGTTGTATAGAATAAGATGACATTTCAAAATGATGATTTTTCTTGTTGTTGTTGAGCTCATGAGGCACCCACTTATCAAGTTTTTCCAATTTGCTTCAAATGCCAAACCACAGAATGGTCAATGTTGAGTTCTTCATCAAATTTGCGTCGCTATAAGAGGAGCAACTCTGATGATTGCTCTCAGTTGGTCATTGTCAACTTTCAATGACTGGCCACTATGCTCATCTTTAAGGTTCTCATCTGCTTTGCAAAAACTCTTGAACCACCACTGGATTGTACTTTCACTAGCAATTCCTGGGCCAAATACACTGTTGATATTGTGAGTTTCTTCTACTACTTTATGATCCATTTTGAACTCAAATAAGAAAATCTCTGAACAGATAACATAACGGTTACTTCGCTGGACTCCCACATGGTTGACCACAGTTCAAGTCCCAGACCCAGTGACTTAAAACTCACACTGAGTGCATGTGCATGCATGCCAAGATCCCTAGAGAAGAAGGGATTACAGCATGGCCATCCCCCATGGAGGGTGATTTCTCACTTTCCACCTATCTCTTCAGTGAGCACATACGACCTATAGGGGGGAAAAAAAAACTCTTAAAAAAAAAAAAAAAGAAAAACCACTTGAATTTGCTTTTTGTCTAACATCATTTCTATTGTCTAAACTACATATAAACTAAACAAGTGATAAGTCATTAGCAAAAAAAAGTGAGAAATGCACATTAAAATGATGTATAAAATGACCTTTATTTAAGAATATATCCTATCTCAAATGGCAAATTCCAACAATGTAGAATTGAGATTACTTTGGCACCAACCTAATACTTGCTCAAGTCTTTCTTGCTTAAGTCCCAATGTTGGGAGTTCCATATAGGCAGGGCCATGTGCAGTTTTTTCATCATCTATCTACAGCATCTCTTATTACCCTGATATATGACAGGCACTTTAAAATTACTTTTTGGATGAATAACCAAATGAAGAAAACCAAAAAAGTATTATTCTCTGGTGGTTAAAGTGCCTGCACTATAAATACTAGTTCTGTTTAAAGATACTAGCACTTAAATACTAACCATTAACAATCAGGATATGGGTGGGCCCCAACCATGGATTTATATTAGAGTCAAATGTACAGCTTTTCTTTTAAATATTTTAGAGAGGTGTTTTGTTTTCTTGTTTCTATTTTTTGTTTGTTTGCTTTTCTTTTAAATATTTTAGAGAGGTGTTTTGTTTTCTTGTTTCTATTTTTTGTTTGTTTGTTTTTCTTTTTTGCTATAGGGGGTGTGTGCTCACCAGAAAGACAGAGAGAGAAAGAGAGAGAGAGAAATCAGCCCCTGGGGGGATGGCCACGCCGCAATCCCTTCTCCTCCATTCTCTTCTCAAGGTCTCGAGCATACACACACACACATGCCCAGCATGAGTTTAAGCCACCTGGTCCAGGACTCATACTGCAGTCGACTACATGGGCATCCAGCGACATAGCCATTACACCAACTGCTGGTTCCGAAATATATAGCTCTTTCAAGGTACCAATTTTCCAACATACTAGCTCAGTGCTGCTCATTAAGTGATAAATTAGTGTAAAAACAAGCATCAGGGAAAAAACTTTTTCCCTTTCAAAACTCACCTTCAGGATCTTTTAATAGGAAGTAGAAAAACTATAGGTAAAAAGTATAAAAAATATATATATGAGACAGAAGTTCCAGGTTTTAAAAACACCAACATGGAGGCCAACAGGTGGCATAGTGGTTAAGGTGCTAGACTCCCACATGGCAGATGGTAGTTCAAGTCCTGGACCTAGTGGCTTACTTTCTCACTCTCTCTCTGTGTCTATCTCTGGTGAGAGCACATAACCTACAGCAAATTTTAAAAATAATAAATAATTCTGCAAAACAAAACAAACAAAAATACCTGCATTGTCATAGGCAACAGCTTACATTTCTTTAATCTCAGTCAGGCAAATGAAAGGGGTAGTCCTCACCTTGGCTACCTCAAGATAAATGGGAGTATGCCAAAATGCTTTCACAAACCCTCATGCACAGTAGAAAGTAAACCATTTTATTATGACAAAATCCATACTCAAGATCAGAAATTAAGATTTCTTTTCTTTATAGCAACCCAGTAGAAAGTTAAAGAAAAGTACAGAGGGACCAGCAGTTAGTGTAATGGCTATGTCGCTGGACTCCCATGTAGTCAACCATGGTTCAAGTCCCGGACCCAGTGACTTAAACTCATGCCAGGAGCATGTGCGTGTGTGCCCAAGATCCTGAGAGGAGAATGGAGGAGAAGGACTGCGGCGTGGCCATCCCCCCTGGGGGGGGGGGGGTGATTTCTCGCTTTCTGTCTCTCTGCCTCTCTCTTTCTGGCAAGCGCACGCACCCTATAGCAAAAACCTCTCCAAAAAAAAAAAAAGAAAGAAAGAAAAGAAAAGTGTACACATGAATATCATTAGAGACAAACCAATTGAAAACAATCTCATAAAAGAGATGCTTAAAATTGCATTCAGAATGCATAATGTTCTAAGATATTCTTGTCCTGGATTTCTCTAACATCTAATATATATATATGTTTCTAGTATCCTATAGTAGGGATCAGTAAATTATTTTTCTACAATGGATCAGATAATAAGTACTTTCTCACCTTGTGGGTTATAGAATCTCTACTTCAACTGCTCAGTTCTGCCACTGTAGCACGAAGGTAGTCATAGGTTATATGTACAAAAGTAAGTGTGGCCATGTTCCAACAAAGTTTAATTTACAAAAACAGGAAGTGAACTGTACAATGACTGTACAAGGGCCAGAATTTTCTGATCCTTGTTGTATAATGATCCTGAAAGGCTCTCTCTAACGTAGGTTGGATTTCCTATAAAGTAGACACTGAGATGAATTTGTATGCAAGAGATGAAATAAGATTGCTTCTTGGGGTCCATGCTTGGAGAAGGTGAAGGGAATACAGCAGGACTGAACAAAACAAGAAGTTGAACTTCGATGCAGCCTAATTAAAGTCTTAGTTGATCCCAATAGGAAGCCATAGAGCTGAGATGACTTTTCAGAGTTGTATAGATTGAGAATAGACAGTCAAGAATATTTATCCCATATGAACTGGGTAGGCCTTGCCCCAAAATGGGGACATGACATCTGGCAAGATGAATCTCTTTAACTGGAGCAATTCCTGTAGGGGCTGTCAAGGACCTTCTACCAGTACCGTTCCCAACAGCTAGAAGGATATGCCCTTCGCTCTATAAGGGGAACCCAGGCAGTGCATATTTTCCACCATACTTCCCCTTGGGATTTGACTCTTAGCTTAAAAAAACTACTGGGTTGGGAACCAGCAGTTAGTGTAATGGCTGTCGCTGGATTCCCACGTAGTTGACCGTGGTTCACGTCCCAGACCCAGTGGCTTAAAACTCACTCCGGGTGCATGTGCATGCGTGCCCAAGATCCCGAGAGAGAAAGGAGGAGAAGGGATTGCGGCGTGACCATCCCCCTTGGGGGGTGATTTCTCGCTTTCTGTCTCTCTGTCTCTCTCTGTCTGTCTGGTGAGCGCACGCGCCCTATAGCAAAAACCTAAAAAAAAAAAAAAAAAAAAAAAAAAAAAAAAACTACTGGGTGTGCATTTTGACATCTCAGCAGGGCCAGCCTATGACATGGTGTTAAGGCAGCTGAATCGCACACGGCCAACCATATAGTTCAAGTCTCAGACCTGGCATCTTCAGAAACATACCCTGTGCATATGTATTTATGCCAAAAATATCAAAGAAAGAAAGATGGAACCAAAGGGATTGTGATGTGACAATGCCCTGTAGGGGGTGTTCTCAATCCCTCTCCCTCCCTGTAGTGAGTACATGCTCTAGCAAAACCTTTTTATAAAGTTTCATGAATGCAAAATATCTATTTTAAGAGTTTCTAACATGACTGCCTTCAGCTTTAGAAAACCTTAGCATTATTGACATATTTCTCAACTTTATTTCTGAAAGAAAATGGGAAGAAGTCAGATCATTCTGGTTCACTGCTTTTTTGTATTCTATTCCAAACTCAGAAATCTCTGGGTGATGGGATTGGCCATATCACTAGTAAAAGGGTCATGCACCAAGTTTCTTTAAGGCATCATTTAACGTTCACCTCCAAGAGGGCAAGTTTTGATGACCATGTTACATTTGTGTAAACTCTATCAGTAACAAGCCTGGCTCCCAGATGCTCTTCAGGGACAGAGAGCATGAACAGTCTTGGAAAGGAATAACATTGCAGAAAGTCCTCCAGTATTAAAAACTTCAGAAATGTGTTTTAGGCCTTGGACTTAGTGCATTCAGTGGTGTCCAAGGGATTATATAAAGAGGATTGAGGTACATTAAATTGTGAGCCAGGTTAGATTATTTCTAGGATGTCTTCTAACTCAAAGTCTAAGATTCTAATGAAAAATGTTTCCACACTTTTCAAACTTCACTAATTGCATACACTCTAAAGAATTATATTTAAGCTGCCCTTATCAAGAAGCCAGCATACCCCATTGCAATCAAAATACATTCTGAGAAGTTTCACATCAACAGCTTGTGGTTGACAAGCAGTGGAAGGATCTGCAGGATAATCTACAGCCCAAAAAATAAGTCCAGGGGTGAAGACAGCCTCGGAGCTTTGAGGGTGGCTCTTATCAGGACTTGAGAATTTTCTTCTCAAGGCAAAAGTCACAGAGCTGGCTTTACACAGTATTGAGCCTGCAGTTTCTCTTCCAGCTTTATTTTCCCTAGTGCAAAAGGAGGGAAAGGCCCACAATGAACTTTAAGCTTCCTCCCAGTCCTAAGATTCCATAACCAAAATGTAAAGTCGGTACAATAACTTGTCTTTCTTCTGTGCCTCCAAAAAGAATAAACCAAAGAGAAATTACCAAAGGAATGCCTGAGCAGAAATGTCATTTGTTTTTAGTTAAATGGAAAGTTACTGTTAAAAGAACAATTGTCAGTGTTTTCCACAGCGGCTCTCCCCTAAAACCAGGCTGGTGTTTCACTTAAGTTGAGGGTAGCTTATAGATATGAGAAAAACTATTCTGTGCTAACCTAGCCTATGGCATCTGTCACAAAAGACCTTGAAGAGCATAGATCTTATACTCTCTGGATAGTTTATGGTTTTAGAATTAAATAAACAGAGCCAGCCAGTGGCAGAATGGTTAAGGCAGGTGGATCCCACATGACCAACTGCACAGTTCCAGTCTGGGCCCCAGCAGCTTGGAAAACACACCAGGCATATGTGCGTGTGTGCCCAAAATTCCAAGAAGAGAATGGAGAAGAGATTATAGTGTGGACACCTCCCCCTGACGAGTGCCTTCTCACTTTCCCTCTGTCTCTCTCCAGTGAGTGCATGTACCCTATAGCAAATTTTTTAAATAATAATAATAAAGTATACTAAGTCTGTTGTCTGTTTAAAAAAAAAAAAAAAAACGAACCTGTATTAGCATTCATGTGAAGATAGATGCATAAACTATTGGTGTTTACAATTAGATATTTTCTTTCTTTCTTTCTTTTTTTTTCTGAGAGAGAGAGAGAGAGAGAGAAGCACCCCCAACAGTGTATTCATGTTATGATCCACCTCCAGCTTTAGCTAGCCTGGATCGTAGACATGCTAGCATGCACCTGGCATACACAGGGAAATCCTTGAACTCAAATCTAGGGCTGTTCCATGTGGTCTAGATGCACTGCACCATCACTCACCCCACAAACAAACTATTAAGCCAGAAAATCTGTAATGGTCAGAGAGAAACATGTGTTGAAATTTCTTAAGCCCAATCCCATACTGTATGAAAGTTTTCTACTACCCAATATCTGGGAACACTAAACCTCTTTGGTCTCAGCTTCCTGCTTCTAATAGTGTAGGTACATTCCTATCAGACTAAAGTTTCTAATTGAGCATCCGTCAATTTGCATTTCTATTGCTGAAACCTGAAGATGTCTTTAGGTATATTAGAAGAAAGAAACTTTAATAGACTGTGGAGATTAGCTCCATTTCTCAACATAAGAGTCCATGAGGGAATCACCTATAATTCACAACAGTGTTGCCTGGGATCACCTTAATCATCTTTTTATATTCAAAAATGAAACTCAGCTGAGAAATTAGACTATGTTGAGAAAAAAACAGAAAGAGAATAAGTGAGGGGAAAAAGTATTATAATACAGCTAGGATGCACATTATAGTCATCTGTTTGTTTTAATTGAACGGTTTGTGTCTTCAGGCAATCTCATTATTCTCCCCAGAGCAGAAGTGCTGAATGAAGGCATAAACCTCATTAACCTTTGAATGCTGAAATCAATAATCTGCAATAAATCTAAACTAATTTGCTGCCAATAAATCTTACAAAATGCTGTGTTTTGTAGCTGGAGACATTGGAGAGTGTGTAAGAACATCCATGTCCATATCAAGAGGATATCTGAGGTTTGTCTTGTTGGTTTTAGGACTTTGTGAATATGAAACAACTTACTGACAGTTCCATAGAATGTAGTTTTCCAGTGAGGTTAATCGTCTGTTTTTTTTTTTTTTTTTTTTTTGTTGTTGGGATCACAAAGGGACCTTTTCTTTTTCCAGGATTCTAATAAATGACATGAATAAAGAGAAACAGGCAAACGTCTACCTGGCAGTGCCTTCTCATATATTTTCTCTGAAAAGTGGGAACATGCCCCATAATGAGAAACTGGAAAAAGATTCTTTGAGCCCAAAAACAGGATCTGGCATCACTCAGTGATTAGCACATAGTAGGCCCCCAACAACTATTGGTTGAAAGAATGAAATGGTGAGCCTGAGTCAACCTTTGCTTGCTAAATACATTTATGTACCTATATATTCGTGTGTGTATGTATATACCCAGGTATATGTGTAAATACGTATAAGTATACAAATTATATGTACACATATATTACACATACGTAAATATCTGAGCAAAAGAGTGAAATATTTGCCTGTTTACCCTAAAAAAAAAGAAAGAAAGAAAAAAGGAATGGGCAATGAGGTATTTATCAGTTGTAGAAAACTGATCAGGAAACAAAAAGGTCTGAAAAGTCCCTGAGAGCAACTGCTTTGCTGTGTTCACTGCTGAGTTCTGGTGCCCAAACAGTGCCCGGCACAAAGCAGACAGTCAGCAAGTGGTGGCTGAAGAAGGGTATGTGGTAAGTGGAGGAGGAAAGAGCAATTAGATGTGGCTGAAGCGGGAGAGCAGCTGTGAGTTTTCTATGAATGGTGTCCACAAACAGCAGAGGGTATTTGTAGACTGAAGCAACAGGACCACCCAGGGCTCACTTCACAAGAGACCACCATTTGGATGGCTCTGCCCCATGTTTTGGGATGAGCTTCTTCCCAGCCAAGAGCAGAGTTCTGTATTCTAACACCGTGCTTCAAAAACCACAGTGTCTAAATGTGAAAGAGCAGGTCCTGTTCATCCTGTCTTATCTCACTGGTGTCTCCTCTCATAGGTCAAATGGAGCCACTTCATGTATCTCAGAACACTGTTGAGACCTTGGACAGCCAGATCCCATACTGAAGTGCTCCCGAGAGAAGGAGACACCCGCTGCTGCTGATTGGCTTGTATCAAAAGGGGGACTAATTCCAGCTTCTAACTCAGGTAGCTCAGGGTTCATTGGCAGTCATTTAAGTGGAGGCTGCTTACCCTGTGGGTTTTGCCCCATGCCCACTAGAGGTCCTAGGTACTAAGCTTTGTTACTTAATGAGCCAAATCCTGCTCTCTAAATGAGAGGTAGAAACCATCACAGCAGCTTCAGATTTCCACTGAATGGCATACAGCTCAGGTTGCTCTGTTTAACAAAGATCTTTTAAAATGGTATTTCTTGGGGCCAGCAGATGGCGTAATGGTTACGTCGCTGGACGCCCCACGGAGTCGACTGTGGTTCAAGTCCTAGACTCAGCGACTTGAGACTCATGCTGGGCGCATGTGTGCACTTGTCCAAAATCCCTAGAGGAGAATGGAAGAGAAGGGATTGTGGTATGACCATCTCTCCTAGGAGTTGACTTCTTGATCTCTGTCTCCCTGTCTCTCTGGTGAGCACACAGGCCCTATAGCAAGAGATTCACGTAAGAGGCTTGAGATAGAACCAAAAAAGTCTATTATTTTTCTTTTGAGAGGTTTTTGCCATAGGGCGCATGTGCTTGCCAGACAGACAGAGAGAGACAGAGAGACAGAAAGCGAGAAATCACCCCCCAGTGGGGATGGCCACGCCACAATCCCTTCTCCTCCAGTCTTCTCTCGGGATCTTGGGCACGCACGCACACGCGCCCGGCGTGAGTTTAAGCCACCGGGTCTGGGACTCGAGCCGCGGTCGACTATGTGGGAGTCCAGCGACATAGCCATTACACTAACTGCTGGTCCCTAAAGCTGGAGAATCTCAATTTCAAAATAAATGTGCCTCCTTTTCTGTAAGAATTTCATAAACACTCAGTCTTCACTTGCACTGGAAGGTAGAGTGTTCTCTAGATAATAAATGTCAGTATGCATTTATTATCTGCTGTGACAGGCACATGGGGAGAGGGTAAGGTAGGTCATCTGGCATGAAACTACCCAAGTTTGAGCCCTAGCTATGCCATTTAGTCGCTTTGAGGCCTTTGGCAAGTTAATTAACTTCCTTGCATTTTAGTTTCCTATTTGTAAATAGTTCCTATTTGATGTTCCTGTTTGATGATAACCACAGCATCTGTCTCATGGGGGTGTTAAGATTAACAAAATTAATACTCAGAGAGTGTTCAGAGCAGAGCCTAGCCCAAAATAAGTGTCTCACTGATAAATAAGAGTTTGCTGACATTATTACTGTAGGAAAGGGGTAAGAAATAAAAAAGGAGACTTGTCCCTATTTTTGTGATGCATAAAAATAATAGGAAAGACAAGGATTAACCACAATCTACAAACCAGGAACTGGTTAAACACAATTGTGAGAGTGCTTGGGAAGAGAATTACCAGTGTATAGAGTATATAAAAATCTGAATTAGAGTATATAAAAATCTGGTTACTATGGTTTGGAGTCTCCCAAAATTCCTACGCTGAGATTTAATGGGATTAAGAGGTTTGAAACCCCATCCAATTCTTTTGTTGAAGGGCGGGGCCTTTGGGAGGAGATTAATGATTGGGTAGTTAGAGTTGGAGAGGAGCATGGTTGAGTCTCGGTAGGTTTATAAGGAGAGGAAATGAGGCTGACAGAGACCCACATGGAACACAGACCACACTTTCTCTGCTGGAGCCTGCCACCCCCCCTGTTTCTGTCAGCCATGTCATGACACAGTCTTTGAACTTTCCTGCTAACTTAATTGTGAATAAACTTCTATTCTTTATAAATCACCCAGTTTAAGCTATTTCTGTAACCAACATGATAATCAACTATGACATGGTCCTAACAAGGATCTGTCAAGACAGTTACCTGAGGCAGGAAGCATTTGGCAAAAACAATGGAATTGGAAGAATCAAGTTCTGGGAGTCTTGAGATCAAGATACTAACCCTCGTCCCTGCCTCTACACAAAACTACAAAATGCTAAGGCAGGGTCTTCACCTTTATGAACATCAGGTGCCCCATAAATAATTGGGTCATCTGAAAAGCCATGACACATTCTTCTTTTTTTCTTTTTTCTTTAGCTATAGGGCTTGTGCGCTCGCCAGACAGAGAGAGACGGAGGGACAGAAAGCGAGAAATCACCCCCCAGGGGGATGGCCACGCCGCAATCTCTTCTCCATTCTCCTCTCGGGATCTTGGGCACGCATGCAAACATTCTCGACATGAGTTTTAAGCCACCAGGTCTGGGACGCCAACCGCGGTTGACTACGTGGGAGTCCAGCGACTAGCCACTACGCTAACTGCTGGTCCCATTTTTTTTTTTTTTTTTTTTTTGGAGAGGTTTTTGCGATAGGGCGCGTGCGCTCACCAGAGAGACAGAGACAGACAGAGAGACAGAAAGCAAGAAATCACCCCCCGGGAGTATGGCCACACTGCAATCCCTTCTCCTCCATTCTCCTCTCAGGATCTTGGGCACGCACGCACATGCGCCCAGTGGCCATGACACATTCTTGTATAGAAAAATAGTCATGATTTTTCCAATGACCCTTTGATCTCAAAGGCCTTTCCGGCTGTGATCCAGCAGCAGGACACAGAACAGGTAAGCACTGCAGAGACGAGAGCACCAGAGCCCTCACTGTGAGACCCAGAGGCCCATCGAAGGAGAGGGAACTGCCCAGGCATCAGAATAAGCTTCCTCTTGCCAAAACTCTCTTCAGTTTGGCCCCACAGACACATTTTGTTGGTGTTTTGTGCTGAAGGCATTTTCCTCAGAAATTATATTTGTTTAAGACAAGTGGAAAAAAATGGCCATTTGAAATGTGGGAGAAATAATAGACAGCTTATTGTTCAAGTCTGTGAAAACAGAAATACATCTTTTTTCACACTGCACAAGTAATGGGAAATTAGTGGAAAAAATGAAAGGGAAAGTAAAGAGAAGAGTAAGGAGGGTCAAAGACTGAAGAGAGCAAGCAAGCACAGAAGAGCTGACAGAGGGGGAGAGAACAAGGGAGAAGGAGAGAAATGGGAGATGCATCAGCTAAAAGTTTGGGTGATAGCCTTAGAATTCGGGCTTGCTGGGCCAGTCAGTGTGATGATGGTTGAGGCAGCTGGATCCCACATGGTTCGCTGCACAATTAGACTCCCAGATCTGGCAGTTGGGAAATACACTAGGTGCATGTGTGCCCAAAATCCTGAAGGGAGAGGTGGAGGAGAGGGGTTGCACTGTGGCCATTCCCAGGGGGAAGGAAAGTGTTGTCTGTCTGTCTGTCTGTCTGTCTCTCTCTCTCTTTCTCTCTCCCTCCCTCCCTCCTTCCCTCCCTCCCCACCCCCCCAGCACAAGTATATGTCCTCTGACAAATGTAAAAGCAAAAAAGAATGCAGGGTTTGCAATTCAATAGCTTGCTCACTCCTGCTCTGTCTTTCCCCCCTCCTTCATCCCTTGACTCAAGACTCTATTCTAACCACATTACAGAATCTTTCAGCTACTTCATCTCTCCTCATGTATTTCTCTGAGTAGCAATAATAGATGAATGACAAGAACTACCAACCTACTTCCAAGGTAAAGATTGGAAACGGCCTTTATGTAAGTGAGAAAAATTTTTACATTAACCTGTCTGCCTACACGAACTTTTTTATTTTCTTTCTGTTATAAACATTCCCTGGAAAGACAAAACAAAGAGTTAGAAAGTGTGTTCAAAGAACGCCTCATTCTGCAGAAGAAGAACTGGAGGTACTGAAAAGCACTGCATCCTGTACAGCTACACAGAGCGAGGAGGTGGCAGGGCTGAGAGTGGTATACAAGTCACCTGTCACCTGGTCCTAATGGGATACATTCACAAGGACACAAAAACACATTTGGTCTTACAGTTGCATACATATTGTAACACTGCTAGTAAAATTAGCATATCACATTCAAGACTTGGGGGACATTATCGCTAAGGGCAAGGCTAAATTATGTTCTATGTTTAAAATGTGAATCAATTTAAGGGACAATATTAAGTAAATAATGCAATCATTGATACTTGTAAAACTGATGGCTCCCGACGAGATCTTAAATTATTGAGAGAGATTATGTTTCTAGCCCTTCAGTAAGAAAAAAAGAAACCCATCTAGCTTGCAAACCTCCGAAACATCCTCTGAAAAGTCAAACAACTCACCTTGTGTCACCTCCTCCCCTCCCAGAGTAAGCCAGGAGAATGAGAGTTGGGTGTTCAAAGGAGTCAGACAAGCATAATATTATATATACACTCGACATCCATCTCCTGTATGAAACCTCATTGTTCCTGTGTAACAAAAAGTAAATATTTACCGTGAGCCAGGAGAGGTAGCGAATGATCAACATCCAGGCCATCAATCACTGTGAGCCATGCTCCCATTTTAATAACCCTCGTCAGGGAGGGCAGGCAAGGACGGCTAAGACTGTCCAGGAGATAAGAGTTTGTCAAGGGAGTCGAATCGCTCAGACTGGAAGAATATAAGGTGAGTTGTTCAAGCGTGCAGGATGTGAAGGTCCCTAAAGATGGGTTTATCAAGTCGAGGCAGCGGGGCAGAGTGTAGGAGCATAGTCTCTATAGCCAGACCATCTGCTCCTCCACTACCCACTGCAGGAGCTGGCACAAGACCATTTCCCTGGGATTTTTTCTCTGTGAAGTGGCCGTAGGAATAGGATCCACTTTGTAGGGTGGCTGTGAGAATTATGTTTATATTACACAGAGGTAAAGTGCTTACAACAGCAGGAACATATAAAGTCTCAATATATTAATATATGTCTAAGGGTGATGATCCAAAGATCAGAGCCTCTTCACTGCCAGATGATCAAGAAGGTGGATCCGTTTTAGTTGTGATGGAGTCAGCCATCCAAGAATTTAATCAGCTGAATTAGAATGTATGTGACCATCCATGCTCGGGCACTAAGTGGCAGAGCTAGGATCTGAACTTAAGTTGTCTGTCTCTAGAATCCATGGTCATAACCATTACACTATGCCACCCCTATTAAAAGCAGACAAGATCACACACATTTGTTGTTGGGTCTATGTTTGCTTTCACTTGTTTTCTCTGATGGTCACTTTTTGGTTTTTTCAGGTGTAGGAAATTATTCTCCATGGGAAAGGTAAAAAATAATAATAATAATAATACCCAAGTAAAAATAAAGGCACCAAACAAGTTAAAAAAATGAATGCTCTACTCCCAAGTGGAAAAGTTGAAGGAGCTGGTGGTGATTGGGCCTAAACTGCGGACTATTCAGAGAATAAATCTTATTATACTGAGGATAGCTATGGATGAAGAAGGAAAAACATCTTCATTCCCATGGCTCAGACAGAGACTTATTTCTATTGAACCAGGGATTAGGAGAGAAATTCTGGTTCAGTGTTGAGACAGAATGTTCCAGGAGATATCGCACAGTGGTTGCAATGGACCAAAGGTCTGTATGCCCCTCAAATTCCTATGTTGAGATCCTAACCCCTAGTGTTATGGTATTAGGAGTTAGGATGTTGAGAGGTGGTTAGATCATGAGAGTGGAGCCCTCATGAATAGTATGGGTGCTCTTACTAAAAGGATCCAAAAAAACTCACTTGCTGTCTTTCCACCATGCCACCATGTGAGGATGCAACCAGAAGCCATGTCTTTTCCACCTGGAAGAGGGCTCTCACCAGAACCTAACCATGCTAGAGCCAGGCTCTCTGACATCCAGCCTCCAAAACTGTAAGAAGCAAATTTCTGTTGTTTACAAGCCACCCAGTTTATGGTACTTTGTTATAGCAGCCTGAACAGACTGACAGTGGCTGAAAACTTAAATTCAAGTCAGATAAATCCTACCATTACCTCTTACTATTCATGTAATCACAGGTGGCTAATATAACCTCTTTGAGCCTCCAATTTTTCATCTAAGAATATGGAGTAGTATCCCTCTGATATGACCAACATAATTTGTAAATGAGATAAAACTTATAAAAAGGTTAATACAGCATTTGGCTTAGAAGCCCTCAATGCATGTTGATTATAAAGTATATGAAAAATGTGAATACTACTTTTAGTAAAGATAACTATCTCTTTTATCACTTATTCCTCTCTAGAGATTTTCATTTTAAAATACTTTTGGAGGGCCCAGCAGGTGGCGTGGTGGTTAAGATGCTTGACTCCCACAAGGTCAACCATGGTTCAAGTCCCAGCCCTGGTGGCCTAAAACTCATGCTGGGCAGGTGTGCATGACTGCCCAAAACCCTTAGAGGAGAATAAAGGAGAAAGGATTACTCTATGACCATCCCCCCAGGGGGTGATTTCTCACTTTTATTCTCTCTACTCCTCTCTAGCAAATGCACATGCCCTTTGGTAAAAGCAAAAGCATACATATATACGTGTGTGTGTGTGTGTGTGTGTGTGTGTGTATGTGTGTGTGTATAACAAACATTTCCTGAATACTAACAAAGAGGATCGGAGGACAGAGCACAGACAAAAGTGGAAACATCTACTTACATTCCAGGGAAGGAGGCAAGCAAGAAGTAATCACTCAGTTAGTCCCTTAACCCTAAGTGTAATCTGTGCTGAGAAGGATGATTCTAGAGCACCAACCAGAACATTTAACAAAGGGACAGAACTAAACTTGGCAGGAGATTATGGGATCATCCAAGGAAGCTAGTTTTGAGCTCAGTCACCTCAATATGATTCTGTGATTTGTGGCCAAACAAAGGCCTGCAGGAGCCCAGAGAGGAGAGTTATTGGTCTTGAATGACTTGGGAACGCTTCACAAATGATTACATTTGAGCTAGGTCATGAGGATGAGATAAAATTTCTCAGGGAGAGGATAAAAAGACAGATTCTTATGGTACAGGACTTTGTAAAGACTTGGAGAGACTCTCTAAACAGAGGATCAGATAGTATTACTTTTGTTATGAGTAGAAACTATCATGAAAAATGAAAAATAAAACCTATTTTATAAAGGTACATTGCAGTGTTATTTACCAAGGAGAACTAGAAATAACCATAACAATAATTGTCCAACAGTTGGGAAATTTTAACTAAATTAAACCCATCAAGACTTTCTACTTAATATGACAAGTACATTAAATATTATACTTTTCAAGAGCCTGTGGTAACATGGGAGATCTTATTTAAAATACTAAAGCAAAACAGAGAGACCTAAAATCAGTTATAGTCTAAATACAACCATATCATTTAAACCTCCAAAAATTATAGTTAAAAGCAGAAATGTAAGTAAACATAGAAGAAAATTTGTAACAGGTTATTTTGTAGTGCAGAAAATTTGATGTTGTTTTTCAGTTTTAGTGTACTAGTTTTCTATAATAAGAACAGGTAAATGGTTTTATTGATGATGGAAATAAATACCTTTCCTTTTCTTTTTATGGGAAAGCTCTTTGGATAAACATGACCTAACAGAAAGACATTCCCCTGTTGATATTTCCTGTGCCAAGCTGAAGACTGAGAGGCACCCAATATTCACTCCTTAATATTTAAGGATTTCTTTAGGATGAAAAAAAAAATTATCTTTGAAGGATCACCAGTTAAACCACTCATTTTTTTTTTTTTTTTTTTTTTTTAGAGGTTAGGGTGCATGCACTTGCCAGAAAGAAACAGAGAAACAGAAAGCGAGAAATCACCCCTAGGGGGTATGGCCATACCACAATCCCTTTTCTTCCATTCTCCTCTCGGGATCTTGGGCACGCACGCACACATGCCTGGCACAAGTTTAAGCGGGACTCAAACCATCATGGACTGCATGGCAGTCCAGCGACATAGCCATTACGCCAACTGCTGGTCCCTAAACCACTCAATCTTGAAATGGTTTGTGATATGGTATAGGAAACAATGGCACAACACCAAAGGAGTAGAAGACAAGACAGGCATGTTTTGACAAAGAGGAAGAAAGTCCATTTTGGAGACTGAAGAATAGAAGGAATATGTGAAATGGTTCAGGATACAGGCCTCAAGGGAAAGAAAGAGGATGTCAGTGAAGAAAAGGGAGGAAAAGGGAAGAAAGAGAAAGAATATTGCAGGAAATACAACCCATTAGTTTGATGCTCTTGGTTCACATTCCTACCTTCCCAGACCTACCTAAATTTACCAGCCTTCCAGAAAGGTCTGTCCATTCATGTCTTGGTCGGCCTGCCTCTATGTCTTCCTATCATTGTTTCTGTGTGTGTCTTTTTGCTTTCTCACACATGAAGTGCAGATAATAACTGAATTTCTTTGGCAAAGAACTGAGTTATAAGCAGCTGTGATTATAGGTTTTCACAATCACAAACTGTTCTGCCAGTCCGAGATAAGACCAAGTGAGTTACAGTGCTGGTTTTCAAGCAAGGTAGGAGGTTAAGTATTTAGCAGCAGGAATGCATCTCTCATCTTTGGCCCTTCCACCACCTTCCAAGCAGTGCTTCAAATCAGATTTGGAACACAGTGAAACTGACAAGATCTGATCACAATCAAGGTCAATAAATTTTTTTAGGAGTAAGCCACCTCTTCTTGACCCAATCAAAAAGATAAAACCTCATCAGAATGCTGGTTAGTCAGGAGTGAACCTGACTCTGAGTAACTTTGCAAAAAGATGGCAACCATGCCTCCACAACTTCTGTGTCCACACAATGTGAATGCTTGGTAAGAGCAACTTCATAGGAAATATACAATCATTTACATGCCACTATAATACCCTCATCTCCATGGTCCACCCATCCTCTATTTTATATTATCTCTGTGGCCTGTGGCAATGCCTACTGACTCTTTTCGTGACATTTGTGTGTGTGAGGCTATATATTTGTGTATGTTTCAATTCCAGAAGTCAATTCAGCCAACACTGTGCAGAGCATTAGGGAGGGAGGAAAAAGAACAAAATACTACCTGTTTACTAAGGAAAAACAGATGTACACAACAATAGAAAGGAAACTAATATAAAAGGTAGCATGTGATCATTTTAAGGCGGTATAAAGATATGATATACACTACTCTAAAAGCAATATTAATAGGAGTATTTGAGTCCTACATCTCTTAGAGAAGTATCCTACTACAATGCAAATATACCTAGGGTGGATTTGTTGGGAGCAGGACAAGTAACACATTTAATACTTTGGAGCATATTATATCTTAGAACTACAGAGCAAATGCCACTGAGGGAATGTATTTGAACTCATTGATCACATAGCAGGTACAGGACACAGGATAATTATGTTTTGATGAAATAACTCTAAGAGAAAGGGTAGAGAGGACTGTCTTAGTGACAATGGGATGACACTAAGCTCCTGGGACAAAAGAGAAGAGGAAAATAATTGGTGGGAAAGCAGCCCCAACTCTGTGGTACCTGCTTCAGAATTTGGGGTAGTGGTTCACATCATACCCCAAATTCCATCTCAAATAGATTGGTTTAGGAGGTGTTTGTTGAGTTCCAGAACCCATACACCAAGCGCTTTCTGAACATCTCCCACTAGTTTTCTCACAGGAATCTCAGAGTCAACATGTCAAAAGAGGAAATCGTTATCTTTCCACCAAATCTCCTCCTCTCCTGATCCTTATTCACCATTCATTTAGTCACTCAACCCAGAACCTGGAAGCTATCTTCCATTCCTTGCCCATCCTCGATGGTTCGAGTGTATCCCCTAAAAATTCATGTGTTGATATTTGGTTCCTATTGCAATAGGATTAAGAGTGTACAAACTTAATCTCACTATGGTACAGAAAATGGGGCCTTTGGGAGTTGATTAGGTTATTGGGGGTGGGTGATCCCCATGATTGAATCCTGGTGGGTTATAAGAAGAGGAATAAGAGACAGACCTATGAAAGCTCTTGCCATGTGATGCCCTGCATTGCTCAAAACTCTACATAGTCCCCATCAAAAAGAAGACCCTCAGCAGATGAGACCCCTTGATCTTGGACCTCCAAATCCATGAATAAATCTCTATTCTTTATAAATCACCCAGACTCAGGTAGTAGTTGTTAGCAACAGGTTAAACACACTACTCTCTCACACAGCCATGTATCACCAACTCAAAGCCCTGCCTATTAATCCTCAACCCTTTCTCCTCACCACTACCACTACTGCCTGAGCTCAGATCTCATCAGTGGTCACATGATGGAACTCCTAACTCCAGTCAATTCTCCACACACATGCCAAAGTTATATTTCTAAAACACAAATCACATAAAACCAATCTTTACTCCTACTTAACAGTCTTTTGTTGGGCTCCAGTTGTGCTCAGGATAATGAACCAAGATTGTGTTTCACAAACCTCTTCATGAACTTTTCCACATCTTTTGCTTCATTTTCAAGTAATTACCATCAACTTCAAGCCTATTTCTTTGGCCACTCGGGGCATTTTCAGGTCTCTAAATGTACCAAGACTTCTCATGATTCAAAGTCTTTTCATATGCTGTTTCCTCTGCCTAGAACATTCTTCCCTGTACCCATGCAACCTCTTCCCTGTACCCAGAAAATCCTTCTCTGACTCCAGAGACCAAGCTAGACTTTCTTAATATGTATTCTTATAGTATCTCTGTTGACTGCAAATGCTTAATTGTCTGTTTTCCCCAGAAAGACTATAAATTAATTTTTAATTGATGTGTCTTTAGTGGGTAGAAAAATTCTAGGAAGACACTAAAGTAATATTTGCTGAACAAATGAAGGAACGATGGAGCAAATTAAAACTACTTGGTTCTACAGGATAAGAGAAAAGGCCACCTACCTCCCCAGCCTACAAAATATTTGGTGACACTGATGCTGACCTTCTTTATGCCAGCCAGTATAATTGTTCTCATCTGGCTTCTCATTCAGGGCTCTTCCTTCGTTTCTGTAATTTCTTATCTGATCACCTCCACTTTCCATTTTAGAGAATATGTGATCAGCCTGAGGCTTCTGGGGCAGTTCACCCTTTGGATAATTACGACAGTCCAATTCAATGCTGAGTCCTCATCTTCATCTTACACCCTCTACTTATTAGGGATTTTACTGGATGAATTGTGGTACATTAACAAATTTAAATCTTTTGTTTTACTACCAGGTAATTAAACTTCCAAGTCTGAGTACAAATGCTTTATCAGAAAAACAACATCTCAGGAGGATGTTTATATTTTTTTATTTGACCAGATGGAATAACATAGTTTTGATTTTTTCCCCCTCAAAAATTAAATTGAAAACTGATATTGCCCTTCTAAGTTTTGAGGATATTCCAAGGACAGAGTAGCTCATCTTTTGGCCATGGGGAGGCCAGTTTGGAAAAACTGTAGAGACCAGTGCTACTCCAAGTGTAGTCCCTGGACTGGTTTGCAATGACATCAAAACAGGAACTGAGAGTAAGAATCTGGAAACTTTTTATAATAAGTTAACACTTCTGCAATATTTTATCGTATTCTATAAAAGTATCAGTCTGAAACAGATTGGATGTTTAAAAAAACAAAGAACTTGATCCTTCACTACAGATAGTTTTGGAAGCACTAAGATAGACATGTCTTGGGATGAATCCACCAAGAACATCTTCTATTAGTTCTCCTCCTTACCTCTAACATAAAACTGTTTTATCATAGTTAGTTATACTCACCAATAAGAGTGGCTCTATAAGAATCTGATTTAGCCAATTCAGGATAATTCAAAGGATAAAAAATATTGATGGTGAAAGAACCAGTCTCTCTCACAGATGTAATTATGCAAAGCTTCTCTGCCTACCGGTCTAATGTCACATATTAATACTCATGACAGTTAATAGTTATGAAGTTCCTCTGTGTGCCAGGCCATTTAAGTCATTCACATGCATTATTTAATCCTTAGAATTCTTTGGAGCAGGTATTATTGTAATCTTCATTTTAAGAATAGTAAACTTGAGACCAGATAACTTAATTAAATTGCGCAAGATCACACACCTAGCAATTAGTGGCATCTGGATTCGAGATTTAATCCCAAATCTGCAAGAAGAATCCAGACCTGAGCATTAACCCTAAATATATACTGCTCCTCTCCTACCCATATCTCTTATTTTCCTATCCATATAATTGAATAGAAAAATATCCAATTTATCATTGAAAGGAAGCACAAAGGCCACTGCATAATAAAACAGAAAGATTATTGAACTTTGAGTCAGCATACCTCAGTACCAGACTCAGGTCTGTGACTAAATAATTGTCTGATATTAAATAGATGGAACCCAAGTTTTCTCATCTAGAAAACAGTGTTAAAACCATGCAGGTGCCTTCTACCTTCTCCAGAGTTTTTTTGAGAGGATGACATGGGGGAAAGTTTTGGAAACCGTCGAGAGCCATTAATTCAGAGATGCTGCCAATTGCTGTTACTGTGAAAAACTGAGACCTGACTATGCTTATCTCAGAAGATTTTCAGAATGACTAGAGTCTCACAGTCTTCCTGGGAAGGAGACAGTAATCAAGACTGTTTTAGTTAGCAAAGCCAACCAAGTACCTTTACAAGCCCAGAATTATACATTGTTGCTTTAGTAAGCTTAAAAGATCTATTTCCTGCCCTCAAAAAACTCTCACTTCATTGAAGCAATATTAATTATATACATTGAAAATGTAGAAAACATTAGAAGATCACAAATAATTAAGAACTGCAGGGCATTATACAGACTCAGAAGGAGAAAAGATCACAGAGAGGTGAAATGGGAGGGGGAATAAAAAGGCATCATGAAGGAAGCACTCCTTGAACTTGAATAGAATTATATAGTACCTGAATGCTAAGCTGGGAGTGAGCACACGGAGAAACATGCCAGACTTGCCCAAGATATCATAGCATGTCAGAGAAAAGGCAGGTTTATCTGATCACTGGGCTTGTTCCTCCTCGTTTCTACAGTTCTGTTTTTCAAAGGAGACACGCTTACCCAAAACGATAGGGTCCCAGCATCGGGACTTTTAGGCTGGATGACAGATCTGTAGCAGGAATGTTTCTGTGTAAAGAGAAGGAAGTGGCTTACGTAGGCATCTTTTCCTCCAATAGCAAAAAGGCAACCCTACCTATTGAGTTAAAACTGAGAATAATCAGAATTTCAGTTTTAGGGATGGCCCTGTAGCCTGCTGGCTGAGGTGAGTCAGATACCATGTGTTCCAAATCCTTGCCCCATTGCCTTGGAAAAGACACTGGGCACGTGAAGATGCATGCCCCAAATCCCAACAGAATGGAAAAATGGAAAAGAAATTGCGTCATGACCATGCCTTGTAGAGGGTGTCTTCTCCAGGTCCCTCCATTTTTTTTCTGTTTCACTGTATCTATTAATACTTAGTGAGTGTAGTGTCTTTGGCAACTTAAAAAAAAAAAGAAAGAAAAGAAAAAAACCACGAGAGAGAGAGAGAGAGAGAGAGAGAGAATGCAAACTTCAAATGCCCTACCTGCTGACACAATTCACTGTCTTTCAGACAAATTGCATCTCAATGGGTGTCTGTGAAGGCACAAAATGTCTGAGGGCTTCCTGGAAAAGAACATATGATGGCCATGGACACTTCACAAGCTACTCCAGAGTATCTGCCCTTACCACCCAAATGCAACATCCAAATAGCCACTCACTGCAAATACAGGCATTAGGACAATTCACTGAACTCTCTGAATTTGGATGTGAGGTCAGAACTGCAAAAAGCAGCTGGAAAAATATAGCCAAAACAAACGCAGAGATGCCCCTAAAACGATTACCATCACAGATCTGATGTGCATATTGAGGCAAAGTAGAGGCAAGTTTAGGGCAGACCTGAGAAAACAGAGGAATGAGATCTGTTTTGAGCCCCACATACCACCTCTGGTTCTACTCCAGTTTTCCAACATTTAAATAGTTTAGGAATGGGGAAATAAAGGATACCTTCCACACAAACTATGAACCCTTATCCATGGAATCCCCTTGTTTCTCTGCCCAGCCTTTGGCAGGCAAGAAAGTCCAGAGAGAATGCACTTACCTCTCCAGGTTGGTCTGGTCAAATAGGCAAAAAGTTGATGACATGTCACAACCTAGCTTTCACTGGGTCTTCACTGTGTCAGGAATCCACTGCTTATAAAAATTATCCCTCCAGAAATAGCAAAATGTGACTGCCTTGCTATGAGCCTACTCTTTCCAAAACAAAATATTGCTAAATCCAAACATGTCATGATGGAGTAAAATACAAGAGTACACAGTAATTGTTTTCCAGGGCTCTGCTCACTGCAGCAAATCTGTGCTTAGTGATGATTGAGGGTTTCTATTCATTCTCTTACTTTGATGAAAACAAAAAATACTCAAAATGTATACAGTTCTTGTTTATCACCTTGATGGCTTGGTAACACAATTCTGGTAGTCTAAGGCATGACTTTTCCTGCAAGCAATTAATTTCCTTTGGTTGCACCTTTCAGCATCAAGTTTCCCACTTGCTTATGGGCCTTATTTGTGCCCATGGTCCTAGGCTGATGAGGTCAAGGAAGCCAATTACATTTCTTTTCTCTTGTCAACTCCAACCAACTGCTAGAAACTTCCTTGAGTGGAATCTGAAATATCCAATTTCCACAGGAAAAGAGTGCTGTGACAGGTTAGCAATGCCTTCCATGGACTTGGTATGAGATATAGAGATAAAGGTATGCATGGTACACTTCTGCCATCCCATGCTGTTGACTCTCGCTTGTCTTTTATACATGGCCTCAGAGCTAAGTCACTGGAACAAAAAGTTTTCAGAGCACTTTTTGAAAAATTTGTTAGAGGACATGTGTGGTCACCGGACAGAGACAGAAAGAGAGAGGGAGCGTGAGAAAGTAGCCCACCATAGAAAATGGTCACACAATAATTCCTTCTCTTCCATCTTCCCCTCCTTTCTGTATTTTGGGAACACACACACATATGCCCACCATGTTTGTCAAGTCTCTAGGCCTGAAACTCAGACCTCACAGTTGGCCTTGTGGGATCCAGCTGCCTTAATCACCACACCACCTTCTGGCCCCAGAACACTTTTTTAAAATGCAATAGAAGTACAGTACATAGGTCTAGAAATAAGTACTATAAGACTGTCTATATATATATACACTGATTGCCCTATGATTCATAAATATTTGAATGAATGAATGAGAAAGAGTGAATGCATACATATCACATATAGGTAAGTAGTCACGGGCCAAAGAGATAAAATAGTAGTCTGATCATGGAGGACAGGCTTTCTTGGTGAGCCTCTGTCTTAGTCTGTTCTCTGTTGCTATAACAGAATAGTTGACTCTGGGTAATTTATGAATAAAATAAATTTTGTTAGCCCATGCTTCTGGAGGCTGGAAGTCCAAGGGCATGGCAGCAGCTTCTGGTGAGGGTGTTTAAAGTGTGTAACAGTACAAAAGTGGAAGGTCAAGTGATTATATGTGAAGGAGGATGTGAGAGAGAACAAGAGAGGGCAGAGCTCCTTTTTATAACAACTCACTTCCATTATAACCCATTAATCCATGAATGGGTTAACCCATTCACGAGGGCAGAGCCCCTGTACCCTACTCATTTCTCAAATGTCCTACCTGTCAACCACTGTTGAGAGGATTAAGTTGATAGCAAATGAATCTGGGGGAGACACAAACCACAGCACCTCTGCTCTTTCTGTTCAGTTACTAGACCTAGTTTCTCTTTTCCCAGACCTTTTCTAGCTATCTGTGAAGGATATTAGATTTCTTTTCTCTGCATTTTTTTTTATAAACTTTGCTCTTCCAACCTATTAAGTTGTTTTTGTCCCCAACTAACTATGTAGTACAACTTAAACAATAAGAAATCTATTATTTCATACAAATACTAATAAGAATTCTAGAGTTAGAATGGTTGTAAGGTTAATTAACCCAGTGGCTCGTTATTATCATCAAGGACCAAATTCTGTCCATCTTTACTAAGAACACCTCTCCCAGAGTCCTCTCATAGATGTCCTTTTGTTTCTCATTGCTGGGATTACATCACCTCTCTACACCTAAACTAATCACTGGCAAAAGGCTTGTGATCATCATTGGCTTGTGCTTGGCTTAGGCCCTGAGTGACTGTAAGATGCAGGTAGGCACTCTCCTCTTTAAAAAAAAAAGGGGGGGAGGGCTCTGTGACAAGGAATAATGGGAAATGGCTATTGGATAGGTAATGTCCCTTGAATGGCAGAAACATTCATTACCACAGAGGATAGCTGAAAGAACAGGAAAATGCTCTCATCTTTTTGTTCTTAAATTGAAAAGCTTAGGCTGGTCATATTCAAAATATTTAGAAGGGTAAAGGTGAATGAGAACAAAATCTTCCCCATACCCGGAGACTAGTAAAAGTTCCCTGAGTCAAGTGAAGGAGATAATGATAAAGGGAAGTTAAGAAATCTTAGAGAAGGGTGTTCTCTGAGGCTTCTTGGTTTGCCTGTTTCCTTCCTTCCCCCACCTTAGCCCAGGCAAATCTCAGCAAGAACTAAGAACACATGAGATGACTGGAGCATTTAGAAACATGAATGTTCCCACAGTCCCAGTAGTGGGAAAAGAGTAAGAGTTCCTTAGCCCCATGCCAACAAGCACCTCCAAATCACAGAAACATGATTCATCTTTGGCCCTGAAGAGGCTTTGTGGTAGGAACAAGGATAGAACTCAAGAGGTGTTCAAAGCAGCTCATCAGTGACTAACTGAAGATGAAATGCCTTATGAAAGCCCCAACATTGTAGAAATGCTCTTTGACTTACTATTAAGCCCATGGAAGGAAGAGAGATCCTAAATTCACTGAGATCTTAAATTCACCCCCTTTACAAACTAAATTCACTTAGCTGTGACTGCTAGAGCAATAGAAACACAAAAAACTAAAACTCACGGAAAAACTGAGGTTTTATCTCTGGCACATGTGTTAGTAGATTGAGATATGTCTCCTTCAGATATATTTTTCTATTATTTCATTGTTAGAGTGCATGTGCACTCACCAGAGACAGACAGAGAGAAAGAGCGAGAACACCTCAATGGGGCATGATCACTCTGCAATCCCTTCTTCGTTTCTTATTCTGTAGGAATTGGGGGCATGCATCTACACACACATGGTGTATTTTTCAAGCCTTCAGGGCTAGGATATAAACCAAGTCAGCTAGGTAGGATCTGGCTCCTTTAACCACTAAGCTTTGGGGCTATCCCAGCTGATCTTGACACCATGATCCTGCAACTGTGCATTGGGCACATGCCGCCATGCTCATCAGATAATTTTCTTTTAAGTTTCATGGCCACTCTCCAATCAATTTTTAAAATAAGTTTTGACTAGTGTAAGGTTAGCATCTTTCTAAAGATGCAAAGCCAGACAATTCTCTAAGCCTCCCTGGCAACCCAATCTAAAGTGGGTTTCCCCTCCCCAATATTCTCTCAACATGGGGATGGCCGGTGGTGTAGTGGTTAAGGTGACTGGACTCCCACATGGCTGACTGTGGTTCAAATCCTGCACCTAGCAGCTTGCTTTCTCACTTTCCTTCTTTCTCTCTGTCTCTCTCTGGTCAATTTCAAACAGTAAAAAATACATTTTAAAAATTAACAAATAAAATAATGACAATAAATAAAATTAAATAAAATAATTATTTTTAAAAATTCTCTCAGCACATCTTGTTCTTCTCTGCACATTTTGGAATGATATATCTACTTCTTATTTAATTTTTGTCTCCTCTACTATGCTGTACTCTATAAGGGGCTCTCTTAATCACCACCCAGCCTAGTGCCCAGCACATAGACGGCTCCAATAAATATTTATTGACTAAATAAATAAGAATTTGACCACAACATTAATGCTTATGGCCACTATGTTACATCTTTCTACAGGTTGTAAATTTGATTTTAGCAATTCCTTGAAGCTAAGGGAATTAATAAGCTCAAGTTCACAGGTGACGAGGCAGAGGCACAGATGAGTTAGGTAACTTCCCCATCTGCATCATCCTGTTACTAACTTGTGTCAAGACTTTAACTTGGACCTCTGGACTCCTGATGTTTTGCTCATTTCACAAGAGTTGAGCTCTTCTGTCTCTGATATCATCTGAGACCCAAGAAGTGCAGTTTTAGTTGAGCCAGCCCAGTGAAGGATGCAGCGAGGAGGATTCAGTTCAGATCCCAGTCTGTTACACTGCCATGAATTTCAAAACAAGGCTTAGTGCTGCTCTCTAGCATTTCCAGAATGCTAAGGCAGCTTGTGATTTCAAGATACTCTTTCGACAGCCAGAAACTCAGGTGGTCAACAGCCCAGGAGGCTCACTGACATTCTATCCTGTGCATGTTCTATCCTGTACCTCCTGCTGGGAAAAACCCAGGTTAGGTGACTACCCTTCGGAGTACATAAAGACCACAAAGAAAGTCTCATGCTGGTAAAAGGTAACATTGCAGAGAAAGAAAATAATCTGAACTCCTGCTGCTTTTGAATTAATTAAAAATCTTTTTCTTTCTTAAAAAAAAAAAGAAAATAGAACATCTTGTTCTTTGCAATTGCTAAAAAGTTCTTCTTTTCATTTAAAAGGTTAAGTAAAGCCACTTAGCTGCTCTTCACATTACTTTTTTGAAAGAGCACACTGTTCTTTAAAACTTGAAGAGGCACTATTTCATGTTTCCAGACAGAGCCAAGACTGTGTGTCTTTGTATTATTATTCTGAATAATTCATTTGATTATCATTGCTTGTAAAACTACATTCCAAGATGGGTGTCCTGGGTCCTTCAGAGTTTGATGTGGTCTTCTGGAAAAGTGACTTGATATGTTTTCCTCATAGCCATCCTTCAGGGGCAACAATACCAGCACTGGGATCTTTAACTGAATCTTGGGCTATACAAATTGCCTCTAGTATCTGACCTAAACTCAATTCCAACAGCATCAGAGCTACTAAAGAAGAAATTGCTACTCTGCTATAGGGCGCGTGCGTTCGCCAGACAGACAGAGAGAGACATAGAGACAGAAAGCAAGAAATCACCCCCCAGAGTCATGCCGCAATCCCTTCTCCTCCAATCTTTTTTTTCGACTACGTGGGAGTCCAGCGACATAGCCATTACGCTAATTGCTGGTTCCCTACTCTTTATTTTTTAATTTCATTTTCTTTTATCCATTCAATCACATTGTTTAGCTTACAAAGTGAATATTTCAGTATGTGAGCATTTCTCCCTAGTCCAGTTGATAAAACTATAAAATATCTTCAACAGATAATACCACATTTTTTTGTCCCATTAATGCTTTGCCTTCATATTTTTCTTCTAAATGCCCTTCCTCAGGCCCTACTCTTACACACACACTATATCTGGTATTTACACCCATTTACTGTGTTTGTATATCCTTCAGTCAATCAGATTCAGTCATAGTGTGTGGACACTCTGTATAAATTAAGTGGCGACATACAATGTTTCTCCTTCATAGCCTGGCTTGCTTCACTCTGTAGTATATCTTTCACATTCTTCCACTTTCTGTCAAAAGCCAGGGTTTTGTTTTTTTTTTATGGCTGAATAGTATTCCATAGAGTATAAGTGCCACAGTTTTTCTACCCATTCATCTGTTTGGTGGCATTTCAGTTGTTTCCATGACTTAGCAATTGAGAATAGTGCTGCAATAAACATCGACGTGTGAGCACTTTTCTGATTAAGTATTCTTCTGTCCTTGGGTAGATACCAAGGAGTGGGGATTGCTGGATCATATGGTAGTTCTATTTGTAGATTTTTGAGGAATCTCCAAATTGTTCTCCACAGTGGCTGGACTAATTTACATTCCCACCAGCAGTGTAAGAGAGTGCCCCTTTCACCACACACCTGCCAACACTTAGCTCTTTTATTTTTGAATCTTAGACATTCTGACTGGGGTTAGGTGGTATCTCATTGTGGTTTTGATTTGCATTTCCCTTATGATGAGGGATGCTGAGCATTTTTTCATATGCCTTTTGGCTATTCGTATGTCATATTTAGAGAGTTTTTTTCAACTCATTCTCCCATCTTTTAATAGGGTTGATCATCTTTTTTCCAAACAGCTGCTTGAGTTCCTTGTGTATTCTCGTTATCAATCCCTTATCTGATGCATAACTTACAAAAATATTTTTCCATTCTGAGGACTGTCGATTCACACTAATTAATATGTCTTTTGACATGCAGAAACTTCTTAGTCTGATGTAATCACACTTGTCTATTTTGGGGATTATTGACTGTGCTTTGGGGGTCTTATTTAAGAAGTCTTTCCTTACCCTAATGTCTCCTAGAGTTTCCTCAGTGTTTTCCAGGAGCAACTTTATAGTTTGAGGTCTTAGATTTAGATCTTTGATCCACCTTGGCTTGATTTTTGTCAAAGGTGACAGGTAGGGGTTCAGATTCATCTTTCTGCAAGTGGAAATCCAGTTTTGCTAGCACCATTTGCTGAAGAGGTTTTCCTTTTCCCACTGGATTGACTGGTACCCCTTGTCAAAAATCAGTTGACTGTATGGTTGGGAATTTAATTCTGGGGACTCTATTCTGTTCCATTGGTCCACATGTCTGTTTCTGTGCCAGTACCATGCTGTTTTGATTACCACAGCTTTATAGTATATTTTTGGGTCAGGGAATGAGATACCGCCCACTCCACTCTTCTTGTGTAGAACTACTTTGGCAATATGGGGTCCTTTATGATTCCAGACAAATTTTATGATTGTCTTTTCTAGATCTGTGAAGAATATGTCTGGTATTTTGACTGGCATTGCATTAAATATGTAGATTGATTTGGGTAGAATTGCCATTTTGATTATATTAATTCTTCCAATCCAAGAACATGGGATGTCCTTCCACTTTTTTATGTCATTTTTAATTTCTTTTTTTAGCTTCTCATAGTTTTCCTTGTGGAGTTCTTTAACTTCTTTGGTTAGATTTATTCTAAGTACTTTTTGTGGCTGTAGTAAATGGAATAACTTTTTTCAGTTCTAACTCAGTCTGCCTGTTGTTCGTATATAGAAATGCTATAGATTTCTGTATATTGATTTTGTATCCTGCAACTTTACTGTATTCATGCATTACTTCCAGAAATTTTTTCATGGAAACCATTGGGTCTTCTATGTATACAATCATGTCATCTCTGAATAGAGAGAGTTTCACCTCTTCTTTTCCTATTTGAATGTGTTTTATTTTTTCCTCTTTTCTGATTGTGTTGAAAAGGACTTCCAGTACTATATTGAGAAGGAGTGGAGAAAGTGAGCATCCTTGTCTTGTACCTGTTTTTAGTGGAAAGCTGAAAGCTTTTCTCAATTGAGGATGATGTTCGCTGTGAGTTTTTCATAGATAGCTTATATTGTGTTGAGAAATTACCCCTCTATGCCGGTTTTTCTGAAAGTCTTGATCATGAAAGGTTGTTGTATCTTATCAAATGCTTTTTTTTGCATCAATTGATATGACCATATGGTTTTTATCTTTCTTCCTGTCAATATAGTTTATTACATTTATGGTTTTGCATATGTTGAACCAACCTTGCATTTCTGGAATAAAGTCTACCTGGTCATGATGTATAATCTTTTTAATAAGTTGTTGGATATGATTTGCTAGTATCTTGTTAAGAATCTTTGTGTCTATATTCATCAGAGATATTGGTCTATAGTTTTCCTTCCTGGTCCTGTCCTTAGGTGATCAAGGCTTCATAGAATGAATTAGGGAGAGATTCACCCTTTTGGATTTTTAGAAATAATGCGCAGAATGGTGGTTAACTCTTCTTGGAAAGTTTTATAGAATTCAGAGGTGAAGCCATCAGGGCCAGGGCTTTTTTTGTTCGAAGGTTATTTATTACTGATTCAATCTCCTGACTTGTCATGGGCCTATTCGGGCTTTCTATATCATCCTGGCTCAATCTTGGTAGATAATATGTGTCCAGGAATTTGTCCATCTCATCCAGATTGTCTTGTTTCTTGGCATATAGTTGTTCATAGTATACTCTAATGATGTTTTGTATTTCTACTTTGTCTGTTGTTATACTGCCTGCTTCATTGCAGATTTGATTCACCTGTTTCCTTTCTCTCTTCTTAATAAGTCTCGCTAGTGGTATATTGATTTTATCTTTTCAAAGAACCAGCTTTTACTTTATTTTCTGCATAGTTCATTTATTTTCTATTTCATTTATTTCTGCTCGTATCTTTATTATTTCCTTTCTCCTGAAGTTTTTTTGGATTTTTTTTGCTGTTGCTTTTCCAATTCTCTAAGGCATGATGTTAGGTGATCCATTTACTTTTTTTCTGTCTTCCCTTTATGTGCACTAATTGCTATGACCTTTCCTCTTAAGACTGCTTTATCAGTGTCCCAAAGATTATGGAAACTCGTGTCCTCATTGTCATTGGCTTTGATAAATCTTTTGATTTCAGTCTTTATTTCTTCAGTAGTTGTGGAGTCATTCAGGAGTAGGTTATTTAGTTTCCATGTATTTGAGTATTTTTGAGGATTTCTCTTGCAATTAAACTCAAGTTTAATTCCATCATGGTCAGAGATGATGCTGGATATAGTTTCTGTGCCTTTAAATCTGTAGAGGCTTGCTTCGTGCCCTATGATGTGGTCAATCTTTGAAAAGGTTCCATGTGGGGGTGAGAAAAAAGTGTATCTCATGGTTTTTGGATGGTAAGTTCTATAGATGTCTGTTAAGTTCATTTGATTTATGGTAGCATTTAGATCCTTTACATCTTTATCTATTTTTTGTCTAGATGATCTGTCCAGAGGGAATAATGCAGTGTTGAGGTCTCCAACAATTAATGTATTGCAGTCTATCTCCCCTTTTAGATCTAACAGTCTTTCCTTCACATATTTGGGTGCTCCTGTGTTAGGCGCATAGATATTTATAAGCATTATATCTTCTTGATCTATTGATCCTTTTACTACAATATAGTGACTTTCTTTGTCTCTTTGAACAGTTTTTGTTTTAAAGCCTATTTTGTCAGAAATTAGTACTGCAACTCCAGCTCTTTTTCGATTCCCATTTACATGGAAAACCTTTTTCCAACCCTTCACTTTCAGTCTATATATGTCTTTATCCATGAAGTGGATTTCCAGTAGGCAACAGATAGAGGGTTTCTGTTTTTTTATCCATTCAGCTAGTCTGTGTCTCTTTATTGGAGAATTTAATCCATTCATATTCAATGTTATTATCGATATTACCGGATCTGTCCTGACATTTAAGTTGGCCATTGTCTTAGTTGTCTTTTATTCCTTTGTTTCTGTCTGTTAATTCGTTAGTTTTCCTGGAACAGTACTTTCTTCAGAGTTTCTTGAAGAGCTGGTCTGGTGTTGGCAAATTCTTTCAGGTTTTGTTTGAGAAGATTTTAATCTTTTTTTCCCATATAAAGGATGATCTTTCAGGATATAATAACCTTGGTTGAAATTATTTCTCTTAACACTTTCAATACATCTTCCCATTCTTTCCTTGCTTGCACTGTTTCTGTTGAGAGGTCTGATGTTAGCCTGATGGGATGACCTTTGTAAGTCACTTCTCATTTCTCTCTTGCCAGTTTTAGTATCATGTCTTTATCTGTGGTCTTGGACAGTCTGGCTAAGGTGATGTCATCGAGAACATTCTGCAAAGCTGAACCATATGTCCATGCATTGGGAAGAGAGAGGTATACAGAATGTGGAGAAAAATAACAATACCTACACTTGGGGTTTAGTCTCATAATTAGGTTAGAGAGGCAATCACGAACTTTGAGAGTTCTAAAAGATAATGATCACAGAGTAACTAGGAGGAAAAAAAGAGGAAAGTTATAGAAGTAAAGAAGAAAGTCTTTGGAGGACAGGCAAGAAAAAGAGCTAAGGGGACCAGTAGTTAGTGTAATGGCTATGTCGCTGGACTCCCATGTAGTTGACAGCAGTTCGAGTCCCAGACCTGGTGGCTTCAAACTCACGCAGGGCGCGTGTGCATGCGTGCCCAAGATCCCGAGAGGAGAATGAAGGAGAAGGGATTGCGGTGTTGCCAACCCCCCGGGGGGTTATTTCTCGCTTTCTGTCTCTCTGTCTCTATCTTTCTGGTGAGTGCATGCACCTTATAGTGAAAACCTCGAAAGAAAGAAAAAGAAAGAAAGGAAAGGAAAGGAAAGGAAAGGAAGAAAGGAAGAAAGAAAGAAAAAGAGCGAGCTAGGGAGGGCAGCATAGAGTATCAGAGACAGTGTTTCAAAGATAGGTCAAAGAACACCACTCTGAAACAAGGGAGCAAAACACAAAATCAAGTAGAATTGCTCTAACAGAGAGAAAAGAAAATGAATAACTGGATGTGGAGCTAAATACATTTTGAAGACCGCAGGACCTACACCACAAGTCAGAGAATTCTGCCTGCTCAACTTAAAGGAATGGCTTCAATGCCAGGTCAGTTTGAATCAGAAACAAGAAGGCTAAATATGAGAACCATCTTCATTTCTTCCACCTAGCGGATCCATCCCACATTATCAATGTGCACAACTCCTATTCATCTCCTAAAATCTATCTCAAATTCTACTCATTCAGAACTCTTTCCAGGGGCTGGCAGGTGGCATGGTGGTTAAGGGCAATGGACACCCACATGGCAGACTGCAGTTTGAGTCCCAGACCTGGCGGCTTGCTTTCTCACTTTCCCTCTCTCTCGCTCTCTCTCGCTCTCGCTCTGTCCCTCTCTAGTCAAATTTAAATAAATAAATAAATTTGAAATAAAATAATTCTTTAAAAAAAATCTTTCCAGATCCACTGGTCCAATTAATCCCACCACTTTTCACATTGAGTGACTCCTAGGGCTATAGTCTACTCTGTGTTACAGATGATTCTGTATTATTGATACTCATAATTCTTCCAAGAGAAGGATTACACATGCTGACTTATTATTTCTGGTTTCAATCCTATCAATGGTAGAAATGATAGGTTGTGTCTGTATCCAAAATTCCATTAAAAATGACATTTTCATTTTGTCCACAACTCAATTCCAGATCCAAATGACCTTCTCATCCACCATACTTTCAGAATTAACATTGTTTGTTAACAACAGTCATAACACCCTATATCTTTCTCTGTCAACATAGTACTAAACACCATCAACTACTAACCCCAGAGTCACCAGCATATGTCTTAAAATATAAATACATTCTTGAGTGATTCAGTGCTCTTCCTAATCCATGGTTTTAGGAACACTCAAAGCTGACGTTTCTTTGGGTGACATGAGAAATAAACAAGTCAACCTCAACACTTCTACCAACTTAAAAATTTGCATGGAATTACCATAATATGTTATGATTTTGTTTTAAAATGATTACTTCTGACAGGCTTCCCAATCTAAACTAAGTATCTGTGACATAAAGCAGCCTTCACCTTCAAGGAGAGCTTTGTTCATGCCATGCTTTTTAAAACATAAATCAATAAGCACTTTACCCTCAAACAAGATCATGAAAAAAATCAGTTTTTATTTCTAAGAGGAATCATGTATGCTTCTCATGGGGAATTTAAGGTGAATGTTATACATTTCTTTGATATGATTAAGCCTAACATTATGGTCCTCTTGTTCTCTGGTATCTCGGCTATTTAATGTCATCAACATAACTTTGAAAAATAATAACTTTTTTTAATCATTAAGCTATTGTCAACATTTTAGAAAAGACCTCTAAGGAAAAAAAAAGAAGAAAGTAAAAGTCACTCATAAGTCTACTTCACAGAGATCTTCATCTTAATGTTTAGATCTTCTTAATATTTACTTATTCAAGATATTTATAATCAGGGACCATTTGATAATTTCATACATATTACTTTGTTAAACTGATGGAACAAATTCAGTTGACTAGGCTTGCTTATATCACCCTGTGAAGCTTCAACACCATGATTATTCTCAGACATTATAAAATATAGGCTCTTTGCCCAATACTTCAGTTCATTATTAGCATTTCATGTTTAGGAGGTAATTGTCAATCAAATCAACAGTGGGCTCACAATACATATATTTCTCCATTATTAAAAAGAGTGAGAGGGAGACAGAAAAAAATAGGTATGTTAGACAGGGGCTCACCATGCCACAATCTTCCTGTCCCAGCCTCCCGGTAGGCTAAAACTAAAAGCGCATACCACTGCACCTGGCCTGTCTAGGTTGGGCCAGAAACCTAACCTGGGCCTTCCATGTAGCCTCAGCCATGCCACACATTTAGCAGTGCCCTCCCACTTGCACCATTGTAGCTAGGCCTCATGGTACATATATGCTTATTGGTTGATAACATCTGGTTAGGAGTTTAGGAGACTATGGCTCTTGTCCTAACTCTCTGATTATTTAGCTGCATGTCTGGAGTGAGTCTTCTCTCCAGCCACTGCCCAACCATCATACTGCATCTCTGTAATTATCATCAATAAATTAAAGGACATTATCTCTAAGTAACTAAGTTATCTTGGGCTGAAATTCAGTGGTCCATAGAGCCAACCAACAGCTGACTGAAAGATAGATTGTTAAGAATGTCTCTTAGCAAGCCCCTAATCACTACAGGGAAAAGTAAAAAAAGTCTCCCCCCCCCCCCCAGAGGTTTTTGCCGTAGGGCACATACGCTTACTGGAGAAAGACAATGAGAAGGAAAGTGAGAAATCACTCCCTAGTGGGGATAATCATGACATAATTCCACTCCTCCACTCTCCTCCTGGGATCTTGGGTACACACACACACATACACAGGCCCAGTATGAGTTTCAAACCACTGGGTCTGGAACTCAAACCTGGTAAGCCATGTGGAAGTTCAGTGACATAACCACTACACCACATGCTGGTTCTCAGGAATCATTTTTCATCACTAAGGATCATTCTTTTAAGAACCACAGAAGAAAAAGAAGAAAAAGTTAAACATTGTTAAGACCAAAAGCATAAGTAAACAACCAAATCAGCAAACATACATGGTAAAGTATCAAATAAACAATAAAGCATAACCAAACATAAATTCAGAGAGTTAAAGTACCATGAGCATTATAAAACAAGAATAAAGAAATAGAAAATAATAATTCACTAATGATATCATTGTATACCTAGAATACCCAAATGAATAAACTGTTGGACTTAAGAACAAAGTTTAGAAAAATATATGGATAGCAGATAAACATTTAAAATAAGTAGATTTTCTATAAGCTGTCAATAATACATTTGAACTGAGAAAATGAAGGACTACCAGGTAGCATAGTGGTTGAGGTGCTGGACACTCATGTGGTTGACCATGGTTTGAGTTCTGGACCTGGTAGCTTAAAATTCATGGTGAGCGTGTGTGTGCATGCATACCCAGATCCCAAGAGGAGAATGGAGAAAAAGGGATTATTGCATGGCCATCCCTGCGGGGGGTGAGGGGGTGATTTCTTGCTGTCTCTTTATCTCTCTAGTGAGTGCACTTGCCCTATAGCAAAAAAACCTCACTCTTAAAAAAGAAAGAAAGAAAGAGAGAGAGAAAGAGAGAGAGAGAGAAAGAAATGAGGTGAACAACAAACAGACATAATAGAAAAAAAAGTCCAGTTAAGGTTCAAAATGGCCTTAAAAGCTATCCATGGGCCTGCCCCCACGTGCCGTGGCCGTGGTCCTGTCCCTGCGTGCCGTGGCCAGGGTCTGCCCCACGAGCCGTGGCCGGGACTGTGCCCCCGCGTGCCGTGGCCGGGGCCTGCCCCGCGTGCCGTGGCCGGGACTCTGCCCCGCGTGCCGTGGCCGGGGTTCTGACCCCGCGTGCCGTGGCCGGGGTTCTGCCCCGCGTGCCGTGGCCGGGGCTCTGCCCCCGCGGGCCGTGGCCGGGGTCTGCCCCGCGGGCCGTGGCCGGGGCTCTGCCCCCGCGGGCCGTGGCCGGGATCTGCCCCGCGTGCCGCAACCGCTGATGGCCGTCTCTGCTTTCCTGAGCCGCGTTCCTGAAACTGTGTTCCATGGAGAGTCACCTACATTTGCGGGGCTGCACGAGACCCACCCTTGGTCCAGCCCTGAGTGCAGTCTACGTTTCCTATTGTTGGGAACTTTATGATCTGATAATTGAAAAAAAAAATCATGTTTATCATAAAAAATAATTAGAATAATAATAATAATGATTGGGGGAAACATAGGAAAGATATTGAATGTTGAAGCGGGGAGATTAATGTCTCTGTACTGACTGACATGCATGGCATTCCCTTTTGAAAAAGCAATGTAATACACTGCAAAGTTATATGTAATTCAATGTAATAAAAAAATAGATAATTAAAAAAAAAGGAAAAAAAAAGGAAAAAAAAAAGGCACAGTGTCTAATAAACGGTCATAGGTTTCTCATAAAAAAAAAAAAAGCTATCCAAAGTAAAGACAGACATTATTAAAGTGCCAAGAAAAAAAATTGTCAATCTCTAATTCTTTACTAACTGAAAATACTTTTCTATAATGAAGATCAAATAGACTTATTCACACAAACAAGTGCTGAAAGAAAGATTATCAGTAAACTTGAACAAAAAATGTAAAAATGTTTGACATGTAATATTCAAATAGTACAATTCACCATATTAATCTAAAAAATAAAAATGATATGATACAGAAAAAATTCAACACTCATAATATTAAAAACAACAAAAAGACGTTTATAAATTAAGAATTCCTCAGCCTTATTAAAGAACTAAATAATGGTTTCATTGATTTTCTGTTTCATTGATTTTACATTTTATTGATTTCTTCTCTGCTCTTCTACATTTTCTTTCTCTTGCTTTGAGTTTAATTTAGTCTTCTTTTTGTAGTTTATGTAAAAGCTAAGTAATAGATTTAAAATCTCTCTTTTCTAGTAAAATTATTTAATGACAGAAATTTTCCTCTAAGTACTGCTTTAGCAGAATCCTACATACTTTGATATATTTGATAAATTGTGCCTTTCATTTTTCTTCAATTCAATATACTTTCCATTTCCCTTTTGATTTCTTTCATTTTTTTAAAAGTTTTATCTGGGTACATGCACCCACTTGAGAGAGTCAGAAAGAGAGCACCCACTGGAGAGAGACAGAAAGAGAAGGAAAGTAAGAAATCACCCCAGGGGGGTGGCCATGCCATGATCCCTTCTCCTTCATTCTTCTCTCAGGACCATAGGCACACATGTACATGTACTCAATGTGTTTTCAAGCTCCTGGGTCTCGGACATGAACTGTGTAGTTGATCATGTGAGATCCAGCTGCCTTGATTTCTTTTCTCACCCATGAGCAATTTATAAGAATATTATTTTTAAATATCTGGGAACTTTCCAGGGATCATTGTTTCTAATTTAAGTCTATTGTTGAAACATACTTTGATTAATTATAATCCTCTTAAATTTATTAAAACTTGTTTGTAGCCACAAATAAGATGTGAATGGGCAAATGTTCTGTATTCCCTAGAAAGGGAAATGTGCAGTTTTCTTGAGTGGAGAATTCTATAACTATAAAGTAAGTCCAAATAGTTGAGGGTATTGTTCAAAACTTCTATATTTTTACTGATTTCTATTTGTTCTGCCAAATATTGAAATAAATATATATAAGTCTCTGGCTATACCTATGGAGTTAACTATTGCTCCTTGCAGTTTTAACAGTTTCTGTTTCATGAATTTTGAAGTTCTGTTATTAGGAGCATAAATATTTAGGATTGTTATGATCTCTTCATGAAATGATTCTTCTATCATAAAATTACCTTCTTTTGTCCACATTCTTGTTTGTCTAATGTTAAGATATACACTCTAGATTTTTTTGATTAGTGTTAGAAAATGTGTTTTTCACTTTTAACCTACTCATTACTTTATACTTAAAGTAGGTCTCTGGACCAGTCCCAAAGATCAGGGGCTAGGTGTTATATAGAGGAAGTCAGATTCTTCATGTTGACCAGAATTTGGGTCTCAGCCCTGGCAACCTGAAAAACACATCAAACATGTACACATGTACCCAGGATCTTAATGGGATGAAGAACTGAAGGATAAAGGATTGCAACATGAACAGACACTTTCGGGGTCAGTCAGTCTAGTCAGTCAGTCAGTCTCTCTCTCCCTCCCTCTCTCTCTCTCTTTCTCTCTCTCTCTCACCTTCTGGTAGAAATAAGGAAGGAAGGTAGGTTGGTTTCTTCTAAGCAGCATATAATTAACTTATTTCTTTTATTCAGTTTTACAATCTCTGCCCTTTAACTGAAATATTTAGACCATTTACATTCAATGTAATTTTTTTTTAGATAATAGACTGTTTCCTATTTGCATCATCTGTTCTTTACTCTCTTTTCCATCTTTCAAGGATCATCATTATTCAGTTCCTCATTTTCAATATCTTGAAAAGCCACTGTTTTATGCATTTGTCTAGTTTTTGTTGTTTTGTTCTCCATGGCATGTTTATTCTTATTAATCAAAAGAGAGAAGCAGCTCAAATGCTTAACAACTGGTGAATAGATAAGCAAACTGTGATATGGTCATATAATAGTATACTACTGAACAATAAAGACAAACTACTGATATAAACAAAAATATAGATGATTAAAAAGCACCCTGCTAACTGAAAGAAGCCAGAAACACAATTAAAAAAAAAACTTTAATGTAGGATTCCATTTGTCTGAAATTATAGAAATGGTAAAATTTAACTGACAGAAACCAGACCAGTGGTTATCAGACACCAACAGTAAAAGGAGTGGACTAACCAGAAAGGAATACAAGAAAACTTTTGGAATGAAGAAAATATCCTCTTGAGTATAGTAATGGTTACATGGCAACATAGTTGTTCACTGTAAATTGATGAATATTTTATTTTTGTTTCAATAAGACTAAATTTATAAAAATAAAAATTTAAAGACCAACAAAAAATAGTGGCAGAGAAGATGTCTCCATAAACATGACAAAAGCAAAAAAGTCTAAAGGTAACACAACTCTATGAATAAAACACCAAGATTCCATAGAAAGGCAGAAGAAAAAAACAAAAACAAAACAAAGCTCATGGGAGAGGGAAAAAATATTCAATACTAGCAGGGGATAATAAACCAAACATTAGCAACTCCTATTGGGAGAAACTGGACTTGTCACAAGTTCTTGGAAAGAAACTTGAATAGCTAGACAAGTATCTTAAATTATTCCCACTCTTTCATTCAGTAAGTCCATATGTAAGACTACCTCCTAAGGAAATATTCACTGATAGAAAGAGATACTTGGATACATGAGTACCCATACCACAGTTAGATATTAGGGCCAATTAACAGCATGGAAAAGCTTAATATTGGGAAAGAAGTTTTATATCTTATCATTTATCTCTCAATTGTATTTTTGTGATTATCAAAAATTATATTTTTCAAGAATTACAATGGCATGATTTGATATAATCATACATAAATGATAAAAAGGAAACAAACGTAATGACTTCATATTTATTATTTGTGATGAATTTTACTGTATGTATGTATGTATGTATGTGTTTATATTTATTTGAAAGTTTATAAGGAAACCTAACACAGGTTATCAGTGTTCTTTCTAGTTTGTTTCTTTTTACATTCTTCTCTGAACTTTTTTCACCTTCTACATTTAGAGTGCATTTCTTATAAAAGTAAAATAATAAGCCAGGTATTGGTGTATTGATAATGCAACTGCACTGACAAGGGAAAGATCCTAGGTTAAGGTCCTAGGACCTACCTGGGCAGATCAGATATACATGTCTGTACCCTGATCTAGGCCTGCTGGGAGTGGAAGTGGGTCATTGTGCAAAGACCCTACTGAGGGTACTTCTTTCTTCCTAAAGAAATAAATAAATAGTCTTAAACAAAATGAAGTAAATGTACATATAAATACTTAAGTAACATTAATCCAAAATAAGAAACAGTAAATTAGTTTGGATTTGATTGTTAAAGAAAATAAGTGACATGTTTCCTTTCACCCTCAGGGGACTAAATAGCATTATTTTAATTTCTTAAAAATAATGGTCATCGCATACAGGACATATTGTAAGGTCCATGATTGTTTGAATTTTATTTTATTTTTTTGCATACCTTTCACTAACATTGGCTGACTCATAACTATAGACAGAATACGGTTTTAGACATTGAGGATTTGAAGACTTACAAGACAAAATCTTTGACTTCAAGGATTCCACAATCTTAATGACAGAAGTCAGTGTACGGAGACCCAATTTAAAGGTAAAAGAGGATCTCAGTAGGTCACAGCTGCCCTGAGATTATGTACAGTGAAAAGACAAAAAAAAAAATCCATTTATTTACTTAATCATCCAATAAATTCTTATCAAGTACCTACTAGTTTCAGATACTGTTTAATTTCCTGGTTGTAAGGTAATTAACAAAAAGCATCTAATCTCTGCCCTGATGACACCTAGGTGATTAGCAAATACAATAGTGAATACAAAGACACTTCAAAAAGCACACTGAAAAATGAAATTAAAGTACAAGCTTCATTTAGTGCAAAACAATTTTGAAATCCATGCTCTTTATAATATGTATTTTCTATGAACTTCCTGAAGACTTCTCGTATATAATTATGACTTGTGCTATGAAGGAAGCAAGCTAAATCCAGTGAAAGAGAGTAATGGAAAAGGAAGAAATGTAAGAGCAAGAATAACCTAGATGAAGGGATCAGGGAAGGTCTTTCTGGAGAGTTGAGAATGAAGGACAGAAAGGAACCAGCTATACAAAGACAGAGGGAGACCACCAGGCAAGACTGAGCTTACACTATTCAAAGACCAAAAGACCAAAATAGCTGAAGGTGGGAGGCAAATAGGAGAGTGCAAGTAAAACACTGGAAATGAGGCAGGAACCCATCATGTAGGGCTTGTATTTTTCAACTCTCACAATAGAATAAAATCTGAGCCCCATATTTCTATTTTGACAATGTTAAAATGAATTTAAGCCAATACAAATTTTTAAATTTTTTTGCCAGAGGACATGTGCACTCGCTGGAAAAGGGGAGGGACACACTCTAAGGGCATGGTCATAGTGCAACTCCTTATCCTCCATTTCTCCCTTCTTTTGTGATTTTGGGCCTACATGCATGCCCTGTGAGCCTAGTGTGTTTTTCAAGTCATGGGATCCAGGACTCAAGCCATGTAATTGGCCATATGGGAGCTACTTTAACCACCATGCTACAGGATGGCCCACAAATATGAATTTCAAGGGGAATTCTTAGAAATATTTAGGCATTTACGTGCACAAGATGCTACATAAACTTGAGCCAGTTTAGACCCTCCATTTTTCTTATATGTGAAATAATGTAGAATAACATGACTATTGTGAAGGAAATTGAAAGTGAAACATGCCAAGAGCATAGAAAGTATTTCTGTCCCTCAAAAAGCAACTCACTTGAAACAGAGGACGGGGTTATTTGCATTGGAAATATAAATTTATTAGTTCTAGTTGAATGTTATTGAATGCTATCAAAAATAGCACTTCAGCATTGATTCAGAACTGTAGGGTGCACGATCAGCATAATTAAAATGAAAGAATCTAAACCATTTCCCCATCTTGCTTTCTTATTATTGTCTAATTGTTCAGAATGTCTGTCTGTTATGGAGACAAAGCAATTAAGCCCAGCAAGTTGCAACAACGGGGATCATAAAGCGGGGGCCTGCTTCATTAGCAACTTGGATATCAGCATAGAAAACATTAAAGAAGGAAACGCAATTGTAATTGGAAATAATTGGATGGCACAGTTCGCTTAGCTGGGGAAGATATGCTATCTGCCTTTGGAGGCTTTTCTTCACTTTGTGGGTCTTTTTTCACCTGGGCTCTTCCAATTGAGCTCTATAAACATCATAGTATCGCATCTGAGGGACCAAGAAGCTCAGTGAGCACTGGGCTCTTCAGGTAATGGTACCTGTCCCCTAGGAATCCAAAAGAATTGTGCTTCATATTAACTGTTAGCTGAGAAAGAAGACAGGCAAGGGGTCAGTGGCTCTGTTAAACACAAAGCATCAAAATAAAAACTCCTGTGTCTCTCTCTCCCCATTTCTCACCAACAGAGCCGACTTCCAAGGTCTACTCCTAGGACATATATTCTTCGCAGTAAATCATCTTTAACACCTCTATAATATAAGGAGTTATGTGACAAGCAGAAAGAATCATAAACATTTTTAGATCTGAGTTTAAAAACTCCTCTCACTTAAAAAATTAGACTCAAAGAGGAGACTAACCTGCCTCAAATGCAAGGAGGTGAAAGAAGCAGAAAAGGAGGGCCAGTAGGTAGCATGGTGATTGAGGCCCTGGATTCTCACATAGCCAACCATGGTTAGAGTCCCAGACCTGGTGGCTTGCTTTCTCACTTTCTCTGGTGAGCATGTGAGCCCTATGGAAAACTTAAAAATAATAAAAAATAAAACTAAATAATTCTTTTAAATAAAAAAGCAGAAAAGAAAACACATGCCCTCTAATAGCACCATCAACATAATAACATTGGCAACTGTGATTGTATTAGCTCTACGTGGCACACACTATGTTGAAAACTTCACATACATAACGTCACTTAATTTCATAGTATACAGGAAAGATGAATTTTAGAGCTAAGGAAATTGGTGCCAGAGAATTTGTACCATTTGTCCCTATTATGAAGTAAAACAATGATTTCAACCTAGTTATAACTGATTACAAAACCCAGGCTCCCAGCTGCTGAATGATCTAACCTCACTCACTCATTCATGTACTAGCCATCATTGATCTGAACTTGGAAGAAAAAACCAAGGAGCTGACAAAGATTCTGTGGTCCATGAAGCCAAAATATCTGACCCTTTACCAAAAAAAAGAAAAGAAAAAAAATGCCAACCCTGTATTCTATTACATTACACTTAATGGAAATAAGAATATGAATAAATATTTATACAATCAATGTCTTGTGGATCTGGGGAGAGGAGAAAGAAGAGTTGACGATTAAACATCAAGAGGAAAAGGACTTCATCTCAATGTGCTAGGATCTTTTTTTTTTTTTTTTTTTTTTGAGAGGGTTTTTGCTATAGGGCATGTGTGCTCGCCAGAAAGAGAGAGACAGAGAGACAAAAAGGACAGAAAGCGAGAAATTCTCCTCCCACCTCCCGGGAATGGCCACATCCCAATCTCCTCTAGGGATCTTGGGCATGAACACGTGCCTGGCATTGAGTTTAAGCCACCGAGTCAGGACTCAAACCACGGTCAACTACATGGGAGTCCAGCAACATAGCCATTATGCCATCTGTATGTCTCAAGGATCATTTTTATCTACGAGAGTGGTGTGTGTCTTTCAAAAGGAAAACAAAAAGGAGAATCATGTGATAAGCCTGCTGGAATACACGATCCTCCATCTTGACAAAGGAGAAAGCATCATCTAAAAATCTTAGTATGTATATCAGGGAGTGGCTGTCAGATTATAATTTTCCCCTGCTTAGCTCACTTGGCCAACAAAGTGAACTGGCTAGGTTGGCAAAGCACCCCTCTCTTTACGCCAAGGAAACATGCAGGGAAAGCAGGAATAATTCTGGGCATTGAACCCTATTATGTTCTCCTTGGAAACACAGGAATTCAGCTCCCAGTGGATGTATGGGAGAAAGGTAAGTTCAGCTGGACATGAAAGTGACTTGTCCATCATTGGCCCATGCAATTCTCCAACAGCTGTACTCACAGACCCTTTGCAAACTACATGCCAGCAGAATGACTCGCTTGCAAAATGAGTTAACTCTTTATTTTATAAGAATCTTTTACAACACACCTTGATTCAGTTTCATTTCACATTGAATATCTTACTTGGAAATATAATTTGGCTTCCCATGTAGGCTGCCTATAGGAAAGTTATTGTGCTCTGCTGACACCAGCATTTTAGACTGTCCACAGCTGTATTTCTCAACATAAATTGGCATTCTGGTTCACATGCTCATCGATCTCTATTAACTAGGAAAGCTATCACTGTTGTTAAAATTCTGAAATCATTAATACTTTAGGAATGAGATTCTGATTTGCATTAAATTCGTCAAATGCCATCTGCTGAGTACCTAAGATTCTGGTCTTCCTCTGGCAAAAACCCTCTCTGAAATTGTGCACACAACACAGAGGCATTGCAGCATATGCAAATTTAATGTATGTAAATTGAATAATATATGCTGGGGACAGAGAAAGAGGTATAACTGTTTAAGTAGTATGGATATGGACCATTCCACTAAAAGCACTCACTTGCTCTAAATGTGCTCAGTTACTCTCCGTCCCCATTCACTGCTAAAAGTGCGAGCACCTCACCAGGCAGAGTGAATTCTAATGTTTAAAGTTATACATTCTTCAAACTAGATAGCGTCCAAATACTTGATTTTGTACTCACCTAAAGAAACAATGACAAGTGTCAGTGTGGGGAGAATACAAGCTGTTTCAGACTTATGTGATGGCAAGTCAGCCTAAGATACAGGAATAGCTTAAAAAAAAAAAAAAAACTTTCAAAGAAAATTTTGACTAACATGGAATTTTTGCTCTATGTGTAAACTTTGTTCCTGATACTTGCGAAAGATGTAACTTTGTGACAGTTGTCCTAACCCTTGGAAAATCTACAAGTTCAAAGCTCAACAACAAACTCAGATTCAACAAGGATGGGGATGGGCATCTTTATTTTACTTTTTCCAAGAACCACGATTGTCCTAAGACTAGCACTCTCCATGCTATATTCTGTGAAACATTCATTATTAATAGATGGTCCCTCCAAACAGGATTCTGAAATGTGAAAAGTTTGGGCAACAATTGTATATTATAGTCTCATTTTAAAAGTCATAATGGGGAACCAGCAGTTAGCGTAATGGCTATGTCGCTGGACTCCCACGTAGTCGACCGTGGTTCGCGTCCCGGACCCGGTGGCTTAAAACTCACGCCGGGCGCGTGTGCATGCGTGCCCAAGATCCCGAGAGGAGAATGGAGGAGAAGGGATTGCGGCGTGACCATCCCCCCTGGTGGGTGATTTCTCGCTTTCTGTCTCTATGTCTCTGTCTGGCGAGCGCACACGCCCTGTAGCAAAAAAAAAAAAAAAAAAAAAAAAAAAAAAAAAAAAACTCTCAAAAAAAAAAGTCATAATGAATATTAGCATGCTGAAAAAAAAATCCTACAATAAAGAAAGCAATTTCGTTTTATTGGAACTAGCATTTGTCACATGCAGTGGAGATTAGGTCTCAGGTTTTTTTAATCCTATTCCTCATCTTCATTCTTCCTCAACAGTTGAGAGTACTAATCCAATTATTCAGTCTTGGATAGGGATTGTCCCCTGATTAATAAGAGATCACTTTGTACTCAAGTCATAGATGTACTCGTGAGCAAATGAGTTGACCCAAGACTCCTCTTAAGACAGTGCTTCTCAAATATGGACGCATCCAAATTGCACGGGGATCTTGTTAAATATGCAGATTCTGATTCAGCTGGTCTGGTGTGGAGACCCAGAGTGTGCATTTCTAGCAAACTCTCAAATGATGCTGATATTACCAATATAAGGACCACGCTTTGAAAGTAAGGTACTTGGGAAGGAAAAATCCCATCTCAATCCCCATTCTCTTTTCTTCCTTAGGGAGGTATGCAGGGGATTTTTTTTTTAATATTTATTTATTTATTTAATTCCATTTGTTATTATTTTTTATTTCAATTTCCTTTATACATTCAACCACATATGTCACTTAGCTTGTAAAGTGAATATTCCAACATGAATACATTTCTCACCAGTCCAGTTGGGAATATTATACGCATTATCCTCAACAGATTACTACAACAGCAAATGCTAAGATTGGGAATTACGAGGCAGAGAGGCCCTAGTGGTAAGCCTCACGTCTAATTGTTCCACCTCAGTTCTACAGGGAAGTCCCAGTGGGAATGCCATGCAGTAGCTAAAGTGATGGTAGTTTCTGTTCCCATTTTCTTTGCCTTTAGTATATGAGGTCCCTTCAATGATCCCACAGTGAAAGTGGTGGCTGACAATACAGGATCCATGCATTCTTGTGTTCCTTAGCCATAAATGCCGTCTTCTTTTTTCTTTTAAAGAATTATTTAATTTTATTTATCATTATTATTTTTTTTAATTTGCTACAGGGTATGTATGAGAGAGCAAAAATGAGAAACCAAGCCACTAGGTCTGGGACTCAAACCACGATCGGCTATGTGGGAGTCCAACGCCTTAACCACCATGCCACCTGCTAGCCCACCATAGTGCCATCTTAACATTCAAAATTTCACCTATGCCCATCCCACAGCATTTGCTGGATGTTGGATCACAATTTGCATGAGACCTCTTTTAATAAAGGGCTATAGTTGGGAGATGGAGTTTCTGATGTTTGGAAGTCTGTTTCTTTACAACTGGAGGACAAATGTAAGTTGGTTATCATCCAGCTAATTCAAGATAAGAATGCAGAAACTTCCTCTCAGATTTTCCCTGGCTCTGTCTCTTTACATATGGCAACTCAGATCCCACAGCATCAACAAGTACAGTTCGGAGTCTGTCACTACATATTTTTCTCACTAGGAAACACAGGAGCATCTGCCAGATCTGCCCATAAGCAACAGGTAGCCAAGATCTTTAATCTACCAGGTTAGCATGTGAAAACAGAGCATTTCCAGGGGGACCTTCTCTGTCACTGCTCAGAATAAGAAATGGACCTCCAGGGGCATGTTAACTCAGCTGGAAAAATGGGCCTTTATTCAGTGCCCAAATGCTGAAGGAGAAGTGTACATATTTGGGGAATTACTAAAATGAAATTACTGAAACAGAAGACTGTTCTCAACTCATGCCTGACAGTTAGAACATAGATCTTCTTTGCATTTTTTTCTTCCAAGAATAAATACTTTTGCTATTAGATGATGAAGAAGATGATTTCCGTGGGTAAGGAAGAGGAAAGTGAACCAGATGATTTCTCAAACTGCCTTGTAATATCTGAAGCATAGGTTCTAAAACATTAGGTCTTGGGTATTTCTGATTTAGCATCCAAAAAGGCAACAGTATATTCTAGCTTTTTAGATATATAGGACTGGCATTCCAAAGGAATTGATAATTCTACATTCTGATTGCCATATCCAAAGAAAAAATATATTTAAAAACAAAGCTTTAATATGTATTATACTTTTTAGACTGCATAAATCCCTGGATTTAATAACAGAAACAAATTTCAGATTGATAGGCAGAGGCCAGTGGCAGAAATTCAAGGTTCTATCATCTCCCAAGGATTCTCTTTAACATAAAGATTTATCCTTGGCCCTTCAGTTATCTTCCATGTAAGGACTAGAGCCACCCTCAGGTTACAGACTGGGAAACTGAAGTGTGTCAAGGTGAAGATCTTAGCATGAGTTATAGAGCCAAACATAGAAACCACTTGAAACACTAACTAGCAGAGAGGTTGAAGATAGATTTACCATGTTAACAGGATTCTGGGTTAAAAAGGTGAGGTGGTTATTTATAGAGCTTAAAGATGATAGGAAAACTCATTTTGTTGTCAATTCTGTAGCTTAGAAAAGTGGATACACTATCGTCCATTTTATATTTAGAAGTGGCTTGAAGGAAAATTATAAAAGCACACCAGAGAGAAAAAGTTCTTAAAAAGCCCATATCTGTTCATTTCACTTAGAAATAATCCTTGGTATTTTTCAAGAGATTTATGCTTAAATACTTGAACATCTTTAACACATTAACATCTATGACATATTTACCTATGTAATAATCTATAAGGTTGCAAGTTAGGTAACAGAATGATCGATTTTAGAAACTATAAAAAACGATCTTTTTAACCCAACATCACAGTATCTTAATTATAATAAGTCTTCATATCCAGTGAATAAAGCCCATAACTTTGTTCATCTTAAGAGTTCATTTTCACTATTCTAATTCTGTTGCATTTCCATATATATTTTTCAGTTCAACAATCTCTACCAGATTAAAATTTTTAAAAATCTACTGCAATCACTTTGTCTATTTCCCCTTTCTTCTTGGATAATTTAATCTTAAAGCAATTAGATATAGAATAAAAGGGTAGGTGTCCAAAGTGGATGAGGCAAGAAAACTTTGTCAGAAAACAATGTGAAAGCATAAGCAGGGTGAATAGGAAGTTCATGCAAAAGATGGGGATACAGACAGCGTGACATTGAGACTCAGAGTGAAAACAGGGTGAGGAGAGTATCTATACATAGGAAAGGAGACAGTGAGTGTCATTAATTATGATATACAGGGTTATTGGTTAAATAAGTAAGTGTATCAAAGACCATGGAAGTCAGCGTTTTCACTGTCAGAGAAGGGAATTACAAATAAAGAGAGAGAAAAAGCTAGAATGACTTCTGTGGTATTGAATTAGAATCATAAAATCAGAGGTTTCAATAAATATTATGTATAAATAGACAGAGATACATGTATGTTTTTATTTTTAATTTTATATTTTTAAAGACAGAATCTTACCATGTCAAAAATCCTGCTGCCTCAGCCTCCCAAAAGGGACTACAGGTAGATGCCACCATTCGCAGTTTTTAGGGTAGACTATGAATTGAACCCAGGCCTTCCACATGGTCCACCGTGCAAAGCACACCATCTTAGCAGCCTGTGCCAAGGCAAGTGGGGCTGTATATGCACATATAAATACATGTATCTTTTTGTCCACTAAAAAGGCCTGAGAGCAATTAATATACCAATATAAGTGTGCATACTTAGCTCCCAGATCTTGGTTCCATTTTCTACTAAAAGGAAATAAGACTCCTTAGAGATATGTTTAATTCTTAGAAAAGGGTAGGGAATATACAAGATAGGCCTAGAACATCTTTTGTGCTAGAAAGCAAGAGAGTGCTCAAGGAATAATAGGGGTTTATCAAGTCAGCTTACACAAGTTCCCAGTAGCCAAATTAGGAGCAATTTAAGCAACAAAATAATGATAGAAGTAGATTATAGTCTATTGGATAAAAAAGGAAACCATTTGTATTGCATATTTGTTGTTGCTATAATGGAACATCTGAAAATGGGTAATTTATAACAAAAAGTTTATTTGGCTCATGGTTTTGAAGTTCAAGGGCTTGTAAGTATCTCTGGTAAGGGCGTGCATTCTGCCTCATAACATGCCAACAAAACAGGAGGATGAGCAATCAAGTACAAAAAAAAAAAAAAATCACAAGAGCAAGCTGAGCTCACTTTTACAACTTGCTTTCATGAGAACTCTCTCACTCCCTCAACAAGAGCACTAATTCATTTCTGAGAGCTCCCCCTCATGACCCCATCACCTTTTAAAGCCCCAACCCTTAAATCTGTTATACTGGAAATGAATTTTCCAAAACATTTACTTTAGGGGAACACCTTCAAACTGTAGCGCCACCTGATATTTAAGTAGTTCCCAAATATCTTCTCACAAAATACTTATTAATTACAAGATAAAAAACAATAAATGTGAAGAAGCCTGGCAGCCACCACCTTACTCATGTGATCACAGAGACCATCACTCTAAGACAACACAAAACAAAATTATATACCATCTGATAGGATCCATTTGAAAAGGCAGAATCACTTCTGTCATGTTTCTCCTAAAGACATAGTGTTTGAATATAATCACGATAAACCCAAGCTGAGAGACGTTCTGCAGAATAATTGACCTGTAATTCTCAAAAAATACCAAGGTCATAAAAGTCAAGGAAACTATGAAATATCCCATTCTGAAGAAGACTAAAGACAAATAAAAACTAATGGCAAAATCTAATTCTATAGGGACTTTTTTTTTTTTTTAGTAAAAGACATTATTGAGACAATTGGTGAAAACTGAAATGGAATCTGAGATTATATGATACTGATATATCAATATAAGTTTCCTGTTTGGGTGGTAATCTTGTGACTACTTCTTTGTTGTAAATAAACACTAAAGTATTTGGGAATGTTGGGGCTTTTTATCAACAGCTCACTCTCAAATGGTTCAGGGAGGAAAAACTCTTTGAATATGTTTCCAGATTTTCAGTAATTTTGTGATTGTTTCAAAATACATACATATACACAGATATATAATAGATGTTAAACCTGCTAGGTTTTTATTTAGAATGCTTTGTTTTGATATATTGACTTAACAAGAACTGGCATCTTTACAATATTGAGCTTTCCAATCCGTGAACATAGTATATTTCTCTGCTTCTTTAAGTGTTCTCTCAATAACATTTTATATCTTTCTGGACAAAGAACTTGTACTTTAGTTAGACATATCCCTAGGTATGTATTTACCATTGATTTCCATGCAATTTTAAACAGTATATTTTTTAATTTTATTTCTTAATAACTTGTTACTGATTTATAGAATACAATTAAATTTGGCTATATCCTTATATCCAATGACATTGCTAAATTATTTAATACATCTAATACATAAACTTCCAATTATTTTCCATTTTCTATATATGCAACCATATCCCCCTATAAATAATTCCTAATCTTTATACTTTTGTTATTTTTTAGGCCATATGCTACTGGCTAGATTCTCCAATATATTTTTTAACAGAACAGGAAAAAAAGGACATCCCTGTCTTACTCTCAATCTCAGAATGTAAATGTTCAACATGATATCATTAAGTATGATATATACTTTGTTCTCTTTATTGGTTCAGAATGTTCCCTTAATTCATCCATAGTTTGCTAAGAATTGCTCATGAGTAAATGTGAAAATTTGTCTAATCTTTTTTCTGTATTAATATTGTTGCAATTATCTTCATAATATGTTTGTTTTTGAGTCTTCATTTGATAATCCTATTATTTAAAGTATTTAAAGATGTGAATCTCCCATTTCTGTTTCTCCTTTCTTTTTCATGATACATTTTCCTTCTCTTCATATATTTAGTAGTTTGTAGTATATTTTATATGTGTATATGTAATTTTATATAATATTTATATTAGGGCTCTGTCATTGGGAATACTATATAATTTAGATTTCAGGTGTATCTTTTCAGTGAAGTTTTGCAATTGCTTCAGATACCTCCAAGCTATTAGCAACCAGGATGACTTTAATTTGGATAGTTTACATTTAAACTCCCATTTTATATAAAGTAGACCAGCAATTTATGATGCCCTATTAGAAAATTTTTATTTTTCAGCCAGTGCTGAGAGTGAGGAAAAGTACCTTATTGACCTACTCTGACAATATGTGGACACTTTTCCTAGTCCACCCATTCACTAAAAGCTAAGTTTATTCAGCGTGTGAGATCCTACACCACCTAAAATATACCATGTCTTCTACATCACGGGTATTAAAACCTAAGTCCCAAGATTGCAGAGACCAGAAATCTCAACTCCAGCTCTACCTCAGGTCAATTGATGCCTCTGCCTGACATGGTACAGTATCCTCTCAATTTCTGGCTCTAAGGGTTTCCCTTACTTTCTTTCCAGGGTAGCTATTCATTTAAATACATTATGTAGGGGGCCAGCAGATGCCATGGTGGTTAAAGCACTGGACATACCCATATGGCTGACCACAGTTCAAGTCCTGGACCTAGTGGCCTCCTGTCTCACTTTCCTGCTCTCTCTCTTTCTGTCTCTTTCTGGTAAAATGAATGAATGAATAAAATTAAACAATTTTTAAATAAATAAATATATTATGTAAGTATGATCATATTTTTCCTAGGAGTTCAAGGTGTTCTATAACATTTTCAGATGACCAAGTCTACCCATATAAGCAGGTTTGAAAATTCTTTTGCCTTTCTGGGCCTCAATGTCTGAGTACATTTTCTACTGCTATAACAGAATATCTGAAACTAGGTAATTTATAAAGAGCAGAAATATATTTCTCAAGATTCTGGAGGCAAGACTGAGGAGCCCACATCTTGAAAGAGATTTAGAGCTGTAACATTTATGGTGGAAGAGAAAATAAGCACTCAGGAGAGAAAGAGATGTAATTCACACCTTCAATCACTTTTATATTTAACATTAATACTTTATGAGACTGAAGTCCTCAGAATCTTAACCTTCTATTAGGCCTCACCTCCTAGCACTGGTGCCTTGGGTATTAAGTTTCCAACACATACTTTTTGAGGAACAGAGTCAAACCATAGAACTAGGTTTCCTCAACTGACATAGAAAATTAATAAGATAAAATAAGCAAAGTACATAATATAGATGACCAATAATAGGAAGCTGCTGTAGAAAGTTAATATGGTATAGTTATTTAATATTTGACTGATTGTATTTGTCTCATACTTCTATTATAGATAATATTTTAATGTATATAAATGAGTAAAAAATCATTTTTTATTACTTATTATTCCCTGAGGTTAAATGCCAGGAAAAAACGTTCATGGGTCAAAGATACCTTCACATTTTTAAGACTCAATATGTGATGGCTCCTGAGAACTAGTGATTTCAGAGGAATAAGCGAATGAAGATTTTCCACTGATTATTCAGCCTCCAGCCCACAAACTAGAGTGGACACTCAGATTGAACTTCAAGAAACACACCATCTATCAGATGACTAGAAATCACTGCAGGGTCACAAGAAATATGGGAAAGAGAGAAAATACCTCTCCTCCCAGGGAAAAGAATAACTCCTTTTCATCCACAGGCAGTTCAATGGAAATCATGTAAATGTCTGATAAAAAATTTAGAACATTCATAATGGCGAAGCTAACAGAGATGGAAGAGAAGAGAGAGAATGAACTGCAGACGAGAAAGGAGAAAGGAGCTGATGAGTTCCAGGAGGTAAGGAAATTCTTGCAAGATCTGAAAGAGGAATTACACACTTTACAAAAGAATCAAGTGGAACTGTTAGAGATGAAGACTATAATACAGGAAGTCAAAATCTCCCTTGAAAGTATTAAAAGCAGACTAGATCATACAGAAAATAGAATCTCAGATGAAGAAGGGAAAATTGCTGGCCTAGAAAAATCCACTATAAAGACTGAGAAAATTGCCCCAAAATTTGAGAATAATATATGAGAAGTACTAGATACCATCAAATGTCCAAACATCTGGATAACTGGCATCCTAGAAGGTGAAGAGACTCATAAGGGCATTGATAATCTATTCCATGAAATCCTAGAAGAAAACTTTCCAAATCTAGAGAGGCACTCAAAGATCCAGTCCAAAGAAATACAAAGAACCCCAAATAGAATCAACCCAAGAAGATCTTCTCCAAGACACATTACAGCCAGACTGGCCAAAACCACAGACAAAGACAAGATACTAAGATTGGCAAGAGAGAAACGGCAAGTTACCTACAAAGGATATCCCATCAGACTAACGGCAGACCTCTCATCAGAAACAATGCAAGGAAAGAATGGGAAAATACATTCAGAGTGTTAAGGGAAAAGCAATTTCAAGAATTTACCAGCACCAGACCAGATCTCCAAGAAATTCCCAAGGGAGTGCTATGTCAGGAAAATTAAATGCAGACACACAGAAATAAGAGTTTGAAAACTAAGAAAATGGCCAACTTAATCGTAGGGACAAGTCTGGAGTCGAATACTATATCCCAGAATTCAATCAGGAAGATTGAACCACAACAGAAGATCGATTAAGTACATGAGACTGAACTGGTGAAATAGCATTCTGTGACTTTTGACTAAAATATTGCTGCTTTTCTTCTAGGCTTTATTGTCCGGTCTTAAGAGATTTTGTCCTGTCTTGAGCTGTCAATAGGTTCATGTACCTACTATTTGAACAGAATACTAACCTGTTTCCAGGCTTTAAATTTTAAGCAAATTTCCTTACCAAGTCAAAACTGCTTTTCTTGAAATTACCAGCTGAAGTTGCTATTCAAAGTAGTTAGATTATTTAAGAAATTGTGTGATCAATAAAATGTGGGAGGAAAAGGAATGGAAGACAACTGTAGACACCAAAGATAGTGTGAGAAGAGAGTGGGAAAGGGCAGAGGGGTAAATATATATAAATACACACACACACACACACATATATATATGAAATTAGAAATGGAAAATTATTGATGATAACATGCATGATAAAGCCACTATGCAGTATATTCTGGATGGGAAACCACATTTTGTATGCTGTGACAATGCTTAGGCAATGAATGTAAATTAATTAATTAAAAAAAAAGTTTCAGGAGAAAAAAAAAAGTCTCAATATGTAATTATGAGTTGTCCTCAAAATAGAATGGAGGATTTATGGAGCTGTGTCCCCACGAGTAGTGTAAAAAGTGCCCAATTTATCCTATATCATTGACTACACTGATAAATACAATTTTCAAAATGTTTCCCAAATTTTTCCAAAATTTTTAAAAATGATACTCTAAAATTAGTAATCCTTTCACTTCTACCATAAGGACTAAACATTAAAAAAAATTAATGATGAGCATAGATTATAGAATTTCCAAGTGAAGAAGACACTTTCTGATTCAAGATTATATCTAACTGCACAGGATGGTAACACATGAAACTTTGAAGGTAAGATTTACAGGATGCAAAAAGAGCAAGAGCCCTTCTGATTGCAAAAAGTGAGACAGTTTATCAAGAAAGATCAACGTGGGACCAGCAGTTACTGTAATGGCTGTGTCGCTGGACTCCCATGTTGTCGACCATGGTTCGAGTCTCGGACCCGGTGGCTTAAACTCACGCCAGCGCCTGTGCGTGCGTGCCCAAGATCCCTAGAGGAGAATGGAGAAGGGATTGGGGCATGGCGATCCCCTCTGGGGGGTGATTTCTTGCTTTCTGTCTCTGTCTTTCTGGGGAGCACATGTGCCCTATGGCAAAAAAAAAAAAAAAAGAAAGAAAAGAAAAGAAAAGAAAAGAAAAGAAAAGAAAAGAAAGAAAAGAAAAGAAAAGAAAAGAAAAAAAAGAAAAAGATCAAGGTAATACAAATCCCTGGCACACATGCCTTTACCTGTATTTCCCTTTCCCAGGCTTGTCAGACATGCCTAATTGATCACAGAACTCCTCCTAAACTGAGCTTAGAAGCAACCTCAGCGCCTTTCTCAAAGCAGCACTCCAAGTAGCAATTTAATACAGTTGGCCCGTTAAGTAAAACCTCTTTACCCTTCTTGATTTAGGAGATTATAATTTTCAGGTCATGACAGGAGGAAAAAGTACATAATATTTAATGTTGCTTTGTATATGAGCCAATAAAATTTGTAGCTGGTTTAAATATATTCTTCATCAAGGTTATTTACCCAGCATAGAGCCAGCCTCATTATCACTGTAGGAAAATTCTCTCTCCAAGCAGGAAAGATACAACACCTAAAATCCAGGAGAAAATCTAAACAATGGTACCTGAGTAGCTCAGCTAGAAAATGAATCGCAGTGAGAAAAAGAATGCAGTTGGATGACCTGCCAACATCACCTGACCTTTAACAAAGGTTATTTCCTTCGTGGAATTAAAAGGAGGGAGAAAGGGAATGGATGTCTGCTCCTGTTGTCTTCCTCTTTGGCCTGGGAAGCCTCAGGTCACAGTCTCCAGAAATTGACAACATTAAATGCTCTCTGGGAAAAAAAGGAGGGGGGGTCCCCAAATGACTACAGACTGTGAAGACCCTAAATCCATTTACCTTAGCACAAGTAATCTATGGAAAGGAGCTCCTCAGAGAGACATCCTGAAATGGAAATTTCAATTCAGGATCTCTGGAAGAGGGTGCTTTTTGTTCTGGAGCTTGATTTCCTTGACTGAGATCCTGATTTTGAAAGGTAGTTAACAGCTGCATGTGAGTACTTTCAAAAATTCATGGGAAAATGAAATTGGAGTTTATTTGGTGCAAAACAAAAATGTTTGAAATGCATCCAGTTTTTTCATAATATACATTTTTCATGAACTTTTTGAAGACCCCTTGAAAAAGAGGTCAACCTGGATCGTTGTTATTAACAATCCAATCTGACAGCATCCAAGTCCATCTCTCTGTCATTTGGTTTTCTGCTTTTAGAATCTCACCCCTGGGCGCTGCTACAGGATTGTCTGCTGATGTAGTATTAAGACAGCAAATAAAATGACTTTCATATCATAAAGTTTAACCGCCAACAAGGGAACTATTCCAATAAAAGAAATATGTTTATTATTCTTCTCCTTCTGACCTAAGCATTTATTTATACGATTAGCCCAGCCCATACCTTCTGGCACTTCAAGTCAGTCAGATTACTTCTCATGACCTGTTTCCCCCAGCGATGGAATTTTCCTTTTCATTATAGATACATTTATTCCAGCATATAATTCTATAATCATGCAAAACAAACTTTCTCATGACACTTTGTCATATATGTGTAGGGTAAGGAAGAATGGCTTTCCTCAACCCTTTTAGATCCTTCCGCTGGGCTAGGAATTTAACTGGCATAAAAGAGCCTAACTGGAGAAAAATTGTATTTAGTAATATACATATGAATGGGAATCCCACAAATTCTGAGACTCCAAGAAAGGTCAGATGACTGGAGTTTATGCAGTGTCCAGAGCTACTGGTAGAAATACGGGGGCTTAGGAATTGGAATTGGTAGCTATACAAATGATGGGAGAGTGGGGAGAAGAACTGAATAGTGAATTAAATTTGTCTAGCTTTGCAGATAAAACATATCTCAAGTAATAAAAGTTGTTTGTACCAATCTTCTTCCTGATACAGATCCTTCACTAATGGTAGATTTCCATTACAGATGTACATTTCTTTCATAAAAGACAGCTTTTCAGAACTACTCTTGTGTCTTCAGTATCGCACAATCAGCTCAAATATGCCAAAGAACTATATTTGGGAGTGGCATATTTCAGTCTCCTACAGTCCTATTTTCCGGTAATAAGTCCCCAACATATGAGTTCACATGTGTGCACACATGTGTGTACACAGTTACCTCTGCCTTCTCCAGGTCCTGCAGACTATGCTCTACCGCCAGCCAAGATGGAACTGTCATGCTCTCCATGCTCTCAGGTAGGGTGGGGAGAGGTTTCTGTATGGTAAAGGTAGACAAAGAGAGGACACAGGGGTCTGGCCTCAGGATGCATTATTTTAAAGCCAATCAAAATGTCACACTGCAGGACTAGCAGATGGCATAATGGTTACATTGCTGGACTCTCAAATAGTCGACTGTGGTTCAAGTCCTAGACCCGGTGGCTTCAAACTCAACACCAGCACATGCGCGTACATGTCCAACATCCCAAAAGGAGAGTGGAGAATAACGCATTGCAGCGTGGCCATCCCTCAGGGGTTGATTTTTTGCTTTCTGTCTCCCTGTCTCTGTCTCTCTGGCTAGTGCACATGCCCTAAAGTAAAAATATCTCTCAAAAAAAAATTCATACTACAAATATTAACACCTGGTAATATAATTCCTCTACTTAATAGACTAGAAGAATCTGTCTCCTCCTTTACCCTGGAGTTTAATTTTGAAAGGTTCCATTCTGTTCTTAGGATGCATTGCCTTCCATGTTCTCGTCTCTGGGAAAAAGAAGGAAAAACGCATCTAGTTACACACACATGCTCTGACCTAAACTGGGAAAAAAAAAAAACACCTTTCTTTGCCTGCTAACCACCTCTTCCTTATCCTTTTCTTCCCAAATCCTCTGCAAATGTGGACTTCCCCGGGAGATGTCAGGGCTCCTCCCTAATGATTCCTCTGCAGTCTATTAGAGCAATTCTAATGATTATGTCCCTTCCTGCGTGCCCATGCCTGTCTCCCTGCTGCACAGTGGAGGTCAATGACCGTTGCTTCTTATCTTCCTTTCTCCAGCAGCTGCCCACTGTTAGGTACTCGGAAGGTACACGATAAATTCTGTCAGATGGTGGGATGAATGAATGGGTGGATGAATCTGATACCGAGCTCCTGAGAAGTAAAGTTTTCTTTGATTAGTATTAAATATAATATGTATCAAGTAAAGTAAAAGAAATATGCCTAGAGAGGCCTGGTAATTGACTTTACACAATAAGATGAGCTCATGCTCTTTCCCTCCTGGCTAACTGATTCTATTTACACATTGTGGTTATTGTCCTGTACTGACCACACTGTGAGAGCCTTCATTGTACAACTTCTGCAAGACACAGTCTCAAGTAGGATTGAAAGACTGAAGAGATCCAGATGTCCTAATGGTTAAGTTTTGTTTGTTTGTTTGTTTGTTTTGTTTTTTTAACCCAGAACAGACCTGATGGTAACATTTCACTTTGAACCCACTTCACAACTGTCTTGCACCAAGAAAAAAGATGACATCATAGAAACTATTCTGGAAAGCCCCTAGATTCCTACCCACCAAGTCCTCACATTGCCACATTCCTAACTCATGTTTAATAGCCCTGGTTGGCCCTCAATCGGAGGAATGACACTGAAAGTCTCAGACTCTACTTCCCTAGGTTGATAACTCCCGTGTAAAACCTTCCTCTAAGCAAACTCTCTTCTCTAAAACTGGCTTACTGTGTAAGGAGTCATCAGGCTCAACCCACACATTTGTCTGATTAAAAAAAAACCTCCACGATGATAGCCTTTCTTGATATTAGTTATGAACCAAGCACATAGAGACTGGACAGACTCACAACACTCAGTGTTCAATGCTCTCTTTTCAAAGATAACACTGACTGAGAAGCGACTCATTTAAGTCCACAGAAAAGTAATTTACATGGCTTGTCTCTAGATTCACAGACAGTCCTTTTACTGAACAATATTTTTTCATTGCTAATGGAAAAAAGATGTACTGAGCATGTCCAGTGTGCCAGGTTCTCCAGACTCCATCGTATAAAGGGTGGAGACCAACTGTGTTTTCCTCCTCTAGCTTATAGCATACCGCAATGTGGGTTAGTATTCAGCTACATTGACAGGACCAGGAATAGGGTCAAGTGAGTCAGGCAAGACGAGATCAAATACTGGCTTTATTTCAAATATTGATATTTTGTTCACTGAGGATTTTTAGTCCTAATTTCGATTCTTTTAAATTATAAAATACTACTCATCTTGATTTTTGAGATTTTTGTATTCCCATCCCACCACCCTCCACCCGCCCCCGCCACATACATTTTGTTTCTGAGACAAGATTCTTATCCAATCCTGTAAGTCACTGAAGATTTAAATATGAAACAAATCAAATCATCAAGCCTGTATGACATCCATCTTCAGACAACTTGTATGTTTTCCTGTGGCTATTAGCTTATTTCTGAATCAAAGCAGATTTTATACCATAGAGTATGTACCTCTTAATTCATTATCTAATTGCTATGACTACCATATATCTCCCTGCTAATAAAGTCATCTCTTAAAATATGCCAATTAATGAGATAATTTCTGTGGCCCTCAACTAATTATGGAAAATCACTTAGTTTTAAATAAAGACGCATACCTGCTGGCGGCTTAGATGATCAGCAACTGCCCTATGGTTTGTTTCATAAGGAAGACACCACGGGATTGATTTAACACATTCACCAAGTAAAATAAGAGTTCTATTCAGATATTACAACCAATGCTGCTCTTTTGAAGGTGCCCAATATTGTATTATTATTAATGATAACATCGACATTATAATGAATTTTTAAAATACAAAGTAAAAAAATCAAATTATGCAAAACTGCCACCATGAGGGACCAGCAGTTAGCATAATGGCTATGTTGCTGGACTCCCATGTAGTTGACTACAGTTCGAGTCCCAGACCCAGCGGCTTAAACTCACGCTGGACACATAGGCGTGCGTGCCCAAGGTCCCGAGAGGAGAATGGAGGAGAAGGGATTGCAGTGTGGCCATGCCCCCTGGGAGGTGATTTCTCGCTTTCTGTCTCTCTGTCTTTCTGGTGAGTACATGCGCCCTATAGCAAAAATCTCTCCCCCCCCCCCCCAAAAAAAAAATGCCACCATGAATAGGCCATTGCCAAGACCACTAAAAATACAGCAAATCTATATATCAGATGGTTAACAGCTAACATGTCAACAGTACACAATGCCCTTGCCACACTGAAGTTGCTTACAGGTGCCCCCTGATTTTAAGGTGACTGTTTGATGCCATGGTCAGAGCTTAGGGCACATGGCCAGATTCACAGATCATGAGTCGGCATCACCTCTAGCCTGCAGAATTACTTTGGGCAAGCAATTTGACCTTTCCATGTGTCAATCACACAACTATGTGGCAGCTACATTTCCACGAATTTGTTGAAAGTAGGATTCTTTAAGAAAACAAAAAAAGAATTCCTGGTAAAGAACTGAAAAGTGTCAGGTAGCAGTAATCCAAGAGGATCTGTCTTACAGAGGGGAAGTAACTAATGGAAGGAACTGCTGGATGATGATCCTCCAGGATAATAAGAGAGTCAAAGGCAATTTAAGGTACCTTTCCAACGTCAACATTAAAATAAAAAGAATGCAAGTAGTAAAATAAAACTTGTTTATGTTGACGATGTGATGTTAACGATTGACCTCATTTCATATGTTAAACCTCATGGAATACTGGCATTACCTTGTCCAAAACCAAAATGCATCTGGGCTAGCCCTATTAGCAAAGGGACTGAATCCCACATGGCTAAACATAGTTCCAATCCTTGCCCTGGGTGTATGTGTGTGCATGCCCAAAATCTCTACAGAAGAGAAGAAGGGATTACAGTGTGACTGTGTCTCATTAGGAAATGCTGTTTCCTTACTACCTCCTATCTATCTTTCTATAGTAAACACCCTCCGGCAATTTAAATTTTTAAGAAATTATTTGCTTTGGTTCAAATATCAACAAGCTACATTATTGGTTGTGATTAATTATAAGTACTGGCTTGGATAACTCATTTTAGCATTTGTGTCAGGTTCATCTTATAGTACAAACAATCTTTAAGAATTTTTTTTCTGGGGATTAAGAAAGAAGTTATGCACCTGCCCAAGAATGGTAGCACAGTGATTGACACTACTACTGGGCAGGCAGAAGCCACATGGGAGGGCCAGGTTTGAGACCCAGCCTAACCTACAAATCAGGCATAGCAACATGTCCCTGAAGTCCCAGCTACTGTGGAGGCTGAGGCAGGATGCGGTGAAACCAGAGTTACTCTGTCTTAAAATTAATTCTCCATCTTGACCAACCTGACCTCTATGCACCCCCAAGCTCCTCAGGTATCATCTCAAGGCTGAAATGTAGCCTAAGTCATTATAGTAAACATTCCTGTCATTCTTAGGAAATGATGAGTCCCTGATCATAGTTAAGATATTGTATTGCTACACCAAAGCCACCATATACATTCCTCAAATGCCTCCCTAAGTTTATTTCCCTTGACAAATCGCCCCTATACAGGCTATATAAAAATATGCTTTGGGTCCCAGCAAATGACATAATGGTTATATTGCTGGACTCCCAGGTAGCTGACCACAGTTTGAGTCCTGGACCCGGTGGCTTCAAACTCACACTGGGCACATGTATATGCCTGCCCAAAATCCCAAAAGGAGAATGGAAAAGAAGGAATTGCAGTGTGGTCATCTCCCAGGAGGTGATTTCTTGCTTTGTGTGTGTGTGTTTCTCTCTCTCCCTCTGTCTCTGTGGCAAGTGCACACATCCTACAGAAAAATCTCTCTTTAAAAAAAAAAGTATGCCTTGGGGGTTAAGGTATGGAGACATACTCATCTTGCAGGTAATCAAGTCCTCTCTTCTGTCTGAACATTCCCATATAAAATTCTAAATTGATGAGCTGGCCTTGTCTCCCTCGTTCTTTGCTCTCTCACCTCCTTCTAATTTCAGAGGTCATTTTGCTTATATGGCCTCACCTTGAAATGCAGGAGGATCATGACATAATAAGATCCTCTCCAAAAAGAGACAGAGATTGTGCAGTTAGGAAGCATTTATTACAGTACCAGGTATGTAGGAAATACATGATAAATTCAAGTGAGGAGGAAAAGGATGAAAAAAAGTGATGGCTTCTGATTACCTTTAGGGTTCTTCCCAGCACCTAGAACAATGCTTGGCACAGAGCAAGCATGAACAGATGACTGAATGAATAATGAATGGTTACACGCTCCAAGTACTATACTAAGGGGAAGGAAAAGGAGCAAGAAATAAATGAGGGAGGTATAAAGACAGATAGAAAGATATATGGCCCCTGACCTTGAAGTTCAGGTCATTTATTACTGTTTTTGTGTATTTCTTAATCAGTTAATTTTATTATTTTTTTAAATTTGCTATAGGGCACATGTATTTTTCAGAGAGAGAGAGAGAGATTGGGAAAGTTAGAAAGTAAGCCACCAGGTTCAGAACTTGAACTGTGGTCAGTTATGTGGGAATCCAACACCTTAACCACCACACCACCTGCTGGCACTGAGTTCATATATTGGGTCGTCAGAAAAGTCATGTTATTTTTCTGTTTTCTATGCAAAAATACATCATGACTTTTCTTACAACCCAATATATTTTAATTTCTGGCCACTTTGGACATCGCCCAAAGCTCTGCACATTGAGACTTAATCTCATCACTCTTTTCTTTAAAAAAAAAAGTAATTTTATTTATTCATTCATTTTTTTAAATTTTACCAGACAGAGAGAAAAAGAGAGAGAGAGAGAGGAAGATGGAGGGAAAGTGAGAAAGTACACCAGGTCCAGACTCAAACTGCGGTCAGCCCTATGGAAGTGTCCAGTGCCTTAACCACCACATGGTTAAGGTCCCTTAACCATGCTGGTCCCTCTCATCATTTTGAAGACCAATCTCAAGATTACATTGCAGTCTTCATCATTTTCAACTTGTCCCATTTTTCTCTTCTCTCAGATGGCCATAAAAGATAGACTCTACCAACATAAGTAGGAAGCATTAGGAGTGCAGGAGAAGGGATACTTAGTGCAACGGTGGTGGGTGACAGATTTCTACACTATCCACTTATGTACAATATATTGTTCATAGCCTCTAATCTTATTTGTCCTTAATTCCAGATATACCCATTCCATTTTATTAGGTATTGCTGGGTCTCTCCAATCTTAATACTTGGTGAGTTTGACAGTTAATGACGGGCAATTCCAGACACATAGAATCCTGGTAACCCATGGTGCTCTCTCTCAACCAGGGTACAGTAACATGGTAATTGTTGTCAAAAGGCATATAAAGACTTATTCTGTATCCATAATCACAAATAGCCTGTGTTGTTCTTCTCCCAGGAGAAGATAGAGCTCCAGACAGCATCATTTTCTATCACTGATACCTCCAATGGCATTGGATCATCAAGGTTCTATACCTATTCAATAAATAGTAGGTTGCTTGAATCTGAAAGAAACCAAACTATGTCTCCCCAAAATACTGAGGCTTGTTGAGCCAAAGGTTAGATTACAGGGAGACTTCTCCCACTTCTCCTTGTATGGCTAAAGGTAAGATGTAATTTTTTTTTTCTTTTTTAGCAGGTAAGGCAGCTTGCTTATCAGCTCAGAGATACTACCCACCCATGGAAGCCAGAAGAAATTGGGAACAAACTTTACCACTTTCTTAAGTTTTCCCACTACCAGAGCCAGGACTTCTTGGTCCTTTGTCTTCACTTCTAAAGTTTTTGTGCTTTGTTGGATACATTATATAAGGTTGATCTGAGCCACTGATGTAAGAGAGTTCTTCTTCCTTGTGATGGCCACACATACTTATAAATAAAACTCATTCTGTCTTTGTTAACAGGAATCTGTCTTAGCTAAGAACTTATGAGGGTTAAAACATAATTTTTTTTCCCTTCGACACCATCTTCTGGTTCTGCTACTGAGCCATTTCCTATTCTGGGCCTCACTCAAGCCTGGCAGCGTTTTGCATGATTTGGTTTATGGGCTTGAGCAATATTCTCAACAATGGGATAGGTTGTTTTCAGAACCCAAGCAGGCCTACTAGATATTGTGTCTCCTTTAGTGGCAGGAAGGGCAAGGTATAGTAATTTCTTTTCTTACTTTGGAGATGGTGACCTGGACTGCCTTAACCAATGAACATCTAAATATTTCACAGATGTGCATGTTCCCGTCTTTACAACTCTTATGGCTCATCTACTAGAGAGAGCATGTATCTCTCCAAAGTCTTTTGATGCTAGCTGCTTCTTGTTCATCAGACCTGATTAGCATAATAAAATCAATACAGTAGATCAATCTGATGTTCTGCTTGATGACCAGATGGTCCAGATCTCTGCAGAGGGCAGGAGAGTCAACAGAGCTCTCAGGCAAAACTGTAAATGTATATTACTACCCACCACATGTGAAGGTTAATTGTTCCTGATTCTCTTTCCCAATTGGAATAGAAAATAATGCATCTGCAACATCAGTAGTCATGCATCATGTTCTAGAAGTCATGTTCATCTGTTCTAGCAAACAACACATGTAGAACACTGTGGAACAGTGGCCACAGTTGGGTCATCTATGTGGTTTGTTTTTGAAGATCTTTTCTAATCCTCGAGGGCCCATCAGTTTTCTTCAAGGGTCAGACTACTGAATTAACTAGAAATATGAGGACTGCCACCCTGCATCATTTAGATATGTAAAAGTGGCACTGATTTTAGACATCCCTTCCTACCCCTTCAACTATCCTGGAGTACAATATTGTTTTCCATATACTGTTTTGGGCCAGAGCCGACAGTAGGTTTGCACTTATCCTTCCCCACGATAACAGCCCCTATTCTGTAGACTAAGGAACTAATATGTGTGGGTTGTGACAGTTACCAACCGTGATATCCCAATTTTATGTTCACAGAGAGGAGAAATGACCACTAGTTGGGTCTGTGATCTAAATGAACCCATTTAGACTTTGGCCAGTTATTTGAGTCCTATATACCTCTCCACTCTAGTCCTCAGGGGTCAGTCTAAGTACTTCAGATAACAAGGTCAAATTGAGCCCTATGTCCAAATGTCCTCCAAAGTTTGTTTTTCCCCTTTCCCCTAGATATAATTATCACAGAAAATGGCTATGGACTCATTGGGAAAGCACTGGGAAAATCTTTATTGTATATTATTGCACAGTATTACAGAGTCCTTCCTCCTAGGGACACAGACCCTCTTTTCAATCAAGAGAGTTCTGGGTTTGAAAACTAAATCAAGTTTGAAAATTGGTCAAATGATCAAAACTTTTTTATTGGAGCAACTATCCTCAGCTGTCCTGATGTTTCTTTTCATGATGTATTTGTTGACAGGGTAGTAGGCTTGGAGGCAGCCCATTAATTCACCCCCAGGCTCTCTGTGTTCCATTAAGCATAACAAAACTTTCTATGGGTCAGGCTCTTTGCTTCCACTCTGACCCTGACACTCCTTATAATCACATCCACCTCACTGCTATTGTTTCTGGGCCCTATCATTCTCATTGCGATCAATGATACTAGGTCTGTAACAGAAACTCCTATCGTAAGATCTGACTTTAGAGAACTACCATCACCCATCTCTTAACCCTAAACTACTTGTGCCACAGCCAGGAATTCAGCTGGAAAGAGAGGGTATAGGATAAAGTATGTTTTATAAAGTAGTCATTGGAGTGCTATGGTATTTTTTACTCTCCCTCTTCCCTATTATCACCTAGCTGCCACAAGAGAGATTGATATGCGTATCCCAGAGGACCGAAGAAATCATGGAACAATGTGTGACCTAAGGGATATTGAAATGTTCAATTTGTAAGCTAAATAATGTGACTGAATGTATAAAGAAAATTTTTTAAATAAAATAAAATAAAAAAACAGAGGCTTTGGCTATGAACCTGTAGCATTGGAGCAGAGACACACCTGTCTAGAAAGGGCAGGGGGAGATATGAATAAAGGTCTCTTGGGAGCTAGACACAAGCTATAGAGGAGAGAGAGAGGAGAGAGAACTAACCATCACCTTGAAATCCTGGCTTAGATCACCATCTGGAGAGGTGAGGAAATATCAGGGAGTCAGGATAAAGCATCTATTCCCTGGAATTGACGGCAGAAATACAAATGGTCAGAAAATGAAAAAGCATCACCTGACTTGCAAGAAGCAAAAGAAAAATTATCTATCCCAGTATGGTGGGGCCTTCAAAGAACCTTCCACTGGTTCTCAAAAAAAGGAGTCATCTGTGATGGGGGAAAGAAGAAAGGTTAACTATGAGGTTCTAAGCCCTTTCCATTACATGAAACAAGACATATTAATTGCTGATCTGAGACTTCCTAAAATGTCTAGTGGACTTTTATAATCTAAGGATGTGAACACAAGCTATAGGGCCTTCCCAATTATACCCAGGGACCTGGGAAGAATTAGTAACACTGTGAGTGTGCATGTGCATACACACACGTGTACACAGCAGAAGGGTGGGAGACAGTGGGCAGAATCGCATTGTGTTTTCAGTGTGCTCTGTGAGTCCCACTCATTTAGCATATCAATTACATGTAGTTTAAAACTTTCTAAATTTAGAGAAAATACATTTTATAGCTACATTCTTGAGCTCACTAGAATGATCCCTTTCTATCCTCTGGGAGGGGAGAATTTCAATTCTTGGAAAGTGTTTATTGATTTCCTCTTATACGACATGGGTAAATTTTTCAGCTTTGTGTAGAACTACTGTTGTCTCATAATTTTTGTGTGTGTTGTTTTGTTTTTCTTACAGCTGCTTTTGAAAAAACAAATTCTGTTGAATTGTCTAGTTTATATACCTAAGAGCTCTGAGTTTATTATCCGTCAAACACTGTGCATCTTGTTTTGAAATATTTTCTATAGCTTTTCCGTAGATTTTCCAATCCTGAGAGGGAAGCAGCATGAAGTTCTGGAGTTTTCAATTCCCTCTTCTAATGTGAAGGTAACAGAGGCAGCATCACTGTCAAAAAACATGATGACTCTTTCACATCATTATAAATCTGTTAAGTCGTTACTGAAATCCTCACACCAGGGCCTTTTCTTCTCTTTAATAATATATCAAATAAAGCCATTAAAGATTGGGTCATTGGAAAAATTCTGACACATTTTTGCATAGAAAAAATATGTCATGGTTTTTCCAATGACCCAGTAAGTTTCCTCCTTGCAAACCAAGAGCCAAAAATACTATGAGAGTAGATGGCGAGCCGATCCAGACTTCTCCAAGACAGTAGAATCTAACTGCTTCTATTTTCCCCATGAGTCAGTCAATGGTGAGCTGGCTTCACCTATTTCATCCCAGTGTACGACGCAATGCCTGGCTCAATACCTAGTGCTCAATACCTAGTGAATGGTCATTACAATTGTAGAATCAGGTACCAGGATACCAACAAGGGTACCTCCTGCTGTCCTTTCAGGCAATGCTAAGAGAGCTAGCTGTGTTAACTGTGCTGAGCAGAACTGAAAGTTTACAATAACTGTTCTAAATCGTCAGAATTCATCTCTCTAAAAACATTATTTTTGATATGTCATTATATGAAAATATCTTATTTGTTTTTAAATATGTACTTATGTATAAATAAGTATATAGTATGTGTGTGCATATGCATCCAGCTCAAAGGTTAGCACCCCCAGAAAGTACCTTCTTACCTGTCTCCCCCATCCTATACGTACTGGATCTTCGATGCATACCTAACTTCTGTCTATGTTTAAGCTCTAAAATGCAATCTACTTTTTAACCACTTTCATCTCCTCCTTTAAGTCAAGTTCCCAGAAACAGATTCAGGTGTACCTGATTTATCCAAGGCATGGGATTGGTGGTGGGAGGACAGGATGGGAAGGATGTGAGAGGGGGAAATAGGCCCAGGCAGGGAAGCTGCTAAGCAGGAATGCAGATGAGTGAAGTTTAGCCTTGGGTTGGGGTAGAGTGTGAAGTTCTGAAGTATAAATCACACCTAAGCATAAATCACATCAGTCTGTCATTGGCTGCTCCTAGGAACGAGTGGGAGAATAAAAAAATGTAACCGCTCAGAATGATCTCAGTCAAGGTTAGGGCTTCAGGGACGGTCCCACAACATCAGCTACTGGGAGATATGTGCACTAGAAGGTAACCATGACAGTTCTGTCTACAGTACAGTCGATAGGACCCTAAGATCCTTGAGAGAAGGCATTGGTTTTGATTTTGTCTGACTTCTCACATGCCTTGATACAGGGCTGAAAAACTGAGGTCCATTCTTCCTCCTGATTTCAGGGTATTTGTGAGCCATCTCTGAGATAGACATGGAGATCTTCTCAGGGGAACACAGCCTCTCATAATTCTAGCTGCCTAGTGGAAATGAGTGTGTTACAGCAGGGGATGACTGTGGCCGACTTCTATCATCACCCACCCTATAGCAACAGAAAGTGAGTCAGAGTCCAGCAGTTTCAAAATCTCAGCCCCTCTTGGTGAGCAGCCAACACAGTAGCCGCCACCCTCACTCACCAGCTGGAGAGGTATTTGTTCACCGTAAAAACCCAGATTTCCTGGAAACCTGTGCTCAGAAGCTATCTGACTGGCTGCTTCCAACATTGCTCACAGTAGTGTGAATGGAAGAATCATTATGGAAAGCAGTTCAGTTTTGCAAAATGCCATAGCCAACACTGGTAGAACACTTACTCTGTGCCAGAAACTATCATAAGCACTTTACACACTGACTCATTTCATTCTCATAACCACCCTATGAACTAGATATTATCATCATCCGTGTTTTCACATAGAATTTTTTAAATGTTCATCTTTTTTTTCCTTTTTTGTTTTTTGAGAGATTTTTAGCTATAGGGTGAAGCACTCGCCAGAAAGACAGAGAGAGACAGAGATACAGAAAGCGAGAAATCACCCCCCTCAGGGGAGATGGCCACACCACAATCCCTTCTCCTCTTGGGATCTTGGGCATGCATGCACGCACATGCGCCTGGCGTGAGTTTAACCCACCAAGTCCAGGACAAGAATCGCGGTTGACTACATGGGAGTCCAGCAACATAGCCATTACACCAACTACTGGTCCCTAAATGTTCATCTTCTTTCACCCAGTAATTCAAGTTCTAATAATTCCTCTTTTAGGAAACAATACTTAATGTGTTCATCAATGTGATAGTTAACATAACCAAAGCAAATCGAACAAAAACAAAAGGATAACCGTTAAATGTCCAATGAAGGAAAATGTTCAAAGTGTATCTAAACAATAAAATTTTGTATAACTATTAAAGTTATGTTTATGAGGATTTGTAATAAAAATCAGAAATATGTTTTATGTTTTAGTGACAAAACAAAATTTTCTGTTCAGAATAGTCACAATAGTGTAAATTTAGTATCATACACAAGAGGCTTTTCTGGTTCAAGATGGCAGATGGAATATGCGATGTTATTTCTACTGTAAGAAAAATTATTGATGATTATTAAAATTTCAGATTCAAAAAAAAAAATAAGGTGGAGCAACATACAGTAAATCAGAACAACTCAATGGGAACTTAGAAACTTATAAATAAATACTCTTTTCAGCCATGTCAGCTAAAAGCAGATATAGGATCTTTGCTTACTATTACTCAGGAGGACTCACAAAGCCCAGGTCACCAATGCTATCACTCACTTAAAAGAGCCAGGACTTCTAATGCTGCTCCTTTTAAAGAATAGTTTATTTATTGTTTGTTTGTTTATTTTGCCATAGGGTGTGTGTGCTCACCAGTGAGACAGAGACAGGGAAAGTGAGAAATCACCCCCCCCCCCCCCCGAGGGGATGGCCATGCTACAATCCCATCTCCATTCTCCCCTTAGACTTTTGGGCATGCATGAACACATGCCCAGCCTGAGTTTCAACCCGCTGGATCTGAAACTTGAACTGAGGTCAGCCATGTGGGAGTCCAGCACCTTTATTACTATACCACCTCCTAGCCCTTAAAGGGCAGTTTCTTAATTCTGGAAATGTAAAAAAGAGAAAAGAAAAATTGGAATTGATCTGGATCACCAAGTTACTGCTACAAAGCAGACATAGCAAAAAAAAAAAAAAAAAATCTGCTTAATGGAAATCTCACTGCCCAATTTGAATACCAAGAAGGGAATAATAATCACAGTTAATTGAAAAACTCCATAAGCTATAGCTGTGAAATGGTAGACCAAAGAGATTATAAAATGTGCAAATGGTAGTTACAAAAAAATAATAAATAGGACATAATTTTATTGATTATAATAAGTAGTAGTATATTATTACATACATACCTGAGTATTTTTTGGTTTAAAAGCATAATATACATGCACTTATATATGTGTGTGTATAATATTATGGATAAGTATATTATCATATATATTAATATATATTACATATGCACAATCATTTTTAGAAGTCTATAATCCCCTAAATTGTGAGGAAAATGGTCCCCCAAAGAAATAGAGACTATTTCAGGAAGGATAATCGATGCCAACAGTTACTCATAATAAGCAAGGGGAAGGAGATTCCCACTGATCGTTAGCACCAATACTAATACACACTAGTTAAAAAGAAGGTCTAGCAGGGTGCTCTGAGATGATAAATTAGCTTTGTTCCAAAGAGTAAGAGAACTAACTGGACTTGACTCCTTATCTCCTAGAAGAGTAAACCTCAAATTGACCCTATTAATTATAATGAGGTCCTGATAAGACATACATAAATTTCTAATAATTTTAACCTAGCAGGACAATATATTGTGATGTCAGGACAATGGGGTAGATAATATCGGCCCAGCTAAACACTCAGAACATACCATTTCTGGGAAAGATGCCAGATTCAAAAAAAATTTAAAATCCATAAGAAAGGCAGAGAATCATGACGTAACAAATAAATCTTGATGATAAGGGGGCTTTGGCCTAATGGTGAGTGGCTTGATTTTAATCACTTTGGATCTTATAAGCAAAGCTCACATTCTAACCAACTGGGTACCAACTCAAAAGCCAAAACATCTTTGTTCTGAAATCATTTATCCCCCTCGGTTCTTATAAATATGACTTGAACTTAGGACAATGTAAAATAATATTTGTAAAACTACCACAAACTTAAGAAGGTGATCGTTAGAAGAAAAAAGCGTAAATTTAAAGTAAATGTATGATATTTACACTTTAGATTGGCTTTTTAATCACACTATAATGATCAGTTTAATAATCATTAAACATCTTTGTGTGCATTATTTGCTATGTCTTAGGTTCTTACTGCATTTAGGAGATGCTAATATATCAAACTTGTAATAAACTCTCAGAGAGTTTATTAAATAAGTTTGCAACTAATGTTTAAATATTTGGATTTTTATTAAATTATTAAGTATTAACTTATCAATTAACTCTTGGAGAGTTTATTAAATAAGCTTGCAACTTATGTTTAAATATTTGGATTTTTCATTAAATTATTAATTATTAACTTATTATGTATTGTATAAATATTTAGAGGAGTAAGTAGAAAAGCATTTATAATTAAATTGATAAGATCTAAAAATCAGGCTTTGTACCAAATATAAATCAGGTGAATCTTTTCTTCAAGCTCAGAAGTCTTGGGTACTAACAAATCCATTAATAATTATCAAAGTCCTGGAACCAGCAATGGCGTAATAACTACATTGATAGACTCCTATATAGTCAACCGAGGTTCAAGTCCCAGACCCAGAGGTTTAAAACTCATGCCAGGCACATATGCCTATATACTCAAGATCCAAAGAGGGGAACGGAGAAGGGATTGTGGTGTGGCCATCCCCCATGGGGGGTGTTTTCTCGCTTTCTCTCTGTCTCTCCAGTGAGTGTATGTGCCCTACAGCAAAAATCTCTTTAAAAAGTAATAATAATTATCACTGCCCCATCCAGAGACATCATTAAAACAACAAATTTTAAGAGTTAACACCCAGAATAATAAAAGAAAGAAGAAAAATAATCTTGAACACAAGGACAAGTGCTGGATGAAGAAAAAGCAGGAAGGAGGAAGCTGCAGCCCAGAAAACACTGGGAGATGATGAAGCTGAAGGGGAGATAAGAGACCAAGGATGGGGAAGGGGGAGTGGACCGGAAATGGAGATTAACAGCCAGCCCTCTTCTCACACCCCTGCCCAAGACTTCTAAAAGCTCTCTAGGGGAACTAAAGAAAACATCTGAACAGAATGAGGTTAGTTGGTAAGAAAATCCAGGTTTGTTTTTTTTAAAGCAGTACTATGGGTCAGCTGGTGAAGTGGTGGTTAAGGCAACTGGGATGGCACACAGCTGACTATGTGGTTTGAGTCCCAGAACCAGCAGCTCGAAAATCACACCAGGCATGTGTGCATGCATGCCCAAAGTCTCAAAAGGAGAATGGAGGAGAAGGGATTGCAGCATGGCTATCCTCCCTGGGGGGTGATTTCTCACTTTCTGTCTCTCTCTAGCATGTGTACGAGCCCTATAGAAAATTATTATTTAAAAAAAAAAAAAAAGAAATAGAAGCACGAAACAGACATGACATAATTTTTAAAATAATAATAAAAATAAATAAATGAAGTGCCAGGGGTGAAATTTGTGAACATAAGGGGAAGAACTGTATCAAACACAAACATTCCCACTGACTCTGAAATTTCCCCCAACAGGCAACTGATTACTCCACCATAAGGCCTACTTATCAAGTTCCCCATATTCCTTTTTACCATTATTTTCAAGAATTATCAGTGAACATTAATAACTTTAAGTCAGAGGCCAGCCCATGGCAGGGTGAAGGTGGCTGAATCCCACGTGGCCAACCATGTGGTTCCAGTCCTAAGCCCAGTAGCTTGAGAAATACACAGGGTACATGTGCATACATGCCCAAAATCTTCTAAAGGAAAAAGAAATGGAAGAGAAGGGATTGTGTAATCATGCTCCATGAGGGGTCCTCTCTTACTTGTCCTCTCTCTCTCTGCCTCATCTTTCCAGCAAGCACACACACTATGGAAAATTTTAAAATTCAAGTCAGAAGAGTTCTTAGCCCTCCCCCTATCTATCCTCCCCAGGGTGAGAAGATGAAGTGATGTGGGAAAGTCATCTCATCGGATAGCAGCAAAGGAGGGTTCTGTGATTTCCAATTCAGGGCTCAAGTGAGCAGGAAGCTAGGTGAGGGTTTCACTGGGAATCCAGAAGCATAACTATAATCTTGAAAAAAAAATTCTCATATATACAAAATTCCAAGGACACATAAATGAAAATTTAAGAAAAAATTGATGTTAAATTCAGTCCCTGCTACAAACTTTCACCAAATCCATGGATCACACCCAAATTATTTTTTCTTCACTTGAAAAATAAAACAAGAGCTTTTATTAGGTCATCAGGAAAGTCATTGCACATTTTTTGCATAGAAAAACATGTCATGACTTTCCTGATGACCCATAATATGTTGTTCATAATATGTCACCATTGTGGGAATTGATGAGATTTACAGAAAAGCAAAAGGTTGGATGTACTCTCTTTTTCTTCCTTTTTTAAAATGTATAATGGATCAAACATTTCTTAAAAAATCATTCTTGGAACCAGCAGTTAGCGTAATTGCTATGTTGCTGGACTCCTATGTAGTCGACCGCGGTTCAAGTGCCGGACCTGGTGGCTTAAACTCACGCCAGGCACATGTGCATGCATGCCCAAGATCCTGAGAGGAGAATGGAAGAGAAGGGATTGCAGTGTGGCCATCCCCCCTGGGAGGTGACTTCTCACTTTCTGTCTCTCTCTCTCTCTCTCTCTCTCTCTCTCTCTCTCTCTCTCTCTTTCTGGCGAGTACAGATGCCCTATAGCAAAAAAAAAAAAAAAAAATCATTCTTAATTACAATCTATACAGCATTAGTCTATTTTATTAGAAAGAATTCTGATTAATAAATCACCTGGTATTAATTGCAGCTTCTCCATAGACATCAGAAAAGTTCTATTTTCTCCTCTGGACCTTGGTTTTCCCATGTGAATACAGAAGGGAACCAATTATCCAAATGATCCTTAATGTTTCTTTACTAGATTTTTCTGCCTCTATTGTTCTGATTGCATATCATTTGTCCTCATTTTTAAAATTTATTCCTGTAAAGCATGATCACTAGTTTTTGTCAAAATACACTTGTACCCAAAATCTAAAATGGATGAAACTGAGATCTCTTAGCCAGTAAAGCTCAAACTGAATGTGAATCCTTCTCCATGGAAAAGAAAATGGATTAGGCTAGCTAGAGCAAGAACATACCATAATCCCAAACTATAGGAAGATCGGCACCTTGAAGAGACTTTTAGAAGCTTATGGAAAACTTTATGGAGACTCGGACCCCTAACAGTATTTCTTGCTGTATATGTAGTCAAGTTTGTGAGAGAATTATGCCCCAAATTTTGAAGAGGAACTGTATTAGGACCCAACTTGATTGAACAAATTTTATTGAGTTTATAGATTGTAAAAAAAAAAAAACTCTGTGTTCATAGCTATGAAAGACACCAAAAGGGTACAACACAGTCCCCATGTCTGGGTTCACAGCACAGAGAGTTTAGTCATTAAGAACATATATTTTGAGCTAGCAGATAGTGTGGTATTTAAAGACACTGGATACCTACGTGGTCAATCACAGTTCAAGGTCCAGACCTGGTGGCTTGCTTTCTCACTTTCTCTCTCTCTCTGGTGAGCACATGTGTCCTATAGTGAATTTAAAAAAAAAAAAAAAAAAAAAAAAAAAACATAATTAGATACCACCCAACTCCAGTCAGAATGGCAAAGATTTCAAAAAACAAAAAATGGTAAGTGCTGGAAGGGCTGTGGTGAAAAGGGAATTCTCCTACATTGCTGGTGGGAATGTAAATTGGTCCAGATATTGTGGAAAACAATATGAGATTCCTCAAAGATCTACAAATAGAGCCACCATATGATCCAGCAGTTTCTTTCCTGGATATCTACCCAAAGGATAGAAGAGCGCTCAGTCAGAAAAGTGCTATCACATCTATGTTTACTGCAGAATTCTTCACAATTGCTAAGACATGGAACCAACCCAAATGTCCAAGAACAGATGAATAATTTGAAAAGGTGTGGCACGTATACTCTATGGACTACTACTTAGCCATAAAATAAAATAAAATAAAATAAAATAAAATAAAATAAAATAAAATAAAAAACACAAGATCCTGGCATTTGATAAAAAGTGGACAAAAATGGAAGATTTACTGCTAAGTGAAGCAAGTCAGGCTATGAAAGAGAGACATTGTATGTCTCCACTTAATATATGCTGACTATCCACACTCTATGGTAGAAACTAAAAATTTAGAAGATACAGAAGCATGGAAAATGATTATGGATAACGGATATGGTGTGACAACAGGGTGTAAAAAGGGGGAAAGTGTGAGGAAAGAAATTAAGGAGAAAAATAGAGAGGCAACAGATTTATGGGACACAGAAATGGGTTATTATCTATTAATGATAATGTATATAGTATCCTCAACTGGACTGGTGTGAAGCGTATTCATATTGGGTAGATTCACTTTACAAGCTAAGTGATGTAGAGTGATTGAATGTATAAGATAAATTAAAATTTAATAAATAAAATGTTTTAAAAAATTTTAAAAGAATATAGAATTTACATTGTCTCCTCAATCTACCCCCTACTAGTTTTATGAGTTTAATAATGGAATGTTTCTAAGCCTTCATTTCATCATCTATAAAATGGGAATGAAAATAATGGAATATTTCTAAAAGCACTTTGTACAGTGATCCAATTACAATGATTTCTCAAGAAACACTAATCTATTTTGTAAATGTTATAAATAGTGAAACCAGATATACTAAACAGGGAACTATGTCCAAAGGCAAAGTGGATTAAATGTTACAGTATAGATACAAGCCAATTTCAAGAAAGCACAGAGGCAGAGAAATAAAGCCAACAATTTATAGTAAGGATGCATAAGACAACTAGAATAGGTAGAGAAAGCAGAGGACAAAGTTCTGAATTGTTTCTTTTCCTGGGATCCAAGACGGAGTTTCAAGTTGCTTTCCTGGGACCCAAGGCTGAACCTCAAGTTGTTTACACAATAAAATCTCCTTAGAATAAGAAAAGTTTTAAAAGTCGTAGTTGGCAGAAGGGTCTGGGTGACACAATGACCTTGAGGCGCTTCATGGTCAGAAGACAACTATGCCAAGTAATTAATGATTTATGTTAGGTTGCAGTAAGAGAATAAGCTGTTCCATTGAAGCCTTAGAGTTAGGATGAAAAATACCCTGCATCCCTATAACCTAGTATGTGTCTGCTCCTATATTCAGCCAGAGTGATAGAAATTGATCCCTATCTCATATTCCAGGTAATAGGTAAATACTAATACTACTTATCACCTTATAAAAAGAGCTATTATTCACAGTCCCATTTCACAGATATGAAAAGTAAAATTCATAGAAGGCAAATAACATACCCCAGGTCATCTAGCCAACACATGGAAAGGGCGTTTTCTGATGGTTCACAGCTTTGGTGCTTAGATGAGTGATGCTTTAGTCCATTTGGACTGCTATCACAAGTTCCTTGGACTGGATAATTCATAAGCAGAGGAAGTTTATTAGTCACAGTTTTGGAGGTTGGGAAGTCCAAGATCAAAGTGCCCTCAGGTTTGATGTCTAGTTAAGTTTTCTTTCAGCCTCATAAGCACCATCTTGTTATTGTGTCTTCATGTGGCAATGGGAGGCTCAGAGGAGTTCATTCAAGCCCCTTCAATAAGGGCACTACTTCTATTCTCAAGAGTTCTACCCACATGGCTTAATCACTTTCCAAAGGCCCCAATACGTTTTTTTTTTTTGAGAGTTTTTTTTTTTTTTTTTTTTTTTTTTGCTATAGGGCGCGTGCGTTCGCCAGACAGACAGAGAGAGACAGAGAGACAGAAAGCGAGAAATCACCCCCCAGGGGGGATGGTCACGCCGCAATCCCTTCTCCTCCATTCTCCTCTCGGGATCTTGGGCACGCACGCACACGCGCCCGGCGTGAGTTGTAAGCCACCGGGTCCGAGACACGAACCGCGGTCGACTACGTGGGAGTCCAGCGACATAGCCATTACGCTAACTGCTGGTTCCCAATTTTTTTTTTTTAATTTAAGAATTATTCATTTAATTTTATTTATAATAATTATTTTTAAAAATTTGCTTCAGGGTATGTACACTCAAGAGAGAAAAAAAGAGAGATAAAGAAAGTGAGAAAGCAAGGCACAAAGTCCAGGACTCACACTGGGGTCAGCCATGTGAGAGTCCAGCACCTTAACCACCATGCCACCTGCCAGACCTTCAAAGGCCCTACTTCTTAATACAGTAACATTGAGTACTAGGTTTCAACATATGACTTGGGGGTAGGAAGAGGTGGGGAACCAAAATTCAGACTACAGCAAATAACCAGCACATGGTGGGCACTGGACAGATAAGCACTGATTGATACTTGAGAAAGGTGGGATTTATACTCTGTACTTCTAGCTTACCTACAACACTCACTCCCCTTATTAGTAATGGGAAGTCACATGTTCTCAACAATTGCTTCCAAACTCCAGTTGGAAATCTAGAGACCTACATTTTGGTCAGAGGTCAGCATTCATTTGTAATACCAAAAAAAAAAAAAAAAAAAAAAAAAAAAAAAAAAAAAAAAAAAAAAAAGCTAACACTTAACACTTACTGTGCCCCAGGATCTGTGTAGAGCGCTCTGCAAATTAATGTATTTAATCCTCACATCAAACTCTTGATTAGATTACTACCATTACAAGGGGATTTCAAAAAGTTCATAGAAAATGGAATTAAAGTATGAGTTTATTTGGGTGTGAAAAAAGTTTTGAAATCCATGCATAGTTTATTCATAATACATCTTTTCCATGAACTTTTTGAACCTCATATTTTCATTTTCAAGCCAGGAAACTGAGGCACAGAGGGATTAAGGAAGATGGCAGAGCCAGCATTCAAACCCAAGCTGTCTGGCTCCAGAGTCTACACTCATAACTGTCTCAGCACACACTGTACTTCACAGTTTCATCATAGGCATCAATCAACTTGACTTCCAGTCCTTGAATGAAGAAGTAACAAACAGTGTGTCTCTCTCCTCTTAGAATAAATCTTGATGGTGACTTCTTGGAGCTTTGCTGACCCCAACCATTAAACGAGATTCTAGTCGGAGGAAGGCAGTGTAGCAAGGGTGAGTGATGAATGGGTGGGATATTGAATGTGAACGGAGCAGCAGGTGAGTGACAGCAGCTGCCTTGTTAATCTTTTACCTGCCTCCTCTCCTTGTAAAGTACTCACCCTACTACATTTTAATGAAAAGGCTGATTTGGGCCATGATTTAGTGGGTTTCTAAAACACGTGTCTTTCAGAGACGTGCCTGCAAGACATTGCTTCTCCTGACCTTGGAAGTTCAAAGGCAGAGCCAGGCTCATCCCTGCAGCACTGCAGGCAGTTGCCTAGGAGATGGGATTTCAGTGGGTGGGAATGGCTCTTCCTTGGGAAAAAGGGAAGGGGGAAGCCGGCTTCATTCTGCTCTGTGAAGCTTGAAACTCCTCCAAGAGGAAAAAATAATTTTTGTTCCACAAAGTCAGATGAGGTTTATATGCAAAAACTCATGAGAAAGGAAACAATTATTTCAATTCACCTTAAAGAGGAAAGAGCTAATATCAAAGCATTTTCTAAGATTCCACATAAACAGAAGACTAAACCGGAAGACAGGCTCTCATAGAAGAGAGAGTGGAGAAGACGGAGGTGATGATATCACCATGTCACAGATAGGGCTCCAAGCACCTTCCCTTTCTTCACCCGCAAGACTCCATATCTTGTCTCTGTGTCCTACAATAGTTCCCTCTGCTTAGGACCTTCCTTTCTCCCCTATCTTTACCAGGAAAACTCCTGCTCATTCTCCGATGCCCTGCTTGGATTTCCGTGTATCCTTTCACACCTTTCCATTGCTCCTCCCATATCACTCTGTACATCATTTTAACATCATGATTCATATTAAATAAAAAGAGGAGAGAGAGGGGTGAAGAGGGAAAGGAGAGAGAGGAGGGGGAGAAAGGTACCACATGCTTTATTAAATGTCATCAATACTACTGTCAAGTATGCACTGTTACTTCCAAATTGCAGATAAAGAGACAGGCTTAGAGAAGGGATTTGCCCACTCACAGAGCAAATACGGAACAGAGCTAAGACTCTGCCCTACTGCCATCTAATCCAGCCTGACTCAACCACTCTTCCTCCTCATCAGAATTTATCATCCACTATTTTCATAGTGATCTTTCTGGGTATACTGACAACTAAGTCCTTAGAAGCAGGAATTCTATTTTGTTGCTTTATTTTCCACTATGCCCGCTTGGTATGTAAAGGTTTGCTGAAATGAGTAGAGACAAAAGGTGGAGAGAAATAGAAGAAGAAAGTAAAAAGGAATAAAAGAGCAATTTGAACAAAGAGATCACAAGAGAGGATTTGTCTTAGTGCTACAATCCAGTGTGTAAGCAAAGTTAACCCAGTGAATCTACACACAGGCCCTGGAGCTCCGTGCCCTGCCCTGCAGCGACTAAAAGAGGCAGACGTGGGCTCCAGGCTGCAAACAGTGGTGGGATCGCATTAACCTGCAACAGCATCTGCTACAGATTATGCCATCTATCTGCCACGAACACAACTCTCTTAAGAATATTATCTGGTCGTGGGGACAATCTTGCATGTGAGAAATGCTATTTTTTAACAGTCACTGAGCCAGACCCATTCTGTGTGCTTAGGGCAGTGATTTCCAATTGCTTTGCAGTTCTGACAGCCTATCAGTGCTTAGCCTCGGGATAGCAGACCCCCATCTTCAACGGCACTGTAAGGCAAGAGTTTTTATCGTTATTGCTTCTACTGATTACCAACATAAAGTCGGCTTGTTGCAAGATTTCAAATGATGCTGAAATGTATAACTTAGCAAATGGAACTTCTTCTGCATCTCTCATCCAGTTTCCATTTCACCCTGTCTCAGAGATAGCCGTGAAGCGCCGTTGGCACACACAATAATGGATGCATAATTCTTTACACAGATGAAAAAGCACACTGCAGACACTCTGACCACCAGCTTTTCTCGTTTTACCAATTTTGGACACCTGCCCATGCCAGTTTAAAATCTTCTTTTATTCTTTTTAGTATCAGTGTTATATTCTTCTGTGGAGATATACCATCATTTATTTAACTAATCTCCTACTGATAGATATTATAGATGCTTTTATTTCTATTAAAAACAAGGTTGCCATGAAGATTTTTTTTGAGAGCTATAGATGATGAAAATGATGAAGCAGATGACATAGAGGCAGAAATAGATAAGATTATTAAGGATATAGATGATAAAAATATGTATCTTCAAATCTTATGCAAATATTCTGTAATCCAAATTTATGGGAGGGGGGATTTCCGCACTCACACTTATTTAATTTTAACAGATATGCCAGACTGCTCTTGAAAAGTTGTACTAATATACATTCCCTTCATGTACTAAATATGATGGAGAAGAACACTTGGGGGGGTGTGATCCAGGCAAAAAACTTCTTCCCTAAGAGTTTTGCTTCCCTCTGTTGTAAAGTTAGAAAATCTCTAAGACTCTAAGTCTATATAGAGAAAGGAAGGAGTATTAGAAAACCAATCTGTACATCACTTTTTTTGAGAACATAATCCTAGAGTTCTGGAAGAATTCAGGTAAACCCGAAAAGGTGTGTCACAGAGTCTTCATGTCTTCATGTTTAGAAGGATGACAAATTAAAAAAAAAAAAAAAAAAAAGAACTTAAAGATTTTTGCCAATAGGGCATATGAACTCACCAGAGAGATACAAAGAGAAGAAAGCGAGAAATCACCTCTCTCCCCACCCCACCAGCCCCACTGGGAGAATGGCCATGCTGCAATCCCTTCTCCTCCAGTTTTCTCTCATGATTTTAGGCACATACGCACCTCTGCTCAGCATGTTTTTCAAGATGCCGGGTCCAGGACTCAAACTGCAGGGTCAGCCATGTGGGATCCATCACGCCACATGCTGGCCCCAGCTAATACTATCTAGCCTCACTTCCCACCCTCCCCAGTCCTCCACACAGCATTACTAACATGGCCTTACCAAACTCTAAGACTCCAGCCTCGGATGCCCACAGGGGCCAAAAGGTGAAGTCAGTAGCAGGGCAGACCACAGGGCCCCAAGTTGAGTGATGCTCATATCACTGTCACCCAAATCCCAAGTGTTACACTGCATCATAGACTTTGGCATTTGGCTACCATATTTTTACATCAATTGCCCAAGGAGGAATGAAGCTGAGGGGAGCGGTACATCATTACAGGTCATAGGTTATACCTACCAATCAGTTTCAGCTTGCCTGGCATCAGCACAAATCGCCTGGCTCTGCTCCTTCCACTGAAGCCTGAAGCTGCTGTGCCGACCATGCCTCTTACTCCTCCTTGGTACCTCCATCACTTTCCCAAGCTCATTTTTAACTCTGATGCTGAGGATAAGGGGAAGGCTCATTCATGTAGGTAATAAATGAACCTCTGACTTTGGAAGAGGGGTAATTAGTGTGCATTATCACTCGGGCTAATGAGATCAGAGTGGCGCTGTCTGTACCCAACATGCCTAATCAGGAATTTAAATTAATAAGTCCCACTCTCTGTGATTAAGGAGATAGTCGCTGAAACACTGCACTCCTAATTCCTTTGTATTTCCATTTACCAGCTCAGTATCAAATGTTTTATGACACTGAAAATATGCTTAGTTTAAAAGGAACAGATGCCCAAATCTCCTTGTTGCTCATTTAGAGAGACAACCTGATTTTTCTTTACCTGGGGTGTTATCGGCCAGGATTGCACACAGACATGGGGACACTAGTGATTCTAACTGGATTTTGTTGAAATTATTTCTTTATGAGCTATATAAACAACTTTAACAAAAATCCCACTGCCATGGGGAAAAACTAAGGGTTAGACGTGGGAGGATGCAGAAAGGGACGTGTCTAAATTCTGCTATCATAAAAGCTCCTTATTTTATTCAGACAATCATTCTTTTTTTTTTTTTGGAGAGGTTTTTGCTATATATAGAGGGCATGTGCGCTCGCCAGACAGACAGAGAGAGACAGAGAGATAGAAAGCGAGAAATCACCCCCCAGGGGTGATGGCCACGCTGCGATCCCTTCTCCTCCATTCTCCTTTCAGGATCTTGGGCATGCACGCACACGCACCCGGCGTGAGTTTTAAGCCACCGGGTCCAGGACTTGAACTGCGGTCGACTATGTGGGAGTCCAGTGACATAGCCATTACGCTAACTGCTGGTACCTCAAACAATCATTCTAACAGAGGTATTGAGTAAAGTACCTTTGAAGTATCTGAAAAAAATGCAATCTAACCAAATTTCCTTGCACTCCCACTCTATGTCCAACCTCTTCCAGACACTGTTACATGAAGAATGTACAACCTGATACAAAGAGATGAAATTTCACACTCACATCTGGATTCAAATCTCTCTCAGCCACCACCTACAAAAAGACTTTACCTAAAACACTGAGACTCAGCCTCAATTTTTTCATCACTTGTAGACTAGATTGTATTAAACGAAAATGTCTTTTCATCGGTAGACTCCATCAAAAGAATGAAAAGGCAAGCCACACACGTCAAGAAACTATTTGCAACCAATTAGTGTGCAATCCAGCTGTAATGTGAGCTGGTTGATGCTGCTACTCAGCATGCTGAGACCAGACAGGAGACCCAGGTTCAACTCCTAGCTTGCCTTAAAAGCCGGCTGTGATGGTGGGCACCTGTAGTCCCAGCTACTCAGGAGGCTAAAGCAATAGAAATACAACATAGTGTGATCCTATCTAAAAATCAAAAACAAATAACACTAGTATATATAGACTATATAAAGATCCCCCACAAATAAATAAACAAAAGACAAGCAAACAAATAGAAAGATGAGGAGTAACCTGAAAAAGGAAACTGAAAAGGAAAATAAAATGTAATGAGAATTATGAATCTCAGAAAACTTCCATCTTCTTTATGAAAGTTGAAGAGCACAATACTAGATTGTTAATATAGGCGCTAGGTTTTATATATTGGTAGAATTTAATTCAAGTAAAAATTTAACATGGTAGATCTCATGTTAACAATACACGTATGTGTGTGTGTGTGTGTATGTGTGTGTACAAATAAATGGTATATAAAGAAATTTTGGCTGGAAGGTGATAGATAACATCTATTACCTTGATTGTGGTTATGGTACACTGGCCTTTATGCATGTCCAGACTCAGATTGTTCATATTAAATGTGTACACTTCTTTGTATATTAATTATACCTTGATAAACCTATTAGAAAGGAAAGAACACTCCCATCCTAAACTTGGCTGAGACCAGTAGTCATTAATCTCTCTATTTAGATCATGCTCACAATGCCATCCCTGACCGGGCTTTCTATTCCAAATCCCTCAAAGAAAATTCAAGTACCTCAGACTGCTCCCATCCCTTCGTCTTAGAGAAGTTAATAAATTAGCTATCAGAGACTTTTTCTGTCTCCCTGCTCACTCGATTAATGATAATCTACTGGGGATAAACACAGTGTTCAGGCCAATGTTAGAGGAACATTAAGGGAATTTCAATTAATTCCTCAGAAACCAACTCTTCTTTGATGGGTTCCTCTGCAGAAAGCCCCTGCATTTATCCCAGCCAAACAAAGCTGTCATGTGAGCCACAACCTTTAGGAAAAAACCACCTTTCACTTGACTGGATACTGTGGGGAAGAGTCAGTCATGCCAGCAAGGGTTCTGGCTGAAATAGAGAGGGGGCGGGGGTCTTCCTGCCCTGATACTAAAGTCTCCTCAACACCTAACTCATTTTCATGACTGGTCAGTCTCTCCACAGCCTCTATCCTTAAATACTTCTCACTGTTATCACTGATGAAGAGTTCACTCTGTGGGGTACTGGGCAGAGTGGTCAAGAGCCCTGTCTCTGGAGCTAGACAGCTCTGATTAGAGAACTGACTCTGCCTTTTACTAGGTGTGTAATCTTGAATAAGTTACTGAACTCTTCTGAATCTGTTTCTTATCTTGGAAATGATTACAATAATGTTTCTATGCAAAGGACAGTTACAAAATTGAAGCCACTAGGGCAATACCTAGTGTGAAGAACGTTCAACAGATATTAACCACTTTGATTATTATCACTCCATTGACCTCATTTAGGACAGTAAGATGGATAGCATTAATTCCTCTCTATACCTGAAGAAACCTTTACCTTAAGTCTAAAGGAGGTAAAGTCCCTTACTTCCCAAGGACATGTAGCTCATCACTGGAACAGCTCGTTTTCAAATCTACGTCAAAATGGTGTCAAGATTAGGACATCTCTTTCTCCGAACTTGTGTTTCTCTCAGATATATTTGCAAGTAATTGTCCTGAGACAGGGAAATGGAGCCTTCACTTTAAGATTCTTAACACCTACCAAAAGGAAATCTCTCTCCAAGAGGTTCAGAATTGGTTCAGAACCCAGTGATGTGTGTTCATAAGACAGAAGAGCAACGAACGATGGCATCATTTGGGATCTGGCCACTGCCTGGCGATAAACAGCTCTCATTTACCCCAACCACCAGCACCTCACTCGAGTACTGGCTTGGAGAATCACATAGCTCCACTCTGGAATGACTCCAGAAAGAAGGCTCTCTCAGCACAGCCTGTGAGGAAAAGTGTGACATAATATGAGACTATCCAGAGGTTGTGAAAATCTGTTTGGGGGAAAATAGGCTTTTTGAGGAAAAGATAAATATTCTAATGGACAACTATTAATTCTTCAGATGATTTCAGTATGAACCTAGTTTTCCTATAGGAATTTTTTTCTTTCTTTTTTTAGGTTTATGCTATAGGGCACATGTGCTCACCTGAGAGAGACAGAGAGTGATGAGAGTAACAGTGAGAAATCACTCCCCAGGGAAGGATGGCCACACCACAATCCCTTCCCCTCTTGGAATTTGGGATATACACACACATGCCTAACATTGATTTTCAAGCCACCAGGTCTAGGACTTGAACTGCACAATCAGCCATGTGGGATCCAGCACCTTAACATCTACACCATCTGCTGCCCCCACCCCCAGACAGGGATTTTTATTCATAGGACAAATTAAGTTCATAGAGATGCAGCCTGCTGTTTAATAAATGGTCAACTGCAATGTTCATATATAGGCTGTCATCCTTTTAAGAAGTAGCTATGGCAACCCAGATTCTACAAGTCTGGAAGGAAATCATTATCTAGTTAACATCAACCTCAAAGGCTAGATAGAAATGGCCCTAGCCAGCTTCCTTTAGTAAGCTTTATGTTTGGAAATCACAAATTCATGCTAAATGTTCCAAATAGCCTTCTAGTCATCGGCATTTGTAAACTTCCTTCTCACATACAGAAGAGTCCAGGCTCTTTCAAGACTCTCAAGTGACCTTTCTTAACAGTAAGAGGCAATAGCACCATACTATAAAGCTAATATGGGAAAAAACTTAGTGAATCATGGTCTGTACAAGGGAAGAATTCTATCCTCAGCAACATAATCTCTTCAGTACATCTTTTAAGACCCGCTTTAAGTTCCATCTTCTCCAGAAAGCCTTCCTTAATGACCCTGAGCATAACACCAACCAGAGTCTGTGATGAAACTCTTAGGAACAGTCTCAGTTGGCCCCTTTTCCTTTACTGCTCCATTCTGTGATGATAACAATAATTCAATGCTTTATTATATCATCATTGAATGCTAACAAATACATTTATCATCTTCAGAGTTTACTCTTTGACTTTCGCGTGTATCTTTTCTCTTTAAATTGATGGGAAGCCCACAGGGGAAAAAGAATCATATCTTCTTGCTTTATTTGTACTCTCTGTTGCCAAGTGTGGCTTAGGATACAAAACTGAAGCTTAGTGAGTACTTAACTGATGGGTCACTTGAAGGTGGCAGCATCTGAGTTTGCCTTTTCCCAGATTTGCAGCAGTTTTACCTTTTGTTAGTACTCTCAGGAGTCAAGGAAGCACAATGGAACCATCATAACTAGGGCTAGGATTTCTGATGGGAAGGATGAGAACATTCACTGTCTTCCTCTAGTAAGTCAGGAGGCCTTTTCCCTAGGAATTAACTTTGACTTGAGTGGGAACAAGGAACCAGTAAATAAGGGAGGATTATGTCAGACAAGGGCTGGTATAGGCCTTACAAGAAAGGGTTTAAAGGATTGTTTGGGTTTCTACATTGACTGATTATCAGGTGACTACAGTGTAGAATTTTATTAGTGGCGGTTGCTCCACAAATTTCTCTCTCCAGCTTTTGCTTCTGGCATAGATGTAGCTGCTTCTGCAAGCCATCTTTCCAAGCAATAGGTCTAACCACAGCTTGCTTTGATTAGCTCAGGAATTAGTACATAAACCAAGCAGAATCAATAAAAGTCCTCTCCATTTAAAAAACTGGTATCAAAAAGGATAAGTTTGAACATAGAAAATGGTTATAGATACCAGGTACAGTGTGGAAGAGGGTGGGAGAAGGAGGAGAGTGTGAGGCAAGACATTAAGGAGACAAATAGAGAGGCAAGACTTTTATGGGACACAGAAATGGGTTATTATCTGTTGATGATAATGTGTATAGGATCCCCAACTGGACTGCTATGAAATGTATTCATGTTAGAAAATTTATTCACTTTACAAGCTAAGTGATGTACAGTGATTGAATGTATAAAAAAATTTAAAATAAAATATATTTTTAAAAAAGGTTAAGTTTGCCTTCCTCCATAGAGTGTTCAATTAGGACAATTTAGGACTGGATTCCTTTGCAAACATCTTCTCTAGTAATATGGAGGAATCTTGTCTGCATTGTGACAGAATGAACTCAAAAAAAGAGGAAAGCAAAGCCAAGGATGGAGGAAGAAAGATAAGCTTCCTAACATTATTTAAGCCACAGAATCCAGGTATCCCTAAGCCCATCTCTACCCTTGGACTTCTAATTTTCTAAAGCCATTGATTCTTTTTATGCAAGTCAACGTAACTAGAATTTCTGTGACTTACGTAGAAAGAACCCTGACAAACGCAAGACAGAAAGTCAAAATGTACTTCTGATGGTATGGGCCAGTTCTGCCTTGTAATTGCTATATCCCTGTATCTAGTATTTGGTAAGTGAATGACGAAATCTCTTAGGAATCCTAAATACCTCAGCAGGAATCAATCCAGCAGAAAAGCCATGAGATACCCAGCAGGTACCTGAATCCTCATGAACTCTTTGCGAAAGAGTACGTGCTCCTCTTCATTCTAGTCTAGTCTTTGGGATTTTCAAGAAGCCATCTGACAATTACTGGTTAAATCCTCCAGTTTCTAACCTAACTCTTGGTGACTTACTCCAGTTTTTCACTATGTATTGTGATCAGAATGCTTTTTTTCTGTTGCTGCGAAGTTTTTCTCCAAGTCCTCTTACATTCTTTCTTCATCCATCCACATTCTTCAGCACCCTGTAGATCCCTACCAAACCGCAAGGAAGTTTCCAGGTAGGATGTTCTTTAGATGTGTTCAAATAACTTGCATTCCTCAAAGTAGAATCCTTAAGCTTGGTAACTTAGCAATGTGACAAAAAAAAAAAAAAAAAAAAAAAAAAACCACCTCCATGGGCAAAAGGAAACAGCAAAGAACTGGTCTTTTGTTACACTTATTTACCTGCAACAAGTGTTACTTACTGATAAGCAAAATAAACAGAATTGTCACTATACATATGTTTTCTCTGTTGGTGTTGACAGAGATGTTTGTGCACAAACAGGACGCCAACAAAGCCCAGGCACACAGGGGAACTGGGCAAACCTGCAATACATCCAGATTCCTCCTTTGACCTTGCAAGGGGACTCCATCCATACAGAATTTACTGGACACTTACGATGAGATAAAAAAAAAAAAAAAAAAAAAAAAAAAAAAAAAAAAACATTTGGAACACATTTTTAAATATGTTCTTTTTCAAATGTCTTTGCCAAGAAGTGTAGAATACCAAAGCAAAACTGTTCACATGTATGAGGGGACTTCAAAAAGTTTCTGGAAAAACGGAGTAAAAGTATGAGTTCATCTAGATGCAAAAATGGCTGAAATCCATGCACAGGTTATAACACTTATTTTTTATTTGAGGTAAAATTATTTAGAATAAATTAATTTTTCATGAACTTTTTGAAGACCCCTCCTATTCTGGGCAACAAGGTATCTGATGAATCCCAGTTCAGTGGCTATATTTAAGAAAAGCATGCTGAGGATGTTCTCTGTTTCTTAGGTCTGCATCCAGGATTGTTAAAGTGACCTCCCCTCGTGAGGAAGAGGCCAGGTCGATTAGTGGCAGTGGTGAGGAAGCGTGGCAGAAAGTCAGGGCTAACAGTGGGAGGCAGGTACTCCTGAGGAGGGGGATGTGTGAGCCAATCATACTCTTGCCTTCTGAGTTCACAGACTGCTTCCATGGTGCTCCATTGTGTCTATGATTATCAGTCCACAAGAGCACAAATGCCCTTCTCAGCATTTGCTAAAAATTAGGTAACAATAAAGCAACTCCAAAATGTTTTCAAAGTGATCTAACTTAAAAGCAGACTGATCCATATCATTGCACAGCTTTAAAATATTTAATGAACCCCACCTCCGAAAGAATAGAGGCCGGGTTTCTTAATGGAGCAAAGGACCCACGGTGATCTCGGGCCTCTACGCTCAGCCTCACGTTGCACCTGCAGTCTCATGCTTTTCTCTCTGAAAGCGCAGGCTTTCTCGGCATCTCCACTCATCTCCCACTGATTCTGCTCCGATGCCTTTGCTCTTTTTGTCCCCTCAGCTGGACCTTCCTGGACTACCCTGAGCCGTCACAATAATATCCCTCTCTTCCAAGATTCTTCCCTCCTACCTCTTCTCCATCCCACAAGGTGGATCAGCTCCTCTCGGTGTTCTCAGGAAGCCCTACTGCTCTCATGGTGTTTACCACGTGTCACTATAACTGTCTATTTATGAGTTAGTCTCTAAGACTTCTTTCTGGGCCAGAACTATGTCTCAGAAAATTCTGAATTACCAATGCCGGCACAGCAACTGACACAGGAGACACTCCAAAAATACTTGAATAATGAGTAAATTGACATTTGATTTTTCCCAAAGTATATAATAACTTTCCTTTAAGCACTCCCACAAAGATACCCATATGCTTGCATACAATGTACATGCATGAAAAACACACACACACACATTACTACTTCACACCTTATTCACACTGTATTACACCTTTTTTTTTGTAGTTTGGTTTTTTGTTGTTGTTGTTGTTTGTTTGTTTGTTTGTTTTCCCGTAGGGTATCTGTGCTCCCCACAGAGGGAAAAGTCAGAAATTACCCCCAGGGGAAATGTCATACTACAATCCCTTCTCCTCCATTCTCTTCTCAGGATTTTGGGCACACACACAGAGACACACACATTCCTAGTGTAATTTTCAAGCTGCCAGGCTCAGGATTCAAACTACGATCAGCCATGAGGGAGTCCAGTGCTTTAACTGCTGCGCCATCTGCTGGCCTCATTACAACCTTTAAAAAGAGTGGGAAAGAATTATAAAACAAAGCGTCGGCATTAAAAAGTACCTTCTTGGACCAGCAGTTAGCGTAATGGCTATGCCGCTGGACTCCCATAGTCAACTGCGGTTCACGTCCCGGACCTGATGGCTTAAACTCACGTCGGGTGCATGTGTGTGTGTGCCCAAGATCCCAAGAGGAGAATGGAGGAGAAGGGATTGTGACACCCCCTGGAGGGTGATTTCTCGCTTTCTATCTCTCTGTCTCTGTCTGTCTGGTGAGCACACACGCCCTATAGCAAAAAACCTCTAAAAAAAGAAAGTACCTTCTTTTTTTTCTTTTAAAATTATTTATTTATTCATTCATTAATTTTAATTTGACCAGAAAGAGACACACAGAGAGATAGAGAGAAAATGAGAAAGCAAACCACCAGATCCAGAACTCACACCGTGGTCAGCCATTTGGGAGTGTCCAGCACCTTAACCACCATGCCACCTGCAGGTCCCAGAAAGTACCTTCTTAAAGGATAATCTTTTTCTATACATGGATACCTTTGGTGTCCAAGGCAATAAGTCATGACTGACTTACACCTCTCCAACGGCTGATGTAGAATTTACCGTCTCCAGAAACAATCTTTCCTATTCTTAGATTACCTTTAGTGTTGATGGGTTCTTGCTTACAATGGGCAGGAATTTGCTTGAGTATAATAGCCACTGACTTCCTAGTACTAGTCTGTCTCACATGCCACTGGGACCTGCTGGTCTTCAAATATTTGAAGAACCCAAGTCTTCTCTTCTACAGGGTACACATTACAAATTCCTTAAATGACACCAAGCAGTTGAGTTCTAATTCCCTATCACAGCCCTGGTCATTCCTCCTGGACATGCTCCAGAACCATCCCTTGGTATCACCTGTTAAAGGTTGTGCAGGCATATTTTGGTATGAGATCTAAAATAAAATTCTTAAACTATATTAAATATTAAAACCACCTAGAGAACTTCATAAAAATGCACCTTAGGGAGTCCTATCCACAGAGGTTCAATTCCATGGATACATAGAAGGGTCCAGGAATCTGCCTTTTAAATCTGTTCAATCAATTCCGTTATGGGAGATCACTCTTCAAGAAATACACATCTAAGGTAGTCCCAATCTCAGCCTTACCATTTGCAAATGAAAGTTAAATGTGTCTTCCCCTCAGATCACAAGGTGAATTGAGACCGAACTCCTAAATCGACTCTGAAATACTGCCTGAATATGGAACGTATATTAATAATGATGGAATAGGAAGCAGGCAGCCACTAGCCCTCACAAATAAGCAAAAGAAGAGCTGGCAGATGGTTTCCCTTCGACAGAAATTGAGTTAGGAAAGTTGGTCAAAGGGGTAAGAGTAAAATTTCTTTGGCTTTCCAAATGGCAATCTTTTAAGCAGCATAACGATAAAGAATCTGTTCTCTGTGTTTTTTTGAATGTGCCATGGGAAGCCTTTTTCATTCCATAAATACTTAGATTAGCAAATCAAATAAGCTAGAGAAGCACTTAGGCATAAAGCCAAAAGAAAACTCATGCCAGAGTTGTTTCACTTCGTTAATGTTATTAGTAAATTATTAATTGCCTCTATTGATGAATTCTCCTTAAAGAGTATCTTTCTATTTAAGCTATAGCAATTGAGCCATAGAGAGTAAGGCAAAATAGAGACATTTCCAGAGGACTAGGTGGGACTGAAAGGATGCTAAAAGCTCAGATACCAGCATCTGCTGGTTACTGAGTTTGAATCCTGGCCCTTCCATTTACCAATTTACAGGGTTGCTGGAAAAGTAAAGACATGTTTTTCTTTTTCTTTTTTTCCCTAAGGGAGATTTTTGCTATAGGGCGGATGCACTCACCAGAGAGACAGAGAGACAAAGAGGCAGAAAGCAAAAATTCACCCCCCGGGGGCATGGTCCCCACGCAATCTCTTCTCCTCCATTCTCCTCTCAGAATCTTGGGCATGCACGCACATACACCCAGCCTGACTTTCAGGCTGCTGGTCCAGGAAGCAAACTGCAGTCAACCACGTGGGAAATCAGCGATGTAACCATTATACCATCTGCAGGTCCCTGTGACGTGTTTTTCTATACAAAGATGCATCATGACTTTTCCAACAACCCAATAATACTTCGGTCAAGTTATTTAACCATTCAGAGCTGCCATTTTCTCATCTGTATAATGGAACTTTTAATGGTACTAATGTGGTGAGATTGTTATAAAAAATAAGTAACACAGCAACTGATACAGTGAAAGGTCCCAACTTACTGGGTATTGCTTACTTCCATTTCTATGCATGTGCATGTTCATTCATTCATTTCTTTCTTTCATCTTCATACAATGCTAAGTGAATTTGGTAGTCAATCTACTACTGCCATTTTACACAAGGCTGCACTAAGGCAGAGGATTGCTAAATCACCAGGGAAATAAAATCAGAGTTGTTCAGCCACCAGCCTAAAGCTCCATCTCTCATCAGCCTCATCTCAGAATGTCACTCTGGTATCAGTAAAGCAAGAGGAGCTTCTCAGAGCAAGCTGGCCTGATCCCCACCCACCCTGGGGGAGCTAGAACACAAAAAGAAAAGCTACACATCTAGACTCCATTCTCTCCTATGCATTCATTCATTCCTTCATTTGTTCATCTCAGAAGTATTTATTGAACCTCTTCTCTAGGCACTGGGCTAGAAACTGAGAACACTAGTGAACAAAGCAGAGCAGATGGTCTCTGTTCTTACTTCATTTAGGTCTTCAGTCGAAAACCACCTTCTCAGAGACAACTCTACCCAACAGGCAGCCCCTATCCCTGTCACACTGCATCCCCTTACCTGTCTTATTTTTCTCCATTCCCTCACGTGTTGTTTTTATTTATTTTCTCATCACCCGCTATAATATGCACTCGCTGAGTGCAGGGACCTACTCCAGCTTGCTCACTGTTATATCCCCAGATATGAAAGATGGCACCTGGCCCTTAGTACAAGCTCAACAAAGTGTTTTTGACTGAAAAAATGAGTGGGAAATCGTGAAATAGAGGGAAGCCTGGATGATGAAGAGTAAGCAAATAAATAATCATAAAGTACCAGGAAGGAAATCCATTGGGAATGCTCCACTGGCTAGGAAATGACAGATAGGGGGACTCCTGGTAAACAGACCATTATGGAGATCCTTCTGGAGAAAGTGGATATTAATCCAAGAGCTGATGAGCCTCCATGCACACACAGGGAGGGAACTCTGCCCTTTGACCTCCATGTAACCTTACGCCTGTCACTGGTTTTTTTCCAAGGTGCAGCTGAATCAGGATTAGATCATCAGAAGCCATCCTCACCTGGACTATCCCTCCTAGGAGATAGCATTCTGAAGATGCTGAGGGCTGGAATCACATGAAAGAACAAGCTGGGATGTGATAAACAAAATATCTCCATAAAATCCACTGCACACAACACTGCAATTACAACAGAAAGAGGATTTAAGCCTGGGCTTGCAGCTTGGAGAGCCACATGGCTCTGCAATAGTTTGGTGATGCTCTAATTAGTTGTTAGCATACGGTGCAGGTGTCAGGTAATCTGCACACTCTAGATAGAAACCTGTAAGTAGCAATAGCGTAAGGGAATACCAGGAAGCTTTGGCATCCCTTGGAAGAAATCCACCATCCCTGTGTTGATGCACTGATATAGAACCAAAGGGGCAGTGGTGTGTTAGGGACTGCCACGGGGAACGGGGAGCTCTTGGTAAGCTGTATAGTGAGGTTTGCTCCCAAAGCCGTAGGTGCAGCAGAGCCTCTGAAACAGTTGCCTTTATGCTCCCCATGGGCATTCTGGGAAGGGAAGACTTCCCACACCTCCTAGTTTACTGAAAAACTAGACAGCATGAGAGCATTCCCATTATTATACTAGAAAAGCAAACCTAGCTGAGGAGAACAATCTACTCAAATAGGGTAAGAACTAACCATAGACATACTCTGACACCCTCCACCACCACCACCTTTCCTCTCTACCTCCCTGAAGAAGCTGTGTGTACTCTTAACTACAACAGCTGTGGACTTAAACCACCACACTCTAAATTGGAATATGAAGGCTGTGTCCCAATTCTGACATATGGCAGCCAAGTATTCCAGATTTGTCCTTTCAGCTCTGGACTTCCATCTCATCTCTGATAAAGAGCATAGTAAAAGCCAAAGGACAGAACATTCAGAAGAGAATAGTCTTACACAAGATAATTCATATTAAGCCATCAACACTCTACCTGAAACTCATTTATTAGTTTTGAAAAAGGCCTGCGGCTGAATGAATGGACCAAGAATGGATATGTTTTAATAAAAAGTGAGGAAAGGGCTAAAATATGGTTTACTTCCAGGGAGAGCTGGCCTGGGCACATGGGAGTCTTATTAGCTCATCCTGAGCAGTTGCAGGCGACAGAACACAACTGAGAACCTAGAGAAGAGCTCAGAGAGGGAGACACAATCCAGAAAAGTATCACCTTCTTTAGAGTTTTGCCAAAAGCATGCCCTGCCCTCCACACTGTCTTTGGGTCTCAATATTTCTGCCTACATAACAGGCATACCATCACCACCATTTCAGTTTGGGTAAAGATTAAGTGAAGTAGATTTTGTCGAACACCTGACAAAGAGCTCGGTTCAGAGTAGGCCTTCAGTAAATAGAAGCAGTCTTCTCCCTCCTTCCCATAAGAGTGGCTAATTCAGAACACCAATACTAAGGGTACTAGGGTGAGGACAGGGTAAGCATGCAGAAGGAGTGAGTGACTCCTAAATAATGAAGGCTGACTTCATATATGCAGCCCAAGAGTCGCAGGAGAACTGTTTTAAAATCATGTCTCTGGAGAAGGCAAGCAGCTTCGAGATGGGGAGATGGTGCCTCCTCCTTAGTCAAGATATCTGTGGCCCTAAAGCATTTCAGATTTGCCTGAGGTAGACAAATGTTCTCACCTTATCAGTGGATTTCTTTTCTAATTAAAATGCATGAAATCCTGTAAGCTACAGGTACCCAGAGGAGAGGAGGTGCAGGATAGAAGAGAGCAGTGAACTCCAAAGACTCTTCTCCCCTGTTTAAAAGCCAACAGCAGGAAAAAGGTTAGTGCTTATATATGTAAGCAAAGATTGTGACTGACCTGGCATGAGTGGTCTCTATGGAGACACACAGACACCAGTGAAGGAGAGATGAAAAATGAAAGACCAAAATAGACGGCCTGGAGGCACTTCCCCAGAGAAGGGGCAGGGAGCCCACTGTTTGGGGATGGTGATGCCTCATTTGTTCAGACCAACCTTTCTGTCTCGAATTCACTTTGCAAAGTGACAGAGTAGTGGGGTACCAAGAACTAGTTTCCACAAAAGAATTACGGATTATAACAGTACTGGTTGATCTTTACTGTATAAATCCTTAGTGCCTGCATTCTGCATCATTCCCTCTCTTCTTCCGACAATTCTTGTGATTTGATGTTATTCTTATCCCCATGTTCCAGATGAGGAACATACCACCAAAAAGGAAACCTTCTTAGTCTTCATAGCTAACAGATGGTGAAGCCAGGATTCAAACCCTAGAAACTTAATAGCTAACACTGATTAGACATTTGCTAAATGCCAGACAGCACACATGCCTTTGCTTTTAATGGCTTCTGTTGGTTTTTTTGTTTTGTTTTGTTTTGTTTTTTTTCGTATGCAGTCTTGTAAGTCTGGCATGTGCTTTGCACTTCTGACATATCTCAGTTCAGACTAGTCCACCTTCAGGTGCTCAGTAGACACAGGTAGCTAGTGACTACCTATTGGACAGCACAACTTTGAACTGTATCATTTCCAATATCCCCTTGGGCCTTGGCTTTTACAGATTTTACAACAAAGAAAAATCCTCATAGTTCATTCATCCCTCTCATCTCCCAGTAACCTCCTTCATGTAGTTTCTAGAACATTTAAACCTAAATCCAATATCCATTGGTATTAGATTCTGCTCACCTTGGCTACTTTTAGATTTCACATCTTTGCTAGGCTTTGAGGAGGAACAACCAGTGAAAAAGGGACCCTGCAGCCAAGGCGTGCTAGAGCAGGATGAGGACAGAGACCTGGAACAGTAGGAGCCATGTGGGGCAACGGCACTGGGCTTCCTGTTTGCAGAGCTGCAGGCTCATGAGCAGCCGAACACCAGCTCGTAAACAGCTCTTTCTACTGTTCAGCTTTGCAGAGACACACTTGATCCTTCACGCTCAGCCTTCACAAAAGTCAGGTGATTCCGTTTCTATCTCTTTGCCAAAATAAGCAGACTGTGGAATTGCAAAAAGACTAGCGTCTGGAGAGTCATTAGACGAAGAGGCAATAGCTATCAAGTGACTTGAGAGCTGTCCATTAGATGATCTGATAAACATCACGCATAAATATGCTGTAACCACAGTTAATAACAGCCCTTCCACACAGCACTCCGAAGCTCAGATGGCCATTACCTTAGGCATCCTCACCACTCTGTAAGGAGAGGAGAGTCCCTGCACAGACACAGGCAGAGTAAGTGCTTCAGTGTAGCAGCAGCCAGGGCTGGGAAGCCAGGAGCAGACAACTGCTTGTTTCCTGCTTCCTGGACTTCCTGGGCTTCACTGTCTGTCTACTGAGGCAAGTGTGTCAATCAGCCCAATGATTTGGTCTTCAACGAGATCAGCAAATTCTCGCATGGAATGGGGGAGAGGACTCACTGTGGGGAAAACAAAGCAGGGCTGAAAGGAAACCATCAGATGCTTTTGGCTGGAAGGAGTGGTATCATTCCTTCCGACTGAAAATGAAACTGTAAATCTGTTTGTTCATGGCAGTGGGAGGCATCAATAGCTCGACCATCATCCACTGGCTTCCCATTTACTGAGCATCTACTATGTGCCAGGCACCTCAGCTGGGTCCCAAGCACTTAGAGACACACTGCTTGCCCTCTTTGCAACCATGAACTTGCATGGCAGCCGACAAGATGAAATAGAGAGAGTTCATTATAAGGGCTATGAGAGAGGTATAAACCAAACCCAGTGGGGGCTAGGAGAAGGGACAATTAATGTGCTTGGAGAGGGACAGAGATGGGCAACTGGCACACGCAGGATCCTAAAGCTTTTAAAAGAGCAACAACTTAAAAGAGCATTCTATTCATGAGCATCTTATTCAAGTCTCATAATATCCATGAAGTCCTGTAGTATGCAGATTTCGTCACTGAAAACACTGAGGCCCAAACATCAAACTACTCATTTATAAAGTGGGGATAAAGCTCCTACCTCATGAGACACCATGAGATGCCTGGCATGTCTGCTCTTCCCTCTGCATCCTTGTTAGAGAAGCTGCCCCAGCATCATAGGGTCTGTCTCACCACAGCCTCTGCCCAGGAGAATAACTGCCAAATGACTGCACCTATCAGAGTCTCATCCCTCGGAACTGAGAACTGAGACTAGTTTTTTGTTTTTTTTGGTTTTTTTTACTCTCTGGAATAAACCTGGACTGAGAGGTTATGTAGAGCCACCTAGACAGCTATGTTTCCCTCATTTGTGGATAAATAAAATTCAGTAGTCTATTCCTAATAGCCAAAGCATGAAAACAACAGTTATCCATCGGCTGATGAATGGATAAACCAAATGTGGTATATCCATACAATGGAATATTAACCAGCCAGGAAAAGGAATAAAATATTAATGTGCTACCACATAGATGAAATTTAAAAACATTATGCTAAATGAAAGAAGCCAGACACAAAATTCACATGTCATATCATTTCATTTACAAGAAATGCCCGGAGGTGGCAAATCCAGAGAGAGAAAGCAAATCAATGATTGCCAGGAGATGGGGGGAGCAGGAAAGTTGGTGTCTGTTTAACAGATGGGGACTTCTCTTTGGAGCAATGAAAAAGTTCTAGAACCAGAAAGTGACTGTTGCCCAAAACTGTAAATATACTGGAAACTACTGAATTGTATACTTTATGATGATTAAAATGGAGAATTATATGAATTCTATCTCAAAAAAAGAAAAAGAAAAAAAAAGTTGGTTTCAGAAGGTTTGTGTCCCTATAACTAAAAATTACCAACTAAATATGAAAGAACATGTTAAATGTCTCGTCTAGGATGTACGACTCTATAATCCAGACCTAACTCTTCCTGGGTCCCATCAATATCCAACCTAGCTCCTGCTTTTCTACACCGTGCCTTTGCTTAGCCCAGAAGAGAAAAAAAAATTGCACCTCTTGGACAGAGAGCTGCCAATAGGTGGTGAGTGCCCACCCAAGTGCATTTATTTGGGGGCCTGTCAGCAGAAACCAGACTGTATATTAAGACGATGTCCGTGGACCTCTTTGCTTCCTTGCTCTTGCGAGAATTCTTAATGGTTCCAAGGTGCATATGTCATTTTTCAACAAAATCTAATATTTATGTCATTTCCAGGGAAAGAACATTTGAGGCTCTTGTAATGCATCACTTCTCTTCTTGCTCCATAGCACAGGCTGGACAAATCACTCAGGTGTTTGTCACCTCATCTTCCCTCACCCACCTCCAAAGTGCAGGGTTAGGTACGTCCTTCACAGAGCTGGAAAAGGGAGAGAGGAGCCAGGGCAAAACTGAGCCAATGTGGCAGAAATATCCCATTCTAAGGTTTTATAATATTTTTGATTTAGGCAAGATCTTGACACTAAAAAGTAGTACAACTTTTATATTAAAAAGAAAAATCAAACCATTAATTTATAAGTTTGAAAGTTCTAACACCTATTTAGAGCCAATGATTCTTATTGTTACAACTTAAATTATAATATACATAGCCAATGTGTAGGAAAGCAAAGTTTGGGATAAAGATAGCGGAGTGGGTATGAATTCTCTAGCTCCCAATTACTTACAAGAAGACGTGAGTGTGTACTGAGTATTAGGTGCACATTTTACATGCATTACTTCATGTAGTGAGTAGTATCATCCGCCTTTTCAGATGAAGCAAGTGAGGTTCAGAAGGTTCCATAATCTGACCTAAGTTCTAACAGTAAATTAGTAAAGGAGACAGGTCTGATCTCAGAGCCCCATATTCTAAACCATAATACATAACATTACAGGGCCAGCAGGTGGTGTAGTGGCTAAGGTGCTGAACTCCCATATGGTTGACCATGCTTCAAGTCCTGGACCAGGAGGCTAGCTTTCTCACTTTCCCTTTCTCTCTCTCTCTCTCACTCTGTCCCTCTCTGGTCAAATTAAATAAAGTTATATAAAAATAATTCTTTAAAATTTATTTTAAAATACATAACAGGAACCAGCAGTTGGCATAAGGGCTATGTCACTGGACTCCTGTGTAGTCGTCTGTGGTTTGAGCCCCGGACTCCGGCAGCTTAAACTCACGCCAGGCATGTGTGCATGTGTGCCCAAGATCCCGGGAGGAGAATGGAGGAGAAGGGATTGCAGCGAGGCCATTCTCCCGGGAGGGTGATTCTCACTTTCTGTCTCTCTGTCTTTCTGGTGAGTGCACACGTCCTACAGCAAAAACCTCTCCAAAAAAAATAGTAATAATAATACATAACAACACTACATTCTTACATAACAAATATATTAGTGGTGCATATGGAGCAGAAAACTTTGTTGTCCAGGTTTTGGGGTTTTTTGTCTTAGGTTCTTGCCATAGGGTGAATGTGCTCAACAAAGAGAGAGAGAGAGACAGTAAGAGGGAAAGTAAGAAATCACCCCCCCCCCCCCCCCCCGGAAGGATGGACATGCTACAATCCCTTCTCCTCCACTCTCTACCTGGGATTTTGGACACACACACATGCCCTGCATGACTTCCAAGCTGCCAAATCCAGGAATCGAACCACAGTTAGCCATGTGGGAGTCCAGCACTCCAACCACCACACCACCTGCTGGCCCCCCTGATTTCTATCATTTTATCATTTTCAAAAATATTTCACATGCAGAATGCTTTACAGGATAGACACTGAGAGCTGTAGCACTTCTGAGATGAGAGGTGATGGTAAGGAGCTGGACAGGATGGATAAATTCCATAGATAAGGTGGACTTTGAAGGATTGGGTTTTATTATAATTAGCAAGAAAGTGAGGGAGGCAACATGGGACTGCAAAAATAGCAAAGGAAAAAGCATGGGGTAGGTGGGGGTGATAAATAGCGGGCTGGGGTGAGATATAAATTCTGGTCTCAATTCCCAGGATACAATGTAATCACAAAGACACTGGCTTTGGTGGCCCTTGCTCATGAGCAGCCAATGGCAATGACAGCACCAGGTACCCTTCACTGGGCAATTTATAGATGAGCCAGACCCTACGCTAAACATTCATGGTGAACATCGTTTTTGGTTACCTCCTCTGGCAACCAACCCCTATTCTCTTCTGAGCAATGACAAGGAAACATTTTCAGGCCACCAGGTTGTCTGAAAGCTGAACCCAACCTTAGCACTTTAAGGTGAATCATGTGACCTTGGTGAGCCATATAACCTAGATCTGCTTCCAGTTGGAACTTCCTATATAACCAACACTGGCCTCAGCATTGGCTGAGAAATGGAGGTAGTGATCAATCTGAATCAATGATATGACTGAAAAGATAGAGGGATTAGAGTTACCGCTGCCATCTTGTTAGAGGTACATACACTGAAAACATCACTTGAGCCCTGGATCCAGCTCTACCCCTAGACTTAAATGTTTGGGTAATAAGTTGCCTTTTTATTTATGCTGCTTGGGTCAGATTTCTGGTCATTTTCAACTGAGGAAGTCTTAATCGATAGAAGTACTTTTGAAGCACCTCAGTTAATCCTCCCAATACCATGAGGTATGTGACATGAGGATTACTGACAGGTTTTGTCCACACACACAGTAACCTTTTTTAAATGAAAGATTAAGGCACAAAGAGGTGAAGTTACCAGTTCACCTTTTGGTAGAGGCGAGATTTGAACCCAGACAGGGTAACTCTAGAGCCTGCACTCCCAATTGCTAAACCAGCTGGTGGGAGTCTAGCTTTACTCTTATGAAACAGGACTCTCCAAAGCCCAAAATAAGTCTTTTCGCTCAAAATAGTTCTGAAGGCTTAAAATACCTTAAAGGGTGTAAATTTTCTCAAGCTCCTTTAGGTTTGCAATGATCCCTTTTTGGCTTCAGTTGTCTCCCTGAAAAGAATCATTTAAGCAATAAAAATGTCTCTCCCCAAGTCATCCTTCAACTGCTGATACTTCACTTTCCCAAAAATTACAGATAAAAATAACAATGCACAGAAGCAGAGACTACATGGCTGCTAAAATGGATAGAAGGGAAGGAAAGAGGGGATCCTGACCAACTGTTTTCTGCATTGGCATACAAGGAACGCCTATCAACACTTCATGATTATTTTAGAAGTTGGTTTCTTAATTAAAGTGCTTTTGTCTATCAAACCAAATCTTGGACTGGTGGCGTGGTGAGTCACAGCTGCTATCTCCTAAGTGCTTTGAAAATTAAAAAATAAAATAAATGCTAGGAGGACAGTTTGACATGCATACTTTTTTCTGGGCAATTTTCTCTCTTTGTTCAGTTTCCTAGCAATTCTCCAGAGAATTGGGAACTCCTTAATGAAGGAATAAGAAATAGCAATCTCAAAATGGAGTGAAAGCAAAAAGAGACTGTGTCAGGCTGGAACGCTGGCCTCAAAGAATGAAAAGACCTACTGGTGTTCCCCAGGAGCACTGAAGGCATGTTCCAGTCATGAACATTACTCAGCTCAGTCAGTTTAAGGAGTCAATGAGGTCTTGGCTAGGAGCAGGAGTTCTAGTTCAGACTGCCACTTACTTTGAGCCTCAGGTTGCCAAGCATAAAATGACATAAGACTATACTTTATTTTTTATTGCATTCAGTTAAATAATAAACAGGTTATAGGGGCCGGCAGGTTGCATAGTGGTGGTGCTGGACTCCCACATGGCCAACCATGGTTCAAGACCCAGACCTGGCAGCTTGACTTCCTTCCTTCCTCCCTCCCTCTCTCTCTGGTCAAATTAAAATAAATGACTAAATAAATTTTTAAAAAGCGGATATATAGCATAAGAATAAATAAAAGCATGGTCTTTGGAATCAGAGTTCGAGCAACACCTCAACTCCATGATTCATCCATTTACTTAAGCTCACAAGCCTTAGTTTTTCACCCATAAAACAAAAAAATACTGCCAGTTTCTAAAGGGCTTTTCAAAGGTGAAATGAGAAAAATTACACTTAGTCCAGTTTTTTGCCAAGCATGAAGAGGAAATAAAAATATTAATCATGACTATTTTCACTAGTATTATTACAAAATAAAGTTTCAAGTTTTAAACTTCCATAAAATTACAAGAGCAATAATGTCCTCATCAAAAAAAGTCATATCAGAAAGCCTCCTGGCAAATATTTGGCCATGATCAGGAATTCATCCATTCTTCCTTCATTATTATCTCTGTTCTTACCAAAACGCAGGAAAGTGAGAATGTCTGAGTAGCCCCTACCATATGTTGACGCTGTGAAGACTTGGCCTCAATTTGACTAAGGTGAAACTTCAGGTGCCAACAGATGGGCAAGGGAGACTGAAAATCCACCAGTGCTTCAGGGCCTGGCCACCTTGCAGCATAATCCTTCATCATTCACTGCCTTGATGATGACCTGGCAAGAAACTTACACTTTCGTTACATAGTAAGTCATGGCTGTGATCCTGCAAGACCATCCACTGTCATTTGGATTCTGGCCAAATGATTAGGAGAAAGCATGTTTTGTCATTCATAGGTCTCCACCTAAGAGTAACTCAAGCAAACCTCAGGCTTTAACAACATCAGCTTGGCCAAAATCCCTTGTTCCTGACCAAATAGTATAAGATTCCCAAGAACCGGAGCATGGCATGGGATGTGGCACTATCAGAGAAGTCAGACCAATTAAATAGCTGAAGCCATAGGTACAGTGGCTCCTTTGAGTTTTAGTTTGTTGGCTTCTAGGTGGCAATTCCTCTGACGGAGACTGGTATCTGGTCGAGTAATCTACACCGATTTCTCAAAGCTCTGGAACTCAGCAGCTCTCTGTGTGTACATCATTAAATGTAATGCTTAATTATACACCATCTGGTGGCAGTTTCTGATTGTCTCATGAGTTTTGAGTGGAAAGAACACTAGATCAGGAATCAGGACACTGGGTTGTGGCCTCAGCTCAGAGCTCTCTCCCTCCCTCAGCACCCCATGATGCTTACACAGTCATGGGTCTGGCCATCAAGGGATGCCACATGGACACTCCCTCCCTTGAGAAAGAACTTGCCGTTCAGTTATGAGGGATGCACTTGCTGAACAGCCTGCGGTAACAACAATCTGGGGTTTTAAAGCGAAGGCCGTGCATTTCCCAATGGCCCTAGCCAATGACTGAACATGGCACAGTATCAGGGTCCAGCCATTTCTGTCCAACATAGAACTCCTCTAGCTGGAAATCTTCGTTCTGGAACTCCCTCTCTCTATCAGATATGTACTGTGGTCTCAGACTGTCACTTCCCCCAATCCCTGCTCCCTCCCTCTTTTCCTACCACAGACTTCAGACAGGAACCTTGATTTGACAGCTTTTCCTCATCAGTCTTTTTTTTATTTGTTTGTTTGTTTGTTTTTTCAATCTTCCACATAGGTGTCACTAACCCCTCATGGTGTTAACTCAGTCTCAACATCTCTTTTCTGAAGCACCCAAGTGACATGGTACTAGCTTTTCTACACCTGCATACTTCCTTTTAAAGGGGACTTTTCCTCCTCATCATAATCTCGTAATGTCGAAGGGAGGAAGGAGGAGGAAAAGAAGACAACAGTTGTTGCTGTTGTGTGAAAGGTTTTTGCTATAGGGCACATGCACTCGCCAGAAAGAGAGAGATAGAGACAGAAAGCGAGAAATCACCCCCCAGGGGGGATGGCCATGCCACGATCCCTTCTCCTCCATTCTCCTCTCGAGATCTTGGGCACGCACACACATGTGCCCAGTGTGAGTTTAAGCCACTGGGTCCAGGACTCGAACCACAGTCAACTACATGGGAGTCCAGTGACAAAGCCATTACGCTAACTGCTGGTCCCAAGAAGACAACAGTTTTAAAGGATACTATTCCTTCATGCCCTCTGCACATCTCACCACCACTGTGCACTCTGAGGTATTCCTTGCATTAGGGGATGACTGACACTAATATGGCAGAAAGGCAGAGAAACTACTGGAGTTTCAATGGCATGCCTTTTGAGTGAAGAGCCTGGCTTTTTGATGTTCAAGTATCTCAGCCCTGAATCACTGGGTTCAAAGTTTGTGCCCTCAAAGAAACAACAGATTTGAAAGAGCAGTTGCTGTACCTGGTGCTCCTCTAAATAAGAATGGAACAGACTGAGAAAAGAGGAAAGGGGAGGAAGATGTGGTAAGGAGAGGTCATGGGGCTTGGCATTTTCAGGGGTCTGTACCTAGAGGACCCCACTAAAAGTGATTGGTGGTGTCATCACCAAGCTTCCCTCAAGAAGGCACTGACTTTGTCCAACCCAGTCTCCATCTGAAAGAGCCCCAGCACAGTCAAGGGCAGAGGACTCCCTAAGTGATCCTTGCTGTGGGGACCTCTGACTGACTAGCCAGCAGTCTACACCTCTCTAGGCCCTAACATTTGCTCTATCCCCACCCAATTTACTCCACACACAGTCTTTCTCAAAAGCTTAGGGTATTTATCATCAGTCTACAACTTCCAGAGAGAAAGGGGAAACCCTAAGGACCTAAAAGAATTGATCTGGGGACCAGTCGATGGCATAATGATTACAATGCTGGATTCCCACATAGTCGACCACAGTTCGAGTTCCGGACCTGGTGCCTTAAAACTCATGCTGGGTGTGTGTGCAAGTGCACCCAAGATCCTGAGAGGAGAATGGAAGAGAGCGAATTGAGACGTAGCCCCCTTCTCCCCCGCCCCTTAGGGTGATTTCTCACTTTCTGTCTCTGTCTCTCCATGCCCTGTAGCAAAAATCTCTCTTTAAAAAAAAAAAAAAAAAAAAAAAAAAAAAAGGATAGATCTGGATGGTGGCAGCATAGAAAGAAAAGCAACCTCACCCCAACTTAAGACAGTGGTGAAACAGAAATAGTAACAATTTTACATAGTTCTATGTGTATCTGAATGTATGTCAAGGGCTGTGAGCTATCATTTCCAGACATAAGCCATGACTCCTTAAACCAGCCTCCTGAGGTAGACTAACAATGTCCTCCTCATTTTACAGACAAACTGAGGCCGGGGAAGGCTTAGCGAATTTCCCAGACTCACTTAGCTGTAAATGGAGTAACAACGTGATGCTTAATTTAAGCTTCTTTCAGGTCTTGACATTAACCTCCTGGAGCACAAAAAATGTCTTACTCTTTTCTGCATCCTCCCATCCATTCAGCCTAGCAGTTGCTAGATAACTAGAAGATTCTCAGTTAAATATTCTGTGCTTTGACCAACCAATTTAGATATTTATATTTTCCCCTTGCAGAAAGCGGGAAAAAAAAAAAAAAAAAAAAAAAAAAAAAAACTGCTTTAAATGTGTGTCTCCATTTTCTCAGCACCAGGAAAACTCTGGGTACAGCTGCCTTGAAGGAGGTGGGAGGCACTGAGTGTACATCCACAGGAGAGATCATATTTCAGTCTTTTCATTTCATTTGACAGGAGAAATACTGATTAAAATCAGCCGAACATGTCACGAAAGGGTAACTGGGTTCTTCATTTTTTTCTGCACAGAGGCAGCTGCAACTGTACTTCAGGAGATAACTCCTCATGCATAAAATTACTAATAGACACCATCTATCTGATGAATGTCTTCTCCTTAATAATTTATATCACTTGATCTATTTTCAAAGGTTAGTCTTACATTAAAATTACAATTCTGAATAGGTCAGCCTGTTATTTAAGGATAAATTATTTCACCCCTTCGTGTTAGTGTTGTATTTGGATAATGATGAGGTTTTTATTTCTAGCCCCCAATGAAGCCATGAAAGAAATTGCTTACTTGACCTAACCTCTATAACCCTGATTCTTATTCCGATTCACGCTGACTCACTGTCAGTTACCAGCCCGCATGTTTCAAGACACTTTATTCCCATCTCGTCGTCTTGTTACTCTTCCACATTTCTCTCACTTCTTTGGCTATCTTTTGGCATTTCCCTTCCTCATCTCACCACCTCATCTTTTCAGTCAAAGTCTTGCTCCCCCTCACTAGACACACAGCCCTATATTCGTGTCATCATTGGTCTAGTCTATTCCATTTCTGAAGAGGTAATATCTTTTAAAACAGCACACGGTATCTCTTCTAGATTTTTCCCAGGGTTATTTCTCATCACTAATTTAACAAATACGAGAGGACTTCCAAAAGTTCACAGAAAATTTGAATTCAAGTATGATTTTACTTGTGTTAAAAAATGTTTTTAATTCATCCATAGTTTTTTCATAATACGATTTTCTACCAACTTTTTAAAAACCCATCATAAAAATAAGGAAGCCCTATAGCTAATGGAAAGAGGATACAGAGAAGCTAGGGTAAGTCCCATGCAATCTAGTCTAGTCAATGAACCTTGTCTTGATCAAGTTCTTTCATGTGATAGAAAGAGCCAGATAGCCCTGGATTTGAATCCAACATTCTTCATTATGTAGCAATCTGAGGCAAGGCAATCTCTCTGACAGTCAGTTTCTTCTTCTATAAAATGAGAATGATAATACGTTACTTAGAAATGTATTGTAAGGATTTTTAAATAGGACAAATATCTCACATAATATGAACATGATAAAAGGCAGTTATTAAAAATTAATGAATCATGGATGGGTAGATGCTTGTTAAGTGGCAGACTAGTTTATTAAGAAAACTGTTGTTGGGGCCAGCAGGTGGTATAATGGTTATGACACTGGACTCCCACATAGTCAACCGTGGTTCAAATCTTGGACTTGCTGGCTTCAAACTCACATCAGGCATGTGTACATGTGTGCCCAAAATCCTGAGAAGAGAATGGAGAAGAAGGGATTGTGGCATGGCCATCCCTTCTGGGGAAGGGGGATGATTTCTTGCTTTCTGTCTCTCTGTCTCTCCCTCTCTCTGAGTCTCTGGTAAGTATGCGCACCCTATAGCAAAAAATATCACAAAAAAAGGAGGAAAGGAAAGGAAAGGAAAGGAAAAAAGAAAAGAAGAGAAGAGAAGAGAAGAGAAGAGAAGAGAAGAGAAGAGAAGAGAAAAGAAAAGAAAAGAAAAGAAAAGAAAAGAAAAGAAAAGAAAAGAAAAGAAAAGAAAAAAGAAGAAAACCATCGTCAACAAAAAGGTGCTTGGCCAAGACTAAAGATTGCAGGCTGAATAAAAGTAAGAAGTTGTTCCTCTTAAATAGTGGTTAAGAGAGTAGGTCCTTCAGGCCAGGCTGCAAGCCTTGACCGTACCAGTAACCAGCTCTGCAATCTCTGAAAAACTGCTTACCCCGGTTTTCTAATCTGTAAATGTGACAAATAAAACCTACTTCACAGGGCTCGGGGAAGCTTAAATGAAGACATGCCTGGAAAAGGTTTTGCCCAGTGTTCAGCACAGTGTAAGGCCTTTCTAAGTGGAGGGTATCATTGCCAAGATGAATGAATGTAAAACAGAGTGAATGGGCTCAGTTGTCTCTACCTCACTGCACAATTGTAAAGGTCAACTGAAAAAAATCCTTTGTAACCATAAAGTATATAAACACATAAGAAACTATTTTTACTATTATCATTATTAGGAATAAAGATGGACTGAGTAAATGATTTCTTTTCAAACAAGTGTCAGTCCCATGAGGCCTTTCTCCAATTGGCACACATATATGTGCACAAATGCTTGAGAAAGGTATGTGGTTGCTTTGTTTAATTAAAGGATAATTTTTGTTGTTGCTCTGAGTGTACAAAGTCATAAAGTGTGGATGTTTAAAAGAGAGGCTAAAGTAATGTTGAGAATTTAATTGATACTCTAAAGCTTTTGATTGTAAATATGCTCAGGAGGTAGATAAGTTCACACTGTTTTATGGCAGGAAGACATTTTGTTGGTCGTTTCACATAATTGGGAAGTTGGAAAAATCACTGGACTGGAAGTTTTCTGTTTCTGGCAGGGAGCATTTCCTGCTTCCTGACCTTAAGGAGTCTCCCTGGGAGCCACTAGCCATGACCTTCCATTTTCCTGGGTAAAGGGTTTTCTCTAAAATGGCCAAGAGAATAAGACAAAAACTCTTTCAAAGGAAACTGGGATCACTGGTGGTTTTCCCAGGTTTATTCCCATACTCTCGAAGGTGTCTATTATCCATAAGCCTGTGTTTCTTAAGCTTCTTCCAATTACTAGTACCAGAGAACCCCTCTAACAAGTCATGAGGAAAGAGTTGACCTCACTGTGGTCAGACGTAACAACAAAAGCCAAAACATGGAAAGTCTTCACAAATCAAAGCATCGGCTTCTCTGTTATGCGCATGCTTCACACTTGTGATCCTTCACTGTCTGTTGGTTTTCTAGCATCTTTTCTATCTTATCTCCTTGTACACCTGCCCCATTCTCTCAGTAAACTGACTCCTCTGTATACCCACAAACATGTTAGAGTAGGATGGTAACCCAGCTCCTAAGTGTTTAGCTCAAACAACTAAAAGAGAATTGGCTTCCCAAGTAGGAAAATCGTTGGCTCAGATGTTCATCATTTCTGTTGGGTCATGTAGTAACAACATGGCTGCCACAGCATTCTGAAGCAGTTTAAAGTACACCAAACTGAGGTCACAAACTGAGCACTTATCCTAACTGGTCTCAACTGCAATGAGGTATGAAAAATATGAGGGCACATTTTTAATTTCTAGAGAGAATGCCCAGTCACTGACTAAAACTACAACAAATGCAGATCTCTTATCCATGCATACTTCCTCCTTGGTCTTTTTGGTTTTTTTAAAAAAATTATTTTATTTAATTTTATTCATTGTCAATATTTTATTTTTTTGAAGTTTACCAGAGAGAGACAGAGAGAAGGAAAGTGAGAAAGCAAGCTGCCAGGTCTGTGACTTGAACCACAGTCACCCATGTGGGAACCCAGCTGCCTCAACCACCACGCCACCTGCCAGTCCCCTCCTCAGTCTCGATGAAACCAAGAGGTGTGTGTTGCTTCCATTTCAAAAACTATCTCTCATGTGTACTTGGAGGACATGAGGTGGCATCGAGTGGAATTAACTCAATTTCTTCTCTATTAATGGCTCACTTTGGCATACTTTCTTTCCATAGCGAACAAGTAAATGAGCACCTGAGGAGCAAGTCCTAGACCAGAGATGGAATTACTTCTGCTGTGTCCCAAGGCTGCAGATAGAATGTGAGGATCTCACCATGATTTAACTTACAGCCACACAACTCAAAATAAATTGCATTAACTGTATTGCTGATGGATTCTCATAATGACCCCTTCCTTGGCCTGACAAGCCAAGGGCTATTTCTTCCCATGCTACAGTTGACAGAGAGATGATATGGTTTCCCAAAGTCAGCTGACTAATAAGCTACAACAGTCAAAGCTAAAATTCATGCCTTCTCGTTTATAATCCAATTAGCTGTCTGTATTGTTTTACTTACCTATAGACAGATTATCAGATATTTTTCTCTTTGCCCCTCCAGAGTTATCGTCTTCCTTTTCCCATTTGCTCTTCACAAGAAAGATGATTTTATCAACTGAATTAACAGAATCATGTAGCTTCAAACTACTAGTGATTTAAGTCAATGAGAGATACCAGCTGGAAATCTGAGAACGGAATGTGAGTATTTTTCTGGATTTCTCCCTATAGGATCTGTCTCTTTTAGACAGCCCCCTACTTTGTCCAGGCTCCAGTAACTTCTTCCTCCCCTTGACTTTTCAGGTGTAAATATAGTAATATCTCCCAACCATTGCTAACCCTACAGTGCAATACTACCTGTTGTTGGTTCCCTTATCCTTTCCCTCTATTAAACTTACCTGAATTATCCTATTTAAGTGTCCCATTCTCTCTCTGCTAGAACTATGTTTGACCAACAAACTAATGGTGTACCTTAAACCCCTGATTATTATGTGATTAAAGAATATGTAGATTATTTTCCATAGTCTAATATTCTTTGAGAAGGGCAGACTACAATATTCTTGTAACTCGCTACCCACAGATCCTCTTCAAATTTGAGTCAAAGGATAGAAGTGTTTTTCTGTAACTGTGTTCTAACTTTTCTCCATCTATGACCAAGGAAACATCTTGCTGGTCTAAGTTTTACATAGACGGTCTGTGTGGCTGAAACTAATTGCCGTGATTGATAAATCACATTTCTTCACACAGGAAGCCCACAAGAATGGAAAATATCAATAGCACTTGCCTTCTCAGGTAACATGGGAAAAGGGCTGGGATTGAAAGACAGAAAATGGTGATAAAGAAACAGAAAAAAAACAGAGAACTCAATAAATCATATATAAAAGTACAAACTGTACAACCCTAAAAGATAGCACAGTCCATACTACCTGTGTGCAGGTGGAAATTATACCTGAATTTCAGCTGGCTGTTTATTTTCTAACATACTTTATTCTGCACAAGACTAAATACAAAGAATGATTTATTTAAAAGTTGAGTCTTTTAAAAACATGAGTAGAGAACAACTTTTAAGTGGGTCACCATATTCCTCTCTCTTCGCCCAGATATACATACATAATAAGTCAACATTTCCCATGCAAATTACTCTGTATTGCTATTTTAGTGTTTACTGATCCCTGTCAGCCAACTGTGCTCAAAATACTAGCAACAATCATGCCCCAAATGACAAATTTACTCAATAAGCACAGCTTTCCTGTGTCTCCTGGCTGCCCCAGGATCCAGCACAGTACCTGACTCTAGGTAGGCATCTGGGAAATGTTTCTATATAAAAGTGAAATGCCTGCAAGATTTTAGAAAGTGCTAGAACAGTAGCATTACCTTGGATAGAGAAGAGAAAAAGGTGGAGTGGCTCTAAGAGAAAGAGATGACACAGGATGGTGTCACCAGACTGTTTTCTATGTTCATCCTTCCTTCTTGCCAGACAGTCTAGGAAGACGCCCTAGAGCCTAGCAAACATGGCTGCTTTCCTCACTGTACTTCTAGGTGAGCATTCCTGCAGGCATTTCAACTCACGTTCTGTCTGCCCTTACCAAGAAATGCTTAACAATGGAAGAAAATAAGTGCCAAATTATGCTCAGAGGAGGGCACAGCATGGAACCAGCTGAGAGGGTGGCTCCTGCTGCATTCTAGTCCTTCACACCTACAGTCACAAACTGAAGGGTTGTAATAAGAGACACCTCCAGCCCTTCTTCCCATCAGCACCTTAGTTTTTCCTGGGTGACTAAAAAACTCAAAAATAGTTCTCCAGTTGCTGTTTTGAGTCTCCACAAAGAACTCAGAATGTCACTGAAGGTAAAATATTCAGCTCTCCAGAAAGCAGAAAGACAAAGTGAATTCTTTTCTGCGGCAGAAAAATGTCTTATTTTATCCTCTGTGGTACAGAAAACAACAGACACCAACCCTACTACCCTCTGCCAAGCCCTTTAGAAATTTGGAGCATAATTACATCACAGAACACCCCATTATGCCTGACACTTCTTAATCCTCAAAATCTGGAGGTTTCATGGACAGTTAAATCCAACATTTATTTTCTGAGTTCTAGAGTTAAGATCTACTAAAAATGTTAAGATACGCAAAGTTGGTACTTATTCCTAAGGGTTTTGTCAGCTAACATTTTATTTTATTTACATGTATTCATTCATTTATTTTCTGATCTAAAAAGGACTGAGGTGGCTTACAAAAATGCAAATGCTGCAAATGGGGTAAAATGAAACAGAATTTCTTAGTGAAGAAATTAGAAAAAAAAAAATTAAATGAGGACAAGAAGCATAAGGTGAAGCTAGGAATAAAGTTAGCACCCAAGATGCAGACTGTAATATACTGTACACTTGCTGGCTATGATCCTTGATTGGACCCAAGTCATCCTAGAACAAGAAACAGTCTAGTGGAAAAGACAAGCCAAGTCTCCAACTAACTACAAAGATGAACTGTGTGAGGTCTGGAGCCAGATTGCCTGGGATCTAAATACCAGCTCCCAGTTATGTGAGCTAAGAAAAATCCTTCAAGTTCTCTAAATGTCCCTTTCCTTGTGTGCAAAATGGGAATAATAGTACCTACTCTACAAGATCATTTGAGCAATAAAATAATTTGTGCCTGTAGAAATAAAATCACCCAGAACACAGTAAGTGGTCCATAAGAATTGGCTGGTACCAGACAGAAAATGACAAAACAGAAGTTCATTACCAAAGAGAGGAAGAAGGACTGATTTTGGCTGGGGACAGAGATTAGGGAGCACTTTGTGGAGGAGGTGGTAACCACATAAACACTGAAATAGAAGATTTTGGTCACTAAATGGAAGGAAAAAGATATTTTCAGCAGAAGGAGGAGTATAAGTGTTAAAACAGAAAAGTGTTGCGTATGCTCAAGGAACATATATGTGTTCTTTTTTTTTTCTTTTCCTTTTATTTATTTATTTTTCATTTCATTTTCTTCCATACATTCAATCACATTATTATTTGTCTTACAAAGTGAATATTTCAACAGGTGAACATTACTCCCTAGTACAGTTGATAAAACTACGAAATATCTTCAACAGATAATACCACACCTCTTTGTGCCATTAATGCTTTGCCTCCCTGTCCCTACCCCAAATGTCCTTCCTCAGAGCCTTCCCTTTCACACACACTATATCTGGTATTTACATCTAAATACTGTATTTCTGTATCCTTCAGTCAATTAGTTTCAGTCATAGAGTGCAGACACTCAATACATATTAAGTGGGGACATACAATGCCTCTCCTTCATAGCATGGCTTGCTTCAGTAAGTCTTCCATATTCATCCACTTCCTGTCAAAAGCCAGGATTTTGTTGTTTTTTATGGCTGAATAGTATTCCATTGAGTATATGTGCCACAGTTTTTCTATCCATTCATCTGTTTGTGGGCATTTGGGTTGTTTCCATGACTTAGCAATTGTGAATAGTGCCGCAATAAACATCGATGTGTGAGCACTTTTCCAATTAAGAATTGTTCTGCCCTTTGGGTAGATACCAAGGAGTGGGATTGCTGGATCATATGGTAGTTCTATTTGTATATTTTTGAGGAATCTCCAAATTGTTCTCCACAGTGGTTGGACCAATTTACATTCCCACCAGCAGTGCAAAAGAGTTCCCCTTTCACCACACCCCCACCAGCACTTACCGTTTTTTGTTTTTTTAATCTTAGACATTCTGACTGAGGTTAGGTGGTATCTCGTTGTTGTTTTGATCTGCATTTCTCTTACAATGAGGGATGTTGAGCATTTTTTCATATGCCTTTTAGCTATTCTTATGTCATCTTTAGAGAGTGGTTTTTCCAACTCATTCTCCCATCTTTTAATAGGACTGATTGTCTTTTTCCGGAACAGCTGCTTGAGTTCCTTGTGAATTCTGGTTATCAGTCCCTTATCTGACGCATAGTTTACAAAAATATTTTCCCATTCTGAGGGCTGTCTATTCACACTAATTACTGTGTCTTTTGCCATGCAGAAACTTCTTAGTCTGATGTAATCACACTTGTCTATTTTGGGGATTATTGACTGTGTGTCTCTAATCAAAAGACATGGATTGATCGAATGTATTAAACAACAACAACAAAAAAAAAAAAGACCAGAAACCCTCTACCTGTTGCCTACAAGAAACGCACCTCAGAGGACCAGCAGATGGCATAATGGTGCATCACTCAACTCCCACATAGTCAACCGCGGTTCAAGTCTCAGACCCAGCAACTTAAAACTCATGCCAGGCACATGTGCATGTATGCCCAAGATCTAGGCAGGAAAAGGATCCAGGCAGGAAAAGGGATTGTGGTGTGACCATCTCTCCTCGGGGGTAATTTTTCGCTTTCTGTCTCTGTTTCTCTCTGGTGACCGCATATGCCCTATAGCAAAAATCTCTCTTAAAAAAAAAAAAAATAAGAAAGAAAAGAAGAAGAAAAAACCACACTGCATGAATAAAGATATATGTAGTCTAAAAGTAAAGAGCTGGAAAAATGTATTCTATGCAAATGGAAATCAAAACAGAGTTGGAGTTGTGATACTAATTTCAGACAAAAATAGGCTTTAAAACAAAAACTCTAAAAAGAGACAAAGAAGGGCATTATATAGTAGTAAAAGGACTACTTCAACAAGAAAATATAACACTTATAAATATCTATGTGTCCAACTCAGGAGAACCCAAATATGTGAGTGAAAGACTGCTAGATCTAAAAGGAGAGATAGACTGCAATTCACTAATTGTTAGGGATCCTCAACACTTCCCTATCTCCTTTGGACCGATCATCTAGACCAAAAATAAGTAAAGAGATATGGGATCTAAATGATACCATGAATCAAGTGGACTTGACGGACATCTAAAGAAACTTCAACCGAAAAACCATGAAATACACATTCTTCTCACCCCAGTAAGGAACCTTTTCAAAGACAGACCACACAATAGGGCACAAAACAAGCCTTTATATATTCAAAGGCATAAAAACTATATCCAGCATCTTTTCCAACCATGATAGAATTAAATTTGATATTAACTTTAGGAAGAACCCATGAATATACACAATCATATGGAAACTAAATAACCTACTCCTGAATGACTTCACAACTACTGAAGAAATTAGAACTAAAATCAAAAGATTCATGGAAACCAATGATAATGAAAATATGAGTATCTATAATCTACAGAACATAGCAAAAGCAGTTTAAGAGGGAAGTTCATAGCAATTAGTGTGCACAAGAAAAAGATGGAAAGATCCCAAACAGACAACCAAACATGGTGCATCAAGGAACTGGAAAAACAATAGCAAAACAATTTAAAATTTTTTTTAAAGGCAAGGAGAAAAGAAATAAAGATTTGAGGGAAAAAAATAAATGAAAGCAAAAGCTAGTTCTTTGAAAAGATAAACAAGTTTGACACACCATTAGCTAGACTAATCAAGAGGAAGAAAGGAACCAGATAAATTGAATTTGCAATGAAACAGGCACTATTACAACAGATACAATAAAAATACAAAACATCATCATGCCAGGCACATGTGCATGTATGCTATGAAGATACTATGAATGACTATACACCAACAAACAAGAAAACCTGGATGAGATAGAAAAATTCCTAGACACATAAACTCTACCAAGATCGAATCAGAAGGACATAGAAATCCTAAATAGACCTATAACAAGTAATAAGAATCAATCAGTAGTAACTAACCTCCCAAAAAATGAAAGCCCAGGTCTTGATGGCTTCACTTCTGAATTCTATAAAACTCTTAAAGAATAGTTAACCCCCATTCTATTCAAGTTCTTTTTAAAGATACAAAGGAAGGAATCCTTCCAATTTCATTTTATGACATCTCCATCACCCTCATCCCCAAAACATACAAGGACATGACAAGGAAGGAAAACTACAGACCAATACCTCTAATTAATATAGATGCAAAAATTCTCAACAAGATACTAGCAAATAGTATCCAACAACATATAAAAAAGATTATACAACATGACCAGGTAGGCTTTATTCCAGAGATGCAAAGATGCTTCAACATATGCAAAACCATGAACGTAATGCACTATATTAACAGAAAGAAAGATAAGATTCATATGATCATATCAATTGTTGTAGAAAAAGAATTCAGTAAAATACAACATTCTTTCATGATTAAGACTCCCAGCAAAAACAGCACAAAAGGGACACACTCAACACAATAAAAACTATCGATGAAAGATCCATAGCTAACATTATACTGAATGGGGGGAAACTGAAAGCTTTTTCACTAAAAACTGATACAAGACAAGGATTCCCACTTTCTCCACTCCTTTTTAATATGGTGCTGGAAGTCCTAGCCAATGCAATCAGAAAAGAGAATAAAATAAAGGCATTCAAATAGAGAAAGAAGAAGTGAAATTATCTCTATTTGTAGATGACATGATTGTATACATAGAAGACCCACAGGTATCCATGAGAACACTCCAGGAAGTAATAAATGAATATAATAAAGTGTCAGCATACAAAGTCAATATCCAAAAATCCATAGCATTTCAATGTTCTAACAACAACCAGGTTAAGGGAGAACTGAAGAAGATAATCCCATTTACCATAGCCACAAAAAGTATAAGATACCTAGGAATAACCATAACCAAAGAACTCTACAAGGAAAACTATGAAAAGGAAGGAAGGAAGGAAGGAAGGAAGGAAGGAAGGAAGGAAGGAAGGAAGGAAGGAATTTAAAAATGACACAAAAACTGGAAGAACAGCTTATGTTCCTGGATTGGTATAATTAATATAATCAAAATGGCAATTCTACTCAAATTAATCTATGTATTTAATCCAATCCCAATCAAATTACCAAAGATATTCTTCACAGATCTAGAAAAGACAACCATAGAATTTGTATAGAATCATAAAATACCCTATATTGCCAAAGCAATCCTGCACAAGAAGAGTGGGAGAGGAGGCATCTCACTCCCTGACCTCAAAATATATTACAAAGCTATAGTCATCAAAACAACATGGTACTGGCACAAAAACAGACATGTGGACAATGGAATAGAGTAGATAACCAAGAAATAAACCCCAAAACATACAGCCAACTGATTTTAGACAAAGGGTACTAGTCAATCCAGCAGGAAAAAGAAAACCTCTTTAGCAAATGGTACTGGAAAAACTGAGTATCCACCTGCAGAAAGATAAACCTGGGCCCCTATCTCTCACCATTAACAAAAAAATCAACTCAAACTGGATCAAAGATCTAAACCTAAGACTTCAAACTTTAAAACTACTGGTGGAAAATACTGGGGAAATCCTGGGAGACATTGGGTAGGCAAAGACATCTTAAATAAGACCCCCAAAGCACAGGAAATAATCCCGAAAATAAATAAATGGGATTACATCAGATTAAGAAGTTTCTGTACAGCAAAGACATTGAAATTAGTGTGAATTGACCATCCTCAGAATGGGAAAATATTTTGTGAACTGTGTCTCAGATAAAGGACTGATTATAAAAATACACAGGGAACTCAAGTGGCTATTGGGGCGGGGGAGATCAATTGGATTAAAAGATGAGAGAATGAGCTGAACAAACAACTCTCTAAGGAAGATAATCAAAGCCAAAAAGCATATGAGGAAATGCTCAACATCCCTCATGATAGGGGAGATGCAGCTCAAAACCACAATGAGACAGAGTGGAGAGAGTGAGGAGGCTGCGTCTGGCTCCCGCTCTCACAGCCATTGCAATACATTGAGCTCCGTAGAGACAGCGCCAGGGCAAGTGAGAGCCAGACGGGCACTGGGCGACTCTGTGCCTCACAGAGGAAAGATAACTAAACATGGGCAAAGGATATCCTAAGAAGCCGAGAGGCAAAATGTCATCACATGCATTCTTTGTGCAAACTTGCTGGGAGGAGCACAAGAAGAAGCACACAGATGCTTCAGTCACCTTCTCAGAGTTTTCTAAGAAGTGCTCAGAGAGGTGGAAGACCATGTCTGCTAAAGAGAAAGGAAAGTTTGAAGATATGGCAAAGGCGGACAAGGCCCGCTATGAAAGAGCAATGAAAACCTATATCCCTCCTAAAGGGGAAACAAAAAAGAAGTTCAAGGATCCCAATGCACCCAAGAGGCCTCCTTTGGCCTTTTTCTTGTTCTGTTCTGATATCGCCCAAAAACAAAGGAGAACATTCTGGCCCATCCATTGGTGATGTTGCAAAGAAACTGGGAGCGATGTGGAATAACACTGCTGCAGATGGTGAACAGCCTTATGAAAAGAAGGCTGCTAAGCTGAAGGAAAAATACGAAAAGGATATTGCTGCATACCGAGCTAAAGGAAAGCCTGATGCAGCAAAAAAGGGAGTTGTCAAGGCTGAAAAGAGCAAGAAAAAGAAGGAGGAGGAGGAGGAAGACGAGGAAGATGAAGAAGATGAGGAAGAAGAGGAAGATGAAGAGAATGAAGATGAAGAAGATGATGATGATGAATAAGTTGGTTCTAGCGCAGTTTTTTTTTTCCCTTGTCTATAAAGCATTTAACCCCCCTGTACAAAACTCACTCCTTTTAAAGAAAAAAATTGAAATGTAAGGCTGTGTAAGATTTGTTTTTAAACTGTACAGTGTCTTTTTTTGTATAGTTAACACACTACCGAATGTGTCTTTAGATAGCCCTGTCCTGGTGGTATTTTCAATAGCCACTAACCTTGCCTGGTACAGTATGGGGTTGTAAATTGGCATGGAAATTTAAAGCAGGTTCTTGTTGGTGTACAGCACAAATTAGTTATATATGGGGATGGTAGTATTTTCATCTTCAGTTGTCTCTGATGCAGCTTATATGAAATAATTGTTGTTCTGTTAACTGAATACCACTCTGTAATTGCAAAAAAAAAAAAAAAAAAAAAAAAAAAAAAAAAAAAAAAAAAAAAAAACAGTTGCAGCTGTTTTGTTGACATTCTGAATGCTTCTAAGTAAATACAATTTTTTTATTAGTAAAAAAACAAAAAAAAAAAACCACAATGAGAAACCGCCTAACCCCAGTCAGAATGACAAAGATTCAAAAAACAAACAAACAAACAAAAAATAGTAAGTACTGGTGGAGCTGTGATGAAAGGGGAACTCTCCTTCATTGTTGGTGGGAATGTAAATTGGTCCACCCACTGTGGAGAACAATATGGAGGTTCCTCAAAAATCTGCAAATAGGACTACCACATGATCCAGAAATTCTACTCCTGGGTATCTACTCAAAGGATAAGAGAATGTTCAGTTGGAAAAGTGCTTGCACATCTATGTTTATTGCTAAGACATGGAATCAACCCAAATGTCCATGAACAGATGAATGGATTGAAAAAGTGTGGCACATATACTCTATGGAATACTACTCAGCCATTAAAAAAAAAAATCCTGGCATTTGATAGAATGTGGACAAACATGGAAGATTTACTGCTGAGTGAAGCAAGCCAAGTTATGAAAGAGACGTTGTATATCTCCACTGTCCATACTCTGTGATGGAAACTGAAAGCTTAGAGGTTATAGAAGTATAGAAAATTGTTATAGATACTGGAAACAGTGTGGGAAGAGGGTGAGGGAAGGGAAAGAGAGTGAGGGAAAAAAATTAAAGAGCAAATAAAGAGGCAAGATATTTATGGGACACAGAAACAGATTGTTGTCTGTTGATAATAACAGACTGGACTGGTGTGAGGTATACTCTTGTTAGGTAAATTCACTTTACAAGCTAAGTAATCTATTGTGATTAAATGTATAATTTTTTTTTAAAATGCCAGAAACCAAATGCAAAATGAGTTAAGAAAACAAAAAAGGTGGGTGGTATCATTTTACATAACTCAGCAGCTCAGGGGTAGCTTCAGGCACAAATGGATCCAGCATCTCAAACAATATAAGAATTCAATTTCTGTCCTTCCCTCGGCTTTCCTTTCCTGGGTGTTGGATTCCTTCTCAGACAAGTTGTCCCTTGGAATACTATCCAGCAGTTCTGGGTTTTCATCTCCCCAATCCCAGATCAGTGGAAATGTTCATATAGCAATCACTTCAGAAATAACTGAAGTAATTCTGAAGAATTTCAGAGAGTATTTCTACTCTATTCTGGTCACAAAATAGAATTGTACTATAGCTATATGAGTGGCTTCAGTCAAGAAAAAAATAAAACCTAAGTGTAAGTGACTTTTACACATCCAGGTGAGAATTTCAAGAGGCTATTAGTGTATTTCCTTCCCTTGCCATGATAAATAATTACGGTCCTTCCAAATCCAGATAAGACTCCATTAGCCCAGGTCACTGATGAGCAGAACTCCCAAGCTTCATCTCTTCTTGCTCAGGTTATCCTCATGGTTTTCACTAACCTAGAGAAAGAGCTTGTTGATCTCACTTTCAGCATTGCCCACTTTGCACCAAGGAATCAGTTTCTCTTCGTCCCAGGCTGGTCTTACTACAGAGTCTTTGTGAGGTCTCTCAAGCTATGTCTTCTAGAAAAATCTCTAGTCTCATTCATTCATTCATTCATTTATTGGAGAGGTTTTTGCTATAGGGTGCATGAGCTCACCAGAAAGATAGAGATAGAGAGATAGAAAGCGAGAAATCACCCCCCCCAGGGGGGATGGCCACGCCACAATCCCTTCTCCTCCATTCTTCTCTTGGGATCTTGGACATGCACACACACGCACCTGGCTTGAGTTTAAGCCACTGGGTCCAGGACTCGAACTGCAGTCGACTACAGGGGAGTCCAGCGACATAGCCATTATGCTAACTGCTGGTCCCTCTAGTCTCCTTTAACACTTACTTTCTCTTCCACAGACCAGATACTTCTCACATTCCAACACTACATGATTTATAACAAAATACTAGATAAATTGGTGGCTTAAACCTCATGGCCAGATGGATTTAAGCAAATTGCCTAGAACTGGTTACCCTGATCCTCACTTGACAAAATTTCCTCTACCTGTGAACCACTAGAAGATTTGGTTCTTTTACTGCTACTCATGAACAGATGAATCATCTTTGGTTATTCCTTTCCATTGTCCAAAGGAGGCAAAATTTCAGCAGTTCCGTAGCTTTACCCAGGAAACAGCCACAAGGTGTTTGTAATAGTGATCAGGTATTGGGCTAGGTCAGACATATACCTGCAGAAGATGTAGGTAGTCTAGTACAGGAGTTGTCAGTACTCCCTGCCCATAATGGAGGGTTCTAACCAAGTTATAAAGTAGGCAACATAGCCTTTGCTTACCCAACATCTGAATCTCCTCAGTTCCTCCCTTTCTCACCAGCACAACTTCTCACTTCTGCTGCTCTCTCCTAACTATTCAAAACTGCACATATGTAACCCTCCTGTCTCCCAATCCACTTCATCAGTTCAGGAGTATTCTCCCCAGTGCTTGAGCAGAAAGGTCTAGTTTAATAAATTCATTCACACCATGGCTTTAATTTCTGATAAGAACTTCATTGTAAACTTTCTCAAAGATCCTGGAAAGTTAAAAGAGGTTTCTTTGAGGTAGTAGTCCACATCAAACTATGCCCATGAAATTTTGATGTGCTTTGTTTCCCTCTGGTTCCTCTCTTTATTAACAAAGCCTTGGATACTCCGTGGTTTACCAGGTTGAAACTTATTCATCTAACACAGCCACAGGGACATGGTGTTGTGCTTTAAAACTATAAACATGTGAGAAAATCTAACCTTCCCAACACAGACACTCTTCCATTCAGCCTGTGCATCCTACTAAACCACAAAGGGACATCCTCCTGTTTTGTTATCCACTCCACCCTTGTCTGAGGAGTCTAACGAGGAAGACAGGAACACAAGCAGGGACACTGCAACACCACATGCTAAACACAACAAAAGTGGTGGCAAGAGAGAACCAGGGAGCAGACGAGTGAGCATTCTCTCAACCTGAATGGCACTGTCCCCTCAGGACTCTTGCACTTACCTAAATGCAGAATGTCCAAAGAGGATGCCTAGTGAAGGTAGAAATAGTTCTACAGGAAGCCGAGCTTCATACTACACAAGTCAGGGGATATTATCCATCTGAGTGAGTGGTATCCTAGGGCTGAGCGACAACACAACAGTCAGGAGGGATATGGCTGCTGACAACAGGCTCTTCAAAACTCAGCTGCCTAAGTTTTTGTGTCATTTTTAAAAGAAGGATACTGCAAAAACAAAGGAGGACTGGAATGGTTTTGGTGGGTTTGACCTAGGGGTAGGAGAGGGAGGTAAGAACCTTTTGTTTCTGATATAGACTAGTCATTAAAAGAGTCGGATCCCACCTGGCCAACTGCCCTTTGAATCCTGGCTCCTCAGAGCATCTATGCATGTGACAAGAGGGCAAAATGAAGAAGAAGGGATTGTGGAGTGACCATGTCCACTGTGGGTGCTTCCTCTCTATCTCTAACTCTCTCTGACAAGTGAACTTTCCTCTGACAAAAAAAAAAAAAAAAAAAAAAAAAAAAAAAAAATCTCTGAGAAGTTGGAGGAGATTCTTTGGAACTTCAGAAAATTTTCTGATCTTTGAGTGGAAAACAGACCAGGAAAGTACCAAGAGGTCTTAAAGTTTCCTTGTATGACTTACTCAGAAAAGAAAGGATGCCCTTTGACCTACCTTGACTTTTTTTTTAGAGAAAAGTTTTTCCTATAGGGCCTGTGTGCTTGCCAGAAAGACAGAGACAGAAAGTAAGAAATCACCCCCTAGGGAGGATGGCCATGCCGCCATCCAATCCTCTCTTGGGATCTTGGGCACGCACGCAAGCATGCCCAGCATGAGTTTAAGCCACTGGGTCCAGGACTTGAACCACAGTCAACTACATGGGAATCCAGCGACATAGCCATTATGCCAACTGCTGGTCCTGACCTACCTAGACTTCTGACACCCTTAATACATAATAGGAGTCACTGACTATCACTATAGCACAGGGACTATTTGGCTCTACATCTGTCCCTTATGGTTAACAAACAAGCCACAACAAAACTCTTTCCCTTGTGATTCACTACATACAAGTGGGGGTTTCAAAAATTTCATGGAAAATAGAATCAAAATTCAAATTTATTTCAATGCAAAAAAATATTTGTAACCCATGCACAGGTTTTTCATAGTACACATTTTCCTTGAACTTTTTGGAGACCCTTTATATTGCCTCTAAGTTTCTAAAATGTTGGAATTCAAAAATCTCTCAAGAATTGTTTTATGAAAGAATTCCTTGTTTGGGCCAGCAGGTAGTGTAATGGTTAAGGTGCTAGACTCCCACATGGCTGACCACTGTTCTAGTTCTGGACCTAGAAACTTGAAAATCATGCCAAGCATGTATGTGTGCATGCCCAAAATCCTGAGAGAAGACTGAAGGAGAAGGCATTGTGGCATGGCCATCCTCCCGGGGGGGAGGGGGGAGGGGTGTGATTTCTCATTCTCCTTCTCACTGTCTCTCTCTAGCAAGCACACACACCCTATAACAAAAACAACAGATAGATAGAATTCATTGTTTTCCCTAGCACAAGAGTTTGTCTGCCTAACTAGCCAATTAGTGTGCATAGCATCATTATGCTAAGTACTCAGACATCTGAGCCAAGCTTTCTGCTTCCTTTTTCCCAAGGTTTCAGTCTACTGGATTTGACAAATCTGTTGATTCTGTCAGCAGTGGTGCTGTCACCTTCCATTTGAACTTCAAGGGGGTACCACTGCTCTATTATCTGGTTAATTCCAGTCTCTCCCTCCTCCAATCCTTCCAAAACACTGTTTCTTCCTTAAAATGAAACCTCAAAAAACCCTACTATTATGTTCAAAATACCTTAAGTGGCATTTAAGAGCAACTTTCTGTTTAGCGTGAAAGAGTCTACAATATGACCTCAAGTTGTTTTATCTTCTATCATCCTCCTAAATGACTGTCAAAGGATGGTTCACAGCGTACTGATAAATTCCAAGGATCTCCCAATGAACTATGAACTAATCCAAAAATGCCAGTCTTTTTCTCAAATATCAAGAGCTAATTATGAACAATTCCACAGACAATTATTTATACCTTTGACTGAATATTTTTACTGGGAACTTACTGAGTAGGTAAGGGGGCCCAAATTAGGTAGACATAAGCTATAATTAGCACCATTAGAGAGTTTCTTAAGGACTTTGTCTTTCACTAAACAATTTGGCTGCCATATAAAACTGAATAGCTACTACAGGCCTGGCCACACAGCCTACTGGTTAAAAAAGCCATATCCCATACAACCAACTGTGGTTCAAATCCTGGCCCTGGTGTCTTGAAAAACACTCTGGGCACACATGTGTGAATGTCTAGGATCATGAAAGAAGGGAAAAATGGAGAAGGGATTGTAACATGACCACACCCCATTGAAGGGTGCCTTCCCTATCCGTCTCTCTCTCTCTGGTGACTACACATGCCTTCTGGCAAGTTTTTTTTTTTTTTTTTTTTTTTTTTAAGCTACTACATATAGGTGCATTCAGGTAAAGTAATTCCTACAAATAGATATGAGTGGGAAGGGTGGACTGTGAGGTATTTTGCCTAAATAGTACCTAGTCAAAAAAAAAAAAAAAAAAAAAAAGTTTAAGTATCACTACTCTAGAGAGTCTAAATTCTGGTCAAACTAAGACACTTTGTTCTCTAAATAAGTCTGTATGCTTTCCTACCTCTCTACCTTAGATAACTAAGTCCTCCCTGCCTAGGATACCCTTCCTCTAACTGTATACATATACCTCCTTCTGGATGTACTTCAAAAACTCCTTACCCCATCAGACATGGTAATGTCTGAACCCTAGGTGGCCCTTACAAATCTTAGCTCATCATTTCATGTATTGCCATCATTTATCTTCTTATAGTAATCTCTCTACCAGACTATAATTTTCTTAAAGGTAAGTATTGTGCCTATGTTATATCTGCATCCTTTCAAGCACATAGCTCAAAGCCTTACACTATACATAATGACCACTCACAAATTTCATTTAAAATAAAAAAGCTCTAGCCACAAAGATATAACTACACTACATTTTCCTGGAGATAATGGCATAGTTTTATATAACTGAGGCATTTGGCTAATGTAAGTAGAACTGTTCAACCCACAAAGATATTTATCACATACATAATTCCATTTTCAAAAGAACAACAGACATGATGAAACTTTTTAGGAAGGAAATAGTAAAGATATCCAAGCCCAGGGCCTATTTAGAATAGCACCAAAGAAACTTGTACCACATTTTCCTGAGTCTGAAACCTTTTCAAAACCAATCTTCTCCACCTTCCCAGAAGCTGTACTTCCTTCTGGCAAGTGTGCTTGTGCAACTATATACACTCACATATGCACACACAACTCGCTTCTTGGCCCATTTAGGGAGCTCCTTAAATATTGCTTTTCTCATGTCTTTATGCCTTGAAAATATCTTACCTTACACTATAAAAATTGGGCCAACCAGCAGTATGATGATTAAGGTGGCAATATTTCACATGGCCCACTGTGTAGTTTGAGTCCTAGACTTGGAGTCTTACAAAACATCCCAGACACATGTGCTTGTGTGCCCGAAATCATGAGATCCAGAGAATGGAGGAGAAGAGACTGTGGTGTGGCCATTTTCCATGGGGATGCTTTCTTACTTTCCCTGTCTCTCTGTCTCTCCAATGAGCACACATGCCCTATAGCACATACAAAAAAAAATTTTTTTTAAGCTACAAAAATTACTTTCTTAATGGGCCAATATCTAAAACTTTATATTCCAGTTTGAGTTCTGGAAGGCAGCTAGAATACTAGACAAAAATACTGGCCATAGAATCTCATTAGTAGGGTTTCAGTTCCAGCCTACTTCTTTCTAGTTATCTATTTCTGGAAAATCTTATCCTCTCTGAATCTTGGTGTCCTCATCCTGACTATGGGGATAAAAATCGCTATATACACTTCAGAGTTTTTCTAAGAATTTGATGCAATAATGAATATGGAACAGCTATGGAAGCTGTAAAGTACTCAGAAATTACTATTGCTCTAAAAAAGTTACTTAAGAGAAGTTAAACTAAATCCAGGGATTTCATCTGATTTTCACACCACTGCATAATATGTCAAGTTTTAGTTTGCAGTGTGATTTCAGACCTTCTGTAAAGCAGAATGGTTGAGAGTCTGGACTACCAACGTAATCAGTTATAAAAGGAAAAGGGGCAGAAAAAATTTTTTTATTTCTTGACGTTTCTCAGAAACTGAAGAAATGACCGCCTCCATGTCTGCCAGACACATTTCAGGTTCCCTCAGAGTCTGTATGGCTGCCCCATCACTTGGTTTACCCATCACATGCACAGAAGTGGCAAGGCTCCAGCTAAGGGCAGAGTTCCCCCTGAATTCACAGACACCTTCTAGAAGTCTCTGCCCTCAGAGCACGCAGCCTGTCTCCTGAGGCATTTCCACCAGCATGGCTGTTCCTCCCCATGAACGAGCAGAGGAGGAGTGAAACAGCAAACACTTCCCAGTTCCCAACTCAAGAGTCATTGAAGCTCAAGCAGCTACAAAACAGGGATGGCCAGTTCCCCAGGATATTAATATTTCAGGCCTGCTGGCCTGGCTCTGCAGTGCAAAATGTGACACCAATGTAGATGCAGTTCATACTGAACCTATTTTTCCCTAAAGAGGAAGACAACTGGTAAAAGATGACAGACACTAGCCGCCTAATGCCCTCCAGTTATCTGGCAAACAGAATCAGGAAAAAAAAAAAAAAAAAAAGCATTCATTAATTCACTTAACACATATTATTGAGTCCCCAACTACATGCTAGGTATTGTTTTGGGTTGTGGAAATAAAGCCAACAGGAACTGTGGTTTCAGTTTTCTAGAGCGTGAGTGTATGTATGTGTCCGGGAAGGAGAGAGGAAAAGCACTGAGTGGTGGATAATTTAAAACAGAATTTCAAACATTCAGGATCATTCAAATAATACAGTGTGATATGATAGAGACTGCAGGTTGGCTGAGAGAATGGTACTCATCTGCAGGTCAAGGAAAGCTTCAAAGCAGTTACTTTTTTTTATTATTTTTATTTTTATTTATTTTTTCATTTCATTTTCTTCCATACATTCAATCACATTATTATTTGTCTTACAAAATGGATATTTCAACAGGTGAACATTTCTCCCTAGTACTGTTGATAAAACTACGAAATATCTTCAACAGATAATACCACACCTCTTTGTGCCATTAATACAAAGCAGTAACATTTAAAGTAAGACCTCTTAAGCAGGATTCAGTTGTGCAAAGTTCTGGGGAAAGAGACAAAATGGGGGCGTGCCTTCATGAGAAACCCCACCACTTCTATTTGAAATGTATGTTTTACTCAGGGTTCCTATGGAGTTGTCATACATAGCCTATTCATACTTCAGGAATTCTAGAAACAAAATTGCTTCCTCCTCTAATCCTGTGGAGCCCCAGAACACCCTTGAGGTAGATCAACAAATGATCAGGAGCCTCATTTTGCCTCTTTTATCTGGGGTGTTTCTTCACCTGTTTCAAAATCTTTTTTCACAGAGGATCCCTCAAATTCATCTTACAGGAGTGATAGAATGTACGTATGTGTCTATACAAGTATGAGAAGGCAGTTATATAACTGCATGTATGTAACTATTGGGGTCATCAGGAAAGTCGTGATGTGTTTTTCTATGAAAATGCATGACTTTTTCTATCATGACTTTCCCAGTGACCTAATATATATGCATGTACAGATATATATCACTTACACACAACTTCTAGGCATGTCTGAACAAAAGCCTTTGAGATGGACCTTAAAAATTATGTGTGGGACCAGCAGATGGTGTAATGGTTACGTAGTTGGACTCACATAGTCAACCATGGTTCAAGTCTCAGACCCAGCAACTTAAAACTCATGCTAGGCACATGAATATGCATGCCCAAAATCCCAAGAGGAGAATGAAGTAGAAGGGAATGCAGCATGGCCATCCCTCCTGGGGATAGAGGTGATTTCTTGCTTTCTGTCTCTGTCTCTCCAAAGAGCACATGCATCCTTTAGCAAAAATCTCAAAAAAAAAAAAAAAGGGCGAAGTAAAGAAATTATTTTGTGTGAGGGTGAGGGTACCTAGAGAAAAAGACTCAGACAAGTAGGGGAGCCTGGTTCTGCCAATGAGCTCAGCGGCCTTGACCTCTATCCATGTCACCACCTCTCCCAGGCTTGGACACAAATTTGTGTCTGAGCAACCTGGAGAAGGCAGTTAGACAAGTAGTTTTAAGAGATCCATGGAGCTGATTTAGATTAGGCAACTGGGGGTAAACTCCATGCACTCAACTCTTCCCCCCCCCTCCACATTTGCCCTATTCCTCTGAGATTCAGCTGCTAGCCTACCTGGACCTTGCAAGCCCCTCGCGACCTTTCCTTTGTCTCATGGAACTGGCCTGTGACTAAAGTTTTGTTCTTGGCATGTAAAACCTGAGCCTGTATTCACTGACAGCATGGGCCATTCTCTACCCGGCCATTAGTGGAGTCTCCCTAGTAAATAAACTCATGTCTTTCTCTGCTGGACTTCTGAGCATGTTCTTTGGAATCAGTAAACATCACGGGCAGGCCCCTCTCCCAAGTCTGTGGACCCCCTCCCCAAAATCACCACCATATGCAGCTCATCAGGAAAGCAGTAAATTTGTGGCAGAAAACAAAGACTTGTTTAGATGTGGTGAGGTTGCATAGTTTTTGGCACCTCCAAAGCTAATCTTATTTGAGGATTCATTTAATTTGTGCCTCCCCTTGCTATAATGCCCCTAGGCTAGAAACCCTGGGTGTTGGTGCATTGTCTAAAACGTAATGGATTGGCAATATATGTTTGTCAAATTTGCTTGATTCTTACGAAGGTCACTGAAAATATCACAAAAGATGGACATCACTGAAGAGTGTGAAGAGAAAAGCAAAAGACATGTGGGGATTATTTACAAATATATAAGGCACTTCTCTGTACACCTATAAACTTGTACATGGGGACAGATTATGCAAGTTAGGAGGGGGATAAGAGGCAGTAACTGAAAGGCAGGTTATGACTGCTAACTAGCTTCCCTTGTGCTATGTATACCTGTGCTAGTCTTGCAGCATTTCCTCCTCTGGCCCTGCCCAGGGCTCAGAGAAAACACATTTCCACTCCATGTACCTCATGATAAAGCAACCTGTAGATGCAAACACGATCCAAGTTAATGGCCTTCTAAGTCCTTGGGAAGACCAGCTCTGTTTCCACAGTCAAATTAGGAGATCATTTACAACTATCAGGAAGTAGTTCATTTTTAGTATGTACTCTGAACACAAGCCATGAAGATGCTATTTTCAAGGCCAAATCAGGGCTTAAAACTGGGCTCCACTTAGGCATCCTCATTTCCTAAGTAGCTGCTACTTGGCATACCACTTTTTTAGGAAATTCAGGTGATGTTGACAACCATTTATTTCCTCTGATGTCTTGAGCTGCAGTTCTGTGATTCCCTGCTAAGAAATCTACCCGTACTACTAGGTCAAAGAAAATTCACTATAGTGCACGTCTGAGCACTGGCAGCCTATTGGAGTGCAGTTAGGAGCCCTTTCCTGGGTAACTTGACTGTGGTCACTCTGTGTCTTACCAGGTGTCCAGTTGAGGAGCCAACATGTCTCCTTTCATCCATCGAATTTTCCTCCAAATGTAATTTCAGCCCTCTGAGTGCTCTCCTTACAAGGCCAAGCAATTGGAGGCCAGTGTAACAACTCCGATAACCCAGCCCAATTGTGTGCCAACTTCAACTGGGAGTGTTCACACAAGACTTCAAACTTACTTTCAAATGCAATTATATTAATAATGCTAGTTTAAGGCATAGAAAATGAAGGGGTAGATGTTTTCACTGAGAAAGACTCAATAATTCCATTGGTGATAGGATTAAGATTCCTTACTAAAGGGCATGAGTGATCTTTCTCCTCCTCTCTCTCTCACACCCACACGTCATTATAACAAAATGGTGCTAGGAGAATAATCTTTGGTTCACATTCAAATTTCACTGCATTGCTGACTATTTGATTATTTTACCAAGCCTCAGTTTCTTCACCAGTAAAACTGTCATAACAAATCCTACCTCCCAGCATAGGTGAAAGATAAAATGAGAGAATGTATGTAAAATCCTTATCAAAGCATATAGCACTTTGCAAGTATTTCATAAATATTAGCAAATATTGGGCCATCAGAAAAGTTATGATATATTTTCTGTGCTTTTCTATGCAAAAACGCATCATGACTTTTCTGACAACTCGAAGAAAAAGAATCTAACAAAATCCAAGATAACCAAATAAATCCCTTTCTATCCTCTGGGTAAAGATGATTTGGAGATTCCAAGAAGTAGTTGAGTGGATTTCATGGGTAAAAGCAGGAGCCAGTGGTGATCTGGGGTCTTTCTTTTTTTGGCAGGGGGGGATTTTTGCTATAGGGCACATGTACTCGCCAGAGACACACAGAAAGACAGAGAGACAAAGCGAGAAATCATGCCTGGGGGAGATGACCATGCCACCATCCTTTCTCTTCCATTCTCCCCTTGGGATTTTAGGCACTCACACACATGCACCCAGCATGAGATTTAAGCCACCAGGTCTGAGACTTGAACCGTGGTCGACTATGTGGGAGTCCAGCAATGCAATCATTACACCATCTGCTGATCCCAATGACATGATTTTAATTAACGAGCTGACCTCATGAGAGCCACAACACTGAGAACTGGCAGACACAAGCCCAGTGATTAAAGCCACGCATATATGTGCTAGTTCTGTAGCAGTTTCCTCCTCTGGCCCTGCCCAGGGCTCAAAGAAAACATATCCCCATTTCTCCAAGAAAATACTAGGCTTGTCTCCTAGGCCTTCTCCTTGAAGTCTTTTCATTGCCCTTTTCACCAAGATACTGCCACCTCCTCCTACTGGTGCTGGTTCCTTGTATTGTCAGTTCATGCTCAATATGGAGTGCAGAACCGGAGCTATGACCACCAGCTTTGGAGGGATGAGATCCTGCTCATGTCCCCAGCTCTGCCACCTTGTAGCCAAGGGACCCTGGGCAAATCGCCTGATTTTTCTGTACCTTGGCTCCCCATCTATCTGGATCATAGAGCAGTTAGTACTCATTTCCCAAAGGGTGGACAAGAAAATTAAAGAAGATGAAGAATAGAAAGCTCTTTGCACAGTGCCTGGCTGACAGCAAGTGCTCAGTGAATAACAGTCACCTTAGTCACCTTTTATTCCATGGGTACAGGACCAGAGGGCAGAGGAAGGGTCCAGGGCCAGGGCTCAACAACCTTCAGTGCCAAAGTGGTCAGTGTGGGCAGGCAAGGGCAACCCCCCAAAAGCACTATTCTCACAGTCTTCAGCAAGACAAACAGGGAAAGGCCCTTGTGCCTGGCAAAACTTTGCCTGGTAAATAATTGATGTCCTGCCGTGTGTTCTTTTATTCAGAAATGCCTTTGAAGTTCCCCCTCGCCCTTGCCGCAGGGATTTAGGGGGCGGGGAGGATGTGAGGAAAGGAACTACAGAAGAGGAACAGCAGTGTGTGATCAGGAAGATGGAAAAACTAAAGCCATTTCTGGTATCTGTTCAGGTCTGAAGTCAATAATTGTAACTTTTAATCAAGCAAGGATTCCTAGCAGCCAAGAGCCAAAAAAAGAGAAGATGGGGAAGAATTGAAAAGCAGTTCTTAGTAACAGCTGTGGGTGCTAGACCGACAGCTCCCTCCTGGGGAGGTGACAGTTGGTGAAAACAGTCTGCAGCAGGCAGGAGTTTACCTGGGCAAGAGCAGCCAGCCGGGCCTCACAGGGACTAATTATGAAAATATGATTACAATGGATTAGTAATCTTGTCAATCAAAGCCACATGCCAGGTAGCACCTGGCAGTGGGTGAAAATGCCACAGGACAGAAGAATGTGATGTTGGGGTTTTTCTTGTACAAAACGTTCCTCCCCAGGAGAGAAAGTCTTCCAGGTCCAGGGGATGAGGTTGTACAGTAGAGACACTAACAGGTCCTTTGGGGAGGTGTATGGGGGTGGAGGTTCTCAGTAGGACAGCCCTAATGTGTCTGAATTTGAAATTCTGGCTGGCATCCTCTTATTGCCACCCATGAGAATTGGCCCAAAGCTTCCTGTTTTACATAAGTCTGTAAAGAAATCATTATTGTCTTCCCATGGCAAAGTAAATGAGTTTAAGAAATGATAATGGTAGTAAGACTAACCGCACTACCTTTTCCTGAGCACACAGAATGTGCCTGGCCCTGTATCCAGCACTTTGTCATTTTTATCACATTTAATGCTTACAAAACCCTAGGAGACAAGCACTATCTCTCTACTGAATAATCAAAAGCTCACAGATGGTGTGAACATCACACCACAGAGAGCAGTAGATGAACTATACTCCAGAGCTCATTCGCATTAGCACGGGGTTCTACTGCATGTTGCAAATGGCAACCCCAAACCCAAGCTCCTCCCTCTGCCTTGGCTACAGCCATAAAAGCATCCTTACTCACAGTGTCAACTCTGTAAAAAGAAAGGGAGGCAGCAGAGTCCAGAGGGCAAGACACTGAACTGGGAATCAGAAGAGTGGCAAAGAATGACTGTTAATTGAGTATTTACTGTGCCCTGCCCTGGTATAAAATGCTTTAGCTATGTTTTAATGTTAATTCTTTAAATAAATGCACAAGAAGGTATTATGATACTACTGCATTGGTGAGAAAATAGAATTTCAAAAAGTTAGGGAAATTGCCCAAATGCTATAAAACTTGCAAGTCAGAAGAGAAATTCTAAACCAGGTTGTTCTGATCTCTGAGATTCATGTGAGAGTTTTAACAAATACTCATCAACCTTTGGCCTGACCCTGTAGGCATAGCACACAGCTAAAGAATAATTCCTCTGCACGTCCCTTCTCCGTCCATAAACAGTGATAACATTTGTCAAGTCACAGATACTGAGCCATCATGAGGAAAGTGACTTGGGGGTGGGGACAGATCAATTCATTGAACTATTGCTTGTAAGAAATTGTAGAATGACTTTCAATTTTCATTCATTACTTCTCAGTGTTAAAGAATCTGAGCAAGGCACACAGATTTATTTTCTAGCTTTGGTTTTTAGAACATGAGACGTGGAGATGTGATTAATTTTTTTAAAAAAATAATGTTTTTGTAACCCTGTTACAGCAAAAAAATAATAATACATCAGTGAAATATTAATTGAGCTGCCACCTCGGCTATACTCAACCTCTGTTCAAGCACTTACTGTCTACTCCTAGGATTATTTATTTAGTTGGTTTACAAATCTCCACCACACCCCTGTGAATAAGAGCTGAATGTATAAATCATGTCTTGTGCACTTCTATGTCCCCAGCCCTGAGCCCAGAGCTGGGAGCCGTGCTGAGCAGATACTCAGCCCAGCAATGTTTTATGGGTTCGCTCTAGCTAATCTGATGTGGAGGTAGAAAGATAAACTAAAGGATCTCTTCACTTCCTTTTAAGGCTTAACATTCCATAGTCCTGGGGAGAAAGGGATATCAGTGATATATAGGAGGTATTCACTCCTCAGACTTATACTCTCTCTTAGTGACCTGAAACAAAACAAACCTTTAATAAAAAAGTGTGTGCACACCGGCCTTTTGCAGTGACGGATGGCGCTGTCAGAAACTTGATGGGTAGCAGGAGCTACCATGAAAAAGGATCTATACATGAAGTACACAAAGGAATAAGGCAAGTATATTCCAGCCACGGTGATAGATTCTCCCATTTCAGAGATACCACCCCCTCATGTACAGCAAGCAAAAGAGACTGAAAGAGAATTCTTATAAAGAGGGCTGATGAATGCATTTCAATGCTTTGAGCGATATGTATGTGAATCCTGGGAACTAGAGACTGAGTCTATTGACAAACCCAGCAAATGCAGGAATATGTCAAAGTTCAAAAACAGCCTTAAGCATCAGTGTCTTCTCAGTGACTAGTATCCAGTTGGCCTTGAATATACGATTCGCACTGAGAGCCTATTCCTGTACCTCCACCTAAGACTGCAGTGTGAAACCAGTGTTTTAGGGAAGAAGAAAAAAAGAAAAGAAAAGAAAAAGAAATCTTTAAGATAGCTGAATCAGGGACCAGTGGTTAGCATAATGGCTATGTCTCTTGACTCCCATGTAGTCGACTGCAGTTTGAGTCCCGCACCCGGTGGCTTACACTCAAGCCAGGCGCTTGTGCGTGCGTGCCCAGAATCCCAAGAGGAGAATGGAGAAGAAGAGACAGCTGCGTGGTCATGCCCCCCCCAGAGGGGTGATTTCTTGCTTTCTATCTCTCTGTCTCTCTCTGTCTTTCTGGCAAGCGCACGTGCCCTCCTATAGCAAAAACCTCTCAAAAAAAAAAAAAAAAAAAAAAAAAAAAAAAAAAAAAAAGTTGAATCATCCCTTTGAAATATGCCAGTCACTCCTTATCCAAACAACAACTTCAAAATCAAGGGCATTTTAAGAAAAGAGAATCCACTTTGAGTTCCGAAGAAATAAAATTCATGTTGTACTTTTAGGTCAAAGGAAATGACTCGTGAGTTTTCCTAGCAGTGCTTAAAGCAGCTCAATAGCTTTTCATTTCTTCCAGGAGCAAGTCTCAATGCTTACACCCAATGAATGGTCTTTAAGTCTCTACCTAACAGCATCCCAGCCCACTCCTCCTCCCTTGTGTTCTGTGTGATGAACGAGTCACCTTTGTCTATGCCTCCCAAACATGGCAGTGTAGTCTTGCCATCATGCCTCTACATAGGCTATTCATATCTTCTAGATGCCTCTCTACTCTAGAAAATCCTCAACTATTTCTTAAAACAGCTCCAAGTGCTTCTTTCTCCAGGAATCCTTTCCCGAAGTCTCAGTTCATACAATCTCTTTCCTTTCTGGCTTAACCCATAGGCCCAGAATCTTATAGTGGGCTTTATTATGATTTAATAGTTCCCTATAGTCATGTATTTAATGAATCCAATGAGAGAAGGAAATCAATAGCTGATATTTACTTAGTATTTAATACACTTGAGTCATTAACTCCTTTTAAACATTAATCCTCCCAACCAATCTGTGTGGTAGCTCCAACATTGTCCCCACGTTACAGATGAGATTAATTGAGGCACAGAGAGGATAAGTATCTAACTCAAGACCAGGTATGAGTCCAGATCCATCTGAGACCTTGACCATTGTAAGGCCATAGCTTGTAATTGTCCTGGATCTCTCACAGAACTGTATATTGCTATGAATTTCATTCATTTCTAATGGAAGAAATTTTAGAATGCCATCAATTTTTCCCATGAATTTTTGATGCTTTTTGCTTACTCAACATTTATTGAGAATTTGTCAAGAATTATGCCAGGAACTGTGCTAGGTCCTAGGGATAAGACAATGAACAAGACATGCCCTGGCCTTCAAGGAGTTCATAGTCCTAGACTAGGAGTACAATCACTACTGGAACTGAATTACTGTAAACACAAGCCAATTACTGGTCACCTCAACCAGGGATGTGTGCAGTGGCCACTTAGCTCAAAGAAACACTAAGCTGAAGGGAAACCACTGGACTGATGTTTTCAAGTGCTGGAGAACACTAGACAGCATTTCAGAGTTCCCTGAACTCCCTGTAACATGCTGGGTGACATCCAGCAAGACATATTATATCTATTCAATTGAAAAGTTGGACAACAATAGTGAATTCACAATTTGGTCTACATCAGAATTTCCTGTTCAACAACTTTTTTATTATTATATTACTAAGTAAATATTTGACAAACTGGGAATGAATTAGGGAGTGAATGAATGTCTAAGCTGATCTACCATGAGACTTGGAACAACCAAAACAGAGGGAGCTTTCAGCTATCACCATTTAATGACATATGATTGATGCTCATTATTGTGGATTCATTATTACAGATTCATTATTGTGTGAATCTGTCTACTCACTAAAATTTATTTATAAGCCCCAAATCCATACCCATGGCACTTTCACAGTCATTAAAAGACATGCTCAGGGTGGCAAAAGAGAGATTCAGTGAGTTGCCTTAAGTATATCATTCTAGCTGAGGTCAGACAAGGAAATTTTCTATACTAGAGACAAGTGAATATTTTGCAATCTGTCTAGTGCTACTTTTTTTGCATTTTTTTCATTTTTGTGATTTTGCTATTCAAACATAGCACCACTGAAATGCTGCCTAGTGTTCTCAAATGCAAGAAGACTATTATGTGTCATATAGAGACAATATGTGCATTAGATAGGCTTAATTCAGGCATAAGTTGTAGTGTTCAATGTTAATGAATCAATAGTATATGTAAGTTCACAAGTTCAATGTTAATGAATCGACAGTATATGTATGTTCACAAGGTCAATGTTAATGAGTCAACAGTATATATAATGTACCTTTAAACAAAACACCACCTAAGACAAGGTTGGCATTAATCAACTCACAAAAACATTGTGTGTGATCAAAAGCTCATAGGAATCTAACCCTGTATTTCCTGTAGGAGCATTGATTCAATATTTACTACTTCTGTGATCATGTCAACTTTTCAATCATTAACTATTATAATAATGAGAATCAACTATATTTCTTTTGACTGTCCAAGAAAAGAAGTTTCTACAAAAACCTCCAGGCCAGTTCTCAGTGAGTTAGCTATGACTCTACAAGTATAATCTCTAGGAAAAAAGTGAGAGAAAGAAGAAAGTATTGATAATGCTTTGCACGTCTTTGATAAGCATGACAGTGCGACAAAGCCACTCCTCAAGACAGAGTAAGTGTGGAGATAACAGTATTGCTTTTCAATATAAACCATTAAGCATTATTGGATTTTTTAACCACAGTTTGTTTAAACTGTGGCTACTAGTTTATGATGAGAAAAATAAAAGGAAAAATTCAATTCATTAATTCCCCCTTGACCTTCCAGAAATATACTCACAAATCATTTTCTTCCCAACAGACATATTTTCTTTTTCCTTCAGTTTCTTGATCTGTAAAATGGGTAAAATAACTACTTTTCTCATATGGTCCTCATACAAACTACACGAAGTGATATATATATAAAAGACTTACCAACATGACACTGGACCATAAGCAATAGTTATGAGGAAGGCACACATAAGCTGATGGGGCAGGAAGATCATTCTTTCTTGAGGGTTCTTCTTGGGAAGAACCTTTCAGGTCATAGATGACCCCACTTACCTCCTTCCTGTTGCAGTCATTTGGTCTGGGTGACCATCTTTACTTTCATGCAGCTCTTGTCTGGACCAATCAGTTGTTAAAAGTAGTGTTAAGAACATGAGCTTTGGAGTCATGGAGATCTGTGTTTGAATTGTGATTCAAACACTTATTAGTTAATTGGGTGCAAGTTAAGGAACCTCAGTTTCCTCACCTGGAATATAGGGATAATATCTCCCTTGAATGACTGGTAAGAAGATTTAATAAGGTTGCATTAGTCAGGCTCCCCTGAGAAGTAGATGCCAAGTCATAATTAAAGTGTAAGAAATTTATTAGGATGGGGAGTGTTGCTTAATGGGTAAAGAGTTTCTGTCTAAGGTGATGAAAAAACATTCAGAAATAGCAGTGGCGGTTGCACAACATTGCAAATATCATTAGTGTATTAAACACTTAAAAATAGTTTAAGTGGCAAATTATAACATATTTTACCATAATTTGTATGAAATGAATTTACCAAAGGAAATACCTATGAGATAAAATGGGAAAGGTTAGCTTTGGAGAGCCATCAGACTACAATGTAGGTTTGACTCCAAGTAAAAGAGAGAGGGAGAAAAGGCAGGCAGGCAGGCAGACAGGCAAAGTTTTAGAATGCAATGCAGTTCTAAGGAATGTTTAGTAAGGCCACCACAGGTTCCACTTTCTCCCAGGAATGAGCCTCCTTAGTGTCTCTGCCATGCTCAACCACTGGCTGAGAACGGACCATAGAAATAGAAAACATATCGATGGCAAAAGGCATTCATGAGAGAGAGCACAGGAGCTGGGGCTGTTAGTCAGTTACATTCTCTGACGTCAGAGATGTGAAAGGTACAACCTCCTAACTGCCACAGTGATAATTCACATTAAGGTACTTGATACCCTGAAAAGACGTTACAGAGTAAAGTAGTGGTTAAGTTCTACAGCAACTATTAAAATCTTCATTATCATCTTCAATTGTGAACACCATGATCTTTATCTCAGTAAAATTTGTTCAAAGAAACAGGCAACCAACTCTAAATCATTCCCCTTTTGTGCTAGTTGTAATAAGCTTGACTGATTGTAGTCTCATCTAGACAGCTTACATGATATGTAAACATTAGAGTTGTTAACCTTCCATGTCTCTTACAGGTACTGGAGGACTGTAAGGTATGAGTCAAAAGCAACATATAAGCCAAGAGTTGAAAACGAACGTATATACAGGACATTCCGATTCTGCAGCCTTCAGTGACTTGAAAGAGATGGCATTGGCCTCCACAGACTTGGAGACTGCCACATCATCCATCTCTCATCTCCATGCCACTTCCTTCCCTGCAGCACCAGTAACCAGGAGAGAGAAGTCAGCATGGACTTTCTTTCATCAAAAGTGGACCAAGAAGCAGTTTCAAAACAAGTACTACCATCTTGCTCTTCATTGCAGCAAGATTTATAACCCTGTAATGTTCCATTTAGACACCTAGGGTGATTCCTTTGCCCTAAAGACAATATGTGTTTCATTCTATATTCCCTCAAGAAATAAGAGTATGACACTCAACGATAATGGGGGAAAAATGACTTCTCTGTCTTCTCAAAAAGAGAAGTTAGTCATTTTTGTTAAAAGTGAAGTGAATGACTGGGAGAAAAAGGTAGGAAAAGACAGATTTAGACAGTTTTTTTTTTTTTTTTTTTTTAAGTTTTGAAAGTGTTGCCATTTTCCAGTCATTTAATTAGGTGAATTCTTTCTTTTATCCATTCCTTAGGAGCGAAATAAATCTACAAGGAAGTAATAAAATCTTAAAAATAGAACTCATTTCTGTTGCTATTCTTTCTACCAAGTAATAACTGTTCATTGCTTTCCCATGATGATTCCCATTGCTCCTACCCCTGCTTATGAAGTATCTCTCTGGCCAAAGGGCTAGACATGTGGTCCATGACTGGCCTAAGAAATAATCAGATCACTCAAACTGACCAATCAGAGTCCTTCCCTGATATGTTATATGCAAAGGCAGAGAAGGAGAGGCAGTGGGTAAGAGGCAAAGGAGTTTTTTTTCTCCAAAGTAACCTTGAATTATTGAAGTCCATACTTCCCTATACCACATTAAAAAAAAAAAAAATATATATATATATATACATATACATATACACACACACACACACATATAAATGAATGAAATGATACAGAGCAGCAGAAACAAAAATATATATACATATACATATACACATATATATGTATATACATATATATATACACACATGTGTATATATACATAGATATATATGTATACACATTTATATGTTTATATATACCTAAAAACAGGAAGAATCCATCAATACTGATGATACTCAAACTCTCAGTCTAGTCATTCCTAAGCCAGCTCTACTCCCTTTCCCAACACTAATGGATGGGCAGTTCTACATAAGATGTCAAGAGTTCACAAGAAAGAAAGTGGCTCTCAGACAATATCCCTGAGGACAAATACCTCCGATTAGGAGAAAGGATTACATTTATAGAATGTATTCTCTGTATCTTCTGATAATTGCCCTCTGATTACAATAGAATCCATATTAACATTGTAGAAGGATGGAACTAAGGTGCCTCACATTAACTGAGAACATTGCATTTTGGAGACTGCACATAAGCTAAAGAAAATTTAGTGTTTATTCCTTTGAGATTAACTAGAGATCTAAATGTCACCTGGTCTCTTAGCACCAGTGGGCAAAGAGGATAATTAAATTTCTTAATATTCTACAAACCAGACTGACCCTGAGGGAGATCAGTTATTAAGAGAGCCCAAGTAGAATGATCATTTGGGATCACAAGAAGTTCTTAATTCTAGAATCCTTAGAACCAAGATCCAAGATAACAAGCCAAAACAGGGATTAAAGCAGAGGTTCAATATCAGGAAACTATTGCTCAACCCTCCTTTCATTTGAAGATAACACTACTTGTTCCTTTGGATGATTTGATCCATACTGCGGATGCAGATTGATTAAGAAGGCTTTTAGCTTTCCAGGTGGGAAGGGAAATAGAAACCTAGCAGTCTTCCTTCCCTGTCTTCCTGCTCACATCCAAGCAGGGTATGATACACAAGACCAATCCCCTGTCCAGAAGTACAGATAGAAGGAAAAGCAGGGTTGTGCCACACTGAGCTCTCAGGTGTAACTCATCTGCTGATCTTGGGTACAGGTACAGCTAAGAGGGACACACTCCACAAGCCTCTCAAGGAAGATGGTCATAACCACCTTCCAACCATCTCTCTACCAAGTCCACAGTGCTTGCCTCCCCTGGAACTGGCAGGGTCCTTAGAATGGAAAAAGATCTTGCCCTTTGGCTGGATACATTGAATAATTCCTTCTGCTAAAAAGGCAACTCCAAATATCGACCCCAGTCTTCATCTGGAAGATGTAGGTTAGACAGGACACTGTCAAATAATGTAATTATAGGAATGATTTCATCCAGTTGTTGGAAAAACAAATCCCATCTTGCCCCCAGTTCCAACACTACCTCTGACATTTATCATTCGAAAGCTATTATCTCAATTGCCATACAGGTATCCTATTGGACAGAAGATCCGGTTTTCATAGATATCTATGTATAAAAATATCTTTCATGAACAAATCATTTCATATGATTGTACAATCATATGAAGCTCATGAAGAAACTATTTGCTCCTTTCCTTTGAACCTTTACTGCTTTTCCTGCTCTGGCTCCAAGAATATTGCAAGAGAGAGACAAAAACTACCTGACTGGATTTACACCAGTACCTGCTAGGTCAGCTCAACTGGGTCCTCACTGCTCTTGACAGTCTCTCTTCACATCAGATACATGGATGTCTTTACTTTGACTCCAAATTGCAGTTCCAATCACAAGTCTTCTAAACCATTCACACTGTTTCAAGCCTTCAGAACAAATGTATCTTTTTACTTCACACACAAGATCCTTAAAACATAGAGCATCTGGGACCAGCAGAAGGAGTAATGATTATGTCTCTGGACTCCCATGTAGTCGAACACAGTTTGAGTCCCAGACATGGCGGCTTGAAACTCATGTCACTCACGTATGTATGCGTGTCCAACATCCTGAGAGGAGAATGAAGAAGAGATTGCAGCATAGCCATCCCCACTGGGGAGCAATTTCTCGCTTTCTGTCTGCCTCTCTCTCTCTCTCTCTCTCTCTCTCTATCTCTATCTCTCCAGTAAGCACATGCACCCTATAGCAAAAAAAAAAAAAAAAAAAAAAAAAAAACTCTGAAAAAAAATATCTAGAGCATCCACTATGACCTACTTTATCTCACATCTGTCCCTATTTCTCCCTTCTCTTTGTAACCATTCTCTCCCCTCCTACTTACCTCAACACTCTAGCCTCTTAACTATAGTTTTTCTCTTCAGCCTTCTCCCTTTCAATCCATTCTTAGTATTACCTGCCAGGTTAATATTATTACAGTACCTCTTTGATCATTTCACACACATTCTGATTTTTCCTTACCTAAAGAAAGAACTTCTTAGTTCATCTCTCAAGGCCTCACCCTCAGCCTGCATAGAATTGCACCCCATTTTTTCCCTATAGATTGGCATTTCCTTACCTCTGTGCCCTTGCTCAAGTCATTTCTGCAACTTACAATGTGCTTTCTTCATTACCTGCTATCCAAATTCTCCCTACAACCTCAGACCCAGATGATGTGCCACTGACTACAGGAAGCCATCCTGATATAGTTCTCTCTTCTGTTCTCTCTTATCTCTTACAGAGCTCTCTGTAATATTGTCAATTCATACATAAGCAGGTATCCACATGCTAGACACCACATTACATATGAGGGGGGTCTTCAAAAAGTTCATGGAAAACACATATTATGAAAAAACTATGCAAAGATTTTTAAATTTTGGCACCAAAATAAACTGTGCTTTAATTCTATTTTTCCATGAGCTTTGAGAAGGCCCTTCCTATATATGTCAAAAACTGAGTCCTTGAGGAGAAGTGAGAGTTACCCAAAAGAAGAATAGAGAAATGAAACACTGGCTTAGGCACAGAGAGAATGATGTATTCGAAGAACCACATATGGAATGTAAATTAGAACAACCACTGTGGAAAACAGTGTGAGGATTCCTCAGAAATCTAAAAACAGAATTACCATATGGATCCAGCAATCACGCTATTGGGTGTATACCCAAAGGACAGGATATCACTCAGTCAGAGACACATCTGCACATCCATGTTTATCGCAGCATTATTCACAACAGCTAAGTCATGGAATCAACTTGAGTGTCCGACAACCAATGAATGGATTGGGACAATATGGAACATATACATGCTGGGATACTACTCAGCCATAAACAACAACAAATGCCTGTCATTTGACACAAAATGGATGAGCCTAAAAGATACAATGCTTAGAGAAATAAGCCAGACTGAAAAACAAATACCATGTGTTTCTGCTAACATAGACCAAATGGTCACACTCTATGGCTGAAACTGAAGGTCTCAAAGGCATAGAGACAGTAATAGTAGGTACTAGGAACTGCCTGGAAAAAAAGAGTGGCTAGGGGGTTCATGAGAAAACTTACAATGGAAACAAGAATGCACATAACTAAGAATGCACATAACTATAGCTATGGTATAGTGTACCACAACAGAGCAAAAAAACATGGACAATTTAATATATAATTCAAAATAACTAGAACAATTAACAAATGTGCAAAACATAGGTAATGTTCAATGTTGAAGAAGATGAATATCCTTGATGATAACATCTACTATATGCATGCTTTAAAAAAACATACTATATCCCACGAAGATATACATTATTTATATGTAAACCAGAAATTTAAAAAAAAAAAAAAAAGCAAGCACATATGATTCAGTATAATTGAAGCAGAAAATCCTGAGATGTTGGAGTATAAGAGAAAAGACTGGAAAGGGAAACACATCAACTCATACAGTGGCTTATAGACTATGAAAAATCTAGGACTTGATCCTGACTACACAGGAGAACTACGAAGGCTGATAGAAGAGTATATGATCCTTTTTGCATGTTGTAAGACCTTTCTGCCAAGAGCATGAATTAAAAGATCAAGCTACTATAATAATATACACAAAAGATGAAGGTTCCATGATGATAGAAAGGACTGATTTAAGAGCTATTAAGAAGGTAGAACCAATGTGATTAGCCAGTGATTACATGAAAGAGCGGGTAAAAGCCAAGGATAATGCTCAGGTCTCTGGCTTAGAACCAAATGGTCACACTCTATGGCTGAAACTGAAGGTCTCAATGGCATAGAGACAGTAATGGTCTCTATTGGAGGGAGCTGAATAAGATGTCTGTGGGGGGATTTCAAGCCATAACATTCAACTAGCCAACAGTTAGGTACATGGAGCTGGGGTTTAACAGAATAACCTCGGCTTACGTTTTCATTTTGGGTATCATTGGCGATAGGTAATTGAGGCACTGCAAATAAGTTAAATGAACACAGAAAAAGTGCATAGCAGGAAGATAGACGAGGGCTATGGTAAATACAAATATTTAAAGGATATACAGGAAGAAGCTTTCAGGAAGAAGACAAGAAAAGGGGAGCCCGGGATGTAGAGGGAATAACCAGAGAGTGTGACATCATACAGGTCAAAGAAAATTTCAAAGAGACGACACAAAGGCAGGTAATTATCCTTTGGATATGGGCACAAAGAGATCACAAATGCCATGGAGAAAATGTTTCCCAAGGAATGGCGGGACCAGATGTCAGTCATGCTGTTATGATGCTTACTATATACAGCTTGACATGGCCTATTTGAGTGTCTTCTGGCACTCCTTTAAGACCATCAGGTCTAACTGAGGGAGCCAAGGGACCACCACCTGTGTACCTTACACAGGTCCTCACAGGTGAGACAGTTAAAAAAAAAAAAAACTATAGAAAATAAATGCAAATTGGGATGCCTGCAGAGCGCAGTGGTTAAGTGCATCAGGAATCAGATCCCACATAGTGGACCATAGTGGTTTGAATTCCAATCCCAGAGGCTTGAGAAACACACTGGGTGCATGTTGCGTGCATGCCTGAAATCCTGACGAGATGAAGTGATGGAGGAAAGAGGATTGTGGTGTAACCCCAGCTTACTGGGGAGCTCTCTTTCTGTCTCTGGTGAGTATATGTGTCCTCTAGCAATTAATTTTTTTAAAAGAAATAAATGCAAATTGACGTTCCCACTTTGAATAACTTTATCTGGAAGCATCATAAAAGTTCCTGGTGAAGGCAGACAGAGAAGATGCTTACAACTGCACACTGACCTTGTGTGGCTTTTGTGTCTCTCCCCCCATTTCCAAGCATTAAATTAGTCATGCCCTTTCTTCCCACCTCTCCTCCTGGGTCAATAGATACGGTCTTTCTGGTCTAATTAGACTCCTAAATGAGCTCTAGAGGCCTAAGGTAGAGCCTGGGCCATGGGATCCAAATCACCCTTCCTTCTTCTGTCTAGTTCTATTTAGTTGATGCTGCAAAAAAAAAAAAAAAAAAAAAAAAAAAAATAAATAAATAAATGGGGTTGGTTTTGCTTCTGATTATTTCTGCTGGGGCCCTTGTGTGACCTCTCTCAGAGAGGGTGACCACTCATCATTCACATGCCACAGAAGAGATCTATATCAGCTACAGTCAAATAACTATCATTTATTAAGCACTTACTATGTGCCAAGTTTCACACTGACCTTCCCACAGAGGTTCAATCACATCACAGTGCTGCTAGAAATCTTCACTGGGTCTACACTGTTCAAAGAATAAATTTAATTTGTTTCCCTTTTTTCTTTTTTAAGAAATATTTTATTTAACTTTATTTACTTACTTATTTTAATTTGACCAGAAAGAGACAGAGCAAGGGTGAGAGGGAAAGTGAGAAAGCAAGCCACCAGGTCTGGGACTCCAACCGTGGTTGGCCATGTGGGAGTCCAGCGGCCTTAACCACCAGGCTACCTGCTGGCCCTGTCTCTATTTCTTTTTTAATATATTTTTTCAAAATAAAGCAAAACAAAAACTAAGACATATATTAGGCTAAAAAAGCTATTATCACATTGCAAAAACATATTTGGACTTAATGCATTCTATTGTTTATTTCTCTAACAAGGTTTATCCTAAAAGAATGTCCCAACTGAACAAAACAGAAAAAGGAAAGATTTCTTTTTCCCTGACTTTAGTATGACACCAACCACATTTTATCAGTGTCAGGGTTCATTCTAATGAGGTGCTTACACAAACATTCCCCAGTACAAACTATCTTTTAAAAAAAGGAAAGAAAAATCCTCAAAACTGAAACACTAAGGGGACAAGAAAACATTTAGTAAGGGATGATGAGTATTAATTACTACTGTAAATTACCCAAAGAGGTCTCAGACCAGGGAAGTAGAAAATATGGTAATAGATGGGACCAGCAGTTGGCGTAATGGCTATGTCACTGGACTCCCATGTATTCACCACGGTTTGAGTCCCAGACCCAGCAGCTTAAACGCACGCCAGATGCATGTGCGTGTGTGCCCAAGATCCCGAGAGGAAAATGGAGGAGAAGGTATTGCAGCATGGCCGTCCCCCTGGAGGGTCACTTTCTGTCTGTCTGTCTCTTTCTGTCGAGCACATGCACCCTATAGCAAAAACGTCTCAAAAAAAAAAAAAAAAAAAAAAAAAAAAAAAAAAGAAAGAAAGAAAAGAAAAGAAAATACGGTAATAGACACTTAAAATTAAGAATTTGTTTCTTCACCATTCATGCCAGTTATCATGTATCACCTCTTGGCTCCAAAATCACCCTTCACCGCCTGCTCTGTGAAAATTAACTTGGTCCTTCCTTTCAATAGCTCTCCTTTGCCAGTAGCATGATGTTATATCTGTGGAAGGCACTGAAGAGACACTTCAGCAAAAGGAGTTTTTCTTCCTGGTTCCAGTGTGCTCACTGGGCAGGTTTCTGCAGCACCGGTAGCTTCCCAGGCCCAGTTCCTGCTCTGCAGGCGGCTTCTCTGGAGTCTGGCTTCCACTGCACACACAGCTTATCAACCATCAGTTCCTTTGGTGCAGGCAGATTTCTGAGCACCAAGCTTCTGAGGTGCACAGGAGTCAGCAGTACTTAGGAAGTCTATAGCCAAGAGGCTCCAGGGAGACGCTTCTCTGTGACCGCTTTCTCTCCACCATAGAGGGTGGGTACATTGCCTCCAAGTTCCAGAGAGTAGATTTCTAGCAAGTTCTACCAGTTCAGCAACACAGAGACTTCTCTGCTGTTTAGTGAGTCATGGTCATGTCCTCTCCAAAGGTTCGGGTTTCAGCCTAGGGCGTAGAGGGAATCTCTGACCAGGACATACTCTCTGAGCCCTAGGGTGAAGGCTGCTCCGTAAAGCTGACATTTTTATTTCCTTTAGAGCCCTCTTTACCGCTTACTAGCCTCTCTCTCATTATTTCAACCCTCTGTAATAATTAATAATTATTTATACCAAACTTTCCTTATTCAAATTACTATGACTGCTGTCCCCTAGCTCATCCCTGATACCATTATATACACCCACCCCCCCACACACACACACATACACACACACACACACACACGCAAACACACTCTCTAAGTTGTAAAATTAGTATAACCTGTTTTAAGGCCCTACTGTGCCCCCATTTTCAAAAAAAAAGTAAATTTTTGCTACATTGAAGATGATTATATTTATTTTTTCCCCTCACAATTGCTCTGTAAGTCAGGCATCTCACCTCTATTTTATAAATGGGGAACTGACATGTTGAGGGGGTAACTTACTTACCAAGCTCATAAAGCCATATGGGATGTTCTACATAGTAGCCCCAAGACTGACAACCACATCTTTCCAAAACTGCCAAAATAATTTTACTAAGATTAAGAATTGTTTTGACTATTTTTTCCTTCTTCTCTTAGGAATCAGAATTCAAACCCAGGCTAACTGATTCAGAAACCCATGCTCTTAACTGCTGTAATAACCTACTTCCCAATATTTTGTCTGCCATTTGGTAGCACATGTGGGATAAAAAAATAACTTCTAGTACAGATTTCAGGACTTCCCTGGACTTTGGGGAAATAAACTCTTTATAAAATTCTGCCCATGTCAAATTTTGCAGGCTGCAGCAGTGAAGGGGCATGGCCAGAGATTGAGGAAGGAGAGCTGATATCAATCAAGTCCCTTTTCCATGTTTCTCTTGATAACTGATGTCCCTATCAGGAGTCGGCATTTTTAATAAAGGAGACAATTACTAGTCTCAAGACTGGCAGCTGTGTCTCTCCAAAACTGGAGAAGATGTTTACCTAAGATTAAGGATCATTTTTTTTCCTAGCCTCCCACTTTAAAAACAAACAAGCAAAAATCCACCTGCAAAGCATTTGTTGGGGAATTGTTAATGACTTATTAAATCCCAAATCATTATTAAAAAGAAAAAAAAAACCTTGCATCTGCAAAGGCTTAAATATTGTGATCCAGTCTCCTCTCTAGAATTCACATTAACCTCCAAAGGAGTGGTGCCAATAGATAAACAGAGGAAATGCCAAACAAACAAGAGCACTTTAAAGCAAAATCCTTCCTTGGAAAAATAGCTACATCTTTTTTTATTTTAGTTAAGTCCTGGCGTAGAACTTTGTTTTGCCTGAATCAGAGACCAAGGTGGGCTGCCAGTAAGAACTCCCTGGTGCCCACTGGAGAAAGTCCAGCCTTACAGGCCAGAACGCAAGGCCTTTTAAAGACTCACTTTGCCTTATCGGCATAGCTGCATCTTCTCCACACCCAGGGCTAAATTTTAGCCAGGACTCACTGGAATAGCTCCTCCGCTCATTAAAATATTGCAATACTTTGTACTAAGTAAACAGCCTTTTCCCCAAGATCTCACTACTCCCCCTACCCTCACAATCCAGCTACTAATGAGTTAAATGTTTGGCATAATTGGGAGACCTCAGGGTCTCTGCCAGTATAAATTCTCAGTCATCCATGTTTCTGCCAATCTTGTGTGGCTTTTGCCAGAGTAGTAGAGGACCCCAACAAGGCAAAGGGCATCCCTGACTTTGAAACCTATGGCTGACACTCTGGAAGACTAGTGTTTAGTACCTATATAGACTCCCATGGCTGTGACCACTCACCACTGGCCTGCGTTTCCCTGGGATCAGTCTCATGTAACTAGAGCTTCTGGGGACATTAGCTCTAAGATATTCTGGGTTTAACAAGGAAAGATGGGCATTCTAATAAACTATATTTGTGAAATGTTTGCTAACAAATATTGAACATTTGAAAACCAGATATTAGGAAGAAATGAGAAATCTCGAGTGTGATTGGTGTGAGTTCAGTGGATGCTGAGATGGCTTGACACCATGAACCTTAAAGGAAAATGATTGAAAGGGTCTGGTGCAATTTCCCCAAGTCGTATCACAACTCATACTAGGATATTATTCAGCTAGTTACAGAACAAATCAAAGATTCTAATCATCTGTAAAATGTAAAAATAGTATGGAAGTTATTAGAATAATGCCATGATTGATTTTAACTACAAACTATATCATCTGGCAAGCAATTTTATAACAAATATAATTTAGCTATATGTGAGAATAAAGATAAAAGTTACTAGTTTATATTTATGTTATATTACCACAACAAGTGTGTGTGTGTGTGTGTGTGTGTGTGTGTGTGTGTGTGTTTTAAGAGAGATTTTTGCTAGAGGGCACATGCACACACCAGAGAGACAGAGAAACAGAAACCGGGAAATCACTGCCCAGGGGAGATGGCCACACCGCAATCCCTTTTCCTCTCTGGATTTTGGGCACACACGCACATGTGCCTGGCATGAGTTTCAAACCACTGGGCCTGGGATTTGAACTGTGGTCAGCCATGTAGGAGTCCAGTGACACAATCATTACATCATCTGCTGGTCCCAACAAGTGTGTTCTAATTTCAACTGTTCATGACCCAATATGTTACCCTCCTATCAAATCAGCTTATGCTTGTTGAGTAGTCTTTGCTTCTACTTTGACCTGACCAGTCCCAAAAATATCCACTTTTTTCATCCACTCAGATCAGTTCCTCAAAGATATTTCTAAATCTCTTTCCTAGAGTTTCGTCCCACCTCTCTTTAACTACCAGTAATGGAGTGAAAGGTGTCTCCTAAATGTCATGTCTACTTGGATTCACACAATGGGACCTTATTTGAAAATGGGATTTTGTATTTATAGATGCAATGAGTTAATACGAAATCATACTGGATTGGAGTAGGCCCTAAATCTAATGCCTATGCCCTTGTAAGAAGGGATTATATTATACAGGCAGACAGAAGCCACCATGGGAAAATGGAGACAGAGCTGAGTGACGCAGCTACCAGTCAAAGAATGCCAAAGACTGCCAGGAACCACAAATGCTAGGAAAGAGGCATGGAACTAGTTTTGCCCTGAAAGCTTTCAGAGGAACCAAGTCTGACAACACTCATTTTGGACTCCTGGCCTCTTGACCTGTAAGAGAATAAATTTCTGTTGCCTTAAGCCACTTCGTTTGTTGATTTTTATGGCAAACCTAGAAAAGTTAGAGTACCTTTAATACCAATGTCCCACCAGTGATGCCACATTTCAGTTTGTATTAGAACCACCTGGAAGAGTTGTGAAACCACTGAGTAGAGGGCTCCAACCCCAGTTTCTGATTCAGTAGGTCTGAAGTGGGGACTGAGAATGTGCGAGTCTAACAAGTTCCCAGGAGAGGCCGATGCTGCTGGTCTAAGGATCACATTTTGAGAACCACTGACATATACCATCCATTTAAGCACTTAATTGCTTTCGATTTAGAACTGTATTACATCATATCTTACATCACGTTTATAATCAGCTCATAACTGCAAAGTCTGCCTTCTCAGTGATCCCAGGAGTGCCACAAAACCCACACTTCAACCTACTTTTGTTTATCCATAGGACAGAATGGTGGCTGGCACTAGCAAAGTTAAATAGCCCAAGCATAACAGTTGAAAATGCTAACTCTGTGCTCTTAAACCCTATTTCCTTATTTTTAAAATGGGGTTAGTGGAGGATCAGCAGATGGCATAGTGGTTATGTTGCTGGATTCTCACATAGTCGACCTCAGTTTGAGTCCTGGGCAAGGCAGCTTAAAACTCACATGGAGTGTGTGTATATGTGTGCCCAAAATCCCAAGAGGAAAATAGAGGAGAAGCGATTATAGTGTGGCCATCTCCCCTAGGGGGAGATTTCTCGCTTTCTATCTCTGTCTCTCTGGTGAGTGCAGCACACATGCTCTATAGCAAAAATCTCTCTTAAAAAAAAAAAAAAAGAGGGGAGGTTAGTTGGATCTCATAGGATTTCTTTTTGTGAAAATTATATGAAATAATTCAAGTAAAATGCTGATAATATTGGGTCCTCAGAAAAGTCATGATGCATCTGTGTCATGACTTTTCTGAGGACCCAATATTACCTAAATTATAGAATAATAAACTACTAATACTAATACAAATATTATTTTGTTAATCATTTTTTACACACAGAATTGGCTCCATTTAGACAGAATTATCTAAAACAACAAATATGCCAAAACTGAAATCCAGATTTTGTCAGAGGTCTAACCTCAAGTGGTTACAGACCTTGTAAAATCAGGAAGATTGATCGTAATGACTTAGGCTGCATGCAAACCCCATCTGCTCCCCCACTCTGACTCCTCCGGATTGGCAAGGTCTAGGCAAGGTGTTTACATGGATTGATGCCTCGAGAAGGTTGCTGTAGCTATATCATAGTGTATTTACTCCATGGATAATATTAATAAGGACCATGCGTTTAGGGAAAAAGAAAAAAAAAAAAAAAAAAAAAAAAAAAAAAAAGATTGCCAAATCAAGAAAACTCAGGATATGCCTGTTACCAGTACAAAAAAATGCTGACTTTTCCCAGGTCAGCTACTTTGATTAAGGAACAGAAGGTAATGAACATGATTTTCAAGAGCATAATACATTGTTCAGAGTTAAGACATTCCCAAGAGATGGGTGACACAGAATTTCAGTCCAATTCAGTAGAAATTTGTTGAACACCTACTATGGATAGGCAGTGTGCTAAATTTGAAGGAGATAGTGATGAAGAATACCATCAAGTTTTCTGTGCTGGCAAATCTTACAGTGGACCTAGCTTTGAGAACAGACTGAGCCAGAGACAACAGAGATCAAATGATAAAATGACTGGATTATTTGATTCCATTCCCTGGAGTCAAGTCATTGCTACTTTCTAGAAGCTATGGATGTGTGACAAATTCCCAACTTCCTAGGTCCCTGCCTCTCACCACAAAGACCTCTGCTGCTGCCAACTACCCATGCAGAGACTCTCATTCCAGTGCCCAGCTGGTCCCCAAGTCAGTCTTCCCCACATTTCATCCCATTTAGCCAACTATGTTCTACAAAACTCTCTGGGGAAGTGTTCAAGGTCTCAGCCCAGTGGGAAAAGAGACAGGAAATATTAATAGACTCCAAAGGAGGAAGTCAGGGCAGGGTTCCAAAGTCTATCACAGATGGTGGTATTTAATGGGTGGCACCACAGGTATTGACTACTGCTCTGAAAACCAGGAACCATCTTCTGAGGGTGGGAAGAGAGAAAAAAGAGAAAGCAGAAAGGGAAGGAGGGAGGGAGAGAGGAGAGAAGAGGAGAGGAGAGGAGAGGAGAGAGAGGAGAGGAGAGGAGAGAAAAAAGAGAAGGTCCCACCTGTAATTGTGACATTTGACTACAGGCAAGTTAACCTCATGCAGTGAGCCAACGTCCAAACTTCCAGTGCCAATAAAATATGAAATCTTCTTTCTCAAGCATAAAAGTCTGTAATTCTGTTCCTACCTCCAAAGATAGTGTTCTCCTGACTGGCAACCAGCTCACTGTAGCAAATGGAGACCTTTCTGTTGCTTCTCATCAGAAATATTGAAAGTGTTGGAAAATTCATGTTGCAAGATACTCTGTCACACATCCATAGAAGAGGTAGACAATCATGAAAAAAAAAACAAACAAACAAATACAGACAAAAATCTTGAAGGTAATAGGCAACACAAAACGAAGATGTGGGATCCTCTAAGTAAAAGATCATATTTATTTTCATAGCTATCTCATGGTTATTAAACTAGACAGACAATACTCAGAAAAGCCACATGGCAGGTGTGAAAGACATGGGGCCAGGGGTCTGCTTTGTTCAGCTTTTCCTCTAAAGCCAGCAATAAAAAGGGAAAGCATGTTTTCACAAACTTTGACTTGTGTCCTATACTTATCCAGAACTGAGCTATCTTGCCCCTTCCGGCATGCTCACTAAATATACAGAAACCAGATGAGTGAGCACCCACTCCAGCCAGGGCCAAATTCTACAGACTCCGCACCGACAAAACTTGCACGACCTCTAGACATAAAGCGAGAAATCACCCGCCAGGGGGATGACCACACCACAGTCCCGTCTCCTCCTCAGGATCTTGGGCATGCAAGCACACACACCTGGTGTAAGTCTCAAGCCACCGGGTCCAGGACTCAGCCTTGGTGGGCTATGTGGGAGTCCAGAAACTACTACACCAGCTGCTGGTCCCCGGGAAGATGAACTTTTAAAAATCATTTGACAGTGCCAACAGGGGGCATGGTGGTTAAGGCACTGGACTCGCACATGGCTGACTACAGTTTGAGACCTGGACCTGGCAGCTTGCTTTCTCTCTCTTTCTCTCTCTCTCTCCGGTGAGCGCATATACCCTGAAGCAAAATTTAAAAATAAAATTAAATAATTTTTAAAACGTCATTTGACAATTACTTCATGACACCGATGACATGTACTAAGGAGGACGCTAGGAAGAAGGAAGCAAAGGTGTGTTCACCACAGCCTGATTCTCCTTAGCCTAAGAGAAAACTGCTGACAGCTTATCCCAGCACCTAAGTCACAATGCTGATCTAGACCCTACATCAACAGGGGGTGCTATTTATGTCTCCCCAAATTTAATTGACCAGTGATTTCCACTGGCTCAGTTCCTTTGTTTTCCAGTTGAGCAATTTTACGAACTGTTAAGGTCTTCCTCAACTTGCAAGGTAAGGTGACTATCCTCCCTTTAATAGAGCCTCAGGGCTTCTCCAAAACTTAGATATTGCCTAAGCCTCAAGCATGGAACTTAAAACCAAAACCATAAAGGAAGATGACAAGAAGCAGATGGAGTCCTAGTTTCAGCTATAGCATGTTTAATCTAAACAATAACATGGTTCAAATAAAAAGACTGGAAAAATGAGGCTTAAATTTAATATAGAGTATCATGTCACACAGTGACCTCGGTTCTCTCTCTGCCTTGGTTTTCCAAGCAGTAACTTTGGTTTATTAACTTGATTCATATCTGGGTTGAAAATTATTATTGACTCCACAATAAAAACAACAGTCTTTTGTAGAAATATTTCTCTTTTTTTTTTTTTTTTTTTTTACCTTCGAAGGACAGATCCCATCTAATTCCTGTGGAATACCTAAAGCCACTTTGCAATAGGACCAAGGGCATGTACTAATCACCATCATTCACAAAAGAACCTATAAAATGGCCAATCCAAAATAGTGATGCTCACTCCTGCCCACAGGTGTTTAACTCTGTACACTTCAACTGTTTATCCTCTACTAAGTCGCTAAATCCATAAAATTTGCAGGGCATCCACAAAAAACACACTATGACAAAGTTAAAAATGAATAGTCCTTCATTCATCCATGGTCTCTAGCTTCTGAGATACAATTCAATGACCCTTAAGTATAGAAATTTCAAAAGAGGAAATAATTTTAACAGAGTCAGGTGGGGTTGTACGGCTGGCACCTAAAGGCATTCAAAAAAGACATAGTGAATGAGAAACATGAATCAGTCTAATCAAGTGTTCTTCAGAGTTCTGTTGCTTAACATTCTTTCATCAGATCAAGCTAGAAAACAGCCAATGCAAAACAGAGAGACTGAAGGTAGAATCTACAACATAATTGCTTTTGGTACTCTGTGGGCAGAGAAATTTAGGAAAATGATTTCAAAATGCCAGTTTCTAAGACATTTGCTATGTCGGGAGTTTAGATGAGGATGGAGACCAATACACTTCCTTTATTGAGAAAGTTTTGCCTTTCTCCTTTTTCCCAAAAAGTCATTTGTCCTAAAAATCTAGACCAGTGATAGAGCTGATTCAATTACTAGCTCAATCCCCCTTATGTCATCAAACAAAGATAACTGTTTAGAGACTTCATCAAGGAAGGATAACTGCTTAAGAGACTTCATCCTGTCCTTGTCCTAAGACCACAAGCTAAGTGGTCAAGAAATAAGGAGTCAAGGTAGATGTGCTTGAATCACACCTTCATTGCTTCTTGTAACCTTCGGTAATTAGCTCTTCCGGGTCAATCTATTCATGTGTAAAAAGATAATAGCACCACCCACTTATTGGTTCATTGTGAGGATTAAAGGAGGAAATATCTATTATATTAACATAGAATCTAGAACATGATCAACAGTAGGAGAATTTTACTCAACTTTATGATTTGCGTTCCTAACATTCATTTCTCACATGTAGAATGTTAACGTTAGAAACAAACTCAGAGGTAAACAGGACCCTACCCAATGCGAATGGATCTTTTCCTTAAGACTTTTACTCTGCTACAGAAAGCAACGAAAACCAGACAGACAATGAGGGGTTAAGAAAGGACAACTCAACTAAATATGGACAGCTCCAATTCCCACTTCTAACCACAGAACCCTCAGGGGCAATTCATTTAATTCTCTGAACTACAATGTCCTCATCTTTCAAACCAAAAAAAGGGAAAGAAGGGATTACTGCTTCAGTAAGAATCCTAATATTACCTTTGCTGCTTACATCACAGTCACTGCATCAAATAAAACTGTGTCAGTGAAGGCATTTTATTAGACACAGAACGTGAATACAAATGTCAGTGTTAAAGACGGATGACCCACATGAGTACTTCCAATGGCAGAATGAGCATCACACACTTCCAGTCCAGAGGCACCCCTACTTGTTCAGCTCCTTGCCATTCCGTGTTCTCCTGGATGACTTCCACAGCAACTTCTCTCTACATTCCTGAGCCAAGCAGGGAAAGAGCTGTGAAAGCAATTCCCAGGCTCTGTCACTGCCCATCAGCTCTCCCAGCTGCCTCCGGGAACCCACTCCATGAGTTAATTACCCATTGTGAAAAAGCCATTTATCCTCAAATCCCTGAGCACAGAGCCCTTTCAGGTTGGTGCCCTCCAGTTTTTTGAATCTTGTTGTTTCTAATTGGTTGTGATGTCTACCTTCTCTGTATGCAACAGAATATCCTCCCTCGCTTTTCGGTTCCCGGATTTCCATACTTGCTCCCATTGGCATTAATGCTGGGGTTTTCTGGAATCCTTGTAAACTTCACAGACACTAGACATAATCTTAAAATGTCAACTGGTGGGAAAGAATGAGACAGACACACAGACACACTGGCAGTCTCATCTGCAAGGAAACTGATCTGAAATGAGAAACGCTTACTGGATGGGCCCTGACATTAAGAAAATATTCAGATAAGGAATAGGGTAGGTACTAGGATGGAATCCTAATGGTAAAATTAGGTACCTGGAGATATTAGAAGTGGTCTAGGTCAAACTTAAATACATATAAAAATTATCTGGGCAATCTTTTTTCTGTGCCTTTTATCCCTTGCTGCAAAGAGCAACAGAGAATACATTAGGATCTGTAAAGGAACAATAACTCGACCAGGGTCTTTTTAAGATGCAAAGTCTAGGAGTATATGGTGGTGCGACAATGCAACCGTGGTGGTGCAATAACGCAAGCAGTAATGCAACTCAACTCCCATGATAAGGTCCTGGGTTTATATGCCAGGGCCTCTCTGTACATGCTGGGCATGTTTATACTCATGATCCAGGCTGACTGGGGCTGGGGGTGGACTAAGGCATCCATCTTTGTCTGTCTCTCTTGGATGAAATAAACTTTGAAAAAAAAAAAAAGGATACAAAGTCTAATTCAGTAAGCGTAGCACAGTGAGACCTAAAATTCTGGATCTTTACAAACTCCCAGGCAATGCTATTGTGCTGGGTCATAAGCAAGCTATAGAAACAAGTGACTAATAAAAAGGTCATCTGTGGGACCAGCAGATGGCATAATAGCTACGTCGCTGGACTCCCATGTAGTCAACCACGGTTCAAGTCCCAGACCCGGTGGCTTAAAGTCACGCTGGGCATGTGTGCATGCATGCCTGAGATCCTGAGAGGAGAATAGAGGAGAAGAGATTGTGGTGTGGCCATTTATTCTGGGAGGTGATTTCTCACTTTCCGTCTCTCTGTCTTCCTGGCAAGCACACGCGCCCTATAACAAAACCCTCTCAAAAAAAAAGAGGTCATCTGTAAGCCAGCCACATAAAAAGAGACCAAGAGACTTAAAGACAATCTGAGTCAAGGAAGAAGATTATGTATTTATTTATGCAACAGATACCACTTTGTAGAAGGCATATATGCTATAAACTATATTCTCTGAACATAAAGCAGCAGTAGACAAGACAAAGTTGGTTTAATATCAGGGTCTAATTTCAATTCACTGATTAACCACCAATGACATAGGCCGATTCACAAAGACAGGCACTCTACATAGAACTCCCAAATTAGCAAGGCCTCTCAGCAAAGATCTCTAAAATGAAACTCCAAAGCCTTTATTTCTATTCTCCTCCACCACCCATGTCTCCGCTCCATCATCTGGATTACCCACAGCCAGCCTCCCAGCTAGTCTCCAAGCTCCTTTCCCCCCTAACCCCCATCCACCCCTGTATCTAGTGCTTTCTCCCTCCATTCCTGCCAGCCATCTTTTATCAATGCAAATTGCTACTTCTACCCAAGATAGAGTAAGAGAATGAATTTACCCTCCTGCCCGAAGCAAATGAAAAAAGATAAAGTTTATGAAACAATGGTTTTGAAGACAGTGAACATCAGGCAATGGAAACAGTAAGCCCTGAGAGACATAAAACAAATGAAGTAAGCTCTGTGATTTCCCCAGCTTACTGCCTTAAGACTCTTTCCAGGCAGCAACTCAGACAAGGGGAACCCAAGATGAGCCCTGTGGACTCCTGAGCTGAGACAAGAGTTGAGTCTAGGGAGTTCGAGGTACCTGGAGTACAGAGAGTACTGAAGAGGAGAGGACTGGCAGACAGAAAGCCTAGATTTATGCACAAAGTCCCCTCTGGGTATTCAGCAGTGCACTGCTCAGTGAATACATATGAGAAAACTACCTGTGATGGGGGGAAAACTTCCAAAAGGATTAGATATCAGTTCCCTGTGCTCATCACAGAAACCCAGACCACCAGGGCTACTGAATCAGAAACTCTGGGTTAGGGCCCAAAGATCCATGAGTCAGCAAGGATTCCTGGTACATTTTGATGTTAAGACAGTGATTCTCAATGCTGGCTATTAGAATCATTTGGGAGGGCTGAAAAATTCCCCCACCTGGAATCCAGGCCCCATCTAGACACCAATTAAATCAGTCTCTGACTCTGGAAATCTGAGACCTGAAACCAGGGATTTCTAGCACCTTTCTAGGAGATGCTGATATTGCTGGTACAGGAACAACACTTTAAGCTGCATTAGTCCAGGGGCTGAAGGGAGTGGAACCTGCCATTAAGAGTCAAGTTGCTCTGTGAGGGGAGAAATAAAATAATGCCACAGCTAGGAAATCAGGAAGAACCTTCCAGATTTCCTCAAGCCCCTATAATGATGGGGAAATTGCTACATTCCAAAGTATTCTATTTAGACAACTCTAATTATTAACATTTCTGGGGCTGACTCCAAGGCCTGGTGGTTAAGGCAGCCAGATCCCAAATGGCTGACTGCAAGGTTTGAGTCCCAGACCTAGCAGCTTAACAAACACGCTGGGTGCACAGGTGTACACACCCAAATTCTGACAGGATGGAGAAATGAAGGAGAAGGGATTATGCTGTGACCACTCCCCATTGAGAGCGTTTCCTCTCTCTCCCTCTCCCTGTTCATTCTGCGAGTACACATACCCTCTTGAAAAAAAAAAATAATTTTAAGTTAAATTTTTAAAAAAAATGAATGGCTGGGACAGCTCTGTAGCATAGAGATATAGTAATGTGCTACATAAGAGAAGCCAGATCCCACATGGCAACCACAGTTTGAATCCCTGGACTGATCAGCTTCAGAAATACATGAGGTACACAGGTACGCATGCCCTAAATTGTGACAGAAGGGAGACATGGAGGAGCAAGGATTGCTAGAGTGTGCATGCGCTCACCAGAGCAGAGAAAGAAGAAAGCACCCCCATAGGGAATGCATGCTGCAATCCCTTCTTCTCCACTTTTCCATCCTGTCAGAATCTGGGGCATGTACACCTGTGCACCTGGTGTGTTTCCCAAGCCATGAGGTGTGGGACTCACACCCTGCAGTTGGCCATTGGATCTGACTGCCTTAACCATCAGGCCATGAAGCCAGATCCCACAGAGTAGCCACAGTTCAAATCCCCAGCTAGGTCAGCCTGAAACACACTGGAAGCACATGTGAGTGTCCAAGATCTGAAGAACTGGAAGAAGGGGATGCAGCGTGACCAGACACTACACAGGGTGCTTGTGCTTCTCTCATGTGTGCACATATGCACACATACTTATCATGAATAAAGAGGAAGCTTTTTTTTAACATATATTGAGCCAAAATCTAGTTTCTTACAAACTTTCAACTGTTATGCTTTATTAAGTCCTTTTTCCTTCTGACTCTTTCTCTATCCTCTTTGAAGGAATTAAACCAAAACCAATATCCAAAGCCACAATTACTTATTTCAGTAACACGCTATTGGACATGCTGTCAACTTAATATTCTGAACCTATGAGGACTGTGGTGCTCAAATTTCAATCACACTGGAACACTGTTAAGAATGCATATATTTGGCCCCTTCCCAGAAAATCCTGATTCTATAGTGTGGACCCTAGGTACCTGCTTCTGAGGCTCTGGGCCATACACTGGGATCCACTACCTCAAGGGCTCACTTTTGAGTTCTATATTCAATAAAGCATTATTTCCAGAATAAACCCTGTCAATAATATCTAAACAAAGATACTTTGTTTGCTCCAAATGACATTGGAGCAAGGCTGGGAGGAAACAATGACACCAGGGTAAATCTGGCGTGTGCATCTTCTGCAGAGTCTGCAGGGTATATGAGTGTGTCATGGGCCAGGGAGGGCAGTCTCCAGGGACCTAGAGAAATGCCAGAGACCTAGAGAGCCCCATGGAACTAAAACATAAGATACTCATTTGCTCACCACACATTTACTGGGCACACTTCCTCTCCCCAACCTGTCTTACTCACCAAGAGCCATTAGAAACTGCATATAATAGTTGCTCCCGAAATGTTTGAGTACACGAATGGATGGATGGATGAGTGGACTATGAAAATGCCAGGTGCTATGCTACATACTATAGATGAAACACAAGTATACTTCAGTGTTTCCTTTCCCTAGCAGAGAAAGCAGGAAAGGTACAGACAGAAGCAGGGATGGGACAAGAGCAGGGTGGAGATTTGGTAGGTGGGGAACAGGGAAAGGAAAGTGGGGGAGAAATAAAAGAACATTAAAATGAGGAGGTGAAATGAAGAACTTTGAGACTTGGGCCAGGGACATCTCATATACAGAGTATTCCCTACCCTCAATCCTGTCAATTTACAACTGAGGAAACACGAGACTACTTTGGTTGCAGGGGTAAGTAGAAGCAATGGCAGAGTCAGGAGGAGCCAGAATGTGCAACTCCAAAGCCATTGCTCATGGTAGCAAGCAGAGAGCACAGTGATCATTTTCTGGATGTATTCATCCTGAATTCCATATTCTTCATCCTGAGGACGTTGGGGCAAAGTTGGGAGGAAACAATGATGCCAGGGTAAATTCGGCGTGTGCATCTTCTGCAGTCTGCAGGGTATGTGGTACCCCAGTTTTTGCATGAGTGTTTCACGGGCCCAGGACGGCATTCTATATTCTTTGGACATTTGAAGCCCCACACCAGGGACTAGAAAACCAGTGGTTAGAGACGCTCCAAGGTTTCATCTGGATCTTCTCCATACTCTCATCCTTCTTAAATCGCAGACTGCTCCCTATCAACCTGGCCTAGGGACTTGTTTCCTTCTTGCTAGTCCTTAAATGCCCAGTGAGGGGCTCATCCATAGGTGGTACTATTATTTGACATAGGAAGAATAGCCTGGGTGATAAGAGTCAGCAAGAGGAGTTCAGGGTCTGAGTTCTTTCCAACTGCTCACCTTGCCCAAATGCACACAGCATGCAGACATATTTGGCAGAAGAGTTTCCTACCAGCTCTCATTCCAAGTAGTGGAGGCCCTGCTGAGCAGAGCAACCCTCAGCTTCCATCTATAGCAATTCAGCTTCCTTTAAGCACTGGTTAATGACTCAGGGTGACTGGAATCCAGATTCAGATCATGCTAACTAGAATTCTAGCAATCACTGCTCTGGAGAAGTCAAAAGTCTTGCTGGCTATGCATAGAACTCCAAGAAACAGTGCAAGAATTCTTGCTTGTGGAAAGTTCTAGGAGCTATGGGCCAGAGACATTTTATATATGGAATGTTCAGACACTGTGCAAGCATACAAATTTTCTTCCAAGCAGCAAAGGTTAGTATATTTCACCTTGGAGGGAAGAAGTCCACTACATGCAAAGATCTGTCTATGAACTGAGGGCACATTTTTAAAGTTTATTTACATTATTACATTCATTCATTGTACATTATTACAGTACATAAAATGAGATTTTTCCATCCAGTATACACTGTATATTGGCTCAATCAAGGATATTACCATACATGCATGCTATTGTCAACAAGTAATTTTCCATTTCTTATTTCTTACATAGTTTGCTTCTTTCCCCCCTTGATTCTCTACCTCTCGCCCTCTGCCATTTCCTACCCTCCTCCCACACTGTCTCTGGTATCTACAGTTGCTTTCCATGCCTTTTTTTTTGGGGGGGGGGGGCACACTTTATTTATGCACAAAAGATCTTAATTAATCCAAATACTTTCAATAGCAAGTGTGGCTCATATATAGAGCTATAGATCTACATATCTGTGAACACAGGTCTGACTTTAGGCATAAACCTCAGTGAGTAGAATGAACATACTATAAAGTAGCACCTAGCTGGGGCTATGCAGCATATTGCAGTCATTAAAAAGGTTTTTTTATGCCATTTTTAATTTCAAGAGAAGCAGTTTTAGCTTTAATAGATCAAAATTTTAAAATGTTAAGAGAAATGTGCTTAAGACTTAGCTACCTGGTAGCATAGCTAGGAACAGGGGTGAGGTCATAGGCAGTTATAGACTTTCCTCTGGAAAGTAATTTTAGTGTCTGAACTTAGCTAAGGGTAGGTACTCTCCCAGATAATGTTGACAACCCAATTAGCGTTGGCATAATGCAAAGATGCTTTATATTTAGGACCTGTCTGACTTTGGAAAAATTATTAATTTCTCTAATCCATTCTTTCCAAGTCTCTGTAGAAGAAATGGTCATTCCTATAGCCCATAAATCCTAAGTTCCTTACAACCATAGAAAAGTGCAATAGAATATAAATTGAGTGTCAACAATGAATGCCACTTATGCTTTGATATTATGTGTTTTTTCATTAACTCCTCAGGGAGAGAGTGGTTTTATCCACAGCCACATTCCCCTCTGAGAAGAACCTCTTTGCTCATTGCCTGTACTCTTGGGCAGCCATGTTCTATACCTGGTCTCCCAGTGGCTCTGGATGGACCAAGGAGGCACATAGGTCCCCAGGCAGCCAATGTAGCCCATGCAGGAGGTTGTTGATGCCTCAAATTCTCATTAGGATACAACATTTTGGCCAATCTTAGGAATTTGAAACAGGGAGCAAAGGGAGGATGATCAAGTCATTGGTAGACAAAGCATAAAGCAGCAGAAACCTTGAGCAGAAAAAGCGAGGTATGGAAAGGCCATGGGGGGCTTGGAATACAGATCATAATGGGAAGCAGAGATGGAGAGATCTAGTTTGTGTCAATGTGAAACATCAGAGTACAGATCTACAACCACCTGCTGTTGACATCCCTGCAGATGTCTTTAATCTGGCTCCTGTCTCCAAGAAGCCAGATTATACCATGGTGAATTTTACTGCAATCCCACGAAATCCCTGTCTCCTTTACTGCCATGTGTCTTCTTTCCTCCGTTAGGTTTCTATAGGTCTCTGTCTCTAGCAAGCAAAAGAACTTAGGTGTTTTTAAATATCCAAGTGGGTGAGATTCTAAGCAGATATTAATGTGACAAATATTAAGAGGCGTCTATCCACAGTAATAACTACAGTGACCCCTTCAAAGCCTAACTCTTCTACTACAAATCTTTACAACTTCAGGCAAGATCAAAGCTTAGAACTCCTTCCTTCTTCCCAGGCTGCAGGTTGAGCTTGTCTGAGAAGTGTGGACATGCCTATCTCTAAGAGGGAAGGTACTGATTTGCATAATGGTTATTCCAGAGCTCCAGCTTATTCCCTTTCCTCCAAAATGCATCATGTCCTTTTAGAAAAAAAATAATAATAATCAAGGGAAGGGGCCTTTAATGATCTTTATTTTCTTCTCTTAGTTTAATGCAGGCAGCAAGGGAGATGAAAATTCGTGGACTAAGCAATTTGCAGGGGTAGCTGTTAAAGTGATGTGTGGAGGGGACAGCAGCAAAACCTGCTTAATGCTCAGAAACACCTGCTGGGAAATATTTTTTCTGCATGGGTTGCAAATAGCATTAAAACAATTTTCTTGCCTTTAACAAAAGAGGCAGGAGTTGAAGGGGGCAGCAATGTTTCCACAGGCTAGCCTCGTGAACAGAATTGGAGGGAATTAAGGGATAAGCAGGAGCTGAGAAAGGAGGCCGGGGTCTCTGTATGACTTTGGGCATAGAGCTCTGCTGAGCTGACCCTTGTTCTGCAGCTCTGAAGGGAATTGCTGGCTCAGGCCATGGATTCCCATTTGGCTGCCCTCATTTCAGTGTGCTCTCAACCTCAAATCTGCTCTGGAGCTCAGTGTGGCAAAGGCATTTTGTCGAATGCAGAAGGAGAAAAAGACTGGGGAGGTCAAAAGCTGACATTCCCTTGTGGTTCCATTCCCTCTGCCCTAGTTAAGGTTGTGGGTATCCTTCAGCAGAATTACGTCAGTAGACATTTAAGTGGTCTCTCCACCCATTTCCCCTTCTCCCATCATTCCACCATACTGGTGCCACAGACATCTCAAATAGATTGATCCTAGGTGGCCCAAGTTCAGAAACTCCTATGGCTTCCTTTGCCCATAGAATTAAGCTCTAACCTCTAGGCCCTGTCTCCCAGGCTATTCATAGTCTGACTCCAAGCCACCAGTCCATCTCCTTCCAACTATGCTCACACCTCTAATCCATGCTCAAAAGCTCACAATTCCAAGCCCTCCCTGAGAGTCCTTCCCTCAACACCTTCATTCTTGTGGTTGTTCTCCCAGGAGTGCCTTTTCTTGCCCAGAAGACTCTAAAATTTCAAGCCCTAGGAGCCAAAATAACAGTATCATGGACACAAACAGCATGTTTGGAAAGGAAAGTAATAAGTTCAAGCTCATGTAATGTTGAGTTTGAGATGGTGTTGGGGTTTCCAAAAATGTTCAAGGGACTGAGGCAATATTTAACAGATCCAGGAGAGAGTCAAATCCAGTGGTGTAAATTTAGGAGTTAGTGTCTAGAAGATAGTAAACAGCTAAACTATGCATTGTTTTATTGGGTCATTGGGAAAGTCATGATGCGTTTTTGCATAGAAAAACAGAAAAATAAGTCACGACATTCTCAACAACCTCATGTGCTTGCTAAGGGAGTGGGTGCTTTTGAGATGACTCATCCCTCCCCAATCACTGAGATTCTGTTTTATAAGTTAGGCTCTTGGTTCAATACATTTCATCTCAAGATTCCATCAGGCTAATTTAGACCTCAGAAGAACTTGAATAATTAATCATGAACAGATAAAGAGTGACAGATGAGCAGCCACAGTGATGAAACATTTCACAAATTATGCCAACACTCATATGCCAACATGAGTTCCTCTGGTGGGGGTACTTACCAGGGTATTACACAAATTACCTTTGTAGCAGTAAATTTTGCTTCCTATCCAGAGCAGAACTTTGAACTTTCCATCCTCCAACTTACCAGCATCCTGGTCACAATAAGAGCTAGGTGGCTACCGTGAATGTTCATCCAATCTAGTAAAAGTTCCTTAAAGTTCCTCATCTTTAAAACACAAAGGGGACCAATCTCTTAGCATAGCGGTTAAACCCTGGGCATAGGAAGCTGGATCCCATGTGGCCAACTGCAATTCATGTCCTAGCCTGGTGGCTTGGAAAACATCAGGTGCAGGAACATGCATGACCAAATCCTGGCAAGATGGAGAAGTGGAGGATAAAAGATTGAAGTATAACTGTGCCCCACTGGGAGGATACTTTTACTCTCCATCCCTTCCCCTACCCTCTGATGAGCACACACGCCCTCTGGGAATTAAAAACTTTTAAAACTAAAACACATAAAAGGGTTGTATCAGTTATAACAGTCAAAATTCTCAGAGGCTCACCACAACAAACATTTATTTTCCATTCATGCTATGTATCAATGGTTGGCATCAGCTTTTTTCTGTCATTTTATTTGGAAACTGAGGCTGCCAGAACAACCCCTATCTGAGGTATTGCTGCTCTCACTGCAAAGGGGAGAAGGTGTGAATCATGCAATGACTCTTAAGATTTTTTTGTGCAAAAGTAACACGGGTCACATGCGCTTGCAAGTGACACATTCCACTTCTGCTCACATTTCATTGACAAGAAGCAAATCATGAGTCCATGTGACAGGGATGTATTGTTATAGTCTAATCAGCAAGAAGAGGACATCCAGACACAGCCAAATTTATTGGCATTTATTGATTAAGCTAGCAGCATACGGGGGTTTAGGGGTGGAGGCTCATGTCTCTCAAAACCCCACAGCCCAGTGTGAAAGGAGAAAGGAGCTTATATAGGCCAAAAATTCACAATCTTTTCCGGATGACATGATGACTCATAAGGACAAGGTATGGTGGGCTTGGAAGGGTAGGGGACAGGGTTTCACAATGTAAAAGCAAAAGTGCATTTCAGAAGCAGAACAAGCAGGTTAATCATCCCTAAGGGTATGTTCCATCCCTACCTAAACACAATGGAATCTGAAAGGTCTTCATGGCTCAGGGCAAGGTCTGGGGACTAGAGATTGAATCTTAAGGCCACCAGAAGGAGCAGGGTTTTAAGGGCAATAGGAATGTTAATCATCCTTAGGCAAAAAAGAAGACAAGTTTCTACTTATAGAAACCTAACAGTTTATAATGGGGGTGCTCCTCCAAGATGAAGTCACTTCTGCTTCATTCTCCAATTCTCTTAGAGGTGCTCCTCCAAGATGGTGTCACACCTGCTTCAGTATAATATTTCCCCAAGAGGGACAGCAAATACTGTGGTCATTCATACGATCTATCCTTTGTTTTATCTCATTCCAAACAAGAAAAAGAGTCAACCTCCCAGAATCTTCTACAGATCTTTTTCCAAAGTTCCTTCCCTAAGAACAACTCTGGGACCAGTTGTTAGATTGAAACGTCCACTTTATTACACTTACAGTAACCTTTCAAGGTAGATTTTATCATTTTAATTTTACAAATGAGAACTTGAAATGATTATTATCAGATAGAATTTTTTTTCCTTGATGTTCACCATGCACCTCTCCCCCACCCTGATCGGTCATGAGCCTATGGAATGTCTCCAAAAAAGATTTTCTTTTTCATCATAAGCACAATAGTGGGCGAGGTAGTTTGGAGCCAACATGGCAGGCACGTGACTACTGAGGAGACTTGTTCCCCAGCAGCTCCCCTTTCTCCACTTCCTAAAGCTAATCTCTCTGAACCCGTCTGTGTAAGATTCACTAACCGAAGTAAAGTCTACAGCCCTCCAACACCTCCACAAAAAGCCAGCATTCCTATGGAAGAACGTATGCCCTGAAAGCCCAAGAAATGATACAGGGAGAAGTGGCTATTGGTGGTAGGATATGACATAGCACCTCTCACTTCAAAAAGCCACATGAAGACACTCTAAGCTACACAACTAAGTCCTGCCAAACCCTGGCGGCAACCTAGGCTGATCTTCACCATCTCGTTCTAGAAGCTCAATTTACCACCATCTTTCTCTACATTTGGTGATCCCAAGTTGTTACCATAAGCTTACTCTTGCATTCATTTGTTTATATAATAAATATTTATGGGGTACCTACAATACATGGGAAACTGAAAAATACAAAGGTTTGTGCTCTTGGAAAGTTTACAGTCCAGTGAACAGAGACAAACAATAAAAAACGAACATGAGGGGCCAGCAGGAGGCAGGCTGGTTAAGAGGCTGGATTTATTTCCACATGGCCAACCATGATTTGAGTCCTGGTTGCTTGAAAATCACACCAAGCACATGTGCGTGTGCACCTAAAATCCCGAGAAAAGAATGGAGAAGGGATTCCCATTCCATTTGGGAAGTAATTGCTCACTTTCCTTCTCATTGTCTCTGTCTCTCTCTGCTGCGCACATGTGCCCTATGGCAAAAGCTTTAAAAAATAAACTGGGAACCTGTTATCAGCAGTTAGCGTAATGGCTATGTCGCTGGACTCCCACGTTTGAGTCCCAGACCTGGTGGCTTAAAACTCACGCCAGGCGCATGTGCGTGCATGCCCAAGATCTCGAGAGGAGAATAGAGGAGAAGCGATTGCGGTGTGGACATCCTCCTACCGGGGGGTGGGGTGCATCCTCGCTTTCTGTCTCTGTCTCTGTCTGTTGAGTGCACACGCCCTATAGCAAAAACCTCTCCAAAAAAATAAAATAAAATAAATAAAAATAAATAAACTGGGACCAGCAAATGGAGTAATGGTTATGTCAATGGACTCCCATGTAGTCGACACAGTACAAGTCCTGGACCCAACAACTTAAAACTCATACCAGGCATATGTGCATGTGTGCCCAAAATTCCAAGAGGAAAATGGAGGAGAAGAGACTGCAGTATGACCAATTCTCCTGGGAGGGGGGGGATTTCTCACTTTCTGTCTCCCTATCTCTCCAACGAGTACATGCACTCTATAATAAAAAAAAAAAAAAAAAAAATCACTCTTAAAAAATAAATAGCAAACAAACCAATTACAAAGATTATTAGAGGGTGGCAAGTGCCATGGGGGGAAAAGAATGGTCAGGGAAAGGCTACCCTTGATCCTCTCTGTAGGAAAATGTTGGAAGTACATGAGTTAGCCCAGGGTTCCTGACCTTGGTACTACTGATATTCGGGGTTGGATAATTCTTTGCTGTGGGTGACAGTCTTGTGCATTGCAGGAGGTTATAATCTGGCTTTATCACTTACTAGTCAAGCTTAACTTCTCTGGTCATCTCTTTCCCTATTTGCAAACTATAGATAACCAATCTTGGCTATTGCTTGTAAGAATTAACATGATATAAGGACCAGCAGTTGGCTTAATGGTTATGTTGCTGGACTCCCATGAAGTCAACCGTGGTCCGAGTCCCGGATCCAGTGGCTTAAACTCATGCTGGCGTATGTGCCCGTGTGTCCAGGATCCCAAGAGGAGAATGGAGGAGAAGGGGTTGTGGTGTGGCCATCCCCCCAGGGGATGATTTCTTGCTTCCTGTCTGTCTGTATCTTTCTGGCGAGTGTACATGCCCTATAGCAAAATCCTCTAAAAAAAAAAAAAAAAAGAACATGATATAGGTAAGTCACCTGGTAGTCATCGGTCAATGGAGACATAATAAGCTTTTTTCTGCTCAAAATTAACAAGTAGCTCCCTTTTTCAGCCTGATAATCTTCTGATGAAGGTAAGAAGGTATTTGATAAATGGGTAAGCCTACACACTCTAATAGGTTAATCAGTGTGTCCAAAATCACACAATTAGAAAGTGCCAAAGTCAAACCAACCAGACTTGAATCCTCTAAACCTCAGTTCTATATGCCTCTCTCTGATGTACTTCCTCTCAGATTTTAACTTGCCTGCAACATTTTAAGAACATGCTATGCAGAGCAAAGTATACTAGTTAAGGAAAACATTTGGGTCACAGCAGTTGTTCCTGGAAATTGATCAAACTCATATATGACCTTGATTGCTATACTCCTGTGTGCCTTCCCAGGAAACTCCAGCAGGAAATCTCCCATCCAAGCAACCCCAGCCTGGCCACTTCCAGCACTGTTACAGCAAGTGAGCCCAGCTCAGAAGACATCGTGTGTGGCCTTTTCTACTCACACTGAAAATCACCAAGGCAGAGCTGGCAGCACCATAAACCCAGGCTTCCCTTGCCAGACCCTGGAATCTCAGAAGCTCAGATGCAAACAAGATGCAAATAACCAAATGAATCTAGACGGGAAAGAAAGGAGGAAGACTGTATTAGACCATGGCCCGTGGCTCTGGGCAAGTGCATGCATCCTCCCGTTGCCGTTTTAACAAGATCGGAGTCCTCTCAGAACACTAATTCCTCCCTGGATCACTGCTTCCCAAAGCAATAACATAAATCCATCTAACATTTAAGCAAAAGGATATTGAGCTTGGCAGATCAGTACAGTGTATGTTTGCCTCCTGGAGTGATAAGGTCACCCATTCAAGACCGGCTAGGAAAGGTGGATGGAAATGCAGAAAACCACAATGCGAGGTGGCCAGGCCTAATACAGAAACTGAAGATAACCTTTGAAGAAACAAAGAATAATTGGGGGGGGGGGGGAGGAATTCAAGCCAGAATCTTCTAGGAACCACAAGAATGAGGTGCCCAGCTGTCAGCAAAAAGTTAACAGGTCAAAATGTTCCCTGGCATTACAAGGATATATAAAAAGGGGGCATTCTTGTGTCTGGAACACCCAAAAATGCAGTTTTTTCAGTCCTAAAATGTTGACATTTAACTGCTCAGATCTGAACAGGTGATTTTTGCATATCGTTTTACAAATTCCTGAACCTGGGACCAGCAGTTAATGTAATGGCTATGTCGCTGAACTCCCATGTAGTCGACTGCGGTTCAAGTCCCAGACCCAGTGGCTTAAACTCACGCGGGGCGCATGTACGTGCGTGCCCAAGATCCCAAGAGGAGATTGGAAGAGAAGGGATTGCAGCATGGCCATCACCCCCGGGGGGTGATTTCTCGCCTTCTGTCTCTCTCTCCCCCTCTCTCTTTGTGGTGAGCGCACATGCCCTATAGCGGTTCAAGTCCCAGACCCAGTGGGAACACTTCAACAACAACAACAACAACAAAACAAATTCTTGAACCTGACTTCAGATAAAACACCCACTACAATGTGTCCTGGGAGCTTTGCAAACTGACTCAAAGAATATATGAAGAAACAGACATCTTCCCATGTTGTTGATAGAATAAATTGGCACATTTTTGGAGGGTGACTGGGCGATGTCTAGCTAAATTTAAAATTAGCACAGTTCATTTGAAAATTCTACTTTTAGAAATTTATCCAAAAGATATATTCACACATGGAAAAACTTGGATGTAAGAGAATATTCGCTGCAGTGTTTTTTTTTAATATAGCCAAAACCCAAGAACACTTAAAATGAACATCAAATGGAATCTGGTGAAAATATGTCAACAGGGAACCAGCAGATGGCGTAATGGTTATGTCACTGAACTCCCACATGGTTAACCATGGTTTGAGTCCCAGACCTGGTGGCTTCAAACTCATGCCAGGCTCGTGTGCATGCATGCCCAAAATCCTGAGAGGAGACTAGGAGAAGGGACTGCAGTATGGCCATCCACCCAGGGGAGTGATTTCTCACTTTCTGTTTCTCTGTCTCTCTGGTGAGCGCACACACCCCACAACAAAAATCTCTCTTTAAAAAAAAAAAAAAGTATCAACAGAACATGAAATAGTCCTTGAAATGGATGAGACATACCTACAGGTCCTATGGTAAAACAGATCATCTCCAGGATGTATTGCTACATGAAAAAAAAAAAAAAAAAAAAAAGAGCAAGGTAATATTATAGCATGTTATCACATATGTAGAAAATCCATCAAAATGGGATAAGTGTGTGTCATTCATATACTCATATGTATATATACACATATATATGTATACATGTACCTACATGCACCTATTCATTTTCATGTATATTCATTCATCATCTCTGAAAGAATACACAAAAGTTCACAAGAAAACACAGAGTAACAAGAGCTGCCTTTTTAAGAAGAAAAAATTTATCTTAGGCTGTTTGACTATTTTACACCTTACTGATATTAGATCAGATGAGAGAAGGAGAGCAAGCATTTTGTGGGATAGATTATTTTGTAGGTTTTATAAGCAGGGTAGCCTGCAGAGACTCATCAAACCTACACATCCAGGCAAACTCCAACCCAGCTGGAGGGTATGGCAAGGATCAAGGGGAAGTCTAGCAAATAAATATTAACTTGCAGTCATCTGTGTACATAGGATTCAATTTTGCACATTATCCACTGTAAGTTTTTTTTTTTTTTTCCATTCTAAGGCATATTAACCCAGACACCTCAATACTCTTTTGAGGCATTTTGTCGTACCATTGTTTTGCAGTAAATCTAATTTTCAAATTAGCCTAAGAAAATATGATTTAAAAGGCAAATCTATGCACCTAAGAAAAACGTTTTCAAGTCAAATACTAGTGGTTGATTGTGGCCAACGATGGTGTACCTTGAAAACTTGAGGAAGGGCAAATCCTGAGAACATTTTCAAGTTGCCAGTTAGACAAGACTGGTAGCTGCTGGTGCAGCGTGGTCCACTTCCAAGTTCCCGTCGTGCCCTCCAGCACATCACTTAGCAGGCAGTGTCATAATCGCCCATTTACACATCTGTCCCTCACACTGGAGCATGAGCTGCTCAAGTTCAGGGGCCACATCATCATAGTATCCCCAGCCATCAACCAGCATGTGGCCAACAGAAGCTGCTTAATCAACATTTAGTAAACTGACTGCAGCAGTTTCCCAGCAACCCATGCAGGGCTCATCAAGCTCATGCCAGGTGCTTACAGCCTTTGTACAGTACTGGATGTTCACTACCTTTCGCTGCTATGTATCTTAGTGTGTCTAGTACCAGGGCTGCGAATGACAGAACACACAGGCTGAAGTTTGAATCATTACAGCTGTGTGACCTGAGGCAGGTTACTGCATCTCCTGGAATGGTTTTGTTATCCATAAAACTTAGATAATATCACCCACCTCGCCAGATTGAGACGAGAAGTAGATGAGATTATGGAAGCAGCCTGCCTTGCATACGGCAGCTACGAAATAAATGGCAATGTATCTATCTCTTTCTTTGTATTCCAGATTTAAAAGATGAGCCCCTCCAGAGTAGGTATTTTCTCTTGTTCACCTGGCCATCCTCCACATGCTGGTGACCTGGATAGGTATTTCTACATATGTGTTTAATATTCAATTTTCAGCTAATAAAAGGAGAGGGATACTTTGGAGTCCATCCACTGGAATTCAGGCTTTCACTGATTGCTTGAGTATTCCTGGGCAAGTTACCTCACCTCCAAGTTTCTTATCTATAAAATGGGTGTGTTAATGCTCATTGCACAGATTGGAGTAAATGCGTGAAATGATACATTTAAAGTATATAAAACTTGGGAACCAGCAGTTGGCGTAATGGCTATGTCGCTGGACCCCCACGTAGTCGACCGCGGTTCGCGTCCCGGACCCGGTGGCTTAAAACTCATGCCGTGCACGTGTGCGTGCGTGCCCAAGATCCCGAGAGGAGAATGGAGGAGAAGGGACTGTGGTGTGACCATCCCCCCTGGGGGGTGATTTCTCGCTTTCTGTCTCTATGTCTCTCTCTGTCTGTCTGGCGAGCGCATGCGCCCTATAGTGAAAACCTCTCCAAAAAAAAAAAATGTATATAAAACTTAGCACAAAGTGTCACTAACTGGTATAATAAAACAGAATACCTTTGGCCAACTAGAGCCTTGAGGCATGAATACAGTTCACGTTGTCATCACTCTTTCCTTTGGCAGTGGAGAGAAAAGGCTACAGAATGATGAAATGAATTCCACTGAAAATTAAACGTTCTATGAAAGGTAACCTGAATGCAGGCCAGCTTTGAGGGACTTTGATCAGCTACGTGTGTGAGAAGAATGACTTGTCTAAATACCTACACCAGTTTGCTTAAAAGTGGTCCAGGAAGGACTAGCAGATGGCATAATGGTTACGTCACTGCACTCCTACACAGTCACCCGGGAGTTCGAGCCCCAGACCCAGCGGCTTAAAACTCATGCCCAGCATATGTGCGTGCGTGCCCAAGATCCCAACAGGAGAATGGAGAAGAGACTGAGGCATGGCCATCCCCGCTAGGGGGTGATTTCTCACTTTCTATCTGTCTCTCCAGCAAGTACACACACCCTGTAGCAAATTTATATATATACATATATATATATATATGTATATATATAAATTTTTTTAATTAAAAAATAAATTTAAAAAGCAATCCAGGAGGATAGTCCTGGTGGGCTACACTGGAAGGTTACACAACTGCCCAGTAACATGGGTATAATTTCCCCATTTTATAGATGTAGAAATTGGAGTTACTGAAGAATAACTTGACCAGGGAATCTTAAAATGTGATGGAACTCAACTTCAGACATGGGTCTGCTGAACAGCCCAATGCTCTTAACACTACATCAGCTACCTATGAAATAAAATGAGAGAATAGTTATCATAATCTACCCATATACTAACAATGAATAACATTTCTCAAAGTGTAATTTCAAAAAATTAAAAATGTAATCCCTTACAAATGTAGCATGGACATGGGATGAAGATTTCTTTAATTCATCAACGAGGAATCCAGCAGAGTAATAACACTGGTTCAAGAGTACTAGAGGAAAAGAGACTAAAATACACAGAAAATATTTGCCAAAATACTATGCTAAGTTGTTAGGTCTTAAGAGGAAATAAACTATAATCTTTGAAGTAATCTTCTAGAATAGACAGAAATCATTTGCCTCTATACCAAAGATTCATGAGTTAACTTGGTACTTGACAGACTCTGAGACCTAAATAACAATATAGAACAAGAGAAACAAAGATACATGCCCCAGAATTAAATAATCCTTGGGTAGGCCATTTAGAGTACTCTATAGTATAATCTTTAAAGGACACACATCTCTTTTCTAATGTGTATCATTTTTTTTTTATATTTTTGGGGGGGGGCCAGATGGTGGCATGGCAAGAGGACTTGATGCTATGTGAGGCACTCGCACCATGAGGAAGTTCTCACTAAGTCTTGACAGTACGCTGGCACACGTGTCCATGGTCCAGTTAAAGGCTAGAGGTGGATCACAGCATCAAGACCCTGATGGGGATGCTGTCTTGATCTGCCTGGGATTGAACATGTAGTAAGTGGTGTAGCAGAGATTTGAGCCCAGGCTGACAAGAGAGCCTTATTGTGCCTTATCAAGATAAAGTAATGTGACAGTCTACCATGATGAAAGGGATTGTACCTCATCATTGCCAAATCCAGTATATAGTTCAATGCTGATGGAGCAATTGCTAAGTGTTTACTCGTTTTGTTTTTTGTTGTTGCTGTTGTTCAAACTTTTACCATGGAGTCATGCATGCACTGGAGAGAAATAGGGGAGGAAAGAGAAAATGCACTTCCCCTACCCCATGGAGAATGAATTCATTCTCCACATCCTCCACCATGGGGAATCGTCACCCACAATCCCTTGTCCTCCATCTCTCCCTCCTTTGGGGATTTTGGGCACATGCACACATGTATGCACACACGGTGTTTCTCAAGCCACTGGGTCTGGGACTCTAATTCCACAGTCAGCCACATGGGATATAGCCACCTTAACCACCACACCACTGACTGGCCCTAAGTTTTGCTTTTGAATCAAGAACTGGGACTGAAGTAAAAAGAAATCAGTTACCCCCAGACCATGAGTTATTAAGTGTCACTAGGTACCCCATACTGAGCTTGCTCATAAACTAAAACTTTGAAAACTAAGCTTAACTACACAAAATATATAACTAGAAATTAACATAGGAGACAGGATCTGCCATTACAGAGCTGAGTTCACAGAGAGAACAAAAGTAAACAAGGATCAAAACCAAAATATGAAGCACACAGTGAATGGAAAAGTGTGAAGTGGTACAGAAAACCGTAACATGTGGGCTTAATGTGGTCAAGGAGTTAGAATCCTTGAAGAATGACACTTGGCTGTCATTCTGTGACTAGTCAGTGCTTAGAATCACAACTTCTTGACGATCTACAAGTCCTCCTTCCTAGAAAATCAAAAAAAGGGACCAGCAGTTAGCATAATGGCTATGTTGCTGGACTCCCACGTAGTTGACAGCAATTCGAGTCCCAGACCCGGTGGCTTAAACTCAAACCGGGCGCATGTGCGTGCATGGCAAGATCCCGAGAGGAGAAGGGATTGCGGTATGGCCATACCCTCTGGGGACTGATTTCTTGCTTTCTGTCTCTCTGTCTCTCTCTCTGTGTCTCTCTGGTGAGCGCATGCACCCTATAGCAAAAAAAAAAAAAGGGGCAATGACATCTATTTCCATTTCAAGCCAAAGTCAAACATGAGCCTACTACAGACCTTATAAATATATTGCAAGGGACTAGCAGAAGGCGAAGCGGTTACATCACTGGACTCTCACATGGCTGACGGCAGTTCAAGTCCCAGACCCAGTGACTTCAAAATCATGTCAAGCACGTGTGCATGGGTGCCCAAAATCCCGGGAGGAGAATGAAGGAGAAGGGACTGTAGTGTGATTTCTCACTTTCCCTCTCACTATCTCTTCTCACTCTCTTGCCATGCTGAGCACATGTGCTTTAAGGCAAAAACCTCTAAAGACGAATAAATTAATTAACTAATTAATTAATTGCAGAGATTGGGATGACTGAGGAAGAAAATTATGGAGGATCCATAGCCTGGCAGGTGCCTGACAGTACCATGCCACGGTAGAGGTAAATAATATTTGACACTTCACCCATTTGAATGAATAAATCATTGACTTTCTACAAAGATTACATTGGGGGTGACCAAGTAAATATTTAAAGTACAAAAGATGTACGAGAAAACTTCCAAAGATGAAGAAAAGTGGAATTAAAGTAAAATTTTGATGTGAAAGTGTTTGAAATCTATAGTTTTTTTCATAATATCCACTTTTCATTATGTTTTTGAAGATCTCTCATATCTGAGAATTCCATCTTAAAGTCAAAGAATCAGTTAGCACTGCAAGTGTCAACTACTCAAGTACCGTGCCTGCAGCTTCTCCTGACTTATCTAAGACTGTACGCAAAGTATCTTCTAGCAAGGAAAGGATGGTGTTTCTCCAAGAAGGATAGGAGAGCCGTAGTTTTAAGAGTTCTGACTCATATCCCTTCCTGGAAAGAGAGCCCCTTGCCAGTTATAAAGAAGAAAATGGGACCCATCGAAGTCACTGAGAAACAGTGAAGGGAAGCACTGGCAGGGAAGAAGTCAATGACATATTTTAATTAGTTAAACCTGTTCTCTGTTTATACAGGTCTTTATGGGCTAATGCAGCATGGGGCAAAGTACACGGACCTACCAACGCTCAGAAGTTCACCTAAAGCACCGACGCATCTACAGCTACCTGCCACCGAACCCAGACTGGTGCTCTACTCTTACACAGAATTTGCATCACATAATACTGTGCACACCTCATGGCCAGAGGATTCCAAATCTGTCTAATTCAGCAGGGTATCCCAGTAGCCTTACACAGTACCCAGAGGACAGTAGGGACTCCATAAAAGCTGCTTCTCTCCTGGGGCATACTCGCCATGCCCAGATTTAGATTCCTTTGACCTGGAAGTTCCCGTTATAGTAACTGGGCAGAAAGGAACTGCGTGTCATGCCTCCCAGCTTAAAGAAGAGCTCTGGTTACCTCACCCTGACAGAAAGTCAATGGAAGCCATGTGATTTGTGGAGCCTGGCTTTATCAAGCAGAGATGGATGGCCAAGGTCAGGCTGGCCTCTGGGGTAAGGTGGCATTGGGCCAGCAAACTCTCCTGGGAGGGTGAGGCGGATAGAGCATGGCAATTTTTAATACAGCTCTGAGCCCTTTCTGAAGGGAATTTACTTCCAAAGCTTTGATCTTAGGTCTTTCCATTGCTGAGGTCTGCATCTTTCTTACAGTGAGAACTCCAAGTTGGCTCCAAAGAAGAGCTAGAATCGGATTTTGAGTCTTTTCTTTTTATTAAATTCTCGAAGGTTAAGCTAGATACACCTAATTCTCAGAGTATGCTCATGCAAAACTGACTGAACTAGCAAAAGAGCGCAGAAATGTATTGTATATAGACCAACTGGCTTTTGTTACTTCCAGGTTAAGCTGGGGTTTTCAAAATGGTGTGTTATCTACTATGGTATGATGGAGGGAGAGGGTTTGCATTTCCTCATTCCAAAATTTTATGCAAATTCAATACCCAAACACCGTCTAGGCCAGAGGCTGACAAACTCCACCTATTTCTATGATGAAGTTATTTTGTCATGTGCCGTGCTTGTTCATACACACATTTCCTGTGGCTGCTTTTGTGTACAACCATGGAGCTGAGTAGCATGATAAAGACGGTATTGTCTGCAAAGCCTAAAATGCACTGTCTGGGCCTTTACAGAAAAATGTTGCTGATCACTGACCTAGGCTTTCAACACATTTCACTCTCTTTCCAGGTTAACACAGAAAATTTCCTTGGTACACCACTGTGAACAGAATTCTCCTGTACATGACAGTGTTAGAAAGCCACATCAAGGGGCCAGTGGGTGGCATGGTGGTTGAGGCACTGGACTCCCACATGGCTGACCACAGTTCAGGTCCTAGACCTGGTGGCTTGCTTTTTCAATCTCTCTCTCTCCCCCTTTTCCTCTCTCTCTCTCTCTCTCTCTCTCTCTTTCTCTCTCTCTTTGTATCTTTCTTGGTGGACACATGTGTCCTATAGTAAGACTTTTTAAATAATAAAAATTAAAACTTTTTTTTTAAAAAGCCACATCTAAGTACACAAAATCACACAATAACGTTGTAGCTATTTTACCAATACATTTGGATTTTTACCTCACTCACATTCTATGACAGCCTCTGAGTTTTGGTCCCACAGAAGGAAAAATATTTGCTTGTCATCAGCAAGGCCATAAAGTTGAAAAGCCAGGCTGTATAGAGATTCCCCCCATCTCGCCACAGGGTACATTCACTTGCTAGAGAAAGGCAGAGAAATTACCCCCTTGGGAGACAGCAACACCACAATCCCTTTCCCTCTATTCTCCTCTTGTAATTTGGGCATGCATGCACACACACACACAACATCTGCTTCAGGCCACTAGGTCCAGGACTTGAACCCATAAACCTGGTCATGTGAGATCCAGTGCCTTAACTACCATGCCACCTGCTGGCTTAAGGGTTTTATTGTTTTTGTTTTTTATTTTTAGTTCTCACTTAACATATCAAGACCAGGTCTTCTACTAACTCCAAATAATAAAGATCTCCACTCCCAATCTTCATGGTTAGTATACCCCCAAATAAAGAAATATTTTTTCTGCACACAGGAGAGACTTCACGACTCTGGACAAAAAGAAATTACTGAAGTCATTTAGCCAGTCACTTTTTGTGATCATAACTGCTAGTTAAACTTGACTCTTCATGTTGTTATTGCATTTGTTTTCATAATCCCAGGCCAAACTCTGATCTTCTCATCCCTACTTAACTGCATCCATGGTCAAAAGTCACATGTGGATGATATAAACAAGGGCTAATGTGGAAGGTCTTGATAAAAATCATGAAAATATGTCAACACCAGAAAATGGAAAAACCTATTCATCACCTGGTAAACTTGTGGTTAGTTCATTTGTTCTTTCTTGGTTCATTTCTGGTTTAATAAGCACCTAAAACATGTTAAGCATTGGCCTAAATTCTGAGGATACAGAAGGTAAATGAACAGACAAGGTCTCTACCTTCTAGGGCTTATGTTCTTAATGAGAACAGATAATAAATGAGTAAATAAATAAACTTAAAATTGCACAGGCCAGCCAGTGGTGTGGTGGTTAAGGTGACCAGGTCCCACATGGCCAACTGCACAGTTCAAGTCCTAGATCTGGTGACTTGAAAAACAAGCAAGGTATGTAGACATGGGTGCCAAAAAGCCTGACAGGAGAATGGAGAAAGTAATTGTGGTATGGCCATTCCCCCTGGGGGGTGCTTTCTTGCTGCCCCCTACATCCCTCCCCTCCCCAGCAAGCACACATGCCCTATAGCAAAAAAAAAAAAAAAAAAAAAAAAAATTCAAATTGCAATTATTGCTCTAGAAAAAAAGACCACCAGGGTGAAATGATAAAAAAAAAAAAAAAAAAAAAAAAAAAAAAAACAGGGGCCAAGACCAGCAAATGTTAAAATGGTTATGTTGAACTCCCATGTAGTTGACTGCATTTCAAGTCCCAGACCCAGCGACTTGAAAGGCAAGGCACATGTGTGTGTGTGCCCCAAATCCTGAGAGGCAAATGGAGAAGGCACTATGGCGTGACCAACCCCTCCCCGAGGAAGGAGGGTGAGTTCTCACTTTCTGTCTCTTTAGTGAACACACACCCTATTGCAAAATATCTCAAAAAAATAAATAAATAACAGGGGCCTACTTAGAATTCTCTTTGCCTAGCACAATCCCGGTACATAGAATGAACTTTTTTTTAGGTGGTTGATTATAAACCAAATATCTAAAATGCTGTGTTTGTTGTCATTTCTATTCGGTTGGTGTAAAATTAATTGCAGTTCTGCATTGTGGAGATGTGCTATTTGATAGTGGACTGCATTCTTAAACATGGTTATGTTATACATCCTTTAAGTGTGCATTTCTCTATGATTTGTGGAATTGATGTTAGACAAAAAAAAAAAAAATTCGAGTGATTTTCTTATCCAAGTTCAAATTGGGTCATAAAGCAATGGAAACATGAAACATCAACTGCACATTTGGTCCAGGAGTTGCTAATGAATGTACAGTGCCAAGGAGTGAGGAGTTTCAAGAATTTTTGCAAAGGAGAAAAGAGCCCTGAAGATGAGGAGGGTAGTGCCAGCCATCAGAAGTTGACAACAACCAATTGAGGACAATCATCGAAGCTGATCCTCTTACAAGAAGTCGCCAAAACACTCAAGGTTGACCATCATATGGCCATTTGGCATTTGAAGCAATTGGAAAGGCGGAAAAGTTTAATAAGTAGGTGCCTCATGAGCGGACCAAAAACTATCATCGTTTTGAAGAGTTGTTTACTTATTCTAGAAAATAAACCATTTCTCAATTGGATTGTGATGTGTAACAAAAAGTAGATCGACAGTCAGTGATGACCAACCAGCTCAGTGGTTAGACTGAAAAGAAACTTCAAAGTACTTTCCAAAGCCAAAGGTCACGGTCATGGTTTGGTGTCCTGCTGCTGGTCTGATCCACTACAGCTTTCTGAATCCTGGCAAGATCATTACATCTGTGACGTACACTCAGCAAATCCATGAGGTGCACAGGAAACTGCAATGCCTGCACCCAGCACTGGTCAATAGAAAGGGCCCAATTCTTCTCCACAATGGTGGCCTGCATGGCTGCATGTCGTACAACCATCTCTTACAAAAGTTGAACGAATTGGGCTACAAAGTTTTGCCTCATCCACCCTATTCACTTGACCTCTCACCAATCAACTACCACTTTTTCCAGCATCTCCACAACTTTTGGCAGGAAAATGCTTCCATAATCAGCAGGATACAGAAGATGCTTTCCAAGAGTTCATCAAATCCTAAAGCATACGTTGTTATGCTACAGGAATAAACAAACTTACTTCTTATGGATAAAAAGGGGTTGATTGTAATGGTTCCTATTTTGACTAATAAAGATGTGTGTGAGCCAAGTTACTATGATTTAAAATTCACGATCCAAAACCACAATTTCATTTGCACCAATCTGCAAGAAGCAGCTCAGGGTAACTTTGATTTGGGGAGCAGGACTGAAAGGAAGAGAGGAAAGGCTATGGCAGTACCCCTTACTCGATGGAGACGATGATGGACAAAGCAACAAATTCTCCTCCAAGATCACTTACAAGAACAAGGCATATACCTTACAGATACCTGTTGGGCATGCTAAGGTGGAAATCAGACTTCAGTGGTTAAGAGAACAGGATCCCAAATGATGTCCTGGGTAAAAGACCAAATTCTGACACCCACTGGTATGTAACTCTGGGCAAGTCCCTACTCTGTCCAAATCATAATATGTCATCGTTAAACAGGGTAACAGGGTTAAAAAAAAAAAAAAAAAGTACCTACTTGGGCCAGCAGGTAACATACTGATCATACTCGTTAAGGTGCTAGACTCCCACAAAGTCTACCATGGTTTGAGTCCCAGACCTGGTGGCTTGAAACTCATGTCAGGTACATATACGCACATGCACAAAATCCTGAAAGGAGAAGGGATTGCAGGCATGGCCATCCCCCCTTGGGAGAGGTGATGACTCACTTTCTGTCTGTCTCTCCAGTGAGTGCATGTGTCCTATGGCAAAAATCTCTTTAAAAGAAAGAAAAAGAAAGAAAGAAAGAAAGAAAGAAAGAAAGAAAGAAAGAAAGAAAGAAAGAAAGAAAGAAAGAAAGAAAGAAAGAAAGAAGAGAGAGGGAGAGAGGGAGGGAGGGAGAGAGAGAGGGAGGGAGGGAGGGAAGGAAAGAAAACCACTTAGCCCTGACAGTCAGTGAATAAGATTACTTAGAATGTGTCTCTGCTTTCCTATATATGAAACCAAGATAAGAAAATCTATCTCATGCCAGCTAGGTAGCACAATGGTTAAGATAGCTAGATCCTATATGACCAACTGCATGGTTCAAGACCCAGACCAGGTATCTTGGAAAATATGTTGGGCATGTGTGCATGCATGCCCAAAATCCTGAGACAAGAATAGAGAAGGGATTGCAGCATGACCATCCCCCTGGGGGATGGGGGAGCTTTATCACTTTTTCAGTTTCTCTCCAGTGAGCATATACACCCTATAGCAAAACCTTTAAAAAAAAATTTAAAAAAAAACTACCTCATAGGGTCAGTAAGCAAATTAGTCTAAATAAAGCACCTAGCAAACAAGAAGGGCTCAGTAAGTGTTAGCTAGTATTATTAATCTGGTTCACTTCCTGATGACAATAGAGATGAAGCCATCCCATTTTAAAAGCAGAAATAATGAATTTGAGTCCCAGATGTCTCAGCAAATTCTGCAAAGAAATCAGGTTAGCCAAGATGGACCTGCCTAGACTATTGATTCCTTTGTAGTAATTTATTAAATACTTGTGATAGAACAATTGGGAAGGGGAGGGATAAGTCCAAGAACACAGTGTTACTTGAAGTAAGTCAAAGTTTTCAATGCCTATCATGCACTAATCACTTCCAAGTTTATTCATTTATTCAAATTATTGTTTTCCAGATCATATTCTTTATATTACTAGACTGTTTCCTCAGTTCCTACTGTTGGAAGAGGACTAAGATTGGACAATCATACACTGTCTTTTATCTTCCCATTCTGAAGATCTATTTCTGCACTAAACTAACTTCCATGAAGGTAGGGGTCATGTCTGTTTGTATCTTGTACTGTTCCCCAGGGTCTCTGAGGTGCCTTTGGGGCTCAGACTATGTATCATAGGTGTAGAATTAAGGGATGCACAATAGCCAGAGAAACAGAAGCTAAAGGTCTTTGTCTCTCTTAATATCATCCTCTGATAAAAGGGTATACACATGACACAGGACAATGTGTGTGGTAGAGTACATTTTGGTACATGGATGGGTTTATGATTTCACCTGAACCAATCACAGTTCCTCCAGTTTTTCTAGCTAGAACTGACAAGAGTTTCTTTTTCTCTCTTGTCAGCCTACAAAGACATTATCTGATGGTAGACTTTCCCTGGCATGAGAAAACCTTCATCTGAAATGGAAGCAATATGATGGCACATGGAAGATGCTAAGAGAAGTGAATTCAGACAATGTTTGAGTTCCCATATCTAATCATCAAGGCTACCTCTCACCTGCTGTTTTCACAATTTACTGAGACCAATACATTCTGCTATGGCTTAAGTTAGTTCATTCCCTTTTCCTCCTGCATCTAATAGTCGAAATAGCTGCAATAAAGAATCATCAAGTCCATTATTGACAATGAAAATAACAACTTTCTTCATGAAAGTTGCTGTCACACACTGTATTAATTAGGTGTTTCTGCATAATTTTATAAAATACAGTTCCATGTGGTACATACTAATATTATCCTCCTTTTACACAGGGGAAAACAGGCACAGAAATATAAAGCACCTTACCCAAGTTCATACAGCTAATAAGAGGCTGAGCTGAGATTCAAACCATAACTATGTAGCATCTCATATGTATGCCAATGACAGTATATCTCAAAGAATGATTCCTGGACTACTTGCATTAGGATTACTTGGGGGTAAAAACAGGTTCATTTCCCACCTTTCCCACTTTTCTGAACCACTTTTTCTCTTATTCTAAAAGATATTTTCATTTTATTCTCACATTTGAGTTTGTTTGGGCTTTTTCCCCCAGAAATAATGCTTTCTTATAGCTCCTTCATTGACTTGTGTTTTATTTATTATACTTCACCCCCCATTAAGTTTCTCCCTGGAAAGGTTTTATCTGCGTGTTACAGCCTCACCTCTCCTGACCCACTGCTAGGAGATGATGGGCAGCTGTCCTCATTATTTTACAGTTGTTCTTCACCAGCAAGAGCTGCATTTTCACAGAAAGGGAGGGAATGATAACTATGAATGCCAAAGTTCAGTCCCTGTCTAGTATGAACAACCACAGCAGGAGATCATGCCTTGGTTTATAATTCTATTCTAAATCTTTGTTTTTATCTTTTAAAGAGAAAGTCCAGAATCCATATTCTACATGTTATAGCCCCTAAAGTTAATAGAAGGGACAGAAACCCTTTGAATTCAAAAAATGCTACAAAATTTTAACTGGGCACAGAGTAGCACGAGGCTATTAGAGAAACAATTTCACAAATTGTTTAAAATCCCAGTAATGTCATCTCTCTCCATTGCCCCCAAATGTCTTTGCTATGACCACCACCACCAATTCCCATGGCAACACACTCAAAGGGAGGAGGAAATTCTCTCATGTGGAACCCGTTGAGGGTCTTGCTCAATATTTTTTATTTTATAATTTACAGCACTACTAAATGGGCCTCAGCCATGGTCCAGTCATCAGGGCACATGGATACTGCCCCTTCCTGGGAGAAGGCTTCATGGGAGGCCTGGGTTGTGTTGCTGAGCCAATCTGAAGACATCAGGTGTAGCAGTGTGCACCTGTAACCCTAGATAATTAGGAGGCTGGGGAAGGAGTATAACAACATGGAGACCCCCTGTAGGGATTACTTTGTCTCTCTAGAATTGAAAAGGCAGAATAAAAGGAAAAATGCCTCAGCCAGGCTCTAATTTACATCCCCACCAAATAGGTGCCTAAAACAGAATTATTTTCAGCCCAAAATAACCAAATTCAAGTTGTCTTATGAGTTATGCTACCTCCCCAAAGCTTCCAGATTGTAGCAGAGATATCTTGAGAGTTAGTCGAAACAATAGGAAAGTCATTCCGCAAATATATGGCCCTTCAAGGCTATGACGCCTTGAGGAAATAATGTCAGTTACAAAGTAAAGAATGGTGAATGAGGGAGAATTGGAAATTTTTCTTCCTTTTTATTCTACTTCTATCTGAATATTAAGTCCTGGAAATTTTGAACTATTTAGTATTCCTCAGCTCATCTTCCTAACTTGGATAAAAACTAGAGTAATCAATAGTTTGTTATTATTTTTGCTAGCAATATGACAAATGAATAATAACCAACTCCCCTCAGTCAACACCATTGGGCCATGTTGCTGAAACCATTAGTTAAGTTATTATGACAAAGCTAATATGGGAGCAGTTTTTCAGTGAGACTTGGTGAAAGCTCACCTTCAGCTTGGAACAGCAAATTCAGTATTGCCTAAGTACCCAGTCTACTGACCCATTCTGAACCTGATTGAGGACTATGGTCTCAACTCCACGACACAAAACTGAGAAAAAGTCTGCCTCTGGAGATTTTTTTTTTTTTTTTTTAAGAGGTTTTTGCTATAGGGCGCGTGCGCTCACCAGAGACAGAGAGACAGAAAAAGAGAAATCACCCCCAAGGGGGATGGCCACGCCACAATCCCTTCTCCTCCATTCTCCTCTCAGGATCTTGGGCACGCACGCACACGCGCCTAGCGCGAGTTTTAAGCCACCGGGTCCGGGACACAAACCACAGTGGACTACATGGAAGTCCAGAGACATAGCCATTAGGATAACTGCTGGTCCCCCTCTGGAGATTTTTTCAGTCCCGGTTGATCCCGATATTCATGGGCAGACACAACTTCTTAAACACAACTTCTTTCTCAGATTAATTCTAACTCTCTGTTTTTTTATTTAGGGAAACAAAATTATCTTTTCTTAGAGAATGTGACTCTCCCTTGCAAGCAGACTGTCAACTTAGTTTTGGACTAAGTAGTCATTGGGTGTGTTCTATAATAGGTCTCACCTACTTCTTTAATTCTATTATACTGTTCAATAGATGGGCATAATTTCTCATGAGTTGGGACATCCAACTCTCTTAGTCTGTTATTGTGTTGCTAACAGAAATATCAGAAATGGGTGGTTCACGAAGAAAACAAGTTTATTTACAAAACCATGATTCAGGTGGCTAGAAAGTCCAAAGGCATCACAAAATGGTGGAAGGCAGAACTTCCATCAGAGCAGAGCATGGTCTGTATCCATGTGGTTTTTGCCTATCTCATTTCATCTCCTTATATATACATCAGAACTCAATCACAGGGGTTCAGTCCTAATGACATCATCAGATCCAAAAGCCACACTCAGACACTACAAAGGAATTAAGTTTCCACTTAATGTCTTTACAATACAATCAAGCCCCAACTCACAAACCGTGGGGGATAACCAAATACCACCCACCAAGACCAAACTCCAAAACATGAGCTTTTGGGGGACAAACAATTATCCAAACCATAACATCTATCTATATAGTTGTTACTTAGTCCACTTAATATTGCAATAATTACCCAACATTTAAAAAATCATAGCACACAGAATACAATTTACTTCACGTTGGAGTAAACAAATGAAGCTGTTCGAGGTAGGAGGAGAAAGGACTTGGGCAATCTCCATCCATGCCTGGATCCTTCCGCACCCCAAAGGTGGGGCAATTGGTATCTCCACACACTGTAGACCACTTAGGACACACATTTGAGCCAAAGCCATCTGATTGGAAGTGGCTCTGAGCTACTCTACTTGTACCAGAACTGGGCTAAACCATGAAGACATAAAACTAACAGGTGAGACCTCCTCTCCGGGCCTAGGTTACTCATTCTGCTTGGAAATAAACTTCATTAATTATTAAAAAAAAAAAAAAAAAAAAAAACTAACAGGTGTGATCCTGGTCCTCATGGAATTTACAGCCAAGGAAAAACAAACCAAATAAATTTTGACAGTAGGTCCAGCCATGGTGGTACACAAGTAGCACCACCATGAGACTGGAAGCCTCGTAAGAGGGGCCAGTTTGGTTCCTGGGTCAACCTGAACATTCTAGAACAAATACAAATCCATGTAATTCTAGGTAATTAGGAAGCTGGGACAGGAGGATCTCAAAACAGTGAGACTCTACCAAAAATATCTCTGTTTCTCCCTTTTCCTATGTATCCGTCACCCTCTCTGAAAGGAAAAAAAATTACCTTTTGAGAGTAATGAGTGCTGCAAAATAAGTATTACAGTGATGGTACAAGCATATAACAGGAGATTCACCTAATCCAGGAAGGCTATTAGTTAGAGCTTAGTAAACTTTGGAAGTGATCCAGAAGAACTAGGTCAGAATTCAGCACTGTGAGGAGGTGAGAAGTATATCTAGGGAGATAACAATACAAGGGGATTAGACGCATTAATCTGTTCTCCCTCTGAGATACAGTCACGACATATAACTCCTTAATCTCTTTGCAGTCACTGGCCATTGCACCATTTATAGCATACTTCCCAAACATAATATTGCAAATTCTTGACTTCCTTCACATCTACATGCCATTCGTACATTACCTATTATAAAAAATCATCACTACCCTCATTTGGAAGCTGCAGAAAGCTGAGAAGTAGACTAATGGTACCTAACACTCACTGAATACTTCATACCAGCAAGCCACTGTGCTGTTTACGTACTGCGTGTTCCCCAATTTTTAGATAGGAAAACAGATTCTGAGACAAGAAGTAATTTGCCGAAGATCAGAAGAGATGGACAAGTTGGAAAGAGGCAGGATGAAGCCGGAGAGACAGTAGGACCTCCACTCAGGTCAGATCAGGAAAACCCACCCTTACAAGGAGTTGATAGCCAACATGAACCTCCTTTTCCAGTGGTGATTCTCATTCCCTGAATGCTCATGACTGCAAATTGCTTTTCTGGATCCCAGTTGGTACTACTCCTGAAAGGTTTTGTCCATGGCTGTCTTGCACGCTAGAAGGCAAACTGGCACCTGATTCCACTGGCAGAGAGTCTTAGGTTGATACAGAAGGGCATGAGGCAAGATGCAAAATCAGAATCCTGGAGTCACAAACCTATCTTCCGCAAGTGATCTCTAAGCCCAGGAAGATCTAGGTGTTTTGGTGCTTCTCCAGCTTTAGCTCCAGCATCTGGGATTCGAGCTTGCATAATGGGAATATTCACAGCTGTTCTCAAACTGCAGTGTGCAGTCAGCTGGATGGCCCCTCCCCCAGACAAGCCAATTTATATTTTCATCTCTAACGAGGTTGCAGGTGATAATTTCTCAGGTCCAAGACCACACTTTGACATTGTTGCAGGAAAGCCAAAACACACCAATAGTGAAAGTAAAGGATAGCTCATTAAGTGAAAGTACACTCCCAAGATGTGGGAGCAGCCTTAGAAAGAGTGGCTCAAGGGCCCCCGGCAACTGCCTTCCTGGGCTTAGAATCCTTTAGCTGGCTGATCATTGGCTTAGGGCCAATGGCTTTCATCCCATTGGCTATCTACCAAATATGACTAGGCCACTGAGTTATCTGATTAGCTATACCTCATGTGGCTGGGCCACTGATTCATCTCATTAGTGCATCAAATGTGGCTGGGCCACTGAGTCATCTCATTAACTATCAGCAAGGTATATCCCATTAGAAATCTCCCACCTGTATTACCTCGAGCGGGGAATTTCCTGGCCTTTTGCTGCTGTTGTTGCTTTAAAAAATATGTAATTCCCTTTGTTTTTATTATTTTTTTTAATTTGACCAGAGAGCGACAGAGAGCTAGAAAAAGGGAAAGTGAGAAAGCAAGTTGCCAGGTTTGGGACTCAAACCGTGATTGTCCATGTGAGAGAGTGCATTGCCTTTTTTTTTTTTTTTTTTTTAAAAAAAAGGAGAGATTTTTGCTATAGGGCGCACCAGAGTGACAGAAAGTGAGAAATCACCCCCCAAGGGGACATGGCCATGCCGCAATCCCTTCTCCTCCATTCTCCTCTCAGGATTTTGGGCACACACACAAGCACCTAGCAAGTTTTAAGCCACTAGATCTGGGACTCGACCCACAGTTGACTACCTGGGAGTCCAGCGATGTAACCATTACACCATCTGCTGTTCCCAGGGAGTGCAGTGCTTTAACCAACACAGCACCTGCCAGTCCCCTGCCCTGGTTTTTCTAAATAGGCACATGGGCAGATGCACCAGCCCCCTTAACCACTTCTATTCTCTAGCTTCCTTCCTGCCTCAAAACCTAGAACAAGTTTGTGTGTGTTTTGTTTTTGGGGTTGTTTTTTTTTTTTAAGAGGTTTTTGGTTTTGTTTTTGTTTCTTTGCTATAGGGCGTGTGTGCTCGCCAGACAGACAGAGAGAGACAGAGAGACAGAAAGCGAGAAATCACCCCTCAGGGGGGATGGTCACGCCGCAATCCCTTCTCCTCCATTCTCCTCTCGGGATCTTGGGCACACACACACACATGCGCCCGGCGTGAGTTTTAAGCCACCGGGTTCGGGACGCGGACCACGGTCAACTACATGGGAGTCCAGTGACATAGCCATTATGCTAACTGCTGGTCCTGTGTGTTTTTATTTTGTTTTGTTTTGTTTTAAATGATAGAGAAACTGAGTAAAGTGACTCCCCCAAGATTGCACTGCAAATTTTTGACATAGCCTCAAATCTTCTTTAAGCATAGGAGGGTGGTTCTTTCTTTCTTCCCAATTTTTCATAGGTTTTTCTTTATAATAATCCAAAGCTGGTCCATCACTAAAATAAATGTTGAGTTAGGAAGTGATTATATTTTTTAAATCGAGCTTGAGCGTGCTTCTACAATCATCTTGAAGTCACACTTAAATCATTTAGTTTGTCACTTGCCGTAACAAGCACTCCACTTTGCTCAAGGTCAGCATCAAAGAAGTTCATGAAATCCTCCTGTTGGAGTCAAGCATCCTAGTGCTACAGCCAAACCTTCAGACTCGGGTGATTTCTCTGTGATTCTCACAATCTACCATGTCAGAGAAAAAAGAACTCATGTTCTGTTCTAGTTTTGCCTTGGGCTGTCAGTCCCTTCCTCTGGCGTCAAGTTTTTCTACTTGTAAAAGGAGGAAACCTCTCAGGTCCTTCTTTCAGCTCCAACTTTCTAGGAGCACAAGTGGAAGCCACAGGAAGCCTGAATGACAATGGATGCTGTTTAAATAGCACGCCCATTACAAATAACCACCAGAAGAGAGTTCCCAGGGGACAATGGCATGATGAACAGAAGGCAGGAAGAGAGGTAAGAAGCCATTTGGGGCCGAGTGAACAGAAAGAAACAAATGAATCAGCACATTTTCAGCAACTCATTCTGTGTTCCCTATTTCCCTTTCCCTCTAATGAATAAATAGACCCCTGACACAAGAGAGGCATTTTGAAGATTTTCATTTATAATGATTTTTTGTCTATGCATGGCAAAAGAGACCAGCGAGTCAAAGGATGCCAGGATATTTTTGCAACAAGAAAAGATGCTCTGAAGGGCCACAATGTATTGCTCATTAAAGGAAAATCCACTCCCTGCATAGCAACAAAACATGCCAGCCAGAAATATGAAGCCCAATTCACCCCCATTTAGGTAAAAGGATGAAACTGTCAAAAGACTACGGTGCTATCATTTCAGGATTAACACCTGTCAACCAGAAGAGGAAACCAGCATAGGAGCATAATCTGTCTGCGAGTCAAGGTCAGAAGCAAGCAGGTCCTTACTTTATTCATTTTTCTACAGGTACGAAAAATTACATCTAGCAGATGGAAGCTTTTAGCATAAAATCAGCTCCCGTGGCTGCATTTACTTGCAACAACAAGAAATATATGGCTACAGACGGCCATCTGTTTCTTCATTTTAAAAGGTAGAGGGCAACGAAAGTGTTTCAACTTTAGGTTTTCTATTTACTGAATAATCATTATTATTTTTAAGCACAGGCATCATTAGCAACTCCCATACTGCATTGTTTGTGTCTAAGCTCTGCATATTGTATGAGGGTTTTTGCCAAAATGATAATACCAGGTGTCAGACACATCTCAATAGCCCTTTAAAAAAAATAAATAAATAAAACTGACTATGTTTGCAAATTAGCAGCTGAGCACCCACTGCTGTTAAGAGCTCCATTCGCATTCCTGCTTTCTTCTTTGCTCTGAGTGATATATTCACACAGAAATGGAGTGGTTTCTGGAATTATGGGAGATGAAAAGCTGATGGGACTTACTGTCTTTACTCCTAGGCTTCTTGATGAGACCAAGATGCTTAAGAATAGAAAGTTGGGCCCTGGAGACCAGCAGTTAGTGTAATGGCTATGTCACTGAACTCCCATGTAGTCCACCACGGTTCGAGTCCAGGACCCGGTGGCTTAAACTCACACCAGGCACGTCTGCGTGCGTGCCCAAGGTTCCGAGAGGAGAATGGAGGAGAAGGGACTGCAGCATGGCCATCCCCCTGGGGGGTGATTTCTCACTTTCTGTCTCTGTCTTTCTCTTTCTGGCAAGCGCACACGCCCTACAGCAAAAACCTCTCCAAAAAGAAAAAAGTTGGGCCCTGACACCAAAGAGATGTGCACCTCGTAATTAACTGGGTGCTCATGTAATTGGGCGCTCATGCGGAGGGACACTGTAGAGCATGTTTCCAAGTCCTGCAGAAATTGAGACCCAGATCTTCCCACATTTGCCCATGCTGCTATGGAGATGATGCCTGGAAACTACTTTGCATGGAACAGCAAGGAAAAGGCACAGAGCTAGGCGTAAGGGTGAACACGCCAAAGCACGAACCACAGAGCATGAGTGAGATGTGACCCCGAAGGAAAGCACCTGCCTCCTGCAGTGAGGAGCCTCATTCGGATCCTCCTCCTGGTTTCCTCGGCAAATTCATCATGGTGCATCAGGCTTCACGTTTTTTCACCCAATCATGGCCTGTACTTCCTCAGGAATAAAAAACCTGGCATGGCAAAAAAAAAAAAAAATTCTATGGAAAAAAAAAATCTACACCGCAAATTTCAAAGCACACCTGTCAATACCCAAAAGAGTACAATGTAGCTACTTAGATGCCATTTGGGGTTTTACAAATGCCAATTTTAGAAGTCAGGCTACAAAGCAGTATTGGAAAACCTCTGTGAAGGTGGGGGACAGGGCTCCCAGGTTACGTTCTCAGGCTTCTCTTTCCCCCAGAGTACAGCAAGGAGGATCAAGTATCCCAGCACATTTACCATCGTCCATCTCTTTAGTGTTGTCACTAGAAGAGAATGGATTTGAGACACAGGCAATAAAAACAGGTTTATTCCTCTGAGGTAGGTCCACAAATCAGTAATCAAACACTAAGAAACTTTGGACCAGCATGTGGCGGAATTGTTACATCTCTGGACTCCCTCGTAGTGGATCATGGTTTGAGTCCTGAACCTGGGGACTTGAAACTCACGCCAGGTGCATGTGCACACATGCCCAAAATCCTAAGAGGAGAATGAAGAAGGGATTGTGGCATGACCATCCCTCCTTAGGAGGGGCAATTTCTCACTTTCTGTCTTTCTGTTGAGCGTAAATGCTCTATAGCAAAAATTTCTCTTAAGAAATAAAAAAGAAAAAGAAAAAGAAACAAGTTACCAAGGTCAGGAGATTGCACAGTGGTTAAGTCACTGGACTCCCACATGGCTAACCGTGACTCGAGTCCTCAACCCATTGGCTTGAAACTCATGCCCGGCGCATGTGCATGCATGCTTAATATCCTTGGAGGAGAATGAAAGAGAAGGATTGCAGCATGGCTATCCTCCTGGGGGATGATTTCTCACTGACTGACTGACTCTCCTCCCCCCATTCCCTGCAAGCACACATGCCCTAAGCCAAAAACCTCCTTTTTAAAAAATTAAATAAAAATTTAAAAATATGTTTCATGGGTGGAATTCCATGTACTCTTACCATTTGAGGGTGTCCTGGGACCAACGTTTTGAAGTTCTGGAACTGTGCTGTTCAACATAGTAGCTACTGGCTACAGTAGCTATTCACATTGAAATTGAATTAAAATTCAGTTCCTCAGTTGCTATTGCCATATTTCAGGTCCTCAATGGCTACCTGTGGCTAGTGGCTGCTACCATTGACAGCACAACATAGAGCATTTCCTTCATTTCAAAAGTTCTGCCAGACAGAAATGCTCCAGAAGCTGAAATGAAAGGGGTCTTTCCAGTCTCCCCAGCTCCACACGCTGTTAAATGAAGGGCTTCCTGACTCAAATCCCTGACAGCAAGTCTAAAAATAAAATCTGAACAAAGGAAAGTGAAGATGTTTGAGATCCTCCTGAGAGCACTTTATCATAGAGGTTAGGACCCCAGGTTTGGGAGTTCAAACTTCATTCAAAACTTAGTTCTTCTGTGTCCTGGCTATGCAATATTGCCATGTCCCCTCGTCTCTGTACCTTGCTCTCTTCACCATCTGTGGCCTAGCCATGGCCTCTCCTCGTTTCCATCTTCCTGGTCACAGAACCCTGATATATTGTAGTTAACAGAGATTCCTAATCAGGAGAGTTGATCCCACCACAGACCTGGGAGATACAGAGGAGGTATCAGAAGTTGGCCAACAAAGAATTCCCTTCCCAAATACAAAGTGGGCCAATTCCAAGGCATAGCAGTTAGTCACTGAGCAGAGGAAGCCAGACACTACATGGCTGACCAAGGTTCCAGTTCCAGCCCCAGCAGCTTGCAAAACATGGGGGCACATGCAAATGCCCAAAATAAAATTTGATAGCAGGAAGAACTGGAGGAAAGGCGATTACAGTTTGACCAGTCCCAGATGGGCGTTCGTTCATTCATTCTCATTCTCTCTTTCTCTCTCATGCAAATATACTTTCTGGCATCAAAACAAAACAAAACAAAATGCTAGGAGAACTTTGGCTCTTCTTTTTGCTTGCCATGTGGACAGAATGCCTGGGACTTCAGCAGCCCTCTTGCAGCCATGAGGTGTAAGGCATTACTATACAAGCCAGCATGCTAAATGTGGCAGAAAACTCTGCAGAAGACATGGCATCTGATGGCAGCACTGAACAGCCACTTAGTCCTGTGCTGGAGAAAAATTAAACCTGATGTTGAAGTCATAAATTCTGTTTGTTACCTACATCCAAAAGCATCCCAAATTGATATTCCTTCTTTATCAGTATTATTTGACTGTTTTAAAAATTCCAGTAATGCAAGTTTGAAAAGAAAGTTTTGTGTGCCTTCAGTAAGAGAGACCTGAAGCAGAGAAGAGGAAAGACAGTTCCATGGTCATAGGGTCTCCTTTTGCTTCCTTCTGCTCCATCATCCTAGCACCTGCCTTCCATCCTCAGTGTTACCTCATGTTCTAAGATGGCTGCTGGGATTCCAACCAGGACAAAGACATTCCAGGAAGAAAGGGGAAAGAGAAATGGATTCTTCTCCTAGATTGGTTGGCATCACTTAAGCAGCCAGTCTTAGAAGGTCCGCACAACACTCCCACTTAACAGCTCATCATTGAGCACAGTCACATGACATGACTGGCTGCAACAAACCTGCAAACGCTTAGCTGGGAATCACTGCTCCCCTCCTCCCCAACCACCACCAATAAAATCAACCCTGCTACATGAGGAGAGAACAAGTCTCAGGTGAAAACTGGCAAAGTAACATAAAAGGAGGTGGGTTCATGCCAGCAAAGTAGGTGGCACAGTGCGTGAGAGAGGATTCAGTAAACCCTGCATAAGAGCTGACAGCAGAGCAGCGAGGGAGTCAAATATCTAGTTATCTTACTTTTGAGTTACTATGTAACTGGGCGGTCTTTGTTCCATTAACACAGCATTTCCCCAAACTTAATCATTTGTGTACCATCTTTGTGATTTTTTTCCATATTCACATACCATCTGTACTATTAATATTTCCTTTACATCAACTTGACTTTTAAACCTAAATTTAAGAACAGAATTTTCATTAATAGAAAACCAATATCCTTCTAATAGAACAAAAATTGTAACTATTAAAATAAAAATACTTCGGTTTTTACCTAAACTATCTCACAGGCTGTATTTCTGAAAACCATGCCTTTATTGGATTTTCTGGAATGTGTGATTTTTGTGATTGATTGCCTCAGGTTTGCTGTAGTCATTAATCAATATCTGCTATTTATTTGCTTCGTCTAACACTGTAAGATGGAGATTATTCCTTAAATATCTTTACTAATTAGCAAAACTGGCATTTTCTTTAGGCTCCACTAACATTTAATGAGAATTGATGGCAAAATGGATATGGTTATGGGACTTAAAAGTAAGCTGATACATTCTGCAGCTTTTATTTTCTTTTTCAGAATCCAGACAGAACCCTATTGAGGAATCATTAAAGTCATTGTCATCTTCAAATGTATCTTCCTATAAAGGCGTGGAGAACAATTGTGGATACTGGAGACAGTGGGAGGAGAGTGGGAAATGGGAGAGGGTGAGAGGACGGGAATCAGGGGAAAAAGGAGGAAGCAAATCATATAAGGGACACAAAAATGGAAAATTATCTGTTGGTAACTGTATGATAATATCTTTAGACAAATATACAGTGTATTCATGCTGGAAAAATCATTTTGCATGCTATAATGATGTGACTGAATGTATTAAACATTTTTTTAAATAAAAATCTGTATCTTCCATACCTTTTCCTTCCCATCTCTAATCTGTCTGCATTTGTTAATGGCCAAACTTCTTGACAAGACATTCAGCATCCTCTGTGATAGCTCCTGACATCCCTCCACACCCTACACTCTTCATGCAATTTCCTCCGTTGTGCCTGGGGTATTCCAGCCCCCGTGCATTCCTTAGGAGCCATGGCATTCCCATTTCCTCAAATGTGCACCAGTAATTTACCACCTGCCCCATTTCACTGCCGACCTTGTCATGAGCTCATAACATGAAAGCTCTTAGAAAAGCACTACATGTAACAATGGGACCATCTAAGTCGACTGCCTTCAGGTTGACGTGGTTTCAGCCAAAACGTCTGGCTCGCCACCCTTTGCAAGCTGCATGACCTCAGGAAAGTTAATGTACCTCTCTGTCTCAGTCTCTTCCTCGGTAAAGTGAGACGAGCACCTGCCAACTGCAGCACTGTGAAGGCTCGATGGTTCACCTTAATCACATAAAGCACTTAGAACCGTTCTTGGCACATAATGAGCTCTCAGAACTTGTTAGCTATCACTCTGACTGTAGTCACCACCCAAGGACAGTGGTGAAAACGGTGGGATCTGGAGACGCACAAATTTGGTTTTGAATCCCAACCCCATAACTCACTAGTGGTATACACACAGGTTACAAATCCACTCGCATGGTTCCCCATGTGCCAAGGAAATGGTGTTTATCTCCCTAACAGACCTGGTCTTCCACACAAGCCCTCACCTCACGAGCAACAGGAAACGAGAAAACAATGAAACCTAGATGGAGGCTACTCCAGCAAACAGACACAACAAGTTAAAAGACCCCTGAGGGGCCGGCAGGTGGCGTGGTGTTTAAGGGTGCTGGACTCCCACATAGCTGACCGCGACTGGAGTCCCAGACCTGGCAGCTTGCTGTCTCACTTTCCCTCTCTCTCTCTCCCTCTCTCTCTCTCTTTTCACTCTGTCTTTCTCTTGTCAAATTTAAATAAATAAAGTTAAATAAAATAGTTCTAAAGAAAAAAAAAAAAAAAAAAAAAGTCCCCCGGAAAGATTCCTTCTAAATACAACTACTACTGTCAGAGATCTCCAACTCCTCACCCTCCAGCCCCGCTCCTCCTGAAGACCAGGAATATGAGGAGTGAGCCAATATCACCTGGTGACAGCAGGCAGAGGTGTGGCTGGACAAGGGGCAGCATGCTAGTCACCAAGGACACAGAAATTAGGAGATACTCACCTTCCTACAGCTCGTAGCCTCAGCGCTTCACCTGCCTCACTCCAGTGCCCGCCCCTGAGGAGAGGGACCCCTGGTCTCATCTGGCCTTTGGGTTTAAGCCAGGTGAGGACCTCATAGCTGGTACTGGTTCTGTCCCCCGACATTACTAGCACTACTAAATCAACACCTAACACACCCTGAAATCTGGTTTGACGACAGCCTGAAGAGGTTCTCTGACTTGTTCTCACTGTAGCTCTTGCTAAAGCTGCCAAGAGTCATTCATACTGTCTGTGCAAAGCCCCGAAATGAGCAGTCCTCCCACACTCCCTGTAAGGGGTGCTGCCGTCCCTCAGGCCAGCTCCTACAGGCCCGCTGTCCCAAGCACTCAGGAATGCCTGGGTTCCCTCCTCACTTAGGGACACTGAGGCAGATTAGAGAACTCACCACTGGCTTCTCTCGTCTAGCAGCTTAGTCTCCTTTGACGCTGTTACCAGCCAACTAAATCCAGCTGCTGCTTCTTGTGGTCAATGAAACAAAAGGCAGAGGCTGAAAAATGTAGTCTAGTCTGTAACCAGTTACAGGGAGACAGCCAGCAAGCACCATCAAACTGTCTTGAAGGCGAAACATGTTCTCGGTATTTATAGGTACAGGATACAAGCGCAGCGCGTGAAAATCATTCCTCACTGTGGTCGATCAGAGTCAATAGCTTCCTCCTGAGTAATTATCCTGATTCTTTCAAATACCCATTCCTGGTATTTCCCTAGGACTCAGCACTTGGTCAGATGGTTCTCATTAAAATCCTATTTTTTAAAGGAATTATTTACTTAATTTTATTTATGTATTATTATTTTTTTTCATTTGCTATAGGTCATGTGCACTCACCAGAGAGAGAGGAGGAGAAAGTGAGAGAGAGAGGGAAAGAGAGAAAGCAAGCCACCAGGGCTGGGACTTGAACCACGGTCAGCCACGTGGAAGTCCAGCACCCCAACCACCACAGCATCTGCTGGTCCCATAGAGGCCTTTCTTAATTTCACAATGGCCGCAGTCCTGCTGACCTGCTTCAATGAGGCCACCCCGCAGTTTGGAGCAAGGTAGCCTGAAGGAAGTCTCTACCCAGAGCCTTGAATGTGCCTCCAGTCCAAAGCCCCCTAACCTTGTCACTTCTCAGTTAACTCCACCATGCCCACTTGCTCCGGTCCAAAGTCGTTAGGGAAATCAAAGCATACAGACCCTGTCTCTCTCACCTTTTCTTCCCACGAAATCCCTGGCAAGAAGAAACAGGACTCTACCTTTCCCATCAGATCCTGCAAAACCTCCTCCTAACCTGGGGCAGCAAGCCACGTGGACCAGCCAAGAGGTGGAAGAGATTTCTTCTCCACAGAAAAAACTATAAATCTTTCAGGTTTTCTTCTAGATACACTGACACTTCATGAAGTTCATAGGAGATCCTTATTTTGAGAAAAGCACATGAATTTCAGAACTTTTCTGCACCCAAATAAACTCATGCTTTAGTTCCATTTCCATGAACTTTTTGAAGTCCCCTTGTATATTACAAATACTAAAACAGAAATCAATTTTCCTACCCTTTCTTTTCCCTCTCCCTACACCCTCCTTTCTAAAACCTGGCTTTACTCTTACTGTTTGTCCCTAAATCTTATTTTAGTATCAGACACTGAATAACTTCTTGTATCTTTTCACTTGTGCTCTAATGCTCCTAATGCCACCACCAGCCACTCAAAGTGAGTGAGTGACCTGCGGCTAATTTGGAGTCAGAAAAGTAGACAGACATGAAGAAGAAGAAAGTACATTCTCCACTTTTTCAAAATATTACCCCTGCTGCATTTATAATCTTGGGCAAGTTTCATCATTTTTTTGAACCAGTTTCATTATCTGGAGAAAAATTAATTATAATGGTACTAAAACATAGATGAGCTGGGCCAACTAAAATTTAGTATGTTTACAACTGTAAATAAGCAAACCGTGCCCAAAATCGGAAACCATCTAAATGCCCATTAGGTGAATGGACAAAAAAGTTGTATATGCATACAAAGGAATCCTACTGGTGGTAACAGTAACTGAGCTGATACGTGGTACAGTGTGGATGAATCTCGAGAAATCACACCGAGTGAAAGAAGTCAGCCACAAAAGACCATGTGTTATAAGGTTCCATTTATCTGCAATGACCAGAAAAGTCCAATAAATCGAGAATAAAGCAGTCTAGAGCTAGGAGTAAGAGTGGGATGACAGAAAACAAGCACCAGTGAACATTTTGCAGGTGATGGAAATGTTTTAAAACTGGATTGTGATGATGGTTACACAGCTACGAATTTACTAAAATCACTGAATTGTAGGGACCAGCAGTTAGCGTAATGGCTATGTCACTGGACTCCCATGTAGTCGACTGCGGTTCAAGTTCCGGACTCAGTGGCTTAAAACTCACGCTGGGCGCGTGTGCATGCGTGCCCAAGATCCTGAGAGGATAATGGAGGAGAAGGAACTGTGGCATGGCCCTCCCCCCTGGGGGGTGATTTCTCGCTTTCTGTCTGTCTCTCTCTGTCTGTCTGGCAAGTGCACACACCCTATGGCAAAAACTTCTCAAAAAAAAAAAAAGTCACTAAATTGTATAGGTACTGTGAGTAAATGTTATGATATTATGACAAGGCACAGTATCTGATATTATGGGGGCCAACTGGTGGTGCAGTGTTAAAATGCGATGTTCTGAGACTGACCCACGTGGTAAGCTTATGGGTCCGTATGCAGAGACCTCCCTGAGTATGCTGGACACACATGAGCCAGGGCTGGCTGAAGCTGAGAGTGGACCTTGGTATCAAGACAGTGTTGGGGATGCTGTCTCTCTCTCTCTCTCTCTCTCTCTCTCTCTCTATCTCTCCCTTGTCTTTCTTGCTGAAGAAAAAAATAACAATCTAAAAATATATAGTTAACCTCAGAACATTTATTTTTGTTTTATGTATGTGTGTACACACTGAGAAACATACACGCATGCACACACAAACACACACACAGCGCCTAGCACAGAATAAGCACTTAAACAATGGAGATCACATTTCTTGTCCTATTACCGACACGGTGATTATTGTTCTTCAACTTCTCCTTTCACATGGTGTACATGGCTGTTGTCCTGCAATGATTTTGGAGGCTGTTAGGTCATCAGGACAGTCGTGATGTATTTTCTACATTTCTCTATGGAAAAAAATGTGTCACGACTTTCCCGATGACCCAATATTTCTGTTTAGGGGACTGTTCATTTAGTCATTGTATCTATTCTCATAATCTCAGTATCTTCAGAAATTCTAGGAGCTGCACAGGCTAGCAAATGTCCTCATTATTTTGCTGTACTTTCAAACCAAACTCAATACAAAGTGCTGGAGTGTTATTAGGATTCTCAACCACTCTTTTGCCTTTTGTGAAAGTCAATTTTCCAAATGACAATACTTGAGACGAAAAATAAATAAATAAAAATGAAAGCATTCAGCACACCTGCTTCTCTCAGGTGCTGCAGCCTTTTTATAGAATGTTAATATTTATACCCTTCCCCTGGGTTGGTATAAAAGATGCTTCTTCCTTAATGTTTCAAAGCATAACTACATCACCTACTTAGAGTTCATGGCGATCCGTTCCTATTCACAAGGCAGTGCCTATTTTAGCAGAAGAGAACCCTGAGGCACACGTGCACCTCTCATTTAACCAAGTCCTCAGGCAAAGCTTCATACTCTTTCCCAAAAAAGGGTGTTCTGTTCCACACTGGATATAATTGGCCACCCAATCTACATACACCAAGGTCTAAAGGCTTTCCTCTCCACCTGGCCAGTCTCCAAAATGTAGTTCTCTTTGTCTCCCCAGCTTGGTCTTTTTCCTCTAGGTAACCAGGTTTCTATCTATTGGGTTCCCTGGTCCCCTACCTGCACCCCAACTGCTCCCCTCCTACCATTGGCCCTCCTACAGATGCCTGGATTCTTCCCTGTCCACCAAGTGCCTGGTGGCCTGGCCTCAGACTCCTAAACTATTTTTCCATCCTCATTCTTTTACTCAACACTCAGGATAATTTACCCTCTGGCATGCATCTATTTTGGAACAAGTGGCATTTTTTTCCCTCTAGCGTTAATTAGGTCACAAGCTTCTCACAGACAAAGACCTCTTCTTTGAGAGCCCTCTGGCTCTCCTCAAAGATGCATCCTCTACTGCACATTCACTCGGAGCACATGCGCGCTAAAAACATGACGTGCTGAATTGCCCACGTGGTTTAAGAGCTCTGTTTCTCTCTCCTCTCTCCCAGCTCTGTGGTTCTTGAAGTCTGGTTCCCAGACTCAGCATCACAATCCATAGCATACCAGTTTGCAGTACTGGAAGCCACATGACCAACTGCGGGTTCAGTTCCCTTATTTAAATGTAAAGTTTGGGGCCACCCCATACCACAGTAGTTTAGTGCTATGCAGACAGAGCAGAAGTCAATGTGGCCAATGGCAGTTCAAATCCCAGCCCCCACAGCTTAAAATACACCAGGCACGTGCATGTACTAGATGGATAACTGGATAGAACAGGATCGTGGCATGACCAGGCCCACTGAGGGTGACCTCTAAGTCTCTCTCTCCCCCTCATACACACACAAACTCTAGCATTGAGGGGGAAAAACTTCCAATTCTCAGACCCTACTTCAGAAGACCGACCAAATCTGAAATTCTGAGGGAGAAGCCCAGCAATATGTGTACTTTAAGAAGCTCTCCAGGTGGATCTGGCACACGCTCACTTTGGAGAACCATTGCCCTAAATTAAATTTGTGTGTGAGACCACTCCACAGGAATTGAAACCAGGATTACTTCAGCCTTGAAACTCCTCGCTACATTACCAATGTATTTATTTACTTATCTATCCATCTTCCGAGACAGAGAGGTGCCCACAACAGGGTCTTCATTTATCCCCAGTCTTGGCCAGCCAGGATTAAGGGAATATGCACATACATGACCAGCACACAGAGGGAAATCTCAGTGTGCAAACCCAAGACCTTCCTGAATGGCTTCAGCATCACAGAACACTGTGTCACTGCTATACCACGAGGCTGGCCCACCCATGCTTCTAAATTGTCAACTGTCCCTTAAAAATATCTGTCTGGGCCAGTAGGTGGCATGGTGGTTAAGGCACTGGACTCTCACATGGTCAACCATATTTTAAGTCCTAGACCTGGTGGCTTGCTTTCTCACTTTCTCTCTCTCTCCCTCTCCAGTGAGTACACATATCCTATAGCAAATTTTAAAGTAATAAATAAAGTTACGTAAATAACTCTTTAAAAAAAATATTCTGTTACCCTACAGACATTTTGCCACTATTGTAGACAGATAACCACAAAATGAAAGGGAAAGCAAATCAACTAGTTAACTTCGCACACTGTTTCCAGAGCCGAACTGATGTTATTAGTGATCATCATCAGAAACTGCAAAGCACCTTTGGTGAAAACCATCGTGGCTTGTGCTCCATTAGAAACAGGGGCAGGAAAGGGTCAGCCTTTGCCAGGTGGAGAAGCACCATTGAGAGGGAAGAAAATTTGCTGTAAAGCTTTGAGCAGGACTTGGAAAGTGGAATGCAGTGATTTAAAAACTTTTATACTTAAAAAAAAAAAAGCTAAAAAGACACAGGTCTCTTTCCAACAGCAAACACAATAGGTATATAATAGCAGAATATAAAGGAGTTTGATTTTCATTTTTTTAATTGTTTTATCACTTGTGTTTTAACATTGGGAGTCTCTGAGAAGTCATTCCCTTATCTGCATTTTGAAAAATGAATACACCTAAAAAAATGTTTTAAAAAGACAATAAGGTCCACCCTAGCTGACACAGTCCATAGCACACCAGTCTGCAGTACTGGAAGCCACATGACCAACTGCGGGTTCAGTTCCCCAGGTCAGCCTGAAAATATCTGGCATGCATGTGGGCACCTCCGAGAAGCTGGAAGGCTGAGGAGAGATCACAGCATAACCGGGTGAGAGTACTTTCTGTGGAGGGTACTTTCTCTCTCCTTCCCTCCCCCTCTCTCTCTCTCTCTCTCTCTCTCTCTCTCTCTCTCTCTCTCATCCTCTTGCACATGTCCACACACTCTCTTCCCTGAAAAGAAAATAAGAATAGAAGTGAAGGCATTTGGCTCAGCCTCATGGGTTTTACAAATCCTGGCAGGAGAGAGCAAGAGTGGAATGCAGATGAATGAAAACTATAAACCTTTCTTGTGCACTGCTCGTGTCTACGGCTCTCTGCTAAAAGGTGACCACCACCTCCACCAGCAAGCCACCATCATCTCTCACCAGAACCACTGCAAGAGCTTCCTGAAAGCTTTCCTCCTAAGAATGAAACACCCTTCTTGTCCTACGTGCCACAGCCTCCTCCTGATATCCATCAGCTTACATCACTTCCCTGCTCAACTTTCCTCCTCAACAACTCCACTGTACCCACGATCAAGTCTGAAGCCCCAACCTTGACCTGCTCAGCCCCTGGTGAACTGTCCTCCCGCTCCCTCCACCCCGCTCCAGCAGCCCCTCCTGCCTTCCTGCTGTGCTGTAAACTCAACAAACAGCTCCCATTGCCAGGCCTCTGCATTAGTTGTGCCCTCTACCTGGAGCGCTCTTCCCGCAGGTAGCCACGTGGCTGATAGCCACACCTCTCTCAGTCTCTGTTCAAACGTTCAATCACCACATCAGCGAGACCACCTGCATCAAATAGCACATATGCACGTGTAGTCCTTCCTTCATTCTCACTCCCCTTATTCTGCTTCATTCCCCTCATACCTATGCACTATATCTTATGCTTTTAGCTTACCCTCCCTCTCAAATACAAGGTCCGTAAGAGTAGAGGTTTTATCTGTTTTGTTCACTGCTGCATCCTCAGCATCTACAACGATGTCTGGCACATAGCAGGTTCTCAGTAATGACATTCTGGATGAAATCATCATTAAATGGAGGCCGGCAGGTGGCATGGCGGTTAAAGGAGTTAGACTCCTATATGGCCGACCACAGTTTGAATCCCAGACCTGATGGCTTGCTTCCTCGCTTTCTCTCTCTCTCTCTCTCTCTCTCTCTCTCTCTCTCTCTCTCTCTCTCTCTCCATCTCTGGGGAAATTAAAAAATAAGTAAATAAATAAAGTTGAATAAAATAATTCTTTAAAAAAAGAAACAATTATTAAATGGATGAGGGAATGTTAGATGCTAAAGGTATAAAAAATAATAATAAGCTACAAATGCCTGCCCTCAATGAATTCATCCTTTGGCTCATATTCATGTTCTTTAGCCACTTGAAATTAAAACTAGTGGCAGACTTGAGTTATGTGAGATATCTACTTCTCATATTCACAGCTGCACAACACAGTTAGTACCTGAATTGTTTCTGTAAACCATCCGGTAGAGCAAATTCATCTAATAGTACTCATAAGGACAACCACAATAAAATTCTATGTCTCCTTAAAAATCAATCTGGGGGCCAGCAGTTGGCATAATGGCTACGTTGCTGGACTCCCATGTAGTTGACCGCAGTTTGAGTCCCAGATCCGGTGGCTTAAACTCACGCCAGGCACGTGTGTGTGCGTGCCCAAGATCCCAAGAGGAGAATGGAGGAGAAGGGATTGCGGCATGGCCATCCCCCCTGGGGGTGATTTCTCACTTTCTGTCTCTCCATCTCTCACTGTCTTTCTGGCGAGCACATGCGCCCTATAGCAAAAACCTCACCAAAATAAAACAAAACAAAAAAAAAATAAAATCTGGGGGCCAGCAGGTAGTGTGGTAGTTAAGGCATTGGATTCCCACATGGCTGACCATGGTTCAAGTCCCAGATCTGGCAGCTTGAGAGACACAACAAACAGATAAATAAATGTTTTTAAAAAAAAAAAAAAAAAGTAAAAATCAGAACAACAAAAAAAATCTGTCAGGGGCCAGCCTTGGATTCCCAGAAGGCTGACCATGGTTCAAATCTTGGACCCAGAAGCTTAAAAATCATTCAGGACACATGTGTGTGTACCCAAAATCCTTGGAGGAGAATAGAGGAGAAAGGATTGTGGCATGGCCATCCTCCCTGGGGGAGGGTGACTTCTCACTTTCCTTCTCATTGTCTCTCTCTGTCTCTGTCTGGCTAGAACATGCACCTTATGGCCAAAACCTTAAAAAAAAAAAAAAAAAAAAAAAAAAAAAAAAAAAGAAAGAAAGAAAGAAATTTGTCATCATTGGCCAAAAGCAGCCATATTACTTTTCTCTGTTTAATGGTGAACTAGGTATCTAGAAGTTACTGAATAACTGAAAGGTGACTTTTCTCAAATGTTAGTCCCAGAAAAAGTCAGTTTTGCACCTTTAAATTCTTCTAAACTACAAGAAGGTCAACAAGATTTATGGTTTACCTAATGTGTAAAATACCTCACTTTATAAGTTATTCCCTGGAGAGCTGGAGAATACTCAATAACCATTCTTCCGTGAAGGCAAGCAAAATAATCGTTACTATTAGAAATGCAGTTTGCTCATTAAGTCAGAGTAGCATGTCATGATTGACGTCAGTAATATATTTTTCTCTCTCTTGGTTTATTTTAATGAAGGTAACATTATGAAGGCATTCTCTTTCACTTTAACCCCTGTTGTTGGATAACATAATTTTTTAAACACTCACCTTCAAGAAATAGCTTGCTCTTTGTATTGTTTGTTGCCTTCGTTGGTGTCTCTGTATACATTAGTCTTACTTAGCTTTTAGCACGAAGCAGGGCCTACTGGTGAAATTTTAGGTTTTTGGGGAAGGTCATGATGTATTTTTCTGGTTTTCTATGCAAAAATGCATCATGACTTCCCTGACAAGCCAATACTAGCCAACCATTGTACAGCGGTGTCTTCACAGAGCTCACCCGGGACATAGTTTTCCAAGGTCTCGTATAAAATCCTATCTAATCATCTTAAGTTACATCAAATAAATGTCTAATAGGAAGATTTCTTAGACAAATTATAAGGTTTCAAATATCACGAGGTGGAAGTCTGAGCCTTTATGTGTTGTTCCTGTGTGATTGGTATGTGCTAAAATATCTCTGCGTACATTTAGAGCAAGGTGCTGACCTGTCTGAGCTACCATTCCTCAGGAGGAGGGTATCCACAGGAAAGAAATCTCCCACGCCAAGCCAGTGGGGAAATGGGGCTTTTCCAGGGGGAATCAGTACTCTAGTCCTCCAAAGGACTCCTTTGATGAGACTGATAGGACTTCACAGTTTCCTCTGTGCCAGTCATGACAAGTACCCTGCTACTGGCCTGTCATGAAAGATTGGTCCCGCAAGAGTTTCATTCCATCACACCCAATGTTCTTCAGAAAGAATCAGAAGCCTGAGGGACCAGCAGTTGGCATAATGGCTATGTCACTGGACTCTCATGTAGTCGACCGTCGTTCGAGTCCTGGACTCAAACTCATGCCAGGTACGTGGGTGTGAGTGCCCAAGATCCCAAGAGGAGAATGGAGGAGAAGGGATTGCGGCATGGCCATTCCCCCGAGGGGTGATTTCTTGCTTTCTATCTCTCTGCCTCTCTCTGTCTTTCTGGTGAGCGCACGCATCCTATAGCAAAAACCTTTCTAAAAAAAGAGAGAGAGAGAGAAAAAAAGAATCAGAAGCCTAAAAGGCTGTTTGCTAAAACGTCCCCTTTCCACAGAATGGCACATACATGGTCCTGAGGGCTCTAACTGCATAGAGGGGGTTCATTTGTAAAAGCCTGGGAATCAAAGCTCCACCCAAGTTAGAATGTAAATGAGAAACCCCAACAAGTGCTGAGGGAATTCTTTGAAACTGTTTTAAGAGTTAAATGAAATCATGTGAGCCAAGTATTTGGCATGGTGCCCAGAGTAGACTCGAGCTAGGACAGTGCTGAAAGAGAAGGGCTTACTAGGAGGGCTTGATTGAGCCGAACAGTAGATGAGAAGTCACGTGAGAGACCCAAGTGGAAAGACAAACGGAATCACACACAGGCTAACTGAAAGCGTTCTTAGGCTCAAGCCTCACAGGTGGACTCTGAGTCTCCATCTTAGTCATCCTTCGCCATGTCTCCCTCGGAATGAATTGAATTTGTGAACTAGGCAGACTTGAGACTTCTAGCTGGCAATATTTTATCCCACTCAAATACCTACATCTGTTGCTTTTCATTTTCAACACTAAGTAGAATATTTAAGGGCTGATTTATTTCCTTATTTATTTCACATGACTAAGAATGGTGTGTGGAAATGGCTAAATATTTTTTAAACGTACCGTTAAGTAGTTCCAATGTGTCTACAAAACATCTGCACCCTACGATGCACAGAAAAAGAAAGGAGAGACGCAGAACCCCATTTATAGGAGGGAAAAGAAACTCTAAATGGCCACACAAAGAATCCAAAACTCTGGAAGGAACAAGGTGGCCTTTTTACAAAGAAAAGCAACAATAACATGCTATTTTAAAACAGAGAATATATGTCTTTAAAATCTAGCTTTTAAAAAAGGTCAGAGAAGTTTAAGGTTTACTCAAGTGTAAATGTCAATTGGAATAAGTGATATCTGTGAGAAAATGGGGAGACCACTGACCTTTTATCCAAAAGAAAGCTAGAAATAGTGTCTAAGAAGGGTGAAGGAAAGAAAATTCTTGGAAAAATTTTGAATGAGGGAAAGAAGCCAGAGTGTAGGAAAATCTAATTAATTAAAATTACTAGTTCCATCTACAGAATATTTTTAGTTGCTAAGTCATACCTAATCTAATTAATTTTTTTTTAAATGATGTACTTGGTCAAGAGTTCAAGTTTCAGGGATGGTTTCACCAAGATCTCAACGTCATCTCAAACTAACTCTTTGAATCTCTCAAATTTTTTTAAAGTTATTTATTTAATTTTACTTGTTATTATCATTTATTTATTTCTAATTTGACCAGAGAGACACAGGGAGAGAGAGAGAAAGAGAATGTGAGAAAGCAAACCACCAGGTCCAGGACTTGAACCATGGTCGACCATGTGGGAGTCCAGCACCTTTAACCACCACTCCAACTGCTGGCCCCAGCATTTCTCAACTTTTTAACCTCACACCTAGGATTCATGATTACATCATTTCACTAGTCATGGCCAGAAACTTCCATGGTAACCTGGAAGGAATTTGCTTATTGGATAATGCAAATAAAAATCCTAGAATTTGGTCTTCTCTTGATTAGTCTGACCTGGATTATCTGTCTGCCTCAGAGCCAATCAGTGTACTCATGGGTGTCAAACATGCTGATTGGCTTGTGCCCTTTAGAGCCAGTACCTGAAGCTGAGAGACAGGTCCATCCCACCTGAACTACATGGCTTGGAATATTGTGACACCTGTGAGAAAATAGGGAGACTACTGACCTTTCATCCAAAAGAAGGCTAGAAACTATGTCTAAGAAGGGTGAAGGGAAGAAAATTCTTGGAAGGATTTTGGATGAGGGAAAGAAATCATAATGTTAAGAAAATCTAATTAATTAAAATTACTAGTTCCACATACAGAATAAAACTATGGACTAGGAGGAACAGACACAAGGGAAGTAACTAAAAAATATATCCCAGGCATAGCTACTACGTTTCTATTTGAAAAATAAGATTTATACTTAGGATTAAGGCACCCTTTCTTCCAAAGTTAAAAAAATAATAATATAACTTACCTTCTTAAAAGAATGGCATTCAGGGAACCAGCAGTTAGCATAATGGCTATGTCGCTGGACTCCCACGTAGTCGACCACGGTTCACGTCCCGGACCCGGTGGCTTAAAACTCATGCTGGGCGCGAGTGTGTGCATGCCCAAGATCCTGAGAGGAGAATGGAGGAGAAGGGATTGCGGTGTGGCCATCCCCCCTGGGGGGGTGATTTCTCACTTTCTGTCTCTCTGTCTCTCTCTGTCTGGCGAGTGCACGCACCCTATAGTGAAAACCTCTCAAAAAAAAAAAAAAAAAAAAAAAAAAAAGAATGGCATTCAAGCATTCTTTTGAAACTGACAAGCTTATCACACCATCTTTTCATTTAAAGAAATGGACTCTATGAAGAAGCACCAGAAAATCAATTTAGCCAAATAATCTTTATTAAAGCTACTGGGAGAAAAAAACTTCATTAAATATTCAAAAGATTCCCCACTATTTTAAACTAGTTTTTAAAGCTCTTCAAAATCAAGCCCCTATATGCTCTTTCAGTTTTATCCCTTAACTTTCCATGCTCACTCTACACTTTCTGTATAGCAAACATCTCCTTCAGACTTATTCTTTTCTCCAAAGCATAATTTTTACATATCCATTGTTTTGGATAGAATGTTACTTAATTCTATTTTACCTTCACCACTGGCTTATTATGTACACATTTTTTTTTCTAAAATTTTGCTGTGGTTTTCCTAGGATTTATCAGTGCACCTTCAAATAATATACCTCATATAGAGTGTAAGAACCTTTTAACCGTATACTTCCAATTCTTCCCTCCCATCCTTTGTGATTTGCTAATATATACTTTACCCTTGGATACATTATCCCTAAATACACTATTTTGTAGTTTGGGTAATTCTTATTGACTTAGCTTCGAGGTCACTGATTCTTTCAACTGTGTCAAGTTTCTTGATCACCATCTTAGCCCATTTTTACACTGCTAACAGAAATACCTGAGCCTGGATTATTTCAAAAAGAAGACAGTGGGACCAGCAGTTGGCATAATGGCTATGTTGCTGGACTCCCATGTAGTCGACTGTGGTTTGAGTCTCAGACTCAGTGGCTTAAACTCACACCAGGCGCATGTGCATGCATGCCCAAGATCCCGAAAGGAGAATGAAGAAGAAGGGATTGCGGCGTGGCCATCCCACCAGGGGTGATTTCTCGCTTTCTATCTCTCTGTTTCTCTGTCTCTCTGGTGAGCGCACATGTCCTATAGCAAAAACCGCTAAAAAAAAAAAAAAAAAAAAAAAAAAAAAACAGAACACAGAAGTTTATTTTAAAAATCACAATTCTTGTGGCAGGAAAGTTCAAAGGACTGGGCCTACAGCATGGCTGCTGGAAGGACAGAGGATGGTGGGCACATGCAGAGAGAGAGGGAACAGCTTGTGCTCGCTCTCTCTCTCTCTCTCCTTCCCTCCCTCCCTTTTTTCTTTTTTTTTTTTTTTAGCAACCAGCTTGCATAAGACCTTACCTCTTCTCATGAGACCTAAAACTCACTGGGTCTCACAAGACATCACTAATCTATTCACAACAGTAGTGTCTCCATGATGTGATCACCATGAAATAATCACCACCCACCATGAATCACCACTTCCCAACAACAAAGCCTAAGCCTAAAGCTTGAAACTTTAGGGGTAGGGGGACAAACTGTGATACAAATGTAATTATTACCCATCAAAATAATTTATTTCTGATTTATGAGGTTTTCCCAGCATTTTCTTTCTTTTTTTTTTTTGTGGTTTTTATTTCCACTGGAATCCTCTATATGTTCATGCACGTCATCCATCTATTTTTTTTGAGATTATTTTGCTATAGGGCATGTGCACTCGCCAGAAAGAAAGAGAGAGACAGAGAGACAGAAAGTGAGAAATCATCCTCCAGGGGCACTAGCTACCTGCTATCCCCTCTCCTCCATTCTTCTCTCGGGGGTCTTGGGCACGCGTGCACAATCACCCAGCATGAGTTTAAACCATGGTCGACTACATGGAAGTCCAGCGACATAGCCATTATGCTAACTGCTGGTTCCTTATCATCCTCTTTAACATAGTTCTTTCAATAACATCTTGTTCATCTGTAAGTCTGATTCTGTTCACCCTTTTGTCTCTTGGCAATGAGTTTTACATTAATTTTGATTTATATATCTTATAATTTTTTAACTGAATGTGCGATGTTGTGTGTAGAACAGTAATAGTGATAGTATTTCTGTTTGGAAGTGGCATGCCTCTTCTTTGGTCAGTCTTTTAATGACAAGGGTTGAGTCACCCTAGCAAAAATAATGCAGAAGAGGCTGGAAATGGGCTCGTGCCATGAAACTGGATCTGTAAGCCTCTGCCTTTTCCTCTAGGAACAATGAATGTTTACCTGACCCCTGTGAGTTACATGGTGCTGCACTTCCCTAGCAGTTTCAGTGTTTATAGGAAACGGGTCTGAGAAGGAGGGTTGGACTTTGTGCCTTTCCAAAAGTGATCAGTTCCTCCTCCATACCTGCTTTAATGAGGATGGCTCTCTCTGGTCTCCTGCTCTGCCCCTAAACTTTCTTGTGAGCAACTGGGGAAGGTCTGTAAAAAAGAGCCTGTTCATAGGCCCCGGCCTTCTTCCATCCTTTAGGCTAGCCCATACTCAGCCTAAAGAAACTCGTTAAGGTTTTAGAGACTTTTTGTTACATAATTACCATCGGCCTTGCCTCTTCCTTTGTCCCGTCAAAGAGAAGAGTTCACACGTCCAGTCTCTCCTTGGAGGAACTACCACCTTCTCAGAATTCGAGATATTTACTTGTTTAGTGGTCTTAGCTCTCTAATGGATCCCAAAACAAGAATGATTTTATAATTTAGGGGCTTTTTTTCATTGTGAGAGTGGGAGTGACACTCCTTCCAGATTCCCACAATCGAAATGGAAGTTTAGCTCCTCGTCTTGGTCTGCCCTTGCTGATACAACAAAATATCACACTATTCTGTTGGGTGGCTTACAGCTGAAATTTCTCATAGCTGTGGAGGCCGGGAAGCCACAGATTAAAGCACCAGCTGATTCAGTATCTGGTGAGAGCCTGCTCTCTGGTGCCTAGACAGCACCTTCCGTGTCTTCACATGGGGGAAGGAGCAAAGGGTCTCTCTCTGGCCTCTTCCATGAGAGCACTAATCATATTTGTGGGACTCCTCCTTCCTGATCCAGTCACCTCCCAAAGGCCTCATATCCTCACATCATCACCTTGGGGGGTAGAAGTCCAACACGGGTATGGAGGGGAGGGATACACATTCAGACCGTAGCACTCTTCTGCGTTTTTCTTCTATGTTTTTGTACACTATTAAGAACAAGAGCTGGGACCAGCAGTTAGCATAATGGCTATGTTGCTGGACTCCCGTGTAGCCAACCGTGGTTCAAGTCCTAGACCCAGTGGCTTAAACACGCCGGGCGCATGTGCATGCGTGCCCAAGATCCCAAGAGGAGAATGGAGGAAAAGGGATTGCAGCATGGCCATCCCCCCTTGGGGGTGATTTCTCGCTTTCTATCTCTCTGTCTCTCTGTCTTTCTGGCGAGCACACGCGCCCTATAGCCAAAACCTCTCCAAAAATAAATAAACAAATAACAAGAGCTCATAGTTATTGCATATTTACTATGCATGTAGCAAAGTGCTATGGGATCTACATGAATTCGTTTACTTAATCCTCTGTGGTTTAAGCAGTCCGATTCCAAAGCCCCTGGTCTTCAGCACAGCACCCTTCTGTCTCCTAAAGGGAAGACAGATTTTGTTCAAACCCAGTTAGGAGAAAGCTGGCTGCAGATGTAATAGTGATTTACTTAAACCATTATCACATCTGTTTCCTAGACTGGGAAACCAAGACACAGAGCAGTTCGGTGACTTAACGAAGGTGTCCTAACTGCTAAGCGGTAGGAGGTGAATATAAGCCGAGGTGGTGGGACTCAAGGGCAATGACATGGTTCTGTACTGCTGCCTCTGCCTCGTGGGGGCAGCAAACATCCTTAGTCTTGTACTGTCTTTCCAGAGTCTATTACATTGCTCCATTCAGAGGATGCCTTCAATCAATGTTTATTTTAAAAAGGAAGGAATTGCCTATCATTTGCCCCTGGACGTCAAAATGGGGTCACCCAGGTTTGTTCTTCCCTCCTTTCAGTCTCACGCACGGGGACCATATGTCATAATACCTGATGAGAAAAAGTTCCCAGGGTACCTTGAACAATCTCCTCCCCGTGCTGAGCAAGTCAGTCCGTGACAAGAAACCAATGATTAATGACTGCTCTGCCAAGTGATGCTTGCATGATTAGGAGAAAATATGATCTCTATGTCTATATTTCATATGATTTTTTTTCCTCAACTTCAGCCACAAGGACTGAAAGTTCAGACTCTATCAAGCCATGGTTTCACACTGTGTGTCTCTGCCCACCTCTCACTGTGATTAAGTGATAAAACCTTAAAGGGCAAAAATCTATAAATTGTACTCTCTCCTTCCCACACAGGACCTAGCACAAAGCTCTACAAACACCTGTTGAATGGAGAAATGAAAAAGATTAACTTCAACTACTTCAATGTTGCAGTCTAAACAAACCATCTCAGAATGATATTCTTCCACTAAAGGCTAGAAATTTTTAGAATGCATATCATTCAAAGGCTTGGCACCAAACTCTTTCAGGGATAAGTCACTTTTTATCCAAGAGAGATGTCTGTTCCTAAATCTTTATACTTGATATTCTCCTGATCCTTCCATCTGAAAGCCACTGGACTTAGGAAATAAAAAATCTAGGCTCTTGCCCAAGGTTTTCCATTTGCTAGCAACAGGACATGAATAAATGGGGATAATAATATCTCAGATGCTGGCTTGTTGTGAAAATTAAATGTGTTGACAAACACGAAAGCACCTCAGTAGGTATAAAGTATTATACAAATACCTATATTCTTACTACTATCATTCCCACTTGGGTCAGGGCATTTAAATCCTACTCCTAATAATTAGAATAACTGGGATCAGCAGGTGGTCTGGTGGTTACATTGCTGAATTCCCACATATCAGATCATGGTTTGAGTCCCAGACCGGTTGGCTTAAAACTCACGCCAGGTGCATGTGCGTGCAGGCCCAAAATCCTGGGAGGAGAATGGAGAGAAGGGCGTAGCCATTCCCCCTGGGGGGTGATTTCTCACTTTCTGTCTCTCTCTGTCTCTCCAGCAAGCACATGTGCCCTATAACAAAAATCTCTTTAAAAACATAAAAATAATTAGAATAATAATAATTTTTACTTAAGGCTTACCAGGCTCTAGGTTATTATCTAACATAACCCTTCCAAAACACTGTTTATTAATTACCATTATTTGCCCCATTGTATGAGGGAACTCTGATATTCAGCAAGGTTAAAGCTGCGATGTTAGTAAATTACAGAGATTGGACTCAAACTCAGGCAGTCAGATTCCAAAGTCCCTGGTCTTCAGCACAGCACCCTTTCCTTCTTCTAAAGGGAAGACATATTGCATTCAAAACCAGTTAGGAGAAAGCTGGTTGCAGAGTGAAGTCATGGGACTTCTGATGAGCTCTGTTACGATTCCCATGTCCACGCTGTCACCAGCTGATCCAACAAATGTTAGAATAAACCCTAGGGATAAGACCTAGGAATTCAATTTCTGGGTCAAAGGCCATGTGCACTTTAAATTTTGATAAAAATTACCAAAATGTCCACCGTGAAAATTATACTAAAGTATGATCTCACTTAAAAAAAAAAAAAAAAAGGAAAACCCCTAAGTCTTCATCTTTTCTTCCATAAAACTGAACTGGACATATCATGTACAAACTGTATAGCCCTAGGCAAAATAAATTAACCCCTCTGTGGCCCACCATTGAAATGATAGGAAGGGAAAGACTCAGGGAGCATTTCAGAGATTGGATCAACTAAACACTTAGGGATCTTTAGGCTAGAATGGGGAAAAATGAAGGCAAAGTTAGCCTCAAATTGCCCTGAAACTGAGTAGATGACAGTATCATAACTGAACTTCAAATGGTAAATGAAAAACAATCTTTGAAGGAAAGGTAATAAATTCTATGTTTGACATACTGAGTAAGAGGTGTCCGTGCATCTGGAAAGACTGATAAGATAGGTCGTAGGAAAAGGACATGTTTTTATACCATAGCTCTTTCAGCACCATCTCTAAGAGCATCACAGTTACACCACAGCTGGGGATTTTTAGGACTCAACTGTAAGTAGGGAAGTATTGGGTCATTTATGTTTCAAACCTAAATGCAAAACCACTTGTCTAACAATGATGATTGCTTCTTACCTCCTGCCTACCACTATACACCCTAAATATTATCTTTACATCCTTTCCTATCATTATTCAGGTGCTCAGGTCCCTGCCAAGAAACCCTTTGTAAGTCTTTGGATGACTTGAAGGTCCATCTTCCTTCTAAACCAAAAGGGAACCATTTTACATGGAGTTGCTTCCTATGCCCCAGATATAAGCTATCTGCTCTCTGAAGTAGCTGTCCAAAGCCACCACCTGGTCTACTTACCTATTGCTGTGTAACAGATCTCCAAGGCTTAGTTGCTTAAAACAATCACAACATCTACTTTTCTCACAAGTCACAATTTGGATGGTGTTTGGTGGGGACAACTGGTTTTTCTCCTTTTTTTTCTTTTTTTTTTTTTGAGAGAAAGATTTTTACTTTAGGGTATGTCTGCTTGCCAGAGAGAAACAAAGAGAAAGCAAGCAAGAATTCACTCCTCTCCCAGGGAGTATGGCCACACCACAATCCCTTCTCCATTCTCCTCTCAGGATTTTGGGCACACACGCACACCTGCCCAGAATGAGTTTCAAGCCACCAGGTCTGGGACTCAAACCATGGTCAATCATGTGGGAGTTCAGTGCCTTAACCACTGCACCAACTGCTGGCTCCTCTCTGGTCTAGCTTGTATCGGTGGACACAGCCCAAAGGCTGGAGCTGGAATCCTATGAAGGTGTACCCATTTGCATGACTGGCAGTTGATACAATGCTAGCTCTCAGCTGATTTCAAAAGATAGAATGAAAAACAATTTTGTGAGTACAGTAGGTAACATAGAGGTCAAGGTGCTGGACTCCCACATAGCCAACTGTGGGTTGAGTCCATGAGCCGGCAGTTTGAAACTCACACCAGGCATATGTGCATGCATGTCCAAAGTCCTGAGAGGAGAACGGAGGAGAAGGGATTGCAGCATGGCCATCCTCCCTGGGGAGTGATTTCTCACTTTCTCTTTCTCTATCTCTCTGCAAGTGCACATGCTCTATTGCAAAAATCTCTCTCTAAAAAAAAAAAAAAAAAAAAAAAAAAAGTCGATCAAGTTACATTCTAATCCTTACAAGTGGGTCAGTCAGACCAGCCTATACCAAGGGAAGAGGAATTAGATCCCATCTTTTGATAGGAAGCATGTCAAAGAATTTGCTAACATGTTTTAAAACCACCATAACAGCCATTTTTCCTGACCTACAGAAGGATAGGAGCATCTCAGCTCTCATAGACAAATCTGGCCGCTTGAGAGACAGCAAGGCTGCACTAACACCTCGTGAAAACCCAGCTACACTCTTCCAGGGCCTCCTCCAGCACTCCAGGAAGCACGCTCTGCCCACCTGCTCTGTTCCCTGTGCAGCCCTTCCCTCTTCTGAGCTCCCAGAGCCCACTCTATCATGATACTGCCTCAATGGTTATTCCATATTTCAACTCAATCAATGTAGAACTGTGTTTGCCTTTCTGGTCTCCTCTTCTGGGTCATCGGCTCCTAGAGGGTATTAAATATGTATTACACATATCGTTTCTGAGTATCCTTCTCAGTACTTGAAACAGTGCTATACTCATAGATTGAAAATGAAAAAAAAAAAAAAAAGGAAAGAAACTTTTCCTTCTTTACTTTCTGAGAACACCTGCCCCTGGGAGACCCACTCTAACTTTTACAATATAGAAACTATAAAATACACATATACATACACTTTGTGGATCAGTTTTCAAATTATGTGAAATAGCAGAATCTCAGGTATCTGGAAAGTCCTTGAGAATTATCTAGGGTACAAACATCTTTTTTCCTCTGGAATTTTATAAGCATTGCCTTATTTAATTCACACAATAAATCTTTTTTAAAAAAAAGCATTATTGTTATCCCTGTTTCTCTTACAAGACAAATGAGGCTAGGAGTGTGATATTCCCAGGGCCAGCAGTGGCGTGGTAGTTAAGACACTGGACTCCCACATGGATGACAGCAGTTCAAATCCTGGACCTCATGGCTTGAAAATCACACTGGACTTGAGTATGTACATGCCCAAAATCCTGAGAGGAGGGAGCCAGTGGGTGGTACGGTGGTAAGGTGCTGGTTTCCCACATGGCTGACCACAGTTTGAGGCCCGGACCTAGCAAGTTCAAAATCAGAACAAATAAACAGATTAAAAGAAAAAAAAAAATCCTGAGAGAAGAATGGAGAAGAGGGAGCATGGCCATGCCATAATTTGGCCATCCTCCCTGGGGGGAAGGGGGGATGGAATGGCCATCCTCCCTGGGGGAAGAGGGGTGATTTTTCAGTTTCTCTCTCACTGTCTCTCACTGTCTCTCTCCAGCAAATGCATGTGTCCTATGGTAAAAAATAAAATAAAATAAAAGAGTGATATTCCCAAGTTTGCACCAGTCAGTAAGTGGGAGAGCTGAAGCCTAAAGCTGGGTCTATCTGAGTGTAAATCTCAAACCCAGGGAGAAGCAGGAACTTGCCCAAGTCGAAGCTGTGATCATCCAGGCTTCCAACCCAATGCACTGCTCGGATAAAAAAGAGAAAACTGTTTGCCCAGTAAGTTCAAAGTTAGACGCTGTTCACACCAACCTGAAACTTCAGACCATATCTTTTGTCTTCATTTTTTCCCTCTCAGGCCTGAATTCAAATAAGTGAAAAAGGGTGAAAGGACAAAAAAAAAATCACAGAAAGAGGGAGTTCTGCTAATACAACATCATGCCACATGGAGAGGTCAAATGATGCTGTTTCCATCTGTAATAGGCTACAATTTGAACAACCCCAGCTATGAAATACCAGGCAATTTTCTGACCTTTTTAGCTGTGGCTGCAGGTTCTTTGATTCTTGGGACATTCTATATCTATATTTGAAACCAACTAAAAAGAAAAAAGCGTTTCTAGATACTCTGCTCTCATGATATAAAATATAACCTAGAGCGTGTGTGGCAGACATTGGTGTTGCTGGGCTTTTTGCTCATGAACTTTGTTGTTTTCATTTTCAACTATCCGAGTGCCCTCTCTATAATGATCGATGTCCCACCTTAGGAAACTTGGTGGGAGAAAGCAAGCTCCATGCCAGGAGAAAAGGCAAGACACCCCTCTCCTAGCCTCCTTGCAGCTGGGGCACAAGGCCTGGGCTTCATCCATCAGATGTCTCTGCTCTGGACTTGGCGGAAGGACCCAGTGGTAGAAATAAGCAGGAACATAAAGGATCTATGGGAGCAGCTGCAGCAACAGCAGCAGAAATGTCCAGTTTCCAAAGACAGCAGAGTCAGGAGCGCACTCTCTGCAGCGACAGAGCAGTCCCATCACGGCACCCAGCATTCCGCGGTGGAGGCAGCTGGTCTTCACCAACATACTCAGCAGCATTTTGGCCATGGGGGTGGCTGCTGCCCATTTTCCTTGTTCTTGTCCATAATCTGAGCCTGGATCTCCAGCCTTTGCAGTGATTTTGTGAGCAAATCACTATCGCTTTAATAAATTCCTTTCCCACTTAAGGCAGCCAGAGGCAGTTTCTTTTACTTGTAACCAAGAACCCCAATAAACCAACGAATAAAATTAAAATGTAATAAAAAGATGGGATGTGATAGACCAGAATTTTCTTAGAGCAGTTGTATTCACATGTACCTAATGAAAAATTTTACACAAACTGACTCATGTATTCAGGAGTCAATACATTTGTCTCTGATCCATTTTCACAATCTGTAAAATAGGATCAAGATGTAGACTGATCTGCCCATACCCAGGTCTCCCTCTAGGTAGTTCTATTGCTGTCAAGGATATACCATCAATTTTCTCATCCCTCAAGCTTGAAACGACACAGTTATCTTCATCTCTTCTTCCATTAACTAGACCCTTTGTATTTTCATTTATAAAGATCTCTTAGGTTTCTTCCTGCCTTCATTATCCCAAAGGCCAAACTTGAAACAGGAACTTACCACCTCCTTCATGAGGTAATAAACTAACCTATCCATCTGCAATGTATCCTGTGCCAATAAATTTTCCCAAGACACTGTGTCTCATTACTATTCATATCCAAATCCTCAAAATCAGGTTAGCTGACTATGGCTCATAGGACAGAGCCCAAACTACTCAGAACGACATGAGCCCCCTCAGGATCTGATGCCTTTTTACCCTTCCACTTCTTTTTTAGATTTTTTTTTCATAGGGTGTGTGTGCTTACCAGACAGACAGAGAGATATAGAGATAAAGAACGTGAAAAAATCACCTCCTGGAGGGTGACCCTGCCACAATGCCTTCTCCTCCATTCTCCTCTCAGGATTTTGGGCACACACGTCCATATATTCAGTGTGAGTTACAAGTCACCTCGTCTGGGACTTGAACTATGGTTGGTCATGTGGAAGTCCAGCACCTTAACCACAATGTTACCTGCTCCCTCCTTGCCCTTTCACTTTGACCAACATATGTTTCTATATATTCACCGTAATAGGATTTGACCAATGAACATATTGCTAACCATAACACATTCATTTTAAAAACTGGAAATCAAAAGACATAATGCATGCTTCAATAAATACAGCCATTTAAAAATCACAAAAAGATTACGAGAATATTTTATGGCTACAATAACAAATATTAAAAATAACCATTACATACAAAATGTTTATTATATGCTAGACAATGTTCTAAATTTTCTATTAGTAGTGTATGTATAAGCATCACAGCAACTTCATAAAGTAGGTATTATAGTCCATTTCCATATAGGAAAACTGGAGTGTTGAGGGGCTAAGAAATGTGTTCTTAGCCATTTAAAGCAGAACCAAAATTCAAGTGTCAAGAAGTCAATGTTTAAGAAGTATATTTTAAGACCAGCAGATGGCGTAGTGGATAAGGCACTGGACTACCACATGGCCAACCATGGTTTGAGTCCCAGACCTGGTGGCTTGCTTTCTGACTTTCCACTCTCCCTTTGTCTCTGTCTCTCTCTGTTTGAATTAAATAAATAATAATAATGATGAATAAAATAAGTCCTTTAAAAATAGAAGAATATTTACTTAAAGGTAAATTATCATAAGAGTAGAGAAACTACATAAATGTATATGTTATTTTATGATATATACTTAAATAATTGCTAAAGAAATTATATTGCTAGCTTCAATTTCCCCATAGAAACTTACTAACATTTTATAAACTATCCATGTTCTATGTAAACCTTGTCTTACCCCATAGTAACTCAGAGAATTTGTGAAAAAGCCAAACTCTCAAGCCCCACTTTTCAGGAATTCTGTTCTGCTGAGTCTGGCATGAAATTCAGTACCATGCATGTTCATTAAGCACCTAGGTATTACTGATACAACTGTTCCTGCTAGTTCATGGATCTAGCTTTGAGAAATCAGGAGACAGGAAATCAGTGTGCAGTCCTGGTCAAGAAACTTAGGTTCTGTTTCTTCTGTCTCTGTCACTTACTTGTTGTTTGGTCTTGAATAATTTTACTGACCCTCAATCATATCATATTTTCTTTTTATATTATTTTTATATACTATATATTTTATATTATTTATTTTTTATTTATTTATTTTGCAGTCATTCACTGAACATCATCACAGCATACAAGATGCAGTTTCTCACCCAGAATACACTGTATAGTGGCTCAGTCATACATGTTGTCATCACAAAGAATTTTTAATTTCTTGTTAAATATGTGTCTGTGTGTATGTATGTGTGTGTGTGTATATATATATTTGTATATATAATATATATAAATTATACATATATTACATAATATATAATTTATATATAGATATTAGATATAAACATATATAATATATAAATAATATATATTTGGTATTTATATATAATATATATCAAATATATATATTATATATAAATACCAAATATATATTATTTATATATATATATAATATATATTTGATATATATTAAATAATATATATTTGATATTTATATATTATTTATATACATATCTATATATTAATAAATCCCCCTCCTTTCTCACCTTTTGCCATATCCCAACCTCCTCCCATTCTATCTCTGGAAAGCAGTTGCTTTCCATTTCTTTTTTTTTCTCCCACATTTTATTGGGTAACAAAATATGCTAATGGATCTAACTACTTTCAATACCAAGTTCAGCTGATATATAAATATGTGTGAACAAATCTTTAAGCGAAGGTAGAGTAAATTATCTAACCTGCCACCACTTACCCTAATCACCAATTAGCTATTCTAGGAAGACCATAAAAGTTAAGGAGTCTGGGACCAGGCAGATGGTGTAATGGTTACATCACTGGACTCCCACATAGTCGACCATGGTTTGAGTCCCAAACATAGCAGCTTGAAGCTCATGCCAGGTACATGTGCATGCATGCCCAAAATCCCAAGAAGAGAGTGGAGGGGAAGGGATTGCAGCATGGCCATCTCCCCTAGGGGGTGATTTCTCGCTTTCTGACTCTCTGTCTCTCCAGCAACCACACGTGCCCTATAGCAAAAGCCTCTCAAAAAAAAAAAAAAAAAAAAGGAGTCTGAAGTGAGGTGCCATTTTAGATCAGTAGGAAAAACAGGATAATAATTCTGATACATGTGTCATGTGTGTATGAAAGGGACTGTAAACACGTTCTCTGGGTATATTATAGAAATGTTTCTCCATGGTGCTACTCAAAACGTTTTCACAAAACAATCAAAGAGAATGCACAGTCACACAAAATCTATTTTCCCTTGGTCAAACAGACCATTTCTTTACTCATACTGTCCTTTGCCTTCCTGGACTTATCCCTCCAGTTCCACTTCAAAGACTCTATAAATACTTTCTCATCACCCTTTTCTGCATCCCAATTTTTATATTCCTAGTAGGTAATTACTTCATTCTGTCTTGTAACACGGGCAGTAGTTTATGTGCCCCCTCTCTCTTCCTCAAAAGAAAGGTCACTGAATGGTTGTAAAGCCATAGTGAAATAAAAATCTAAAATGTCTGTCACGTGATAGAAATATGCTTATTATTTATTGCATTCTATTCAGCTCTGAAACTCTAGACTTCCAGGATAAATGTTATTAAACTTTGTTGATGGCTGCCATAGACAAAAATGCTGGAGTCGAAGCTGGAACTCAGCACCTTGGACAGCTCAGGAGGCGTTGGGATTTTGGGGGTTTTTTTGTTGTTTTTTGGGGGTTTTTTAGAGGTTTTTGCTATAGGGTGCGTGCACTCGCCAGACAGACAGAGAAACAGAAAGTGAGAAATCACCCCCCCCAGGGGGAATGGCCATGCCGCAATCCCTTCTCCTCCATTCGCCTCTCGGGATCTTGGGCACACACACGTGCCCGGCATGAGTTTTAAGTCACCGGGTCCAGGACGCGAACCGCGGTCAACTACGTGGGAGTCCAGCAACATAGCCATTATGCTAACTACTGGTACCTGGGTTTTTTAGGTTTTCTTTACAGTATCCTGCTGCATTTCTGACACAACCTACAGTATTTTGCAACCCAATGGATAATTTAAGGATTATCTTCTTATAATAATGAACATCTTCAGGAAAAGGGACACCTTTGTCTATTTAGATATTAATGTCCTTATCTGACTAGCTGATCTCACTGCAGTACAGCAAAGAATCCTGGTCCCCACACTTACTAGCTGTGTGACATTAGGCAAAGTCTGTGGAACTTGGTGTCTAAGTAGCCTCTTCTGTTAGATGAGAATAATTACAGTACCTAATATATATCATTTTAGCAAAAACAGAAAGATATTATCTACATATAGTGCTTAGAACAGCCCAGTTCATGATCAGCCCTCAGTAAATGGTAGCTGTTAGCTACCAGAGGCTACATGAGCCCACAGAACTGGTCCTATCCTGGCTTTACTATGGGCTCATGTGATGTTAAGAAAGGCCCTTTACTTCTTCAACCGTGAAACAAGGGAGTTGGAACACAGTAGGCATTCCTAAGTAGGAGCCACAAAACCTGCCATTTTCTTTCTTCTATCCCAATAAAATGTTTCCTATTTCACTTCTGTTCCTTTGTTTCATCATCCTTGGAGGTTGCCAGGACTCAGATATTGAAAAAGCCATGGTCTCAGCCCTCAAGTCAGGCTCCCTGATTTTAGTGCCCTGGATTTTAGATGAAAGAAGAGAGAAAGGGAGAAGGAAGGAAGGAAGGAAGGAAGGAAGGAAGGAAGGAAGGAAGGAAGGAAGGAAGGGGGGGGCAGAAAGAAAAAAGCATGTGGTTCTAAGAATCTCTCTCTATCCAGGTTTTCTGAGCCTCCTCAGACCTAACTACAACCCCAACCCTAATCCATGAAAGGAGTGGTTCTCAGAAAAGAGGAGGCAGCATGGGCACCAGTGTTTCCAGGAGATTGCCTGGCTCTCTGCTATCCATCAAGATCTTCCTTGGTCTCTACAGTCATTCATTTCAATAACCTCGACTGTGGCTTCAGGTGGTTGAAGGGCTTGCATATTTCATTTTTCTATTGTACCTCTCTTACTGAGAGTTTCTGAAACAAAGCCATGCAGCTCTGAATCTCTTTGCACAAACCTGCTTTTGACTTTTGTCTTTAATCCTTAGCAGTTTTTCACAAATGCTTTTAGAAATGTAATGAACCCCAAAACTTCCTGGCCAACTGCAGCTTCTAACATGAGATCCTGGCTTTAAATCTCAAAATCATAATATACCTGGTTATTAATAGCAGGGGATTTCAGCTCAACAGTGCTCTGGTAGACTGCCAGCAGTCCAAGTTTAACATCCTCTAGGGTATGAAATTAAAAGAAAAAAAAATAAGAAAGCCTGAGTATTTCTGTTCCATTTGAATTTGAGTTTTAACTCCTCTATACATTCCATCAGCTCTAAGATCACTTCACATAAGGTTCAGGATCAGTTTTTTAAGACAACAGGGAAAATGACTAAGTCTTAGTGGCTAGTATGTTCTAAGTACTTATTGTAGATTGGATAACTGTTCAATATGTACTTCCTCCTCTTTACTCTCCTAGGAGGAACATGCATTCCTCTTCTATTGATGTTGGATTGGCTCTGTGTCTTTGCTTTAGCCAATAGGATGTTAGCAAATGTAATTCAGCAAAGGCTAAAAAAAAAAAAAAAAAAAAAAAAAAAAGTGTCCATGCAGTTGGACCTGCTCTCTTGGACCTCTGCCATAACCATGAGAAAATTTCTGGGCTAGCTGATGGGCCCCAAAAGGAGTATGAGAATTATGGGGAGCAAAGCCCAACAGCTCCTGCTGAGCCTAGCTTAGATCAGCCAGTCCCCAGTCAACCCATTTCGTAAGTGAAAAAAATGCCTATTGTCATATGCCATTGAGAGTTTAAAATCAGTTCTTACGGCACATTGTAGCTATAGCAAAACAATAAAAGTCTCAATCAAAAAAAAAGTGAATAGGGAACCAGCAGTTAGCGTAATGGCTATGTCGCTGGACTCCCACGTAGTCGACCGCGGTTCGCGTCTCGGACCCGGTGGCTTACAACTCACGCCGGGCGCGTGTGCATGCATGCCCAAGATCCCGAGAGGAGAATGGAGGAGAAGGGATTGCAGCGTGACCATCCCCCCTGGGGGGTGATTTCTCGCTTTCTATCTCTCTGTCTCTCTCTGTCTGTCTGGCGAGCGCACGCGCCCTATAGCGAAAAACCTCTCCAAAAAAAAAAAAGTGAATAAATAAATAAGCATTAGGACTGCAGGATTTCTATACATCAACTCTTAGAGAGTAACAGGAGAGAAACGGTCATTCCTCATTAGGGAAATATTCTAATATCAATTTCTCTTCTTAGTGATTGACGTAAGAGTGCCAAGGTCACATGTAAAAAGTTAGATGTGACCTGTAATTGGTTAATACTTAACACTAGCTTATAGGAAAAGGACGATTTTGTTATATATCATCTTTCCTTCCTTGACCTTGTCTCCAACCCACAGATGAGAAAACTACCCCTGTTGAGAAGGGCATAACTGTCCTGAAGTCATACTGTGCTGGGAGAAAAATCTAATCTCTGCTGTAATAAAACTCTCCAGAATTTATAAGAATCAAGAATTCCCAATAAGCATATAATTGAACTTGTTTTTACTGCCCTGGTAGAACTGGACTGAAAATTAAAAATTCATTACCTAGTGCAGTTTACAGAAGCTATGTTTCAGCTCCTTGGAAAAGGTTCCCAATCCACTCAATTTAGCAAACATAAGAACACAAAAATTACCAAACCAGGTCAGATCCCTAGTACCCTTCAGCACAGAGTTATCTGACAGTTGAAAAAACAAAGTTGCTCTTCATAAAAAGTTGAGTTGCAAGCAAAAGAGTTCATTAAGAGTTGCTCTTAATAAATCACCCTGGATCTGTCATTCAAGTAATCTTCTGATAAAAAGAAGACTTGCCTTAGGCCACATGCACACGCACGCGCGCGTGCGCACACATACACACACACACACACACACACACAAAACTATAAAAATTTGAAATATAGAGGGCCACCCAGTGGCTACTGTGGCTGAATCCCATATGGCAAATTGCACTGTTCAAATCCCAAACCCAGTGACTTGGAAAACACACTGGATCTTTGTGCATACATGCCCAAGATCCTGAAAGGAGAAAGGATGAGAAGGGATTGTGGCATGGTCACACACACACACACACACACACACACACACCCCAAGGGTTCTTTTTTAGTCCCTATCCCCTCTGTATCTCTCTGGCAAGTGCACACTCTCTACAGCAATATTTTTTTTAAAAGAAAGAAGCAAAACATTTAAGAGAAACAAAAATGGAAAATTATCTGTTGATGATAATGTGTATAATAATATCTTTGACTGGACTAATAGAGTGTATTCATGCTGGAAAACTCATTTTGTATGCTGTAATGATATACAGTGTTTAAATGTATAAAAAAGAAGAAGAAAAATGAAAAAGAAAAATAGACAAATAGAGGAATACCAGTTTTCAGGCATTGGAACAATCTACCTGGGGACAATTACTCAACTGAGGGACAATTTGCTGAAGTTCAAGTAGAACATGGTGGACTTGCTGAGCTGAAGTGGTAAAGATCAAAGTTTAGGGCAGTCAAAGCAGCTGGAACCTATGGGGCAGAGTAATGAAGAGGAGAAAACTAGAAGAGAAGAGCACCACAGAGTTTGTGTTGGGTCCTCCAAAAGTCCTAGACCAAGGGCTGAGCTTCCAAACACAGCATGAAGCTTACCAGAGACTGGTGGCTTTGAATTTGAGAATGAAACAGAGTTACTAGAGATCAAATAGTGCCAGATAATATTGGAAGGATAGCCCAATCTGAGTGAAAAAACTTCAGTAACACCTCATTAACTACTCAGGCAGCAAACTGACATACCAGAAAGGCTTCCTCTTAGGAGTAAGGACCATGTCCTGGAATAAAATCTACTGTAGAGTCATCCTAATAAAATATTAAACCAAGCCCGGACAGGATCCAAAGGAAAATAAATAAATAAATAACACTTATAAATTGAGTCCCACCAACTAGAGAAGCTTGGGAACCACCTTGGATTTTCTGTAGACATAACAAAATATAAAGCCAAACCTGCATGATGATCAAGTAATCATACAACAATTGAACTGTGTACTAAATAAAAATAATCCATCTTTGGAGGAAGATTACAGAATCCATTACCTCTACAACACAGCATCAATGAGCACTATACAATAAAATACTACAAGATGCAGAAGAAAACAAATGTAACCATAGTGAAGGAAAAAAAAAACCAGTCAAGATAAACTGACACCTAGGTATTTACTCAGTAGAAATGAAAACTTATATTCACACAAAAATTTTTGCATGGGTGTTTGAAGTAGTTCAATTCATAATTATCAAATCTCATATGTCCTTCAATAGATGAATGGATAAACAAATTGCACATCCATACAATAGAATGCCACTCAGCAATAAAAAGAAATGAACTATTGGGTACTTACAACAACAGCGATGACTCTCAAAGGCATTATGCTGAGAAAAACAAGCTATTCTCAAAAAGTTGCATACCTCATGGTTCCATTTACATCTCATTTGGGAAAAGATAAAGCTATGGCTACAGAACGCAGAGCATGCTGTTGCCAAAGTTTCTTCCAGAATTTAAACGGAAAGATTGGACAACAGAAGATAAAGTACATGAGTTTGAACTGGTGAAATAGAATTCTGTGACTTTTGACTAAAACATTACTGACCTTCTATGCTTTGTTTTCCAGTGTTAAGGAGTTTTCTCTTCTCTCGAGTTGTAGACAGGTCCATGTACCTATTTGAACAGAATCCTAACGTGTTTCCTGGCTTTAAGTATTAAGAAAAGTTCTCTTAACATTTTTTTTTTGATTTATTAAAGCTAAAGCTACCTTTCTTAAAATTAAAAAAAGTATTTAAAAAATACCTCTTCAGTAACCACAGTAAGCTATATAGCCTCAGCTATGTGCTATTTTATAGTATATTCATTCTAAAGTCAACTTTTGTTCATAGATATGTATATATCAACTGAACTTACTATTAAAAGTATTTCGATTAATTAAGATATTTTGTGAATCAATACAATGTGGGAAAGAATAGAGGAATAGAAAGCAATTGTAGATACCAGAGACAGGGTGGGAGAAGGATGGGAAATGGCAGAGGGTGAGAAATAGGGGGGAATATATATATATATATGTGTATATATATATATATATATATGTATATATATATATACACACACAAACACATACATACACACACACATACATACATATACATACATACATATACATACATATATATATACATATATATATATATATATATATATATATATATACATACACACACACACACACACACACACACACACAAGAAACAAGAAATGGAAACTTATTTGTTGATTATAACATGTACGATTGAGCCACTTGACAGTGTATTCCGGCTGGGAAATCACATTTGTATGTTGTAGTGATGTTCAGTGAAAGTATGTAAATTTAAGTAATTAATAAAAAAATAAAGTACAGAAGGAAAAAAAAGAATGGGGAGAGTTTAACTACAAAGAAGCAGCACAGCAGAGTTTCCTCGGATGACAGAATTATTCTATATCCTAATTGTGGGGTGAGTATCCAAATCTATAAATGTGTTAAAACTCGTAAAAACACCAAAAATAAAGCTTAAAGTCTGAAAGAGAACAGAATACTAGAGGCCAGCAGCTGGTGTGGTGGTTAGGGCACTGGATTCCACACAGCTGTTTGGACCCAGTGGCTTGAAAGTCATGCTGGGTATGTGTGCATGCATACCCAAAATTATGAGAGCAGATTAAAGAAGGGATTGTGGTGAGGCCATCCCCCTGGGGAGTGATTTCTTACTCTCCCTCTCTGTCCCTCTCTCTCTGGTGAGTACACATACCCTATGGCAAAAACCTAAACATAAGAATAATAATATAGGGACCAGCAGTTAGCGTAATGGCTATGTCGCTGGACTCCCACGTAGTCGTCCGCGGTTCGCGTCCTGGACCCGGCAGCTTAAACTCACGCCGGGCGCTTGTGCGTGCGTGCCCAAGATCCCAAGAGGAGAATGGAGGAGAAGGGATTGCAGCGTGGCCATCCCCCCTGGGGGGGTGATTTCTCGCTTTCTGTCTCTCTGTCTCTCTCTGTGTGCCTGGCGAGCGCACGCGCCCTATAGCGAAAACCTCTCCAAAAAAAAAAAAAGAATAATAATATAAACATCTTCATTTTAGCAAATTAAATAACAACATTATTATACTTTTGAACAAATCTAAAAATAAAATGGGGTACTCAACCCCCTTTTTCGTCACTTTATTGGCAAAGGTTAAGGATGCTGAGAATCTCAGGACGGGTGACTATTTGGAGCCAACAGGCACCCTAACATTCTGATGGAAGGTAAACTTGTATAATCCTAATGAAGGTTAAAAAAAAAAAGGCTATCAAAATATCTAAAAACTCATACATCATTTTACCCAGGAAACTCACTTCCAGAAGTTCATCCTATAGACATACTTGCACATGTATCAAATGACCTAGGAACTAAATAATATGGGGACAAGCTAAATATCCCTCCACACAAGATTGGTTAACTGAAGTGATATATATACATAGAATGGAACACAATGCAGCCATTAAAATGAAAAAGAATACTTCCTTTTTCAGAAAAAAAGACGTTTTCTTATTTATTTTTTCCATGAGCAAGAGAGAGAAAGAGACAGCATCTTCAACAGGCTCATAATGCCACGATCCACCCCCAGCCTCAACCGGCCCTCTATCATGGCCATGCACATGACTGACTGACTTAGGGAGGTCTTCAGATGTGAATCCAGAACCTTCCTATGTGGTCAGCCTCACAGAGCTTCCTGTGTTACCACTGTGCCACTGTCTAGCCCGCCCACCCCTTCACCCCAAAAGAAAAAGCTCTCAAGTTCTGAAATAGAATATTAAGTGAAAAACGTGAGGTGGAAACACTCTGAGGTTAGCTGCTATGTAAACTAAAAATAAAAAGAGAATCCATAAAATATCATAAACCAGCATAAGATATTTTTAGAAAGATACACAAGAAACTGGTTAAATCTGCTGCCTCTAGAGAGGAAACCAGTATAGCTAGGGAACCGAGGGCAATAAAAAAAATTCCACTGTACATCTTTCCAATATTTTTCTATTTTGATTCATGTGATTAAATAACCTACTTATAAATAAATGAACATTTTAATCCATCAGAGTCTCTTGTCAAACTATATATTTTTTTTGGAGAGGTTTTTGCTATAGGGCACATGCGCTCGCCAGACAGACAGAGAGAGACAGAGAGATAGAAAGCGAGAAATCACCCCCCAGGGGGGGTGGCCACGCTGCAATCCCTTCTCCTCCATTCTCCTCTCAGGATCTTGGGCACGCACGCACACACGCCTGGCGTGAGTTTAAGCCACCGGGTCCGGGACTCGAACCACGGTCGACTACATGGGAGTCCAGCGACACAGCCATTATGCTAACTGTTGGTCCCTCAAACTATATATTTTGACCTAGATTATTTGAAACAGATCCTTTACTTACTGAAAGTGTTAAATGTGTAACCATGATCTGTCCCAAGGATAGGGACCAAGATAAGCCTAATCCTACCAAGTACATCTCTCCTTGTTTGGTTGATTACAGAACTCGTGATTCACAGCCCAGTATGAACACAACCACATACAAAAGAATTTTTCATATCAAGGATCCATATCCATTACTAACTTTTTTAGTCACAAAGTTTGGCATTTCATGATGGCATAGTTTCCCATTCCTTTAATTTTTAATTACTTTATTGAACTTTATTTATTATTATTCATTTAAATTTGACCAGAGAGAAAGACAGAGAAAAAGTGAGAAAGCAAGCTGCCAGGTTTGAGACTAGAACCACAGTCAGCCATATGGGATCTAGCATCTTTAACCACCATGCCAGCTGCTGCCCTACCCCCGATTCCTTTAATTAGCCTGTGGGAAGTTAATCACACTTTTTGATAGGAGTAATAACCACTTTAAGAAACTAATATAGGGGCCAGTGGGTGGCATGGTGGTTAAGGTACTAGACTCCCAAATTGCCAACCATAGTTCAAGTCTCAGACCCAACAGCTTGAAACTCATGCCAGGCACATGTGTATATGTGCCCAAAATCCCAGGAGGAGAATGGAGGACAAGGAATTTGGGCATAGCTATCTCCCCTGGGGGTTATTTCTCACTTTCCTACTTACTGTCTCTCTCTGGCAAGCACACATGCCTTGTGGCAGAAAGGAAAGAAAGGAAAGAAGGAAGGAAGGAAGGAAGGAAGGAAGGAAGGAAGGAAGGAAGGAAGGAAGGAAGGAAGGAAAACAAAGAAAAGAACGAATAAAAGAAAGACTCTAACTTGAAGGATTTCATATGAGCTTCTGAACTTTGCCCCAAAATATCTATTCCTGGCATATACTATACCTAAAATTCTTACAGTCATATTAATAACAGTAATAATGATAATGGCTAGAATTTACTGAGTGCTTATCATGTGCCTAGTATATATGCTAGATGCTTTGCTATATCCTTTAAATGAATCCTCAATTGCAGCCCCAATTACAATACTTGGTGATTGTGCAGAATTGTGGGTATGTTATAGGTAAGAAGGGAAAAAGATAAACACACATAAACCCACATGCACACAAAAACACACACATACACTCCTTTTTAATATACAAAAGCTGAGGTATAAAGAAGTTAACTTGCATAAAGTGATTCAACTCACTAGTGGTAGACTCAAGATCTCCAGATTCAGACCTGATCCCGAAGCGCATGCTCAACCGTTACTCAAAACCACTTCTAACTGCAGCATTTTTGTACAGAAGAAAATGCTGAGGACATCTAGTTAAATCTCCAAATCACTACATGGACCGACTCTATACATGCTCCCCAGGAAGTTACTCAACTCTGAGTGACAGGGAATATATGAGTTGAGACATCCCCCAACATTGCTGTACATCTGTTTTTGTTTTGTTTTGTTTTGTTTTCCAAAAAGCTTTTTTCCACACAACTTGAACTGTCTACTTTCCTAACTTTCCCCCCACCTTTGTCTCCTCTGTCTAATCCCTCAGAGGGCAGCCCTTCCAGTCTGGAGAGCTGGCTCTCCTACCTCTTATCTCTTCTTCTGGTTGAGTCTTTGACTCATCCTGTGGGAAGAACAAGATTTCCCCAAAGCCTAAAGGTCCTGTTTTCACCATCTATTTGTTTTTTGTCTCTTTCTCGCTCTCTACTTTTTTTTTTTCTTTTTTGATAGAGAGGAAATATTTTTCTTCTAATTTTATAATTTCTTGTTTACATTTAATTATTACATATCTTTATGGCATGCAATATGATTGTTCAAAGCAAGCATACAGTATGTGATCATCGAATCAAAGATGTTACCATACCTGTTATTTTCAACAAAGAACCTTACATTCTTGTGTATGTTAAATGCTTTTTACTGACATATACCTTACATTCAATAGGAAATATAACTCAATCATATTTATTAAGATATAATTTGAACCTAGACTTTAAGTGTTACAACGTAATGAGTTTTGACCACACACACACCTATGAAACCCACAACCCTATGAAAATATGGAATACCCCCACCATCTCAGAAAGTTGTCTGGTTTCCTTTCCCAGCGAACACTCTCAGGAAACCACTGATTTGATTTCTATTTATAATAACAGTAAGCACATTCTTGTATCTGGCTTTTTTAACAGAGCATAATGTTTTTGAGATTCATCTATCTTGTTGTATATTACAGTAGTTCTTTCCATTTTATTGCTCTTTTTATTCATTATTTATATTTATTCCATGGAAGTAATATACCATAATTTGTTTATCCATTCTCCTTTGGATCAATGTTCTATTGTTCCCAGTTTGAGGCTATTTCAAATAAGGCTCCTAAGAACACTCTTTTACAAATTTTTTATTTAGATATCTATTTTGTTCCTCTTGGGTACATATCCAGGAGCATAACTGAGCTCATGGGACAGGTGTATATTTAATTTTCGGCAAAATGCAATTAAAACAGGATACTAATTCTCACTCACTAAAATAGATATAATTAAAAAGACTGATAATCCCGAGTATTGGCAAGGATATAAAAACAACACTCTTTTTAAAGTGAGACTCCACAAATTGTACATTCAGTTCACAGTGTTGGATGACCAGCTCAAGGTACCATTATCTCCTCTGTTCTAAACACTCAGAATCCAGTAAACAATCCAGCTGGTGTTGCTCCAGCTTTTACTGAGCTTACCATCAGCTGAAATCGGCAAGACTTTTCCACATTTATTATTGTTCAGCATTCTCTCCAACCTCTTCTGTGCAAATGAGTTTTATAATCCAGATGCTGAACATAATTTTCCAACTCTAATAAACTTTATCACAAATTAAGCTTGTACCAATTATGAAGGAGAAATTAATTTGCCATTGAAGCAATCAAAGAAAGCACATTAGCAACACTTAAATAAAAATGTTTATAAAACGTCCATAAAATGATGTCTGTAAAACAAAACCCAAAACTACCAAAGAAGAAGAGAGATGCCAATGATTGAAAAACAAATAATACAGTAACCCTACGTTAGCCTAGAAAACATTTCCTAGGCCTGATCTCATTTGATATCACAACCACCATGTCAGCCGCGTATTTGTAAACCACTCCAAGTTTTGTAAAGGAGGAGGCAAGTTCGAAGGGGATAAATGACTTGCTTAAGGGCATACAACTAAGTTACCAATTCACGACCTAATCCAAACACATGACTATAAATTGTGTGATTTTTTTTCCTTCATGGGCACATCTCACCTTGATTATTCTAAATATCTTGAGTAACCCTAATCCATTTGATCAATTTGCAATAGACTTGCTAAGGATGGCATTGACCCCCATTTTATGACCCTTGATGATTAGAGTTAAAATGTGATATGCCATTTGAAGCACTCTAATTAGCATTTCCTTTATCCTTTGGTCTGAGTTTTCGGTAGCAGCCTGCCAATGAGCCAAGAACACTGACATCAGAGTCAAGAGACTTGCTTTCTGAACCTGCCCCAGACACTAACAAGCTCTAGGACCTAGTGTAGGGATATTATGTAAGAAAGAAGGTTGTGGGGCCAAAAGAGACCTGGGTTCAAGCCAGCTACTAAGTATATGGCCTTGATAAAATTTACTTCACCTTTCTGAGTGCTCTGGTTTAAATAATGGTTGGTCCCCCAAAGGTTCATGTCTTGGAACATGGTTACCAGTGTAATGGTGTTGGGAGGTGATGAGACCTTTAAGAGGCGAGGTCTAATGAACAGTATTTGGATCAGGGACACATCATTTTCATGAATAGACAGAGTGAGTTCTAGCTTTTGGGAAAGCTGTTAGTTTCTGGAAAATTGGTTGTTATAGAAGGAAGATGGCTACACCACATTCTCTCTTTGCATGTATCCACCAGTTTCTCTTCTTCCATCAATCAGGTTGTGATGTAGCACCGGAGGCTGGCCTAATGCTGGCCACATGCCTTTGAAATTTCCAGCAAACAGAATTATAAGCCAAATCAATCTATTCTTTACAAATCACCCAACCACAAATATTTGTGTTACCAACATAATAGTGGACTAAAATTCTGAGCCTTAGTTATCCAATCTGGAAAATTGACATACTACTACTTATCTTGCAAGGTTATTGTGAGAATTAGAGGTGATACATGTAAACAATCCATAATAGCTGCTCAATGAATGGCATTTATATCATCATCATTATTACTATCTCAAGGTGGGACTAGATGAACTTCAACCTCATGAGCAGCTTTGCCTGATCCTCTGTAAACCTATCTATCTCTCTGCCTCTCTCTTTAAAGAAACAAATACACAGTGTGTACCTGTGTACACACTGCACACTCAGGAAGCTAGCCCTAAGACGGGGTGTGATAAAGAGGGGCTGAGAAGGATCCTCTCTATGACCATGCCTTCACATGTATAACAGAAAACTAGCTGTTTGTAAATTCCTTTGATTCAGGTTTCAGACAACTGAATGGTTACTATCTCACTCTCTGGAACATTCATGTGGATGTGTTTTTTTGACTCAAATATGCTCTCATCTGTCATTGCCAGCCTACTATGTGCTATGTACTGTGCTGGGCAGAGAATGAGCAGCTAGTGAACCTGCCAATTATCCTGTTTACAAAAATATGCATTTTTCCCTGAAGGGGGCACTAAGAAACCAGTCCAGCAGCCAGCAGGTGGTGTGGTGGTTAAGGCGTTGAACACTACCACATGGCCGACCATAGTTCGAATCCTAGACTTGGTAACTTACTTTCTCATTTTCCCTCTTTCTCTTTGTGTCTCTCTCTGGTCAAATTAAAATAAGTTAATGAATAAATAAAATTACATAATTCTTTTAAAAAGAAAAAAGAAACCTATGTAATTGCTTCCTAAACATATTGTTCTTTTAATGTCTTTGAATGTTTATCCACTCCTGATGATCAACACTCAGCAAGGAGGTTTCACCAGAAAAGCTCCTTATTATCACATGTTTTGTGAAAAGGAATTTTTAATGAGAATTAATCTGATAGAGTTGCATGTCTGCTCACATTAGAATTTGCTCCTAATAGGACCCATAAACGTAGAATTAGTAAAATGGAACTTGGACGTTGAGGCTAGTACCAGTCTTGAACACAAAACGACACAGAATTCAGAAATGTTTTACTTCTTTCCACTACAGGTATACTAGCTTTTCAAACAGAGGATATCCTGAACAGCTGTGTGCAAATTGACTCCATCTAAAAGTCTCTTTCAAAATCTACCCTAAAGAAGCTTCTTTTCCTAAATAAATCTATAGCAAATGCTTTTGCAAAGCTGAAAATCATTGAAAAGAAAATCACGATTCCTAAAACATATTTTATAGATCTAGACTCTTATGTATCAAAATTGCTTAACAAAACAATGTACGTGTGCATTTTCTATAAAAATTCCACTTTACTTTCTCTGCACACACATTATTGGTTCACATGGTGGTCTGCAGACATCAATGAAGGCCAACAATACTTGATTTCTGTTTCATTTCACTAAACAGGAGCATTATGAATATGAGGTAAATTTTATAACATTTAGCTCGTTATGCAATAAATTAAATGGAACCAAAAGTATCAGAAGGTTTAAGTCAACCAACAACTCTTTTCCTAATTAAGAAGGATTTGCAACAAGAGAACAGTATGAGGAGGGTACAGTGGCAAGACTGGGAAGAAAGGCTAGGCTTCCAGAACAGGAAATCTATTTGACTATCAATCTGCAAACTGTATTTTATTAAAAATGTAATTACCCACAGGACTCTTATTTGCAGAGCCCACTGAAGGTATATTGACATTTGATGCTGTATTAAGGTCTCTGAAGTCATCATAGAGCATTGGAACTTTCCTTATCTGGGTTAGTGTTTGTGGAGAAGAGATTTTCTTCTCCTCAAAAGGCATGAAAGCTCAGGAGGAAACTGCTTTATAACAACAGTTAGTTCCTCAGGTCAGTTATCAAAATAAATAAATAAAAATTAAAATGAGAGAGAAGTTAATTAATTATCAGTAACTCAGGGTCTTGGAATCCCTCCTTTGTCTCTTTCGCAGTCCCTCTTTAACCCACCTGTCTTAGGGCTAGCTTCCTAAGTGTGCAGCATGTACACAGAGCCCTGTGCTTCGAAGGGTCTAATGTCTGCTGTTGTCATCTTTAAAAATTTTTTAAACTTCAGGGACCAGCAGATGGTGTAATAGTTACGTTGCTGGACTCCCATGTAATCAACCACAGTTCAAGTCCCAGGCCCAGCAACTTAAAACTCACACTGGGTGTGTGTGCGTGTGTGCCCAAAATCCCAAAAGGAAAATAAAGCACAGGGGTTGTAGTGTGACCTTCCCCCCCTGAGGGTTGATTTCTCACTTTCTGTCTCTCTGTATCTCTCTGTCTCTCCAGCAAGAGTACATACCCTATAGCAAAAATCTCTCTCAAAAAAAATTTTTTTAACTCTAGTCATCTATTTGTTCCATGAAAAAGAAAGAGAGAGAATGAACTAGAGAGAGAGAGAATTCACCCCCAGCAGGGTCTTTCGGGTCTTCATGCTGTAATCCTCCCCCCGACTCACACACACACCCCTAGTCTCAACTAGCCTTGCTATTATGAGAATTAACTTATATTAAAAAAGTAAAGCACTGAGAGGAATGGGCACTCTAAATAAATGAGAGTTGTTTCCATGGTAATTTATATTAGTAATAGGGAGAGAAGCTGGAGAAAGATGACAGCCTCTCTACCATTTCCCCCACTTACCTGATAGATTTATTTAGAGAAACTTACTTTTTTTTTAAGTGAAATAGTTTTACTTCATAAATAAACTTTGTTACTATTATAGGCTTTCCTGTATATAGTATCAATATTATATACTACAGGTATATTATATTACAGTATATTACTATAGTGTATTAAATACTACAGGTAGAAAACCAGTATCCCATGTCAGAAAAGATAATGCATAATAGTTCATATTTTTAAATGTTTATTTACATGCCACCCAAAATCATTTCAGATCATTTCAGTGACACCCATATTAACCTCGAATCATCTCCCATAGGTCTCTGAGCATTTTAAATCCAGCAACTCAGGTCTCATTTCCATATTGCCAGCTCCAATACAGTGCCGTATGCATAGCAGGTTTTCCAGAATCATTTGCTAATTATTAACAAACTGGTAAGAGTGATATTCTTTCAAAAGATGCTTACAGTTTGGCCAGGGCCTATTTGGAGGCCCTAAAACCTTCAAATCCAAAAAGCAATATTACATTTGTCCAATACAGTGTTTCTCAAAACACAGTCTGAGAACCACCTGCACCTGAATCACTCAGGGTGCTTGTTAACAGGGTGCTTGTCAAAATCACTCTGAGCCTCCCGAATCAGAACCTCCACACCCTGAAGTAAAGCCTAGTGGTAGAATTTCAGGAACTGAGATTAGTAGTAGCAGCAGAAGTGATAGTTGTGGAAATGGCAGTACTAAAAACAACCAACACTAATTGTGTACTTAATATGTACCAGGAATTATGCTAAGCATTTTCATACATTATCTCACTTAATCCCCTTGACGAGTTTATGAGGTACTTGTCAAAGCCATACACTATTAAAGGGCAGGAGAGGATTTATCCTGGGCAACTTGACTCCAGAATCCAACTCTTTTTTTTTTTTTTAAAGAGAGATTTTTTGCTATAGGGTGTGTACGCTCACTGGAGAGACACAGAGAGAGAGAAATCACTCCCCAGGGAGGATGGCCACGCCACAATCCCAAACTCAAACCACTGTCGGCCAGGTTGGAATCCAGCACCTTAATCGCTGTGCCACCCACCGGCCCCAGAAACCAACTCTTAACCACCATACTATAATCCTGGACAAAGGGGAAGCTTCTGGAGAGAAGTCTTACCCATGGGTCCACCCATGGATCCACCCATGGATACTTGAGGTCACAACCATGTATTTCTCAGTTTTTAAGTTCAGACCCACCTGCAGTGTAGTCATTATCCAAGTGGAGCATTTTTTTTAAATCTATTTTAGCTCATTGTATGTGCCCAATATTCCATATTTACCAAAGTTGTCTGACTACAGTTGTATGAAGAAAGGATTTTTTAATTATCAAAGGTATGGGAGCCTTCCTTATTTGGAAGGACAAAGCTTCCAGTGTCAGATTCAAAAACTAGGGTCACTTCCCATCAAGAACTGGTAGAAGGTTCTCAAACATGAGCCATCTCCGTCAAAGGTAGTGAATCCCCTGGCACTGAAGACAGACGAGGTTACGTGATCACTGCCCAGATACCCTACAGAAGACGTCTGCCCTCACGGATGTGAGAACGAGAGGTCATCAACTCCAGAGATCCCCTTCCACAGCTGACTGTCTAGGAGTCCATGATTATGCAACCAGAATAAAAGTAAACTTAACGCATTGTTTGAAGTAGGAACATTTGTGGGACCAGCAGTTGGCATAACAGTTATGTCTCTGCACTCCCATGTAGTCAACTGCAGTTCGAGTCCCAGACCTGGTGGCTTAAACTCACACCAGATGCGTGTGTGTGCATGCCCAAGATCCCAAGAGGAGAATGGAGGAGAAGGGATTGTGGCGTGGCCATCCTCCTGGGGGATGATTCCTCACTTTCTGTCTCTCTTTCTCTCTCTGTCTTTCTGGCAAGCACACACACCCTACAGCAAAAACCTCTCCAAAAAAAAAGACAAAAAAAAAAAAGTTGTGTCCTATGAAGGAAAGGAAAGACTTTAGCAAGAGCTGAGCAAAATGCAAGTCTCTTGTTTCATGCAATTATCAATCTCTGTGGTGGCAAGATTTTTAAACCAATAAAATGTTAAACCAGCTGAGGTTTTTAATTATTATTCATGATGGCGAGAATATGCATATGAGAGAGAGAGAGAGAGAGAACCCTCGAAATGGTCTCATCTTGCCACAATTCCTTTTCCATAGCCCTCCAGCCCCTCAGGATCTTGGTCACTCAGACATACACCTGTTGTGTTTTTAGGCCAACCCAGAACTCCAAATCTGTGGTCACCTATGTGGTTTCTAGCACTGTAGTCCTGTGCACTACAGCTTGGCTGGGCCAAACTACCTGTTCTCAAGTTTTCTTATTAATTTAGCCAAAGGGACCAAAGCCTCATTCATTTAAACTACATTAATAGTCACTGATGAGCAGTTCTTATAGGTACAAATGTGTTCAGCAGAAAAATAGAACACTCAGTTCTGAGATAGTCACAGAGAGGAGGAAGTCCTGGAATAAGTCCTGTTAGTGTTTTCTGTTGATCTGAACCTGGTGCTTTGGGCTGTCCTATGAAAAACCACCTATGAGCCACGTCCCCAAGGCTGCTGTTCGGTTAGACATCTCAATAGTTTTAGAAGTCACTCAGCGAACAAACTGTCACACACACAAATCTAACCTCTGTGTTAGGAAGCACTTAGGTGGCTAAAAAGGTTTCCTGTCTATAGTTGCAATGGACTCAACCATTGCTTTCTCCTCGGTTTTGCTGTGGTCATTGTTTATTTATCTCGATTTCTTTAGCTTGTCCCTATGCTGTGTTGCCATTTCTTTTTCCTCTTGCAATTTTCTACTTTGTTCATTTCTGACTTAACTATTTGGGATATAAAATATTTAGAGTTGTTTTGTGTAAGTGTAATTATTTAGGAGGCCTATTTCCTGCGATTTTTGCACTCCCTTCGGAGTGTCTTGGTCAACGACTATGATCTTCTCTGGATAGACAGTACCTGGGTCACAACTGAATCTTTTGGAATTGTGCAGGTCTTTCTTACCCATGGTCTTCTGGTCTTTATTATTTAAATTTTTTTAATTTGACTTGACTTATATTCTTTTAAAATAGCCTCTTTTGTTTTCTCTAATTTTTGCTTAGAAACTTAAACTTTCTATTCATCCCTGCGATTTCAAATTTTCACCAGGGTTTGTCTTGGCATTATCTTATTTGAGTTTTTCTTGGGAAACACTTCCTATCCAAGGTCATTTGGGGTCTTTTATTTTTAGTTTTATGAAGTTTCCTTCTATTATTCTTACAATCATCACATATAATCTCTTTGCTCTATATCTTTCTTCAAGAATTATTATTATTTATAGGTTATGCTTGTGATCTCCGGCTTCTTTATTTCTTCCTTCTTTTCATCTTTGTCACCTTTCTTTGTATTCTGGAGAAGTTTCTACACTGTGTCCTGTTTCCTGATTACTTCTTTTTTTAGAGAGATTTTTCTATTAGGGCGTATGCACTTGCCAGAAAGAGAGAGAGACAGAGAGAGAGAAAGCAAGAAATCACGGGATGGCCATGCCACAGTCCCTTCTCCTCTATTCTCCTCCTGAAATTTTGGGCACACATGCACATACACCCAGTGTGAGTTTGAAGCCGCTGGGGTCTGGGACTCCAACTGTGGTCAGCCATGTAGAAGTCCATTAACATAACCATTACGCCACCTGCTGGTTCCCCTGAATACATTTTCTATAGTGTAGATTCTTTTTTTAATTAATTTATTTTTAATTATTTATACATTTAATCATTATACATTATTTAAATTGTAAAGAGACTTTACCCAGCATGATATACACCTCAGTCCAGCCCAGTTGAGAATACTATACACATTCTCACTGACAGATAATAAACAATATCTGTGTCCCACAAATGTCTCTCCTCTTATTTTTCCCCAAATTTCCTTTCCTACCTTCCCCTCCCACACTCTTTCCACTTTGTCTCTCATATCCATGACAATTTTTAATGCTTTTATGTCTTCCAGTCTTTCAGTCTCTACCATAGAGTGCAGATAGTCAGTATATGTTAAGTGGAGACATACAATGTCTCTCTTTCATAGCTTGACTCACTTCACTCAAGAACAAATCTTCCATATTGGTCCACTTTCTATCAAATTGCAGGGCCTTGTTGGTTTTTATGGGTAGTATTCCATGGAGTATATGTGCCATACTTTTTCAATCCATTCATCTGTTTGTGAACATTTGGGTTAGTTCCATGTCTTAGCAATCATGAATAAGGCTGCAATGAATATAGATGTGCAAGTGCTTTTCTGACTAAGTGTTCTCCTGTCCTTTGGGTAAATACCCAGGAGTAAAATTGCTGGATCATATGGTAGTTCTATTTGAAGGTCTTTGAGGTCTACAGTGTAGATTCTACTTTCTCTGCTTCTGATCAACAATCCTTGTTGTGGATTTCATGTTGTATTTATTTTCATCCCAAACACTTTAAGAAATGATATCTTCTCTTTTTATCTTGCTCAGCATAAATGATCTACTGCACTTCACCTCTATGTATTGGGAGGTTTATTAAAAGAGAAGAATATGGAACCAGCAGATGGCATAATGGTTGCGTCACTGGATTCCCACATAGTCAACTGCGGTTCAAGTGCTGGACCCATCAATTTAAAATTCACTCCAGGCACATGTGCGTGCATGCCCAAGATCCCAAGAGGAGAATGGAGGAGAAGGGATTATAGTGTGGCCATCCCCCCTGGAGAGTGATTTCTTGCTTTCTGTCTCTCTGTCGTCTCTTCAGCAAGTGCACCAACCCTATAGAAAAAATCTCTCTCTCAAAAAAAGAAAGAGGGAAGAATATATATACTCTTGCTTTCATAACCCTATACTCACAGAGGACATAAAAATCTTTATTTTTTCCATATGACTGCAGTCGTTTATTTATCAAGTATGTGAGGACATAAAAATCTTAAAGCGATGAAACAGTTAAGCTAAAGATCCCAAATACAAATACCTATAAATCAGACAGGCAGTTCAAAGCTAGGGAAGCAGAGAGAGGCTACTGACCAAAGGGATCAGCCACTATTCACCTCGACTTGGAAATGTAGAGGTTCCAGTGCTAAATTCAAAGGTTTCTACATTAACAGCTCATTGTAAAAATTTTCAAAAACATCGTGCAGGCCACACGACACACATGTGTATACCAGATTCAGCCTGGAGGCTGCTCATTCATATCCTCTGAGTTCACAAACTCTTTTGAACTGGGTATTTCTTAAGCAGGTCATCTGGGCTCCCTCTCACAGCCTACAGACAATCATCCTCACTTAGTGGAAAACTCAAAAGGACCTTCAGGCATTTAAGGTGGGGAGTGGAGGGCAGATTGCAAAATAACTGTGGCTCCTTCTGATCTTGGATTCAGATTCCTCCACCCTCTCCTCCCCTTGGGACTCTCCCACCCTACCCCAACCACTCACTAAAGTCGTCCTCATCTCTGACCCATGGGGTAACCTCAGGGGCCACCTCTTTCATGAAGTCAGCCATGATTACTTAATCCTGTTTCATGTTCTTCCTTCTACAAAATACTTCCCCACCCCTTTTCTCCTTCCTCTCTTACCCTGTTTTATTCTGGGTGTCATCTGTCACATATATCGATATAACATTTATCTATTTATATTTGTTTTTATACTATGCCTTCAAAATTATCTTCTTGAGGATTTTCTCTTGTTTTTCCTGCCCAGGTCTGGAATTGGCTTTAGATAAATATTTACTAAAGTGAAAAGGATTTTAACAGTATTTTAGACAGTAAGAATTAGCTCTCCGATTACTCACTTGCCACACTAAAGGAATGAAGTGGTTTCCCCTCATCTGCATCAGAGCCCCAAGTGCCAACCTTTAGCTTCGGTTTCGTCCAAGCCCAGTGCTCTCAGAGCTTTCCCTGGTTACCAGCTGTCTCTGGCACCACCTGCTGGCCACTCCCAGGATCCATCGAACACCGAACACACAAATAAATGTCCCTAAAGGTACAACAGAGTCCACTGGCCCTGAAAAACAGAAATATCTTTAAGGCTCAGACAGATTTAAATGTTCAGACCTGGATGTGACCAAAAGCACTTCCTTGGTAAATCTCTGCTCATCCTTTCTCTGTTTCCTTGTGTGTTCTTGGGGGATGTGGGGGGTGGGGAGGGGGAACTTTTTACAATTTAACCCACAAAAGAGAAGGAGCAGTACTAGGAGAGCAAAGACCTGTTTCAGTCCCTCACCACTACCCAGCCACGTGACTAACAAAGGGACTTTTTCCCTTCAGAAGGTCTTTAAAGGGTGCTAGCTCACAAAATCCCCCTCCATCTCTAATATCCCATACATCTCTGATCCTTGGGCCAGACCTTCCAGTCCACTCACCAAAATCACTCTGGCCAATATGGAAGCCTCCAGTCCCACAAGCCATACTATGACTATTGAGCCCTTGAAATGTGGCCAGTCCAATCTGAGATGTGTTTAAATTTAAAACTTAGACTGAATTTCAAATGCTTCGTATGAGAAAAAAGTCCATAAAATATTGTCACTAATTTTTACGTTGATTACATACAGATATGCTAATATTTTAAATACACAGTGTTAAGTAAAAAAGGTTACCAAAATTAAGTTCAGGCTAGCACTGTAGCCTACTGGTTAAGGGAGCCAGATCTCATGTAGCTGGCCATGGTTTGAATTCAGGCCTAACAGCTTGAAAAACACACTAGTCACATGTGCAAGCATGTGTGCCCAAAACCCCAACAGAATGAAGAAGTGGAAGTGACCCCACCCCATTAGTGGTGGGACAAGACTTTCTCCATTTCTCCCCTTTTCTCCCTCTCCCTCTCTCTCTCTTTGACAAGCACACACACTCTTTGGCAATTAGAAAATAACTTCAGCAGTTTCTCTTTACTTTTTATTGTGACACTCAAACCTTTTACATTTTAAATTGCCTATGTCACTCACATTATACACATATGATTTCTATTATACAGTGCTGATCATAACAGTTGAAGGCTTAAAGCACATACTTAGATATCAGCAGAAGGAAGATTATCTCTAGGACTTTTCTTTATTTACTTATTTAATTTATTCTGTCCTTATTGCATGAGTTTCTGTGGTAAATAAAAATGCTGAGGTCTCCTGCTCAGAGGATGGTCACTTTTGCCTGTCAGCATCTTTGAGGCAAAGATGGCCTCCCTGGAGCTACAGTCAGCCTGGCCATGAAATCTCTAGAAGAAGCTCCAAAGAGGTGTGAGCTAAGCTGGAAGGAACTCTGGTCCAAAAATATAAATAGGTGGGGTCAAAAACAATTCAAGCACTATAAATGATGGATAGGCTTATGAAAAATGTTCCTTCACGCTGGTAATCAAAGAAATGGAAATTAACACATGAGCTCTCGTCTTTAGCCTCTCAAAGCACAGGCTTCTTTAAGTTATGGTCAGAGCTGACCAAGGTGTATGGAAATTAGTACATTTATTCCCTGCCTGAGGGAGCTGGACTTGACACAGCCTTTATAGAAAGGGGCAGCTTAGCAATACGGAAAAACACGTTACACTGTGCACGCTCTCTGAGCCAACACTTCCACCTCTAGGGAGTTTGTCAAAGTAGTGCTCGTTAGTATACATAAAATTTATCTGTAGAGACATTCATTATTTCAACAACTATAACAAAAATAACACCAAATTAAGGATTATTTTTTTTAACTATGGCAAACTGAGAAAAATAGAAAGGTGTGTGTTGCTATTTAAAAACCTTACAAGAACCAGCAGTTAGCGTAATGGCTATGTCACTGGACTCCCACGTAGTCGACCGTGGTTCACATCCCGGACCCGGTGGCTTAAAACTCACGCTGGGCGCATGTGCGTGCGTGCCCAAGATCCCGAGAGGAGAATGGAGGAGAAGGGATTGCGGCGTGGCCATCCCCCCTGGGGGGTAATTTCTTGGGAACCAGCAGTTAGCGTAATGGCTATGTCGCTGGACTCCCACGTAGTCGACCGCGGTTCGTGTCTCGGACCCGGTGGCTTACAACTCACGCCGGGCGCGTGTGCGTGCGTGCCCAAGATCCAGAGAGGAGAATGGAGGAGAAGGGATTGCGGCGTGACCATCCCCCCTGGGGGGTGATTTCTCGCTTTCTGTCTCTATGTCTCTCTCTGTCTGTCTGGCGAGCGCACGCGCCCTATAGCGAAAAACCTCTCCAAAAAAAAAAAAAAAAAAAAAACCTTACAGAGGGCCAGCCTCAGTGTCACAGGCAATAGCATACCGAACTGCAGTGCTGGAAGCCACAAGGCCAACCCCAGGTTTAGATCCCCAGTCCAGTCGACCTGAAACACACCAGGTGCATGCACTTGGGCAACCAAGATCCTGATGAGCTGGAGGGGAGGGTGAAGGGGTGTGACCAGACTCTGCCAAAAGTGCTTCTTTCTATCTCTCTCATATGAGCAAACATGCACTCTCCCTCATGAATATAATAAACTGTTTTAAAAACTGCACTATAGAATATTTAATAATGAATTCCTTCTTCCCTCCCCCCATTTATCCCCCTTAATTCAGTCTACGTGATCCTTTTAAAGTGAAGCAGATTACGTCACTCTGTTTAAAACCCCTCATTGCCTTCCCTTGGTATTAGGACAAAGCTCCCAGTCCTTATTTGACCTTGAGGGTGTGGGCCCTCCCTCCCTCCCTAACTTTATCCCTTGTCAAGTTCCTCTCCTTTGCTCACCTCCCACCAGCCGTAGGGACCTGCTTCCAGTCCCACAGCTTGGACAGCTCGTGCTGGCTCTGGGATGTCACTCACAGCCCTCCGACGTTAACTGCACTTCACACCCACCCTTCTCCTGGCAAAATCCTCCTCATCATGAAGGGCTCAGTTTTAAGTGCCACTTCTCCCAGAAAGCCCTTCCCTAACCCTAGGTCTAAAGCAGATCTCCTTGTTTCCTGCCTCATATCATCGCCACTTTCCCTCCAGGTGACTTGTCACAGTCTCCGACTCTGCATTGATTACTGCGACTGTGGAATGCCAGTCTCCTGCCTGACCCACAAGTCAGATCACAGCTGGAGTGGAGGAGATGCTCCAGACATGCGTGTCAAATAAATGAGTGATATTCTAGTAAGCAAAAGGCAGATTATAAAGCAATATGTGTAAGGGATTCCAATAGCAATAAAAATGTGTGTGTGTGTGTATAATTGTAATATATCTGGGCATGGAAACGTTTTAGACACAGAAAATCCAAGCTGTTCACGGCAGCCCTCTCTGCATCATGGTATTATTTTCTTCTTTTATCTAAATGTTTTACAGTGAACATGCCTAACTCAAAATGGAAGAAAATTTAGTTTAAGGATAATAAAAATTAAAGTCTTGGGTATGATTCTTAACTTGTTAATAGCAGTTTTATCTTGGGAAACCAAAGCTCCTCATATATTCATTATAAGTGGGAGAGATGAAACCTTCCCTATCTGATATAATAGCTGATAAAATTATATATATACACACACACATATAATTATATATAAATTTATATATAACATTTTATATAGCATTTATGTATAAAGTTTTGCACCTATTTCAGTGTTTACTCTGAGTGTTTGAAAGAGTAGAACACAAACTCTATGTAGGGTGATGGGCATTTTCCCAGTAGTCGTATAATTTGCAAATACTGCAAGAAGGTGACAATTAGTTGAGGAGCTGGAGTTCATACCTATTTTGCTTTTTGGGTTTTTTTGTTTTGTTTTGTTTTTTTTGTTTTGTTGTTGTTGTGTGGTTTTGGGGGTTGTTTTGTTTTGCTTTGCCATAGGGCAAGTGTGCTTGCTTGAGAGACAGTGAGAGAAAAAGTAAGAAATCAACCCCTGGGGATGGCCACACCACAATTCCATCTCCTCCATTCTCCTCTAGAGGTTTTGGGCATGCACACACATGTGCCCAGTGTAATTTTAAAGCTACCAGGTCCAAGACTCAAACCATGGTTGACCATGTAGGAGTCCAGCACCTTAACCACCATGCTACCTGCTGCCCCCAGCACATGTTCCCAATGGTCACTACCCAGTGAGGTGAGAGTTAAAAGCCACTAGGAAAGCAGAAGGAGAAACCTCCATGAGAAGAGTAGTGGGAAGAATTTCAAAGGAACAAGGACATCTCTCCTTTCCCCAGGACCCAATGCTGAAAAGTAGGTGACCTCCAGAGCCCCAGGATCAGTCCCCAGCAGGGGTGAGAAAGGCACAAGCTGACACACAATGTCCTTAGGAGACAGGGCTTTTTCTGTGTGTGTATGCTGAAGAAATCAACTTGCATTCTCTTGGCAAAAATCAGTAATTAGAAGCATCCTCTTGGGGTTCTTTCTCTTCAATCTTTTACTTGTTGAACGCAGCCTCTGAGAGGAGCTGTGCTGGCTCTGGAGGAAGTCAGCCGCTCGTTCAGCTCGTCTCTAATTATCTATTTGACATTCACAATGGGTTAGGCCCTAAGCTAGGGGCAGAGGCTAAAACTGAACGAAGCACCATTCCTGCTTTCTAACAGCATGTGATGTCATCATTACGGTCTTCTGCTGGATTCCCTCCACCTCCCCCAGCACTGCCAACTTCACCAGCCCTGTTTTGTGTCCATACCATGCTCATTTTAACATTTACCCGCACTGAACTGCCATCCACTCACCTAGGACCCTGTCTCTCTCAAATCTGATCTCCTTGAGGAGAGACTACTTGGCATCTACAGCACTAATCTGTAAAATTGGGTTGTCAGAAAAATCATGACGCATTATTGCATAGAAAGACAGAGAAAAAAATATGTCATGACTTTTCAGACAACCCAATATATGGTACTCAGTAAGTAAACCAAAGAATGAATGATTTAACTGCCTGAGTAATTTCATAAGTAAATGCCAATAAAACAGAAATTTATCTAGAAAGTAAATGCTCAGTGAGGCTTCATGCTTTGAAAACTGAACAATTATGTGTGCTATCTTTGAGTGTGTGTGTTTTCCATAGTGAATAGACTGGATGTGAAAGAAGACAGATACAGGAAATGGAGCCATTTCTCCAAGGTTCTGTCTGGTAACGATGCTTTAATTCTGACCCTTCTTGTCAGTGCCCCCAAAAAGGTCACAGCTCACAGAATTCCAATAAAGACTAAGAGTTCCTCCTAAAATAATGCGGTTTCACTTATGGAAGGCCACTATCAAAGACACAGGTCATCCATATCCCCAATTATCTTGACACAGGTGTAAAACTGGACAAAACCAGTAAGTACAGTAATTTGTGTCAGGAAGAGGGTATCCAGATGGTAAAAAACAGTATTATGAGAAACAGGGAGAGAAAAAGAGGTAGTTAATCAGAAGAGACAAAATTCAGAGGAGGTATAATAACTGACTTCAAATATCAGGATAGCCCTGGTAGAGACAGTAAGTTATACTGGGACCAGAAAATGGTGTAATGGCTACATTATTAGACCTTCATGTTGTTGACCATGGTTCGAGTCCCAGGCCCAGTGACTTGAAACTCACACTGGGAGCATGTGCATGCATGCCCAAGATCCTCAGAGGAGAATGGAGAAGGTAATTTCTCACTTTCTGTCGCACTGTCTCTCCAGTGAGCACATCCACCCTATAGAAAAAATATCCCTCTTAAAAAAAAAAAGAAAAAAAGAAAGAAAAAAAGTTATACTTTCATAGCTAAGCCCCATAGATGGGTGTTAGAGAGGTAGATTCTTGGCTCTATAGAAAAGACACACATCAGGAACAACAGATGGCATAATGGTTATATCGCTGGACTCCTACATAGTTGACTGCATTTCTAATTTCAGACTCGGTGACTTAAAACTCAAGCCAGGCATGTGTGTGTGTATGTGCTCAAGATCCTGAGAGAAGAATAGAGAAGGGATTGCAGTGTGTCCCCCCTGGGGTGATTTCTCATTTCCTGTCTCTCTGGCAAGTGTGCATACCCTATAGCAAATGCCTCTCTCTAAAAAAAAAAAAAAGAAGTTTTTTCAAGGTAGACTCTTGACTCTATAGCAAAGGTCCACATGGGAGCCAGTAGGTGGCATAGTGGTTAAGGTACTGAACTCCCATGTGGCCAACTGTGGTTGGAGTCCCAGATCTGGTGGATTCAAACTCATGCTGGATGTATGTGCATGTGTGCCCAAAATCCCAAGAGGAGAATGGAGGAGAACAGACTGCAGCATGGCCATCCCAGAGAATGATTTCTCACTTTCTATCTCTCTGTCTCTCCAGCAAGCACATGTGCCCTATGTCAAAAGTCTCTCCAAAAAGAAAAAGAAAGAAAGAGAGAAAGAAAAAGAGAGAAAGAGAGAAAGCGAGAAAGAAAGAAAGAAAGAAAGAAAGAAAGAAAGAAAGAAAGAAAGGGAAAGAAGAAAGAAAGAAAGAAAGAAAGAAAGAAAGAAAGAAAGAAAGAAAGAAAGAAAGAAAGAAAGAAAGAAAGAGAGAGAGAAAGAGGGAGGGAGGGAGGGAGGGAAAGAAAGCAAGAGAAAGAAACGGCACATGTCAGGAAATCACCATAAAAGATAGAAGTTTGTAATTCAAGGTCAAAGGCAGAAACACAGAATGGAACTGCCTTTCAAACACTGCTTTTTAAAGTTTACAAGAAAGAGTGATGGATATACGTGCTGAAGATAGATAACTAAATCCTTAGCTCCCTGTCTACCCAGAAAGAATGCTAAATCTATGCAAGAATGCTCTCCTCAAATGGACAGAATCTCAAAGAGCTTGACTTTTCTGTGATTTTGTCTTCATATGATAGCTTTGCTTATCTTGATGCACTTTGACCTTTTCAGGTCCATAATGTCCAGCTAACACCTCCATATTGAAATGTTCCTGGATCACTACAGTTCACGTTTGTCCATCCAGTCTTCCAAACACACAGCACCAGGATCCCTCTACTTTGATCCCTTTAGACTTGTCATTTCAGCTGTTCAACTATGTATGCTTTGCCCTCTACTTAGATTCTAATCTCCTTATAGGAAGATCTATGTGCTCTTAATCTACAGGGACTAGCATGGCATCTTGCATTTAAAAAGTGCTCAGTAAATGTCCACAGGCTTGGTGCTGCTGGATTCAAGCCAGAGAATAGAAGGAACCCATTCTGTCAAGGTCTTGGACAACATCTGTGTATTTTCAGCACAGCATTTGCCATCCATCACAAAGGAGACTAGAACAGAAAGAAGTCAAGTAAAGTCCAAGGTCATTTTCAGGAGCCCTAGCAACTCCATTCTCCAAGGTTGGAATGTTCTCTCACTCTCTCCCAACAGCAGACCAGATGGTCTCCTAAATCTTGGCTTTCATGGTGTAACTCTAATTACAATGTTAGTTAGCAATGAGTTCAGTGATTCAAAATCTCTAGTACATTCTTTCCAGGCAGTCAAGCTTTTCTTCTGCTCTAAGACCAGAGTGGCTTTGTCATCAGCCTTGTTCTTGCTTCCTATGTTATAATTGCTTAGCTGTTCAGAAAAGCCAATGAGCCCAAGACTACCCAACCCAGCTGAAAGCAACCAACACTTCAGGAGACAGGAGGTAGCAGCAGCCAGATGGCTACGTAACCTCCAGTGATACTGAAGTCAAATTGGGAGGCACAAATCAAGAAATGTTCCTCAACTGTGCAAAATGCTACATGCCAGGTGTTGAACTCAGAGGTGCACATGTGTTTGCTTAGATGTTTTGTGAATGTGGCTGACTTAAAAACAAGTCTTTGACATTGGAAATGTTGGAGAAAGCTTCAAGATCATCTGATTTAAATCTTTCCAAACACACAAACACCTCACCAAAAGAGCTCACCCAGATTCCATGAAGGAAACTTCTAGCCTTAAGAGGTAATCTATTTTTTGATAGGTATAATGAAAGTTTGTTTTTCCTAATATGCACAGCACTACACTTTAACACTTACTGATTGGTATTCGCTATACTCTCTGGAGCTAAGTGGGGGGAGCAAAAAGTAAAATAGCCTCTATATCCATGGGATAACTTAAAAAAAAAAAAAAAGGCAATTAAGAAGGCTTTCAAGATCCCCCAATATCTTCATTTCTTTAAATATCCCCAAGTACTTAACTGCTCATTACTTAATTTAATCTTAAATTTCTACACTTCATCTACCCATGTCCTTGCCTCAGGGAATATGTACCCCACCAGAGCCTTGCTAAGTCAGCACACTTAGGTTCTAATCACGTGACCAAGCCACATTTGATTGGTCCAGGCATGGCCATCCAGCACAAGCACAGCCACTCATAAGCACCCTGGTACCTTCAGTCTGACAAGGAAAAATGAGCTAAGCCAATTGGGTTGCTCTCCTGGGAACTGGAAGCTGAAAAGACTAGAGACCATTGTCATTTATCTACAAGCTGCTGAGCTGAGGGGTCATAAAGAGTCAGAACAGAAGCCAGTTTAGACCAGAGGCAACACAAGTAAGCAAAAGGGAAAGGCATTTTAGGAAGGACAGGATAATGGGGCATACACAGAGAGAGAAACAGGCCCCATGGGAAGGAAGATTGAGATGAGAGAAGCCAATCCTGCCTTTCTTGAGATCCTTTTCCAGGATCCCAGAGATCTTTGGGAAAGGCTTTTTTTTTCCCCTTTTTAAAATTGTTTTATTTATCCTTACTTATTTATTTATTTATTTTTATTTTACCAGAGAGGGACAGAAAGAGAGAGAGCATAAGAGAGAGAGAAAGTGAGAAAATAAGCCGCCAGGTCTGAAACTAGAAACATAGTCAGCCATGTGGGAGTCCAGTGCCCTTAACCACCACACCACCTGCTGGCCCTGGGAAAGCCTTTTTACAAAGGAAATTGCAACCCTAAGATGCTGGCTAGGAGTGTACCTTTTCCAGTATTTCACCTCTTGGAAAGCAGTCCTACATTTCTATGCAAGTCCTAATACAGGCTTTTCCGATTGTGTTTGACTATACATTATAAAGTCATATACATTATAATGTCAAAGCGAAACCACTCAGGAGCGATAACATGTGAATACAACAGTGCAGATTTGTATCGTACGTTAACCGTATACCATGACCGCACTGGGTACTGAGCTGTGGTAGCAACCCTCAAGGAGTTTAGATCCTAGTGAAAAGATCAACATGATCACATAAAACATACAGACTGCTCCATCTGAAAGTTAAGACATGGAGGAGAAGAAGTTGAGGAGCTTTTTTCTTCCTGCTTTGATTCTTTCTGTACTGTCAGAATATTCCAACAAAATATTGCGTCATTAGAAAAGCCGTGATGTATTTTATGCATCCTGACTTTTCCAATGACCCAACCTATGCATTACTTTTAAATTTCAAAAATAATGTCCCGGCAAAGGAATTTGAGCTATTTTTAAATTTTCTTCCTTATACTTTTGACTATAAACAGAAGTTTTGGGATCTTTTTAAAAAACAAAGAACTTAATGAGAAAGTTAAGATTAAATACAGACACAAATAAATGTGAAAATACAAGGGAGGGATCTGACTGAGACCCAGGAAGATGTGGTGGAGATCAGGCAGTCTCAGAAGTGTTGAGAAGGATAGAACAGCATAATTTGCTACCTGGGAGAAGAAAACCCTTCAGGGAGATGCAAAAGACACTGCTAAGGCAGAAAGGCAGAACACGAGGTGACATGTTCAGGGTGAGCAGTCCAGCCTGACCGAGCAATGACTGCGGGACGAGGAACGGCAGAAGAGTTACTTGGCCTAATGTGTGGAATGTCTTCAATGCTCAAAATCTTGGGCAGAGAATCAACTTGGCCAGAATTTTGCTTAAAGTAGCATCAAGGAGAATGCAATTGAAGAGAAAAGCCTTAGAGAAAGAGTCATTGCCAAGGTATTTAAAAAGTCCCTTCCCAATAAATGACAATTTTATTCATGCTAAGTTTGCACCATGAAAGTTATTCTAAATTGCAGGGCCAGCAGGTGACATGGAGGTTGAGAGAGCAGGATCCCACACGGCCCACTGAGGTTCAAACCCTGGACCTGGTGACTTGAAGAACATGCTGGGAGCACAAATGTATGCTCAAAATCCCAAGAGGAGAATGGGAGAGAAGGGATTGCTGATTTCTCTCTCTCTCTCTCTCTCTCTCTCTCTCTCTCTCTCTCTCTCTCTCTCTCTCCAGCAAGTGCACACACCCTATAGAAAAATAAAATAAAATAAAAGTGAATTGCGGAACCAGCAGTTAGCGTAATGGCTATGTCGCTGGATTCCCACATAGTCAACCATGGTTCGCATCCCGGACCCGGTGGCTTAAAACTCACACCGGGCACGTGTGCGTGCATGCCCAAGATCCCGAGAGGAGAATAGAGGAGGAGGGATTGCGGCGTGACCATCCCCCCTCAGGGGTGATTTCTCGCTTTCTGTCTCTGTGTCTCTCTCTGTCTGTCTGGCGAGCGCATGCGCCCTATAGCTAAAACCTCTCAAAAAAAAAAAAAAAAGTAAAAAGTGAATTGCATATAAACATGTCTGTTACACATCTAACTGCATATCTCTTTTATACATTTTATTTATTTTAAGTTAACTCTGGCATTCAAAATGCTTGATGGCGGGACCAGCAGTTAGCATAATGGCTATGTTGCTGGACTCCCATGTAGTCGACTGCGGTTCAAGTCCCAGACCCGGTGGCTTAAACTCACGCCGGGTGCAGGTGCGTGTATGCCCAAGATCCCGAGAGGAGAATGGAGGAGAAGGGATTGCAGCGTGGCCATCCTCCCTGGGGGGTGATATCTCACTTTCTGTCTCTCTGTCTCTCTCTGTCTTTTTGGCAAGCGCACACGCCCTGTAGTGAAAACCTTTCAAAAAAAAAAAAAAAAGAGCTTGATGGCAAAATTGAATTCAAGTACTTCTGATTTCTTGTTGGAAAACCAAAAATAAAGATTGTGTGAGAAGCCAGAAACAGCAAAAAAATAATGTTGAAAGTAAAGGTGAAACCAAAATGCAAAGAACATCAAAAACTTCATCTATAATTTGACCAGGCATAAAGTGATAATGGGCATGGGTTAAAACTTCAGGGAGGGGAACCAGCAGATGGCGTAGTGGTTAGGTTGCTGGACTCCCATGCAGTTAACTGCAATTCAAATCCTGGACCAGGCAGCTTGAAACTCATGCCAGGCATGTGTTCTCACATGCCCAAGACCCCGGGAGGAGAATGGAGGAAAACGGACTGCAGTGTGGCCATTCCCCCATGGGGTGATTTCTCATTTTCTGTCGCGCTCTCTCCAGCAAGTACATGAGCCCTATTGCTGCAACAACAACAACAACAAAACCCACCTCAGGGAGGTTCTACAGGTTAAACTTGTTCCATATGGTTGGATTATAGATACTACGCACTTCCTAGGGTCTTGAAATACTGTTATTTAGCTTTGGTCAAATGAAAATATGTACTCCTCGCCTTTCTGCGCTACCTGCACAAGGGTCGGCTTTGTTCTGGGTTCCCATCGTAACTTAAAGGGAAACTTTCAAAACGTCCGGTGCCCTTGATGTCCTGCAGATGAAGGAGGAGGATGCCCTCACATTCCTTGCCACTTAGGTAGCACCAACCTTGACTTCCAAATGGAGCAGTGCATCTACAAAAAGAAAAGTGCTGGCATCTCCATCATACATCTGAAGAGGACCTGGGAACAGCTTCTGCTGGCAGCTCGTGCCATTGTTGCCATTGAACATCCCGCTGACGTCAGTGTCATATCTCCTAGGGACACTGGATAGAGGGCTGTGCTGAAGTTCGCTGCTGCCACTGAAGCCACTCCTATTGCTGATCGCTTCACTCCTGGAACCTTCCCTAACCAGATCCAGGCAGTCTTCCCGGAGCCGTGTCTTCTGGTGGTGACTGATCCCGGCTGACCCCCAACCTCTCACAGAGGCGTCTTATGTTGATCCATCTACCATTGCTCTGTGCAACACACATTCTCCTCTGCGCTGTGGGGACAGTGCCATTCCATGCAACAACGAGGGAGCTCACTCGGTAGGTCTGATGTGGTGGATGCTGGCCAGGGAAGTGCTGTGCATGCATGGTATCATTTCCCATGAACACTCATGGTAGGCCATGCCTGATCTCTACTTCTACAGAGATCCTGAAGAGATTGAAAAGGAGGTACAGGCTGCAGCTGAAAAGGCTGTGACTAAGGAGGAATGTCAGGGTGAATGGACTGCGCCTGCTCCTGAGTTCACTGCTGCTCAGCCCGAGACTACGGACTGGTCTGAAGGCGTGCAGGTGCCCTCTGTGCCCATCCAGCAGTTCCCTGCTGAAGACTGGAGTGCTCAGCCTGCCGCCGAAGACTGGTCTGCAGCCCCCACTGCTCAGGCCACTGAATGGGGGGAACAACCACCAAGTGGCCTGAAGCCTGCTCTTCCACAGACTCATACAAAGTGGAAATAAGGTTGATACAGTAAATAAGCAACAGTTTATAAAAAGAAGGAAGAAAGAAGGGAAGAAAGAAAGAGAGAAAGGGAAAGAGGGAAAGAGGGAAAGAGGGAAGGAAGGAAGGAAGGAAGGAAGGAAGGAAGGAAGGAAGGAAGGAGAGAGAGAGAGAGAGAGAGAGAGAGAGAGAGAGAGAGAGAGAGAGAGAGAGAAAGAAAGAAAGAAAGAAAGAAAGAAAGAAAGAAAGAAAGAAAGAAAGAAAGAAAGAGAGAGAAAGAAAGAAAGAACTAACGAACTCCTCAACTAGCAAGGCCCAGATAAAATTACAGGAAAATCAAAGACTGACTTTCAGTTTCATTCAACCTATAACCCAGATAAGGCACCAACAGACCACAGTTTATCCCAATCACCTTGGATGGTGGCTTGAAACACTCAATGAGAGTGAAACCTCCTGGCAAAGAAACTTTACTTCCAAATCCAAAGATTACTTACAGTGGTCAGTCAGTGGTGTGGTGGTTAGGGCAGCTGGATCACAGATGGTCAGCTACATAGTTCAAGTCCTGGACCTAGTGGCTTGAAAAACACATCAGGTACATGTACATACATGCCCAATATGCTGAAAGGAGGGAGAGATGGAGGAGAAGGGCTTGTGTTTTGATCATCTTCCATGGGGGGAGGGGTTGCTTTCTCACTCTTTCTTCCTTTCTCTCTCTCTAGCATATGCATGTGCCCTCTGGCATATTATTTTAAAAAAAAAAATGCTTACAGAAAGGTGAGCCACAGCCATTGAAAATAACCAACCTTATTTCAAAAAGAATCTTGATCTGGGAACCAGCAGTTAGCGTAATGGCTATGTCGCTGGACTCCTGGACCCGGTGGCTTAAAACTCACGCCGGGCACGTGTGCGGCGTGACCATCCCCCCTGGGGGGTGATTTCTCGCTTTCTGTCTCTATCTCTCTCTTTGTCTGTCTGGCGAGCGCATGCGCCCTATGGCAATAAACCTCTCAAAAAAAAAAAAAAAGAAGAATCTTGATCACCCAATAGGCTATACAGGCTGTCCATTTATGAGAATAAATGTTTATTGTCATGAGGGTAAAGGCAGGGAAGTGGGAGTATACATAAAGAAGGGAAGGCATTTCAGAAGCAGGAATTATAATATCTGATGATGACTATAGAGGCTGAGAAGCAAGAGAGAGCAAAGACGGTACAATCATTCACTCAACAGCTGTGCACTGTGTGCCCACTATATGCTCAACATTATGCTGAGTGTGAAGGTTCCAGCTGGGAAAAAGATATCATATCATTCTATATCTGGTGGACATGACAGACCAGGAGGGAATTACAACAAAGTGGGTGAAACGTGATGCTGTGGAAACAGCTAGAAGGAGAACTGTAGGGTAGCCCAGAGGCATCAGATAAGACTTCCAAGAAGAATCAATACTAAAGTGTAGAATAGAGGTGCTGTATAAAAATTAGTCATGTGAGGTCCCGCCACGGTGGTAGAGGTGGTAGGGCACCACTGCACTGTTCTGGAGCCACAGGGGAAGGCCTGCAGTTCAGATCCCAGATTAACCTGAACATGCCAAGTATACCCACAATCCTGGCTGGCTGGAAGGCAGGAGAGAGAATTATAGCTTGTTGGGACCCTTTCAGAGGTCTCTCTCGCTCTCTCTCTCTCTCTCTTTCTTTCAAAATAAATAAATAATCTTAAAAAAAATACCACCCATATGAATGGAAGATCATGAAGTATGAGAGGTGATTCATGTGCCCTGCACTAAACCCTGATTTGAACCCTGCAGGTTCAAATCCTGGCTCTGCCATTTGCCAGTTGTGTGTACCTTGGACAAGGTATTAATTCTTTTTGTGTCTCATTATCTTTATACATTAAATGGGAATCACTTTTTCCTTGTAGGGCTATGGTGAAGACCAATTTAAACAGACAAAGAGCTCTCGGCACAGTGGCCAGAATGTGTTTAGTGCCAGGTGAATGGTAGCCCTTTATTAAGAGGACATAGCATGGTACAATGGCTAAAAAGTAAGACAGAACGTGGCAAGTTCAAGGAAAGTAGGTCAGGGTTGCTGGAGTGTTGGGAAAATGTAATGATGAGAATGGAGAGAAGCAGAAGTAAAGTCAGGGAGGCTCTTTTCATATGGCTTCAATGGGTAACAGGGTGTGCAGTGACACCATTAGATAAGACACATACTTGGAGTCCAGAGCATTCTTCTGGGAACAAAAGTCACAGTGATTCCATGACAACCGTCTCATGACCACTCTCCTAGGGTGCATGCATTTTCAGGAGAGAGAAACAATGAAGATGAGATTGGACCAAGAGTTAAAAATAGCAGGACACTAAATGGAAGTGGTGGAGGGTCAGGAATGGTAGCAAGTAAGAAGGAAGCCAAGTCCTTTGACAAAAGATCTTTGAGCAGAAATGGGGCCCATTCAAATAGATAGCAGAGGTCAAGAGAATCTTTCCCCTTATTTGAATTCAACTTCCTTTTTTTTTCATTTAATTTTACTTATTATTATTTTTCTTCAGTTTGACCAGTGAGAGACAGAGAGAGAGAGGGAGGGAGAGTGATAAAGCAAGTCACCAGGTCCAGGATTCAAACCATGGTTGGCCATGTGGGAGTCCATCGCCTTAACTACTATACCACCTGCCTGTCCCTGGACTCAACTTCTGACCCTGCCACTTACTCACCTTCATGACCAAAGTACTCTCTTTCTGTGTATAAGTAAATAGGGAGGTGGCCTGGATCGATCATTCTCAACCCAAGAACCACAGGCATCTGTGAGTCCATAAAGATGTTCACAAAGATTCACTACATATACTCAACAACTTAATCAAAGGCAATACTAGTTCTTTCAGGCTGATCCAAAGCTCCAATGGGCATTGCATAGCTTTAATTAATTCATCATAACTGGGAGAATAAATTAATTATAACTTACTAAGTACAGTTTGTTCTTTTGAAAAATTGAAAAATAAACAATAAAAGGGATGCTGGTAGTGAAAACTTTGATGGCACGGGACTGAATGGTTTCACATGACCAGTCTAGTTCTCATATCAGATACCTGGTCTATAAAGATTTATGTTCTCAAGGTTAAAAACATAGGACTCAGAATCAGACAGACCAGGTTCAAATCCCAGGGCTGGCACTTGCTACTGGATGGCAATGGGCAAATTACTTACCCTCCATAAATCTCAATTTCTTAATACATAAGACTGAGATTAAAATAGCATTTTCCTAACAAAGTTGTTGAATGGAATGAGATAATGCAAATTTTAGTCAGCGGAATACTTCTTCCTGATCTTTGCCAAATCTGCATAAAACTATGTACTATAATGCTTCCTATGAGATAGGAAGTATTTTTCTTAATTCATGTTTTTACTTAAATTCATGTACTTTAACAAGAAGCGTGATATTGCTACCATAAATGGAAAACCAGTATTACCGTAAATCACTAGTAACTGTAAGAATTATATCAATAAAAACAGTATTGAAAAATCTGTCTCAGTAAAGAACAATTAAACTCTTGTTAAATTCTAGTTAAATACTATTTCCTGCTGAAGGGTCTGTGCTTGAAGCTGCCCTCTCTTTGTTAAAATGCAGATCAGCGTGCATGTGTAAAATGGAGTTCAAAACACCCAGGCTTCAAACTGAAGCTTTCTCCTTGAAGTAATCCAGAAGTTCAAAAGAGAATTAAAAAGGAAACTCTCTATGCAACTCAGTTACACATGACTTAACTGGGTATCACCTAAAATAATCTCGCATAACACGCATGCCACATTTGGGGACACTGAGATAAAGCATTCGAAAGAACCCGTCACTGGGCTTGTTCTGAAGGACTGGATGAATGTTCATTTTTATTACTATTAGTGACAAAACTGAAACACCTGACCCTTTTGCTGCAGTGGCCAGCCCACCCCACCCCACCCCGGGTACTAAAATCTGGCTGTGTCATTGTAGGTGCCTCCTTAAGAGGCAATCTTGTCCCCTTCTTCCTGTCTTTCAAGACCACTTACTCAGTTTCTCCCCCATCATATCTTAAATCCATCCCTCTCCATTTTCATTATGACCATCCATCAACAGGCCTTGGGTCTTGCACCAACCTACCCTGCCTCCTTACCTTTCAAGAATCAACTGGAAACAAGTGTTCTGGTCCCCAACACCCATGCCAGACAGATAGGAGCCCTTACTCCTGGGTCCCCGGGAACCCCTACACAAACTTCTGCTGTAATAATTACCTTGCTATATTGCATTGTGGCAACTGAGTCTGCCTTCCCCTATATACTCATAAATTTCTAGAAGCCAAGGACTGAGTTTATATCGCCTTCATATCCCTTAGCTCATAATAGACACTTGATTCAGTTTTCACTGTGGACAAAAGAAACAAGAGATGGAGAGATGGATGGATGGATGATGGATGAAAGAAAGAAAAAATTTCCTTCATTTCTAATGGAAGAAATTCCCTCTCCTTATGAGGCTCCTAAAATATCACTGATTGATAAGAGAAATGGCATACAGAGTTATTTAATGATAGCTTTTTGTGACGTATAAGCCTTCATATTGAAGACCCTAAGATACAGGGCAGGGCATGCTAGGCAGGCTCACATGTACCAGGATCCTGCTGGGATAGAGAATTGTAGGAAAAAAGATTTGGGCAAAAGGCCTTGCTGCAGGGTTCCCTCGTTCGTTTTCTCTCTCTCTCTCTCTCTCTCTCTCTCTCTCTCTCTCTCTCTCATGCATGTGAACATACACCCCCCCCCCCCGGCATAAACAAAATGAAATAAAGATATAGGGGAAGCTATTTGATTTTATGTTCAGGTTCAGACAGTTGAGTAAAAATGTGATTGGATAATATGATCTAATGGGAAAAGACTGGGTAGAGAAACCTAGGCTTAGATTCTAGATTCTTCTTGGCCTCTCTGTGTAGACTTCCTTCCTCCTATGTTAGAACATGACCTCTTTGGAATGAAAGTCTTGGGTCCTACAATCAAACAAGGTAGGTCAGAGAATTTCTCTATAGCCAGCTCTTACACAGAAAGGCTGGGGGAACACAGAGCAATATTTTCAGGTTTTTTGGCTGACTTTGGGGAAACAGTGTTTTGGCTTCTATGACCTACCTTGGGAAATAGGGAAACTAGTTTTTGTTTTCCTTGTTTTGCTAAAGGGCATCAGCACTTGTCAATAAGAGACACAGAGACAGGGAGAGGAGAAAGCACCCTCCGTGGAGAATGGACAAGTCATGATCCCTACCCCTTCATCTCTCCTTCTTTTCAGTATTGTGGACAGACTCACACACGCATACATGCGTACACACACACACACACACACACACACACACACACACAGTGTATCTCTCAAGCCATCAGGTCCAAGACTTGAACTGCAGGGCTAGCCATGTGGGACATGGCTGCCTTCCCGACCACTCCACAGAGCTGGCCCTGGGACTCTACTTTCTGTGGTTTGCTTTGGTAGAAAATGACGGGCAAGATATAGGAGCGCAGAAGGTCAGAGAGAAGCTCTGCTTCTAAGACTTCAATCTGGGGTATCGTCTTCTGAACCGCAATGGAAGGAGGAGAGGGAGAGGGAGGCAGGAACAGAGGGAGAGAGGGAGGCTTGGTATGGCAGTGATGGCTCACACTGCTTCTGACTCTGATCTCCCAAGAAAGCAGAAAAACAAGGTAATTCAGGTAGAGTTGGCTTAATTCCCTCATGTCCAAATTTTGTACATTCCCTTCACACACCATCCATGGCATTTTCCTCATCTTACAAATACTGAAGGACTCTAGCCTTCACAGAAACTACCTTGGCTCTTTGCCAGAAAACAAACAAGCCCAAGAATAAAGAAAAATAAATAAATAACAACGGCAATGCCTCGTACTTTGAGGTCTGGGAAATGAATTCCAAATGGGAGCTGAACTCAAAACCAAATGTTTGGCTTTCAGTGACAACCAGCTACTTGGCTGAAAGCCTCGGCCCCCTCCCGAGACCACTTAGAAAATGTCGGCCCAGAGCTCTGTCCGAGCTGCTGTCTCCCTTACACCCTTCGTGGGCAGACAAGAAAGTACTGCCAAGAAAAAACAATCAAACTTTCTGCCGACTACCTCAAGGTGATTGTTTGTGGTTGATCTTTTTCTACCTTGGGAACTTTCCAAATAGTTCCTCAGGAATTAGGTTGTGTTTACAAAGGGTTTACTCAAATCAGATTAGCACCTGCCCATGCATGGGTGTGTCTCACACACACACATACACATACATATTTGCACATATACACACACGAGAAAGGTCAGGCTTTTAACTTGCCACCTCCTTGCTATTCAGATTGTATGGGAGTTTAGCTGACAACACATATGCCCTGAGCCTGGGGACCAGGGAAGCTTCTGGGGAATGGGTGAAACTGGGGAGAGAGAGCAGCTAAGGAGGCTCTGGAGTGTAGGGAAAAGCAAAAAGCAGAGGGAAAAAATTTTCTTTCCATGTACCAGACTCTGCTAGGATAATTTCTTGGAAAAATTTTAATAGTGTTGCTCCTGGACAAGATCAGCGGATGACTTACCTGCTCCTATCTCCTCTGTAAACACTTCTCAGACCATGCACTGAAAGGCCAGGATGTTAAGATTTCATTACAACCTGAGAGAATGTCATGCTCAAACTATAGACAACCAGGCAAAAGTAGACCCAAGAGAGTCGCGAAGCTTAAATGAAGGGCAGTGTTACCAGCCAGATGCACGTGGATTTGAGAATGACGTGAGTCCATGCTAAACTGCACGAATCACTTCACATCTCTGAACTTGAATTCCTCATCTGCAAAAGGGGTATGGCTTTTCTTTTCTTTTCTTTTTTTTTTTTTTTTTTTTTTTTTGAGAGATTTTTGCTATAGGGTGTGTATACTCATCAGAAAGAAAAAAAGCAAGAAATCACCCTCCGGGGGAGAGGGCCATGTTGCAATCCCTTCTCCTCCATTCTCTCAGGATTTGGGGCATGCACGCACATGCACCTGGCATGAGTTTTAAGCCTTCAGGTCCAGGACTCTAACCACGGTCAACTACGTGGGAGTCCAGTAATATAACCATTATGCCATCTGCTACTCCCAGGGTTATGGCTTTTCTTAATGGATGGATTATGAAAATTAAATTCAGTGGTACCACAGATGTAGCGCACAGATCCCGGGCCTGAGCTTAGGAAGGCAGGCAGTAGGAGTAGTCAGCCCTGTGTGTAGGCAATAAAGGAGGGCATTGCCTTTAGAGCATTTAAAAACAATAAAAGTCATTCTGATTGCATTATCACCATGCAATAACAATTCAAAACAATGTCAGTGATGAAATATTCCTCCCCACTCCCACCACCCACCCTTGTGAGGCCTCTGCCTATGCTACTAAAGGATTATGCACCATGTCCTGGCTGAGTCCCTGCCTCGCCTCAGATTCCATATGGATAGGACAGAAACCAGGCCCCTGGGTTCTTCCAGCAACCAAAGATACTCCTGGATATTTGTATCCATGTAGCCAGAGAATTCCTTCAGCTTTTTGGCTCAAACTGTCTTGAGAAGAGCACGGTGTGAGAATAAGAGGTCAAGTTACTTTAAGCCAGTAAGTATCCAAATCACCCTAGCCAAGGTTTCCTCTCTACTCCTGTCAGGGAAATAGGTGAATAACGGTCCAATGTATCGGACAGAACTTTCCCTCTTCTTCTTTCACAGGCCTTTGTTGGGTGTTAGTCAATGGCCTATTTCCTTGAATGTTGATGGGTGACTGGATAGAGGCCTTAGTCCTCATGCCTCCATGCTAGGAAAAGAAGAAAGGAAAAATTTTTAACTACACAATAGAGCTGGAGGAGCTAGTTAGATGAGGCCTTATAAATGAAGAAACGGGTGCTCAGAGTGGTTCAGGGACCAGCTCAAGGTCATATAGCAAGGGAGTAGCAAAGAGGAGAAATGAGCACCTAACTGTGGCATCAAGAGCAGTGAGGCAGTATGCATAAAACGCTGAGCTCTGGGGGGGCTGACAGGTGGTACAGTGGTTCAGATACTGTACTCCAACATGGCTGACTGTGGTTTGAGACCTAGACCTGGTCTTGCAAATCACACCACATACGTGTGCATGTGCACCCAAAATCCCAAGAGGAGAATGGAGAAGGAATTGCAGTGTGGCCATCCCCCCTAGGGGGTGATTTCTCACTTTCCCTTTCTCCGTCTCTCTCTCCATCTCTCTCCAGCAACCGCACACACTATGATAAAAGCCTAAATGAGAGAGAAGAGAGGAGAGGAGAGGAGAGGAGAGGAGAGGAGAGGAGAGGAGAGGAGAGGAGAGGAGAGGAGAAGAGAGGAGAGGAAAGGAGGCAAGGGAGGGAGGGGAGACAGAAAGAAAAAAATCACTGAGCTCTGGAACCTACAGAGTATGCAACTGGTAAACATCATCTGTTCCTTTGTGTTACCATTGTGATTAGTGTTAAAACAAGTCTAGACTCAAATCTCCAAGCTTCTAGTAGGCTCTTTCTAGCCCCTAACTCGGCGTTGACTATAAAGAAATGCTACTGAGATGTCCATGGAATAAATAAATAAACTGTATTTCTGCTCTCTGACCACTCAACCTCTGCATGAGCACCTCCAGTCTGAGACACCCAACCCCCCACACCCATTGATACCTCATCCCATCTCTAAATAGTTCTATTTTATAATGAGTCCATTTTAAAGCTCTATCTCCTCATCCCTTGTGCCCATTGGCTACTCCCAGATTTAATCTCCCTAGCATCAAGTCTTTTACAAAGAGATTTCAATATTAAATAAGAATGTATTGGTCCCTGGATAGAAACCATCCAATTAACCTGTCTGGGTAGGGGGGAAATTTATCTTTCATCGGTCATTCACCTCGAGGAAGAAAACAGTTGATCTTTATCTTAATAACAAAGAGGACACCTTAATCATGGCAAATCTGCTGAATGAGTCAAAACAATAAGTTTGCAAGAAGCAAATGCCCTCTCTTAGGTAAATTGAGATGAGGGCCTCACTGGTGCCCATTACCCTGACAGGAGCCAAGAGTAAAGCTCCTCTCCATCAATCTTCCCTCTGAAAAGACAGCATTAATTAGACACTGACACATACTTGTGCTTGAAGAACAGGAATGAACAACAAACAAAATGATGCCTCAGACATCATTTTTCCACCCAACAACATACATAACAATTAACACTACCTTATCGTTTTAACTCTTTTTGCACTCTAAAAAAAAAAAATTAAAAATATTGAAGATTGTTCCATTTTACAGATGAAGAAGTGAGACAGGGAGTGGCCAGCATGGGACAGGCAGACCACTTATCTTCTCCTCTGGCAAATTACAAATTACGATGGCATACTAACTCACTCCTTGCCGAGCACTACGCTACGTCCTGCAGATGCAATGGGAAGCAAGACAGGCATGTTCTCTGCTTCTGCAACCCTCAAAATGCAAAAGAGGATTAAACACACCTGTGGGGTAAGTGTAGGCAGGGAAGCAGGGTGGAAGGAGCATTGGACCCAGTCAAGGCAGGTCCTGAAGGGCGAAGAAGATGCAGCCAAGCAGAGACTGTGACCCGAAGAGAATCAGCTTAAGAAAGAGAACAGTGGATATAAGGCAGGAGCTAGTGCCGAGATCCATCATGCCAACAAAGCCATGTATCCACACAGTCCCGGCCGGGCACAGCGGGCCTGCACACCAGATGAGACAGAGGATGATAAACTCAAATGCTCTCCTATTCCACAGGCTCCTGGGGTTTCAGAACTCTCTAGAGTTCCACAGCATAATGTGGAGATGTGATGTAATTTGATCATTAAGGTAAGGTAATGAGTGAATCCAGAATCCAGGCCCCTCACACTGACCTTCTCACAGCCACAGATAACAAAGAACCCACAAGTCCTGAGACCCCCTGCCAGTTTCTCTGCCATTCTCAAAGCCAGGGTATGCCAAAGTTGAAAGGTCTTTGCATTTTACTGGACTGACACAAAGAGAAAATGTATATGTCTCCAGTCTTTCTCCTTCAACTTAAGCCTCTAGACCTCCAGTGATGTACCTAGGCCAGGAAGAAGACCATGGCAGAAATTAAGCAATGAGGAGGACTTTACAACTGCATAACACTGTTGCTATTGACACTATGAAATAAGAAATGCCTCTAATTTAAGGTGTCTCTTTTTTTTTTTTTTTATCAGTGCATTAGGCAGGATTTGAAAAAAACAGAATTTATATCCTCTATAGGATAGAGACAGAGACTGAAGAAGAGTTAGGGGCAGAGGCAGAAAGAGAAAGATGAATAGAGACAGATAGAGAGAGAGAGAAATCAGAGAGAGGTGTTATGAGGAATTGGTCCACATGATTACGGAGGTTAAGCCCCGTGATCTACACTCTGCAAGCTAGAGACCAAAGAAAGCCTGTGGTATAATTTCAGTCTGAGTCTAAAAGCCTGAGAATCAGGGGAGCCAGTGGTATAAATCCTAGTCCAGAGATAAGACCAATGACCCAGCTCAAGCAGGCAAGTGGTAAGAATGAATCCTTTCCTCTGCTTTCTGTTCTATTTAAGCTCTCGATGGATTGAATGATGCCTGTCTACAGTGAGAACAGCAATCTACTTCACTGAGCCTACCAATTCCAAAGCTACTCTCACCCAGGAACACCCTTGCAGACACACATAGAAATTATGTTTAATCTGGACACCCCATGGCCCAGTCAAGGTGACACATTAAAATTAATGATTTGGGGCAGGCTCTCTGGCAGTAATACGCTGTTCAAGAGAAGCCAGATCTCACACAGTGACCGCAGCTCAAGTTCCCAGCCAAGTCAGCCTGAAACACTCAGGGCGTGCACACAAGTGACCAAGTTCCAATCGGTGGGAGGTCTGGAGGAAGGGGGGTCTCAGTGTGACTGGACTCTATTGAAGGGGGTCTCTCTCTCTCTCTCTCTCATAAATGCACATGCTGTATCATGAATGAAAAATGAAAAATTAATCCTCATAGTTTGGTTAATAATTGTTTTTATGAACTATGTGTTTTTAAAAGAAATTTCATATAAGATGTGTTATTTCCTCTTTTATTCTCATAAATGGAGAAGGAGGGGCAAATCACAGCACGAATAAAACCAGCTGTTGGTACTCTGTTTGACTCCTCAAGTCTACTTTAATTCTCTCTCAGTCCTTCTCAATTTTCGACTCTGAGTTCTCTTCTGTAATCCTTTTCTCCCACACCTTCTAGTTTGTTTTCTAGATCTGTAAATGCCTTTCCTCAGTCAACAAAACTTATTAAAGGTCTTTTGTTATTAGTTGGCTACTTCAGTGCCCATACTCCAACCTCCATAAATTCCCAGCACAACTCCTCCATGCTCTGTTACTGTGCACAGTAAGTCACTTTCATGACATTGCTATAGGTGCAGAAATGTCGCCTGGTAGCTCAGACACGTAAGGAAATGAAAAGCTCTAGTCAGAATGCTCTCAGCCACATTTTCACTCAGTCAGGCAAATTAAGTTTTCCTGTGCCCCATAGGAACTTTCAGATTACAATGAATATGGCTCTACTCTTTATATTGTTGAAAATATCCATTGTCAGTGTGTGGTCTGGGGCCAATGGTGGCCAAGGGTAACTCTTCATTGATTCATTGAACAAATATGGAGTGCCTGCTATTTATAAGCTCCACTACAAGTTCCTTTCTATGAAAACTACTTATTTCCGTTCCACATAGTGCAGTCTGAAACTATCTCTTTGTCTTGATTCATTCTCTCTCTCCCTACAAAATGTACATTCAGTGAAAACAAGGACCTCATCCGTTCTGCCAGCCTTGTGTGCCCACTGCTAAATAGAGTGCCTGATGGCCAATATAGGAACAGTATAAATATTTGTCAGATGAATGGATCATGCTGAAGCAAACTCACTGTAAGGACTACTATTCCACTCAGGGGTTTTACAAATGAACAGCTGATTATTTTTTTATGTCCTTGTATGTTTTTGTTTTTTAAGAGAGAGATTCTTGCTATAGGGCACGTGCACTCGCCAGAGAGACAGAAAGCAAGCAATCACCTCTCAGGAGGATGGCCACGCTGCAATCCCTTCTCTATTCTCCTCTCAGGATCCTGGACACACACGCAGACACATCCAGTGTAAGTTTTAAGCTGCTGGGTCCAAGGCTCAAACCGCAATTGACTACATGGGAGTCCAGTGACATAACCATTATGTCATCTGCTAGTCCCTGTTTTTGTTTTTGTTTTTTTTTTTAGGTGTTTTCCATAGGGCATATGTGCTCACTAGAGAGAGACAAATAGAAACACAGAGAGAGGGAAAGTGAGAAATCACCCCCCGGAAAGGATGGCTATATTGCAATCCCTTCTCCTCCACTCTCCCCTCAGGATTCTGGGCATGCATGCACATGTGCCTAGCATGATTTTTAAGTCACCAGGTCCAGGACTTGAACCACGGCCACCTATGTGGGAATTAGTGCCTTCAGCACCATGCCATCTGCTGGGCCCACTGGGTCCTTGTGTTTATAATACAATTATGACTATTTTTCTCTTATACATGAAAATTTCCCGCATACAGATATGCCATCATCTGGGTCTCAAACAAGGATCTCTCCTCCCAGTCTCCATCAGGGGAATTTGGTCACACATATTGGAGTGTGAAGGTTCATGGGAGCCTAACAGTGGCATGGTGGTAAAATACAGTACTCTGCAAGGCTGACCCACATAGAGGGTTCTAGGTTTATGTTCAGAGATCCCCTGTGCACATTGTACAGGAGTGTACCCACGATCTGGGGCTAGCGAAAGTGTGGGTCACAGTGTAGAGACTGTTAAGGGAACCTGCCTCTTCTCTTCTCTTCTCTTCTCTTCCCTCAAGAAATAAATAAACTTTGGAACCAGCAGATACCATAATGCTTACATCACTGGTCTTCCACGTAGTCAACCATGGTTCGAGTCCCGGACCCAGCGACTTAAAACTCACTCTGGGTGCATGTGCATGTTCAAAATCCTGAAAGGAGAATGGAGGAGAAGGGGTTGCAACGTAGCCATCTTCCCTGAGGGGTAATTTCTCACTTTCTGTCTGTCTCTCCAGCAAGTGCATACACCCTATAGCAAAAATCTCTCTTAAAAAAAAAAAAAAAAAAGAAACTTTAAAAAATAATTAAATACTGAGGGACAGTGCCATAGTGCAGCAGTTAAGCACACTATAAATAAAGCCCAATCCCACGTGGCAACTGCAGATCAAGTCCCTGACCCAGTCAGTCTGAAACATGTGGGGTACATAAGTGAGTGTGCAAGATCCAATAGGTGAAGGGCTAGAGAAAGGATCACGGTGTGACTGGACCCTGTGGAAGGCACTCCTTTCTCTCTCTCTCTCTCTCTCTCTCTCTCTCTCTCTCTCTCTCTCTCTCAATGTACATGCATTCTCCAGCATAAAAATAAGTTGATTATTTAATTGTAATTTATGTTAAAAATTAATTAATAATAAATAAATAGAATAAAAAGTTCAAGATGCCATTGGTAAATCAGGAGATTTTTCATGTAAGGAAAGTTTTAATATCTCTTTCTGAAGATGTCTGGGACATCTAATTGAATTCAAATACAGTTAATGGTACTTACTATGCAAGAAGAATACAGGAGCCTACTAAGAAATAAATAAGCAGCTTCAAACACAATAGCACCACTGATTGGTTTATTGTATCTGGTGTCATAAAGGATTTTTTTCTTCTTTTCTTTTCTTTTTTTTTTTTTTTTTTTTTTTTTTTTTTTTTTGATTGGTTTTTGCTATAGGGCGCGTGCGGAAAGATAGACTGAAAGCGAGAAATCACCCCCCGGGGGGATGGCCACACCACAATCCCTTCTCCTCCATTCTTCTCTCGGGATCTTGGGCATGCACACACACGTGCCCAGTGTGAGTTTAAGCCACCGTGTCTGGGACTCAAACTGCCATCGACTACATGGGAGTTCAGCAACACAGCCATTACGCCAACTGTTGGTCCACATAAAGGATTTTCATATGAAGAAAAAGGGAACCTCTCAGACTTAAAAAATAAATACATAAAAATAAAGGAACCTACTCTTCTAGATAATAACTAAGGCCCTTCCATCTCTGACCATCCTCAGGTGTTCCATTTTCACACAAAAACAGACAAATAGACTTACAGTGGAGCTCTGAGTTTTATTTCTACAAATGTATAAGCCGCCCAGTTAGCCTTCAATTTGGAAAATGGGAATACAGCAATATATTATACAGATTTCTATGCTTTCAAGTCTTCTTTAGCTTTATCACAGCCTTGTAATCTTGTATGATAGACTATTTACTTCCTTTCCCCCAAATAAACATTTAAAAAAAACACTGGAATACTGAGATAGTCCAAAATGGTATAGCACATTATAGCTAAACCAAGGCCAGACCCAGTTCCTACTGTGTGTTCCTTGTACTGGTTGAGGATGACAAAACTGAATACCACTCAGGCCACTACTAGCCAACCTGTGGTAGGCATTACTAATCAATCTCCACCCTCCTTCCCTCTGCACCTAGAGGCATCTTTATTTAGAAAAACACTGTGTTCTGAGCAGCCACTACCAATCAATCTCAGAAACCGGAGAGTTGAAACCAATTTGCCTTCCCTGCACTAATCAAGTTCCCTCTGTAAATTAGGAAGCCTCTGGTGCAAAGCAATACAAAAGTGAAAATTGCTGCTTGCAGAAGGAGGATGAGTATTAGAGGACTACAAGGAAGGTAAGCGAGTAGGAAAGGAGATGGGATAAATTTTGAATTTTACATTCTATAGTTGCCTGAAAGTCATAAGACCTGGTTTTAATTTTGCTCTAGTTGCTGTAGAAAGTAGGGATGAATCATTGTCACCACCATGAAATATTCAACTGGTACATGCAAATGGGTGTTAATTACATTCTCTGCCTCCATTAAAAAGGTAAATGACTATTTCAACCTCTCCCTGGGTGACCAGTGTGTACATATTCCACCCCTAATCCCTCCATGAAAACATTTCAGTGGTGCTTTTTTACAACCAAGCCAGCTTTAAACACAGCAGCTTTGGAGGTGAAGTGTGAACTCTGAAATAACATCTTACATAAACTCAAATGATCCTCAGTTATGGAAAAACAAATGTAGGCACATCTCTTAGAATATTTCTTTCATTTTTGGATGATTCATTGTCTTAATTTAGTAAAAAAAAAAATGCTAAATAATAATAAAACTGATATTATACCTGAAAAGGTGAGTCAGCAACACCAACGGATCATTTCCTCTTAAGTGGGCTGACTACACCTTTCATCAATTAACAGCTATAAAAAGAAATGCATCTTAAATTAGCACTTAGAAGAAATAAAAACCTTTGTTATAGACACTAGAGCCAAAGTGGAAAGAGTGTGGGAGGGGAAGAGCATAGGAAAGGAAATTTGGGGGCAAAAAGTAGAGAGGTAAAGTATTTGTGGGACACAGATAGGGTTTATTGTTTGTTGATGAGGACGTGTATAGTAGTCTCAACTGGGCTGGAATGAGGTGTATATCATGCTGGGTAAAGTGTCTTTACAAGCTAAATGATCTATAGTGATGAAATGTATAAGTAATTAAAATTAATAAATTTTAAAAATCAAAAGAAAAGAAGAAATAAAAACCTAATTGTTACCTGCTGGATAAGGAGAACAAAAAGAGAAACATGAGTGTGTCCAAGGACTGATGACTTTCCCAGGGTTCCCACCTACATGGAGGTCACTGAGGTCATCTGTGCCTGAGAACATTGCCCTTTTGAGTTCTGCAAAGAGATAGAGACAAACATTTCCCCCTGCACTGCCTAATTGCTGTGCCTAAACTGAGCAGATGGGGCACCGGGGTGGGTCGACCCCCTTGAGATCACTGAGCACTTTCTTATTTAATTGTACTTTGAAAGCAGATTGTTCTGCTCAGGCACCTGTGACCAGTAGCGTTTGGGAATTTGCCTGTCTCATTTGATGGAGGTCATCCAACGTGGAGGTCACCCACTTCATCTTTTATTATGACCTCCTCCCTCCAAGTTATCCTTGAAGGTGGACATCTGGTACATCCTGGACATCAGCAGGCCTTGCATTTTGACCCCTCTGGCCAATTCCCAATCTTGAACCTCTCTAATGTAACCAAAATAGCTACTATTTATTAAGAACCATCATACACTAGGTATTGTCTTAGAAGCTTTATGGATATTCTCTCACAAGAACCTTAAGTAAGAAGTAGGTGCCAAGATCATCTCTACTTTACAGATGAGGAAACTGAGACTGGGAGAGATTAAAGGAGTGTTCCCAAGTCACCAGCCAGTATGTAGCAGAGCCTGGAGTAAAAAGTGGTATCCAGGTACTTTGTATTAAATTCTATGTAATCTTTCCACTTAGCCAATGACATTTCATTCAGGCATTCAAGGAAATGATATAATAGATTCTTTCCTAGTCTTTCCTCCATCCATGTTGCTGTGTTGAACCAACAAAGCATTTTATTATCAGGATCTAAAACACCAAGAAGATGCTAGAAACCAAAGTAGGTATGGACCAGGAACAGTCACTTGAAGCTATGAAAGATCCATGAGGTTTGTTGGGGACCATGATAGTGACATCATCAGAGACTCAACTAAGTTTTCTCAAAAGGCTATCTCTGCACACATGCTAGGGAAAGTCTTCATAGGAAGAAAAGTCCCTCCCTAGCCTTAAAGTCAGTCCATATATGCAAATGAAGGATTGATGCTTGTGCAGCTCTGATTGGTCGATTCAAACAGCAGTTCCCATGGGTCTATTATTGATTCTGTCATTGTTCTAATTGGTGGCATTGCTGCAGCCAGCATCCACAGTCCCTCCCTGCACTAGGAGTCAACTTTAGGTTACTCGGCCTTCCCAGTGCATGCATCCTTCAAGCAAACTTACAAAACAGAAGTTAGCACGAGGTCACTCCTATCCAGGTTAGTTCTAGCCAGTTACAATTAATTCAGTTACTATTACCAACACTGATTTAAAATGAACATGACATGGGCATTTTTCTTTTGGCTCTCCAGCTGATGAAATTCTTTTTTGTGTATGGGGAATTGCTCCCACCCTTAAGCATCTGTTAGGAGCCACAGTCTAAAAATATAATGCTCACCTTTCCAACCTCCTTTAAAAGTAGGCCATGAGCACATGGCCTAGGCCCATACATATAGTCCCACCCAGCACTTTGAAACGGCAACTAGAGATTCAGAAGATAGGACAACGAAGAATCTATTCTGAAGGCAAGTGAAAACAAAAATAACACCCCAGTCCCAGAGGATGTAGGGCCAGGGGTCCACCGCAGCCAGCAGCAACTACACAGGTTGAGGTCTCCAGACTCAGCACAAGCAGCAGAAGGAGCCCCATCAGCCCAGTCCTGTGGCCAAGGCCTGCCCATGATTCTAGCATCGTTCCTGATTACCCAGCTTCCCTTTGATCCCGCCCAGTTCCCCAGCCTTTCCAGCCATTGTGAGGGCTGCCCCATGTCCTTCCAACACATCTCTTTTCTGTCCATCAGTGAAGGCTGATTGCTCTGTCTAGACCAGGAGGCATTTGCCTATGATCACAAATGCTTCCATTGTCCACAATCCCTTCACTAAGGAGAAGTCAGGGGGATTTAATTTTATGATAAAATCCAGAATCTGGAACTTCTGCACCCTTAGATAAGACTATCAGTCTAGAAGTAAAGGTCATCTCTGAAAGAATTCATCCGTAGATAGCTACTGTAGCTACATTTACTAGCCCGGCAGATGGATGTTCCCAGACAGTTGAAGTTTCTTTTTCGAGCTAGAGGGCTGGATCCCAGCAAAGCCCAAGCGGTTTGCAGAATTACAAAACATCATGGAGAGGAGGATAATATGTCCCCAGATTAAAAAGAAAAATGTTTGGGTATTACAAAAATAAATAAATAAATAAAATAAACACAAGAAAATTTCTTAAGAAAAGGCCACTTTTGTAAAAGAATAGAAGCTGAAATGCACTGGGTGTAAGTCCCTATGATTTACTCTCTCTGATGCTACACGCTTCAAGGCTGTGTACCTTTGTGGCATGGATTTTAAACACTCACAGGCTACAAAATAAGTTTGAAATGTTTTCTATCATCTGGAAACTTACTGGTTGAAATTTCTAGGTGCTAACCATTGGGTTTCTGGTAAGACACCCACACATACTTGTTCTACTCAGTTGCAATCATCACAATATTTTCTATGTGCTACGCACTTTGCTAGGCTCTAAGAACGCAGAGGTGAATCAGGTCGGATCCTGTCCCTGAGAACTCCCAGGCTGCAGTGGAAATGGCCTCACACACAGATTCTCACAGTGCACTATGGCAAGAACTAAGAAAAATACAAAGTGCAGTGAGAACACCCAAAATGAGGGGTTGCCTGTGGAAACACAGAAAGGTAAGCAATATTTAAACAAACCTCAGCCTTTTCCTCCAGCTACCAAGATGCTGAAAGCAAAGACAGCCAAGGGGAAGGAGGTGGCTCCACTCTGGTTGTTGTGAAGAAACAGGAGGCCTGAAAGTTGGTAAAGCCCCTGTTTAAGGAAAGACCTAAGAATATTGGCATATGTAGAACATCCAGCCCAAAAGGGAGTTCACTCCCAAATGACCCTGTTACATCTGACTGCAGTGGCAAAGGGCTACCCTCTACCAGTGGCTAAATATGTGTCTGGCCATTAACCAGTTCACCCAAGTCCAAGACTCCCAAATAGCTACTCAACTGCTTAAGCTGGCCAAGTACAGACCAGAGACAAAGCAAGAGAAGCAGCAGAAACAGCTGGCCAGGACTGAGAAAAAAAAAAACTGCTGGCAAAGGGGATGTCCCCACTAAGGGACTGCCTGTCCTTCAAGCAAGGATTAATACTGTCACCCCCTGGTAGAGAACAAGAAGACTCAGCTGGTGGTGGTTGCATATGACATGGATTCCATAGAGCTGGCTGTCTTCCTGCCTGCTGTGCGGTGTAAGATGGGAGTTCCCTACTGCATTATTAAGGGGATGGCCAGGCTGGATGCCTGGTCTGCAAAGAGACCAGCACCCCTGTTACACCACAGGTTAACGTGGAGGTCAAAGGACCTCTGATTAAGCTGCTGGAAGCTATCAGAGCCAGTTAGGACAGCAGATATGATGAGATTTACTATTGTTAGGTAGGCAATGTCCGGGTCCAAAATCTGTCACTGAACCACCAAGCTCAAAAAGGCAAAGCCTAAAGAACTTGCCACTAAGCTAGGTTAAATGTACACTGCTATGTTTTCTGTACATGAAATAATAAAAAGTTCTATTTCTTCTTCTTTGTTTGTTTGGAGAGGTTTTTGCTGTAGGGTGCGTGCGCTCACCAGAAAGACAGAGACAGACAGAAAGCGAGAAATCAACCCCCGGGGGGTGGCCACGCTGCAATCCCTTGTCCCTCATTCTCATCTCGGGATCTTGGGAACACACGCACATGCGCCCGGCATGAGTTTAAGCCACCGGGTCCAAGACTTGAACCATGGTCAACTACGTGGGAGTCCAGCAACATAGCCATTATGCCAACTTCTGGTTCCAAAAGTTGTATTTCTTAAAAAAAAAAAAAAAAAAAAAAAGGAAAGAAAGAAAAGAAAAAATCTTGCCAAGTTGGCTCTTAAAAATAAGTCATTAACCTTGTCTTTTTACATGTAAGAGATACCTCTAATCATTTTCCCCCATCCTAGTAACACTCTAATTTATTTCTTTTGGGGTATTTACCACCCATAATTGCATATAATCAGGGTAATTCCAGGTGCCCATCTCCCAGTACAAAAGCTGAAGGCACCAGGGTCTTCCTCTTAACACTCATCAAACAGCCAGGGAGTGTGGCCTGTGCTCACTAGTTGAACCTTCTGGAACTTTGAGTTATCGAGAAAGAAGAAAGAGTAGATGGCTGATCACTCAGCACTAACAGTCTCTTACTGCCATGAGGCCACTGCTGTGCTTCCTTGGCCAAGTGCTTTCAAGTCCTGTTTGGTGCCTGCCTTATCTTGAACCTGGTCCTCTAGCCTGTCTTATACTTGAGAGCCTCTTCTAGTTTCTCCCTGTGGAAGCTGGCCCTGATAGTCTCCATTAAATTCCCATTTGTTTAAGCACCCAGAGTCTTTACAAACCAAGGACCATCTCCCATTTGTTGCAGCTGGACCTCTCATGACAGGTTGTAGGGACCACCCAAGCAATCTTCAGTCCAGGTCACATCTCCTTGCCAAAGATAATCGATCATTTTTTTCCCTCCCACTGCTAGATTCACATTCCTCTTGCCTTTTGTCTTTTCCTTCAAGTGTTCAGCAGCTCAGTTCCTCATTTGAAAATTCACAGCCTTGAAACCAAAGAAGTTATCTGACACAGGAATTTTTAGCCATGTGTAGGCACTAGTTAATGATGAGCCACCCATACACCCTCCTAAGCCTTTGAAAACCATTAAATGTAATGTTGCAGGGTTGGTCACATATAGATTATTGAGCTGGAAAATGATGTTAGACCTCAAGTATCTTTGCTTCAGTTTTATGGGTAATTAAGCTGAAAGTGCCGCCAGGGCTTCAGGAATCAATTAAGTTGAACATATAGAATGGAGTGTCCATCTCCATGACTTGTGCAGAAAGGTATTGGGAATGACAGTCCAGATGGAGTGGCCACTGGAGCTTCATGCTCAGTCTCCATGCTCACAATGAATGAGCCAACAGCTGAAAGTCACTAAGAATAATAAGCAGCTACTACTTGTATTTTTCAAGTATCCCAAGAAAGCAGGGACCACATCTACATTGTTCATTGCCAATCCCCAAAGCCTAACACATTGGAGCAAGTACTCTGTATATATATATTTTTAAATCAATGAATGTCAGGCATAGGGCTACACACTTTATCTACTTCATTTCATTTAATTCTATCTCTACTGTGGCAGGCATTATTCTCCTTCTGTAGATGTGACAGTGACTGATTTTGGGTACGCATGTGCATGTGTGCCCAAAATCCCGAAAGGAGAATGGAGGAAAAGGGATTGCAACATGGCCATCTCCCCTGGGGGGAGGGTGATTTCTTGCTTTCTGTCTCTCTGTCTCTCTCTGTGTCTCTCTGGCAAGCACAAGCACCCTATAGTAAAGTCTCTCTCTCAAAAAAAAAAAAAAAAGGCAGAATTTCAGACCTCCTAAATCCAAATCTATCTATATTTTAACAAGATCTCTAGCTAATTCAAAAGTGTTTTAAAGGTAAAAAAAAAAAAAAAAAAAAAAAAGCCTCTAAATACCCTAATGAATCCTTGAAGGATATATAAACTGGATACCTCTACAGTCCAATCTCCCTTCCCTCACATCTCAAGCTACAGCTACTCAGAACATTCCTCTATCCCTTATACGGGTCTCTCCCAGTTCTGGAGCTTCGCATGTGCTGTTTCTACCCCGGTACCCTGCCCCTTTTCCTTGGTAACACCTTCATGCCTTAGGCCGCAGCTTACACGGTGCTCTTCTTTGTCCATCACCTCCGCCTCCATTCCTAGCTCTGTTATTGGGTCGTCAACAAAGTCATGACACATTTTTGCATGGAAACATACCTCATGATTTCCCAATGACCTAACAGCTGCCCCTCGATGAGGCTCCAATGCCACCCGTTTGCAGTTGTGTGTTAAACTGAATCTCCCCCTAGCAAAACCAGTAAGAAAAGGGATTGCATCTGCCGTATTTCCATGAGGTGTCTAGTGCCTAGAGCAGTGTTTGGCACTAAGGACTTCATAATATCACTCACTCTATCAAAAACCGATGATCAGATTTCTTGCCGTACTAGCATCTAGCCCACATTGCTATCTTTAATACCCCAATTTAGGGGAGGGGGAAAGATGCATGAAGCCTATTTAAACAGCATTTCTCTTCCCTATTGACTTTGGTGAGGAATCGATAGTAAGGTGACTGATATCTGATGCCAACACACACACTCATGCAGGCTCCCCTACAAAAAAAAAAAAAAAAAAAAAAAAAAGGCACTAATTATTCACTCTGATAAAGACAGAAGGAATTTATACACTCAAATCAAAAAGGCTAGGTAAAAGGAGCATTAGAAAAGAAAATTAAGTCACCGAACACGTGCTGAGTCATGAAGCTATTGTGGGAAGACCTATGTAGCTTCAGTAAGGGCTGAGAAGGTAAGAACATTTTTAACAGACAGAGTACAAAAAAAGAAGTGTTATGGGGTTTATCTAATGCCATCTGTCTCAAATTTTTTAAAGAGCTCAGTTGGACTCTGGAGAATATGTGAAAAATTAGAGTTCTTTTCAAACTTGTGATAAAACCCCGCTAGCGAGAAGTTATGTTAAAATGGCAGAGTATGGAAGATTCTTCTCACTCATGGTGACAACCTACGCCATCTCTCTTTCCCAATTCCAATAAGAAATTTACTGTCTTTATACCATTTTGCACAACTCTATGCATGCATTAACAGAAAGTTACTGACACATTCATATAAAGGAAGATAAAATTAAATTGGATTGCCATTCCCCTGGGAAGTATCACCAAGGTAGCGTGAGAGAAGTTAAATGACTTCAAAATGTCCAAAGATTATACTTTCAGCAACTTCCAACAAACCAGCCCATATCTCAGGACCAAGTCTAATATCCCATGCCCTGCTCTGGGAGGAATGGTGTATGCATGACCAGCGTGCTGTACGTCCCCTTTCTTGCATCTATGGCCAGTCCCCCCATGATCTCATTATTACTCTTACTGGGATTTGGCCTCCCATAAAAGCTCATCCATAATGTGTTCCAAGCAGCCACAATGAACAGATCAGAACTGGCATTCAAAATAAACCTTCGTTGCCTTTGCTGATTTAGCGTGAGGCCAGTTTTCTTCCTCTCAGGTAGCACGCTTGGCTCCAACACCATGATCTATCCACCAGAGTCTGATTTGAATCAAAGTCCCTTTTCCATGCAATATTTTGAACATAGAGGTCTTTCCTGTCAAGTCCAATGTTAATCTACTTAATGCCTTTCTTTTTATAGTGTTTTTAACTTTCAAAAGCATTCTAAATTACATTACTATTTCATTCTTAGGAAAATCCCTGGGAGCTAGGTTAAGCAAGTAGTATTATCTCCAAGAGAACTAAGGTCCAGAGAGTTAAATTCAGAAAATCAACCAGTGAGTTAGACGAAAAACTGGGTTGAACATCCTGGGAACCTAGGTGCCACTCTAAACTCTTCACGTGACGTCACACTGTCTTATACTCATTGAAATTCCCTGCACATATGCAGACAGAGACAAACACAAGCAAACAGAGAAACCTGCACACAAAAAGTAAGAAACACACAGAAAGGGTTATGCCCATACCCTAAGAAGATACATTAAGAAGATATACACAGGGTCTTTAAAATGTTCCTAGAAAATGCATATTATGAAAAGCTATGCCTGGATTTCAAATATTTTGTCCCTAAATAAATTTGTACTTTAATTTCATTTTTTTCAAACATACTTTTGTACATATGTACACACACCTAGAGAGACATACAGTCAAAAAGACACACAAAATGAGAGACACAAAGAGACGCACACAGACACATACACACAGACTACACAAAGAGATACACTCAGGAACATATATACACAGTGATCCACCTACAAAGACATGTAAACACAGACACATAGAAACACATGTGTACAGAGATACAACAGAGACACACCCAGAAAGACACAGACACACACACACAGGAAGAATATACACACATATTTTCTAACAACTTTCATTTCATCAGCCCAGTGTGGGAGCTCTCAGTTTTCTCTGTGGACTCCATCAATGTGGGTCGTGGAGAACATCCTAGCCCCCGACTTTGTTCCATAAAGGACAGGCTCCCCTCTGTGAGCTCAGTGATAAGAGCATGTACGATGGGCGCTTATAGCTCTTAGCAGAACCGGCATGTGGCGATCTGCGCCGCACTCACCCACTTACTAATCAATCATTCATAACCTAGTTTGTGTTGAGATATTCTCAGAGGCCGCTATGCTTATTATGAGGAATCAGAAATGCATTGTAGCTGTCACATTGGGTTCTGATGACCCCATTTGGGGCCTGAATCCCTATTATAACTGTCACATTTGCTTTAAGAACACGCTATTTGCTCCATCATCTGATTTCCCAAGAACAGAAGCATTTGCTCTCGGTACTAAAAATGGTAATGGATCTCTGTAAAGATGCAAGGAGCAAGAAGGAACAAACGTAGGAGTGAAATAGTACAAGACTAAGAAAAAATTCAAATTGGGGGTCTTTATTAGGGTCTCAAACTAGGGACTTAATGAAAGCCATCTTCATCTTCTTTCTTCAATTCTCCCTAATGAGGCCAGACTCTTTATAGCAGGTTTATGCAGACCCTGCCAGTCACCCACCCAAATTCATTCTCTCTCAAGGCTCTTCCAAAGCATGCAGAGGCCCAACAGTAAAGAACATTTGCCCACCTCATGAGACTACTGTTCAAGGAAAGTCAACTTATGTTCAGTCCAAGGTGGGTGGATCTTGATCATACTAAGCTGAATAAGGTTAATTACATTCTTTTTGTTAATGAGCCACTTAGGAATGGGCATATGACCCAATTCTGGCCAATAGGATTTGAGGAAAAGCCTATCAGTGGGGCTTCTAGGAAATGCATTCTTTTCCCACCCTTGCATATTGATATGTCAGGTGGTAAGACATAGGGCGGCTCATGATGAGTGTGGAGTGGCAACTATTGGGTTGCCTGGAAAGTTATGGCATATTTTGCATAGGAAAACACATCATCACTTTTTCTATGACCTAATATTTTAAATAACTGCAAATTCTTTCACACTCCTCCCACAGTAGATGAGATCTGTGTTGCTTCTCCTTGAATCTAGAAGTGTTTTGACTACTTCAGTTCATAGAACTGACATAGAAGGCACTAGGTCATAAAAGGCCCTACAACATCTCTCTGGTTCTCTTGGTAGGGTCACTTCTGGCATGCTCATCTTGGAGAAAGCCATCCACCATGGAAGACAGCTCACTAGCCCACTATCTCTGTGGTGGAGAAGCCAAGTGCAGCCCTTCTGGTTGACGGTCTCAACTGAATCCATCCCTTTTTCATCTCAAGGTTCCAGATAGGTAAGTGAAGAAGCCATCTTGGTAGTGGAGCTTCCAGCCCCAGCTATCCCCACTTCCAGCTATTTGAGTCACTTTTAGCCATTCAAGTTACCTCTGCCCACACCACTCACAGCACCCCCTGATGAGGGCCAGAATCATGAGACTGAAACAAATCAACCCTGCTGTGCCCTGATGAAAGTCCTAACCCATCGAATCTATGTGCATAACAAATGGCTTTGCATATCACTATATCTTAGGGTGATTTGTTTAGGCAGCAAAAGTAACTGGAAAAAAATAGAGTAAGAAGATGCAAAAATCTGCTTCTTGAGTGGCTAAATTAACCTACCCTGGAGCTGCCCTGTCTCTTGTTCTGATTATGTGAATTCATTAGTTTCTCTAATGTTTAAACCCTCCTGAAAGGGTGTCTTCATTTGTGAGGACTGCCAGAACAAACCACCACAGACTAGGGGGTCTTAAACAACAGAAATTTATTTTCACACCCATCTGGAGGCTACAAATCCAAAATCAAGAAATGGGCAGGTATGCTTTCTCCCGAGGCCTCTCTCATTGGCTTAGACGGCTATCACTCCTCTGTGTGAAAGACCCCTCCCCGTGGTCATTTCCCTGTGCACATGCTTCTTTGGTGTCTCTCTTGTGTGTCCAAAGTTCCTCTTCTTTTAAGAACACTAGTCTTATTAGATTGGAACCCACACTCATTTTAACTTACTCTCCTCTTCAAAGCTCTTCCCTCTAAATACAGTTACATTCTGAGGTACTGGGAGGTAAGCTCTTCAACATACAAATTTGGGAAGACACAATTCAGCCCATACAAGAGGGTGCATTGTCACCAAAATCAAACTAAAGAGAGAAAACTGAATCAAACTAGCTTAAGCAAACACTAAATCCTGGAATAGCTCAAAAATTAAGAAAGATTGACATGGTAGACACATCTAAAATGTACTCTAGTCATCATATCTGCTGTACTATAAAGCAGAGCTTTGCACATAGCAGGTACTCAAAACTCAATTGTCTACAGAATGCACTTACTCTCCAATATCAGCAGTATATGGTGACTTTTTTCTGATGGCTACCAAAGTAACAAAAGTCCTGGCTCATAATTGTCAAGATCAGAATCTAAATTTGGGCTTCTCTTCCCAATTAGCTCTACCTTTCCCATTGCATAGCTTCAATGCTTTCATGTCGATAGATCTCTAGCACTCCAGTAACATTTTCTGAGGCCGCAAGAGCAGCAGGACACAGCACAGTCAAGCAACCTTCAGAGCCAGACTTGGGAGGATGCATTTAAATCACACACATACAAACACAGACTAGAGTTGCAATTATAATCATCAAAGCAAACCTTAGTGTGTTACATATAATTAAAATGAATGTATGATCAGCCGAAAAACTTCTCTTTCTGTGTGGTTATAAAACTGTGGTGGTACACCCTGCTGAGACATGGCTACTTGGAGGCTGGGGCCACATCAGAGGCCCAGGCTTGGTTCCTGGCCAACCTAAACAGGTCAGGCATATGCCTGTAGTTCTAACTAGCTGAGGACTAGGGAGGATGGGACATAGTAAGATTCTGTCAGAAATTAACCTCTCTTGGGACCAGCAGTTGGCGTAATGGCTATGTCACTGGACTCCCATGTAGTTGACCACAGTTCGAGTCCTGGACTCACACCGGGCATATGTGCATGCATGTCCAAGATTCCGAGAGGAGAATGGAGGAGAAGGGATTGCAGCAATGGCCATCCCCCCTGGGGGGTGATTTCTTGCTTTCTGTCTCTCTGTGTCTCTCTGTCTCTGTCTTTCTGGCGAGCGCACGTGCCCTATAGCAAAAATCTCTCAAAAAAAAAAAAATTAACCTCTCTCTTTCTCTCCTGCTATCATTAATTTTTTTAATGAAACATAAGCAGCCTGTTGTGTGTAAGGTGGGAACTTGAACTTAAAATAACTTTACCATTCCCATACCTTAGTAATAAAGATTAAACTTGCTCTTCTGTTGCTTTTGGCCCCAAAGGTTTTCGCCCTTCCACTACTCAGGATATAAGCCACTTAAACGGTCTAAGATTGTAGCCTGCTCAGAACTCACATTGTCAAACTCCCTTAAATCCCAAATAGGGTTAAAAAAAAAAAAAAAGCTTGCTTTTCCTCTAGGAAGTTCCCAGTGCTTCCAACAATTTAGAAGATGTCTGCAAAAAAAAAGAGAGAAAACAGGGGACCAGCAGGTGCCATGGTGGTTAAGGCACTGGACATTCCCACATGACTGACCATGGTTCAAGTCCTGGACCTGGTGAGTTGCTTTCTCATTTTTTCTCTCTCTCTCTTTCTGTCTCTCTCTCTGGTCAAATTTTTAAAAATGAATGAATAAATAAAATTAAAAATAAGTAATTATTTTTAAAAAATGAAAACAATCCTCTCCAAAGCTTTGTCTCATTCACACCTGTTCTGCTTACTGCCTACCACTTGTTCTCAGCAGTGTTCCACTCATCCCCACTACTAGGCTGAAACTGAAGACATTCTCACACCATTTGCTCAGTCTGCTTCATGAGAATTAGGAAATATTATCCAGACTCTGCCCAAAACATCAGTTTAGACAGAGTGAGAGCAGCCAGCGAGCCTCATTTTCTTAATTTCATATTTGATTGAACATTATTAAAAGAACTGTAAAAGTTATGAAACTCCATGCTCATATTAGGTTTAGGATGGGATGGCTGAGGATACATATAAAAAAGTATTATTCAGCTTCTCCTTTACTTAGTAATAACATTTAACACTCAGACATTGCTTTTCATCTCCATCACTCTTTACAAACATTAACTGTACAATTTCACTGCATTAACTGCAAAGAAAGAGTTAGAGATGGCCCTATAATTTTGTAGTCACTTCGGTGACATTCATTGTCTCGCAAATGATATACTACACCCCAGAGTCTATGTTTTAATCTGATTTAAGGTAGGAAGGTAAGAAACAGTGGAGGGAGGAAAAGAGGTCAGATGCTAAAATAACAGTGATAGATCCCGAAAGCCTACTAAGATTCCAGGGATAGAGCCTCTGGATTGGAAAATGGAACTGAAATTGTTACTGAGCCAAACGCCATTACTGAGTTTTGAAAAGTGCTGTTATGCTCAGCATGCTACAGTTTATATTTAATTAAAAAAAAAAAAAAAAGAAAAGGCTCCAAATCAAAATTTCCTTTAAATTAAAAAAGAAATCAAGTGAGCATATCCATTTAATATAAACAAGCATAGAACCTTTGTTATTATTGCTGATAACATTTTTATAGCTCGCCTCACCCTTGAATCAATTTTTAGACAAAGACCCTCCAAATAATAAAAATAACTACACTTGATTGAATATCTACCATGTACTGGGCACCACATTAAGGACTCAACTCAACTCAATTTCCCCATCTGTAAAATGGAGACGTTTATCTAAAGCAAGGATCAACAAACCACAGCCCATAAACTAAGTCCAAACATTATTTTTGTAAATGAAATTTTGTTGGAACACAGACCTGCCCATTTATTTACAAATTACCCATGACTGTATCTGCACTACCTGGGCAAAGTTAAGTAGTTGAGACAAAAGCTGCATGACCCGCAAAGCTTAAAGTATTTGCTATCCAGTCTCTTTTGGAGATGTGGGGTTTATTGCCAAAGGTCACATGCACTCTCTAAAAAGGAAGAGAGGGAAAACACCTCCTAGCAGGGTGAGGTCACACCACAACCCTTTTTCCTCCATCTCTCTATCTGTCAAGATTTAGGGCATGAAGAGAAGAGGATAGAGAAAGATAGCAAGAGAACAAATAGAGAGGCAGGACGTTAGTGGGAAACAGATATGGCTTATTACCTGTTGATGATGGCATGTATAGTATTCTCAACTGGATTGGTCTGAGAAGTATTTCATGATGGGTAATGTCTTTTTACAAGCAAAATGAGAAATAGTGATTGACTGTTTAAAAAAATATTAGAACAATAATAATAATGATTGGGAAAAACATTGAAAAGATATTGAATGATGAAGTGGGGAGATTAATGTTTCTGTATTGACTGACACGCAGGGCATTCCCTTTTGAAAAAGCAATGTAATACACTGTAAAGTTATATGCAATCCAAAGTATTATAAACAAGATTATGATGATAATTAAAAAATTAATTAAAAAAAAAGATTTAGGGCATGCACACACGTTGCTCCAACATGCTTTTCAAATTAACAGGTCTGGGACCCAAATTGCTATCAGCCATGTGTGAGCCAGCTTTCTATGCACAGTGCTTAACCACTGCACCACAGTGCCAACCCTTTACTATCTGTTCTTTTACAGTAAGAGTAACAAACCTCTGATCTAGGAGATGATTTTAAAGGACCCAGTGTTGAGGACCCTCACCACTTTCCCACTAGGTCATTAGCAGCATCACACAGCAAAAACAGTGTGGGCCTGGACTTGCCTATGGTTGTATGTTGGCTTAGACATCAGTGTCAGTTCTGTTAAAATACAAAATAGTAGAGAAACCAAAATTTAACAGAGTTTATTTAAACAAAGGATGGGCCATTCAGATTGGGCAGTCTCCCAGAAAATGGCTGCCGAGGGACTCCGGCTAGCCGCGTGGTTACAGAGTACATAAGTTGGCAGAAAGGGAAAGTGATGTGTGCAGGAGAGGGAGAGTGCTGTAAAAAACGAAAGTGAGTGAGGTAGAGAAATCATTGGATTGGTTACAGCTGGACGGTAGGCTGCACAAACAGCCTCAAATGTGGGCTTTCTGTGACTGAAGTGTGGCTAGTGTGATTGGCTGTATCAGTAGCCAGCTCAGGAAAACAGTCTAACACGTACGATTAAGGCTTATTCATAGGTATCCAAGTGTGGGAGTAAAGCGGCCATTTCAGGCCAAAATAATTTAACAGTTCTTTAGAAAAATATCCCTTGTCTTTTTAATTCTATAATAATCTACTTGGGCTATTACTAAGAGCTAACTTCTGGTAATGTAAGGTCCCATACAGTGAAACTCTTCCTGAGCACCATTTGGTATGGCTCCAGGCCTGACAAGGAACCAAGGCAGAACTTCAGCGTACTTGGTCTTGGCAAGAGCCCCCACGCCAGGTGCTGCTACTGCACGATCACACTGACCCAGGACATAGCAGATAAAGGCCCAGAGCGAGTACAGTACTGGGAGGTCTAACTCCCTAGAGATGGATCAAAAGAAAACCCACCAAATGTTTCCTGTATGCTTATCCCACTGTGCCTAACTCCCTTGCATATCAATAGCTCAATTACCCTATAAAAGGAGACCCCTCCTTCCTGGCAGGTGGGCGAGGCACCTCTGGCTTTAGACCCCACTGGGTGATCTTTCTCTCAATAAACTTCCCTTTTCTCTAGAGATGATGCTTCTGAGTCTTCCTCTGGACAGTGACAGGTAACCTAATTTTAAACTGTATGCGTTGTGTGTCCCCACTCGATATATACCAAATGTCTGCACTCTATGGCAGAAACTGAAAGACTGGAAGATATAAAAGTATGGAGAGCAACTGTGGATACTAGAGTCAGGGTGGGTGGAGGGTGGGAAATGAGGGAGGGTGGGAGGGAGGGAGTCAAGGGGAAAAAGAAAGAAGCAAGACATATAAGGGACACAAAAATAGAAAATGTATCTGCTGATGATAATGTGTATGGTAATATCTTTGACTGAACCAATATACAGTGTATTTAGGAGGGGAAAACTCATTTGGTATGCTATAATGATACACAGTGATTGAATGTTAAAAAAATAAATAAATAAATATAAAACATAAAACTTTAAAAAATAAACTGTAGGCTGTTGATAATATCCACATCAGCCTTGGAAAAAGTACAATTAGGGGCTGGCAGGTGGCATGGTGGTTAAAGATGCTGGAGTCCCACATGGCTGACCACGGTTCGAGTCCTGAAGCTGGCGGCTTGCTTTCTCACTTTCCCTCCCTCCCTCTGGTCAAATTAAAATGAATAAATGAATAAATAAATAAAGTTAAATAATTATTTAAAAAAAAGAAAGAAAAAAGTACAATTAAGGGATTCTAAATTACACCAATTAAAAACAAAGACACTGAGAATATTAGATGCCTTAATGACCGGTTCAAGTCCCGGACCTAGTGGCTTAAAATTCTTGCTGGGCACACGTGTGCCCAAGATTCCAAGAGGAGAATAATGGAGAAGGGATTGTGGTGTCACTATCCCCCCTGGGGGGTGATTTCTTGCTTTCAGTCTCTCTGTCTCTCCAGCAAGCATATGCACCCTCTAGCAAAAATCTCCAAAAAAAAAAAAACACAAAAAAGACATCTAATTCTGTCACTTCTTCCCTCTCTCAAATCCAACACATTGTCCACTCTTCTGACATCACCACCGCCTGTTGCACTGCCACCCCCCCCCCCACCCTATACTTTATTACCTGAGCAACATTCAGCCCAAGCCTGGGCACAAAGTAGAAGTCTGAGTCTAACACCTGAAATCCAAGCTCATCTTTCAAAGGAACGGGAAATAAGAGAATGTTTCACACAATTTTTTCATTGATGTCCACAACCAGAAATAATGAAGGGCTACTCCGTTTTTCATATCCTCTCATGTTCATAGTCAACTGTCAGGTTGGGTCTAACAGATGACAGTTGGACAGAATGGGTGATTGGGATGAGAATTTATAAGGCCTTAAACCTCTTTTATAGTCGTTGTTTTAGAAGGGCCAGGAATGCAACAAATTCGCCTATAATTTGGTTTCCTACCCTATCTCAGGGTCTACATAAAAAGATCACTCTAAAATAGCTGAAGTCACAGTGTAGAGGGGGCATGAACACACCATGCTACAGAATGCTTCCTCATTAGGAAAAACAGGGCACAGTTTCAAAGAAATATTTTTGTCCTCAGTAAAGATCAGATACTAAAAAAAAAAAATTTTTTAAGAGAAATTTTTGCTATAAGGTGTGTGTACTCACTGGAGAGACAGAGAGACAGAAAGCAAGAAATCACCCCCTCCCCCGCAGGGAGGATGGCCATGCTGCAATCCCTTCTCCTCCATTCCCCTCTCAGGATTTTGGGTATGCATGCACATGTGCCTGGCATGAGCTTTAAGCCACTGAGTCTAGGACTCAGACCAGAGTTGACTACATGGCAGTCCAGCAACATAACCATTATGCCATCTGGAGTCCCAGAGGCCAAATTTGAAAACTGTTCATAAAAACTTTTCCTATTTAGTCTAAAATGTGAATCATTCCTTTAACCAGTTGAATCACTAACTTTCTCACTCAATTTATTAACAGCCTTCATTGGGTTCACTCACAAACACTTTAATATTGACTCAGGAATCATCTAAATTTGCTTATTAATTGCAACTTAAGTAGTGGGTCCTTGGAAAACTCATGATACATTTTTGCATAGAAAAACATGGAAAAAATACGTCATGACTTTTCCAATGAACCAATATTATAAGACTAGCAGGTAAAAGTATCATTATCTCTTTGAGTATCAACTTTTGATATTGTTATCAAAATATTCATTTAAGGGCCAAGAATTGGTGTGGAGGTTAAGGCAGTTGGATCCCACATGGCAGACTATGTGGTTCAAGTCCCAGAACTGGTGGCTTGAAAATCACGTTGGGCACCTGTGTATGTGTGTCCAAAAGCTCAAGAGCAGAATGGAAGAGAAGGGATTGCAGAATGGCCATCCCTCCACCCCCAGGGGGATTTCTCACTTTCTCTCGCTCTCGCTCTCTCTCTCTCACACACATACACATGGCCCCTATAGCAAACTAAAATATTTATATCTATATAGATATAGAGATATTAGTTAAATACCACCTCTCTCCACCCCACCCCAGTCCCAGGAGAAGATTAGCCATTAAAGAGGAGGACTGTGAAGATCCAAGTTTAGCCCATTTTGAAATCCTGACATGGAATTAAAGTTATTTTATTCTGTACTGTTTCTTCCCCCTGAGTCTCCAGATGTAGGCAACTGAACAGGGACAGCTTCTTTAATAAGGCAGTAGAGCTTTTGTCATAAGACTTGTGGTTTTCTATTTTAAAATATTACTGGTGATGCTTCCATGCCTCTTGTCTTAAACTCTCTCTCATCTTCCCCTGGGGATATATGTAGAATCCATATAATTTTGTGTGTGTCTGATCTTCTAATAGGTAAACTTATTTTAGAAGGGTTAGACTCTAAGTTAGAACCCTTGTATCAACATCAACTTAAAGGTCAAGAACTCACAAAAAAAAAAAAAAAAAGAAAGAAAGAAAAAACAGTAAAAGATGAACATCTTGGGACCAACAGATGGCATAATGGTTATGTCGTTGGACTACCACGTAGTCAACTGCAGTTCGAGTCCTGGACCCAGCAGCTTAAAACACACGCCAGATGCTTGTGCATGTGTGCCCAAATTCCCAAGAGCAGAATGGAAGAGAAGGGATTGCAGTGTGGTTATCCCCCCAGAGGGTGATTTCTTGCTTTCTGTCTCTCTGGTGAGCATACGTGCCCTATAGCAAAAAAATCTCTCCAAAAAACAGAGATGAATATCTCTACATTAGAGGCAAGGGTCCCAGTGGCAGGCCAGTGGCTGCCCCAAACCCCTTGTCATTCTGGTACTTGGAGGATGTTGAACCTGGGGGGTACAGAGAAAGGGAGCAGGGGGAAGAGGCATTCTTGTTTCTTTTATGTAAGCCTATTTAGAATATAATCGTAAGAACTAGTTTGTTGAAATATCAATTTTCTGCTCTATGCTTTACATTTAGTCTTTCTCTTAATCCTCTCAAGAGCCTCAGGAGGTGGAAGCTATCATCTCCACGTTTACATATGAGGTAACTTGGATAAAGCACAGCTAGGAAGTGGAGAACCAGAGGTTAGTGATCTGAGTGCTTCTCTAAACTAGGCTCGAGACTCAACATTGGCTCCCATGACGTGTCACCAGTGCGGAAACATCAGAGTCTAACACAGAAGGTCAAATCAGTATATGTCCTTCTTGTTATTGCAGATCCCTAAAGCTCTTCAACTGTTTAAAATGAGGTCCTGGAATTGGTATAAAAAAAAAAAACAAAAAAAAAAAAACATGTTTTGTGGGACCAGCACTTGGCATAATGGCTATGTCGCTGAACTCCCATGTAGTCGACCGCAGTTCAAGTCCTGGGCCCGGTGGCTTAAACTCACACCAGGCGCGTGTGCATGTGTGCCCAAGATCCCGAGAGGAGAATGGAGGAGAAGGGATTGCGATGTGGCCATCCCCTCTGGGGGGGTGACTTCTAGCTTTCTATCTCTCTGTCTGTCTTTCTGGCGAGCGCATGCTCCCTATAGCAAAAAACCTCTCTCCCAAAAAATACATGTTTTGCGAAAAGTGAGTAACCTACTGGTATCTGACTTTTGAAAGTTACCAGCAGATCAGAGATGAGCATGTAACACATTTCCCTTGATCCGTCTTCCATGTTAGGTTTCCAAGGTCCTAGCCACCCCACACCAACAACCTTGAAGAACGCGTTTGTGTGGGCCAAACTCATACTGACTGCACCATCCCATCTCTTTGATACAGGTTTAACAGGGATTACGGGAAAGAAAGAAGGTGTGCTCCTGGGTCTTTGGTTATGCAAAGAAAACTCAGAGCCAAATCAGAAAGTAGGAATTAAAGAGATTCTAATTGCTCTGTGTAATTAAATGAGAGAAATTATTTTCATGGTCAGAAGTGTAGGAGAGAAGCCAAGAAAGAGAGGACAAGAATTACTTTGGGCAGGGAATACTTATCAATCACAACTATGTCCAATATTCACATATAAATCATATATGTTACTCTAATACTAAAATTTTTACACCCCCCCCCCCCCCCAGTCCTTCAGGTAAGTTAATTCCACCTCACTACACCACTAAATCACCTTTCTACCCTTAGGCAGAGTAGGTTAAGAAGTTAAAGAAAGGGCAGAAATAGCTTTTGTAATACTTTCAAAATAGTGGAGCTTCCTATTTCATGGGCTAGAAGAAAAACAGGAAGAGGGTAAAGATGATGTCACCTTAGAGGCAAGGAAAGAAAAATGCAATTAAGGGATCCTGGCCATCAGTTAAAATATCTTATAAACTTATACCATTGTTTTGGGGTTATTTTGCTGTTTTCTTTGCTTGTTTGTATTGGAAGTTACTGCCTACAGAAAAAATGAAGTGTGTTCCTGGAATTTTCTAGAACCTGACCACCCAATCCCCAGTTCTTACTCTGTTCTACCATTCATCTCCCTGCTGGGACTCAGAGAACAAGGAGCTCAGCTAGGAAACACCAAGGATAAATCAACTCCATGCACTTTTCATCCCCCATTTTCACATGCCTACCCTCCTCTGATTCAGCATCAAGATTCCTGCAAATCTCTACTCTGTTGAACTTATTTACAAGTTTTATCATTATACTTGCCCACATTATGCAAGCAGTTTGCAATCTCCCCTAATTCTCTGACTTTAATTATATAATTGAACAAGCCAAAAACTCATTTTTCCCAGGAAACATTAAACATTACCATCTTAATGAAATTCTTAATGAAATGGTCCACAATGCATGCAAATGACCGGTAGTGGCTGGGCCACCCGCTTATCACTGGGCAAGGCAATAGGACAAATGCTCTTTCTTTTGTCAGTCACTAGGAATGATAGTTCTCACCAGAACTTTGGGCTGGAATAATAATTCCACAAGACCAGAAAATGAGCCTCTGTGAGATACATGGATATAATTAAGACTGGATGAAAAGAGTTTAAATGAAGTGGGAACTGATCTCAACCTATACAAATCAAAACATATTTTCAGGACTGAAAGAGCTCACTTAAACTTCTCTTGCTGGTTTAAAAAAAAAAAAAAATAGAATTTATCAACTCTCCTTCCTGTTCTCCAGAGACTATATTAAACTTACTTCTCAACTTATTTTCAGAATGGTAAGCAGCAAATGGATATAATAAAAGAAATTGGGGGGACCAGCAGTTGGTATAATGGCTATGTCGCTGGACTCCCATGGGGTCAACCACAGTTCAAGTCCCGGACCCGGTGGCTTAAACTCACGCTGGGCTATATGCATGCGTGCCCAGGATCCAGAGAGAAGAACAGAGGAAAAGGGATTGCGGTATGGCCATCCCGCCTTGGGGGTGATTTCTTGCTTTCTGTCTCTCTGTCTCTCTCTGTCTTTCTGGCAAGCGCATATGCCCAATAGCAAAAACCACTAAAGAAAGAAAGAAACAAACAAACAAACAAACAAGGAAAGAAAGAAAGAAAGAAACAAGGAAAGAAAGAAAGAAATTGGGAAGGGAGGAGTCTTTTGAAGTTTTTGGCATAATTAATGGATCACTCTTCAAGTGTCTATTTCTTCCACTGCATTTTTGAAATGCCCTTGGTTACATAAAACTCAAGTCTTATACACACCACGCAGTATCCTCATGCCAAAGTCACTGCCTGCCAGAAGCTAAAATGGAAACAACGTGGACCTGTTCGCAATTTTATTCAAACAGTATGGACAAGGGAGTCCTATGCCAAGGAGACAACAAATTCGAGTTCTTAATAACAGCTACTATTTATATAACAAATTCCCAGTTTCCAAACCTTGTCAAATCTTTGCATTGCCAGAAAAATGTCAAGAGGCCCTAAATGTCCAACACAGAATCTTATCCTAAATACTCACAGTACTTCAGCAATGAGAATGTAACTGTCGTGGCTACCACTGTCCTTAGTTCGCTGAATGTTATTTCCCTTCCTCTTAAATTCTGTTTTTCCACAGATCTTTTTTTTTTTTTTTTTTTTTTTTTTTTTTTTTGAGAGGTTTTTGCTATAGGGTGCGTGCGTGCACCAGAAGAACAGAGAGAGACAGAGAGAACGTGAGAAATCACCCCCCAGGGGGGATGGCCACGCCGCAATCCCTTCTCCTCCATTCTCCTCTCAAGATCTTGGGCACGCATGCACACGCACCCAGTGTGAGTTTAAGCCACCGGGTCTGGGACTCAAACCACGGTCAACTACATAGGAGTCCAAGGACATGGCCACTATGCCAGCTGCTGGTCCCATGTTTTTCCACAGATCTTACAGGCAAAGGAAAATCATGTTTGCAGATTTTTTAACAGTGTTATTGGAATATAATTCATATACAATTTACCCACTTAAATGATAAAACTCAATGGTTTTTGGCATATGACATTATTCATTTTTTTAATTGTGGGAGAATCTATCCAGGGGATACTTCCAAAGGTTCATGGAAAGGGAGCCTTGATCGTGACACAGCAGAAATACAGTACTCGGCAAGGCTAACCCATGTGAGAAGGTGCCAGGTTCACATCAGGAGCCCTCCTTGAACCCGCCAACACATGCACGATCGTGATCTTAGGCTGCCTAAGGCTGGAATCGGATTGCAGCGTGAAGACCCTGTTGGGAGTATTAGTCTGACTATCTCTCAGTCACTCCATTTCTCTTGCTTATAGAAGGAAGGAAAAAAAAAAAAGTCAATCAATGAATTAAGTAATTCATGGAAAAATAGAGTTAAAGTACAAGTTATTGTAGTACAGAGGAATTTAGAAAACCAGGCATAGTTTTTTCATAATACTCATTTCTGAAGATCCCTCACATATTGTAAATTTTGCCACTAAAAATGATTTTAAGTGTACAGTTCAGTGCAGTATACTATTCAGAATGCTGTGCAACCATCACCACTATTTCCAGAAATTACCATCACTATTAGTAACTCTGTAGCCAATAAACAATCACTCCCCATTCACTCTGCTCAGCCCTGGCAACCTCTACCCTACTTTCTATCTCTAAGCATTTGCCTGTTCAATAGATACTTCATGTAAGTGGAATCATGCATGCCTTATTTCACTTAGCACATTGTCTGCAAGGCTCATCTATGTTGTTGCACACATCAGAATTTCATTCCTTTTTATGGCTGAATATTACTTCATTATATGAATATGTCATGCATGTCTTGTTTATCCATTTGTCTGTTTATTATAGACCTTTTTGTATAGAGATTTTTGCTATAGGGCACATGCACTCGCTAGAGACAGACAGACAGACAGAAAGTAAGAAATCACCCTCTAGGGGGGTGGGATGGCCACACCACAATCCCTTCCCCTCCATTCTCCTCTTGGGATTTCAGGCCCACACACACACACACACACACGCACCAAGCATGAATTTTAAGCCATCAGGTCCAGGATTTAAACCATGGTCGACTACCTGAGAGTACAGTGATATAACCATTATGCTATATGCTGGTCCCTGATTATAGATTTATTTTTTAAAATAATTGAGTATAAAGTATTGAAAAACTCATACCTTAATTAATAGTACCCTCTTATCATTAGTCAAGATGGTTCCTCTCTTAAATTTTATTATTTTTGTTCCCAAAAGATCTTCCCATTCCCTCTCCTCCCACAGACACCCCCTCTAAGATGTTTAACATAGACCCTTAAATACGTACATAGGTTTGAAAAATATATAAATGTGTTTTTAATTAATATAAAGAAATTTAATTGATGTAAATTTTATTCTGTTTTTTACTTTTCTATTCAACTCTGCTTTTCAGATCTACACATTTTACTGGATCTAGTTAATTTTTTTAAGAGGTTTTTTGCCTTAGGACATGTGCGCTCACTGGAGAGAGAGAGAAGAGACCGTGAGAGGAAAAGTGAGTAGTCATCTCTGGGCGGGGGAAGGGGATGGCCACACCACAATCCCTTCTCCTCCATTATCCTCCTGGGATCTTGGGCACCCATGTACATACACCCAGTGTGATTTTCAAGCCATTGTGTCCAGGGCTCGAACCACAGTTGGCCTTGTGGGAGTCCAGCAATGCCATCTGCTGGTCCCGGATCTAGTTAATGTTCAACGCTCAGTTTCTGAATATGACATAAGGACATAGAATGGTCTCATTTTACTATATTTTCTCCACTGAGGAAGATGACTCGCAGGATAATCGGTTTCTCTGTGAGCCACTGGGCAGACCTTTTCACCACTCCTGATCTTGGTTTCTTCATCTCTATAACGAGGGCTTACGCCACATCAGAGAGCCTTGATGGGCAGTATGCACCAAACGATCTGGGAAATTTTCCTAAATAATGTGCCCAGCCTGACAGCAAAATCGAAGGTAAGAAAACCCTGGTATAAATAAATGCCAGGAGAAAACTCTGCAGATGGTTCCAGTGTGCATCCCTGGTTAAAACTCCTGCGCAAGACAGATCTCTGAAGTCTCTCCCCTTTGATCACCAGGACTCTGTGACGATAGTGAAATCTCTTAGCAAAGGTCCTGGAGTGAACCAAAGACTACAATTTGGTCATAAAAATGCTATGCCCAGCTTTCTGTTTTCTAGAAATAAAATCTATTTTAAAAGCATTTATGCTATTTCACTGCTACCGTGCGTAAGTATATTCCAAGGATTAACTGCTCGTGGGGAACACACTCAGTCACAACTCCTCAGGGCTCAGTCCTCCCTTAGTCTGGATCAGGTCCTCTGGTCCTTGTATTTGATAAAGGCTGAAAGAGCCTGGGAACATCTCTCATTTCTATTCCCATCAGAAATGTGTGTAGCTCAATTCGGTCACCTCTGTGTCTCTACTTTTGCAAGAAATGCAGAACTGGTTTCTACAGTCTGATTTAAAAAGAAATGCCTGCGCCACGCACATCCAGTGCTGCTCCTGCCTCACCCTCTATGCATTTAACATATATGCATCTCATTTGGAGGTTTTTCTTGTTCTAATTTTTTTTTCCTATTTGTGATAGAGAGTATACACACTAAAGAGACTCGCCCTCCGTGGGGTCTCATCACACCATGACCCCCATCCCTAGCCCTCCAGCTCATCAGGATCTTATACACACACACAAGTACATGGTGTGTTTGCAGATCACCCCGGGGGAGCTTGATCCATAGTTGGCCCGTGGCCTCCGGCACTACAGTACAGTTTGCACCGACTCCACCACCAGGCTGGACTTCATTCAATCTTTCACTTTTTTATTCACTGTTTCAGATTGACTTCATGTTTAATGTTCAGTCTTGGAAATACGGCTTAAAGAGCCATATTTTATTGTATCTTCTTGGCTGAAGACACCTTGCAGAGTCATTGCTCTGTTTCTCCATGAGCCACTGGGCAAACCTCTTACTCTCTCCAAATCTTGAATTCTTTTATCGTTAGATTGAAAGGGTTATACCAGATCAGAGATCCTTGATGGACAGTATGCATCAAATTAATTCAAAAATCAGAGGTCAGGGGGAACCAGCAGTTAGCGTAATGACTATGTCGCTGGACTCCCACGTAGTTGACCACGGTTCGTGTCCCGGATCCGGTGGCTTAAAACTCATGCTGGGCGCGTGTGCATGCGTGCCCAAGATCCCGAGAGGAGAATGGAGGAGAAGGGATTGCGGCATGACCATCCCCTCTGGGGGGTGATTTCTCGCTTTCTATCTCTATGTCTCTCTCTCTCTCTCTCTGTCTGGCGAGCGCATGTGCCCTATAGCGAAAACCTCTCAAAAAAAAAAAAAAAAATCAGAGGTCAGGGCCAGGTGGTGGCGCAGCAATGATACGACTGGACCTACATGGGAAAGGTCCTGCTCCAAGTCCCAAGGCATCCCTGAGCATGCTATGCATGCACACATGTGCCTGTGAGCCAGGGTGGCTGAGACTGGAGAGTGTTGTGAGGGTCCCACTGTGGGTGCGTGTGTCTCTCTCACAGAATACATAAATCACTTTTAAAACAATCAGCTCACCTTCATACCCTTCTTCTTCTTACTCCTAAATATTAGTGTGGATAACTTGGAGATATAGGAGACAGAGAGAAGAAAAACATTTCTACTATCTGAGAGAAATTATTTCCCCTCATGAACATGCTCCCTGCCCAGTCTTTCTTACTTAAGTTAGGGGCACCATATTGGTCCCCCTGCTCAGGGGCTCCATCAGCTCAACCTCCAAATACATCCTGAGTCCAACCTCGTCTTTCTGTTTCCATTCTTTCCAGCTCAGGCCAAGCTGCCATTACTGGTCATCCAGGGTGCCCCTTGGCATCACAGGCAAACTATGGAGGAGATGTACTGTATTGACTGACAGAACCAGAAAACACAAAAATCCAGGCTAGCTAGAACAATTAGGCCAAAACTAACAAGGTTAAATTTAATATGAATAAATATAGGCCTCTGCATTTCCTTTCCAAAGTTTTATGGCACAAGTTACAAGACACAGAAAGGACTTACGTGATTTATTTGACTGCAAGCTCAATTAAGAAAATAATGTGATGTTTCCAAAAAATAAATAAATAAAGTTTACGTTCCTTTGGCTGAAGGAGTATTTATTTAAAATGCAGCATTCAATCTTAGAGGCATAGTATTCCTTTTGTGCTGGAAACACACTGCTTCATTCTGGGCATCGGACTGAAAATGCATGTTTGGAATTGACTGAGAAGGATTCGAGAAGAGCAAAGTTGGGTCACAGGAGCAACAACTGAAAGAACTGGAGACGCTTATGGGAAGAAGAGAAGACGGGAGCCATAAGGGCACACCCACCCTTGGAGTACTTGAAGGCCTGACTCTTGCCAGGAAGAGGGGTTTCCAACTATGTCACTGCAGAGGTTCATAAGAAACCCACACGTCCTTCAGAGCTCCACTGAATGCACCCTCCTCAGAGAGGCCCGCCCTGATTACCCTGTCTAAATAGCCATCACTTCCCACCACACAAACCCATTTCATTCAGTTGCTTGCACTTACTTTCTACTAGAGTTATCTTGCTTTTGTTTAAGCATATGTCATCTTTCCGACTGGAATGGAACATCTGTGAGAGCAGGGATCTTGTTTATCCTGTTCACCGTAATATTCTGATACCCAGAAAAGCATCTGGCAGATTGCAGGAGCTCCACAAAGATCTGCTGATCGAAGGGATGCGTGGATAAATGCATGCCTTCCTCCTCACAGTAACTTCATTCTTTGAAGGGTCTGGGAGAGCCATTCCCATGGAGACTTCGTAACGCATCTTGGGGTTCATGTTGTTGCAAAATGAGTTGCAGAGAGTCAAGTTTATTGTCTCCTGCCTACTGGGGTTTTTCCTTCACTCCACAGTTTTCATTCCATGACTTAATTTTCAGATCCATGACTGCAGGTGCCTGCGATGTTCTTACCAACTAGATTGTTTCTGGATCAGAATCTTATTTTGGGCTCTCCCCAAAGAGAACTTCAGCCCTCCCTCTGGATTCCTCGAGGGTTTCCTGAAGCCCAGGGCTTGGTCGCCTTTGGCTTTCTTCATGCTAGGTCACCTGCAGGTGTATGGAGACCCAGGCTCCTGAGAAGACCAAGAGAAGGCTCCAGGATGCTGGTCTCCACAGCCTGGCACACTCCCTGAAAGGTGAATCCAGGAGCTGGATTTTGTCCCTGGGTGCGTCTTTAGAAGGTTAAATAGACAGCTATTAAAATACTAATGAGTGGCCTCTCCATATGGACATGAAATCTACCAACAGGACATTATTAAATTAAAAATAGATGACAAGGCAACATGCTAAATATAATCCCATTTTTGTTTTAATACAAAAGACATAAAAATATGACATTAACTGCTTAATCACTGGGTGGGGGAAACACAGGAAAGTTTACTTTTTGACACTCTTTCAAAGACAATCAGTAATTTTGGGACCAGCAGTTAGCATAATGGCTATGTCGCTGGACTCCCATGTAGTCGACCATGGTTCAAGTCCCGGACCCGGTGGCTTAAACTCGTGCCGGGGGCGTGTGCGTGCGTGCCAAGATCCCGAGAGGAGAATGGAGGAGAAGGGATTGCGGCGTGACCATCCACCCTGGGGGGTGATTTCTCACTTTCTATCTCTCTGTCTCTCTCTGTCTGTCTGGCGAGCACACGCACCCTACAGCAAAAACCTCTCAAAAAAAAAAAAAAAAAAGACAATCAGTAATTTTCATAATAAGAAAAGCAGTCATTTGTGATAAACATTTGGCTTGCTTGCTCAAGAAGGTTGCTTGGCTTTGGGCCTGAGTAAAGGACCTTGCATTGAGGAACAGTGCGCCTTATGTCCTTTAAGTCTCACAGCCTCCATGAGTGACAGCCCCATTTTTTTTTTTTTAAGAGAGAGATTTTTGCCATAATGCATGTGCACTCACTGGAGAGAAAGAGAGAAACAGAGAGACAGAAAGTGAGAAATAGCCCCCAGGGGGGATGGCCACGCCACAATCCCTTCTCCTCTATTCTCCTCTCAGGATTTTAGGCATGCACGCAGATGTGCCCGGTGTGAGTTTAAAGCTGCCGGGTTCAGGACTCAAACTACAGTCAACCAAGTGGGAGTCCAGCGACGTAACCATTACACCATCTGCTGGTCCCAACAGCCCCATTTTATAGCTAGAAAAGCTGAGTCAGGGAAGAAGGCAATTTATTACTATCACGCTATTCAGTAAAAATGGTATCTGAATTCAGTTCTGTTTCATTCGGTGCTGATGCTTCTACTGTTTAGAGGGAAGGAATTCTCTTCTTTATATCTCACTAAAAATCTTTGGCAATGGGAACCAGCAGTTAGCGTAATGGCTATGTCGCTGGACTCCCACGTAGTCGACCGCGGTTCGCGTCTCGGACCCGATGGCTTACAACTCACGCCGGGCGCGTGTGCGTGCGTGCCCAAGATCCCGAGAGGAGAATGGAGGAGAAGGGATTGCGGCGTGACCATCCCCCCTGGGGGGTGATTTCTCGCTTTCTGTCTCTATGTCTCTCTCTGTCTGTCTGGCGAGCGCACGCGCCCTATAGCGAAAAAACCTCTCCAAAAAAAAAAAAATCTTTGGCAATAGGCAGACTAATAAGAGACAAGGCAATATATACAAATTCTATTTATTTCTAGTATGCATCTGTATACAGGAGCCACATTTTTAAATATGAACTCAGGGGCCAGCAGGAGGCCTGTTGGTTAAGGCACTGGACTCCCACATGGCTGACTGCTGTTCGAGCCCCAGATGTGGTGACTTGAAAAATCACACTAGGCACATGTGTCAGTGTGTGTGCTCAAAATCCCAGGAGGAGAATGGAGGAGAAGGGATTGTGGCATGGCAAACACTCCTGGGGAATGATTTCTCACTTTCTCTCTCACTGTCTCTCTCTCTCTCTCTCTCTGTCTCTATCTCTAGCAAGCACATACACCCTATGGCAAAAATCTAAATAAATAAGTAACATTAACTCAAAGAGAGGCCAAATGACTGAGATTTATATATCCCCCCATAGGGTAGAGGAAAAATTGGGGGGGTTCCAGAAAATTGTAGAGTAAATTATTTTTGAAGAGAAAGATGGGTTTATTGCTCAGACAACCATGAGTAAATGATTTTCTTTGGAAGTTAAACAGGCCTAGGAAATTATCAATAGGTCATGACATAATCTGTCCAGATGTGTTGACATTCCTCAGTCTTTTTTCCTGAGATATTAGTTTAGCTAATAAAATCACAAGGGGCCCGCCCCATAGTTTAGCAGTTAAAGGATCCACATCCTACATGACCATGATTCGAAGCCCAGCCCTGATGGCTTGAAAACACTCAGGGTGCATGAGCACATGGGTGCCCAAAATTCTGAAGAGATGGAGAAATGGAGGGAAAACGATTGAAGCATGACTACGCCTCATTGGGAGTGCACTCTCCTCTGACCAACTGACTCTCTCTGATCTCTCTCTCTCTCTCTCTCTCTCTCTCTCTCTGGCAAGTGCATGCATCCTCTGGCAATTAAAAATAATTTTAATCACGCTTCAGAGAGGGGTCAAAGGCAATTGTTTTTCCCTTTGGTGGGTCCAATATTAAAGCAAATAATGTACTATCAGGGTAAAATCTGTCCCTGCACTTCGGTAGAAAAAAGATTAGGGATTTTGGAGAGGAAGGGACAGAAGAAAGGTCAGAGAGAGTGAACGAGCTTGGTTCAAAGCTGTTTCTTTCATTCGTTATGTCAAAGTGCAGGTCTTTGGGGTGTCATTTTCTGAGCCCCAATAAAGTCACAACTCTCTATGGCTCTCTCAACTGGCACGTCTGAGGCTGGAGTGAGCAAAGTACCAGTGCTTGGCTTCAGTGGACTGAATGTGTGACAAGTCCCCTCGTTGTCTTAGGTTCCTCTGTCCACTATCAAATTGCCTTCCAGGCCCCTGTTACTCGGGGAGGTGTACAGCACCATCGGCATCACTGGGGAGCTTATTAGAAATGAAGACTCTCAGACACCATTCCACGCCTCTTGAATCAGAACCTGCATTGCAACAAGAAGCCTAGGTGATTCACCTGCGCGTTACAATTTGAGAACTGCTGCTTTAAAAATGCCACCCTGCTCCATTCCCTACCTAGGTTGCTATGGAAACCACCATCCCTTGCTCCCAGTGTCTAGGCTCTTCACCCAAAGCAGAAGGCTTTCTCTGTCAGGCACTCATGGGAGCCTAGGAACTCAAGAGGCGAAGAGTTATCTCAAAGACACTTTATTCATCAAAATAACGCTGTGTGGATGTGTGAGCCTCGAGGCTGTCTAAGCCGGTCCTCTGCGACAGCAGAGCCATGGTATGTTGGGACATGTTTAACAACAAGCTCATGGTGAAGCCCCGATCTATAGCATTTGCCAAGTTCCGTGGAGTAAATACTCCCATCAGGGCCAATTCCAAGTGACCCAGGTTATGTCACCAAGCGTGGAGCTGAGAAGGGACACATGCCATTGGCTCACGAACAGGTACCCCCAGCTCTAGCACCCCACTGAGCCAGAGTTTAATTTTCTTCTGTCACAGTCCCTCATATGAGAGGGAAAGCCTCTCATCACTTCAGCTAATGAGGGCATAATGTGTCATTGTTGGGTTCCACAACCATTTAAATTGATCCATTTCTAATTAGATTTGGAAAATGGAAAATGACTCGCCAAATACACAGCGCAACAGCCCATCAGGCTGCAAAACTGTCTGTGGTGGCTGTTCTCTGGGAAAAGAGAGGAGACTGTAGTTTGCAACAGAGAAATGTTGGGAAGCTCCAACTCAGCCTCATGAATGAGATCGTTCTAACAGCTTCTAGGTGCAAGGAGAAAGGGGTTCAGGCAAAGCTCCTGCAATCTGCTTGCCCTAACCCCTCAGTGTCTCCTCAGTGTCCATTCTTGTTCCTTTCTCATCAGGGCTGAGACAGGGCAGCCACGTGGTTCTAAGCTGGGAAGACAGACAGGTTCAACGGGAAATCCATGAAGGAGCTAGACTGACAGAGGAAAGGAAAGAGCGTGGGTGGTGGAAAACTGGAAGGAAATGTGTAGAGAAAAGAAACAAAAATTTCTTGAAAAGCATTGAGAAAATTTGTTTGGCTGGAGGAGAAAGCTGTTAATAATGTTCGTCATTCTTAGATAACACTCAGGGAGCACTCGCTGTGTACCAGGCTCTGTGCTAAGCATTTTAAGTCTATTAACTATCTCCTTAACTCCTCACAGAAATCCTATATTGTTATTATTATCATCATCACCATCTCCATTTTACAGGAGAGGAAACTATGGTTTTAAAAGCCTAAAACAGGGACCAGCAGATGGTTACATCACTGGATTCACACATAGTTGACCACTGCTCGAGTCCTTGACATGATGGTTTAAAACACACCAGGCACATATGCATGCATGCCCAAAATCCCAAGAGGAGAATGGAGGAGAAGGGATTGAGGCATGGCCATCCCCCGAGGGGTAATTTCTCACTTTCTGTCTCTCCATTTCTCCACAGCAAGTACACGTGTCTTACAACAAAAATCTCTCTTTAAAAAAAAAAAAAAAAAAAAAAGCCTAAGACATTGAGTCAGCATGTGGCATGGTGGCTAGGAAGCTAGACTCCCACATGGCTGATCACGGGTCAAGTCCCAGACCAGGTGGCTTGCTTTCTCACTTTTCTTCTCTCTTTCTCTGTCTCTCTCTGGTGAGCACATGTTCCCTATAGCAAATTTAAAAAGAAAAATTTAAATTAAAATAAAGCCTAAGACATGGGGCTAGCAGATGTCATGGTAGTGAAGGCACTGGACTCCCACATGGCAGATAGCAGTTCAAGTCCTAGACCCGACGGTTTGACACTCATACCAGATGTATGTGCACAAGTGCCCAAGATCCCAAGAGAAGAATGGCAGAGAGGGGATTATAGCGTGGACATCCCTCTGGGGCAGGGGGGTAGTTGCTCACTTTCCCTCTCTCTGTCTCTTTCCAGTGAACACACATGGCCTATGGCAAAAATCTAATAAATAAATAAATAAAGATTAAAATTAAAACAGAAAGCATAAGACATTTGCTCAAGGTGAGGCAGATTCCAACCCAGATCTACCAGATATTAAAGCCTACACTCTAAGCGCTACAGTACTGCCTCTGACTCTGTGGGAATGGTGTCAATATGGCTAGAGAAAGTTATCACTCTCTCAGAAATGACTCCAAGGCCAAGAGACAGAGGAATAAAGACAGATTCCTAAAGTTGTATATTTCAAACTCTTTTTTTTTTTGTTTTTGTTTTTGTTTTTTTTTTGAGGGAGAGAGATTTTTGCTATAGGGCATATGTGCTCACCAGAGAGTCAGAAAGTGAGAAATCGTCCCCCGGCAGGGTGGCCATACCACAATCCCTTCTTCATTGTTATTCTCTTAGGATTTGGGGTACACACACCTGGTGTGAGTTTCAAGCTACCAGGTCTGGGATTCCAACTGCGGTAGGCCACATGGAAGTCCAGCGAGTAACCATTACACCATCTGCTGGTCCCTCAAGGTTTTTGTTAAAAGGGCATCCTGGCTTATCAGGACCCATAGCTCAGCAGTGAAGCCCTGTTCATAAGGGTTGGATCCCACATGACTGACCACAGTTTGAATCTCAGCCCCCAGAGGCCTCAAAAATATGCTGGATATGTGCCCATGTGTGCCAAAATCCTGCCGGGATGGAGAAAGGGAGGTAAAGGAATTGTAGCATGACCACGCCCCACTGGAGGAGTCTCTCTCTCTCTCTCTCCCCCTCACCCCCTCCCTCCCTCTCTCTGTCTCTCCCTCTCTCATGAACACATGCCCTATGACAATTTAAAGTGGGGAAGGGGAACATCCTTATCAAAGAAATTGGAACCACTGGCCTGAAGAAAACTCAGAGGTGGAGACTGGTTATGATTCTCAACTTCAAATATCGAATGGGTGACCATAAGTTAGATTTCTTGCCATTACTCCAAGGTAGAGAACTAAGAGCAGGGGTAATGTCTGTGAGAAGGCTCTCTGTATAGGAGCTCTCCAGTGAAAAGGGAAAAAACCCTAAGAATCAGAGCTGTCCAAAGATCTGGCTCCCACCCACTCTCCCCCCACCTCTCCCTTCATTCTCTCCGTGGCGGCCCATCCTTCCTTCCCTCTGCTGCATGGCTTACTTCTGAGCCGGACAGCTCTCCCTCAAACACTCTCCCTGACTCCTCACAGGCCCCATTCACATATTCACTCAACAACGATGTATTGTTCCATCCCTGTCCTGGGTGCTTGGGACCACAGAAGGGAACAAAAATCCTTACCCTCATGGAACTTGAATTCCAGTCAAAGATAATCATTTCAAACAACGAAATGAGTACATAACATAGTATGTCAGGTAAGTGCTATGGAGGAAAAAAAGAAAAAGTCAAAGAAAGAAAAGAGGACTGGGATTTCCAGGACAGGAGGTGCAGGTGGTCTCAGGCAAGTTGTCATTTTAAGTCAGGCGGGCCTGGCAATAGAGGACCTCATTGAGAAGTTGATAATTAAGCCAGAGAATATCTGGGGGAAAGCGTTGCAGGCAGGGAGCAGAGCTAGAGCAAAGGCCCTGAGGTAGGTGCTCCCTGGAAGGTTCAAAGAACACCAAGGAGGCCAACGTGGCTGGACTGCAGGGAGCGAGATCGGGTGAATGTAGAGAAGGGATGAGAGAGGCAACAGGGGCACCTCGGGCTTTGTGTTAAATGGTGCCTCCTAGGAGAGGCCTTTGTGAACCCCCCAAACCTAAGTGTCCCTTCCTGAGCCCCCTTATTCTCCCTCATAGCACTCCTGTCTTTCATAACATCATGTTGTCAGTATTTTGCTCGTGCATTTAATTGTTTGCTATCTGTACCCCCAGTAGACTGTAGGAGCCCCAGGGCAGGGACCAGGTCTAGTTCAGAAACCTCCCGGCAGCAGCACCTCACGCAGTACCCGGAACACACTCAGTTAATATTTGTGATCCAAATGAATGACTGCTGAAATAAGGTGCCTCCGGGGAAGTGCCTGTCTGGATTCAAAGGCCACTGAGACAAAGGTTTGGTACTCACATGGTGGGGATTCGATCACCACAGTGTGCAGCTAGAGAAGCAAACCCTAAATCCTTTTCCCACCCTGACAGTTGGTAATTCCCTGCCATTCCTGAAATAAAGCCCTGAGTTTATTTGTTCTGTTGCGAAATGCAAACATTCTGCTCCGTGGCTCTGAGGCAGAGCAGCTTCCCCTTGTCCTTCTGTTTTCGGAGGTCCTACCTTCCATTTAAAATCTTCCCTCAGGCTTTCTGTTGTCTGTGCCCCCTCAGGGCTGAACTGTGCTCTGTCTGCAGATCACAAATCCTACGTTTTCCCACTTGATGCTGCCCCTTGGCTGATAGGAGAACAACCAGGTAATAATTCCTGTCGTTTTAATGAAGCTAGGTTTTCTCAACTCTTCTCCCCTCCACCTGCCTTGTCATGTCCTTGCATAGCTGGTTAGCTGTGGAAGGCCAGGGCCTAGTGTGTACATACAAATCTGGACAGAGACCAAGAAAGCATCTTAAGTTTCATTTGGGGAAACATGCACCAAAAAAAAAAAAAAAAAAAAAATAGCAGAGAGCAAATTTTGGTCCCTGTTCCTTAGCCAGATCTTGACGGTATGTAATTTCTCTGGGTCTCAGCTTCTTTGGCATAAGTTGGAGATAATAACTAATGAGGGTAGCATTCTAACAACTCGAGAAGACCATCACACTCTGAAGACTTCCAGGCATTCTTCAAACCTGAATTTTTTATTATAATCTAATGACATAGATTTCTTATTATTGCCTCTTTTTTGAGAGAGAGTTTGGTTTTGTTCGTTTGTTTGTTTGTTGTTGTTTTGCTATAGGGCATGTGTGCTTGCCGTAGAGACAGAGAGGGAGAGAGAAATCACCCCCCAGGGGGATAGTCACATCGCAATCCCTTCTCCTTCATTCTCCTCTTGGGATTTTGGGTATACAGGCACATACACCCAGTGTGAGTTTCAAGCTGCCGGGTCCAATACTCAAACTGCAGCCAGCACTTGGGAGTTCAGAGTCTTAATCACTATGCCACCTGCTGGTTCCATCTTTTTATCACCTCTAAAGATTTGCAAACACTAGCCCCAGACTTTCCAAACTCACTAGAAAACCTTCTCCAGGTACTTATTCATAGTTTCTTAAACACACAAGTTCTTGCTTACCTCAAGACTTCTTTCCTCTGCTAGGAGTACTTTTCCCTTGTAATATTTACCGTGTTTGGACTTCCTTTTAGTTCTCTGCTTCAACGCTGCCTTCTGCTATGGTCTGAATGTTGGCATCCCTTCAAAATTCCTATGTTGGAATATAATACCCATTGTGATGGTAATAAGCGGTGGAGTCTTTGGGAAGTGATCCAGTCATGGGAACTCCACCCTAAGGAATGGGATCAGTGCCCATAGAGAAGAAGTTTATGTGAGCCCTCTTCCCACTTCTGCTAAGTCAGGTTGCAGCAAAGGGTCTTCATCCTTAAAGCAGAGAGCAAGTCCTCACCAGACACCACATCTGCCAGCGCCTTAATCTTGGGACTCCCAAGGTTCCACGATGGTGAACCGCAAATCTTTGCTGTTTATAAATTACCCAGTTAAAGGTATTTTATTATAGCAGCCTAAACAGACTGAGACAACAACTTTTTTTTAATTGTCAGAGGGCACATGTACTCACTAAAGAGACAGAGAGAGAGAGATCACCCCCACACTGAGATTCCACTAGTCATGCCACAGTCTTTTATTTTTTTCTCTTCATTTCTCCAACCTGTCAGAATTTGAAGCACACAAACACACACTGTCCTGTGGGAGCCCCAAATCTGAGAGGGCTTACCCAGGATGTTTAGTGATCCCCAAGAACATACCCAGAGGTACAGCAGAAGATATGTTTTTAGGGACCAGCAGATGCCACAGCTGTTATATCACTGGATTCTCACATGGTCAACTGGTTCAAGTCCCGAATCCGATGGCTTGAAACTCATGTCAGTCACATGTCTACATGTGCCCAAGATCCCAGGAGGAGAATAGAGAAGGGATTGTTGTATGGACATCCCTTTGGGGGGTGATTTCTCGCTTTCTGTCTCTCTATCTCTCTCTGTCTCTCCAATGAGTGGACGTAGCCTATCGCAAAAATCTCTCTTTTAAGAAAAGAATTATTTTATTTATCATTATTATTACTTCTAATTCGCTATAGAAAATGTGTGCTCACCAGAGAGAGACAGAGACAGAGAAAAAGTGAGAAAGCAAACCACCAGATCCAGGACTCTCAAAGCACAGTCAGCCAGTGAGAGTTCGGTGCTTTAACCACCACACCACCTGCTAGCCCCTCACACTCAGATCTTGATAGCTCTTATAATGTCTCTGCACTCCTTCCAGTCCCTTGCCTGTCGACCTCAGTGAATGGAGGGTTATGCCTCCCTCCCTCATCATCCCATGGCCCAGCACAGTACATGTGGCCCCGACAATGATTCAGCATATATTTGTTGCATACATGAATAGATTCACTTAATACAGCAGATATTTAAAGCAATACGAAGACCCAACAAAAGGGAAAGTTAAGAAACTTAAAGTACATGGACTTAATAAAATGCTCTAGAGACATTTAAAGTCATCATTGAAAAGACTATGGAATAGCGTAGAAAAATATTTAGGAGGAGACCAGCAGTTGGCGTAATGGCTATGTCGCTGGACTCCCATGTAGTTGACCACGGTTCAAGTCCCAGACCTGGTGGCTTAAACTCACTCGGGGCACATGTGTGTGCGTGCCCAAGATCCCAAGAGAAGAATGGAGCAGAAGGGACTGTAGCATGACCATCCTCCCTGGGGGGGTGATTTCTCACTTTCTGTCTGTCTTGTGAGTGCGCATGCCCTATAGGGAAAAAAAAAAAAAAAAAACCTCTAAAAAAATTATATATATATATACACACACACACACACACACATACACACACACACACACACACACACATACATATTTAGAAGATATCATTAGGTTAGAAAAGGCTATTTACACATGGATTGCAACTATGTAAAATATACACTGTCATATGACCAGACACTAAAAGTAAACATTCATAAATAGTTAAAACAATTTGCGAGGGTGATGAGATGATAGCTGTTTTTAGTGGGTTTTTTTCTCATTTATTTCTCCTTTCATTGCCATAATACCGCTTGTGCAATGATTATAGTTTATTTTTCATCCCTTAGCTAGGCACACTGTTGAACTGCCCCAAAAAAGAAATCAAACATCTGCTCACAGCTGTATGTGGAACAAACTCTTGTTGCACATTCCCAGAACCAGCTGGGACATGGTGAAGGGCAGCCAGATGCAGCACAGCATCTTAAATTTGTCCCCGTAGTAATTACATGCCAAGACAGAGACTGCACCTAAAATACTTGGAAGGAAGTGCTTCCCATAAAGGAAATCAGGGGACGGGTGGCTACCCATTAAAAAGGAGAATGACTGCTGGGCGCCAAGTAACGCAGACACCCACGACCTCAGTGAGGACTTAGAACTTACAAGCGCACGGCTTTTTTCTGGGGAGTGGTGTGTGTGTTTTGTTTTGTTGCCATAGGGTGCTCTGTGTGCTCACCAGAGAGAGACAGTGGGAGGGAAAGTGAAAGATCACAGCCCCCCTCTTCCTGGGGGATGGTCACTCCACAATCCCTTCTCTTCCATTCTCCTCCTGGGATCTCGGGCATGCGCACACACATGCCCAGCATGATTCTCAAGCCAACGTGTCTAGGGCTCAGACTAAGTTCAGCTGTGTGTGAGTCCAGCGCCGTTACCGCTACGGCACCTGCTGGCTCCACTTTTCTCTGTTTCTCAGGTCATTTCATGTACATGATCTCATTCAAACCTCAAAACCGCTCTCTGGGAGGTGGTTGGTTATCGTACACATAGAGCAAAATACAGAACTGACAGAGGTTATCGTCTGTTTCCTCACCTCGCAGGCTGGTGATGTGTCCATGAAGGGTACCTAGGAGTGGAACGATGATTCCTAGCAAGAAAACTACACCACAAGTTTCCTTAGTCTGAAACCTGGGGGACATTACGTTAAGTGAAATAGACCAGGCACAGAAAGAGAAATCCACCACGTCCTCTCTCACATGTGAAAGTCGAAACAGATGGCCTCATAGAGGTAGAGGATAAAGAATGATCCCTAGAGGCTGAAAACGAGGGGGGTAAGGGAGAAAACTGAAGGACGCTGACTGGCAGAAACAGTATTGCAGCTAGATAGGAGGCACAATTTCTCACGTTGCCAGCTACAGTGGGGAGACCACATAGATGACGCCAATCTGCTGTATATTTGAAGGTAACAAAAGGGAGACTTTTGACCATTCCCAACACAAATAACCACAAAGATGGATGCTAACTATCCTGAATGCATCATTACACACTGTACTCTCATATGGTAAAATCAAATTATACACTCAGATGGACGATGATTATTTTTTAAGGTTTCCTTAGCTAGATATTAGAGATGGACTCCTTTAGTATACAGCAATATAAAGGCTGACCTACCAAGGTACCTAAGCTGCCTTCATGAAGTTCGACAGGGGGTTCCACAGTTCTCAGGCTTCTCCCCATCATGACACAGATGGTAGGTGCCACTCACAGGTGTGACACTTCTGTGGGAATTCTCAGGGTCCCACACAGTCCCGAGCCCCTAGCCAGGAAAGTTAGGGGCTTTCCTCACCTGGCCAGGAAAGCACCCTTCGGTACAAGTAGCCCAGAAAGCAAATGAGTAAACCACTGAAATACTGTGATATTTCCACAATCATCAGTGCAACATGCAGTTTTGCAGAGACTGAGAGCATGGTGTTTAATGATAGATAGAATACGGCTTCCAATTTTGGTGCTAAGTCTTTCTAGCTACGTGAGCTTGAGCACGTTTATTTACCTCACGAAGCCTCAGTGTTTTCACTCTGTAAAATGGGAATAACACCTCTTGCATAGGGTGATGACTAGAAAAGATATTACCTACAAAACTCTTTGCAACAGACTTGGAACATAGCATGTATTCAGTAAGTGCTAGCTAGAATTGCTGTTAGAATTTACTGGTGGGGCCAGATGGTGGTGTGGTGGGAATGAAACTGGACCCACATGGGAAAAGTCCTGAGTTCGTATCCTGGGACCTCTGTGCACATGCCGGGTACATACACAGGTGCCTGTGGTCTAAGTCTGCTGAGACTGGGGTGGGTTACAGCATGAAGACCCAGTTGGGGGCATCTAGTTCTTTTTCTTTCTCTCTCTCTCTTTCTCAGAAGAAATGAATAAACTTTTAAAGAATATTTTAAATTACTTGAAAAATTCTATCAAAGTGACCACAACACACTAGACAAACTTGGGCTTAGAGTGACCTTGTTCCAAAAGTCTTGCCCACAAGGAGTAGGGAGTAGGTCATTTGGTATAATAAAGTTCAGGAGGAAATCGGACCATTCTAATGGGAATCCGGCCAGAGCCAGTGGTGTTCCCTCATTGAGAACTAGACCCCACGGAGGGTGAGAAAGGAGAAAAGGTCAGTGAATCCATAAAGAGATGTAGGATGGACCGGAGGAGAGCGCTTGGCACAGCCAGCACACATTTATAAGAAAACCATCCCTACAAATCTCTTTGGAAGGCTTCTGGAAGGAGGAAGGGGTTGGCCTTGGAGTAGAGGTTAGATCCAGGTGGGAGAGAAAGGCTAGGGCAGAGCCAAGGATGCAAGAAAAGCAGGAACGTGGGGCTGGAGCAGAGTTTGTGCCAAAGAGCTGCAAGTCAAGGTCTCCTTGCCTTTTCTCCTTGCCTCTTCCATCCTCCTCTGACCTTCCCAAAATAACCCAGCCCTTTGGCTAAGTTATCAGGGTGTTCCAAGTTGGTTCTGCTTGCAGTGTTTCCCCCTGCTAGCTAATTAAACGCAGGGCATTTAATTGAATCATGCAAAGCCTATCGCTGATGTCTCTACACCCGGAGGGGAAAGGTTGAGGGTGATGAAAATCAAGCGTGCCTCACTAGAAGCGTGCCAGCTAGAATGCTGTAGGTATTTTCAGACCTCAGCATAAAAAGCATGATATTCAAGGTAATATCATGTATAGATTAGAGTAACCTCCCAAACAAGAAAAGAGAAGATATCCCTTTTATACAACAACAGTTCGGTAAATTTTGTTTAGCTTGCGTAGGGTACAGTTAATTACAGTAATTTATCAAAGTGGCATAAGGTGGTTTTCACACACACACAGAGTATTTTCCCACAGTTGAAAATCTTTAGTTTTACATAAGCTGAAGCTAGTACTAATTGAATTTTCACTTGGGTAGATAAAATCTTTAACAACTCTGGAATAACTAAATGCTCTTTGCTCAATGATGTGGATCGAGATGATTTACAGCACCCATCACACAATCATGCTAATTTTGCTTTTATATGATTAATTAAAACAATATGTTCATTCTTCCTAAAGTGGAATTAGGGCACCCAAGGAGTTGGCTTTTATTACCAACGTCCCTATCCAGCCATAAAAGCAACTTTCACACATCTTCGAGAAAGCAGGAAGGACATGGAATCCTGAGAAAAGAGACTTTGTCAAGTTCAACTTTGCTCTTTAGAAGACGACAGAGGTGAGTTTGAAGGGCAGAGCTGAAAAGGACTTTAGAGGTAATCTTGTGAAAAATCTCCATTTTGCAGCTAAGAAAACAAAGGCTTAACGAAAGCAAGAAATTGTTCCCAACTTACAAGCCTCCATTTTTAGGCAAATATTTTATCATATCTACCACTGGTCTGGGAGTCAGTAAACCTGCATTTCAGATGGCAGACTTCACAAGCACTGAGCCTCTCTCTAGCTCACTTCCTTCTCCTGGAAAATTGGGATGATGGCACATCTGTCAATCTTCCAAAATAAGAAAGCTGTAGGAAATCCGGTGGCCGGAAAGATGAACAGAACATTGGCTTCAAGAAGACTAATAAAACAGTAGCCATAAAACCATATGGCTACCACTTGGATTGCTAGCAATATTTTCTTTTTATTTATTTCTTAAAATGTTTTATTTTTTGCTAGAGGGCATGTGTGCTTCTTGAAATCACCCCCTGGGGAAATGGCCAGGCCTCAATCCCTTCTCCTCCATTTTCCTCTGAGGATTTTGGGTGCATGCACTTGGCTTGAGTTTTAAACCACCAGGTCCAGGACTTGAACCACAGCTGACTATGTGGGAGTCCAGTGACATAACCATTACACCATCTGCTGGTCCCAACTCACAATATTTTCTGAGGACTTACTGCAAGCTCAACTCTGGGCTAAGTACAGAGGAGAAAAGGTTAAAGGTCTCAGAAAATGCTGCACCCCAGACTCTCCCAAATGGCTGAGGCATCAGCAGCATCCTTGCCAACGAAGGTGCTCCTAGCTCTCCCTGCCCTCTCTCATCTACATGTCTGAGCACACTGGCAGTTTCCACCCTGGCACACGCTCACCCCAAAGCTTCTGTGGGCCTGAAGTGATGGGTTGGTCTGACACTATGCTACTGTTTGTGTGCCAGTCAGCAAACCTGAATGCTTGGGAAGGGGCTGGGAGAACAGCTACATTTGCCATGCATCTGCCTGTATTTTCACCAGATCAGCAAATGCAAGACTTTCCAGATAAGAACAGGTCACTATGACCAAAAGCAGAAATGGTTAAACAGACTATGCAGGACAGTGAGAAATCCTGGTTCCTCCTTGTGCAGAGGACGGGTGTCAGGGTGAGGAACCCGCACTGTGGAAGCCAACTGCCTGGGTGGGAATCCCAGCTCACAAGCTAATAATACAAAGTGAAACTCATAGAAGCAGAGGAGGAGGAAGGGCCCCAGAAGCTGGGGGTGGCAGGGAGGATTGGGGAGCTGTTGGCCCAAGAATACAAAAGTTCATTTAGACAGGAGGAATATGTTTAAGAGATCTATGGCACCACAAGGTGATGATAATTAATGAAAATGCAATGTGTAATTGAGTACTTGAAAATCACTAAAAGAGTAAATTGTAAGTGTTCTCATCACACACACACACAAAAAAAAATGATATGCAGTAATGTATTAATATTAATGCATTTGATTTAGCTATTTTACAATATATACATATTTAGAAATATCACATTGTATACCATAAATACACACAATTTTTACTTGTTAACTAAAATTAACTCCATAAATTAATTAATTCCCAGAAGTCCCACAACAACAGCAAAGAATCCCAAGTCTCGGATGACAGATTTCAAGTTCAGTCACTGTGAGCAAGTCACCTGGACTTTTTTTTCTGGGTTTCAGTTTCTTCTTCTGTAAAATGGGGTTAATAATAATAGTTCTCTCTTAGGATTAATTGAAAAATCAAATGAAATAATGTGGGTAAACACTGAGCACTGTGTTTGGTACATGGTGCGTCATTTTCTCCATCATTTGTATTTCAATGAATTTTCTTTGGTGGGGAGAGGTTTTGCCTTAAGGCACATGCACTCATATGAGAGAGAGAGACAGACATAGTGAGAAGGAAGGGGGAGTGGAAGAGGGCCACTCTGCAATCCCTGCTCCTCCATTCTCCTCCTGGGATCTTGGGAATGCACGCACATGCACCCAGCGCGATTTTCAAGCCACCAGGTTCAGGACTTGAACTGCAGTCAGCCATGTGGGAGTCCAGTGTTGTAACCACTATGCCATCTTCTGGTCCCATAATTTGATCATTTTTAACTCTCAGGTTGGTCCACACGCTGAAGCCTGTCAAACTATGGATGCTACAAAGCTGAAGGATAAGTCTGGCCATGAGTGTGAGGTAGACAAAGCTTGTTTAAGCCACTCCTTCATCCCTAGCCCCCACTTCCTCTGCGATTTCCCAGCCCCTTCTGTCTCAGAGCCCTTGGGCCAGGTGCCTTACCACCCTCCATTCCTGAGAGTCCTCAGAGGGGTCCTCCTGTCCTCCAGCAGGAGAAGCGGAAGGCTGGAGACAGGAAGTCCCCACAGTTCATTCCTGGTGACAGATTTCTGGAGCCCATGGTCCCTGCACTTCTCCATGCTGCCTCCTCTTCTGCCCATTCTCTCAGGACCCTGCCCTCTGTCATGGGGGAGAACAGATGGCACCTCTCTTGGGTAAACATCCTGAACCCTGAGCAAAACTTAACCACTCTGAGGCTTCAACTCTTCTGGCCAGTCCCCAAAACAAGACCTTTTCAGTCAGAGCTCATGCCACCAGACTCAAATGCTTAGGTAGTTAAAGACAGAAACAATCTCAGCCACCTTCGCTGTGCAGGCAGGAAGACTGAGGCCCTGAGGGAGAGAAAGCACCATTTACTAAGCACCTCTGACATGCCTGCTTCTCTTGTGCACTTTTTCGGGTGATGGCATTTTATTTCAGGGCAGAAAGTGCATGTGACTTACCCAAGGTCACCCAGCTGAAAAGTGCTTGATGAAGACTCAGTCAGGACTCCTCCAGTTTACACACAAAAGCTCAGGCCTCCCCAAAGCTTTCTCCCCCACACTGATCAAGCTTAAGTGTCCAGTGTGAACTAAGTATTTTTCATGTACTGATTTATTTTATGTAACAGTTCAAACAACCCTCTTGGGGGGGGTGGGGACTCCTATCACCCCTTCTTTACACTTCCTTCGAAAACAAGGAAGCAGAGAGGTAAAGTCACTCGCCTGAATTCATGTAACCATCGAAGCCAAAGGCTGAGATTCCAAACAGAGGAGTCTGTCTCAGGACAGACTGCCACCTCTGTGCTTGACTGCCACCTCCAGGACATGCTGCCTTGCCTTGAATTTCTGTTAGGTCTGCAAGGTCATGGGACTCGAATGGAGCAATGGTCTCTATGCCAGTGAAAAACAAAATCAATTAGGAAGTGCCAAGTACAGGTGTCATGAGCATTCAGACTGATGGCGCGGACTTCAAATGGACCTTCAAGAGTTCTTGCTTCCCCCAAGGGTCACCGGCTCCAGCTCCACGGATGCCATTAGCATAACGACAACCCTGCTTGCTGCCTCAACCCCCAGGCCGCCAGCCCTGAGTGAGTGGCTGCCTCCTACGGCCTCGCCATCTTCATGCTCCACTGCAGAGTGCAGGCAGCCACGGCCATCAACCTCGGGAGTCTGAGAACCCACTCAGTACTCAGCCTGCCCTTGCCCTTGTGGCCAGCTCCCCAGAAAGACCTGTGGGTTTCTCCAAGTTCACCTGCCATTCAAAAAGGGGAAAAGCAATAAAACAAAGTAAAATTTAAAAATGGGAGACACGGCATAAAATAGCAAAAAAATATTTAAAAAATCAGAGTTTTGTCCAGCATAAAAACATTCATTCATCAAACATTCTTATTATCACAATGGCTCACCTTCCCAAACTCAGGACTAATAAGCACAGATTCTAGAATTACTCCCAAATAATCAAATGTTTCTTTTAGATTCTTTTAGATTCTTAAAAAGAAGAAGGAGGAGGAGGAGAAAGAGCGAGAGCGAGAGAGAGAGAGAGAGAGAGGAAAGGGAGGGAGGGAGGGAGGGAGGAAGGAAAAGTCACAGGCTTTTTGCAAAACAGAAGGAACTGTGTTTACTTCTATAAAGTAGCCACAACTTACTTTGTTCAGGGCCAGTCCCACGGCCTGGTGGTTAAGGGAAGCCAGATCCCACATGGAATTGGACCACAGTTCCAATTCCTCCAGAGACTTGGAAAATGCACCAGGTATGTATGCAATCATGCCCAAAATCCCAACAGAATGGAGAAATGGGAAAGAGATTGTGGCATGATCATGTCCTATTAAAGAGCATTTTCTCCCTCTCTCTGTCTCTCTAGAAGTGCACACACCCTCTGACAACTTGAAAAAGTATGTATTTGTTTTCATGTGTAGAAACAGGCTTGGGACTCAGACTGCTGGGCCTTATTCTGTTCCACCACTTGCTAAGTGTCTGACCTTGGGTAAGTTCCCTGGTTTGGCTCAATCTCTCTATCAAGTGGAAATGATTCTAACAGGGATACCAACACAGTGAGTATTACAAGGATTAAATGAGATTTGTATGTGAAGCTTTTGATCAATGGTGGTGGTTTTTTAGTACATTATTATTTATTCTTATTAACGAATAGATGTTATTTTAATGATAATTGTTTTGATTGGAAGAGACTGCAACTAGTTTGCATGAAAAAAAGAAAAGAAATATATTACCTTACGTATTTGGAAGCACATAGGTGACCATGGCCCCAGGCATATCGGGATCCAGGAACTCAAATAGTATTACAATCTGTCACTGCTCAACATTCCAGTTCTCATCTCTGCTTTGGTCTTGAGTTGTTCCTACTATCTCAGGCTCCTTGGGAACCAGAGATCAATTCTTTTTGTTTCATTCTGTTTAGTTTTGCTGCAATTTCCAGAGGGTGTCTGCACTTCTTTAAGAGAGACAGAGAGAGAGGGAGGGAGAGAAAGTGTCCCCTAATGGAGCAGGGTCACACCACAACTCCTCCTCCATTTCTTCATCCTGTCAGGATTTTGGACACACACGCCATGGCATGCTTTTGAAACAGGTAGGGATTCGAACCACCACCAACAATATGGGGTTTGACTCCCTTAAGGTTCAGGGAGCGAGAAAGACCTACCACCTCCACTTTTCATTAAAAAAAAAAAAAAAAAAAAAAAAAAAAAAAAAAAAAAAAACCTCCCTTTTCTAACAGGGAAGTGAAACTAATTGGTGACTCCAGGGAAAATACACGGAGGAGGAGAAAAGTTCTCTGCAGGAGAACAGGAAGGCCGAAGTAAATGATACTGAGCCCCAGAACCGTAGATGCTCTTCACGCCTGCTGTTACTATGTGAACCAGCCGTCATGAAGCCTCCCGAGAGCCGTATACTGTAACAATCTCTAATCATCCATAGTATTCGAGACACACACACAGTACAGAACAGAGTTGACCCATATTACAACAGAACTTGTGTACGCTTGGCAAACAGAGGTGAATTTCACACTGAAGTCTGTCCTCCACGGTGCCCAGGACAGGACAGGTATTCTAAGAAAGTGACTGATAACTTTGCTCTGGGATTCAATTGTGTTGGGCTATGCTTCAGTTAAAAATGAGCTAATTAGGGACCAGCAGTTGGCATAATGGCTATGTCACTGGACTCCCATGTAGTCAACCACGGTTCGAGTCCTGGACCCTGTGGCTTAAAACTCATGCTGAGCGTGTGTGCGTGTGTGCCCAAGATCCCAAGAGGAGAATGGAGGAGAAGGGATTGCGGCATGGCCATTCCACCCTCACCGGGGGTGATTTCTCGCTTTCTGTCTGTCTCTCCCTCTCTTTCTGGCGAGCACAAGTGCCCTATAGCGGGGCAAAAAAAAGCACTCCCCCCAAAAAGATAAATTAGTTCATTAATTTAAAAAACTTCAGGGCTATTTTAACCCCTAAAACAAGTATTTTATGTTAGACAATGGTCTGAACAGAAGATCGAGGGGACCGCCAGGGTGGAAGGTGTAGTGCTCCCTAGGCTGGCTCCTACCGTGTTTCGGTGTCCTGTCACAGGCTTGTCTCTCTTCTCTACTCCTCAGTACTCACCTTCCCACCCGTGTACCCAGAGGCTCCCGTCTTCATTCACAGCCAGCATCTCCTGTGCTCAGACATATCCTGAGTTTTGCCATCAAAGAGACCAAGTTCACCCTGGCAATGCCTTTGGCTAGCTGCGTGGCCTTGAGTGAGTTACGAAGCCTCATGTTTTGTCTCTTCAAATGTAAAAATGCAGATAATAACTACTTTCCACGGTGGGAGGAGGGAATAGAATTCAATTTTAAAATGCTTGTGAAAAGTTCTTGCTTTCACAGAAAAAAGAAAAAAAAAGAAAAAGAAATATTTTGTCACTTGTATGAAGTTCCCCACTGGTACGGGTGGGTCTCTAGGGTAACTGCCCTCCGAGAGATGCTCAGAGACCCGGGTCAGTGGAGGCTCCGTCACCTTGCAGACAGGTCTGTTGCATGGGGCTCCTCTGTCAGAGTGCAGAAGAGCTCCAAGGCCCCTCTCACCCTGCTCACAGCCCATTGGCTAGAGCCGCTGGCCAGGCCCGCCCAACTGCAGAGAATTGGGAAGTGTTCTCTCTCCATTGGCCCAAAAGGAGAGGGGAATCAGACATGTGTGCGCACTAGCCATCTCCACTGAAATCAATGATAACTATCTCCTATGTAAATGATACTCCAATTTTTAAATATCAAAAAGGTTTAAAGAAAATAGCCTAAAAACTCTTAATACTGGCTTTTCTACTACTCTGTCATTGAACACTATTCCCCAGCTAGAATTATAAACATTTCTGACTAAACCCATATTACAGCCCAGCAGAGACTAATTCCATTTGTAAGTTCAAAGTTTATTTATTTTGCACGCTCCACTATTAGACAGAAATGACCTTCAAAATCCAATTGAGCTTACAATCTTACTAGAGGGCAATTGACGGTTCTTTGCCAAAACCTTTTAAAAAATATGCCTACTCTTTGACCCAGTAATTCCACTTCTGTGATTTAACCCGAGGAAAAACGCATGGATCTACACACAGATTTAGCTACAGGGAAGTCCCTCACAGCCCATTTGTAACAGAGAAAAGAAAGAATTAACCCAAATGCCGGCAAGAGTTTGTTGGTTAAGGCAATTAAAGAGTAGCCTCAGACTGAAATAATATGTAGCCATTAATAATCACATCGTGGAGACCAGCAGTTGGCGTAATGGCTATATCGCTGGACTCCCATGTAGTCGACCGTGGTTCAAGTCCTGGACCTGGTGGCTTAAACTCACGCCGGGTGCGTGTGCATGCGTGGCCAAGATCCCAAGAAGAGAATGAAAGAGAAGGGATTGTGGCATGGCCATCCCCACTGGGGAGTGATTTCTCACTTTCTGTCTCTCTATCTCTGTCTTCCTGGCGAGCACACATGCCCTATACCAAAAACTTCTCAAAAAAAATAATAATCACATCGTGAAGGTACAGTTATTAATGTAAAGAGGGGTTTGTGGTACACTAAGTGCAGGAGAAACAATGGTGTGTATTCCACATATGCCTGAGAAAGATTCTAGAAGAAACTGTCTCCAGGAATTAATAACGGCTGCTTCTGTGTGAGTGAGATTATGGGTGTCTTTATTTTCTCCTTTTTGCTCGACTATCATTTTCTGCTATTATGAGTATTGCTGTTGGAATAGAAAAAACAAGGTAGTTTAAATGATAAATAAATAATCTCCTTGGGCCTATCACACATTCATTGCTCATAATGGAGCTTTTACCTGAGAAATTGACTGCAGGCGATTAGATTGTTTTTAGTGTTTACTGTTCACAGTTAACTACAGATGACAGGAATAGCAGGAGCATTTGATAGCAGTCCCCTTTACAAGCCCTTTCTTGGTCACAAGCCCCCAAGAACTGTAACGGAAGGTGGCTCAGGCCCTGCTACCCACATTGTGCAATAAGGCTCAAAGCTACTAAGTGATCTGCCGGAGGATGGAGACTGTGAGAATCCAGGACTCTTCCAGGCCACTATCTGTCCAACTCCACAATACACCATGGGGCTCTGGGGTGCCTCTCTCCCGTGCTCTCCGTCACACACTCACAGAAAAGAAATAAATGAACTTTAAAAAAAAAAAATGTGTAGATATTACCAAGGAAGGCAATACAGTATAGAGTTCCATGGGTCAGCACTTAAGCCAGCCTGCCTGGCTTTTTGAATCCTGACTGCCTCACTTACAAGCCATGGAACCTGGGGCAATTTTCTTGGCAGTAAAGTGGGGATAGTGATAGTGTCTACCTCCAGAGACTGGGTTGCACAACGTGCTCTTCCTCCCCCAGTCCTCCACCCAGGCAAGAGTATAAGCACACACACACACACACACACACACACAGAGCATACAAGTTGACCTGGGAACCGAACCCTGATCTTCCATATAGTCTCCACATTGCAGAGCATTGCACCAAGGCTGTTGTTCCCCCTTAACGTGGCTGGGCCCACATCTGAGTACTCAGGATAAACCAAGCAAGCACAGTTGTAAATGCTAACTCATTTAATCCTCACAACAATCTTATTAAGTAGACACTATTATTATTCTTTTCTTTTTTTAAGAATTATTTATTTTAGGTACCAGCAGATAGCATAATAGTTACATCAGTGGACACCCATGTGGTCAACTGCTGTTCAAGTCCCAGACCCCGTGGCTTAAAACTCACACCGGGCACATGTGCGTGTGTGCCCAAAATCCTGAAGAAGACAGGAGGAGAAGGAATCATGGCATGACCATGCCCCCTGGAGGGTAATTTCTTGCTTTCTGTCTCTCTCTGTCTCACCAGCAAGTACACAAGCCCTATAGCAAAAATCTCTCTAAAAATTTTTTTCAAGAATTATTTATTTGTAATTATTATCACTATTATCAATTTGACCAGAAAGAGAGGGGGAGAGTGAGAAAGCAAGCCTCCTGGTCTAGGACTCGAACCACAGTCTGCCGTGTAGGAGACCAGTGCTTTAACCATTGTGCCATTTGCCGGCCCCACAACTGTTATCCTTATTGTACAGATGGCAAAACAGTCACAGAGCATTTAGGAAGGATAGCGCAAGAAGAAGAACCATGAAGGTACAGCAGTCATCCATGAAGAACTGAGAGTCTGTCAGCACGTGGTGAATGAAGGAGATCCCCACTGCACAATCCTGATCCACTCAGGAATCTCAAAGAACATGAAAATTCAGAGTGCAAGGGAAAGAGAGAATTACAAGATCTCGGTGTGGCAGGAGGCCTGGGGTACTCATAATGCTCATCATCAAATGCCGTCTGGCGGAGCTGCCCTGTCTGGCCACCTGTGCATGAGACCATGGAACTAACTCCACCCAATGAGTTAGGGGAGGACACGACATATGTCACTTCTAGGTCACTTGCTCACCAAGTGGAAAACCTCCCAATGTTCCTGCCCTCTACCACAGAAATCTGCAGCAGCAGAGATAGCAGCTAATTATGGGGGGACCAGAGTAACTCCATGCTGGAGCTAATCTACCATCCTGGCCAGCCTACAACCATGTCCTCACACGCTGTGACATGTAGCCTAAGTTGCTGTGGTAGATTATCCCTGCTATCCTTACTCAGGGGAGGGGAGAGTTGACACCCATAACCCTCTGCACATTCTTGCAGGGCCTCGCCGTACACTCCCTACTGCAACCCCTCCCTTACACATTGGATAGGCATGCACTTTGGGGTGAGTACAGAGCACTACCTACCGTCTCCTAGATACCTAAGGCATCACCTCTGTCTGTAGTCTGTAAATTCCCTGGATAAACCCTTTCCCTCTCTCTCTCTCTCCCTGTAGAGAGATTGTTCTCTATAGGGAGCATACACTCACCAGAAAGACACAAAGCCAGAAATCACCCCTCAGAGGGGATGGCCACACCACAATCCCTTTTCTCCATTCTCTTCTTGGGATTTGGGGCATGCATGTACATGCACCCAGTGTGAGTTTCAAGCCTCCAGTTCCAGGACTCAAACCACAGCCGATCATGTGGGAGTCCAGCGACGTAACCATTATGGCTTCTGCTGCTCCCCTCTTTTTTAATTGCCAGAGAGCATGTGCACTTGCCAGAGAGAGGAAGGGAGCGAGGAAACATCGCTCCACGTAGTCACACCACGTTCCTTTTTCCTCCATCTCATCTAGAGGGCAGACACACATGTACACACACACACAGCCAGCGTATGTACTGAGTCACTGGGCTGGGATTCAAACCATGGTCCACCGTGTGAGGTCCAGCTCCCTGTGCACAGTGCTTAACCACTGCACTACAGGGCTGGCCTTTCTCTTGTTAAACTGGTCCGACAAACTGGATTTGTTTGCCTCATTCTTTGGTCTCATGGCTCCTTGAAGCTTTGAAGGTCATTTCGCCTTGCAGCCTCACTTTCAAACACTGCTCCATGGACCCGAGTCTCAGAGCAAGAAGACATGGACATGAACCCTCAGCAGACTCACAGTACACACCGGGCTATGAGTGAGAAACAAGCCTTGACGATATGAAGTCACTGCGATGGCTATGCTGTTGGATACCAAGCCTTAAACGTGACCTGGATGAAGAAACACCAAACTAGAAAGGAAAGAGACCTGCCCATCGTCATGGAGCTGGCTGCCTGGAGGCTCCAGGGGCAAGAATCCAAGTCTCCAGCATCCCACCCAGTCATCTGCCTTTCTCCCTCGGCGAGCATTTTACACTGTGTAACTCACTGCCCTTCTAACCACTGCATCTTCTGCCCCTGGAAATGAACGCGGAGCTGAACTAAGCTGATCATCGCCTCGTTTTTACAGTCTCCGAACGCAAGGCACTCAGATCAGTTTTCTCAAGAGGTACAGGCAAAAGGGAGAAGGAGGCTCAGAAGGCAAGTAGGAGAGGGAACCCTTACCGTATTATTTATAGATTCGGGGCTCATTTAATTACAATTTGATGGAAAGTGCTCGATTTCGCAGACAGTTGCCACCCATTTCTCCTGCCGCCTGGATCTTCTCATAGTAGCTGACTCCACTCCATCTTCCCCTTTGATGTATGAGGCTATAAAACAGGGAGGGAGCGAGTCACCTTCGAAGAGGCCTTTTGTCACGGCAATAACTAGAGTAATTTATGGGCCTCCAGAATGTGGGTTCTCTGTCTCCAACTGAAAACACAATCCAGAGGCTGGCAGTCAACCAGAAGGTCAAAGTGACTCTGAAAGGTATTAGTCTTCTAGAATCTAGGATAAAGAAATAGCAGTGTCGGGGGGCAGCACGTGGCATGGAGGTTTAGGCTCTGGATCACACAAGGTATGCTGTACGGTTTGAGTCCTGGACCTGGCAGCTTGAGAATCACACCGGGCACATGTGAATGTGTGCCCAAAATCCCAAGAGGAGCATGGAGGAGGAATTGCAATGTAGCCATCCCCTCTAGGGGCTGATTTCTCACTTTCCCTCTCTATGGCAAAAGCATGCACCCTATAGCAAAATAATAATAATAATAATAATAATTTTAAAAAGAAATATCAGTGTCAACACACAGTGATGAAGTCATCAACAAAGGTGTTAAAATGTGGCTCCTTGACTACACTAGCCTATTACATGTACTGTATACTCTGACTTTACCATTCTTTTGTCACTTTTCACACTCTTCTTTAGTATGCAATCTCTACATTTTCATGTCCAAATTCATAGAGGTTTCTATAGAAACATAGTTCATCTCATGGGCCAATTCACGTGCCAACCTCAGTGAGAAGTGGCTGCCTAGGATATGAGGTTGAGAATTCTACACCTGCATCTACATCTGAGTTGAACAGTTAGATAGTATGGTCATTGATTAGCAAGGTCTGCAATGGGCAGGACAGGATAAAAGAAGAAAAACGTGTGGCACATCTTTGCCCTCTACCTTGGATACAGTAAATTCTTTAAAGATGGGGATCTAGGGACCAGCAGGTGGCATGGTAGTTAAGGCTCTGGGCACTCCCATGTGGCTGACCACGGTTTGAGTCCCAGACCTGGTGGCTTATTTTCTCACTTCCTCTCTCTCTCCATCTCTGTCTCTCTGTCTCTCTGTCAAATTAAAAATATAATAAATGAATAAATAAAATTTAATAAATAATCATTAAAAAAAAAGATGGGGGTCTATAGGGCCAGCAGTGACGTGGTGGTTAAGGTCCTGGATTCCCACATGGCTGACCATGGTTTAAGTCCTGGATCTGGTGGCTTGCTTTCTCCCTTTCTCTCTCACTCTCACTGTCTCTCTCTGGTGAGCATACCTGCCCTGTAGTAAACTTAAAAAGAAAGTAATAATAGTAATAGACAAATAAATAAACATTTAAGAAAAAGGTGGCATCTATGACCAGCACTTATATATATTCTCGTGGACATTTGCATAAGCACACAGCACATGCTCAAAAACTGTTAGATGAGTAAACATCTCCCCTTGTAAAAATGACCCAATTTTATTTTAATTTAATGCATTAATTATGTATGTTTTAATTACGATTCTTTCAAATGTCCCTTAATATACCTATGTATAGAGCTGACTACCATCAGAAATTTTTCCAAAGCGAGATTTTCTATGAGGGATGACTCTGGACACCTCAGCCCCCTAACGTCTCTGAATTTTAAAAGATTAATACCTTAATAACTCTTTGTGTCTGTGCATTTATTAATGATGTTCAAAGTTCTTGGATTTAGTACCTCAGCTGATTTATTTCCTGACCTTCGCGGTGTACAACGTGACGCCCATTGTACGGATGTGCAACAGCTTGTTCAGAGTAACATAACGATTAGTCCGGATCACAGGAGGAAACCCTACAAACACTTACCAATCTCCCAGATAGGAAAACAAGCACTTGAGGTCTGGGCCAGTGTTTCCCCATGTCCCACAAAACATTGGGCTGCATCTATAGTGTTGCTACATGTGTTCCTCTGGTTAACTAAATTTGGAAAACATCAGTAGGTTTCCTACCCACGGACCAGTCAAAACTTTCACGACACTAGCTGCACAGAGACCTCTTGACGTGAAACACTGCCCACCCATTTGGTCCCGGAACTTCTTTAACAAGAAGCATCTGTGTTGTCCAAAATGACCTGGCTGTGCAGCCATGGATAAATCCCTGTCCCCTATTCCTTAGCCTTGCTCCCTCACCTGTAACATGGACATTCTAATAGGGCGACTCCTAGGACTGTCATAGGACGGGGCCAGACAAGGCAGGGAGAAGGCCTCGCTCATTGTAGCACCCAATATATTTCCACCACGGAGGAAGGTCAGGGTGAAATCTAAAAGCCAAATGCCACAGGCTGGGCTTCCTGGGCAGTAGATTCCGAGATAGGATTGAGCATGTAGGAGGTTTATGGAGGAGGGCTTGGGGATCAAAGCACGTGGAAGGGAAGGGACACAGAGAGGGAAAGAGGAGCTGCAATGCAGCCCAATAACTGCCAACGCCACAAACAGACCTTGAGCCAGAGCGACCCTTGAGAACAGCCTCTGCTGGGCTGCGAAGGCCAGTCTTTACAACCTACATGGATCAGTTGCTGGATGTGGGTCACCCCAGAAAAGGCTGTCCTTAGGAGAGGCAGCTCTCTGCAACAGCCAGCAGCCAGGACAAGTCCCTCACCCAAGGGGAATCTGAGCAGTGCACACAATATCCTATATATAACATCACCATGAAAGAAAGAAAAAAAATCAAAAAACAAAACAAAGCGAAAACTTCCTCTGCCCCTCTGGGAAGGAAACAGGGCAGTTTGCAGACATCAACCAAATCTAGTGGTTTATTCATTCATCATTTATTAATGCCTACCATATGCCAGGCCCTGGGGCTTGGGGCTTACGAATCAGGTACTGATTCTATAACAATCATCATCATAATATTTCCTCTTTTTAAGGCATTAAAATAAAGATAGGGAACGAGAGAAGGAAGAGATCTGAAATCACTTGAAGCCAAGATATATTCTCAGGTGATCAGTCACCTGTCAGCCCAGTATGAAAAGGTGTTAATTTGAATGAAGAAAGGGACACAGCGATTTTTCTCCCCACAGCAATACATCAAATTGTTCTCCCAGTGACTTAGCGTGCTTGGCAAACTGTGTACACGGCACAAAATTGAATTCCCAGGTTTAGGGAAGCCTGTGCAGAACCGAGGTACATGAGGATTTATTGCTTTCAGCACTTAAAATGCCTCCCACTAAATTTGTTGTGACCTTCTTCCCCTACCTATGGCCCCAGGTTAGTCACAGCCTGAGGCTGAGCAAAGGTTAACAACACACAAAGTAAAACAAAAGCATCCCCCAGGAGACAGATCTCTGCTTAAGGAGGTGACAGAGCCAAGTCCTTCCTGTCCCTGGCAGGCCTGGCTACATTCCCCTCCCACCAGCTGCCCTCCCACTGTCCACATTCCAATTGTCCTCTCCACTTTGTCCCACAACAGACATTCCATGGGTGGCCCCTCAAGTACTGTTCTCTTTAACATCAGAGCATTCTTGGGGTTCAGGACAGGTCCCCCAAAATATGACTCTAGAAAACCAGAATATACCACCCCGAAATGTGTCTCTATGACATAATATTATTTTGAGCTGATTAATTCAGGAAGAAGCAAACCTAGAAGCTCTGAATAAACAAAAAGTTACTCTTTTGTAAGAGAAATTGACATCTATGAAGGCCTCCATGTTTAAGAGTACCTCCTTCTCTGCACCAGGAGAGGGATGACCACGTCACTAGGGGCTAACGACGGGGAAACATCTATTAATTAAGAAAAAAATTAATTAAGATGTATTTCTGCATAACAAAATGACCCTGGTTTACTTGCTTTTCCTAGGCACTTTCCCATAACCTGGCCTTTTCCAACCCCCTTTTATCTTTTTTCTTTTTTTTTTTTTTTTACTTTTTGTCTCAGGAGATGATACTATTTATACCTGAAGTCTAAGACAACTCTTTGAGATCTACTCTTGCAATTTTATGCTTTAAGGTTTCCCCGGAGTATCTCCCACATATAAGGGAGGTACTGTTTGTTTTTCTCTTGTTAATCAGTCCTTTGTTACAGGAAGTCCCAGCTAAGACAGGAATCTTACCCCAAGAAGGTAGGGAAAAGCCTACCTTTCCTCCCCTACAATGTCTTGTCAAGAAGCCAGCAAGCTACTCTGCAACTAATATTTCACATTTGCCTAACACTCTGGGTCTCACAACTGGCCAAGAGGCAGGCACTACATAAATGACCAACCTATTCCAGAGATGAGGGCACTGAGGCTCAGAGAGATGAGGTGACTTGCCCAAGGTCACAGAGCAAAAAGGTATGACTTTTTGCAGTGGTACTGCATTTGCACGCTTGTTATGTAATGACGACTTTGCTGGGGTTTTTGGGTTTTTTTGGTTTTTTTGAGGACGACTTTGCTGTTTGACACCACTGAATGTAACGTGCATGTGTGCATGCAACAGTCTGGTAGACTGTGAGCCACTGTTGTCTGCAGCCCCTTTAACAGAGGGGGAGCACCTGGTTTAGCTTGCCTTGCTCAGTGCCGCCTTGGTTCAGCCTGCGCAGCTCTGGTGGCTTTGGCTTGCCTGGGCTCAGCTCACTCCACACTGTGAGCTCCAAGAGGGAGGAAGCACTCTGTGAGTGCTCTCCACACGCATTATAAACTCCAAGAAGGAGGAAGCACCTTGTGGATGCTACTAGAGCTTTGTGAACTCCCCCTAAACTCAACAATAAACACCATGACATGGGTGCCACACATCTTTTGTCATCTCCCTGTGTCTCTGACCCACTCTTCAGAGGAGGAAAAAAACTTGCAAAACAGTAGGACTATAGATCAAGGTCACAGATCGAGGGGAATTACCTGCAAATCCACAGTGAGAATGCCCACCCCCACCCCAAGAGGAGGCCCATGTCTACATTTATGTGCAAATACGTTTTCCAATTTGAGCATTAACCTGAAGAAGCCAAAGTTTTTTCCTCTTTGTATTTTCAAAGCAACAGATTAAAATGTTGGAATAAAATATGGGGTTTTCTCCTCTCCCTTCCTCTCCCCTACCCCCCTCCTCCCCCTCCTCCTTCTCCTCCTCCTCCTTCTTCACTGTCCCAAGTGAAGTTAGGAAATTAAGACCCTTCAAGCCTACATTTTATCTTGTCAGGTAAAGTTCTTGTTTTAAAATTTTTGCAGGCAACCTCCTAAGAATAGGCCTGTGGCGAGTCTTCATCCTGCACTCTGTCTCTGAACAAATACTGAGCACCTACAGTGGGCAGGCACTGTGCTGAGTGGTGCGGAGACAGATGTGGACAGGCAGGCAGAGTCCTACCCTCAGGGAATCCTACACTCCCGCAGGCTGACATGGTCATTAAACAAGGAAGTACAATGCAGAATTTAGAAACCTTGCTCTTTGTAACTCTGTTGGTGGGAGTTTAAAATAGAACAACCTTTTCAAAGGGCAATTTGGCAGTAGCTACCAAAACTGTAAATGTGTATGCACAATTAAAACAAAGTTAAAACCGTAGATACTAAAACAAAGGCATAAAGTTGTAGGCACAAAAATACGCATTGAAACATTGTTAGTGTCAACCTAGAAAGAAGGCTGAAACATACAAGTGAAGAAGAAATGGTTTATTTGAGAGTGGGCCCTATAGTCCAGTAAGGGAGCCAGATCCCACATGGCGGACAGCTGCTCAAATCCAGCCTTGACAGTTGAAAAACATGCCAGACACATGTTCTTACTTGCATGCCCAAAACCCCAATGCAATGGAGAAATGGAAGAAAATGGATTATAATGGATTATGGCCTGACTATGCCCCATTGGGGGGGGGGGGGGGTGCTTTCTCTCACTCTCTCAAACATGCACGCTGTGTGTGTGTACTCTATCATGAATGGAAATAAACAAATGAATGAATGGATACATGAATGAAAAAATACACTTGGGCCCATAAAATTTTTAAAGTTTATTTGAACATTCAGCCACGTATGAATCCAGCAGCACCAGACCATAACCCACTTATTGCTCTACCAAGGAGGTGCAAGGGAAATTTTGATAAGGTATTTTAGGAAGCAAAACAAAATTGGTGGTTTCTGATTTGTTAAGCTTAAGTGTTATTTCACTGTTTACCTGGACTTTAGTTTCCTTTCATAGGAACCAAAGGGGCATAGGAGCTGTCTCAGTGTAATGGCCTCCTATTTTTTTTTTTTTAATAAGAGGGAGAAAAATAAGAAGGGGGAAAAACTAAGTCCCCATCCAGAGGAGTATGGTTTAAAGATGTTTAGCACATTCATACATGTGTTCTATATAGTCAGTTAATTTTTGAGATAGATCTACCTGTATTAACTTTGAGAAAATGTTTTAAATATGCTAATGAGCCTAGCTGCAGGGGCACATAGAGAGTGCAGTGCCATCACTTCAGAGTCTGGAGGACACGTGGACAGCCTGGATTCTGTTCCTCCAACCTGAACATGCAGGGCATGGTGTATGTGCCTACAATCCTACCTAGCTGGGAAGCTCAGCAAGAGGATTGCACTCCAGTAAGCTCCTGCCAAAAATACCTATCTCTGTCTTTCTCCTTTCACTCTAGCTTTCACTCCTACAGATAGGTATTTTGGGGAGCCGGCAGATGGAGCAGTGGTTGAGGCGCTGGACTTCCACATGGCCGACCACGGTTTGAATCCCAGACCTGGCAGCTTGCTCTCTCACCTTCTCTTTCTCTCTCTCTGTCTCTCTCTGGTCAAACTAAAAAATAAAAATAAATAAAATTAAACAAATAATAAAAAGTGTTTTTTCAAAAATATGTACTTCTTATATATAGTGTATATGTATGCAGTATGGGTACTGTAGTGTGTATGTGTATATATTATACACTATATTATAGTATATTATAGTATATATATGTTATAGTGTGTGTTACATAGTGTGTGTATACACACACACACAAAGTGAAAACAAGCACTTGGAAAACAATGTACGTGTAAACGTGATACACATGGGTATACCTATATAGACACATGCGTACATGCGTACCTATATTATAGTATATATATGTTATAGTGTGTGTTACATAGTGTGTGTATACACACACACACAAAGTGAAAACAAGCACTTGGAAAACAATGTACGTGTAAACGTGATACACATGGGTATACCTATATAGACACATGCGTACATGTAAGTGTGTATCTTTTTAAAGGCAAGAATAAAGTCAAGGAAAGGCACAGACCAAACTGCCATGAGTGACTCTCTCTGAGGAGCGGAATGGGTATGGTTTTAATGGATAAACTTCTGAACTATTTGCAAGTAACTACTTATGTCATTTTGAAAACCTAATTTAACAAAATAAGAAGTATTAGCCGCTGTGACAGAGGGAAAAAAGAGTGCTATTTCTGAGCACAAAGCAGGAGTTAGTCACCCTTCACTTCTTGTCATTTTAATCTGCTCATTCTGTAATATCCAAACGTGTCCCAGCAAGACCCAAGCATCACACAACGTATAACTCCACCTAGTGGCAAACACAAGTGAATTTGAGACACCAAACCATTAGTAGGGACACTTTTCTCTCAGTTTTTTTGTTTTGTTTGTTGGTTGGTTGGTTTTCGTTTTGGGGTTTTTTTGGTTTTGTTTGTTTGTTTGTTTTACAAAAGGAAGGTGGAAGCAATGGCTTTCACAGCTAAACGCTGTGGGGAGTTGTAAATCCCTCTACTCTCCAACCCTTCTAAAGTGAGTGAGTGGGAGGATGAAAAGCCTGACACTGCCTCAACCTCCCCTGAGGTGAGGACGCACAGCACAGGGGAGAGGGGGACACAATGCAGGGGTGGGAAGAAGGGCAAAGGTTAAGGGGAGAAGAGAAGAGGCTAATGCGCCTCTGGTTAACACTGTAGCACAGTAGTTAACGTTTGGGGTTAGGATATGTGACTATCTCAGTTTGAATCCGCACTCTACCACTTGTTAGTAGTGGTCAAACTCGTTCACTTTTCAAAATAATATCTACCTTGGGAAGCCATTGTGGAAATTGAGATAATATGAAGGGACAGCAGACACTCAAATCAGGCTTCCTCCTCTCCCATTCCAGTTATAGCAAAGGACTGGAACTTGACATTGGTCCATGGTAACTCAGGTCAGAGTCCTTTCCCCACCACCTTCTACCTGAAGGTGGGAAACTGTCAACTCTCCAGGTAAGAACCTTCTCCTAATACTGCTTATTTTGAAGGATCAGAGAAGAGAATGGTATCACCTTCTATTGCTGAGACCAATGTCTTCAACAATTCTAATTCCTCCCTTGGCTAAGAGAAGCAATGATTGGAACTCACAGCAATAGCCTCCTTGGAGCTTAATCTCAAAGACCTTGCTCAGAAACTCTTCACGTAGATGTGTCCTGTGGAGCCTTGAACCCAGGGATAAGCCTCCCCTGGAAAACAGAGGAAGGCAGTGTTTCCCAGCTTAAATGTGTCAATCACCGAGAGAGCTTGTTAAGACAGCCTGATCAGCTGCCCCCACAGAGTATTTGATTCTGTAGATCTGGGGTTGGACCATAAATTTGCATTTCTAATGAGTTCCCAGGTAACACTGATGTGCTGGTGAGGGACCATGCTGAGAATCACTAGATTAGGGCAACACACAGCTCAAACAGAAGACCAGCAGGAGCTCGAAACTAAGACAATGGATTTGCATACACAACTCATTCTCCCTGGGGTCCTTAACTGACACCTTACCTGCAAGAGTGCAATAACCTTCGCCACGTGTGTGCTCAAGAACTGGGGTCTTCCGTTTATTAACACTCAGTATTCCCATTAGAATTGAAAATGTTACATGGCTAATACCCAGGAAATTTCAGGCCTCACTGCAAAGTCTCCTCCAAATCTCCCCAAATGCCATTCCAATACAAGCTGCTCGGACAGGACCAGGGAATCCAGGTTCTGAGAACAAAAATGACACCTGTGTCTCTCCCTATTCCTTCCGTAGACTGGCAGCTACTTCCCTGGACGCGGCAGAGGTAGCCATGAAGTGCACATCTGAGAACTCATGAGCTCTTCTCCAGAAACTTCCCTGATCCATGGGAGGGAAAGGAGGACAGTGTGACACTACCCCCTATCTTCCCTTTTTCTTTCTTTCTTCTATGAGACAGACACAGAGAAACAAGGGACAGGGACAGGCACCTCCAGCGTCTTCACACAATTCACCCCAGGCTCGGTCAACACATCCCAGGCACATGTGCCCAGCCAGCATGTTCGAGAAATCCCGAGGCACGAACCCAGGACCTTTCCCATGAGGCTCCAGTACCATCTGGCCCCCTCCCTCCCATTTCTGATTAGACAAGGAATGGATGTGTGATGTAAGCACAGTCAATCAGATTCACTCCTGAGATTCTGATATTGAGATTCACAGACATGCAGTCAGTATCTGAAAATTGATGGAATTATTAATTATGAAGTGTCCAGAATTGCCCACATAGCCTGAGAAGCAGAGAAGACTATTTTACAGAGGGAAAAGAACCAAGTAACCATGCACAGATGATGACAGGGGACGGTTAGTGTATTCTGGGGGCATACCAGCATTCCAGCTTATATCTGTCCCTAAGGTTTTCCTTGAGCCTTCCTCACCCCTATTCTTGAGTTCCACGGGACATTTTACATCCTTGTTATCATTTCCCTTTTCTGCATAAGTTAGTATTGTAGTTTCATTCATTGAGTCAACTACTTACTGAGCACCTGCTTTGAGCCAAGCGCTGTCCTTGGTGCTGGAGAAGTGAGGGTTGAAGACTACAGACCCATCCTGGATGCATGGAGCTTGCCTGCAGCGAGATGCACGGCAATGCCACTTACACCTGTCACAATGTAGAGAAATGTGCACATCAAAAGAAAAGTTGTAAAGAAAAAATACACAATTAAGGGACCAGCAGTTAGCGTAATGGCTATGTCGCTGGACTCCCACGTAGTCGACCGCGGTTTGCATCCCGGACCCGGTGACTTAAACTCACGCCGGGTGTGTGTGCGTGTGTGCGTGCCCAAGATCCCGAGAGGAGAATGGAGGAGAAGAGATTGCGGCGTGGCCATCCCCCCTGGGGGATAATTTCTCACTTTCTATCTCTCTGTCTCTCTCTGCCTGTCTGGCGAGGGCACGCGCCCTATAGCAAAAACCTCTCAAAAAAAAAAAAAAAAAAAAAAAACCACAATTTATGGAGTACCTACTATGTGCCAGGCACCTTGCTAAGTGCTTTGCATGCACCTTCTCTCACAGTAACTCTATGAGGCAAGTACTATTCTCACACTCATTTACTCAGGGATACTTGGAATTCAACACTAGGGAATGTAACACCTCAGAGTCATTAAGAAACAAAGAGTAAGAAAGATCTAGAACCAAGGTAGATGCTAAGGGAAGACACACACACACACACACACACACACTCCCATGGAATTCAGGTCCAGTTATATCAACACAAACTCGGTTGTCCTTTTACTTCCTGTCAAGCCCTGGCCTTTCTGCTCCACATCCATCCTAAAAGTGGGGGGAAAACCAACTCCTCTCTCTTCAGAAATAACCTTGAGAAGCAGTTGGGCTCGATAATACTTTAATTGGACAAGAGCCTTCCAAATTTGGCCTCCTAAGCACGGCAGGGATGCATTTCTATCTGCCTTTTAGAAAATATGCCCGCCCTAGATTGCTTATGAATGCTCTTGGGGTAATGCTAGAGAATCACTTTAAATGCTTCCCACCAGCCGGTCAGCACTTACCCACTGGGCGCCTCCCCAGGAGCCCCATGCAAGTTACCTTTCAGTTCCATCCTCCGTGCTCCCTGCCAGGCCAGGAGAGCAGAGAGCAGCTCTGGTATGGACAGACAGAGGGGTGCACAGTCCCTGACAGCAGCCCCCAACCTCAGGGTGGGCAAGCAGAAGCTTGCCAAGGCTTCAAGCCTATAGAACCTGGAGGATACAGGATTCTGAGAGGCAGGGGTCATTCCAGCAAGAACTTGTGGAGCAGGGTTCTTGGACCCACTCGAGCTGTTTGCCTTCAGCTCACACACTTGCAAAGTTGGCATTCTCAACTCTGCACTGCCTAGAACAAGACACCATTCACTCAACACTTTTTATATGCCAGGCACAATGCTAAACATGTTTCACACACTTTTTTTTTTCCTTTAGAAATTTCACACACTTTTTAAAGAATTATATTGTGTTGGAACCAGCAGATGGTATAATGGTTATGTTGCTGGACTCCCACATATTTGAACACGGTTCAAGTCCCAGACCCAGTGGCTTAAAACTCACTCCAGAGGTGTGTGCATGCATGCCCAAAATCCCGAGAAGAGAATGGAGAAGGGATTGTGGCATGGCCATTCCCCCCTGCCGGGGGGGAGGCGGTAATTTCTCACTTTCTGTCTCTATGTCTCCCTCTGGTTCGCTGGCAAATGCATGCACCCTATAGCAAAAATCTCTAACAAAATAAAATAATAAATAAATAATAATAATAATAAATAAATAAGAATTCTATTGTGCAAAGATAACTCCATATTTTATAAGCAATAAAACTGAGGTTCCAAAAGGCCAAGATCAAAGATGGTTCACAGAGCTAGTCCTGGTTCACACAATTAGCAAAGGGCAAAACTGTCACTTCCTAAATTCTAGCTGCTAGCTGGCTTCTTTCAGCTTCTATTTAGGAGGCTCAAACTGGCAGTGATGAGAAAGAAAGGCTGAGCCACCGGGACATTGAGCTACTTTGCTAGCAGTAAGGCTGATCTAGCTGGAACTCTGCTTCATCGCCACCCCCCACACACCCTGGATCTCCTAACCCAGCTGCAGACTTCTTATCCCCTTTCCAGGATTCTGAGACAAGAGGCTTAAACCCAGAAGGCCTCAGCTGTCCCCAGCCCAGCAAGTGCACAAGACTCTGAAACAAATGTGCTGATAAACCAGTACCCCATCATGGCTAGAGATTTTTAAACAGAAATCTGAGATGGGCTGAGGGACTTGGGGAGTAGGAGATAATGTCAGGGTTTAGGCTTCAAATGCTTCTCCAAGGAGCAGCAGGAAATGTCTATCTACAAGGCCCAGACAGAGAAGCTTTATGATACATTTGGGAAAACCTCCTGGAAACCCCTTCCACCTCCTAGTCCTCTCTGCTGGTAAGACAGCTCATACTCAGCATTTCTTGCTTTGCCTTCACTCACGTTTCAGGGTGAGTTCTCTTTCCCCCTTGTCCTTTCTGAATTCTCAAGGTTCTCAGCAGAACAAAACAACAACAAAAGCTAACAGCCAAACAGCCAGTCCTTTATGGTAAAAGAAATGCTCACTGGGGCCAGCAGGTGGCATGGTGATTAAGGTGTTGCGCTCCCACATGGCCGATCACAGTTTGAGTCCCAGACCTGGTGGCTTGAAACTCACGCTGGACACATGTGCGTGCGTTCCCAGAGTCCTAAGAGGAGAAGAGAGGAGAAGGGATTGCGGTGTGGCCATCCCCCAGGGGAGTGATTTCTCGTTTTCTGGGGGGGGACAGAGCAAGATTTCATCACACTACTCAGAACAGTGAACAACTTAAAACTTTGTTTCTGAGATATTTTTTAACCTAACCTTTTTTAGACCACAGTTGACCATGGGCAACTGAAACCCAGGAAAGAGAAACCTCAGGTGAGGAGAATCTGTTTCCCTTGCTACTTAACCAGTGCAAATTGCTAAAGCCTCTGATATCTCACTCCCACCCCCAATTTCTATTTCATTTAAATATAAAACAGTTTCTCCATCTGCTTTGATTACTTGTAATTCTAGCATCTCCCCCTCTTGTGCCAAATGACTTTTCCAGTTATTTTTCTTTTTTTTTTTTTTTTTTTGAGAGGTTTTCCCTATAGGGTGCATGCTCGCCAGACAGACAGAGAGAGACATAGAGACAGAAAGCGAGAAATCACCCCCGAGGGGGGATGGCCACGCTGCAATCCCTTCTCCTCCATTCTCCTCTCGGGATCTTGGGCATGCACGCACACGCACCCAGCGTGAGTTTTAAGCCACCGGGTCCAGGACGCGAACCGCAGTCGACTACGTGGGAGTCCAGCGACATAGCCATTACACTAACTGCTGGTTCCCTCCAGGTATTTTTCTAAAATATAACGGTTCCCTCCCAAAGAGGAACTACAGTGCCAACTAGTAAGATCATATTTTACCATGCCACCAGACACTGTGTCCAATGCTGACGTGAGTAACTCATCCTTATGAATCCATATTTTCAATTTGTAAAAATTACAATGTATTACTATATATTTCCTTTATAGTCTGTATCTCAGTAAACTGAACTAGTTGATTTTTAATCGTACAAGAATTGTAGTTATTAAATTATGAGAGACTAGGAATGTCACCGTTCTGCAACCCCTAGTAAATGAAGGCATATGTGCCGTGATCCACTAATGCTATTAAAATCACCCTGTACGTGCCTCCAGAAGGAAGAACACAGCACTGATGAGGTGGACTTGCAAAAACAAATCAAATATAATCATGCCTCTAACTCCTAATGTCAAGGAAATACGGGGACAGAGGACCATGGCAGATGACACTCCATGGCTGTAATCAGTCAAGTCCAGACTGGATACAGGAATAATCGAGATTTATCAACCACGGTATTTCAAAAGGTGATGCTAGAGGAACCTATAGATTAAAAGCAATGTAAGAGGTCTCTGACCAATGAAAATAGTAAAAGACCTCCCAAAGTCTTCTTCTTCATAAAAAGCAGTGAGAAAAGTGACACAAGGTCAAAAATCAACTGTTTCAGAACTCGAGAAATTAGGTGAAAGCTTGCAGCAAACCCGGAGCACTGATGCCAAAGAAACGACCGAATCTCCGTAAGAACAGCGAGCTTCGATCCCATCCCGCTCTCCAGCTGGTCGTGCCTGGAAATGAACAGGCCTAACAGTCGCAGTCGAACAGCTGCTGGAGGGTGAGAAGACTGCGGGAGCTCTTTCAAATCCTCGTGGCCAGAGAACTACCCATATTGGACCTGTCGGGTGGCGTCCTCGAAGATCCCACTTGAAAGCCTGTCTTTCTTTGGCCTGACTTAAAGCTCATTCCGTTTATCCAGACTTTTCCCCAGGAGCATTTGTTGAAAGCAATTGTTGTTTAGCATCCAGCTGCCTGGAGTAGTGAATAACAGCTGGGACAAACAATAGGCTAACCGAAAAGCTTAAGCGGAAAAAAAGAAGAAACGAGATGTCTATAGACGGCTTGGAAAAGTTCTAACATATTGCTGCTTATCTCGAGGGCTGTGTGCATACATGGGGCTTTGTGCACGCTGAGAAAAGACCAGAGACGGTCCCAAGTTCTCGTCTCTGGCAAACATTGAGGCTCCATTTAAGTTGGAGGTTAAGGCTGAGGCAAAGTCAAAAACTGTCTGTCAGCATCAAAGCTCTGCCTCGGCACAAACGTAGAGCATCTCAGCAGAGATCAGTTCCAGAAGTTTAAGAACATCTCTGTCTGGGACCAGCAGTTAGCGTAATGGCTATGTCACTGGACTCCCATGTAGTCGACCGCAGTTCGAGTCCTGGACCTGGTGGCTTAAACTCATGCCAGGCGCATGTGCATGCGTGCCCAAGATCCCGAGAGGAGAACGGAGGAGAAGGGATTGTGGTGTGGCCATCCCCCCGGGAGGTGATTTCTTGCTTTCTGTCTCTCTGTCTTTCTGGCTAGCACATGCGCCCTATAGCAAAAACCTCTCCAATAAAGAAAAAAAGAAAGAACAAATGAACATCTCTGTCCAGGGCCAGCAGGTGGCGCACTGGCTAAGGTGCTGAACTCCCACGTGGCCAATAATAGTTTTGAGTCCCAGCCTTGGCGGCTTGAAAATCATGCCAGTACATGTGTGTGCATGGTGCCCACAGTCCCAAAAGAAGAAGAAGAATGAAGGAGAAGGGCTTACAGCATGGTCATCCCCACGGGGGGGGGGGGGGGGGGGGGGGGGGGGTGATTTCTCATTTTCCCTCTCACTGTCTCTCTGTCTCTCAATCTCTCTCTGGAGAGCATGCATGCCCTATGGCAGAAACCTAAAATCAAAAGAATATCTCTGTTCAAGCATTACTGACCACTAAACTAACTGAGCAGAGACTTCACACATGACAAGGAATATAAACTGTAGAGAATTATTTATTTTTTTTTATTTTTATTTTTTTAATTCACCAGAGACAGACAGAGAGGGACAGTGAGAAAGCAAGCTGCCAGACTGGGACTCAAGCCATGGTCAGCCATGTGGAAGTCCAGTGCCTCAACCACCACACCACCTGTTGGCCCCTTGGTTCCTATTTCTTTATTTTTAAAAATTTTACCAGAGGGTACATGTGCTTACCAGAGAGAGAGAAAGCATCCCTATGGGGCATGGTCATGTTGCAGCTCCTTCTCTGTTTCTCCCTCTTTGGGAGATTTCCAAGCCACCAGGCCTAGGATTTGACCTATGTACTCAGCCATGTAGGATCCAACTCCCTTAACCACCAGGCTATGGGCTGTCCTGAGAATTGCTTCTTAAAAATCACTAAATAAACAATAATAATAACAAATGGTAATAATAAGAAACGAGAGGTCTTCCAGTTTTCCACAAGGAAAGCAAAAGGATCTGACTTCCACTGTTGCCCTACCGTATTATTTTAAATATCCAGTTTTGAATAGCAACAACAACAAAAAAAAAAAAAATACAAAACACACAAATAAATAAGAAAATACAGGCTATACCAGAAAAAAAATTATTAACAACTGTTCTCAGGTCTGGCCCATAGCAGAGAGTATTAGCCATGTGCATAGGGACCCAGATCTCTCATAGCCAACCAGGATCCGATTCCCAACCACGGTGGCTTGCAAACACGCTGGACACGTGCATGTGCACCAAAAATCCTGACAAGTTGGAGAAATGGAGGAAAGAGGATTGTGGCATGACCAAGCTCCACTCGAGGGTATTTTCTCTCTCTCTTCCTCATGAGCACACATGCTCTCTAGCAATAGGGGTAAAAAAAAATACCCCTGGAAGCACAGATGTCGAATTTACTGCACAAAAACTTTAATCAGCTATTTTAAATAGGCTCAAAAACTGAAGGAGAGTACCAATAAAGAGACAGGAATTTTTTAAAAGAAACAAATGTAAATACTGGAATTAAAAAGTACAGTAATCGGGGCCAGTAGGTGGTGTAGTGGTTAAGGCTCTGGACTCCCTCATGGCCAACTATTGTACAAATCTCAGACTCAGCAGCTTAAAACTCACATGGGTATGCATGCCCAAAATCCCAGAAGGAGAATGGAGAAGGGATTGCAGTGTGGCCATCCCCCCAAAGGGTGATTTCTCACTTTCTGTCTCTCCAGTGATCGCACGCACTCTATGGCAAAAGTCTCCCCAAAATAATAAAAATTTTAAAATAAAATTAAAAGTACAATAATCTAAATGAAAATTTCTTTAGAAGGCTCAACAGCAGATTTTAGCAAGTGAAAGAAATCATCTTTGAACTTGAAGGTGGGTAAATTAAGGTTATCACCTGAGGAACCGACAGGAAAAATAAACAAAGAAAAATGACAGCAACTCAGACAACGGTGGGACACCATCAAACGTACCAACGTGTGATGTTGGAATCATGTGGGAGTTGGGAATTCGTGCTATGAACTCCCAGAGCACACTGTACTGCCGTCACAGGACACTACGCATCTTGTAAGTATTTATGTACGTATTTTCTATGTCCCTCTCTAAACTCCATGATGAACCAGGGGTATACATGTTTCTCTTTAGGCCAGTATCTAGCTCTGTGCCCGGCACGTAGTTAGCAGTCAGTACTTACTTACATCCTGAATAAATTAATGATCTATTTTCTCTCTGAATCCTCTCAATGACCCTTGGAAGTAGGTAGAGATTACTATTCCATTTTACTGGCCAGAAAACTGACTCTCAGAAAAGCCAGGTGACATCTCCAAGGCCACAGAGAGGATAGCAATAAAACCTGATCTGGCGGCTAGGCTACTCCAGTGACTTCTTATGTTCCTGAAACACTGGAGTCACATTTTCTTTTCCTACCTCTGGGCCCTTTACAGAGTTGATCACAGTACCTGGCCCCTAAGAGGCAATAGTTAACCTAAAAATAAAAGAATTATAATGCTCAAAGACCTTCAAATAGAACTACCACATGATCCAGCAATTCCACTCCTGGGTATCTACCCAAAATACAAGAGAATGCTCAGCTGGAAAAGCGCTTGCACATCTGTATTTATTGCAGCCTTATCCACGATTGCTAAGACATGGAACCAACCCAAATGTCCATGAACAGATGAATGGATTGAAAAAGTGTGGCACATATACTCCATGGAATACTATTCATCCATAAAAAAAACAAGACCCTGGAATTTGATAGAAAGTGGACCAATATGGAAAATTTGTTGCTGAGTGAAACAAGTCAGGCTATGAAACAGAGACATTGTATGTCTCCACTTAACATATACCAACTGTCTGCACTCTATGGCAGAGACTGAAAGACTTGAGGACATGAAAGCATTGAAAATTGTTATGGATATTAGGGACAAGGTAGAAGGAGAGTGGGAGAGGGGACGAGTATAGGAAAGGAAATCTGGAGGGAAAAATAGGTTAAGACATTTGTGGGACACATATGGTTTATTACCTGTTGATGATATATATAGTATTCTCAACTGGGCTGGTCTGAGGTGTATATCATACTGGGTAAAGTCTCTTTACGATCTAAATTATATATATCAATTGAATGTATAAACAATAATAATTTAGAAAAAGATTTTTGGGGCCAGCAGATGATGGTGTTTAAGGGTGCTGGACTTCCATATGGCCAGCTGCAGTTTGAATCCTGGACCTAGTGGCTTGCTTTCTCGCTTTCTCTCTCTCTCACTCTGTGCCTCTCTGGTCAAATTTAAAAATAAATAAATAAAGTTAAATAAGATAATTTTTTTAAAATAATTTTTAAAAATATTTTTTAGGTAGTACACATGCGCTCACCAGAGAGACAGAGAGACAGAGAGACAGAAAGAAAGAAATCACTAGCCATGTCACAACCTCTTCTCCTCCATTCTCCTCTCATGATCTTGGACATGCACACACACACCCAGCATGAGTTTTAAGCTGTCAGATCTGTGACTCAAACTGCAGTCAAGTACATTAGAGTCCAGAGACGTAATCATTATGCCGTCTGCTGGTGCCAAGAATAATAATTTTTTTAAGGTATTTTAAGATCAGAGGGTTTGGGACCAGCAGATGGCATAATGGTTACGTCTGAGGACTCCCACGTAGTCAACCATGGTTCAAGTCCAAGGCCTGATGGCTTAAAATTCATGCCAGGCATGTATACATGCAGGGGATTGTGGCACAGTCATCCCCTCTTAGTCATCCCCCCAAGGAGTGATTTCTCACTTTCTGTCTCTGTCTGTCTCTCCAGCAAGTGCACAAATCTGTAGCAAAAAATCTCTCTCAATAAAAAGATCAGAGACGTTGGATTCCACCCCTGCTATTTAATAGCTGAAGGGCCTTGGGAAAACTTGTCAACTGGTTCTCCATCTTACAAAATGCATAACGGTTTCTATCTCCAAGGAGTCTGAGGGGATTAAATGAGATCGTGTGTAAAGATGTCAGCACAATTTTGGCATTTCCCGTGGAGTACCTTCAGACCAAGGCCCCTGTCCACAGAAATGACCAAGGCCCCTGTCCACAGAAATGACCAAGGCCTCAGAAGGAAGCATGGCTAGAGCTGTGCACTATCCTGTGAAGGGCAGAGGAGCCGAATGAGTGGCTTCTGAGAGCCCAGCACCCACTGACAGCCCCCCCCATAAGAGGCACTCATAATCCCATTCAAAGTCCCTAGAAGTCTTCTTCCCAGCCCTTGCTCAGTTCAAAGTCTGCCAGTCCACACCCCCCCCCCCCCCAGGTTCCTGAAGCTTCCCTGTATTTCTTGCTGGCTTGTGTCTGAAAACGTCTAGATGCTGCTAATCCTCAGTTTGCCAATGAACAAAAGGCATGCTTTTGTTCAGACCAAAACCTCTGAAGAAACAAGGGCTGACGTAGGCGAGAAGCCTGACAGACAACCCGGCCGAGGAAGTAGCCTAACAGTATTAATAGAACAGGAGAACAATGCAAGGCTCCATAATTCTCCCACATGCCAAATAATAAACAAAACCCTGAACCAAGAACACCACAGACTAGATGACAGAAGGCTAGAACACGCCGCATGCAAATCGGTCCTATGTCTTTGTTCTGTTTCCAAGTCAGCACGCACAGGTGCTATATTGGACCTTAAAGAGAAAGCTACTTCCAAACAGCAGTGACAATTTGTGGGTGCTCTTTGTTGTACTTTATGATCTCTTCAAGGGAGAAGTTTGGGGTTTCTCTTTAAAATACAACATTGTTTTAAATTGTATTTTATTGTGATAAGAACAGTTAACATGAGTCCTAATTGCCTTTTTTTTTACATACATTTTTACTATAGGATGCTCACATTCACCAGAGAAAGAGAGATAGAAAGCGAGAAATCATCCCCCCCCCCCCCCCCCCCGAAGTAGGGCCATGCCACAGACCCTTCTCCTCCATTCTCCCCTCCGGATCTTGGGCAAGCACATATGCACGCCCAGCATGAGTTTTAAGTCGTCAGGGGGGGAAATTTTTGCTATAGGGCGCATGTGCTTGCCAGAAAGACAGAGAGAGACAGAGAGACAGAAAGCAAGAAATCATCTCCCAGGGGGATGACCACCCCACAATTCCTTCTCCTCCACTCTCCTCTTGGGATCTTGGGCACACACACACATGCGCCCAGCATGAGTTTATGCCACCGAGTCCGGGACTCGAACCGCGGTTGACTACATGGAAGTGGGTGGGGGGATTTTTGTTTTTATTTTCCTGCAGTGGACACCCTAACAGGCGTGAGGTGACATCACACTGTGGTTTTGAGTTCTGGATTTGGGTATCTATTTTCTTCCCCATATTGGGAGACTTTTCAGTCTACCTTTGAATAAGTTCTCTTGTCCTTCTAAAACTCCCGTAATCCATATATTGGTCTCTTAGTTATGTCCCATAAGTCCTTTAAGTTTTTTTCACTTTTTATTCTTTTGTCTTCTAAGTAAATAATTTCCTGTATTAGATTTACTAGTCCTTTCCAATTGATCTAATCTTCTGGTGAATTCCTCTAGTGAATTTTTAAAGAGATTTTTGCTGTAGGTGCATGCGCTTGCAGGAGAGACAGAGAGACAGAAAGTGAGAAATCACTCCACCAGGAGAATGGCCATACCACAATCCTTTCTCCATTCTCCTCTTACAAAAGCACCCAGTATGAGTTTCAAGTCACTGGGTCTAGGACCCAAACCATGGTCAACCATGTGGGAGTCCAGCACCTTAACCACTGTACAACCTGCTGGTCCCCTCTAGAGAATTTTTCATTTTTTTTTCTTCAGCTCCCTTATTTCTGTTTGGTACTTTTTAATATTTTATCTCTATTGAAATTATCACTTTGTTCTTGTACTTTTATCTTGATCTCAGTGAATATCTCTATGATGGTTATTTTGAAGTTCCTGTCAGGTAACTCATATATCTCCATTTCATTAGGGTCTATTTCTCAAGATTTATCCTGTTCTGTTTAGGACAGATTTCCCTGTTTTTGATTTTTTTATTTTTATTTTTCACTTTCCTTCATGCTGTGTTGATATTTTAAAAACAGCCATGTCCCTGTTTTCATGAACTAGCCCCATACAGAAGACCTTCACCAATCAACCAAGCCAGAAACTCTGAGGTCCTCTCAAACCTTTAGGTACTCCAACCTACTTCCTTTACACTTAAGATCTCAGATGTCTACAATGTGCTGGGTCCTGTCAGTGCTCTGAGACAAATGAGACTAAAGCCAGTTTCTTGGGAAAAACTACTCTTCAAATCTTGGATAATTAAAAATTCTGTCCAGGGACCAGCAGATGGCGAAATGGTTACATCGCTGGACTCCCATGTAGTTGACCTCAGTTTGAGTCCTAGACCCAACAACGTATAACTCACAACAGACACATGTGCATGCAGACCCAACGTCCCAAGAGGAGAATGGAGGAGAAGGAATTGCGATGTGGCCATCCCCCCTGGGTGGGTGATTTCTCGCTTTCTGTCTCTCTGTCTCTCTGGCAAGTGCACGCACTCTATAGCAAAAATCTCTATCTAAAAAAATTTAAAAATTAAAAAAAAAACTTTGTCCAACTCTTTTTTCCCTCCAAAGAGAAGCTGGGATCTGTTCACTCTGCACTGAGCCGGGACAAAGGGCTTTGGTGAATCGTTGTATGCTAGATCAAACAACAATCTTTCTTCTCACCGATCCCCAGTGGGCAGAGTATGCCAGGTCCCATGAGTTCTCTGAGACAGGAAAGACAGAAGCCAGCTCTTCGGGAAGCCCCAAGGAAAGTTAGGACATTGGGTGTGTGATGTAACTCTTTCTGCCCACATGGAGAAGCTGGGAGCCAGCTTTATTCATTCATTATGTGTTAAACAAGGGAGAGGGGCTTTGCCACTCAAACCACAATCTCTTTAATCACTAGTCCCCCGAGCAAGCAGCTTATGCTGTCCTGTTAGCACTCCAAAACAGGCCAGACTGAATGCAGTCCTTTGTACAGCCCCTGAAAAACTAGGAGTACTGGACCCAGAGTCCAACTTTCCATCCCCAGGTAGAAGCTGTGTGCTAGTTTTTATGTTTTTAGATTTTTGCCATAGGACACATGCACTCCCCAGAGAGAGAGAGAGAGAGACAGAGAAAGGGGCAGTGAGAAATCACCCACTGGGGGAATAGCCATGCCACAATATCTTCTCCTCCAGTCTCCTCTTGGGGTTTTGGGTACACATGTGCACGTGCTCAGTGTGTTTTTCAAGCCAGCGGGCCTGGGATTTGAACTGCATTGTAGACCATGTGGGATCCAGTGTCTGAACCACCATGCCACCTGCTGGCCCAGGGTGCTGAATTTTTTTTTAATCCACTCACACTATATTGATCTGGGGTAGGAGCTATGACAACCGCCAGTCCAGTCTGCTCTCCTCCAGATGGCTGGAGCATGCTGGGTCTCATCAGTGCTTCGAGTCCGACAAGACAGAAGACAATTCTCTAGAAAGCCTCTGGAAAAGTTGGGGCATTAAACATGCCATCCAATTATTTCCTCTCCCGAAAGAGGAAGTAATGGGGGTTAGAGGTGTCCAAGTATCATGTGGTACTGTGCTGAGCTAAGATTCCAGCAAGGGAGTGTCTCAGATTTCCCTGCTGATGTTTCTAATTTTGCACTCATCCAGGGCACGGGAACCTCTCAAATATAATTGTTTTCGGATTTTCCAAAAAAAGGAATTTGTCTATGAATTGTTGTCTTGTTTGTTTTATTTTTATGCCCGAGGGCATGTGCACATGCATGAGAGAAAGAAAGAGCAAGAGTGAGAGAGAAAGAGAAAAAAGAGCAAGAAAAAGCACTTTCCAACAAGACCTGGTCATGCCACATCCTTTCTCATCTTATTCTCCATCCCATCAGGATCCTGGACATGTGCACACACACCCACACAGTGGAAAGCCAACAGGGCTAGGACTCTAACCCCAGTCGGCCATGTGCAATCCAGCTTCCTCTGCACAGGGCCTCAGTGCTGTGCTAAGGGCCAACCCTCCATGCAGTGTTCTTGAACCAACCTGTCTGCTCGGGGAAGGTGTGTCTATAATCGTGCTATGTCACTCTGTCCCAATACTTTTTTAAAACTGCATTTGTTCAGCAAATACTGACTGGACTTCCACTCTGCGTTCAACCCTAGAGATACAGTAGTGGACAAAACAAGTTTTTTCCTGCTGTCAGGAGAATTATATTCAATCAGCATAGACAGATAAAAGGAACTCAAATAAAATATTTACAAATTGCAGTAAATTCTACAAAGGAAAAAATTGAGCTGACATGAAGGATAATAGTGAAGTTTGAGGCAAAGAGAAGTAACATTTTAGCCGAGATGCAAAGAACAAAGGCAGGCCTTCTTTTAAGAAGTGTAGCATCTAAATCCTTTTATAGAAAATGTACAGAAGGGCAAATTTACAGAAACAGTACAATAGATTAGTGGTTGCCTGGAAGTGGGACTGAAATGGAGAATGGCTGGAAATGAACATGAGGTCTCTTTTGAGGGCAGTGAAAATGTTCTAAAATTGGATCATGGTGGTAGTTACACAACTCTGTAAGGATACTAAAAATCAGTGACTAGTACACTTAAAACAGGAATTTAATGATATAAAACCATCACAATAAAGCAAGAGAATGAATAAAGTCTGGGAAAGAGTTTCTGCCCAGGGTCCCCAGACCAGCCCTCACCAACTTTTTACAATACTGTCAGGTTAGTCAAAATTCTGATCCCCGCATTAAAGTGAACCTGTAGGAAACAACAGGTTTTTTGTTTATTTCTTTTCTTCTTACTTTTCCTTTGGGTTCCTTTGACTCAAAACGAAGAACATGTATTAATTACTAAAAAGGCCACTTAACCTGATACCTCCTGCATTATAACAAACTGTTCTTGAATTCTAGTTCAGAGAGAAGGAGAGAAAGAGAGAGAGAGAAAACGAGGTGAGAGGATCATCCCAGGTGGAGAGAAGTTCTCATGTGGGAAGGTATTCCTGAATGAGGAAGCCAGAGGATATCACTGTTACAGACACAGTGAGAGACAGTAGAGGAGAGTGAAGAGAACTGAGAGTCCAGATTGCACAGACCCTCCCAGACATGGTAAGGAGCAAATTTGCTTTCAACTCATAAAAACTGATTCACGTTGGGACCAGCAGGTGGCGTGGTGGTTGAGGGCACAGGAATCCTACATGGCTGACCACGGTTGGAGTCTCAGACCTGGCAACTTGCTTTCTCGCTTTCTCGCTCTCTCTCTCTCTCTCTCTCTCTCTCTCTCTCTCTCTCTCTCTCTCTCTCTCTCCCCTCTGATCAAATTAAAATAAATAATAAAGTTAAATAAAATAATTCTTTAAAAAATGGATTCATGCTAGTAGCTCCTCGACTTATTAATGCTCTAATAAAGAAACAGGGCAGAGTATAGAGAAGTGGTACCTACTTGTTGGTTAGTAATGTGCTGTCCCATCGTTTCTCCTGTTTACTGTACCCGTTTACCCATTCAGAAGAATCAGCTTTGGGAACCAGCAGTTAGCGTAATGGCTATGTCGCTGGACTCCCACGTAGTCGACCGCGGTTCGCGTCTCGGACCCGGTGGCTTACAACTCACGCCGGGCGCGTGTGCGTGCGTGCCCAAGATCCCGAGAGGAGAATGGAGGAGAAGGGATTGCGGCGTGACCATCCCCCCTGGGGGGTGATTTCTCGCTTTCTGTCTCTATGTCTCTCTCTGTCTGTCTGGCGAGCGCACGCGCCCTATAGCGAAAAACCTCTCCAAAAAAAAAAAAAAAAAAAAGAAGAATCAGCTTTGTCAGCATCAGTCATCAGATGAGGAAACTGACAGAGGGTGAGGTTAAAATGGCTTGCCTAAACTGATATGGAACCAAGAATTGTCTGTATTCTATGAACAAATTTTCTCCACCTTTTAAACATTGTGTTTATCAATATCCAGATTGCCCATTTCCCTGTATCAGTTATCTGTCACAACATAGCAGCCTATCCCAACATGCAGTGGCTTCAAGTGACTCGTATTACTGCTCCGGAGTCTCTGTGTCAGCTGGATGATGCTGTCAACCTGGACTAGACTCAACTGATCTTCACAGGGCTTGATTCTCCCCAAATTAAGAATGTCTCCCTCCCCATCCAAACAAATCTTTATTTTGTCTTTGATTTTCCAAGAAACAAAGAAATGAAGATGGTCAAAGTATTTTCACTCTTTTTAAAATCTCAGCTAAGGGACCGGCAGATAGTATGGTCTGGTTAAGGCGCTGGACTCCCACATGGCCAACCGCAGTTCAAGACCCAGCCCTGGCAGATTGCTTTCTCAATTTCCCTCTCTCTGTCTCTTTCTGGTCCAATTAAAAAATAATAACAGGGCCAGCAGGTGGCATGGTGGTGAACGGCACTGGACTCCCTCATGGCCAACCACAATTTGAGTACTGGACCTGGTGTCTTGCTTTCTCACTTTCTCTCTCCTTCTCTCTCTCCCTCATCAAATTAATATAAATAAATAAATAAAGTTAAATAAGATAATCATTTTTTAAATAATAACAACAAATTAAATGAAATTAAAAATTCTTTTTAAAAACAGCTCAGCCAACTACAGTGGTTAGCAATGCCATCAGAGGTAATAGATATTCGAGCCATCCAGTATCTTGTGAACATGTCACGTACCCATATCCTCCAAAGAAGAAGCCAGGGACCAGCAGTTAGCGTAATGACTATGTCGCTGGACTCCCACGTAGTTGACCGCGGTTCAAGTCACGGACCCGGTGGCTTAAAACTCATGCCAGGCGCATGTGCGTGCGTGCCCAAGATCCCAAGAGGAGAATGGAGGAGAAGGGATTGTGGCGTGGCCATCCCCGCTCGGGGGTGATTTCTCGCGTTCTGTCTCTCTGTCTCTCTCTGTCTGTCTGGCGAGCGCACGCGCCCTACAGCAAAAACCTCTCAAAAAATAAAAAAAAGAAGAAGCCAGAACTCACTTTCCCAGGCTCCCTTGCTGCTCAGGTTTAAACACGTGATCTAACTCTGCCAATCACACATATGTAAGATTTCAACTTGGAGATGAATCCCATGAGGAAGTGGACATTACGCCACGCCCATATTTTAATGAGTGAAATAAGGAAGGATGTAGACTTGGGAGGCGATAGTAGCAGAACGTCTGTGGTCCAGACTCTAACGTTATCAGTGAGGACACCAGTATTTACGCCAAGGAAATAGTGTTGACTTCCTTGTAGTGACCTCACAGTGTGATTTGGGTTTTGTTGCTAGATTGCCTTAAGCTTCGTTTGTGCTCTTCCCTGGCCGTCGATGAGCCTCCTGGATCCTTACTGAATTCTTTCCCTAAACAAACCAGCAAAAGTGGCTTCTGTTGTTTGCAACTAAGAATTCTGACTAATAGAATTTTGCGCATTGTTTTTAGCTTCTGCCTGAAGATGGGATTCTCCAGCCACTTAACCATCTAGACTGTCCTGAGCACCTGCGATGACCTGTCTCACAGAGCAGTGGGCTCAGTCTATTCTCTTTCCTTGCTTGTTTCATGAAAGCAACGTGGAACCTATGGTGGCATGCCCTGTCAAATCTGGAAGACAAGTTTTTCCACAATATATTATAAACACACACAAGCAAACAATCATAATTTCTAAATATTGAGGCTTAGAATGATTTTAAAAATTGTAAATGTTGTAATCTACTCTCTACTGCAAAATGCAGCCTATCTTTTATGAGAGGACACGAAGATCTTAGCATACCTTATTTGACAGTAGTCACAGTCTTTTCAACCCATCTGTTCTCACTGGAAAGAAAATGTATCACATTCCAGTGACAGGTGTCTCAGGCTCCATAAAAGGTACCTCTCCAGGGAAGATCCACAACTAAACTTGCTGGTTTATGTAAAGCAGATACATTTTTTTTACACAAACTTTTAATACCTATCTACTGCCACTCCACTGAGTAAAGCTCAAGTCAGTCCATGATGCTTTGGAAAAGAGTCCAAATTCCTTAACATCGTAGGTAAAGCCAACAATGCTGGTCTCTTCAGGCTCATGTCTCCCTATGTTTTAAATTCTACTTCTTCCTGCCAGTATCCCGTTTTTTGCCATACTCCACTACTTATGGTTTATTCACTAACCAGAATATGCCGTTCCTTACTCCCGAGTCTTCACTCATACTGCTCCCTCTGCTTGGAGCCATCCTCTATATTCTGTCCAAATGATAATCATTTTCCCTTTGATCTATACTCAACAATGGTGTAAATTATTCCAGAGTATCTGCACTTTCACATATAGATTTTTGTCTCGACCAGAACGCTTTCAATTGCAAGTAACAGATCATTTAAACTGGCTTTAAATGGGCAAAAGATTTCAACAGACACTTTGTAGAAGATTTAGAAATGGCTCATAAGTACATTAAAACGTACTCAATAACATTTGTCATAAGAGAAATACAAATTAAAATCACAATGACATATCATTTTACATTCATTAGAATGAGGAAAATGACAAAAACCAACACCACCAAGCGTTGGCTAAGATGCAGAACTACTGGAGCCATCCTTCATTACTGATGGACATGTAAAATGGTACAGGCACTTCAAAGAACTGTTTGCCAGTGTCTCTACCCATGACTCAATAATTTCATCCCTAGGTTATTTTGTTTTGTTTTGTTTTGTTTCGCTGTAGGACACATGTGCTTGCTGGACAGACAGAGAGAAAAAGTGAGAAATCAGCCCCAGGGAAGATGGTCACACCACAGTCCCTTCTCTTCTATTTTCCTTTCGTGATTTTGAGCATGCATACACACATGCCCAGCATGTTTTTCAAGCTGTTGGACCCGAACTGTGGAGGCAACCATATGAGATCCAGCACCCTCACCACCACACCGTCTGCTGCCTCCATCCCCAGATATTAACCTAAGAGAAATGGAAACAAGTGTCCACAAAAGGTCTTATGCAAGAATATTCGGGAACCAGCAGTTAGCGTAATGGCTATGTCGCTGGACTCCCACGTAGTCGACCTCGGTTCGCGTCTCGGACCCGGTGGCTTACAACTCACGCCGGGCGCGTGTGCGTGCGTGCCCAAGATCCCGAGAGGAGAATGGAGGAGAAGGGATTGCGGCGTGACCATCCCCCCTGGGGGGTGATTTCTCGCTTTCTGTCTCTATGTCTCTCTCTGTCTGTCTGGCGAGCGCACGCGCCCTATAGCGAAAAAGCTCTCCAAAAAAACAAAAAAAAAAAAAAAAGAAAAAAAAAAAAGAATATTCATGGCAGCCTTATTCATAATAATATAAAATAGAGATTATTCCAATTCCCATAATAATAATAATCAAACTCCCGTATATTCATAATATTGAATACTACTCAGCCATACAAAGGAATGAACTAATACACACAACAGCATGGATGATCTTATTTTTTTTTGGAAAGGGAGATTTTTTGCTATAAGGTGCATGAGCTCACTGGAGAGACAGAAAGCAAGAAATCACCCCCTCCCAGGGAAGATGGCCATGCCTCAATCCCTTCGCTTCTACTCTTCTCTCAGGATTTTGGGCACACACACACACGTGCTCAGTGTGAGTTTCAAGCCACCAGATTTAGGACTCAAATCATGTCCGCCATGTGGGAGTCCAGCGACATAAACATTACACCATCTGCTGGTCTCACAGCACGGATGAATCTCAAAAATATTATGCGATCCTAATACCAAAACTAGTCAAAATCATTATAAGAAAACCATCTGTGCTCTTTCATGAACATAGATGCAAAAATACTCAACAAAATAGTAGCAAATTGAATCCAACAATCTATAAAAAAAATTATAAACCATGACCAAGTAGGATTTATTTCAAGTATGCAAGACTGATTCAACTTTTGAAAAATCAAGTATAATCAAGTGATTATAGCCAAGTTGCAAAATAAAAAGTTAATATCCAAACATACATCTATTTCTTAAATACCAGCAATGGACAAGTGGAATTTGAAATTATAAGCACAATTCTATTTACATTAGCACTTCTAAAAATGAAATAGTAAGACTTAGGTATAAATTTAACAAAATATTTTTAAGATCCATGTAAGAAAAATTATAAAACTGATGAACAAAATCAAAGAATAACCAAGAAAATGGAGGATATTTCATGTTCATAAACAGACAGTCTGAATATTGTAAAGCTGTCAGTTCTTCCATCTATAGATGTAATATAAGCCCAATCAAAATCTCAGTATGATTTTGTAGATACTGACAAACTGACTCAAAAGTTTATATGGAGGATGAAAGAACCAGAGGTGCTAATCCATGTAGTCGACCACAGTTTGAGTCCCGGACCCGGTGGCTTAAACTCACACCAGGCGCATGTGCGTGCGTGCCCAAGATCCCGAGAGGAGAATGGAGGAGAAGGGACTGCGGCATGGCCATCCCCCCTGGGGGTGATTTCTCACTTTCTGTCTCTCTGTCTCTCTCTGTCTTTCTGGCAAGTGCATGTACCTTAGAGCAAAAACCTCTCCAAAAAAAGAAAAAGAAAAAGAAACTGGCTTTTCAGGATGAGCAAATGGCATAGTGGTTGTCTCTGGACTCCCACGTGGCCTGCCACAGTTCAAGTCCTGGACCCACTGGCTTGAAACTCATGCCAGGTGTGTGTGTTTGTGATTGCCCAAGATCCCAGGAGGAGAATAGAGGAGAAGGTACTGCGGCATGGCCATCATCCCAGGGGTGATTTCTCACTTTCCCTCTCACTGTCTCTGTCTCTCTCTCTCCCTGTGAGTGCACACACCCTAAGACAAAAACCTCTAAAAATAATAACAATAATAATAAACTGGCTTTAAAAAATATGAATAGATCCTCAGGTCTGCCACATAGTTTAATCACTGTGTGGAGAGAGCTGGATCCCACATGGTCAATAGCAGTTCAAATTCCAGCTCGGTGACTTCAAAAACATGCCAGGTACAATGGGTATGCATGCCCAGAATTTGGATAGACAGAAAGAAGGGAAAAAAAGGAGATTGCCACATGATCACTCCCTGTTGAGGTGTGGTTTCTCTCTCTCTTTCTCTCTCTCTCTCTCTCTCTCTCTCTCTCTCTCTCTCTCTCTCTCTCTCTCTCTCTCTCACACACACACACACACACACAGGCTCCGGCATTAAAAAATAAAGACGTCTCAGTATCTCTTATTCTCTGAAGAAAAGCAGTTCTGGCATCACAATGCAATCACAGGGTCAATGGGGGGAAACGACTGAATGATTGCTCCCCAGTTCCATGGGCTCACATTTCACCTACAGCCTGACGCAAGAAACATACTCATCTTCCTTGGAAGTGAACTGCAGAAGTCAGTGTCTTCATTCTGCCCTGGTAGAGCAGAGACGGAAGTCAGGCAATTCTGGACTAGAAAAGGCTACTGGTCAGGGGAGATCTGTCATGAGACCAAAGCCCTCATTTGGAGCCTTTGTTTTACCACTAACAAGCTAAAGAACCCTGTAGAGACTCTTAGACTTAACCAGGCCAACTGTCTCATTTCAAAGACGAACACACTGAGTCTCAGAGAAGGAAACTGCTCAAGTCCAAACAGCAAGTTAGTGGCCAAGTCTGAATTAGAGCCAATTGGAATGGGCCTTTTTGTTTATTTGCCCAGTCTCTATTTTCTAGGAATATCTTCTTCCCATCATGCACAGGGTTATCATAGAAATTGCAACAGGAGGCTGACACAGGACGATATTGAGGTCATGGCCAGTGTGAGCAAACAGAGTAAGACTCTGCATGAAAGAGCCAGGTGTGGTGACCACTCCAGCAGACCCAGCTACTCGGCATGCTGAGGCAGGAGGATCGTTACACGTGAGACCCTGTCTAAGAAACATTGCATCCCCCACACACATATATACCAAAAAAAGAAAAGGAAAGAGACTTAACAGAGTTGTAGGTGAGAAAGAGTTATCTCCACTCTCATGTCTTTCTATATATCGCTACCAGTGGTCACAGGCAGGGTGCTTTTAAGGCCGTAAGCATCACTCTAAGATTATGTACTAACAGTAGTAGCAGCATAATTGTCCCCTATGACTCCACTTTGCCTTTCTGCTGGGTTCCTGCCAAAGACACATGTTCTGAGAAACCAGAGTGGTCAAGGTGGCTCTTGGTATGTCATCTGAGGAAATGGGTACAACCTGCAGCATCTAGCCGGTCACCTGGGCTTCATTTTCTCATAACACCCTCTTTGCTCTGATCACCACTGGTCTCGCTGTCACCACACTCTATAGAATCGGTCGGTGCATAGCTTTTATGAGGTATTTTCTCATAAACAGGAGTTTCTCATAAATACTCAAAATATAAGACCACCTGATTGGCACATTCTCCGGAGGGTGTCCAAGGAGTCTTCCGCGACACTCTCCTCACTGACAACGGCAAGTCCCAAGCTACTTCACATGGAGACTGCCAACAGAACTGAGGCTGGGTTGGTGTCAGCCCTGTGCACTCAGAGGCCAGCTTCTGCACTAGCCAGAATGGGCACAAGCCAGAGCTCCCAAGAAGACGTCTGGAGGCCCTGCTATGCTTAGCATTAACATCTGAGTTGCTGGATCATCGACAGAGTCAGGGAGGTGGTCCTTGGAGACAGCCAAGGCAAAGGGGAATCTTGAGGAGACCCATTTGAGTCATTTGGGACTCAAAGCAGCATCTATTACCAACCATACAGACATAATTCAGTGTACCAGTGTACAGTCCCACAGCAGGAACACCTGCTCTGGTTTCTACATTTTAGAAGACCATATAAGCCACAAATGTACATTTTATATATAAATATATATGAGAAAAAGATAGAGAACATATATATGAACATATATGTGTGTTTACATATACATATATACACATATATATGTGTGTTTTTAAATTATTATTATTTTTTTAATTTGCTATAGGGCAAACATGCTCACCAGAGAGAAAGAGAGAGAGGGCAAGTGAGAAAGCAAGATGCCAGGTCTGAGACTCAAACCATTGCCAGCCATGTGGAAGTCCAGCGCCTTAACCACCATGCCCAACCAAACCTGGGCACCTTTGTCTCTCAGTGTCCCACACCAGCACTAATGCTCAACACTTACTGACAGCACAGCCCATGCCCTAAACATCTGCTCTCAAGATCAATGTCAGGCAGGCCCCAGGGAAGCAGTTCTGCTCTTGCTCGGTGTCCTCACACAGAATGCAACGGAGTCCACGTGCCATGCAGGCTGCAGGCTGTGCCACTGCTGACGTCAGGGAAGGGAATTCAGAGTGCAAGGAGGCTTTGTTTGATGGGACTGTGTAGGTTAGAGAAAAGACACAGGATTTATCAACTCTCTCCCCAAAGATGGCACACAGGTGATAGACCCTTGAGTAATGAACTGTCATTTCCCAGTAGTGCTAAGTGCCCATGGCTTTTGCTTCTCGTTGTGCTCCGCTGTGTATTCCAGAGATATTTACAAATTAGCACGGCATTCATAATTGCACAGTGACAAAGGAGTGTTTGCCATGTTGAGTGATTTATTTGCATGGACTATCATAAAAAGGTGTCCAAAATCTATTAAGTAAAAAAATAAGGTACAGAACAATATGTACAAGATGCTGTCATTTGTGGGTTTTTTAAAGACTGTAAACATGGAGATATACATTTGCCCAGCCGTAGTAAATTTCTGTCTCAACAGCAAAAGATCGGGAGTACAATGACAGGGGATTTTACTCATTATTTCATGCCCTTCTGAAGGGATTGGAGTTTTATTTTTCCTGTTTATAGATTACTTTTTTAAAAACAAATTCTTTCAGAATCATCTATTTTATTTTATTTATTATTATTATTATTATTTAAATTCACCAGAGAGAGACCAAAAAAAAAAAAAAAGGGGGAAAGTGAGAAAGCAAGCTGCCAGGTCTGAGACTCAAACTGTGGCCAGCCATGTGGTAAGCCAGCACCTTAGCCATCACACCACCTGCTGGCCCCCATAGATTACTTTTGCATAAGAAAGAAAGAAAGAAAGAAAGAAAGAAAGAAAGAAAGAAAGAAAGAAAGAAAGAAAGAAAGAAGAAAGAAAGAAAAAAACACACACACACACACACACACACACACACACACTAGTATTTAATGAAAAAGAAATTCCTTATATTTTCTCAGTTTTCTGTTGAACATGTATTATTCAGTAACTTCTAGAATTTCTAAGAGTTACAGTCACCAGTCACTTTCCCTCATTAATTAGCCCAGAGTGCGTCCTCGGGGTTTTCTCCCTGTCTCTACTGCTGAGATCGTGTGGGCTTCTATAGTTGTACTGGGAAATGAAGCTACTGCAGGATGGGGCTGTGGATGTGAGAAAGAAAGAGAAACAGAGTGAAGCATAGAGACAGAACAGACTCAGAGACAGAGCAATGCAGAGAATCATCACAACAGCTACCGCCATCTCCCTGGAGCAGCAAACCGAGGGAGGCAGCAAGACAACAGCCTAAGGACAGGGACCAGCAGTTAGCGTAATGGCTATGTGGCTGGACTCCCACATAGTCGACCGTGGTTCGCGTCCCACACCCGGTGGCTTAAAACTCAAGCCGGGCGCGTGTGCATGCATGCCCAAGATCCCAAGAGGAGAATGGAGGAGAAGGGATTGCGGCGTGGCCATCCCCCCTGGGGGGTGATTTCTCGCTTTCTGTCTCTCTGTCTCTCTGTCTCTGTCTGTCTGGCGAGCGCACACGCCCTATAGCGAAAACTTCTTCAAAAAAAACAGCATAGGGATAGCATTTCTTCCTGGGGATGTCCCAGGAATCTTCCCAACAGCACTCTGAAAATCACAAGTCCCAAACTATTTAGATGGCGTGAAGACAGGTAAGAGCACCGAGGCAGAGAAAGCAGCATCAACTCTGCAGGGGCAGAGGTCCATTCACACAGCCGCCAGCCTGCTGACCTTCCCAGGACCTAAGCTCCCCCATTCATTCCAGCTCTCGGCCAGCCCTCCAGTTTGTCCAAGACTCGGAAACCAAAGCAAGAAGCCTTTTTGGTCCTGAGCTTTGTACTTTCAGCTCCAAATCCCTTAACCTTCTCTTTTAAAAATGCCTATTAGCTCCATTTCATCTCATCTCATTCTAAAATCCACTAATTCATTTGGGAAAATAGGACTCTTTTGATCTCTGATTGCCTGGCTATTCATAATTGATAACCGGCCTTGGAAAAAAAAAAAAGTCACCATTAGCTCTTCCATTTGATATGCCCCCAAGCTTCAATTACAGAGGCCCACTAGTTGAACAGAACTTTATTCCAGTGAGTGATGAGAGCAAGGGGAAACAAGAGAAAGAGACAGCAAGACAGAGACCAAGGTCCAACCAATAGCCACAGAGAGCATGCATCCTTCGTTAAGCCTCCAGCAACCAAAGCGTTGCTCAGCAAGGTTCCAGCACAATCCTGGGTGTTTTTTTTAAACTCAGACTTTGTAAAATTCCCCCAGCACTTCTTCCTTCCTTCACCACAGGGAGTAGACAGTGCTCCCTTCTGACAGTTCAACTCAGCGTCAGCGACTTTTCCCACGAGCTTATCCATGATCTTCCAGCAAGCCTTCGGAGTGAACACCAATGAATGGAGAGTTCAGGATGCTTAAATGATGAAAGGTTAAGAGCTAAGCAGTTGAGTGTGCAGGGAGCCAAGAAACACGGGGGGGATGATTTACGGAGTGTAGGGGAGAAACCGGAGAACAAGGTCAAAGGAGATCCATTCTCCGTGTAAGAACTTGGAAGTAATAGCACTTCTTGAAAGAATGTTCTGCTGGTCCAGCCACCGTGATGTGTACTGCTAACAAGCTGTGCCCCAAAGGCTGAGACCACATGGGAGGCCTGGTTCTATCCCCGGTCGAACCTAGAGGCCTGGTACAATGCTGAGTGCCTGTGACCCCAGCTATTAGGAGGCTGAGACAGGAAGATCATGAACTTGAGGGTGACCTGGGCCACAGAGTGAGCTCCTGACTGAAAGAGAGAAAAAAAAAAGCCAGGTGTGAGGGCACACACCTATAGTCTCAGCTGGGAAACTTAGGCAGAAGAGTTATGAAAGAAAGACCTTGTCAAAAAAAAAAATTTTTTTTTTTTTTTTTTTACATTTTTTGTATTGTCAGAGAGTGTGTGTGCTCACCAGAGGGAGAAAAAGAGAAAGAACCCTCTAACAGGGGATGGTCACACCACAATCTCTTTTCCTCCATCCTGTCAAGATCCTGCACATGCACACACACATACTCAGCATGTTTTTCAAGCCACCAGCATTAGGATTCAAACTGTGGTCAAGCCACGTGGGACCCAGCTTTCTATGTACAGCTGTCAACTGATGCATTCCAGAGCCAGTGCTTAAAAAAATAAATAAATAAATAAATAAATAAGTGTTTAAAAGAATGCTCTGTTACTATGTCACTTCTAAGTGTCTGGGTGCAATTTTCGGTATTCCAGAAATATGTCTACAGTATTCAGTGGCAGCAGTGGAATGCTTAAGAAAACTGGGCAGATTCTAGGACCAACATATGGCATAATGGTTACGCCACTGGACCCCCAGGTAGTTGACCGCAGTTTGAGTACCGGACCTGGTGGCTTAAAACTTATACCTGTTGCATGTGCATGTACGCCCAAAATCCTGAGGGAAGACTGGAGGAGAAGGGATTGTGGCATGGCCATCCCCCCCAGGGGGTGATTTCTCATTTTCTGTGTCTCTGTCTCTCCAGTAACCACACATGCCCTATAGCAAAAACTAAAAAAAATTTTAAAAATAAAATTTTTTAAAAAGAGGTATCTGGGCAGATTTCTTTTATAGAATACTGTAATCCAATGCAAAGCTCCACACACATACAAGCACCCAAAAGCCCCAACAGGGTGATCACCCATACCAAATCATGTGTACAGCGTCTCAGCAGAAAAGAACATCAGGGTTCAACACCCACCAAAAGCAGCTTTCAGATCGCTGCTGCTGCATCTACTTAATTCTTACCAATTTGCTTTGAAAAGCCTGACACAGGCATTTCTGAGCTCTAAGCTGCAGCTCTCTGCAGGAAATTTGATCAGAAGTTAGTTGCTGAATTCAAGGCCCAAATCCCTTAATCGTGGTAACATGCTGTCGACGATACCCACCTGTAAATCACAGAGCACTTCACATTTTCATAGTGCTTCGCCCACGTGGCCTCATTTGATCCTTTCCCAGCGCTGCCAGCCAGGCAGGACAGAGAGGAAGAAGCCCCTAGAGGCAAAGCCATGTGCCCAGGGCTACACACATGGGAAGTAATGTCCCAACTGAAGTCCTCCCTAAGAACCCTTTCTGGGAGGTTAAAGGAGATCGTATAGCAGGTCCTAATCCATGTGACCATATTTGGAGATAGGGCCTTCAAAGAGGTGATTTAATTGAGCCCTTTGGGGTGGGACCCGAATCCTGTAGGACTCTATTCTCCTAAGAGGTGGAGATACAGGGATGTGTACCCACAGGGAAAGGGCCATGCAAGGACACCATCAGAAGGCAGCTATCTGCAAGCCAAGGAGAGTCCTCAGGAGAAATTAAACCTGCTAACACCTTGATCTTGGACTCTGTATCAGAACTGTGATACGGTTCTTTTAGGTTGTGCATAAAAGAACCCAGCCTGTGGTATTTTGTGCTGACAGTCCCAGCAAACTAATACCAGTGCCTTAATGGAAACGGAGAAACAGTTCAGAGGCCAGCAAAAAATCTTCTAGTTATGAAGACTTCTGGGAAGGTTCCTAGAAAAGACTGTATTTGATTTAGGCTTTAGATGGCAAGTGGAATTTCTGCATGTAGACACAGAGGGGTGGTGAAAGCCAGCTTGCAACAGCCTTCCAAGGTCAGTTTAAAGAGCAGAATTTTTTTGATGGTGTGGGGAACACTTGAAGGAGTTTGCACAAGAGAGTAGTGAGATCAAAACTAGATAGGAGGAGCAATTATCTGGCATCTGGCATCCTGTGTAAAATAGGATGGCGGGAAGTCAGATGTGGTGCTGCATACCTTTGGGAGGCTAAGGCCATTGGGTCCTGAGTTCAAGTCCAGCCTAAACAATATTGTGATACCCTGTCTCCGAAAAACACACATGTAAATCAGTTGGAAGAAGAGGAGGAGGAAAACTTTAAGGAAAGTAGCTCAGGCAAGAATTACCAGGGACCTGAAGTAGGACATTAAAATGCCTACAGTTCTTGCCTTTTTTGGTAACCACTTCTCACTTTTCCTTCAGAGAACCAGCCTTCCCTCCCTCCCAGCTCAGGTTGGAGCACAGTGGTCACTAGGCCTAGCCAATCACCTTATTCTATTCTTCTGACAACAGTGGGGTCTCAGTCTGCTCAGGCTGCCTGTTGTAACAAAGAACTTCAAACATTACCACAGCAAACATTTATCTCCTCACAGTGCTGGAGGCCAGAAGTCCAAAATTAGCAGTCAGCAGGGCCGTGGTCTCTCACAAACCTCTAGGGCAGGGTCTTTCCATTTTCTTCCGGCAACTCCACACCTTCCCTGGCTTTTGGCAGCATTGCTCCAGTGTCTGCCTCTGTCTTGACATAGCCGTCCTCTCACTGTGTCTCTGTGTCTCTACGTGGCATCCTTCTCTCAGTGTCTCCCTCTCCTTTTCTCATAAAGATACCCTTCAGATGGGATTAAGCGTCTACCTACTGACAGCCTCTTTCTGTGCAGATAGCACGCCTACAAACATGGTAAACATCCCTAAAGCCTGCCAGACTTTCTGTGAGAAGTGTGGCAAGCACCAACCTCACAGAGTGTCACAGTACAAAGAGGGCAAGGGTTCTCTGTACGCTCAGGGAAAGCGGTGCTATGACAGGAAGCATGGTGGCTACGGTGGGCAGACTAAGTCCATTTTCTGCAGAAAGGCAAAAACTACAAAGAAGATTGTGCTGAGGCTTCAGTGTGTTGAGCCTAGCTGCAGATCTAAGAGGATGCTGGCTACTAAGAGATATAAGCACTTTGGACTGGGAGGAGATAAGAAGAGAAAGGTTCAGGACCAGCAGATGGCGTAATGCTTACGTCACTGGACTCCCACGTAGTTGACCCACACAGTTCGAGTCTCCAGACCTGGCACGCACTGGGCATGTGTGCCCATGCGTGCCCAAGATCCCTAGAGGAGAACAGAGGAGAAGGGATTGTGGTGTGGCCATCTCCCCAAGGGGGAGGGGGGTAATTTCTCACTTTCTATCTCTGTCTCTATCTCTCCAGTGAGCACACAAGCCCTACAGCAAAAATCTCCCTTAAAAATAAAAAAAGAGAGAAAGGGTCGAATGATCTAGTTTTAAGCTTCATCTTTTATTTTATTATGAAGACAATAAAATCTTGAGGTGAATATTTGCCTCATTTGATTACAGTTGGTCTTTTTGTGAGGGAATACAGTAAATCAAGAAAATTCTCTTTGTAGAGAAATTTCATTTGTGATTTAAAAAAAATAGTTTACAGGGGCCAGCAGTTGGCATAATGGCTATGTTGCTAGACTCCCATGTAGTCAACCGCGGTTTCAGTCCCTGACCTGGTGGCTTAAACTCATGCCTGATGCGTGTGCGTGCGTGCCCAAGATCTCGAGAGGAGAATGGAGGAGAAGAGACTGAAGTGTGGCCATCCCCCTAGGGGGTGATTTCTCGCTTTCTCTCTCTCTCTCTCTCTTCTCTCTCTCTCTCTCTCTCTCTCTCTCTCTCTTTCTGGAGAGCACACATGCCCTATAGCAAAAAAAAAAAAAAAAAAACCTCTCAAAAAAAATTAAAAGTAGAGTTTGCCTATCATAACTTATAATATCCTCAAATAAGGTCACATTTGGAAGTATTGGGGGTTAGGACTTCAATGTATCCTTTCAGGGGACACAGTTCTATCCAAAACAAATGCGTAGTGGTTAAGGTGCTAGATTTCTACATGGTCAACCACGGTTTAAGTCTCAGACCCAGCAGCTTCAAAATCACGCTGGGTACATGTGCATGCATGCCCAAAATCACAAGAGGAAAACGAAGGAATTGAGACTGCGACATGGCCATCCCTTGTGTGTGTGTGTTGGGGGGGGGGGGGGTGGTTTTTGCCTCCCCCCCCCACCCCCATGTCTCTCTGGCAAGTGCACATGTCCTATGGCAAAAACCTAAATTAAAAACAAAAATGTTTAAAGCCCAGAGGCTAGGGATGAGATAGTGAAATGATGAGTCCAACACACAGCTCCCTCTTAACACTCAGTGTCCATCCCCTTGTCTCCCAACAGCCACAGGGGCAGAGCAAGCTCATGCAAGGGTAACTAACTGGTGGAACGTATCTTGCAAATGGCATCCTAGCAGCGAGGAAAGTGAGTTAGCTCTGCAGTCTCTCCAGGTAGAAGAGGAAATGGCAGCTGGGTGTAAGAAGGCTGTGAGAAAACATCGTCAGTGTGAGCACAGTACCGCCTTCATCGTCAGTGTGAGCACAGTTCCGCCTTCATCGTCAGTGTGAGCACAGTACCGCCTTCGTGACGTCCCTTCACACTTTGGGTCTTGGTTTCCCCATTTCAAAAATTAAACAGCCAAACAATGTGACTTGTAAGGGCTTCTTCAACCCAGTTATTTCAGAAATCTGTAAAAGACACCCTATCCCTTCAGGGTTGGCAGGTTGTGTGGTGGTGAAGGGTGCTGTATTTCCACATGGCCGACATGGTTCAAGTCCCAGACTTGGAGGTTTGCTTTCTCACTCTCCCCCCCTCCTCTCTTTCTCTCTCTCTTACTCTCTCCCTCTCTGGTCAAATTGAAATAAATAAATTAAGTTCAACAATTCTAAAAAATAAAAAAGACACCCTATCCCTGACCCACAGTTAAATAATTTTCTTCCTGAGAGTATTTTTTTCCCAGCCGACAGGCCAGCCCCACATGTTTGAACATAATCATTAAACACCTGACAAGAAGTGCCACCCCACATACAGTTTAATAATTCACATTCCAATCCAATTACTGCGAGTTTCATAAACAAGGACTTATTAGAATACAGTCGTTTTCTCTGAGCAAGCGGGATTTTTAGAAAGGAAATTACAATGATTATCTTCAAGATATAGGCTTGAATAATACAATTATCCCTCCTCGCTCCTTGTTTTTATCATTCCCCTTCCATGCTGCCTTACACAGGAAGCTTCTAGACACCAGTGGCTCAGAGCAGCTGCCTCTCCCGCTAGGAGAATCTTGTTCCCTGGACCCTTGTTCCCCTGTCTTCATCAAAACCCACTTGTCCTGGGGAGCGTGGGGATTTGCCCAGCGTCCCACTGAATACTTACTCTTGTCCGACTTCCTATTGCGTGCGAGTTGGAGGGAGTTTGGTGGCAAAAGAGCAGCGAGCTGACAGTAGTCACATGGCTTTAGGCATTTGTGACCTCTTTCTGGTTATCTGAATCCCCATGACTAAAATGAGGAGATGGGATTAGACCAGGAATTCTTAACCTCGGGCACATGGACAGGCTGCAGGGAGTTTAAGAATAAGGTTAAATGATGTGTAGTAAGTCATGTGTAAGGGACATTCATGTCCCCAGTTGCTATCTGGGGAATAATGGGACCCAGGGACAGTAATCCATATCAGTTTGAAGGCAGGACGGGTAATCTAGCTAAGATAACCAGTGTTCTATTTCCTGGCAAGATATCAGTTCAGGAATAAGCATGTGCCTAAAGTTTATGATCAGATCAAATCTTAGGACTTCTGATGGGAATGCTAAACAGACATACTCTTTCCTGCTAGACACGAATGAGTCAGAGTGAAGTGCTAAGAGTTTCCACCAATCATCTTGGGACTCACAGTGGAGCTCACACTGATAAAGCGGACATTGTGGAGGCAGAGCAGAGAAACAGAAAAAAAAAAGGGGGGGCTTGGTAAAAGTATTGAAGTGCTGGATCGAGCTTCAGCTGATTCCCCTGAAGTTCTTAGTTACTGAGCCGGTAAATCTCCTCCATTGTTTAAACTGCTTTGAGTCTAGCTTTCTGTAACTTGGAACTAAAAACAACTGACAGTATGTTTATATGTGGTATGTTCTGAGGAAAGAGGCCACAGTTTCTGAGAGATCCTTGAAGGGATCTGTGACTATATATAATTTTATATATGATTATATGTGTGTGTGTGTGTGTGTGTGTATACCAGGCACATGTGCATGCATCCCAAAATCTCAAGAGGAGAACGGAGGAGAAGGGACTACAGCATGACCATCCCCCGGGGGATGATTTCTCACTTTCTGTCTGTCTCTGTCTATCTCTCCAGCAAGCAACATGCCCTATTTCTTCAAAAATCTCTCAAAAAAAAAAAAAAAAATTCTTAAACTAGAAAAATCTCCAAGATTCCCGGAGCATTCGCTTCTGTAATCTTATTAATCTATGGAGTTCTAAACTCTTGGTTTGACTGATAATCTATACCATGATTTGAATGTGTCCTCCAAAAGTTTGTATTGGAAACTTAATCCCTCTACCCTCATGAATGGATTAATGATGGTTCTATCCTCATGAATGGATTAATAGATTAATGAGGGCTCTGCCTTCATGAATGGATTAATGCCATTCTCACTGAAATGAATTAGTTCTCTCAGGGGAAAGCTAGTTCTGGAGAGAGTGGGTTGTTAGAAAAGTTAGCTCGGCTCACTCTCAAGGTCTCCTTTCCACTCTCTCTTGCTATACTCTTCCCCATGTTATGATATAGCAGAAAGACCATAAGCAGATGCTGGTGCCATACTCTGGGCTTCCCAGCCTCCAGAACTGTGAGCTAAGTAAACCTCTACATAAATGAGTCTGTGGTATTCAGCTATAGCAACAGAAAACAGACTAAGATAATGTGTAATATTTGCCATTGTAAAATTAGGTTTCTTTTTGAAAAAAAAAAGTTGTTTTCCTTCATTACAAAAGAAATACATGCTCATTATAGAAAATGTGTAAACTATCAAGAAAAAAACTAACAAAAAGTCAACTATTGTGCTTATTTTGGAAATTTTCTCCCAGATTTTTCATTTTTCTATGCATAATCTCTGGGAGGTTTTAATATAGCTGAGTTCAGACTATATGTGCACTTCTATATCATGCTTTTTTTCACTTGACATTATAACATAATGCCACATAATTTCCATAGCATTACAAACCTTTCACAAACAGCCTTTTAAAATGGCTTCTTAACATTCCATTGAGTGGATATTCTATAATTTACTTTTCTCATGTTGGACAAAATGAGGCTATTTCCAGGTTTTGTGTATGTTTGCTTGCTATTCTATTTCTTTTTGCAGCAAAGGACATTGTGCTGAGTGGAAAGAAAGGCATGTCAGCAGTAGTGTCCATCACCGTGTCAGAACATGTGGGGTCGGAGGCAGGAGCACTGCCCAGTGGTCTAGGAAGCCCCTGCCTCGCCATGGTGACAGTTCCTACAGGTCTGTCATTAGCCAATGTCAGCTCTTCTTCCATCTGAAGGTGCTCCCTGCACCATTCCTGGCCTCTTTCCTGGAGGTAGTGCCTGTTCTAGTTGGTGGGCTTGGGAACAGCTCTCTTGCAAAGGGCCAGCACACCCCTCCATTTCTTCATGCTCTAAGTCTAACAGGGGCAGGCCCTGGTCTGGGCAACTCTGCAGTGATCCAGTTCTGCAGAGGCAGGAAGTCCCATTCTGGAGGTTGGCATTAAGTCCTTTTTACCTCCATGATCAGTTTGACTGGTATAAAGATGATAGGCAGGTAGCCTATCTCCTTAGGCTTTTATCTTGTCTTTAAATTGGCACAAGACTCACTCATGCAGGGAAAAGAACGCTATTTATTAGAGCCTCTCAAAGCAAGAACTAAGACAATAATATCCTTGGTTGTTGCTAAGTCTCTTCTCTCTCTCCCCATCCCACAATAGGCGGGTGAAGTTTGGGATTCTGTTTAAAAGATTTAGCTGAAGGCAAAACTTCTTGTTCCCTCCAGATCTCAGCAATCAATACCATGCTCAGGCAGAAACAAAAGATAATACAAATGATTTCTACCAGTCACTACCATTTGCTGAGTGGGAGTCATACGCCTTGCACTGTGTACATGCATTACATACCTCATTCACACTAACAAGAGCCCATGAGCAGATATTATATCCATTTCACTAGGGAGGATACAGGCTCAGAGAGGGTCTGGAACACCCAGAGTCACATTGTCAGTAGAGACTGGGTCAGAATTCACAGTTAAGTTAAGGCCGTCTGAAAGCCCATGCTCTTCACCACTCAGCATTGGTCCAGGCAGCCCTGCAGGGAGGGGCAAGTCACAGAGTGAGGACCCCCTCACCCCTCAACACCAGGCTCAAAGCCCAGCCAGAGTCTTCATCTTTCCAGAGGTTCCCTTGACGTCATCAATGTGGTTTAAAGTGATGGGTGGGGAGTATTTTTGGCTTCTGATTTTTTATATAACATTGATCATTTTAAATTGTACACTGAAAGCTAGTCGGCAGCATAATGGTTAAGGCAGCTGGACCCCACTTGGCTGACTACATGACCTAGCAGCCTGAAAAACACTTGGGATGCATGTGCACCCAAAAGTCCCAAAAGGAAGAAGAAATGGAAAGGGGATTGTGGTGGGTGTAATCATCTCCCAAGGTGGGTGCTTTCGTACTTTCCTTGCCTTTCTCTGTCTCTCTTCAGTGAGTGGGCATACCCTCTGGCTAATTGAAATAAGTAAATAAGTGTATAAATAAACATTTAGTACATCCACAGTGTTGTGCAATCACTACCCTTGTCACGTTCCAGAACATTCTCACCACCTTAAACTGAGACCTCATTGAGCCATCACTTCCCATTCCCTTTGCCCCAGCCTCCAGCAGCCACTAATCTGCTTCTGGTTGCTATAGGTTTATGTACAAATACACAGACACTGGGACCAGCAGATGGTGTAGTCAACTATGGTTCTAGTCCTGGACCCGGTGGCTTAAAACATGCCAGGCGCATGTGCATGCGTGCCCAAAATCCTGATAGGAAAACGGAGGAGAAGGGATTGTGGCATGGCCATCTCTCCAACAGATGATTTCTTACTGTCTATCTATGATGAGTGTATGCACCCTAAAGCAAAAAATCTATTAAAAAAAAAAGACATTACATATAAATGGAATCTCCTCTAGGTGGTTTCTCATAGGCACATGGGAGATGTTTACTCTCATATCCATTTGCTCTGTAGATAAGTTCTCAAAGCTCAGGTTAGAGCGAATTCACCTTTCAATGTGTGCCCGCCCTGACTTCCCAGTTATTATGCTGCCTCTTGGCTATTCTCTCCCTGGCTAGTCAATCCTCCCCTTCCCCCTGCCTCAGATCTATGTAAACAAAATCTTCTCAATCTGTGAGCTAGGGATGTGACTTCTCCCAAGCAAATGACCTAGTGGGTCCCACTGAGTCAACCCTTTTTCTCTTGACTCAAGAGGGTCGGGACAAAATGGCCCTGACGTGGATCAGAGTCCAGCAGTCCAGACAGCAACCGTCAGCCTAGGCACAGACGTCCTCAGGGAGGAGCACGTAACTGGACCACCTCCCTCCCACCCTCAGTGCAGGAGCTCTGAAGCCTGCATATATTCTTATAATGTACTATCTCTTTTGAAATTAATTCTAGTACTTCCCATAGGAGCTGTGGCAGTGAGCAATAGGGCTGTTTTATCATTTCTGTGGTTTTCTTCTTTTTCCCTTTCTGGTTGAAGGAAGGAGAGAAGGAGAACCCCAGATCTACTCAAAATGATAACCATCATGTGCAGAGTGGAAGAGGCAGAGAAGTAGACAGTGGTCAACAGGAGATGGAGGGGTTTTGTCCCACAGCTCTCAGGACCATCCTGTGGAAATGAATTAAGACTAAGCCACCTGGGACCGGCAAATGGCATAGTGATTACATTGCTGGACACCCACATGGCTGATCACGGTTCAAGTCCTGGACCCCATGGCTTGAAAATGACACCAGGCACATGTGCTTACATGCCCAAAATCCCAGGAGGGGAATGAAAGAGAAGGGATTACAACATGGCCACCTCCACTGGGGGGGGGGGGGGGGTGATTTCTCACTTTCCCTCTCATTGTCTCGGTCTCTCTCTCTGGTGAGGGCAAGCACCCTAAGGCCAAAACCTCTAAGACAAAGAAAATATAAATGTATTATCTCACAGATCTGGAGGTTAGGTTACAAAATCCTGTGTCGGCAGGGCCATATCCCCCCTGAGTCCCCTGAAGGATCCCTCCTCGCCCCTTCTAGCTTTTGGTGGTTGCTAATAACTCTTGGTTTGTGACACCATCACTCCAGTCTACACCTCCATCTTCATGTGGTGTTCTCCTTGTGTGCTGGAGCCCAAATTTCCGTCTTCCAGTAAAGATACCAATCATCAGGTTAGGTTACACTTTAATCTAGTAAAATCATAATGTTTTACACCAATGTTGGTGCAAAGACCCCAATGACTACTGTCTGATCGAGTTACATCTGCAAAGATCCCATTTCTGAAAGACAGAGAGAGACAGAGAGACACAAAGTGAGAAATCACCCGCCCAGGCGGTTGGTCATACCACAATCCCTTCTCCATTCTCTTCTCAGGATCTTGGGCACACACGCACACACACCGGTGTGAGTCTAAGCCACTGGGTCTGGGACTTGAACCACGGTGGACTACATGGAAGTCCAGCGACGTAGCCATTATGTCAGCTGCTGGTCCCAGGACTGGAATATATCTTTTGAGGGAACACAATTCAACCCATAATACCCTATGATAAAGACCAAGCCAGAGGCCAGGGGCACATTAACAGTAGAAAGATTTTCCTATTGGCCAGTCCCTGGGACTCCAAAACCATGTTATTGTCAATACCACAAAATACCAACATTTACTGAGCACTTACTAAGTGTCAAGCACTGTGCAACTTCACGTGAGTGCTTTTCTCGTGAATGCTCATATTTGCCCTGTGACTTTTAGGGACTTTTGCTGGTATCATGCTACAGGTGAGGAAATTCAAGCTTTAGAACATTAAATAACTGACCCAAGAAACACGGTGATCAATCCAGGATTGGAACCCAGCTCTTCTGAACCCAAAGGCCACCTTCCATGCTTTACTTTACAAAGTCACTAAGTTATGTGACTTTGGGCAAGTAACCATCCTTCCCTGGGCTTCGGTATTCCTATTTGTAAAAATATCTGTTCCCAGGGAGCAGCAGTTGGCATAAGGCTATGTCACTGGACTCCCTCTTATGCAACCATGGTTTGAGTCCCAGACCCAGTGGCTTAAACTCACACCGAGCACATATGCGTGAGTGCCCAAGATCCCAAGAGGAGAATGTGGAGAAGGGACTGTGGTGTGGCCATCCCCCCGGGAGGTGATTTCTTGCTTTTGGTATCTCTGTCTCTCTCTGTCTTTCTGGCAAGTGCACACACCCTATGGCAAAAACGTCTCCAAAAATAAATAAATAAATAAATAAATAAATAAATAAATAAATAACTGTTCCCTTAGGTCTCTAAGGGCTCTTCCTGCTGTGAATCCACAGCCTTAGGAATCTTTTCATCCAAATAACCAACCACTTCAGCCAGCTGACCCACATTTGAAATCCACTACAAAGAGATCTGCTCCCCCTTCGCTCCCAGCACCCGACGTCGTGCAGAGGGTATTTACGGGGGACTCAGATACGCAGGACTTCAAATACCTTGCCCACACTCCGAACCTGCTCTGACAGCCTCAGCACGGCAGCGGTCATTTCCACAGGTGAGCTCCAGAGGAAGCCTGGCAGACGGAGAAAGACTAGCTGCAGCTGTAACGCACGTCCTTACAGCCCTTACGGGAAAATGGCTATGTCTAACTCATTCCTTATCAGCAGTGCGCCTCTGGAGTTGAGAGAACATCAAGTCTGTAATGTCTTTCACTTGACTTAAATGCATATTTCATATTCCCGTTCTAGAGACCGGGTTCATGCCAAGGCCTTCCTGACTTTGAGACTCCTCCTCCAAACATGCCTCCTCTGCTTTTCATTCCATGTCCAGGTAGGCCACGTGATTGAGGACTCCAGACATCATGACAGGACAGACAGGAAAGGAAGGTGATGAGGAATGAAGAAAAGAGTAGGCCCGGTAAGAAAGCTGGTGGAGGAACCAGGAGATGGGGTAATGGTTATGTCACTGGACTCCCACATAGTCGACTGTGGTTTGATTCTTAGATCCAGTGGCTTGAACTCCCACTGGGCACGTGTGCATGCGTGCCCAAAATCCCAAGAGAAGAATGGAGGCGAAGGGATTGCAGCGTGGCCATCCCCCCTGGGGTATGATTTCTTGCTTTCTGTCTCTCTGTCTCTCTCTGTCTCTCCAGCAAGCACACGGTGCCCTATAGCAAAAATCTACATAAAAAGCAAAAAAGAAAAAGAAAACTGGTGGAAAGATGCAAAACAGTGCTAAGAGCAAGCGGGAGCCAAAAGGCTCACCAATTCATAAAAATGTTCCATATCGAGCTACAGCTCTAACGGTGGGTGCCATGTGAACGCAGAAGAGAGAGAAAATCAATCCTATCTACTGGATGCTATTCATTTCAAACACATTTTCTCCTTCCATGCGCCCAGCAATTACGTGAAATAGCTGTGCTGTAGTCCCATGCTGCAGATGTAAAAAACAAGCCTCGGCTGGTAAATGAGATCAGAAGGAGGAGTGGCTGACTCCAAATGCTCTTTCCTTGACAAACCAGGGAACTGAGGATCGTGAAGGGTAAAACAACCACCTCCCTCTTTTTAGAGTTGATCCTTCTATTAATGTCACAGCTGCCAGGAGCACAGAGACTGTATTCCACTGAAGCCAAGAAGAAATAAGACTACCCCAGAGCGGATCTCAGATAGAATCAGTGCTGGAGAAGAGCTCGGAAGGAAGGGGAGAAAGTGTTTTCACCCTTGGTTCTCCTCTTGCTACAGCATCAGAGGCAAGGGCTGAGTGATTCCTGCCATCTCGCGAAGTCGCAAGAACTTCCTCCTCCAGGTGGCACCCCCAGCTCCTGGCAGAGCACTGAAGTCACACAGACCTGGATGCCAATCCTGACACTCTGAGCTTCCCTCATCTGTGACATCTGTACTAGCACCTTCCTTAAATGCAGCCGGAATCCCATTATGTCCCCAACAACCACTCTCCTCCTTGTAAAGCAAGTCAGCCTAAGGTAGAGCAGGACGGCAGCCATTTTGAAAGTGAGAAAGGCCTCGAATGAGAACCACCTGACCTAGCGCTGAGTCCTAGGGAGGTCTGTTTGAGGAAGGGTCCGATAGGAAACCAGGAGTGGGTATTTGAAGGAATTAGGAAAATGACTCAGGAGAAAGCTCTTGATTCTGGTGGACTGCAGGGAGGACTGATTTACATGTGTTTGTATCTTATACCTATAAATACTGAGGACAGGTTGGTCTTTTTGAGACAGTTTGATGGTATTTGCTGGCTCTCTCTGTAACAGGTTACAGAAATAAACACCCTTCTCTACTCTCTGCCTCTCATTTCATTGACCACAAAAGGGAGCAGCCAGATTAGTTGGTTAGTAACACTTGTAGTAATTAAACCCCAAAGTTGTAGTGGTATATATTACTGTTCAGCTAAAGAATACATTTCCTGAACTTATTTTTTGGAGAGGTTTTTGCTACATGGCGCGTGTGCTCGCCAGAAAGACAGAGACAGAGGGATAGAAAGCGAGAAATCACCTCTCAGGGGGGATGGCCACACCGCAATCCCTTCTCCTCCATTCTCCTCTCTGGATCTTGGGCATGCACACACACACACGCCCAGCATGAGTTTAAGCCACCAGGTCCGGGACTCGAACACGGTCAACTACATGGGAGTTCAGCGACATAGCCATTACGCTAACTGCTGGTCCCATTTCCTGAACTTTCTTACACCCTTCTCCTGGTATGTCCATGTGACCAGGTTCTGGCCAATGAGAGCTATCAGATAAAATATAGGAGCCCAGTTAAATTTGAATTTTAGATAAACAACCAATAACTTTTTAGTGAGTATGTCTCAAATTAGAAATTCAACTTTTTTTTAGTAAAAGTGTACCTTTTTGGACCAAAGAAAATAGATATTGCTTGGAATTAAAATAGAATTAGGAGTTCTGTTTTACTGGCTAAAGCTGGCAATCCTATGACCCGCTGAAGACAAGAGAAAATACCACTAACAACTCTGAGGTCACACCCTTAAAGGTGAGGACCCTCCCTCCCTGTCCCTTCTGCTGGTTGAAACAGGACTCTCCGGTGTGGCGTGAGTCCTCTAGGACGCACACAGGCAGCCACAGAACAAAAGGAGTTCAGGCCCTGTCAGATCAGATGACCCACTCTCCAGGCCTGCCTACGACCTCGGGCTTGCACTGAGAGAGAAAATTTAACTTCTGCCTCATTTAACCCCCTGTCATTTGTTCTCCACTAAAGCAGCTAAAGCAGTATCTATACAAATGACAAAACATAAATGAACTATAGTAATTTGGGCACCTGGGACCTCAAAAAACCTCAAGAAATGTTTATTTCCCCTTCTCCACACTAGCAGTGTTTCCTTTTTTTTAAAGAGAGATTTCTGCTATAGAGAGCATGTGCTCGCCAGAGAGAGAGACAGAGACACAGAATGTGAGAAAGAACCCCCCAGGGGGCATGGCCACACCACCATCCCTTCTCCTCCATTCTCCTCTTGGGATTATGGGCACACATTCTTAGGTGCCCAGTGTGAGTTTCAAGCCTCCAGGTCTGAGACTCGAACCCTGATCGACTAAATGGGAGTTCAGCAATGTAACCATTATGCCATTTGCTGGTCCCCAGAGTTTTCCCTCTTAACAAATTTCACACCCTATATTTTGAAGGAATTTCACATCTTCATCTTTTATCAGCAGCTCCTCAAAGTCCTGCTTGTCTCAAAGCACCAGGGTGTGGCTACGGGACCCTACCTGCCAGCAGAGGCTGCAGGCCCTCCTGGCCTCTGACCAAAGGGCACAGCGAGGCATGCTGACAGGTTAAGAATAAGCAAAGGGACCAGTAAGATTCCAGTTCTCCCAGCACTGATTCCCAGCTGTCTGGAGGAGCTTCCGAGGTCCATAAGAGATGAACTTTTGGAAGGCTCTCTCCTATGGAAACACAAGGAGAAAGAGAAGGCACTCAAAGTCCTTAAGCACAGGCACGCACAGGCACATGGCTGGCTTCCCGGGGGAGAAGGGACCTCTGGGATCTCTGGGGGGCTTTTTTTTTTTTTTTTTTTTGGAGAGGTTTTTGCTATAGGGCACATGTGCTCGCCAGAAAGAGAGAGACAGAGAGATGGAAAGCGAGAAATCACTCCCAGGGGGGATGGCCACGCTGCAATCCCTTCTCCATTCTCCACTCCGGATTGTGGGCACGCACGCACATGCACCTGGCGTGAGTTTAAGTCACCAGGTCCGGGACTCAAACCGTGGTCTACTGCATGGGAGTCCAGCGACATAGCCATTACGCCAACTGCTGGTCCCTCTGTGGGGCTTTCATTCCTCTACACCTGCTGCATCTGGTGCCTGGAGTGCTCTTCGACAGACTTTCACACACTGTTCCCCTCCCTTCATTCAGTTCCCTGCTCAAATGTCACCTCTTCAGAGAGGCCTTCCCTGACCACTGTAATGGAAGATAAGAGAAAATACCATTAACAACTCTGTGGTCACACCCTTAAAGGTGAGGGCCCTCCCTCCCTGTCCCTTCTGCTGGTTAATGGTATTTTCTCTTGGAGGAGCTTTGTCTCTTGTTCTCTCTTGTATTTCCAGCACCTCAAACAGTGTCTGGCAATTAGGAGGTCCTGGGTGAAGTTTCTTGTTTCATCATTTTTTTGCTTTGTTTTGTTTTTCAGAGATTTTTGCTATAGGGTGCGTGGGCTCACCGGAAACAGAGAGAGACAGCGAAAATCACTCCCCAGGATGGGAATGGCCACACCACAATCCCTTCTCCTCCACTCCCATCTCGAGGTTTCAGGCATGTATGCATATGTGCCTGGCATGAGTTTAAGCCTCTGGGTCCGTGACTTGAACTGCAGTCAACTATGTGGAATCTGGCAACGTAATTGTAATGCCATCTGCTGGCCCCTGTTTGGTCGTTTTCTGCTAGAGAGTGTATATGTTTGCCAGAGAGAGACAGAAAGATAGAGAGGAGAAAGCACCTTTTATGGGGAGTAGTCACACCACAATCCCTTCTCCTCCATTTCTCCTACCTTTCAGGATTTGGGGCACATATGCACATGCACCCAGTGTATTTCTCAAGCTGCCAGGTCTGGGACTCGAGCCATGCAGCTGGTCATGTGGAATCCAGCTGCCTTAACCACCAGGCCATAGAGCCAGCCCAAGGGTGAATATTTTTGAGTAAATAAATAAAATATGGGTCTGGATATAGATATAAACATTGACATAGACTTGGGTGTCCCTATGTTACAACAGTTCGATTTAGGATTTTCAACTTTCTAATGGTACGAAAGCAATATGCATTCAGTAGAAGCTGCACTTTGAGTCCCCAAATAACCATTCTGGTTTTCACTTTCAATACTACTACTATGATCAATTAAATTATTGAGTATCTCAATAAATTATATGAGATACTCAACACTTCATTACGAAATAGGCTTTGTGTTAGATGCATTGGCCAACTGTAGGCTGCTGTAAGTGTGGTGAGCTCATTTAAGGTAGGCCAGGCCAAGCTATGGTGTCCAGCAGCTTAGGAGTATTAAACGCATTTTCAACTTATGACGTATTCACCTTATGATGGGTTTATCAGGAAACAACTCTACAGTTACTCAGGGAGCAACAGCACAGTGTGGTGTAGGCATAGGTGTTTGTAAGCACAGGCGTGGGTGCAGGCCTAGCTGTGGGGGTAGGCATAGGTGTGTACAGAGTTATATCCAGATCACCAACCAGCCAGATAAGCGTTACCAGGGGCTTCATCTACAGGACGACAAGAACAGTCACAAAATCTTTATATGATCAGCTGTGCTTACTATTGAAAGTCTTTAATTAAGATCTTTAGTGAACCAATAAAGTGTGAATTTTAAAAAAGTATGGAAAACAACTGTACATACCAGACACAGTGTGGAAGAAGGGGGGGAGTTGGCAGAGGGTGAGAGGTAGGGAATCAAGGGAGGGATTAGAAAAAAAGCACAATATGTAAGAAACAAGAAATAGAAAGTAATTTGTTGATGATAATATGTATGGTAATATCTTTGATTGAGCCAATATACAATGTGTACTGGGTGGAACATCTTGTATACTGTATTGATGTACAATGAATGACTGGAAATAAAGAAATAAATAAATGAAAAGTTAACAAAATAAATTTGAGATTGTCTGAAGAACAATTTTAAAATAATAATTAAAAAATCCTCCATGTGCATGATGGTGCTGGTGTGTCATTAGAGAAAATGCAGCCTTTGGTGGATGACTTGACTCCTGTGGAGATGGAGCCATCAGCCCTGTCAGAGGTAACCGTTTCACAGAATGTGAGGAGTCAAGGGTCTGAGGCCCAAGTCCTATCAAGGGAGACAGAATCCAGAAAGTCATGCCCACTGAGCTGCTGCTATCTGCAAAGGACTTTATTTTTTTTAAAGAATTATTTAATTTTTCTTATAATTATTTTTTAATTTGCTGTAGGGCATATGCACTCACCAGAGAGAAAAAGAGAGAGAGGGAGAAAAAGAGAGAGAGAAAGTGAGAAAACAAGCTGCTATGTAACCATGGTCAGCCATGTGAGAGTCCAGCACCTTAACCATTACACTACCTCCTGACCCCAAGGGCTTTTACTTTATGAAATATGTTCACACTGTTTTCTCATTTGATCTTTATCATGATTCTGTCAGGCCAGCAGTGCTAATATTGGTAACACTGTATTTAAACATAATTTTTAGCCTATTGAACTGCACACTTAAAAATGGTTAAAAAGATACATTGTAGGTTATATGTATTTTAACCACAATTAAAAATGAAAGTTTGGAGCCAGACAGTGGCACAGTGGTAAAACACAATGTTCTGCAAGGCAATCTCTCATAGGAAGGTTCCTAGTTCAAGTCTGAGACCTCCCTCAGTATGCTGGGCACGTGTCTGCCCACACTCCGGAGCTGACCCAGGCTGCAGGCTGCCTGCAGCATCAAGACCCTGTGGAAGAGGTGCTCTCTCTCTCTTTCGGTCTCTCACTCATGCAAGAGATAAATAAATAAAACCATTAAAATGTACTTATATAAAGTAATTAGCATAACTCCATTTTGCAGATAAATCGAGTAAAGCTCAGAGAGGCTACGACTTGTAGAAGTCACACCCAGTAGGCCAGCAGATGATGTGGTGGTTAAGGCACTGGATCCCCACAGAGTCGACTGCGGTGCAAGTCCTGGACCTGGTGGCTTGAAAATCACACCAGGTGTGTGCATGCCCAAAGTCCCAACAGGAGAATGGAGGAAAAGGGATTGCAGCATGACCAACTACCCCTCTCCCCACAAGGAAGCTTTCTCAGAGGGATTAGAAAAAAAGCACAATATGTAAGAAACAAGAAATAGCTTTTTTTCTAATCCCTCACTCTGTCTCTGGCGAGTACATGTGCCCTATGGTAAGAAAAAAAAAAAAAAAAGTCACACCAGTTAGGGATTGGGGAAGCTAGCCTCCACACCAGGACTTCCGGTCCAGCTAACAGCTCCTCAATGCACAAATCACTCCATGACATGCCCAGAACCAGGAGATCCGTTCCCTGGGCTTTCTAAGGAGCCTTTGAACATGTTTCTTACAGCTCAGCTGCTCATGACATGGCCACAGAGGCCTGCTTCTACCACGCTGAGGGGTGGCTGACCCAGCAGACAGCTCAATACAGACCGTGTGTCACTTATTCTTTGTGACAATTAATTTGTTCAGGGACCAAGTGTGTTCAATGGTTACATTAACATGCAGAGTAAAATTAAACATTTATGTATCTTTTATCTCCTCGTTTCTAGATAGATAAGTCCTGTCAGTGTCTGTAAAAGATATTTTCATTGACGTTGTTTATCTGCTTCACTTGACTCGAAATTACACTTGAGAAATAAGAACTAACACCCCACAATGTTTTATACCGGAGCAGAGACTAACGGAGACCAGATATTAAAGACAGACATCTAGGCTGAGACTCTAGTGCCACATAAATTCAATGTAGTGTGACACAAAGAATCAGGCCCCAACATTTAGGAACTCAGAAAGCCTTCTCGGAAGAATCCATGCAGAGTTTTTGAGTCTTGGTGTCACATGCAGAATTATCTAGGAACAGCAGAAGAGTTCTGTTTCCTGAGCCAGTTTGCTCTAAGGTCCAAATCCCTGTGTTGAGAAAGAGCCTGAGGACTAATTTAACAGTTATAAGAGGGAGCAAATTCTATTGTCATGGCTATTTTCTTGTCTTTCTATCACTCTTCTTCATCTCCTGGCATGCTTGCCTCTCCTGGTCTTAATTCAGCACCAGGCTTCTAGAATGGTACATAGAAGGTAACTCTGGCCTCAGAGAGACCTGCATGTGCATTTTATCTCCATCATTTACCACCAGTATGACCTTGGAGAAGCTACCCAACCTCACTGATCCTGTTTTTCATCTCAAAACAGGTGTAATAATACTGCCTACCTCATGGGACTGTTGTGAAGATTAAATGAGATAATATGTGCAAAGCACTGAACACAGTGCCTGGCAGCACCAAGAGTCCAATAAACAGGCTATTAAAAATGTCTCACAGGGGCTGGCAGGTGGCATGGTAGTTAAGGGTACAGGACTCCCATATGGCTAACCATAGTTCAAGTCCTGAACCTGGCAGTTTGCTTTCTCTCTCTCTCCTTCTCCGGTCAAATTAAAAGTAAAGAAATTAAATTAAATTAAATAATTCTTTAAAAAAAAAATCATGGGACCAGCAGTTGGCATAATGGCTATGTTGCTGGATTCCCATGTTGTTGACCACGGTTCGAGTCCTGGACCCAGTGGCTTAAATTCACACTGGGTGCGTGTGTGTGCATGCCCAAGATCCCGAGAGGAGAATGGAAGAGAAGGGATTGCAGCATGGCCATCCCCCCCTGGGGGGTGATTTCTCACTTTCTTTGTCTCTGTCTCTCTGGCGAGCGCACATGCCCTATAGCAAAAACCTCTCAAAAAAATAAAAAACAAAACATGTCCCACAAAGCTTAGCATTGTATTAATCACATGGCACAGTTCCAATGTGTGTTTGTCTGTGCGTATCTCAGTGTTGAAAGAGTGGTGATCCCTTAGTCGTTCCGTACTACATTTTGTTCAATACTAGTTATACTAACCGAGTACATATCATGTACTACACACTGTTCCACATGTGGGGTGTGTATTAACTCAGGTCACCTCATACAGTCCAACCATCCTGTCGGGGAGGAGAGCGGGGCTGTGAGCCAAGAAGCAGCTGTTACTTCTCTGTAATCAGAAAAACAAAATACTATTGAAAAAATGATGTATGGCTTTAAATACATATCTGTTTAATGACTGTCAGCTCCCATCTGAATCACTAACAATCTCAAGACTGAGAGTTTGACATTTCTTTTAATTCAGCTGCAAATGTTTATGGACAACAGGAGAGTAAGGCACTGGGCAAGACACTGTGAGAAATAGAAGAAATGGGGCCAGGTGGTGTTAAGGCAACTGGATCCCACATAGCCAACTGCACCGTTCAAGCCCCGGACCCAGTGGCTTGGAAAACATACCAGGTGCATATGTGTGTGCCCCAAATCCCAAGAAGAAAATGGAGAAGGCATTATAATGTGGCCATCCTCCTGGAGGATGATATCTCTCTCTCTCTCTCTCTCTCTCTCTCTCTCCCCCTCCCTCCCATGACCACACATACCCTATGGCAAAACTAGTATTAGAAAAAAGAAAGAGAGGAAGGGAAGAGGGAGAGAAGGGAGGAGGGAAGAAGTGAGGAAGGAAGAGGGAGAGAGAGAAAGAAGAGAAAGAGGAGGGGGAGAGAGAGAGAGAGAAAGAGAGAAAGAGAGGAAGAGAGGAAGGAAGGAAGGAAGGTAGAAAAAGACTTCTCAGGACCCTGAAGATGTGGAAGGTGAGTTACGGTTAGTAGCTGACAGCCTTCAGTGCTTATCATGTGCCCAGTCACTGTCCTGGAAGTTCTACCTATTGTACATTATCTCATTTAATCCTCATAACACATCCATAAGATAGACACAATTAACATCCCTCCTGGGGGGTGATTTCTCGCTTTCTATCTCTCTGTCTGTCTCTGTCTGGTGAGCGAGCGCACGCGCCCTATAGCAAAAAAAAAAAAAACCTCTCCAAAAAAAAGAAAAAAAAAAAGATAGACACAATTAATATCCCCATGGTCTGAATAAGGAAACCAAAGCCTTCGAAAGTCAGTAAGTGGCTGGGGTCCTAAGAAGGAAACTCGCATAGGCCGGGGCTGCGAGGCTGCAGACAACTTCTCCCACCTTCTTTCCCACTCTGTGTCTTGAAAAGCAGGGCACCTTCCTGGCGAAGTGAATATCAACTTGTTAATACACTCCCATTGCTAAATACCAGTGCATTTGCCAGACACTAAACTTTAAATGCAGCCACTTACAGAGCTAGTGAGTTCTGAAGAACCACTCTCCGAGTTTATGGGCCCTGCTTACCTCTCTTCCACCGGGCACCTCTTTTCCCACCTTGAGCATTTGGAAATGGGCCTCAGATGAGGAGGAAATGATCTCCCTGCTCTTGCTTGTTAATTCTCAATTTCAAGATGTGCTATTATACCTGATTTATGACCTGACAAGGCTCATTCTAGCCCACAACCTTAAGCTCATAAAACGCGTAGGGGAAAGTTTACTAATGATTGTGTTTGTCTTAATGCACGGTGGGGAATTTTTTTAAGTGAAAAAGGCTCAAGAAGCAGAGACATTCCAAACAGCAATTATGAAGAACAATTGTTTGATGGCTGAGTGCAGTAGATCTTCTAGCTCATTCGGTTTTCACCTAATTAAATCTTTCATTTCCACAGGCAGCATGTCGTACAAGCGTGTGTTTGCCTTTGTCGGCGGGAGATAATCAATACGAGAAATGTGGATGCATTTCAGCATTTATTAGCAGTTCAATTGGAAGTTGTTTTATTTTAATAACATCCTTGCCTTCGTCTGTTCAGGGTAAATCGACAGCTTTGATAAATAATAGATGACAGAAAACTGGTTTATATTATCCCATTAGGGGTAAAGAAATCAAAGAATAAAAGGGAGCTGAGAGAGAAATTGAAAAACACTTTAAAACTGCATTTTCTTTGTTACCAGAAAAGAAAAACCCCAATGCCTTCTATTCACTCTAAAGGATCATCAAAACCATTTGACTTCAGCTAGATATTCCATCCCAGAAATGACAATACATATCCTCTTTTGAAAGCTTGCCACCACTGTTATTTGCAGCTTGTAGTTAGTTACTCTTTGTTAATTTCCACTGGAGCAACAACATAAATTACAAAGGAGAGAACCAGGTCCAGAGCCATTTGTCCACCAAAAAGAACACAAATGCCCAAATGTTCGCCTCCTCAAATAGTGGGCATGCTGGTAGGAACAGAAAGGCTTAGGAACACACAGGAAAGGTCCAGCATGATGATTTATTTATGAGAGCTCTTTGCACATCTTGATCAATGGGATTTGAACTGACCGGAAGATCTCTCTTCTTATTTATTTATTTATTTTGGGCGGGGGGGGGGGGGACATTTTTGCCAGAAAGACAGAAAGAGACAGAGATACAGAAAGTGAGAAATCATCCCCCAGGCTGGATGGCCACGCCACAATCCCTTCTCTTCCATTCTCCTCTCGGGATCTTGGGCATGCACAGACATGCGCCTGGTGTGAGTTTAAGCCACCAGGTCCAGGACTCAAACCGCAGTAGACTACATGGAAATCCAGGGACATGACCATTACGCCAACTGCTGGTCCCCCAGAAGACCTCTTTTCTGAAGTCCTGGTTGGTATATCCAACCATGACCATCTCTCAGACATCTCAAATTTAACATCTAAAACTATAAAATAAAGAAATACCGTTTTACATACATTACATACATTAGGATTACTATCTTTTTTTTTTTTTTTTTTTGGCTATAGGGCATGTGTGAGAGATACAAGAGGGAAAGTGAGAAATCGCCCCCCAGGGAATATGGTCATGCTGCAATCCCATCTATTCTCCTCCTGGGATTTTGGGTTTATATGCACACATGCCTGACATGACATTCAAACCATCAGATCTGAGACTGGAACAGTGGTCGGCCACGTGGGAGTCCAGCACCTTAACCACCACGCCACCTGCAGGCCCCAGGCTTACTATTGTTAAAGGAGGAAAAACACAACAAAACAGAAAACAAGTCTGGGTAGAAAATGTAGAACTCTCTGCATTGCTGGTAGGTATACAAAATCATGCAGTCCTGTGGAAAACAGTAAAGTGGTTCCTCAAAAAACTTAAACATAGGCACAAAGTTTCAGTAAAAGAGGAGGAATAAGTTTTCAAGATCTAGTCCACAGCACGGTGACAATGTTAATAATATAACATATATATTCAAAATTACGGAGTAGATGTTAATGTCCATAACCATACACACACACACACACACACACACACACACACACACACACAGAAAGTAGGTGCTGTGATGGATATGTGTGGCTTGCTGTAATCATTTCATTATGTGCACACATATAAAAACCTTGCATTGTATCCTATAAATCCACACAATTATTTGTCAATATTAAAAATGAAATTACATTGATTTTTATTTCATTTAAATTACATTAAGATCTAACATAGGATTACCATATGATCCAGCAATTCCCAAAGTGAAAGCAGGAACTCAAAGAGATGTTTGCACGCCTACAATCATAGCTGGAGAAGCCAGCAATCTAAATGCCATTGACTGACTGGATAAGCAACAGGTAATAGGTATGTGTAATGTGAGATCACACAGGAGCCAAATCCTTCTACGTGCTACAACATGGACAAACTTTGAAGACATTACGCTAATAAAAAAGCTAATCACAAAATGACAAATATCATACGACTCCACTTCTACTAGGCATCTAAACACCCAAATTCATAGAAACAGAAAGTAGTAATAGAATGATGGTTCCCACAAGCTGGGAAGAGAGGGATGGGCAACGAACGTTTAATGAGTACGAAGTTCCAGTTGGTGATGATGATAAAGGTCTGGAGATGGATAATGATGGCATTTGTTACAATAACAACTGCAAAACCAAAACAAAAACAAAAAACAAAAACCACCTGTAGACTTAGGAATGGTTAAGATGAAAAATGTATTATGTGTTATATGTATTTTATTGCAATAAAAATATCTGCATATTTTGATGGCCAGATTCAGTGGTCCTCTGACATTTCTCACCTGAGCATCCTGTATCCCTAGCCATCCTACTGCTCATCCAGAGAACCTGGGAACTGCCTTCACGCCTCCCTGCTCCTAGCACGTCAGTCTGAGTAGACTAGCTGCAGAGATCTGGCCTTAGTGTGGATGGGCACCACCCAATCAACAAAGGGCTCAGAGAGAACAAGTACAGAAGACAAATAGGTGTCTTTGAGTTGAAGTGAGACAGACCTCTTCTGTTGCCTTGGATGTCAGAACACAAGACTCGCCTACCTTCAGACTCCACGTTTCACACCAGCAACCCCCACCCCTACCAGTCCCCAGGCTTTCAGCTTCAGGGGATGAGCAGTTTCCCTGCTGCTTAAGCCTTCGAATCTGGACTGTACTTTTAATGCTTCTATGTTTGTTTGCTTGTTTTTAGAGGTTTTTGCCTTAGGGCATGTGTGCTCGCCCAGGGGGGGAGAGAGAGAGATGGTGAGAAGAAAAGGAAGAAATCACTACCCAAGGGAGGATGGCCATGCTGCAATCCCTTCTCCTCCATTCTCCTCCCAGGATTTCGGGCATGTACACACACATACTCAGAGTGATTTTCAAGCCACTAGGTCCAGGACTCAAACTGCAGTAGACCATATGGGAGTCTAGTGACATAACCTCTAAGCCATCCACTGGTCCCAACACTTCTGTGTGTATATATTCTTCTCTACCTCGTAGACTGTCAGAGCCCTGAGATCAACAACCATCCATAACCATCTTGACGAATATCCTCAGCATTTAGTGCAACATCTTGTCTACAGTCAATAGACACTTGTTGGATGAATAAATAAATAAAGGAATGCATGTTCTTTTAGATCACCCAAGTAATGACAACAGAAACCTGCCTTTAACCGGATCACTCTCCACTTTTTACTTTCCTAGCTACCTTGGCAGGTCTCTGCAGCTACCTGAAACCCGTTCCATGTACACTATTCCACGTGCCCTCTCACAACCACTGAAGTCGGCCCTCTTACAAAAGAATCTCACTTTTCCTGAGGTGGGCATACGAGTGATGCTTGTCAAGGATGGGTAATAACTTCAGTTTTTTTCTGCAATGATACAAATCCGTCGACAAGTGCTACACATCTGTTCCTGTCCCTTGGTTTTCAACGACACACTGCCTTCTGTATTAGCGAACAAATTCCTTGAAATAACATGAGGTCGGCAATATAGACGGAATATAAAATTAGGTCTGAGGTTGCCAAGCACCCAGAGCTGTCCTGACTCCTCTCAGCAGTAACGATAAAGCTGTCGGCTCCTGCTCAGTTCTTGCAACCTTTCGCGAACGCTCTTCCCCAGGTAACGCTCCAGCAAACAGTACTTGGGTAATGACCAATGCTACAGTGATTATGATTGTTATTATGGGCTCTATTTTATTTTCATTTAATTAGTAATTATTTTAAATTACATGGCTGAAGAGCTGCTACAATGGGTGTTTCCTGGCAGTCAGTGGCTAATTCTCCATCGGTGCAGAAATATGGGCTATTCTGAGTTCGCCATTGGAGGCTGTGGCGATGAACACTTCTCAGCGCCATATGGTGCAGTCTAGACCTAGCATCTTTTCACAACAGCACTTTCACGTCTATGGCCATTAGAGAGAAATATGCAAAAAAAAGAAAAAGAAAAAGAAAGAAAGAAAAGAAAATGCTTTCTCTCTAGACAGAGCTCCCACACTAGCAGACCCCTGAAGATTGGAGAGAAGGAAACCAGACAACCCTGCCACACAGACCATGTTAATACTTTCTGTGCCCCCTCCTCAAGGATGATCCAGTGCACAGCTAGTAGGTAATAGCCCATCGAATGCACCCTCTTCAGTTGGGGTTGATACCTAGCAAGTCTGATAAGAAACCAGAGGTGAAATCCCAAACCTGTACGACTAGGCAGTACCATACCCTCATGAAGCAGACTGGAAAACGCACTCTGCTTTTGCATTTTCAATGTTTATAAGGAGTCTTATTAATATAAATAAATATGCTTTCTTCACATTGCTGAATCCAGGGAAAGAATACAATGAGCCCGGGGGCATCTCACTTGTGTCATAAGGAAGTGTTCCAACAATGATGGCGAATGTACACAGGATACAAGGACCTACTTGAAGTGGCTCCCACTAACCAAATCTGAGAAATTATGAGCATCAAAACACATAAGGACAGTAGCAGATTATAATAATCATCACCCATGAATAAAATAAACATCCAGGAATCCATACTGAGAGTAATAAATGCATACCTGCATTAGAAGAGAAACCTTTACTTTATAGTAGAAAGACAACTACAGATGCAGAAGGAATGATGAGGGCATTAGAAAATCACCCACTGGCAACCATCACAGTAATAATTCAGTCAAGAAACATCAATGGACTTAACTCTAGCCAGTGAAAGGTTGCTATGGAAAGGAATACTTACATAGTGGTAAAGGATCTCCTCACAAGGTATCTGTTCATTATAAAGGAGTATAACTTTACAAAAGAGACACCCGGAAGACACCAGTTGAATAAATGATTAAAGTTAAAAATCACCAGTAGCCAAATAGGCATCGCATGCTACAAAATGCACACCCTGGGCCCAGCACAAGGACAGGACAGGACCAAATTGAGAACAGCTCCACAAAAGAGTGGCCTGCACCCTTCCCCAGTGTCTAGGTCATGAGAGGCAGGGTGGGGTGAGGAACCATCCCAGGTTTGGAGACAATGGTGACACAAGCTGCACCGTGTGCTGTCGGGTGGGATTACCATGAGGAATGTCACGGAACGATGGCAAAATTGTAACAGGATCTCCAGATGAAGGATAGGAATCCTGTGTACTGTTCTTATAGCTGGTCTATGAGTTTAAAACTGTTTCAAAATTTAAAAAAAAAAAAAAAGAAAAAAGTTTTTTTAATTTTTTTCTTTTGATAGTGAAATGGTTAGAGGAAACAGCTCTGTTTTTTCTATTAGTATAAACAAAGTAGCACATGGGGCCAGCAAATAGTATGGTGGCTAAGGCGTTAGACTCCGACCTGGCCACCTGCAGTTTGAGTCCTGGACCTGGTGGCTTACTTTCTCACTTTCCCTCTCTTTCTCTGGGTCTCTCTCTGGTGAGTGCACATGCCCTAGAGCAATTTAAAGAATAATAACAATCATTATAAATGAAATTAAATAATTCAAAGAAAGAGAGAGAGAAAGAAAGCAAAGCAGCATAAATGTAATGAAGAGTGGCACTTAACACAAGACCTCAGTATTAGGGACACCAGGCAACGAGGGGAGAGAGGCTGAGAGAAGCACCACTACTATACTTTTCTCTATAAATCTGTTTGTTTCCCTGACTTTTAACGCTATTTGGTAAAAAATAAAGATTCATTCATTTTTCAAATAAGAAGAGGTCAGAATTCAGGCTTTCACATGACGAGTTGCTAACCTCACTAATCGTTAGAGAAATGCCAGTCAAAAACGACAACGAGATACGACGTCACACCCTTTAGAATGGCTATGACAAAATAAAAATAAATAACAACGTTGCTGAGGTTGCACACGTATTCAGACTTTCATACACTGGTAAAAATGTGAAATAGCACAGCCACCACGGAAAACAGTTTGGAGATCCCTCCAAAAAACTAATTATAGAATCACCATAGGACTCAGTAATTCCACTTCTGAGTAAATACCCCAAAGAAGTAAAAGCAGCAACTCAAATAACTATTTACACACTCATGTTCATAGCAGCATTTTTCATAATAGCCAAAGCGTAGCAGCAAACCACATGTCCACTGACAGATAATGAACAAACAAAATGTGGCTTATTCATACAATGGAATATTACTCAGCTTCAAAAAAGAAAAAAATGGGAGTCCCTCATGAGAGCTGAGATCTAGCACTTTCAGGGAATAAGAGAAATGAAGATTTTCTGCTGAGAAATCACCCTGGTAGAGCCCATTCTATCCTTCTCTTTGTCTCTCTCTGTCTCTTTCTATCTGTCTCTGTCTTCATTTTTTGCTTTTAAAAATAAATAATTTGTTTTGTTTGTTTTTTTCTTTTTTCTCTCCCTTTCTCTGTTTTCTTATCCTTTTTCTTTTATCTCATCACTTAGCTGCTCAGCCTCCACGAACTAAGTAACTAGTCAAGTCTAAGTGAAATGTAACTAAGCATCTAAATACTATTAGGGTCAACATTTTCCTCAATGCCCACTGAATCTGGGGCACAAAGGGAGAAAAATGGAACAGCAAAGAGTTTGCAGATCACCTCTTCCGGCATGTCTCTGATCGCTCAGATTGAACTTCTAGAAATTAGGAAGAAACAAATAACCCATCAGATAACTAGAAATCACTGCAGAGACACAAGAAACATGAGAAAGCAAGAAAATACCTCTCCCCAAAGGGAAAAGAATAATTCTTCTTCATCTACCGACAGTACAATGGAACTCATGGAAATGTCTGATAAAGAATTTAGAATATTCATAGTGATGAAGCTAACAGAAATGGAAAAGAAGAGAGACAATGAACTCCAGAAGAAGAAAGTCAATGAGTTCCAGGAGGTGAGGAAGTCCTTGTGAGAGCTGAATGAGGAAATACATACCATAAGAAAGAATCAAATGGAACTGTTGAAGATGAAGGCTACAATACAGGAAGTCAAAACCTCCCCTGAAAGTGTAAAAAGCAGACTAGATCATACAGAAAATCAAATCTCAGATGTGGAAGACAGAATTGCTGGACTAGTAAAATCCACCATGAGGACTGAGAAAATAGTCCCCCAAAATGAGACTAATACATGAAAAATACTATATACCATTAAACGTCCAAACATCCAAATAATAAGTATCCCAGAAGATGAAGAGACTAATAAGGGCATTAATAATGTATTCTATGAAATCCTGGAAGAAAACTTTCCAAATCTAGAGAGGCAATCAAAGATCCAGACCCGAGATAATGCAAAGGACCCCAAATAGAATGAACCCAAGAAGATCTTCTCCAAGACACATTATAGCCAGATTGACCAAAACCAGACAAAGACATGACACTAAGATTGGCAGGAGAGAAACAGCAAGTTACCTACAAAGGATATCCCGTCAGGCTAACAGAGGACCTCTCATTGGAAACAATGTGAGCAAGGAAAGAATGGGAAAATATAATAAAAGTATTGAGTGAAAAACAATTTCAACCAAGAATTCTATATCCAGCAAGATTATCCTTCATACGAGAATAGAAGACAAGAACATTCTCAGATAAACAAAACCTGAAAGAATTTACCGACACCAGACCAGTTCTCCAAGAAGTTCTGAAGGGAGTACTATCTCAGGAAAACTAAAGTCAGACACACAGAAATAAGAGTTCAAAACAACTAAGAAAATGGCCAGCTTAATGATAGGGACAAGTCCAGAACTGAATGTTATCTTCCAGAATTTAAACGGAAAGTTCAAACCACAACAGAAGATAAAGTACATGAGTCTGAACTGGTGAAATAGAATTTTATGACTTTTGACTGAAACATTACTGATCTTCTTCTATGCTCTGTTTTCCAGATTTAAGGATTTCTGTCTTCTCTTGAGCTGTGGGCAGGTCTATGTAACTATTATTCAAATAGAATCTAACCTGTTTCCTAGCTTTAAGTCTTAAAGTTCTCCTAACATTTTTTATGTTGATTTATTTAAGCTAAAACTGCCTTCCTAGAAACTAAAAAATATATTTTAAAAAATACCTATTTAATGACTACAATAAGCTATATAGCCTCAGCTAGGTGCTACTTCATAGAATATTCATTCTATTGACAGAGTTTCATGTCCAAAGTCAACATATGTTCACAGATGTACATGTATCAGCTGAACTTGCTATTGAAAGTATTTATATTAATTAAGATATTTTGTGAATCAATAAAATGTGGGAAAAAATATAAAAGGAATGGAAAGCAACTGCAGATACCAGAGACAGTGTGAGAGGAGGGTGGGAAATGGCAGAGGGTGAGAAATAGGAAGGAAAAAACAAACAAACAAACAAAATATATATATATATATATACAAGAAACAAGAAATGGAAAATTATCTGTTGACGATAACATATATGATTAAGTCACTATACAGTGTATTCTGAATGGGGAATCACATGTTACATGCTGTGATGATGTTCAGTGAAAGAATGTAAAATAAATTAATTTTTAAAAGAAAACAACAACAAGGGAACCAGCAGTTAGCGTAATGGCTATGTCGCTGGACTCCCACGTAGTCGACCGCGGTTCGCGTCTCGGACCCGGTGGCTTACAACTCACGCCGGGCGCGTGTGCGTGCGTGCCCAAGATCCCGAGAGGAGAATGGAGGAGAAGGGATTGCGGCGTGACCATCCCCCCTGGGGGGTGATTTCTCGCTTTCTGTCTCTATGTCTCTCTCTGTCTGTCTGGCGAGCGCACGCGCCCTATAGCGAAAAACCTCTCCAAAAAAAAAAAAAAAAAAAAGAAAACAACAACAACAAATATATTTATTTATATATATATGTATGTATGTGTGTGTATATATATATATATATATATATATATGAAACATGCTACAACATAGCTTTACCTTGAAGACATTATGCTAAATGAAATATGCCAGTCACCTAAAGACAAATATTGTATGATTCCTTTTTTTATGGGTTAACTAGAATCAAATTCATAGAGAGAAAAACAAAATAGTGGTTGCCAGGGTCTCTAGGGAAGAAAAATGAGTTATTATTTTTAAAAGAGTTGTTATTTAACAGATACAGCATTTCAAGTGGGAAACATCATAAAGTTCTAAAGAGGGGTCAGCAGGTGGTATAGTGGTTAAGGCACTGGACTCCCACATGACCAACAATGGTTCGAGTCCCATACCTGGAGGCTTGAAACTCATGCCGGGCATGTGGGCATGCATGCCCAAGACCCCAGAAGGAGAATGGAAGAGAAAAGGCTGCAGTATGGCCTCCCGCCAGGGGGAGATTTCTTGCTTGCTCTCACTCTCTCTCTCTCTCTCTGTCTCTCTCTCTCTCCCAGCAAGTGTATGTGCCCTATAGCAAAACTCTCTCTAAAAATTAAATTAAAAGGCAGGGTGGGGGGGAGGGAGACTGGCATGTGGCATGGTGGTTAAGGGCACTGGACTCCCATATAGCTGACTATGGTTTGAGTCCTAGACTTGATGACTTGCTTTCTCATTCTCTCTCTCTCTCTCACTTTCTGGTCAAATTAAAATAAAAAAATGAAGTTAAATAAAATAATTCCTTAAAAAAAGTTCTAGAGATAAAGAGTGGTGATGGAAGAGTGGTGATGGTTGCACAATAACATTACTGTACCAGTGATGCAGAATTATACACTTGAAAATGGCTAAAATGGCCAATTGTGTTATGCATATCTTACCATCATTTTAAACAATAATAATTCAGGGACCAGCAGTTGGCATAAGTCACTGGATTCCCATGTAGTTGACTGTGGTTTGAGTCCCAGACCCCATGGTTTAAACTCACACCGGGCATGTGTGCTTGTGTGCCCAAGATCCCAAGAGGAGAATGGAAGAGAAGGGATTGCGGTGTGGCCATCCCCCCTGGGGGGTGATTTCTCGCTTTCTATCTCTCTGTCTCTCTCTGTCTTTCTGGTGAGCGCATGTGCCCTATAGCGAAAACCTCTCCAAAAAAAAAAAAAAAAAAAACTAGCCAGACCATAAACAGCGACGTAAGATAACATACTACAACAGAGCTACTTTGGTACTGTTGGAGTTTGTGATGATGCACAAAGGCCAGAAGGAAAAGCGAATCTTTTTAGGAAAAAAGTTAAAACTCTGTCCCGAATGAATCCTGTGAAGGGCCATTGGAAGGTTGTATACAATGCAGTGAAAGATCAAGGTTTTAGGGATACAGACGTCTGCACATTTCACTTAGTCACGGGCTTTCTGCTTCCCATTAATACAATTAGCACTGCTGCCCTAAGGGAAGCAGATCTTTAGGGGAAATGCCACACTGAACACGCTCACTTTGCACCCCATCCCTTATCAGAACAGGAAATCATATAAAGAAGTAACTACCACATCATAAAGTCAGGTTAGGCTGAAACTCTGAAAAAGCTGCTCTCTCCCCTCATCTCCCTCTTTAAATCAGGGGTGGAGAGTACCAGGTCTTCCCTGGCTCCTGTGGCTTAACCAAGGCTTCCCACTGTATTCGCCATCTGTCTCCTGCCTCGCATCAAGCTTTCACTGGACCCGAACATCTGTGATGAGCAGGGCTGGCTCAGAGACGATTTAGTTAAGGTTACAACCTGCACATCCAAGGATGACCAGTGTCACAATCTCATGTCATTTTATTCTAATGTGGTCACATTTTCACCACCATCTTCTTTTTCTTAAAAGATTTATTTAATTTTATTTATTTATGATTGAATAATCATTTTCATTTGACCAGAGAAAGACAGACACACAGAGAGAAAGAAAGTGAGAAGGCAAGCCACCAGGTCCGAGACTCGAACCCTGGTTGGCTATGTGGGAGTGTTCAGCACCTTAACCACCACACCACCTGCTGACCCCACCACCATATTCTTAATATCATTTACTGACCCGCTCTTCCCCAGTTTGTTTCTTAATGTGAAACTCAAGCTAATGAAAGTAGCCAAAAGCACATGTTTTTCCTGGGTCAACTGTATTCCACTCCTAGTTCTTGCTTACAGCTTTCAAAATGAAATTTATTTTTAATTTTACTATTTTTTTCTAATTGCCTAGGTAATACATATTCCACCTAGAAAATATTCAAAACTATAGAAAAATATGCAAGTAAAAGTCACCTAGACTTATCACCTAGATCTATCTAATACTCAAAAAATATCAGTCTTATCTGTTGAAGATATTTTATAGTTTTATCAAGTGGACTAGGGAGAAATGTTCACCTCTTAAAATAGTCATTTTGTAAGCTAAATAATATGATTGAATGTATAAAAGGAAATGAAATTTTAAAATGTGAAAAAAAAGTAAAAGAAAAATCAAAGTACCTTTAAAAATAAAGTGCGTCATTATTTTCTTGTCTGATATACATATATATATATACACATATATATACATATATATGTGTGTGTGTGTGTGTATGTGTGTGTATATATATATATATATATATATATATATATATATATATATATCAGTCTTTTACTTTATAGCTTCTGCCTTTGCTTTATAAAAATGCTCGGACCAGTGGATGGTGTAATGTTTGCATGGCTGGACTTCCACATAGTTGACAGCAGTTCAAGTCCCAGACCTGGTGGCTTCAAACTCATATCGGGTGCATGTTCATGCATGCCCAAAATCCAGAGAGGAGAATAAAGGAGAAGGGATTGTGGCATGGCCATCCTCCCCGCCCGGGTGGTGATTTCTCGCTTTCTGTCTCTCTGTCTCCATCTCTCTGGTGAGTACATGTGCCCTACAGCAAAAACCTCTCTTAAAAAAAAAAAAAAAAAAAAAAAAACTTTCTCCATTCCAAACTAAATTTGACAAACGTTTGTTCACTTTTTATTAAATATCTCATATTTGCAGTCTAGTTTCCTGTAAACTGACCTTCCTTTAAAAAATCATTCTGGGAGCCAACAGGTGGCATGGTGGTTAAGATGCTGGAATTGTCCACATGGCCAACGGCAGTTCAAGTCCTGGACCTGGTGGCTTGAAAATTACTCAGAACATGTGTGCATGCATGTCCAATATCCTAGGAGAAAAATAGAAGAGAAGGGATTGTTTCATGGCCATCCCCATGCCATGAGGGGTGAGGGGTGGTTTCTCACTTTCCCTCTGTCTCTCTCTGGCTCTCCCCAGTACGCACGCACATCCTGTGGCAAAAACCTTTAAATGAATTAACTTATTCAATCGTTCACTCTATTAACTTCTGCTAAATAGTGTGGCCACTTTGGCTGGTAAAACATTGGAGAGGGAATGAAAAAAATCAAACCCAAAAATGACAGAAATTGATCTTTACCAAGGAACTCAGCCTCTCTGTGCCTAAATCGCCCCACGTGTAAAATGCAGGAAGTTACATTGGACCTCAAATTTATTTATTTTCTATTGTATAATATGGCATTTATAGAGGCCTGCACAGTGTGAAAAGTAATCATAGGACAATGCCGTGTAACTATCATTCAAATTACTGAGAAACAAAGAGAGATGGACTTTCAAAAGTTCTTGCTCAAGTACACACTCCCATTTCTCCTCTTGGTAACCACTATTCTGTTACGGTCTTCACTTCTTTGTTTTGCTTTCATCTCCTATGTATTCATCACCTATGTTATCTGCATAATTTTAAGTTGTTTATAGTTGTCTCATTCTTTTCTATAGTCTACTGGGACTGTACCTTATATGATGGGAGAAATCAAAAGTTACTCTAAATAATTTACCAATTATTTCAGCACTGTTATGATGCTTTCTTTCTGAACCTTTCTCTTAAAAGTCAGATTTCTTCAGATGTCATGATACAGTAAAATTCATCCTTTTTAATAATACAGTTCAGGACCAGCAGGTGGCGTGGTGGTTAAGGCGCTGGACTCCCACATGGCTGACATGGTTTGAGTCCTAGACCTAGTGCCTTTTTTCTCACCTTCTCTCTCTCTCATGCACATATGCTCTGTACCAAATTTTAAAATAATAATAATAAATAAAACTAAATAAATAATTATTTAAATATATATATATAGTTCAGGGCCAGCAGATGGCATGGTGGTTAAGGTACTGGACTCCCACATAGCTGACCACAGTTCAAGTCCTGGACCTGGCAACTAGCTTTCTCATTCCTCCCTCCCACCCAGTCTCTCTCTGGTGAGTGCACACACTCCATAGCATATTTTAAAAATAATAATAACAAAAATTAAATTAAAAAAAATTTTACAGAGATTTTTGCTATAGGGCACATGCACTTGCCAGAAAGACAGAGACAGAGAGACAGAAAGTGAGAAATCACCCTGCAGGGGGGATGGCTATATTGCAATCCCTTCTCCTCTTGGGATTTTGGGCACACACATGCCTGGCCTGAGTATTAAGCCACCAGGTACAAAACCCAAACCGTGGTCAACTACATGGGAGTCCAGCGATGTAACCATTATGCCATCTGCTGGTCCTAAAAATTAAATAAATTTATTTAAAAAACAAAAACAGGTCAGGGCCAGTACCTTGGCATGGTGGTTAAGGCACTGGATGCCCACATGGCTGACTGTGGTTCAAGTCCTGGATCTGGAAGCTTGCGTTGTCACTTTCTTTCTCTTTCTCTCTCTCCCTGGTGAGCACACATGCCCTATGGCAAAATTAAAGAATAACAATAAAATAAAATAATTATTTAACAAAAAATACAGTTCAATGAATTTGATAAATATATGGAGTTGCAAAGTCACTATCAAGATCAAGAGATACCGATAAAATATTTCCACCATCCTTAATAGTTCCCTTGTGCTATTTTGTAATGGATTCTCAACCCCTACTACTTCGGCACCTGGCAACCACTGATCTGTTCTCTGCCCTATTCTCTTGCCTCTTCCCCAGTATCAATATAATATGATCCTACAGTATTTGACCTTTGAGTCCGACTTTTCTCACTTAGCAAAATGCTTTTGAGATTTATTCAGATTGTTGTTTATATCATCTTTTTTGATGCTGAGTAGTATTCCATTGTATGGATATACCACAGTTTATAGATTCAATCTCTCACCATTAAGTATAACACTAGCTATAAATGTTTTTTTCTTTTTATTTTTTTCTTGAGAGGTTTTTGCTATTGGGTGCATGCGCTCACCAGAAAGAGAGAGAGACAGAAAGCAAGAAATTACCCCCCAGGGGGGATTACCACACCTCAATCCCTTCTCCTCCATTCTCCTCTCAGGATCTTGGGCACGCACGCACACACACCGGGTGTGAGTTTAAGCCACCGGGTCCGGGATTGAAACCGTGGTCGACTACATGGGAGTCCAGCGACATAGCCATTACACTAACTGTTGGTCCCAACTAGCTATAAATTTTTTATACATGCCCTTTATCAGGCTGAGAAAGTTTGGGTTTGTGAAGAGTTTCAAATCCTAAATAGATGCTCAATTTTATGAAGTACTTTCAATGTATCTATTGAGCATCATAATATCTTTGTCTGCTCTGGAAGTAATAGACTTTACCATCCAGGGAAATACATGACTTTTTGTGCCCCAAACGACCACTGATTACCAACAAACTGCCTGCACCACTGAAATAAGCTGGAGAGAGCCAGTCGCTGGCCCTGCTCCCAATACTGCTTGTAAGCAGCCTTGGAAGTCTGGGGGAAAGAGTTCACAGCTAAGTGCAATCTTTGCTGCTGCCTCGGCTATTCCAGATTTACACACTAACCCATACGTGGATTTCCAGTGTTCATAAGTCAGTGATTTCTTACTGCCCACTTAAATAGTAGCAGCCCCTCTTCATCTTGTGCTCTGCTAGACCTAAAGCAGTTTGCATAGCCCAAGCCTCTTGGGAGAAAGTTTTGCCCACGCTCTTTTGTACTAGATTACTTGGTTGTCTCACAACCTTCTATATCTTCTGGGCGCAGCAAAAGTGATTTGCTGTTTATTTGCATTTCTCATCATTAGAGTGGGAGTGACGTGCTTTGCGGCTTCCTATATTCTAAGCGGAAGTGGAAATGGGTTGAAATTCCACCTTTATCCTATACCTAATGTGTGCACTTGAGCCTGTCTGGGGGGCTGTTTTTATTCTAACACAAGGATCATAGTACTTTAGTAGTACACCTTTCTTTCAAGCAGTGTAAGTCACCCCTCAATCTTCCAAAGTTTATCTCTTTATTAATTCTCCCAGGTAAGCTTAGAATTAAATTGTTTAGTTAAAAAACGAACAAACAAAAAAAAACTTTCAGTTTGATTAGAATTGAAATGCTAAAGTGTTGAGTTATGCCTTCCAAGAATGTGGCATGCCTGTCATTTATTCAAGTCCTCCTTCAAGTCCCTCAGCAAAGTTTATTTAAAAAAAAAAAAAAAGAAAAAAAGAAAAAAACGCTTTTTTTAAGAATTATTTTACTTAAGGCCAGCAGTTGGCATAATGGCTATGTTGCTGGGTTCCTATGTAGTTGACCACGGTTCAAGTCCTGGACCCGGTGGCTTAAATTCACGCCGGGCATGTGTGTGTGTGTGCATGCCCAAGATCTCAACAGGAGAATGGAGAAGAGATTACGGTGTGGCCATTTCCCTTAGGGGGTGATTTCTCGCTTTCTGTCTCTCTGTCTCTGTCTTTCTGGTGAGCACACGCACCCTATAGCATAAACCTCTTCAAAAATAAAAAAATTATTTCATTTAACTTTATGTATTTATTTTAATTTTACCAGAGAAGGAGAGAGCGAGAGCAAGAGAGAGATAGAGCTAGAGAAAGCAAGAGGGAAAGTGAGAAAGTAAAGCTGCCAGGTCTGGGACTAGAACCACAGCCAGCCATGTGGGAGTCCAGCACCCTTAACCAACACACCACCTGCTGGCCTTCCCTCAGTAAAGTTTTACTGCTTTATACAGGTCTTATATACCTATATTAGTTTGTTTCTGGACATTTTCTATTTTAGTGTCTAGTTCTAATGTATTTTATAAAATGTATTTTCTAATGATAGCTGATTTTTAAAAGCTAAGCAATGATTTTTTTTTTCTTTGCATACTGATTTTGTAACCAATTGCCTTACTGAATTCCCCTTACCTCTAATAACTTTCCTGTTGATTTTCTTGGGTTTCTAGGAAGACAATAATGTGCAATTAGCCGGTCTCCCGGAAGCGCGCACGTGCAAGCAGTATGCGGACGTCCTGGCGGCCAGACGCCTCTTTCGGGCTTCCCAAACGTGGGCAGGCTGCGGGGCCGGGAGCTCACCAACCCTGGCCCTCCTGGAAGACTCCTGGTCCAGGATTATGCCAAGAAGCCGGTCATGAAGGGGGCAAGGGCGGCAGGGGCGCCGTGGTGGGTGAGGCCCTGAAGGCCCCGGGCCCGTGCACAGGCCCCGTCCTGCTCACCACGCGCACCAGGGGCGTCGACATCTGCAAGGAGGGCCCCGACGTGGCCCTGACGCCGGACGCGGGGTACCCGGAGTGGCCGTTCCGGATGAACATGAGTCCCCCCAAGAGCTGGAGGAGCTGGACTCCGAGACCCGGAGTACTGGCGGCGACTGCGGAAACAGAACATCTGGCGACACAACCAGCTAAGCAAGTCCCGGAAGTTCTAGCGGACTGGACTGGACTGGACGGGCCGCGAGCCTGGCCTCCCGAGGGCAGCCGGGGAGGGGAGCGGAGCGCTCGCCCCACCCCGCCCCACCAGGACTTTCTTCTTGCCCGCAGCGGTCAGACCCCCACTGCGAGGCCGGACCTGGGCCCCGGGGCCAATAAAGAGCACTCTGGGAGACCTGTGCTGGAAAAAATTAAAAATGCAATTTACCTCCTCCTTTCCAAAGATTCTCCTCTTATTTCATTTGTTTTACTTATCTGACTAAACTTTTGGAAAATATTAAAATGATCATTGTTAATTGGCATACCTGTCTTGTATCTGACTTTAGTGGGAAACACCTGAGCTTCACCTTAAGTATGATACCCGAGGCAGGTACAATAAATTAGCTGACTCAAAAATCCCCTTCTAGCTTGTAGCTCCTGCAATTCAAAGCTGCCTGGCACCCACAGCTGGCCAGGCACCCACAGCTGGCCGTGTCATTCTCTGTTGGATATGAACCATGTCACACAAGACCAACCTTAGACAAGGTTACTCTGAGCCATGATACAACCAGTTCACACCATAATTTTGCCTAAGTTCAGACAAAATTAAGAGGGGCTGCTATCCACAAAGCATCAAACATCCTTTTTTCTTACTAAATGAGTGATGGTTCATTCTTTACCACTTGTTTACCCTCTCTATTGATAAAATTTGAGGTTCTCGATCATATAATCGTCCCTGCTTTCCGACAGGATCCAACCTAGAATGAACCTCTGCTTCCTTAGACCCTTCACCAATCACCCGACTGAAGCCCACATCCTAGTGTATGAATATCTCCCAACCTTCTGTTAGTGCTATACCCCACGGCTCTGCTGGTGTGTGTTCTGCTTCACTGCAGCAAGCAATAAACCCAACATGGTTCAATCGCTGTTGTGTTTGTGGTGGTCTCTAGCTACACCCTAGAAAACGGAGGAGTACATTTCAGGACGTACAGCTAAGTTTCAGTCAGACCTTCTCACCCTGCTGTCCACCAAAGATACCTGGAATTTATAGATCTTCAGGAGATTTAGAAATTTGCTCAAATTCACTGCAGAATGTGGCCCTCCACGTGTACATTAAATCTCACTTTAAAGTTCATTTAACACTTTTTCCTCAGAGTCTACCTCAATATTAATATTGTCACCCTTTCCTATCCAAAGTGAAATTCTTATGAGCCTGCTTAGGCCAGAAGTGGAAAATAGTCATTTATTCCAAGCCTATAGGACAAACTTTTTTCTTTTTTCCAGTGACAGTATTTATTCATCGTACTTTCCCAGGAGAAGAGGGGAAGGGAAGAGTCAGCATGTGTGTTACAAAATGATTAGAAAACGGCAAAGGAAGCACCCAGTACAGCAAAATCGACCAACAAATAAACAGACCCCAGCAGACGGGGCATCAAAGTCAAAAGGAAGGAAGGAAAGCAGGAGTGAGGGGGTAGGCATCAGGGAGAGAACGGACAGGTACATGCTTCCTACCCTCCTTCCCCATAAACTGAAGCTTTCACACAAGCTTGGCCTCCTCCTTCCTCTCCTCCTGCCTTCCTTCCTCTTTCTTGTTCATGCATGCACGCTGGCGGGCTTGTGCTCTTGCCAGAGAGAGAGAAAGTGAGAAAGCACCCTCCATGGGTCATGGTCACACTGCAATCCCTTCTGCATTTGGCCACACGTGCCCGATGCATTTCTCAAGCTGTCGGGTCCAGGACTTGAATGATGCAGTCGGCTATGGGGTATCCAGTCACCCTAACCACACCACAGGCTGACCCAAAGCTTTGATTTCTAGTGGTCCACATGGAGTTACATTCAGCTGTTTCCTATTAAACAATCTTGTGACTACTTTCACGTATGTTTCTTACACCTGCATAAAAGCTCCTGAGTGACATGGATACACATTCACATTCCTGGGGTCCTGACTCCACTTTCTACATGGAAGACCCCCAATTGCTTCTCTCTGCTTTAGGGTTACAGACCACGCAGTTCTGATCCATGCAAAGACAGCAGCACCTTCACTGCTTGGCAAAGATCACACTGAGAAATGATCTTGCCTCAAAAGGTTAAGAATAGAAACAGGGGGTTCCTACCTTTTTTGGGATTCTTGCATGATTTCAGACACCCCAAGAACTAAATGTTTATGTGTGTGGGTGTGTAGGTTTTCTTTTTGGGGTGGGAGGAGAATGAAGAAGGTAATAGAGTAGGGGTCAAGTTTTTAAAGACAGATGATCTGGTTTGAAATAGGAAATAGAGAGGGCCAGCAGGTGGTGTAGTGATTAAGGCACTGGAGTCCCACATGGTGGATGTAGTTTGAATCCCAGACAGGGAGGCTTGAAACTCAGGCCTGGTGAATGTGCATGTGTGCCCAGAGAGCGAATAACTAAAATCACACTGGCCCCGCATGGGGTGGGACTGAGTATAGGGGTAGCCGTAACTGGGCAAGGGCCTCTCTGTGAGGTGTATGGAGCCAGCGTCCTGCCCTTCGGCAGTAGTGGAGAATGCTAAGTATCATGCTTTACAACACACCAGAAGCCTTCACCTTAGATCACAAGCAAATTTTCATTAGACTCCAGGGTTTGTTTGTTTTTTTTTTTTTTTACCACTTTCAAAATACCTTCCACAGCCCGATTGAAGCAGAACCTTCATTTACATAATTTACAGTTATGGAGCTCGTGCCACCACCTGGCTTGTTTTAATCACACCTGAGGAAGTCGCATTTCCAAGGTTAAGAATCATGGAGCGTGCCTGCTGAAAGAGAACACGGAGACCCCAGGTCCTGAAACTCTCCACTCCACAATACCCTGGGACATTTGGTAGCGGTAAAGGTCGCCTGGTCTCCCACTTAGAGATCCTGATTCATTTAGCCTGAGAGTAGGGCTCAGAAAGTTGTATTTCCTTTAACACATTTTCCAACTAACTCTGAAGAAGGCTATCTACAGAGAGCAGAGCCTCTGGTTTCCTGGATGAATGAAATGGTAGCCAGCGAGGGAAGGGACCTGCCAAGTTCCCATTCGGGCTATTGAGCATGTGAGGTCTAGAAGGAAGTGGTCTTTGGCCCTTCCAATGGAAGTGTGCAGACTCCATGCTACACCAGCTCAGGACCCAGAAATCGAAGTCTCAACCTGGCTCATTCCAATGAGCACTTCTGGCTTCCCACTCACACAATGGGTTAAGTGGACACGGACAAAAACCCACCTGTCTCTAGGTATGGGAACCAGGTCCTTTAGAGACCTAGTTAAAATCACAGCTCTGATATTACATGCTGTGTGACTCTGTGGCAGTTATTTGCATGCATGTGCTTCAGTTTCTTCCTTTATAAAGTGGCAAAACAACATCTTTGTTTGCAGAATGTTGTGAAGAATGCAGTAGATTAGCACAGAGCTCAGCAAATAACAGGGTCCCAGTAAATATGAGCTATAATTAATGCCACCTTAAACCTGGCAGTAAAGCTACATTCTTCATTCTACTAGACATAGTCTCCTACAACAGGATCACCTGGAAGTACCTGTTTAAGACCTACATTTTCAGGGGATCAGCACATGGAATAATGGTTACGTCACTAGACTCCCACGTAGTCAACTGTGGTTCCAGCCCCGGACCCGGTGGCTTAAAACTCAGCCAGGCGCATGTGCGTCAGTGTGTGCCCAAAATCCCAAGAAAACAGAAAGAAGTGTGGTATGGCCATCCCTGCGGGGAGATGATTTCTCACTTTCTGTTTCTGTCTCTCCAGTGAGCACACACGCTGTGTAGAAAATCTCTTCTAAAAACAAAAGAAAACAAAAAAACGCTACATTTCTGAAAGTAGACCCTCTAAGACCCAGTGGATCAGAATCATTATGGTGGAATCCAGACATCTCGCATTAACAAGCAGTCACTCCTCTCCATTACAGAAGTTTGAGAAACTCTGGACTAGGGCTGTGGAGGAAGAGTGCTTCTTGTCAATGAAACGTGCGTATCGCTGACAGCCACACAGTAGCTAACGCTAATCTGATCTTCTGCTAACAAGAGAGCGCCACCTACTGCCTGATTTGAGAATGCAATGATGAGCCCGGTTGAATTCCTCTCAGTAATTCGCCCTGAAAAATAAATCAATCCTGGGTCAGCCCGTGGCCTGGTGGGTGCAGTGGCTGGGTCCCACACAGCCAACAGCACAGTTGAGTCCCAGTCTCAGAAGCTCAGGAGACACTGACAGGCGTGTGTGCCCAGAGTGCTGACAGGAGGACAGAGGGATGGGAGAGGGGGTTGTGGTGTGGCTGTGCCCCATGGGAATGCTTTCTTTGCCCCCTGCCCCTGCCCCCACTGTGAACACATATGTCCTCTGGCAAATTTAAAACAGAAAGAAAAGGAAAGAAAAATGAATTAATTTTAAGATACTCAATTAAAAGGAAACACTGTTAAGAGATATCAATATGAAAATGGGCTTTACTAATTAACTACAGAAAACTATGAAGGTTAAAGAGCTTTTCAAGTTTTAGATTAGTATACCCCAAAAAAAACAACTACAATTTGAAATTAGTGCAAAAATATAATCTCTTACCCACTGGCCAATAAGAGGAAAAACAGAACTGCTAACTAAATAAAAATAGTGCAAGGAAACAACACGCAGCCTTGCTAGCCTCCACTCTCCCTAGTCGCCAGAAAAAAATCAAGTGAAATAAAGACCCTTCCTAGCTAGAACATTCCATGCAAGTCCAGTATCAAAACTGCCACCTGCAGGACACTAGTTGGAAAGTTAACCTTCCCTTCAACTTGTACTCAAAAACCCTTTTGAATTATACTGTCACTAGTTAAAAGCTGATTTCCCCTTTCAAGTTGCAAATGCACAGGAAGATGCCCAGAGGCTCAAGAGGAATGGGCTAAGCCTTATAAATATTCATACAAAACTAGTAGTTATAAGTGTGGTTCAATAATTCAATGACAAATCATAAAATCCACTTGTGTTTAATTTCTGTTTATTTTTTAAAAATAAAAGGCAAAATACATACACTGTGGGGTCTGGAACCCCCGTCACAGGGCGTGAATGACGGTCCGGCTACGGAGCTCCCTGATGTACTCTTGGGCCCGGGCAACTGCTGTCTTTGGCGCCTCAGGTGGGGGTGGGGGTCCTTCCACCAACTTCACGAAATAATGGCAATAAACCTTCTCCATGATCCCGAAGCGACCTCTGCCATGGTAACGGATGCGCTTCAGGTACTGGCCTCGCCCTGAGGTAGACTCAGCTAGACAGGGAGGAAAAAAGAGAATTACAGAAAATGATTGCTATCTGACGAGTACAACTTGATCAGATCAGTTAAGCAATTTCTGTGCCTTTCCTGGACTAGATTCTAAGACTACATGAGCTTGCTGGTGGGCTGAAGCAGGACTATCACAGAATAAGAATCTCCTGAGTACTAAGATCCAGGCACTAATTTAGGTGCTAGATAAACATGAGAGAAGACTGGCAAGGCTATGCCTCCATGCAGTGTACAGCCTGGAGAGGAAAGAGAGTATAATGAGACCATTTCAGGCTGGCGGCTGGCACGGTGGTTAAGGTGCTGGAGTCCCACATGGCCGACTGAAGTTTGAGTCCTGGACGGGGCAGCTTAAAAATCATGCTAGGTGGGACCAGCAGTTAGCGTAATAGCTATGTCGCTGGACTCCCATGTAGTTGATCGTGGTTCGAGTCCCAGACCTGGTGGCTTAAGCTCACGCCGGGCATGTGTGCATGTGTGCCCAAGATCCCGAAAGGAGAATAGAGGAGAAGGGATTGTGGCATGGCCACCCTGGGGGGTGATTTCTCACTTTCTATCTCTGTCTCTCTCTTTCTGGCGAGCGCACGTGCCCTATAGCAAAAAAAAACCTCTCCAACAACAACAAAAAATCATGCTAGGTGTGTGTGCATGTGTACCCAAAGTCCCAAGAGAAGACTGGAGGAGAAGAGATTGTGTCTTCACCATCCCCTCTTCCTGGGTGGGGGTGGGGGTGGGAGTTGATTTCTCATTTTCCCTCTCTGTCCCTCTCCAATGAGTACACACTCCCTATGGCAAAAAAACTTAAAAAAAAATAAAATAAAAAAAGAATACTTCAGTGAATGGTTAAGTATTAGGAATAAATTACAGTGATAGAGATTGGTGGGGTGCTAGGGACAGCTTCAGATTAGGGGTGTTAAAGTGCTGGACTTCCACATGGACGACCAGTTTGAGTCCAACCTGGAGATCTGAAAATCACGCCAGGTGCACATGTGCAAGAACCTAAAAACACAATAAAAATGAGACATCCCTGATGAAGAAACGCTTGACCTAAGCCCAGAATGAATTATCCATGCAAAGTTCTAAGGGCAGAGTATTCGGGCAGAGGGAACAGCAACTGCAAAGGCCCAGTGGTGGGTATGTGTTTGGCTTATTTTTGGAAAAGACGACTGGCATGCTGAAACACAGTACATTAGGGGAAGACTGGTACAAGCAGGGAAGAGTCTGGAGATGAAGACAGGGGGGCAGGTTACACAGGACACTGTGCTGAGGCGAAAAGTTCCAACTTTTTTCTAATTATAATGAGAACACACAGATGCCAGTGGTTCCCAGGTGATGGTCCTCAGACCAGCTGCATCAGACTAACTTAGGGGAACACAATTGAATTGTGATGCCAAGATATCCATCTCTGGGGATTCTCATTTAGTATATTTGGAGTGACCCTTAGAAATTGCATCCTGAACAAACATACCCACTCTATCACCCGAAAAAATTTTTTAAAGATTTAATTTTATTTATTATTTTTTAATTTGACCAGAGAGAGACAGAGGAAAAGGAGAGACAGATAGGGACCAGCAGCTAGCATAATGGCTATGTCGCTGGACTCCCACATAGTCGACCGACTCACGCCGGCGCGTGTGCGTGCATGCCCAAGATCCCAAGAGGAGAATGGAGGAGAAGGAATTGTGGTGTGGCCTTCCCCTCTCAGGGAGTGATTTCTTGCTTTCTGTCTCTCTGGTGAGCACACGTGCCCCATAGCAAAAACTTCTCCAAAAAAAAAAAAAAAGAGAGAGAGAGACAGAGAGTGGGAAAGTGAGAAAGCAAGTCGTCTGGTCTGGGACTTGAACTATGGTTTGCCATGTGGGAATCCAGTGTCTTAACCACTATGCCACCTGCAAGCCCTCACCCAATATTCTTTCACAGCCAATTTTGGGAACTCTAGCACCATAACTGCCCCCTGAGCTCCCCTCCTTCATTTTGCATATCGAAGCTTGACCATTACAATTTGAAGAATCTTCTGAACAGTATATAAGAAGAAATCTGTTTGCTTGTTCATCCACAATTAAATCAGAGTAGTAGCCACTTCTAGTATTTTCTGAATGCACTTAGTTATTTTTTTGAGTTAATGAGCCTTTTTTAAAGGTAAAATATATGCTAGATGCATGTAAGGTGCTGTCCAAACATCCTGAGAGGAGACTGGAGGAGAAGGGACTGTGGCATGGCCATCCCCCCGGAGGGTGATTTCTCTCTCTCTTTCTCTCTCTCTCTGGTGAGTGCACATACTCTATAACAAAAAATAAGTAAATAAATATAGACTACATATAAACATCATCCATTTCAATACTCACCACTCTTACATTCTTACTGCAACATAACTTTATAAATGTCAACATACATACTTGACAACCCTCTGACCACAATATTCTCCCCGGAGTGGATTTTAGCAGAAGCATCCAAGCTTTGCCAAAGAGAAAGCTAAGGATGACCGTGATTAAGCAAGCTACCGAGGGCTCAGTGAGATAAGGAAAGAGCTGCTGCCCTTCTATCAGTTTCATCTACCAGGCACTGAAGAAGTGAGCTTAAGAATTTTCAAAGAGAAAGCAGCATTACACCAATCACTTTACAATTAGGCACCACCAGGTCCCCTGTATTAGCCTATCACGGAAAAACGTACAAATAAGAAAGTGGAGACTGAGAAAAGAGGAGGACATGTCTGAGGAGCATTTGACAAACACAGGCTGCATCTATCCAGAACCGCCAGCCTACCCGACTTGAGCAGGGACTTCCAACCACACCGAGGACAAGGAACGCCACCGTGGTGAAACTGGCTTGCTGCACTGCACTCTCTGATGTCTCAAAACACGTCATCGGCCCTATCACAGGCTACATCAACCCTCACCTCCCTTCCCTCTCCCCCAAAGCACACACTACAGAGATCTGCACAAGAGCTGGCTACTACTAAATGCCAGTCATTTCATCCTAAAGCCATAGAACAGCATCTCCTATCTTGTCGTACCTGATACCACAATTTCTTTATGTCAGAATAAAAACATTAATTCTTCTGAACCAGGATTCGTCCGATATCCAACACAGCCACCCTGAGGTCTGACTGAAATCAGGACTTCTAAACTAGCTTCTGGTCTCCTCTCCTCTAATCTCTTGCCCATTTATCAACCGTACATTAGGAATTTCAAACTGCTTTTGTACGTGGAACCATTTTAGTTAAAATGAAATAAACTGGACCAGCCCCCACAGCCTAGTGCAGAGGTTAGGTGCCATGCATAGGAAGCCACATGTAAGGGCAGCTCATATCTCAGCCCTGGTGGCTTGAAAACACACTAGATGCATGTGCATACACGCCCAAAATCCTGATGAGATGGAGAAACGGAGGGAAAAAGACATGATCATGCTCCATTTCGGAATGCTCTCTCTCTCTGTCTCTCTCACAAGTGCATACACTCACAGGCAAAAAAAAAAAAATTAATGAAACAAAATATATAAGCCCAATATATTTGACACTATCAGGTGTATCTGTTTCAAATAAAAACATTAGAAGGGGAAGGTCCTTAACTATGCCATTTATTCAATGAACAAATACTTCTGAATTCTTCCTGAGTGCCTCACGGACTACAATATCAAAATTACTGCTTAGGGGGACCAGCAGTTAGCGTAATGGCTATGTCGCTGGACTCCCACGTAGTCGACTGCGGTTCGCGTCCTGGACCCAGTGGCTTAAAACTCACGCCGGGCGCGTGTGCGTGCGTGCCCAAGATCCCAAGAGGAGAATGGAGGTGAAGGGATTGCGGCGTGGCCATCCCCCCTGGGGGGTGATTTCTCGCTTTCTGTCTGTCTGTCTGTCTGGCGAACGCACGTGCCCTATAGCAAAAAAAAAAAAAAAATTACTGCTTAGGTGCTGGCAGGTGGTGTGGTGGTTAAGGGCACTGGACTCCCACATGACTAACCACAGTTCAAGTCCTGGACCTGGCAGCTTGATTTCTCACTTTCCCTCTCTCTCTCTCCCTTTCTTTCTCTCTCTCTCCGTACCTCTCTGGTCAAATCAAAAATAAATTAATTAATTAAATAAAGTGAAAAATGAAATAATTCTATAAAAACACTACTGCTTATAGTTAATAGTCTCAAAACACTACCTTAGTAACACAAATTTCATGCCTAAAAAACTTCTTGTGGCTCCTCTTCAACACAGTTTGAACCAAATTCCACAGTATGTTCAGTCTCCTGAAGTCAAGGCCCAACCTACTAATTACATCTACCCCACCTCCTTTAGACCATCCTGCTCACCATACCACACATTCCACCCTGTGTGCCTTTGCCTACGTGGTCACCCTGTGTCAACATCTGCTCTGCTGGACGTTCCTCCAGATTCCCCAAAACTTACCCCAAAAGCCAAATTGTCCTAGAAAATCTCCATGACTATTCTAACCCCTGCTGACCTTTTTCTTCTCTACTCCAATACCATTTATCTATATTATTCTTTTGGGCCCCAAATCATACTCTACAAAGTGTTCATGTTTCACCTGTAACAACCACTTCCTCAACCAAATTTACAATGTTTGTATTGGAGGCCAGCAAGTGGCATAGTGGTTAAGGTGCTGGACTCTCATGTGGCTGACCATGGTTTGAGGCCTGGACCTAATGGTTTGAAACTCATGCTGGGCGCATGTGCCAAAACCCCAAGAGGAAATGCATGCAATTAGGTACGTGTGCTGAAGATACTCAAACACTTTCGGAATAGAAAGTATTAAGGTATCACACAAACGCAAATGATCAGAGCTCTTCTATAGATAGCGACCGGCCCCACCTCTGTAGCACAGTTGGTAGCATTCTGAATGTGGAACTGGAAGCCGCACACCAACCACACTTCAAGTCCCTGACCAAATCAGTTTAAAAACTTGCTGGGGAGACCCAGCAGATGGTGTAATGGTTATATCACTGGACTGTTACATAGTAGACCGTGGTTCGAGTCCTGGACCCAGTGGCTTAAAACTCATGCCAGGCACATGTGCCTGTGTGCCCAAAAACTCAAGAGGAGAGTAGAGGAGAAGGGACTGTGGTGTAGCCATCTCCCCTGGGGGCTGATTTCTTGTTTTCTGTCTCTTTGTCTCTTTCCAGCGAGCCCATTAGTACACTATTGCAAAAGTCTCTCAAGACAAAAAGAAAGAAAGAAAACCTGCTGGGTGTGTACACACGTACCCAGGACCCTGGAGGGCTGAAGTACTGGAGGAAGCGGACAGTGCCATGATTGAGCACTGTGGAGAATGGCCTTTCCCCCCGTGCACACGCACATGCCTCACCATGAATTTAAAAGAATGCCCAACAGCTGTTACATGCTCAGAACATTTCCTGTTTCTCTAGTATTTAGGTAAATGTGAATCTTGAAATGTTAACATTAGAAGCCCTCCCTTCCCCCTTTCATGACTCTGAGCCCAGAAGACTGATGTACAAAGTCAGATCACTTGCCCTAAATTGAATCACTTTAGATACCATGAATCACTAAGCAGTGACATTTTATTAGCCCATATTCACTTGTTAAGGCCTATTCACAGTATCATTAGTCATCATTATAAGTTTGAAAAGGAAATGAACTTTCTAAATCTGTGGTCATGCAACACCAGGTATTAGCATTAGACTGATGACAGGCATTTGAAGGAATTACCGTATAATGAGAACATATGCTACCAAAAAAGCATTTCCCTTAACATGCCTACACTGTGTCAGGACACTGAGCGCCACGGCGGAACCACAGTGACAGACATTGAGTAACTAATCTTTTAAAACTCTAAGAGAAGTTTATGGAATAAAATGTCTAGGCCTTTTCCAAGAATATGACGACAAAAGTCACTTTCCTACATTTTGTGGGAAAGAATCCAATTAAACAGATAACTTTCAAAGCTTTGCTCCAGAAGTTTCAGATCCATTGGATCTGTGCCTGGGAATTTGTCTTTTTAATAAGAACCTCAAATGATTCTGTATCAGGAAAGTTTGGTAAATAAGAGTGATAAATTATTTAGTATGTCATATTAAGATATTTCATCTTGGGGGTCCAGCAGATGGTGCAGTGGTTAAGACACTGGACTCCCACATGGCCAACTACAGTTTGAGTCCCAAACTTGGAGGCTTGCTTTTTCACTTTCCCTCTGTCTGTCTGTCTGTCTGTGATGAGTGTGCATACTCTATAGCAAATGTTAAAAAATAATAATAAGGGACCAGCAGTTAGCGTAATGGCTATGTCGCTGGACTCCCACATAGTTGACCGCAGTTCAAGTCCCAGATCCGGTGGCTTGAACTCACGCCAGGCGTGTGTGCGTGCGTGCCCATGATCCCAAGAAGAGAGTGCAGGAGAAGGGATTGCGGCGTGGCCATCCCCGCTGGGGGGTGATTTCTCGCTTTCTGTCTCTCTGTCTCTCTCTGTCTGGCTGGCAAGCGCACACGCCCTATAGCAAAAACCTCTCAAAAAAAATAATAATAATAAATATAATGAACAATTCTTTCAAAAAAAATTTCATCTTGGGCCAACATATGGCATGGAGGTTAAGGCTCCCACATGGCTGACTGCACAGTTCAAGTCCCAGACCCAGTAGGCTGAAAACTACACCAGGCTTGTATGCATGTGTGCCCAAAATCCCGAAAGGAGAGTGAAAAAGGAACTGCAGCATGGCCATTCCCCCTGGTGGGTGCCTTCTTACTTTCCCTCTCTCTCTGTCTCTGGCCAGAACAAGTGCCCTTTGGCCAAAAATAAATAAATAATATTAAATAAATAGATAAGATATTTTATCTTACTGAAAGTACTCGTCTTTTCTGATTATGAAGTTAGGCATTAAAATACTTAGCAAATAAAAAGTTTTTAAAATCATAAGATGAAGCCAAACTTATTTACCCTACTTCTAAAAAGTGGTATTTTACACAGAACTAGACGAAAAGAGAATACAGGAAAGGCAGGGCTTTTTCTGCAGAAAGTGCACAAGGACACCTCTGAATTAAGGCCTGCTTGTGTAGGACTGGGGAAGTGTACTTCTGCTTAATGGCAACACTAGACTTCGCTCCTTCACTGAGGGTAACAGGATTAAGTCCCTCGGCCTCTTTCTTTACTGAGGTTACTGAAAAGGGTTTAAAGAGTTATTAAAAAGGATCTGAAAACAAACCCTACTACATTTGTGTTTGAATGCCATTACTAAATCTATCACCTAAGAATCCTATTCCTATGAAATAGAATAAAATTAAACTTGATTTGATATTCAGAATCAGAGAGCAGCAAAGTTTACCAAGAGGTTTTAAGCAAATGGTCTCATTCCTCATCCATCTCACCCATGCAATGATTCTGAGCCCTCCCCAGCATTGTTAACGTCACTGCCGGGAGAAAACGCTGACAATTATCTACTGTGGCCTTGCATCTTCTGAGTTGCCATCCTGATGTCCCTCTGCATTTGTGCATGTGTTGGAAGAAAAGTGCTTACACAAGATTCAGGTTTAAAATATTTCAATTGAGGGAACCAGCAGTTAGCGTAATGGCTATGTCGCTGGACTCCCACGTAGTCCACCGCAGTTCGCGTCCCGGACCCGGTGGCTTAAAACTCACGCCGGGCGCGTGTGCATGCATGCCCAAGATCCCGAGAGGAGAATGGAGGAGAAGGGATTGCGGCGTGACCATCCCGGGGTGATTTCTCGCTTTCTGTCTCTATGTCTCTCTCTGTCTGTCTAGCGAGCGCACGCGCCCTATAGCGAAAACCTCTCAAAAAAAAAAAATTTCAATTGAAAATCATAACTAATTTGAATTTCACAAGGAGGTGTGGTTGCCGGCATCAATTCCAGGTGAGTTGAGATTTGTAACTTAACCAGAATAAATATCTCTATTAGGGCAAAGGTGATGTGACACAGCAGAATTTGGGATTTATTTTTAACTTTAATCATTGAAACATGATAAAGAACAACTAATCTCCCTGTGAAGATTCAGCATTCCCCACCTCCTACCTAATTTGGATCTAAAATATCTTTAAGGTAAAACAGTCTTCATACATAGGCTTGGCAGACTGAGAAAATTTTGCTTTGACATCAACATCTCTGATTATAAAACTGCTGAGGCTAAGAGTAACGGCTGCTGAAATGAAAGAAAATAGTAACTCCTACCCTGCTCCCCTTTCCTGTGGTGTTGGGAGGAGGGGGAGAGCTTTGTAATAACTACCAATCTTCTAGGAAAAGAGCTGTGTGAAGGTGTGTGGCCAAAATCCCTTATATTCACACAGCACATTATGCTTCCCAAAGCATTTTCACACACTGATTTCCTTTGATGTGGCCCAAACAGACAAAAGCACCACTAATGCTTTAAGACGTAATAACAAAGGAAACAAACACATGAGGGCCATCAGAGCCTCGAAGGTCCCTTGGCTTTTACAGTTCAACAGATATTCCCTTCTAATCACCGGAGGGTTAAAATGGAAGACACCTGGCTAGTGTGCTGGCACAGTAGCAAAGTGCTGCTCAAGGAATGCCAGATCCATATGGAAGAGCAAGGCTTTGGTTCCTCAACGGACCCAAACACAACACGCACAGGTGCTCACGATCCTTGCTTGTTGGAAAGGCCGGGAGTGGGGGATCGCAGCGTGAGATCCCATTAAAGGAGCTTGTCCTTTTCTCTCTCCCTCTCTCTCATTAAAGAAATAAGTAAAACTGTAAGAAAACTGATAGGACACCATTTATGGATTAGGCATCTGGATTGAAGCATTATAATAAAGATTTTTTTTGAGAGAGAGGTTTTTGCTATAGGGCACATGTGCTCACCAGAGGTACAGAGAGAGACTGAGAGACAACAAGCAATCACCCCCTAGGGAGATGGCCACGCTGCAATTCCTTATCCTCCATTCTCCTCTCAGGATTTTGGGCAGGCATGCACACGTGCCTGGTGTGAGTTTTAAGCCACTGGGTCCAGGACTCAAACTGTGGTCAACTATGTGGGTGTCCAGCAACATAACCATTATGCCATCTGTTGGTCCCAATAAAGATTTTTTAAGTACACCTGTGATCCTTTATTTACCACCTCTAGTTAACGAAAAAAGAACAAAACAAAACAAAACAAATTAAAGTTACTGGGACCAGGGGCCAGCAGGTGCCGTGGTGGTTAAGAGCGCTGGACTCCCACGTGGCCAACCGTGGTTCGAGTCCTGGACCTGGTGGCTTGCTTTCTCACTTTCTCTCTCTCTGTCTCTCTCTGGTCAAATTTAAAATAAATAAATTAAATAAAGTTCAATAAATATAATTCTAAAAAAAAAAAAAAGTTACTGGGACCAGTATACAGCATAGCAGTTGCGTTGTTGGACTCCCACATGGCCAACCACAGCTTGTATCCCAGACCCAGTGGCTTCAAAAATCACACCAGGCATGTGTGCCCACGATCCCAGGAGAATGGAGGAGAAGGGATTGTAGCGTGGCCAACCTCTTTGGGGAGAGGGGTGATTTCTCATTTTCCCTCTTACTGTCTCTGTCTGACGAGCTCATACGCCCCCAATCGAAAATCTCTGTTAAACAAACAAATGAACAAACAAACAAAAAAACCCAGTACTTATGCTTATTCTTTGTTTTATTATGATTAAAGAATGACTCCATGTACCAGATTTGGTATCCAATACTTAATAATTACTAGCACCAAGTTTCACAATCTCATGATCTCAGTCTTATTACAGAATAAGCAAGAATAAAATAGTGTAGCTATTACCAAGTACAATGGATTTACACTGACATGTTTAAGGCATCCTTAGGAATTAACAGCAATTTTCATTCACATTCCAGTCCTAATAGTTAGATATCAAAGACATTTTCTAAGGCGAAGAATACTGAAAATCTTACCTATATATAAATTGGATCTGAATTCCACATTGTGGTCTCTCACAGCCATATCTTGTGCTTCTAAAAGAACCTTAAACAAAGAAACGAAAGGCATTTATACAGCTAACTTTGAACTAAAAAATGGAATTAAATTTCTCATCTCTTGTTATCTCTATAATATGACTGCTAATCATATGCCTCCATCTTATAGTCAATTTTAAAAAGAAAGCATCATATGATCAGAGTACTAAGAAGGGACAACCTGCTTTCCTTCCTTAGACAAGAATTACAAATGCAGGGAGCATGCTCTGTCCTGCTAAGTTTTAAATAGCAGTGTAGAGGCCAACAGGTAGGGTAGTGGTTAACTCAGCACTGGACTCCAACAAAGTCGACCGCAGTTTGAGTCCTGGACCTGGTGGCTTGAAACTCACACCAGACGTGTGTGTGTGCGTGCCCAAAATCCCAAGAGGAGAAGGAATTGCAGCGTGGCCATCCCCCATGGGGTCTGTTTTCTCACTTGCTCTTTCTCTCTCTCTCTTATGTCTCCAGTGAGTGCACACCCCCAAAGCAAAAATCTCTCTTTAAAAAAAAAAAAAAAAGACAGCACATAAAAGCTGTGAAGGAGGAGATGGCAGGAGATGGTTACACCACTGGACTCCCATGTAATTGACTGCAGTTTGAGCACCGGACTCGGCGGCTTAAAACTCACACTGGGTGCTTGTGCATGTGTGCCCAGCATCCTGAGAGGAGAGAGGATAAAGGACTCCTCATGGCCATGCCCTCAGGAGATGACTTCTTGCTTTCTCTTTCTCTGTCTCTCTCTGTCTCTCTGGTGATCGCACATGCCCTATATCAAAAATCTCTAAGGAAAAAAAAAAAAAGAAATTCTTAAACTCTGGATCCAAAGTAACCATTAACAACATTAGGCAAGTAGAGAAAATCATACTAGAGACTTTTTATAAAAATTTAATTATCGGGGCTGGCAGTGGTGTGGTTGTTAAGAGTGCTGGACTCCCACATGGCTGACTGCAGTTCAAGTCCCAGACCTGGCAGCTTGCTTTCTCACTTTCTCCTTCTATCTCACTCTCTCTCTGGCCTAAATAAATAAATAAATAAATGGATAAATAATTCTAAAAAAAGTTAATTATTAAATGTGTTCTCCACAGATATTTTGAATTAAGTTAAATTCCTCCAGAATACATTTCTAAAAATAGGTCAATTGTTAGAAATCACAGAAGCCAGTTCTTCTACTTTTTTAAAGATAAAGAATGTAGTATAGGCTAAGTATACTGAGTAAATGCATTCTGAATTGCATTAAATGCAGTAAAACACAACAATACAATGGAACCTCTTAAAGTTGGAACCCAATCATCTCAATTATTCAACTACTAAACTGAAAGATAAGAAGTAACCATAGGTAGGAATTAACTGAAGATAAAGAAAATAATGAAATAATGCTGATATCCCCAGATAGAAAGGGACAACAGTCGACTAAGCTTTTTGAAATGGGAACACTCCTGTTCACAAAATGAGTCAGCAAAATTACCATCAGCACATTTGTATGTAGTGAATCAATTATGTGTAGTTAGAGGGCTCCTTAGGGGCCATCTAACCCAATCCCATCTAGTTTACAGATGAGAAAATGGAACCAACAGGTTGAGTGTCTTGCCCGGGGTCAAAAGAAAAACATCAGAGAAAGAACTAGATTTCAAGTCTCTTGAATTCCAGTCCAATGCTCTTTCCATTCAACTACTCATAAAATCATAAGTTCTTGCTTATTTGGAATTGATAACAACAAACAAATTAACTAACAAACAACTGTGGACCAGCCGGTGGTATGGTGGTTAGAGCGCTGGATCCCACATGGCTGCATGTGGCTGCCTACGTGGTTCAAGCCTCAAACCAGCCAGCTTGAAAAACTGTGCCTGAGGCCAGGCTCATTTGTCTCACTTCAGAGACAGACAATAAAAACATAAATGAATGTCTGGGATAATAAAAACATCTTGGAAAAAAGTGATTAAAGCACACAACATTTTAAGGTACAAAAACATTAATAAAACTGAGTCCCCTAAATCAGTTTTATATAAAATGAGCATTTATACCAGAAAACTCTGGGAATTCAGGATTGAGGCTGAGTTTACTAAAACCTGCAAGACAGCTACATGTACCCCTCCATTCCCTTTCCCCCAAAATCTTACAAGTTTACCTCTTTAATTATTTGGGCCCCCTTTTTGTCACTGAATTCCAACTGAGCCAAAGCTTGATCAATAGACATTCCTCGTATCTAGAATAAAGGTTGACAGACAAGAGAGGAGAAACAAATTAGTTGCCAGTCAATATTCCTTTGTAAATGAAAAGTAAAAGCTTCATATAATTCAAGTAACTTCTAAAAACAGTAAGCTAAACTCAGACTGAAGAGAAGAAAATCAAGTTTGAGAAGGGACAACACCCTCAAAGTCAAAATCAAACTTGAACATTTAACCGGAAAACCCAGACTATAACAGTTTCCATAACATTAAGAGGAAGCAGACATGACAGAGACTACGGGTTGGCAAGAACTCTACAGCATTAAAGACTTCTATGGAATAAATGTACTGCAGGTCCATTCGCTGCTTTTGTCTCTCCTCATCTATACATTCATTTTCCAGGGGGAAAAAAACTTAAGGCAACAGTTTTGAAATAGGTTGAATCAACTTTAACAGATAAATAAAACTTCCTAGATTCTCTGTTTCAAACCAGATTCTTCATGCCATGGTTATTTAAAAACCTATCCAATTTATTTATTTTCTCAGAAGAAAAGTAAAAATAAAGCAAAATCATACATCTCTGAGCAATTCTTTTTTTAAATTACCTATTAGCTGTTTGAACGTGTAGCTATTGAATATATTCTTCACTTTTGGGAGAAATCAGGATAATTTTTTTTTCTTTCAAATCCAAGGGGGAAAAGCAGAGCTTCTTATGTACCGTATGGTAATTGTCATTTTAGCTTACCAATCTTGCCAAATACCACATCTTGTCTTTGCTGTATTTGATCTGTCTTCGACAGTGGTAGATTTCCTTACAAGTAGAAACGGAAAAAAATTTAGCACGTTTATCAATATAACAGTAACATACACTGTCATTAGAGCTTTTGCTTCCTATGCCTCATAGAAATGCTACCACAAGAAATAAAAATATTACTAGGTATCTGGAACTCCTTCTTCTTTATACTAAGTTGTAGTTTTCTAAAGTCTCATTATGTTAAAAGATTACTAAGGAAGAAACGGAAACTATAAAATGGCTACTCTGTGCCAATATTTGCAACATGTCCACTCAGAGGAATAATAAAAGATTCAAACATAAGTATCTTTACAGCATTTAGATGGTCAAAAGAACTAAAAGGTACAGTAACAATAACAAAAAAAAAAGTTCACTATTAGTGCGAATGATGGCAAAACAGACAAAATGAGTGTTTTCACGTAAAAAGCCAATATTCTAGGTGTCTGGTGAAGAGCATAGGTTCTAGAATCAAATTGTGCGAGTTTGGATCCCAGATCTGCCATTTACTAGCTATAACCTTGGGCAAGCTATTTAACTACTCTCTGCCCAAGTTTCTTCTTCTTTAAAATAGTAATACTCTCTACCTTATAAAACTATAGTAACTATTAAATAAAATAACCTATGTAAAGAAATCACTTTCAGCCAGCAGGTGACACACACGTTAAGGTGGTTGGATCTCACATGGCTGATTACGTAGTTCAAATCAAGGACCCACTGGCTTGAAAAACACACAGGGCATGTGTGTGTGCACACCCAAAATCTCAAGAGAACAATGGAGTAGGGCACTGTGGCACAGCCATCACCCTAGGGGGTGATTTCTCACTTTCGCTTGCTCGCTCTCTCTCTCTGGCAACATACCCTGTAGTAAAATAAAAACAAAATGATTTTTTTAAAAAAAGAAAACCTTTCTAGCAATTTATACTGGAACATATCCTGTTTGATTTTTTTGTAAGTTTCCTTCTTTCTTACATGAGAGAGAGAAGTGCTGCAAACCATCTCCAAATTGTGATCAAGCCCTAGCCTTAGCAGCCTCGATCATGGGCGCATGCATGCCCGGCATGCTCAGGGAGCTCTCTGGACAGAAATCTAGAACATTCTTCACATGTGGGTCAGCCTTACCGAGCACTGTGTTACAGCTGCACTCTCATCCAGCCCCCTCCAATTTTTTTTTTTTTTTTTTACATCAATTGCCTATTAAAAAATTTCTAGCGACCAGTAGATAGCATAATAGTTATGTCACTGGACTCCCATGTAGTCAATCACAGTTTGAGTCCTGGACCCGGTGGCTTAAATCTCATACTGGGGGCCAGCAGATGGTATAATGGTTATATCACTGGATTTCTATGTAGTCAACAGTGGTTCAAGTCCCACACCTGGTGGCTTAAAACTCATGCCGGGTACATGTACGTGCATGCCCAAAATCCTGAGAGAAAAATGAAGAAGGGATGTGGCGTGGCCATTCCCCTGAGCAGGGTAATTTCTCACTTTCTGTCTCTCTGATGATCACATACATCCTATAGCAAAAAAAAAAAATCTCTCTTAAAAAAAATTTTTTTCAGCAGATGGCATGGTGGTTAAAGGCACTGGATTCCCACATGGCCAACTGAGGTTCGAGTCCTGTACCTGGTGGCTTGCTTTCTCACTTTCCCTTTCTGTCTCTGTCTCTCTCTGGTCAAATTAAAAAATAATAACAACAAATGAAATTAAATAAATAATTTTTTTAAATGTCTACTTCAGGGCAGGTGGTACAATGGTTAAGGCACTGAACTCCCACATGGCCAAGTACAGTTTGAGTCCAGGACCCAGCAGCTTGAAATTCAAACTGGAGGGACCAGCAGTTAGTGTAATGGCTATATCGCTGAACTCCCATGTAGTTGACCAAGGTTCGAGTCCCAGACCCGGTGGCTTAAACTCATGCTGGGCACGTGTGCGTGCATGCCTAAGAACCCGAGAGGAGAATGGAGAAGGGATTGCGGTGTGGCCATCCCTGCTGGGGGGTGATTTCTCGCTTTCTGTCTCTGTCTCTCTCTGTCTTTACGCGCCCTATAGCGAAAATCTCTCCAAAAAAAGAAAAAGAAATTCAATCTGGGTGCATGTGTGTATGCCCAAAATTCCAGAAGGAGCATGGAAAAGAAGGGATTGTAACGTGGCCATCCCTCCTGGAGAGGTGATTTCTCACTTTCCCTCTCACTGTCCCTCTCTGTCTCTCTGGAAAATACATATGCCCTATGGCAAAAATCTTAAAAATTTTTTTCTAGTTCCAAAAGTAATTTCCAGATCATTACTTAGGTTTTTTTCATTGCTTGAGGACACTCATGCACTTTCCCAGAGAGAGAAAAAGAGAGGAAAAGGACTAGAAGCCCAGTGCAGCATGCATGGAGTATGGTCATTTCTTCCATTTCTCCATCTCTTTAGGATTTTGGAGACATGCACACACATACCCAGGGTGTTTTTCAAAGAACAGGAGTCAGGATTCGAATTAGTCTGTAAAATCTGACTCCCTAAGCAGGAATCTCTTCTTTTTAATTTTCAAAAGGTATGTGTGCTCACCAGAGAGAGACAGAGATAGAGAGAGGGAGAGGGAGCAAACACCCCACAAAGGGATATGGTCCCACTGTAAAACCTTGTCTTCCATTTCTCCACCCTGTCAGGACCTCAGGCACATACTTACACCCTGTGGTTTTTGTTTTTGTTTTTGTTTTTCCAGCCACCAGAGATGGAATTTGAACAGCAATCGACCATCTGGGCCCTGGCTCCCTTAACTACGAGGCCATGTGCCAGCCCAAGGAGGAATCTTTTTCACTGTGCTATGGGCCTGATCTCATTTATTTTAACTCTGAGTTCAGGAAGAGGACATTTTATTATTTTTTTCCAAACTTAAAATCAGAGAAATCAAGCGACTTGTCCAAGACCACAAAGTTTGAGAGGCAAAGTTGGAAGTCAAAGACTAAGAAAGCATGCGAGGCACCTAATAACGATGTTTCATGGGGTTCCCTTTGACAGTTCCCTCTAAAATCCGCTTTCTTTACACTACTATACCATGCTGCCACTTTAAAATAATGAGAAACCTTTGTTAAGGCATGTAATAGCAAGGAGATCTCAAAACAGCTGATTCCTACTGGAAATTTTCATGTGCCTTAGAAACAGCCAAGTTTTCTCAAATGATCATCTTTAATATGTAACAGATTTCATTTCAGTTGCAATAGAAGCTGACAAACTGAAAACTGTAGCAATAGCCTAATTACATTTTCAGCAATAACGTGTCCTGGGGAGCAAGGGAAAGGCAAGAAGAACTGTCATGACTGATAATATTAATCTGCAAAAATTAATCCACTCAATGGAATCTTTTATGTAGAAACCTTTCAAGTCATACATTCCTGTGGTGGGATATCCTTAAACCTGAATTGTATATGATTATCCTCAAAATCTGTTTAAAAAAAAAAAAAAAAAAAAAGTAATCCTGGCAAAATCCTGAGGAAAAAAGGTTTATAAGAAAGGGGAAAGTTATTTAATCATTCTCGTCTTAAGGGACCAGCAGTTAGCGTAATGGCTATGTCGCTGGACTCCCACGTAGTCGACCACGGTTCGAGTCCCAGACCTGGTGGCTTAAACTCATGCCGGGCGCGTGTGCGTGCGTGCCCAAGATCCCGAGAGGAAAATGGAGGAGAAGGGATTGCGGTGTGGCCATCCCCCTGGGGGGTGATTTCTCGCTTTCTATCTCTCTGTCTCTCTCTGTCTGTCTGGCGAGCGCATGTGCCCTATAGCAAAAACCTCTCCAAAAAAGAGAAAAAAAAAAAGATAAACTAGGCAAGGGGCCGGCAGGTGGCATGGTGGTTGGAGGCACTGGACTCCCACATGGCCGACCACGGTTCAAGTCTCGGACCTGAACTTTCTCACTTCCTCTCTCTCTCTCTGTCTCTCTCTGATCAAACTGGAAAATAATAATGATAATAATAATAAATAAAGTTAAATAAAAATAATTTTTTTAAAAAAAGATAAACTAAGCAAAGCCTCAGCAAATAAACCCATCATAGCAAACAGGTAAAGTGAGAAAGTAGGAGATCAGAAGGCCTGGTTATATATAACTAACCAACATGGTAAATTAGGTAAATGAAGTAGAAATATAATGTACAAAATAGCTATTCATATGGAAGTCTTAATTATAGAATGTCTAAATCAATAACTTTTCAAGAAATCAATTTCAGGGGACCAGCAGATGGCATAACGGTTATGTTGCTGGACACCTATGTAGTCATTCATGGTTCAAGTCCCAGACCTGGTGACTTAAAATACACTAGGCACGTGTGTGTACATGCCCAAAGTTCCAAGAGGAGAATGGAGAAGAAACTGCCATATGACCATCCCCTTGCAGGGCTGGGGGGGGTGGTCATTTCTTGCTTTCTATCTCTCTGTCTCTCTGATGAGCACACATGCCCTATAGCAAACAGATGGCAAAACGAAAAACAAAGTATACAAGACATAAGAATTGGAAAATTACTTGCTGATAACATGTATGTTGATGTGCTTGATTGAGCCAATACACAGTGTATTTTGGATGGAAAATTCATCTGTATGCTGTAATGATGTATAGTGAATTAATTTAAAAAAAAATAAATTTAAAGAGGAAAAAAAATCAATTTATTTGAAATGTATATAACTGGATGAGAAGTATCACCTAATGAAAATCCTTACTAGAGCTTTATCAGAGCCACATCAATGACTTGTTATCTGCATGTTAATCTATAAATTAAAAAGATGCTTCTTATAGAAATGGCTGTTCAGTTTTTATATACTCTCTAAATTAAATTTTTAATTTGTTTAACATAGCTTTCAAAAGTAAATTCAAGCCTAAATTAACAAGACGTAACTATTGTGAAGAAAGCCTTTTATTGATCATTTATCTCTGACTTATTTTCTTTACCAAGATGAAGTCATATATGAAATAAATATGACACAACAATCCATTGTATATTGTTAGGAAACTGGTACTAGCTCATTAGAAAAGTAATCACAAAATATTAATAGTGGCTAAAACACAGCTACATTGGTGACACTCATTTTAATGTACTGTTACAGGGTTTATTCATGACCTCTATCCATTATTACTTATTAGCCACATACAAGAGATCTTCCAAAAGTTCACCGGGGGCCAGATTGTGGCAAAGCAGTAATGCTAGGCTCTGCGATATGGACCCACCTGGGAAGATCCAGGGCTTGAGTCCTGAGATTCCCCATACAGGTGCACATGTGCCTGTTATCCAAACTAATTGAAGCTGGGGTGAATCACGGCATAAAGACCTCTTTTTTTTTTTGGAGAGGTTTCTCGCTATAGGGTGCGTGCGCTCGCCAGACAGACAGAGAGAGACATAGAGACAGAAAGCAAGAAATCACCTCCCAGGGGGGATGGTCACGCCGCAATCCCTTCTCCTCCATTCTCCTCTCGGGATCTTGGGCACACACGCACACGCGCCCAGCGTGAGTTTTAAGCCACTGGGTCCGAGACGCAAACCGCGGTCTACTACGTGGGAGTCCAGCGATGTAGCCATTACGCTAACTGCTGGTTTCCACGGCATAAAGACCTCTTGCAGATGCCTGTCTCTCCTTTTCTTTCTCCCTCTCTCTGTGTCATGGGAGAAATTTTTAAAACTTAAAAAAAAAAAAAAGTTTGGGCCAGCTCCATAGCATGGAAGTTAAAGGAACTGGATTTCAAGTGTCTGAGTGCAACATGAATCCCAACCCCAGCAGCTTGAGAAACACACAGAGCGTGTGTGTGTGTGTGCATCTTAAAATCCCAACAGGATGATGAAATGGAGAAGGCATTGTAGTGTGACCACGCCCCATTGAGGGGTGCTCTCTCCCAACCAGTACATGCACCCACTGGCAAGTTTAAAAAAAAATAAAGGGACCAGTAGATGGCGTAATGGTTACATCACTGGACTCCCACGTGTTTGACTGCGGTTCGAGTCCCAGCCCTGATGACTTAAAAATACTCATGATGCATGCATGTGCATGCATCCCATCCCCTAGACCCCAAAAGGAGAATGGAGGTGAAGGGATTGCAGCATCCCTGGGGGTTAATTGCTCATTTTCTGCCTCTCTGTCTCTCTCTCTGTCTCTCCGACAAGCACACATACCCTAAAAGTTTGCAGCAGCAAACTGTAAAATCTAAGGGACACTGTATAAAATGTCATAGTTTTACGTAATTAGGTGAGTAAAATTATTTACTGTAAATAAACAAACATTTATAAAGGATATGAATATTTTTCAGTCATAATAGGCATAATTGATGGCCAGTGCCAAATAAGCAAATAATTTTTTTTTTAAATCTTCCCAGAGGGTGCACATGCTCACTGGAGACAGAGAGAGAGAAAGAGGGAAAGTGAGAAAACACCTCTCCGTAAATGAAGTCATGCAGCAATCCCTTCTCTTCTCCCTCCTTTTCACTCATGCACATGCGCCTGGCATGTTTTTTAAGTTACCGGGTCCAGGACTTGAACAGTACATGTGGGATCTAGCCAAGTGCAATCCAACTACTTTAACCACCACACCACCAGCTGGCCCACAAAATAAATTTTAAAGTCAGAAATAAAGGTATTGTCCAAAAATCATAATTTGTCCCCAGATTACTCAAACAAAATTTATGGAAAAAAGAGAATTAAATTAGGTTATTCCTGGACTGGCCCCACTGCCTAGTGGTTATGGGAACAGAGTCCACCTGGCCAACTGCCCTAGCAGCCTGAAAAACACTGGCTATGTGTGCAAGCCCAAGATCCTGATAGGATGGACAAATGGAGTGACTGGGTGCTCTCTCCCTTTCCCTCGGTCTCTCTGACAAGTTCATGTACTCTCTGGTCCTCAAATAAAAAATAAAATAAAAAACCCAAGCCATTCCAAAGTGCCTATATAAAATGAAACCAAGTACCTTCAACAGGCATCTGAGTAAGGAGCATACATGATGCAAAAAATGCTAGTCGTGGCTGGCCAGTGATAGGGTGGTTAAGGCAGCTGGATTCCATGGCCAACTGTGCAGTTGCAGTCCCAGACCTGGTAGCACAAAAAAGATGCCAGTGAATGTGTGTGCATGCCCAAACCCAAGAGGAGAATGGTGGAGAAAGGACTGAGGCATCCCCCACCCTGCCGAAGGGCGCTTGCTTTCTCTCTCGCTCACTCGCTCTCTCTGGCAACCACATGCACCCTATAGCAATTTTTTTAAATTAATCAAAATAGTTTCAGTAAATACAATACACAAAAAATTACTGGACTGTCACTGTTCTTCACTGCTGGAGTTAGGTAAATGACATACTAACAACTATTTGAATTTTCCTATTTTGGATAGATCCTGAGGTAGTTTTCTTTTGATATCTACAAAATTTGACACTAGCATAAAATTTTGCTGTTAAGATTCTAGACCTAAAAATACTGTTGTGATTTACTTCCTATTAATATCTAAGTTCAAAGAGCTCAGATAAGTAAACGCTATTATGAGAAATATTTATGATACTTAGACAAACAAATTTTTCTAATTTTTAGTTAACTACAAACTGAAATCAATACTTAATAGCCAGCTTCTTTGACAAATCTAACTTTCAAGTTCTGATATTATAATAAAATATCAAAGTTGGGGCCAGCAGGTGGCATACTGGACTCCCACATGGCCGACTGCTGTTCAAGTCCCAAACCTGGTGGCTTACTTTCTCACTTTCTCTTTCTCTCTCTCTGTCTCTCTCTGGTAAAATTAAAAAAATATTAACAATAACAAATAGAAATAAATACATAATTATTTAAAATACATATATAGGGTCATCAGAAAAGTCATGACATATTTTTTCTATGCAAAAAATGCATCACGATTTTTCCAGCCACCCAATATACATACGACACTGGAAAATCATACATATGATTTAACCACTAGTGAGTCATTCTTGCCAACTCCTTATATTCCAGTAGCAAGAATTCACCAGCAAGCCTCTTGGAGTCCAGAATTAGTATACCTCAAACTATCATCTTAAGAGTTATGGTCCCTGGGGCCAGCAGGTAGCATGATGGTTAAGGGCACTGGACTCCCACATGGCTGACTGTGGTTCCAGTCCCAGACCTGGTGGCTTGCTTTCTCATTCCCCACCCCCTCTGTGTCCTCTCTGGTCAAATTAAAATAAATAAATAAATAAAGTCAAATAAAATAATTCTTAAAAAAAAAAAAAAAAGTTATGGTCCCTATCAAGGAGGTTAAGTACAGTGACCAAGTTAAGTAAAGCACTGACTATCTTTTTAAATCACCAGAGATAAATCTAATACATCTTCTTTGTCAATTAAAGGATTGTGCAAATCGTAGTACACTTTTTTAACATAAAATAATAAATCATTGCTAACCACATTAGAACAAGAGAACTTTTTTTTTTTTTTTTTTTTTTTTTTTTTTTTTTTTTTTGCTATAGGGTGCATGCGCTCACCAGACAGACAGAGACAGACAGAGAGATAGAAAGCAGGAAATCACCCCCCAGGAGGGATGGCCACGCCGCAATCCCTTCTCCTCCATTCTCCTCTCGGGATCTTGGGCACGCACGCACACGTGCCCGGCGTGAGTTTAAGCCACTGGGTCCGGGACTCGAACCGCAGTCGACTACGTGGGAGTCCAGCAACATAGCCATTACACTAACTGCTGGTCCCAAGAGAACTTTATTAAAAATTAACAGATCAGTTTGACCCACAAACTTACTGCTGGTCTCCGAGGTTCTCCAGGCAGTTGTGGAGGATAAACAATTTTATTCTTCTTTTCCCATTTTCCAGACATGTCAAGAGCAGCACTTGTGTGAATGTATGAGGGGGGTAAAACACTGTGAGATGAAGGAAGCCTGTAAAACAATATAACCTTTCAGCAGAGTTTCCGTATCTTCTCAACATCAGCTCCATTCTGATACAAACGATTAATGCTAGCCAAGTGGAACCATTATAGCAGTATTAATTAATAGAGACTGGTTTTTATATGGAACAACGTAAACAAGGAGCTAGTTTACCAGTGACTAAGAGTGAAAAGTTAATAAATAGTAACAGATAATAACCCACGATCTCCTGCCCTGATTGACCAATAAGTATTGACTCCCTTCTATAAGTCAGTCATGTCCTAAGAAAGATTTATTAAGATAAAATGGATCCCCAACCTAACCCATGATAGTACCCAACTTTTTTGAGTTAGCAAGGTAAATACACAAGACAACTAGAAGACAACATAAAACTATGAATTACGAAAATGTGGGAAACGGTAGAGGCGTGCAGGGATCACTGAGCAGGATCTAATCGGCAGAGGTGAGACTGTACACGCCCACAGCGGGACAAAGGCATGTACACCTGTGCACAGGACAGAACCGAGGAGGAGAGAGGTCTAACGGCTTTCTAGAGCTAATTATCCCCATCAGCAAATGGAGTAATAATAATTATCTCATAGCCTTCTTAAGAAACTCCAATGTAATACTTCAAATAAAATACCTAACCTGACACTTAAAAGGACTCAATAAATTTCAGATATAATTATGAAGAGACTAATACTTCATTCTGTTGGTGGTGAATTAATAATTAATATACCATACACTACAGTGTCTAGCGCATGACAATCCCTGGTGGCTAATAGTATTTTTAAATCAGGCCCTCTGAACAGTTACTCTCCTAGCCCCCCAGATAAATCCTGTGAGATGTACACTTTGTTACACAATTCAAACTTTCTTCTCTAGTTCATAAACATGAATGTTTGTTTCAATGCAGCTGTAGCTAGTGGGTACACTAATTAGCCACATCTTTGAGGAACAGTTTCTTTATGAAAAGACAAATTAGAACCCATCTCTACTAGAATCTCACCTAACCTTTATCCTATTTCTACTCTCATCCCTGACAGCATGATTACAGAAACACAAACAGCTCGGCTTCAACTTCCAATTCCTCTTCGACAAAGCCCCTGTATTAAGCAACTGGAAAGATTTCTTCAGAGTGAAGGCCCAGCCTTCTGTACGGCCTCTATCTAGCACAATACCTTGCACCCCTCAAATCCTCAACACATACTCAGTTATAAATGGCTTAGGCTCAGCTGCAGTAGTGCATGCTGGTTAGCGGGGCTACTCAGCCGGCTGAGGCTGTGTGGGAGACCCAGATTCAATCCCAGTCCATCCTAAACACCAGACATGGTGGCTTACACCTGTAGTCCCAGCCACTCTGTTGGTTGAAGCAGCAGGATCAGCCAAAAACAAAACTTCAAAACAAATTAAACACATTATGATTAATAATAACAAAGCTTTTTGAATACCTCTTAACACTTTCAGGGCTCCAATAGTTCATAAACTGAATTACAGTGCAAATATTAAACTACTGTAATCGAATGAAATTAAAATATTATTCCAACCAGGGTACTTAATTTAGAAGCATAGTAAACAAAAAGTTTCTATGCCCTCTCCTGGCCACTTGCTGGAATAACACTGAATTAAAACCTATATAAAACAAGAATCAATCTCAAGGTAAAAATGAAAATATAAATTAATTCAAAACTGAGGCTCTTGTGAAACTTTTTATGTGAAAAGTCAGTAGAAAAGAACAAACTCAGGAAAAGGAAGCTGGTGGAATTAACAAATGACAGCATGGATCATTGTGAAGATCCATCTCCTGTAAAACTGTTTCCATCAAAATTTCCAACGAAGTTTTTTGTTTTCCAGTGGACACATTTATAAAGGTATTGTTTCCATCACCCTAATCATTACTGCTATGGCCCGGCGTTTATTGCAGTAAGTAAAGCTTCTGGAAAAGAATGGGGGAAACAAGGTTTCAGGTAGTTTTGGGGCTTCCTGGGCACCTTGAGTAAAGGGGAAAGGACGAGGAAAGAGAAGAGCACGGGGAACACAGGTGTATCTGACAGGAAGGATGGCAACCAAGAGCTCCTAGGCTGGGGTCTGGACGCAGGCTTTCTTCCCTGACGCAGCGTTCCGACTTCAGGAGGCCTCTGCTGGACAGTTCCTACCCTTCATTTGTGTGTCTCCACTGGCCACCGAAACTCTCCAAAACCAAAGAGGCCCAGACTTCTCACCGCAGGAAAAGGGGGGTCTCCCCTCCCTCTGGAAGAACAATGCCACTCCTATCCTTCCCCTGCTAAAAGCACCGATGAATGAAAACTAATGAAAATTTCTACCATTTTTCTTTGGAAAAGTCCCTTAAGAGTGCCTTGATTAGGGGCCAGCAAGTGGCATGGTGGTTAAAGGCACTGGACTCCCACATGGCCGACAACGGTTCAAGTCTCACACCTGGTGGTTTGCCTGCTCACTTCCTCTCTCCCTCTCTCTCTCTGATCAAACTGGAAAATAATAATGATGATAATAATAAATAAGGTTGAATAAAATAATTGTTAAAAAAAAAAGAGTGCCTTGATTAAACAGAAAAGTAGACTAATTTATGTTTCAGTTTTTTGTCTTCTTGCCAACTATTCTATTCCATTCTGAGGCTAATCACAAAAATACCCAAAACTGGGTGATATATAAAAACAGGTTTGTTCTGCTGACAGTTTGGAAATCCAAGGGGCTGCCCCTGGTAAGAGTACTGTAACTGCATTATCACGTGGTTAGGGCAGCAGCTCACGTATCCGAGTCCGTGTCTATGTTGCAGTTTGCTGAACCCTCTCTCTTTTCTTCCCCCACGGTTTTTGCCACAAGGCACGTGAGCTCACCAGAGAGACACAGACACGGTAAGAAGGAAAGTGAAAAATACCCCCACAGGGGGATGGTCACGCTGCAATCCCTTTCTCCTCCATTCTCCTGGGATTTTGGGCAGGCACACACACACGTCTAGTGTGTTTCAAGCTACCGGATCTGTGACTTGAACTGCAGTCCATAATGTGTGAGTCTAGCACTTTAACCACGATGCCACTCTCTTTACAAACCCACCAGAATCAATCATGGAGCTCCACCTTCATGACCTTAATCCTAATCTCTGCCCAAAGTCTGCAATTTCAGTGCTCTAATCTAGTTAGGTTTCCACCCTATTAATCCTATCACAATGAACTCTCAGCACATGAATTTTAAGGGCACTTTCCAACCATAGCATCAACTATTTTATAAAGAAAGACTAGTAGATAAAATACACAATCTCATCTAAGGCTGTCACAAAAATTTGATTCTTCTGAAAGAACTTCATAATGACATCATCCACATCACATTGCCACAGTGCCAGCACTATATGAGGCATTATTTTTTTAAAGAATTAGTCTTTAAATCTCATTTATTTATTTTTTATTTGACCAGAGAGGGAAAGTAAGAAAGCAAGCCACCAGGCCTAGGATTCAAATCGCAATCAGCCATGTGGGAGTTCATTCAGTACCTTAACCACATCACCTGCTGGCCCTAGACATTATATTTTTTTAAGACAAAATGGCAATGTTGGAATCCTCCTGCCTTGGCCTCCCAGCTATAACTACAGGCTCATGCCACCACATCCAGCCTTTTAGGTTGGACCAGAAATTGAACCCAGGCCTCCCATGAGGGCTCAGCCTCTGTGGTACAGCACCTCAGTGCACACCACTGCAGCTGGCCACTATAGTAGCCATTTCACATATCAGTCTCTTAATTCACACAACCACCTCTAAGGTAGATTTAGCCTTCCTTCCCCCGCCTTTGTTTCCCTTTTTTGAGCTAAGAAAATTGAGTCTCTGAGAAGTTAGGCAGATTGCCCAAACCCACAATTGTTTCTGGCAGAGACCTGAAGTCCAGCACTATCTTCTGCAATCCAGTGTCTATTCAAATATATCATATTGCTATCATTTTCCCACCAAACTGCTAATTCATTTCCAATTTGGTTCTTCTTGTGGAGAATTTTAACCTATTTACAGCTTAGCCACCAGTGCTTTAAAAGTTCTAAGCTAGCCCTTCTGTTTCTAAACAACAAAAATACTTTCTTTTACTCTTTAAATTTTAACCCCTTACAAAAATGACTCTCCTAACAAAACCTTTTAGGACTCATCACTCTTTTAAAATCTTAGATAGGTACTAATTTTTTTATTTTTAGATTTTTGCCAAAGGGAACATGTACTTGCTAGTGGTGAGAAAGTGAAAAATCACACCCAAAGGAGGGATGGACATGCCACAATCCTTTCTTCTCCATTCTCCTCTCTAGGTTTTAGGTGCACACCCCCATGACTGGCATGATTTTCAACCTGCCAGGCCCAGGACTCTAACTATGGTTGGCCACGTGGGAGTCCACAGTGCCTTAACCACTGTGCCACCTGCTGGCCCCCATATAGGTACTAATATTACTCTGTTAACACCTAAGAGATAACTCTAACTTCGGAAGGGTAAGTAGCTTCTAAAAATCACAAGATTCACAACCAGCTTATCTGCCTCCGAACCTATGAAATAAACCAAAATAAATTAATACAAATTTAAGTCATCAGAAAATTTATAATCGGACTGTCAATCTACAAACATCAATCGTTGTACTGTACAAGAGGGACAATGAGTGATGGGTGGACAGGAAAAAGTTTCTTGCCAGCCCTGACTTAACTGCATTTCTAAACTTTGAAGAACACTTTTGCCCTAAGGCTACAGAATGCTTTGGAGAGTACAGTATAAAGCTTCAAACTTCCTCCTCATAGCGTTGGGCAAGTGATGTTACATTTGGGGGCTTCAGTTTCCTTGTCTGGGTAAAGAAAATGGCGTTAGTAGTACCTATTACGTAGACTGTAATGAGCATGGCATAACGAATGTAAAGCACAATTATCAGGCACCATGTAAACCACGGCTGTCTACAACACAGTCCTTGCCCACGTATGCACATAACCAGAGAGGTAACTACGACAGAAAAGCTGCATGCTTCTATATAGACGTGGAAGAGCCTAACCAAGCCCAGAACATCACAGATTGTTGAAAACACATTTACGACCGCCCTTCAGTAAGGGGTAATCCTGGTCTCCGCAAGGCTATGCTATACGACGGTAGGAAATGCGGTGACTGCAGAGACTCGGGCTGTCTCACCGACCTCTGTGGTCCCAGAGCCTGAAGCCTAGCCCAGCAAACGGGCGCTCAGGAACTGACTAGTAAGGAGGCCCTGGGACCTTCGCGGCGAGAGACTTACCCCAAAGCCAGCTTCCCCTGGCTCCGCAGGGTCTGGGTCCATAACGCACCTGCAACAACACAAACCGTTAACCCAGACTCCTACCTAGACTCTCTCTCCTCCGCCCTTAAACACCGAGAAAACCTTACCTAATCGTCTCAGTACCGCGGCCGCCATCTTTCCCGCCGCCTCCTACGGAAGCCTCCCAGTTCAAACGCCGTTTCGGCATCTCGCATGCGCAATGGCCCGCACTGGGGCATTAGGTTTTCCGGTCCAGAGATCCAGTACAACCTGGTGTTGTGTTGTCATGGAGACCCTGAGCACGCGGCAGACGCTGAAAAGTGTGGTCAGACCAGTCCCGCTGGGGAATGAATGACTCAATAAGGCCAAAAACTAGGATTTCCGGAAATTCACCGGGATCCAGAAAAATTATGAGGCCTCACTTCACAAAAGGTCTGAAAGGAGTAAGAGTACAAAGTCGGCGAACAACCCACCGAACCTGGTGGGCTGCATTTATGCTCGTCAGTAAAATAGTCAGAAATAACTATCCCTAAGGCACAGCTTGTCGTAAAGATCACTAGAAATCGTGTGAAAGCTCTTCTAAAGAAAAGCTCAATTATGATGTACGATGCCCTAATCCCTATTCATCTCCAGGTCGATCTCCAAGATAAATTAACATTCATTGGCATTTGCTATTATATATCCCCACAGGCACTTCACTAAATTTCATTTATTCTGCACAGCAATCCAACAAGGCATGGATTATCATCTCCCTTCTTCAAATGAGGCGACATATTTAGGAAAAGTTAAAGCTTCCAGCTAACGATTGGCAAAGCTAGTGGTCAGTCTAGAGCTGGGTACCTCTAAAGTTAATACCCCTAGACGCATCCAAATATATATGGTTAAACCCTCTATATAAGGATAGCTATCAGGTATAGGTTTGTCACATGCAGGACTGCCGGATACCCAGCGCAAACATACAATCAGGAGTAATGCGGCATCTGAAAGTTTTAGCATGTTTGCAGTGTTGGAAGGAAACTTCCGTTCTTTTTTCTCCACGGTGCTTATCACACATACGGTTCCTTCACTAAGTTGGCGCTCCCCCTAGCAAATCAGAGTCACTCCATCTGGCTTCTCTTTAATCCTCGAGTAGCAAGAACCCAGAGTTAGAATTTCCACCCAGCTGCAGAAACTTAGTTACCTTTTGGATTCCTCGTTCATACTGTATTGGCTTCATTGGCTTCCTGTAGCTATCTTTAAAGCATCTCTCATCTCTAGAACTATCAAAGTGTTCTGGCACATAACGTTCAAAAAATGCTGGATGGGGCAGTGGTTGAACAGGTCCAAACAACAAACCAGCAATGCGGAGAGGCGGCTCCACCGGTCTAACCCTTTAATTATGTGCCTAGCTGTGGGACCTGAGAATGTGTAACCCTGGGGCCGGGCCGGGCTCCAGCAGCACCCGACCCTTACATGGGGTTGGGCGGACTTCAGCCGCTGGAGAGATACAGCGCCCAGCGCCCAGCGCCCAGCGCCCAACGCCCAGCACGCGGCCCCGCCCCTCTCAGCCCCTCGCAGAGCCTGGAACCGAAAGTGCGGTGAGTTTTATTGGGCCTCGGCGCGCGCCGTAGCGGCGGCCCAAGTAGGCGGGGTCCGGAGTCCGCCCCGCCCCCTCTTCCTGGCTACGGCGTGGGACTGCAAACGGTCTACCACTGTGGCTGCTTTTCTCAGCTCCTGCGGCTGGTGATCATGGGGCAGGAGCCGCGGACGCTGCCGCCTTCTCCCAACTGGTACTGCGCCCGCTGCAGCGATGCGGTGCCCGGGGGCCTTTTCGGCTTCGCCGCGCGGACTTCAGTCTTCCTCGTCCGCGTGGGCCCCGGTGCTGGCGCGAGCCCCGGGACGCCCCCGTTTCGAGGTAACTCCCCACCTCTTGGCCGGATCCTCCCTGTCCTGGCTGCGTTCTCTGGAGGAGCTGAGTGGGCATCCCCAGCCAGCGTTTTTCTGCAGATAGGAAAACTGAGGCCCAGGCAGGGAGAAGGGTCTGCCCACACTCCGTAAGCCGAGTGCATCAGGTCTCCAGGAATGAGCTACTGTAGCATGCTGGGGCCGAGCGGTCCCGCCTCCTGGCGCTCGCACGTGGGACCGCTCGCTTGCTGAAAAGTTAATGCTGTCTAGACCCAGGCATTTGCAACATCTGTGGCGTTCTTTCCCTATCCAGTGCGCACTAACTCCTTGGGAGCCTTCCTGGGGTTGGGGGCTGCCTACAGCTTGCAGGCCCTTAGCGAGATCGTGCAAATTTGTGACACTCATTTCTGTACTACGTGTGAGCTGAACCAGATACTTTCAGGTTCCAAACTTGTCTTTGTGCGTTAAAATATGACGTGCCAGATATTTATTGTATGATAAACATCTTCTAGTCAGATGTGAATAAGAAGTGATTTTACATTATTCATTTGAGCTGCTTCCCAGCCTGTGAAGCAAGCACAGCAAGGGATATCAACATCATTTCACAGTTGAGAAATCTGAGTCTGGAAAAGAGAAAATGACTTGTCCAAAGTCATCTGGCAGAGCCAATATCAACATTTGGGATTTCTGGCTGTGAGTCCTTGGGTATTTTTGTTGTACACCACGGGTTAAGTAACCCCAGAACATCTGCTCACTCCTCTCCTGCATTTAGTCGTCCGGGAATCTCCAGTAGCGCTTTCATTAACCTACCGTCTGGTTTTGCTTGAAGTCATAGGAGAATTGGTGGGACATACCGAGAGGGTCTCTGGCTTCACATTTTCTCATCACCCTGGTCAATACAATCTGTGTGCCACCAGCTCCGACGATGGGACTGTGAAAATCTGGGATGTAGAGACAAAAACAGTCGTGACAGAACATGCACTCCATCAGGTACCCTGGCTTACAGGTTTCTCAGACTGTTTTTGTATATTCGTGTTGCGTTTTCTTTTCTTTCGTGTAGTTTTGCTAGGTTATTGGTGCAAGGTAACTTAACAATTGTGTTCATTAAGCATACAAGAAGCCCTGTATTGTAAAGTTGTCTCAGAACGTTTTTGAAAGATGCATGTTAACTAGACATTAACTCACTGCTCTGCCCACCTGTTTTTGCACATAGTTTTAATAGCATACAGCCACATTCGTTTGTTTCAGTATTATCTATGCCTACAGCAGCAGAGTAGTTGTAACAGAGATGGTACATCCTGCAGAGTCTAAAACATTTCGCCTCTAGCTATTTACATAAAATAAACTCCTGTTCTAAGCTGTAAATGAGGGGATGAAACCAATTTCGAAACCATGTGCTATTAAGAGAACTAAAGAAAAGACTCAATCTTGGTTGGAACACTACATTAAGCTATTAAAGGAAGGAAAAAAAATTAAATGATTCTTAGGTCCCCAGTACTCTAAATTTTCCTATCAGTTGATTAATAAGGTATTGCTATACACATACCACTGGCAAGTATTAAGCATCTGTAATGTCCTAGCATACCGGTTTGTGATGCAGTTAAAAATTATAGTGTTGATAAATGAGAAAAACATGTCTTCTTTTAAAGCATACGATATCAGCATTGCATTGGTCTCCTCGAGTAAAGGATTTAATAGTATCAGGAGATGAAAAAGGCGTCATTTTTTGTTACTGGCTTAACAGAAATGACAGCCAGCACCTCTTCATAGAACCGAGAACAATCTTCTGTCTTACTTGTTCACCCCATCATGAAGATTTGGTAGCCATTGGGTAAGTACCGTGCCATCTATACTGATGCTGTTTTTTAATGATCACATTTTGCATTTGCTTTACTGTCTCCTATTGCTCCAAGAAAACCATCTACAACTGTTAGCCACTACCCTGAACCCTTGGCATCATTTATTCCTGTGTCTTCTAGGTCCTGATGGTCTCTGTCACTCTTTTTCTGTTTGTCTTTCCTTGGTTTCCATGTTACTGTACTTTTCTTATTTCTCCTCAGTCCTCCAGTCAGTTTTCAAATATAGAAAATGGCCTTTTTAATCTTTTTCTCCCCCACACTGCTCTTGGTTATAGCATTAACTCCCCGAGTGTCAGAGGACTCTGCCGTCTCTGATTCTGAGAGCTCCCTCTGGTTTGGGAAAGTGACATGGCCTTGGGTTCTGGGTCTCCTTGATCTCTCGGTTGTTTCACATGAGCTGTCTGTAGGCATCCCCCTTTCCCTCACCACATGATGTACTTCTCATCCAAATATGTTTGTTCCCCTCCTCTTAAGAACTCACAGGATTTGGGGCACACACACACAAGCACAGACACACACCTAGCGTGTTTTTCACGCTTCAGGGCCAGGGGCCAGGACTTAAACTATGCAGTTGGCCATAAGGAGTCCAGCATTAACCATCAGGCCATAGAGCTGACCTTTTAAGTTTTAAAATAACTGTTTCTTATTTAAGAATGTATTCAGGGCCATAGGGCTAGCAGGTAGTATGGTGGTTAGGGATGCTGGATTCCCACATGGCTGACCGCAGTTCTGGTCCTGGACCTGTCAACTTGTTTTCTCACTTTCCCTCTCCCTCTAACTCTGTCCCTCTCTGGTCAAATTAAAATAAATAAATAAAGTTGAATAAAAAATAATTCTCTTTTTAAAGAAAAAAAAGAATATATATAGGGCCAACAGATGGCATGGTGTCTAAGGCACTGGGTTCCCCCATGGCTAACTCCATGGTTCGAGTCCCAGTCCCAGTGGCTTGAACAACATGCTGGGCACTTGTATGTATATGCTCAAAATCTAGAGAGGAGGTTGGAGGAGAAGGGATTGTGGGTGTGGCCATGCCCCTGAGGAGGTGATCTTTTCCCTCCCTCCCTCCCTCCCTCCTCCCTCCCTCTCTCTCTCTCTCTCTCTCTCTCTCTCTCTCTCTCTGATGAGTTCACATGCCCTGTAGCAAAAATCTAAAAAAACAGAAACAAATAAACAAAAAAATTACACACAAAGAAATGCTCAGAATCATATAACACAAAATTTACAAATAGTGATTTATTTCTGGGGAAGAGAAGGAGCAGTATGGGTTATTCAAGGGACCTTCACAAGTGGAAATAAAAAACTAAAATAAGAGTTCTTGTTGATGCAAAAAAAGTTGAAATACATCCATAGCTTTTTGTAATGGACCTTTTCCATGACGTTTTTGAAGACCTCTCATACAGAGGACTTTAGCTGTATTTGTAAAATTTTTTTTTTTTTTTTTTATAAACTGGGTGGTAGATATTTTTTATGTGTCTGGAATAATTCCCTTAAATAAACCTACTAGACTTTCTCAGCTTTGTCTGAATTTATAAAATAATAGCCTTGGAATATGCAGATCTAGAATATAGTATTCTGTAACTTTTAAGTTCATAATTTAAAAAGTAATATAACTTAAGAGATCTTTTTTCAGTGTACTAGGGTAGATTTATCTCTTATTAGAAGAGCTATGGGGTGGGGGGAGAAGAGCTGTTGGACCCCTATAAGAACTGTTCTTCGTTAAGTTCCCTTAAAACAAAAATGCTCCACTGAGCTTCATGCCAGACTGTATACGAAGAGTTTGATAATGGTGAAAAGTTTGAACAAAACCAGGAAGAATGAAACGAGTGCTTTGGAAAAAGGGCAAAAAAACTGTTTCTTATTCTCTTTCCTTCTCAATCCCAAATACATCTGAGTTTTAGAAATGTATGATTTAACCCCTAAGCGAAAATGGTTTTTCTGATATTATTCTGTTGTCATTTTTTCAATTACATTTCTAACTCTTGTTTTCTAGTTACAAGGATGGTATAGTGGTTATCATCGATATCAGTAAAAAAGGAGAAGTTATTCACAGGCTTCGTGGCCATGATGATGAGATCCACTCCATAACCTGGTGTCCCTTGCCTGGCGAAGATTGTTTATCCATAAATCAAGAAGAAAATTCAGGTAGAGAATATTTAAGGGCGGGTTCAGTACTTTTTTTTTTTAAGAGACGAGGTCTCTCTTAGTTGGTCATAGACTGGCCTTGAACCTACACTTCACCTGCCAGGTAGCTGGAACTATGAGCACATACAACTGTATCTTGCTGAGAGTTCAGTACTCTTTAGACCTAAAGAGCAAAGTGGGTAAAATTAAATTGTTTGCATTACAATTATAAAATTACATCGTTTAGATTTTACAGACCAGACCTTTGAAAAAGATAGCTAAGGTTAGGGAACTCTTGCAAATTAGTTTTGCTTTGATACACGCATGTTTAATACAAATTAAAAACAACCATCTCTCTCCTAGAAGAACCTGAAATTCCCAATGGGAAATTGACAGCACAGACGGCAGTAACAAAAGGCTGCTACTTGGCCACTGGAAGCAAAGATCAAACAATTCGAATCTGGAGCTGCTCTAGAGGTCGAGGTGAGATTGGTGTTCCGTGTTTCTTTTGCGATACGACCTAGATTGATCCAGTAGAAATAGAAGCTTTTGGGCCAGCCAGGAACTGGTGATTAAGGCAGCTGGACCTCTCATGGCTGATCTGAGTGCCAGACCATAGCTTGAAAAACATTCCTGGCATGCCCAAAATCCCAAGAGGAAAATGGAGGAGAAGGGATTGTGGCATAGCCACCCCGTGAGAGGTGATTTCTTTCCCTCTCTCTCCTATACACACACGAAAGTACACACACCCTGTAGCAAACTTTAAAAAAAAAAAAAAAGGAAAGAAACTTTTTTTTTTCTGTCTTGTCATCAGAATGTCACCTGTCAGAAACCAGATACTTACTTTTCTCTCCAAAAAGTTGTTCCTCCAGTTGTTCCCCCGGAACTGACTCTGGTTTGAACATCTGGTTTTCATGTCAGAGGAGAGTTTCAGGAGAAGGCAAGGGCCCGTGCTGTGTAGAAGGTACACTGTTTGGCACGGAGAGCAAGATACTTGTCATGAGAACAGGAGGATTCGAAGTGGCAGTGCCTGGACTAGAAGAATGGAGAAGGTCTCCAGGATTAGAGCTGTTAATGAACAAATGCAGAATAATTAAACTATATTGAGAGTAGAGTGTAAAGTTTAAATGTAAAAGCTCAGTTTGTCCAAATCCCGAAGACCCCTCAGTCATTTAGCTTTCTTCAAGCTTCTCTCTGAAAAGAGCTTTTTTTTCTTTTTTCTATTTGTTTTAAATGAGCGAAAAGGAAGGAGGGATGTGTCCTAGTCCTCCCATCCCAGCTTCAGGTTAACTAGGACCATAGAGGTACCCCTACCCCGGCCTGTTGAGGATGGTGCAGGAGCCAAACCGTGGCCTCAGTGTGGCCCCAGCAGCACCTTCCCACTTGTCCCACCCTACCACAGTGCCACAGCTGGGCCCAAAGAGAGATTGCACCTTTACATTTACCAATCGAAAGAAATGCTAGGCAGAATATTACCTTTATAGTAAAAAAATACCTCCTTCCTCTTTATAGTGGGCTCCTGTTCCAACTAGTAGGTTGTCAGGAAAGTCCTGATGGATTTTTGTATAGAAAAATATGTCATGAGTTTCCCAACAACCTAATACTTCCCCAGGTTTTGTTTTTAATATGATAAAAATATGCATAGCATACTTCACTGTCTTCACCTCTCTTAAATACACTTACATGGTTCAATACATTTATAATTTTGTACAACCATTACCACCGTCCATCTCCCTCACTGTTTATATCTTGTCAAACTAAAACTCTAGGGCTGGCCAGGTAACCTCGGAGTTAAGGGAACCCGATCCCACATGGTGACCACGGTTCAGATTCCAGCCCTTGCAGTGTGAAAAACACACTAGACATATGTGCATGCATGTGTGCAAGACCAGAAATCCCAACAGGATGAGGAATAGAGGAGAAGGGATTTTGACATGACCATGCTCCATGTGGGTGAAGAGTGCTTTTCCTCTCTTTCTCTGTCTTTCTCTCTGGCAAGCATATGTGCTCTCTGGCAGTTTAACTGCATACCCATTAAACAATAACTCCCAGTTACCCTTCCAGCAACCCATGGCAATCTCTATTCAGTCTCTACTTTATCCTACTCCACATAAGGGGAATGATGCACTATTTGTCTTTTTGTGACTGGTTTATTTCACTGGGCCTAATATCTTCAAGTTGCATCATGTGATAGCATTTGTCAGAATTTCCTTCTTAAGGCTGAATAGTATTCCATTGAATGTATTAAGTTGTCGGGAAAGTCACGATTTATTTTTCTGTGTTTCTATGCATGATGACTCTCCCAACAACAACATATGTACCCCATTTTGCTTATTCATTCATCAGCGGATGGTTGGGTTGCTTTCTTGAATACTGCCGCTATGAACATGGTTGTTTTATCATCTTTGCTCAAACATGTAGCTCATGTAAACAAGTAGCTACTGCTTGGCACATAATTCAGACTTAGTGGTAACTAGTAGAATAATGTTGGAAGACAGAATGAACTACTTTGAGACATACTGTAACTGAAACTCCAGCTGAAAACATCAGGCCAAGAGTCCCTCCAGATACGTAACCTCTAAACTTACGGATGTCTAATACAATGGCCATCAGTTGTGGTTGTGCAGTAGAATCAGCTGAAGAATTTTTGGAAAATGTAGGTTCCCAACCCCACCTCAGATCTGTTGAATCATAATCTATGGAGATTGGATCCTGGCTGTGTATTTCCAAAAGCTCCGCCTGTGCTTCTGATGCACAGTGCAGATTAAGAACCACTGGTTAATGGGGGCCAGCAGGTAGTGTTGTGGTTAAGGCATTGGACCCACATGGCCAACTCCATGGTTCAAATCCTGAGCTCAGTGGCTTGAGAAACATACTGGGTGTGTGTACACATGTGCCCAAAACACTGAAGGGAGAATGGAAGAGAAGAGAATTATGGCATGGCCATTCCCTTGGGGTAATTTCTCACCTTCCCTCTCTCTGTCTCTCTTTGTCTTTGTCTCTCTCTCTCTGTTGAATGTACATACCCTATGGCAAAATCTAAAAATTAAAGAAAAAAATACTAGGTCATCAGGAAGGTCATGACATATTCTTCTATGGAAAAATGCATCATGACTTTTCTGACAACTCAATAATAATAACATAGGTTAGTGGCATGTTGGGTGAAAGCAACTCTTCTGTTGCAATGTGTTGACTGTCATATTTTCCTCTTTGTTGGATCTCTTGTCAAATAGAAGTCATCTCATCCTTGGGACCAGCAGGTGGTATAATGGTTTGCTGGATTCTCCACATAGTCAACCAGTTCAAGTCCTGGACCCGGCTACTTAAAACTCACACTGAGTGCATGTACATACATGCCCAAAATCCTGAAAGAAAAATGAAAGAGAAGGGATTGCAGCGTGGCCGGTGATTTCTTGTTTTCTGTCTCTGTCTGTCTGCTATAGTGCACGTACCCTATAGCAAAAATCTTTCTAAAGAAAAAAGTCATCACATGCTCAGTTCTTTCAGCTTTAAAGAATCTTGGGTTGTTAACCAACTGAATTCCCAATTCTAGTTGGGACCTCAGTTTTTGAAACAAAAAAAAATATTTGTAAAGTACATAGATTTCCAAGACCTGCTATAAAATTTTGTTTGACCTAAATGTAGCTAAACTGTTATAAACCACTATTTATAATAATGTTTCCATGAGAAAATGAGATCTAAATTCTAAGAAACCAGAATAACAAACTGTTTTTTTTTGTTTTTGTTTTTTTTTTTGTTTTTGTTTTTGTTTTTTTTTGGAGAGGTTTTTGCTATAGGGCGCGTGCGCTCGCCAGACAGACAGAGAGAGACAGAGAGATAGAAAGCAGGAAATCACCCCCCAGGGGGGATGGCCACGCCGCAATCCCTTCTCCTCCATTCTCTCGGGATCTTGGGCACGCACGCACACGCGCCCGGCGTGAGTTTAAGCCGCCGGGTCCGGGACTCGAACCGCGGTCGACTACGTGGGAGTCCAGCGACATAGCCATTACGCTAACTGCTGGTCCCACAAACTGTTTTTTTAATGTACCTTTTTTGCTATAGAATGCATGTGTTTGCCATAGAAAGATGGAAATCAAGAACTCACCCCTTGGGGGAATGGCCATACCACTGGCCCTTTCTCCCCATCCTCCTCTCAGGAGTTTCGGTATGCACACACATGGCCTGTGTGACTTTCAAGTTGCCAGAGGTAGGATTTGAACCTTACAATCATCCATGTGGGACCCAGTGCCCTAACTTTCATGCGGCCTGCTGCCCCTCGAAACAACCAGCTTTTAATCCACAGATTGTGTGTTGTGGACTGCTGGTGACTTTTCACGTAGTCTCACTACCTTGGGTTCCGATTGGCTTTCTTTTACCCTGCAGCGGTGATGATTCTGAAATTGCCCTTTCTGAAGAGAAGAGGAGGGGGTATAGATCCAACTGTTAAAGAGCGCCTTTGGCTGACACTCCACTGGCCCAGTAATCAGCCAGCACAGCTGGTATCCAGCTGTTTCGGGTAAGTCTCTATTGGTCATATGTTCTCAGATATATTTTATTTTCCTGTTTATCCCCAGAGATTCTCAGGTTTCTCTCTGTAGGTGCAGAAGATGGAAAAAGCATGGCCAAGGCTTGTGTTACAATGGGCCGTTCAAAATGAAATTATTGTGGTACTGATTCCTGTGCTGTGTACTGACAATTATCGAAAAGTCAAATAAGGATAGCCTGGTCATTAGCATGGACTCTGATGTCACACGGAAATGAATTTCTCTCTTAGATGGTCACAACCATTCAATAAAATTTATTTCATACTTACTTCTAGTTGTAGGAAATAATATGTGAATTTAGCAGACAAGGTCCCTGCTTTTAAGTTAGATAATACAGGTAAAACGCATAGAAATCCCCCCAGCCATATATTAACCATGGTCCTCCCCTACCCTTGGTGCTCTCCACCAAGAAATAGGCACAAGGGGTCTTTGAAAAGTTTGCAGAGGTTTAGCAGGTGACGTGTTGGTTAAGGCACTGGACTCCCACATGGCCAAGTGGGGTTTGAGTCCCAGATCTGGTGGCTTGCTTTCTCACTTCCTCTCTTTCTCTTTTTCTCTCTCTCTCCCTCTCTCTCTCTTTCTCTCCCTCTATCCTCCCTTCCCTGGTCAAATTTTAAAATAATAATAAATAAAATAACTTCAAAAATAAAAAAAAAGTTTTTGGAAATTATGTATTTTCAAAAATTTTTGTATCACTATGAACTCATACTTTAATCCCATCTTTCCACAGACTTTTTAAAGGCTATTATTTTATATCATAAAGCTTTTAGGACTATGTAAATTTTAGTGGCATTTTATATTTACAACTGTTAGAGAAATCTGGGGTTTTTGTTTTTTGGGGGTTTTTTTGTTTGTTTGTTTGTTTGTTTGTTTGTTTTTGAGAGACAGATTTTTTCTATAGGGCTTATGCACTCGCCGGAGAGACAGAGTGACTGAAAGGGAGAAATCACCTCCCAGGGGGAATGGCTACCACAATCCCTTCTCCATTTCCCTCTCGGATCCTGGGCACACATGTACCTGGTGTGAGATTAAGTCACCAGGTCCAGGACTCAAATTGCAGCCAGCTACACTGGGAGTCCAGCGACATAACCAGTACACCATCTACTGGTCCCAAAAACATCTGTTTAAAAGGTAGTTTTGGGGGGCCAACAGGTGGCATGGTGGTTGGGGGCTCAAGGGTAGTTCAGGCCAGCTGGTGGCATGGAAGTTAAAGCAGCTAGATCCCACATGGTTCGAATTCTGGACCTCGTAGCTTGAGAAACATCCCAGGAACATGTACCTGAGTTTCCCAAAATCCCTAGAGGAGGACAGAGGAGAAGCGATTGAAACATGGCCGTCACCTCTTAGTAATGCTTTTACTTTCCCTTCCTCTCACTCTCTCTCTCTCTCTCTCTCCCCCCCCCCCCCCCAGTGAGCAGGTATCCTATAGTAATTTTTTTTTTGGAGAGGTTTTTGCTATAGGACACATGCGCTCACCAGAAAGATAGAGAGAGACATAGAGACAGAAAGCGAGAAATCACCCCCCAGGGGGGATGGCCATGCCACAATCCCATCTCCTCCATTCTCCTCTCAATTTCTTGGACACACATGCACACGCACCCTGTGTGAGTTTAAACCACCAGGTCTGGGACTCGAACCGCAGTTGACTACATGGGAGTCCAGCGACATAACCATTATGCCAACTGCTGGTCCCTAATTTTTTAATCAAACTATACAGCAAAGTGTCTTTCCCATCTTTGTCTTCCCTAGCTAGTTGAGTCCCCTCCTTTTTTGTGTGTGCATGTTCCCCCAGAGACATTTTATGCGTGTATCCAAATATTCAGTTACTTTCTCCTTGAAGTAATGATTAAGAGAGATCTTATTGCAGCTAAGAGCCCAGACCTTCTGACTCAACAATCACTTGCTTTCACATTGCTACGAAAGCTCACATTTTTTGTTTTGTTTTGTTTTGCTTTCCCTTCGCAGTGGTGAACTGCTGCTTTGGGATCTCACCCAGTCCTGGAGGCGGAAATATACCCTCTTCAGTGCTTCATCAGAAGGCCAGAATCATTCAAGAATTGTGTTTAATTTATGTTCTTTACAAACTGAGGATGACCAACAGCTGCTCCTTTCCACATCAATGGACAGAGACGTAAGGACTGCGTGTTTGCATTCAGCGTTGTAGAGCAGGGGTGTGCAGCGGGTGGGAGCAGAGGGCTTCTTCAGACCCGCCAGTCAGTGCTCACTCTGGTTCCACTTTCAGGGTTCCTGTTGCTGACTGGCACAAAAATGTGTCACTAGGGGAAATGAAAGGAACCACTAAGATGGCTTTTAGTTAACGCAGACGTGACAGAGTAGATGTGTCCAGGGAAAGATGTGTGAGATATCACGCTTTGGCTTGTTTTGTTCTGTAGCTCCTAGCAGAATCACCTGCTCTCGGGGAGAGCCGTCCAAGAGAACTGGCATTTTCTGGCTGTGATGTTTCTGTTACGCAGTTAAGCACAGCTTACGTGGTCGTTTTCATTTTCTCCAAGCTCCTCTGTTTTTGTTTTTGTTTTATGAACTCTTTTTTAAAAATAATTATTTATTTACATTTATTTATTCATTTATTTATTTTCATTTGACCAAAGAAAGACAGACACACAGAGAGAAGGAAAGTGAGAAAGCAAGCCACCTGGTCCAGGACTCAAACCATGGTCAGCCATGTGAGTGTGTCCAGCGTCTGAACCACCACGCCACCTGCTGACCCAAGAATTCTTTTATTTAACATTATTTATTAAATTTGACCAGAGAGGGACAGAGCAAGAGTGAGAGTGAAAAAGAGAAAGCAAGCCACCAGGTCTGGGCCTCAAACCACGCACAGCCATGTAGGAGTCCAGCACCCTTAACCACCATGCCACCTGCCTGTCCCCCAAGCCCCTCAGTTAAAGGGCCAAGGATTGAAAACTTAACCACTTCTTCGCTGGCTGTGATAAGATATTTCCTTTCTAAGGTAACAGCTCCTTGATTTTTTCCCTTGTGCCAAAGCCATCTTCATCCTTCCTCAGCATTTGCTGAATGAGGAAATTACCAACATCAGAAGTAGAACTGAACTCTGGGAAATGGGAGGCCTTCTGCTTTATTAACTGGGTGACTACATTCATTTGACACCTCTGGGAATGAGTATATTCTAAGATCCCTTTGAGCTGTATTACTGTTTTTTTTTTTTCCTTAAGAAATGCTTTTTCCAGTTCCTCCTGAGAGTTACATTACGTTATCTCTCCCCACTCATTAAGCTTATCTCATGGGAAATGCTGGATGATTCTTGTTCTTTTCTGCTCGCTTTTTGTAGTTAGCCCCTTACCCTTCATTTTTGCAGGTGAAATGTTGGGACCTGGCCACCCTGGAGTGCTGCTGGACTCTGCCTTCTCTTGGGGGCTTCGCCTACAGCCTGGCTTTCTCTCCCGTGGACGTAGGCTGTTTAGCCATAGGCGTAGGGGACGGTATGATCCGTGTATGGAATACACTGTCCATGAAGAACAACTACGACGTGAGAAATTTTTGGCAAGGTGTCAAGTCCAAGGTTACAGCGGTAAGGATGCTTGCTTTGAGCTTGCTTTAAACCTTTTTCCAAATAATAATTCTCTTGAGAGGACACCTGTTTATTTAAATGAACTCTATGGGGAATCAAAAGCCCTTTTAAAGTATTTTTGATGAAGTTTGAAAGTAGGGAAGCCCAAAAACCCCCTAACCAAACCCATTACCCCAATTCAGAGTTTAACAATGAGTAAAGTTTTATTCAACTCACCATGTTTTCTAATAGCAAGAAATTAAAAGTAATCTAAACGTGTATTCATAGAAGACAAATTAATTTATAGACACATGTTAGAATGGTATCAGACTGTTAAAAATGATAATGTAGAGCCTTTGATGTGAAAAGATGTTAATGGTTCTTGAAAATGCAAATTATAAAACATAGATTGTAGGTTAGAAAACAGTATTCATAATTTTTGTTTTTCTCTAAAATGATACCTCTGTTTAGTCTAAATGCAATAAATATTTGTGATTTAGAAAGAAAAACCGAACAATACAGATGTGTAGAGAGCAAACATTTTTTTCCTGGCCTACCCTCACTTCCATAATCCAGAAAAACATTTTTTGACATTTGTGGTAGCTTTCCAAAATTTGATAATTATTAAAAGAATCATATTTTTCTTTCTCTTTTTATTTTTTTATTTGTTTGAGAGAGAGATTTTTGCTATACGGCATGTGCGCTCACCAAAGAGACAGAGAGACAGAAAATGAGAAATCACCCCACACACACACACCGAATGGCCATGCGGCAATCCCTTCTCCTCCATTCTCCTTTCAGGATTTTGGGGATGCATGCACATGCACCTGGCATGAGTTTTAAGCCACTGGGTCTGGGACTGGAACTGTGGTTGACTATGTGGGAGTCCAGTGATGTAACCGCTATGCCATCTGCTGGCCCGAGAATCATATTTCTAGAATTGTTCTGGCATCTTTTATTCCCACTCTACAGTGTATCATACATACTATTTAAATGTTTCAACCAATTTTTTTTTAAATTGTGTTTATTTAAATTTATTCACAAATACCTCTGGAAAGAGAATTATAAAACGGGCAGTGGGTGTTTTTGGGTGGTGAGATTACAGGAGACTTCACTTTGTTCTTAAGACTTCATTGCTTTTTATCTTTTTATTTTTTAAGAATTATTTTTATTTATCTTTATTTTATTTTAATTTTACCAAACAGGACAGAGAGAGAGAGGGAAAGTGAGAAAACAAGCCACCAGGTCCGAGACTCAAACCACAGTCGGCCATATGGGAGTCTAGCACCCATAACCACTACGCCACCTGCTGGCCCTGCTTTTTATTTTTTAAATAATGAGAATTAGAAGAAATAAGAGCAAGGAAGATTCCCACGTGAATGTTTGAAGGATAACGTAAGACTTCCCTTCACCATGTGCACACTTTCTCATATATTCTCACTGGGGAATTCTTTTTTTTCTTTTTTATTCATAGCTGTGCTGGCACCCAAACAAGGAAGGTTGCCTCGCTTTTGGAACTGATGATGGGAAAGTGGGATTGTACGACACCTACTCCAACAAGTAAGAAAGGGCTGATTCTTGTCTAGCCCATTGACAACAGTGTCAGTGATGGATTTAACTTTGAATTTGTAAACCTGGATGTATATGAAAACTGCATGGAAGGCTTTTCTAGAATAACCTTCTGGCTCTGAATCTGAGGTTCAGAACTTGGACTTTTATTTTAAAACTATTCCAGGTCATGGTAGTTCAGCTCATCTGATGTTTGGGCATCACTAAAATAATGTTTACATTAGTTTTTACAAAGTTTTCAGGCATGCATGAAAGTTGAGAGACTAATACACAAAAAAATCTGTGTATCTTTTAACTAGATTCACCAGTTAACATTTTTGCCATACCTCTTTTATCTGTGTGTGCGTGTCCATGTATGTGTTTTATCTGAAACGTGAACCTAAGCTGCAGCAATCATGACACTTAAAATTCTTAAGAATAAAGACATCCTCCTGTGTAGCCATGATGCCTAACCATACTTAAGAGCATTAACAGTAGTTAATATGATCCCATATTCAGTTCATATACAGATTTCCTTAGCTAAGCCAAAAATATTTTTACTAACTTCTTTTTCCAAATTAAATTAGGGGTGTTTGTTATTTTTTTAGAGAGAAATTTTTGCTCTGTGGCATGTGTGCTCACCGGAGGGACAGAGACAGAGAGTGAGAAATCACTCTCTGGGGGGATGGCCATGCCACAGTGCTTTCTCCAATCTTAGGATCTGGGGCACACATGCGGCGTGAGTTTCAGGCCACCAGGTCCTGGACTTGAACCGCAGTCAGTTGTTGTGGGAGTCCAGGGACATAACCATATTGCCATCTGCTGGTCCCCAAAATTAGGTTTTTTCAAAGAATTATTTTTTATAACTTTATTTATTAATTTTTAATTTGACCAGAGAGGGACAGAGCGAGAGAGCGATGGGGATGGGGTGGGGAGGTGAGAAAGCAAGATGCTAGGTCCAGGACTTGAACCACAGTGAGCCATGTGGGAGTCCAGCGCCCTTTACCACCACACTACCTGCCGGCACCCCCCAAATTAGTTTTTAATTGGGGTTTGCACATTTTATTTTATGTCTCTACTCTACACTGGTACTCCTCCCCCTTTGCTTTCTATAACATCATTTTTTCAGTTCAAGTTATGAAGCAGTGTATCGGGAGGGAGTCTTTGACCTGAAACACTGTTTCATAGACTTCACAGTTTGAACTTATTGTCTAGTTACACCTTGTGATAACTTTTTTTTGGGTGGGGAGGGTGAGAGACACAGAAACAGAAAGCGAGAAATCGCCTCCCGAGGGGATGGCCACACTGCAATTCCTTCTCCTCCATTCTCTCAGGATCTTGGGCATGCACGCACACGCGCCCAACGTGAGTTGAAGCCACCAGGTCCGGGACTCAACTACATGGGAGTCCAGCGACATAGCCATTACTCCAACTGCTGGTCCTGATAACCTTTCACTCATTTCCCTAGTGCATTATTTTCCTGTAAGCTAAAAATTATGTCTACAGCTACGATAGTCTTTACCACAGGTGACTAACTACTGAGCTCTTTTTTTTTTTTTTTTTTTTTTTTTTTTTTAAGAATTAATTCATTTAATTTTATTATTGTTACCATTTTTAAATTTGACCAGAGAGAGAAAGTGAGAAAGCAAGCTGCCATATCCAGGACTGGAACCATGCTCAGCCATGTGGGAATCCAGTGTCTTAATCTCCACCCCACTTGCCGGCCCCACTACTGAGTTCTTAAAAAGTATCCAAATTGAGATGTGCTATAAGTTTAAAATACACATGAGAGTTCAAAGTCTTAGTATTTAAAAAATAAGGGGCCAGCAGGTGACATGGTGGTTGAGGCACTGGACTCCCACATGGCTGACCGTGTTTCAAGTCCCAGACCTGGCAGCTTGTTTTCTCACTCTCTCTCCCTCTGGTGAATGTGCGTGTCCCATAGCAAATTAAAAATAATAATGAATAAAATTAAATAATTCTCTTAAAATATATATAATCTTATTTTAATTTTATTCTTTTTTTTTTTTTTTTTAGTTTAGACAGAGAGAGAGAAAGTGAGAAAACTAGCTGCCAGATCCAGGACTCAAACTATGGTCAGCCAAGTGGGAGTTCAGTGCCTTAATCACCATGCCACCTGCTGGCTCCTAAATATCTTATTAATAATTATTTTATTTTGGTTATAAGCTAAATATTCAGATTAACATTAGGAAAGTGGGTTTTGGTATTTTTTTTTTAGTGTGCTATACAGCATGCGAACTCTCTGGAGAGAGACTGAGAGACAGAGAGAAGGAGAGAGAGAGTGAGAAAGCACCCCCCCTGGGGGTGATGACCATGCCACAGTCTTCTCTCCTCCACTCTCCTCTTTGGATTTTGGGGCGTGCACACACACATGCCCAGTACCAGGTTCAGGACTCAGACTCCACGGTTGGCCATATGAGATCTGTGTAGCCTAGAAAGGTTACATAGTAGGAGGTCAGATAATTACTACAGGTGTATTGTTAGGCATTCAGCTAAAACTTGTTTTTTTTTGTTTGTTTGTTTTATTAATTAATTTATTTATTTTTGTATATACTTTCAATCATATTGTTTGGCTTACAATGAGACCATTTCGATATGTGAACATTTCTCCCCAGACCCGTTGATCGAAATATATTCAACAGATAACACCACACCTCCCCATCCCATCAATGCTCTACCTCTGTATCCCTTCTCCAAATGTCTTTCGTTGGGCCCCACTCCTCCACATACACCTCATCCGACATTCACACCCATCTCTTGTGTTTGTTCAACTGTTAGTCAGTCAGTTTCAGACATAGAATGCAGACAAACAGTATATGTTAAGTGGGGACATACAATGTCTCTCCTTCATAGCCTGGCTTGCCTCACTCAGCAGTACATCTTCCATATTCTTCCACTTTCTGTCAAAAGCCAGGGCTCTGTTGGTTTTTATGGCTGAGTAGTATTCCATAGAGTATATGTGCCACAGTTTTTCAATCCATTCCTCCATACGGGGGCATCTGGGTTGGTTCCATGACTTAGCAATTGTGAATAGTACCGCAATAAACATCGATGTGCAAGCACTTTTCCAATGAAGAATTCTTCTGTCCTTTGGGTAGATACCGAGGAGTGGGATCTCTGGATCATATGGCAGATCTATCTGTAGATTTTTGAGGAATCTCCAAATTATTCTCCACAGTGGTTGGACCAATCTACATTCCCACCAGCAGTGTAAAAGAGTTCCCCTTTCACCACACCCCCGCCAACACTTATCATTTTTTGTTTTTTTAATATTAGACAATCTGACTGGGGTTAGGTGGTACCTCATTGTTGTTTTTATCTGCATTTCCCTTACGATGAGGGAGGTTGAACATTTTTTCATATGCCTTTTGGCCATTCGTATGTCATCTTTAGAGAGTGTTTTCTTCATCTCCTTCTCCCATCTTTTAATAGGGTTGATCATCTTTTTTCCAAACACCTTTTTTAGTTCCTTGTGTATTCTGGTTATCAGTCCCTTATCTGATGCAACATTTACAAAAATATTTTCCCATTCTGAGGGCTGTCGATTCACACTAACTACTGTATCTTTGGCCATGCAGAAACTTCTTAGTCTGATGTAATCCCACTTGTCTATTTTGTGGACGATGGACTCTGCTTTGAGGGTCTTCTTTAGGAAGTCTTTCCCTACACCAATGTCTCCCAGAGTTTCCCTAGCATTCTCCAGGAGCAGCTTTATAGTTTGAGGTCTTAGATTTAGATCCTTGATCCACCTTGACTTGATTCTTGTCAAAGGAGAGAGGTAGGGGTTCAGATTCATCTTTCTGCAAGTGGAAGTCCAGTTTCTCCAGCACCACTTGCTGAAGAGGCTTTCATTTTCCCACTGGATTGACTGGTACCCCTTGTCAAAGATCAGTTGACTGTATGTTTGGGCACTTATTTCTGGGGACTCTATTCTGTTCCATTGGTCCACATGTCTGTTTCTGTGCCAATACCATGCTGTCTTTATTACCACAGCTTTGTAATATATTTTTGGATCGGGGATTGAGATGCCACCCACTCCATTATTCTTGTGTAGAAGTGCTTTGGCAATACGGGGTCTTTTATGATTCCAGACAAATTTTAAGATTGTCTTTTCTAGATCTGTGAAGAATGTGTCTGGTACTTTGATTGGCATTGCATTAAATAGGTAGATTAATTTGGGTAGAATTGCCATTTTGATTATATTAACTCTTCCAATCCATGAACATGGGATGTCCTTCCATTTTTTTGTGTCATTTTCAATTTCTTTTTTTACCTTCTCATAGTTTTCCTTGTGGAGGTCTTTAACTTCTTTGGTTAGATTTATTCCTAAATATCTTATACTTTTAGTGGCTATGGTAAACGGAGTAAGTTTTTTCAGTTCTATCTCAGTCTGCCTGTTATTCGTATATAGAAATGCTATCAATTTCTGTATATTGATTTTATATCCTGCAACTTTACTGGTAAAACTTGTTTTTTTAAAGAGATTTTTGCTATCAGGTACAGGTGTGTGCACTCACTAGAGAGAGATGGAAAGCGAGAAATTACCCACCAGGAGGACGGCTATGCCACAATCCTTTCTCCTCCATTCTCCTGTTGGGGTTTTGGGCACACACACACATATGCCCAGTGTGAGTTTTAAGCCCCCAGATCTGTGATTTGTACAACAGTTGGCCATGTGGGAGTGCAGCGATGTAACCATTCCACCATCAGCTGGTCCCAGCTCGAACTTTTTTTTCATTTCTGGAGAGGTTTTTGCTTTAGGGTGTGTGCGCTTGTAAGACAGAGAGACAGAAAGTGAGAAATCACCCCCAGAAGGGATGGCCACGCTGCAGTCCCTTGTCCTCCATTCTCCTCTCAGGATTTCACATGCGCCTGCCGTGAGTTTTAAGCCACTGGGTCTGTAACTCAAGCTGCAGTCAGCAGTTGGGGAGTCGTAACCATTACGCCGTCTGCTAGCCTCCTGACCATGATTTTTTGAATGCTGGGAGCCCACTCCACGGCTCAGCAGTAATGCACTGCTCAAGAGAGGCCAGGTCCCCCGGGGCGACCCGGATTCACTCGTTTGAATCCCCAGCCCAGTCAGCCTGGAACTCGCTGTGCGCACAATGAATGTCCAAGACGGGTCGTGCTGGAGACTGGAGGAGGGGGATCAGTGCACGACCAGACCGTGTGGACGGTGTTCCTCTCTCTCTTTCTTATGTGTGTATCCTCTATCATGAGTAAAGAGAAAAGGGAAAGAAAATGTTGGGCCCTACCTTGGCACAGCAATTAAGCACTTGGCAGAGGAGGCTGGATCCTGCATGGCCAACCAGAGTCAAGCCCTGGCCCAGAGGATTTGAAAAACGACCCAGAGGGACAGCAGATGGCATCATGGTTATGTCGCTGAACTCCCTCATAGTAGACTGTGGTTCGAGTCCCAGACCCAGTGGCTTAAAACTCATGCCAGACACATGTCCGTGCATGCCCAAAATCCTAAGAGGAGAATGGAGGAGGATTGCAGCGTGATCACCTGGTGAGTGATTTCTTGCGTTCCCTCTCTGTCTCTCCGGCAAGCACACATACCCTGTAGCAAAAATCTGTCTTTAAAAAAAAAAAGAAGAAGAAAAGAAAAGAAGATATTCTTTAAGAATAAGATGTCTTTTGGGGGCCAGAAGGCGGTATAGTGGCTAAGATGCTGGACTCCCATATGGCCAACTATAGTTCAATCCTGGACCTGGCAGATGGTTTTTTTTCCTCTCTCTCTCTGGTGAGTGCATGAGCTCTGTAGCAAATTTAAAAATATTAATAATGATAAATAAAATTAAATAATTATGTTTTTTGAAGCCTTTTCTTTTAAAGAGATTTTTGCTACAGGATACGTGCACTCTCATTGGAGAGACAAAGACACAGAAAGTGAGAAATTACCCCAAGGGGTGACGGGGGTGATTTCAATTCCCTTCTCCTCCATTCTCCTCTTGAGATTTTGAACATGCACGAACATGCACCTGGCCTGAGTTTTACACTGCCAGTGAACTACATGGGAGTCTGGCAACATAACAATTACACCATCCACTGGTCCCAGAATAAGCTATCTTTTAAATACAGTCAGAAACTAAAATCTGTCTATCTTAAAATTGCATCTCAGTATAAGAATGTGACATTAGTGGCACAAAGTAAGTCTAAAATGACTCGTGATCTTGCGCATGGAATATAAGAGGGATACGTTTGGATGGTGGTGATACAGGCTTAGTAGGAACCTTCGTCCTGAGCTTAGGTTAATCATAATAACCTGTACACTTCTGTATAACTGTATACAGTTATATTAGAATATTGACATTTAGGAACCAGCAGGTGGCATAGTGGTTAAAGGCACTGGATTCCCACATGGCCAACCATGGTTCAGGTCCCAGACCTGGTGGCTTACTTTCTCACTTTCTCTCTCTGGTTAAATTGGAAAATTATAACAACAATAAATAAAGTTAAAATAAAATAATTTTTAAAAAAAAGAATATTGACACTTAATTGAAGTGGGCAGTTCAGAGAAAAAGTGAGAAAAATTATCCGAAATGAACCAAATGGGTAGGCATCACATGTTTTTGTTTTGTTTTGTTTCCATTTCTCAGAGGGCACCTGCACTTGCCAAAGAGAAAGAACAAGTGAGAAAGCATTGCCATGGGGGATGTTCACACTACCCTCTTCCATTGCTCCTTTCAGGTTTTAGGCCACATATACACACCTTCCCTCTGTTTTTCAAGCCACTGGGTCCGAGGCCCCAGTCACGTAGCCAGCCATGTGTGATCCAGCCTCCCAACCATCACATTCCCAGCTAGTCCCATAACATTTTTTGCCTAGGCAGAATATGTTTCAGATTTAATCTTTCTAGTAGTGGATGCCATTACAAATTATTTTACTTAAGCTTTTACATCCTTTATAGTCAATGATTTGGATAGTTACATACTGTTATCGCTAATATCAGCAACTAAGATTATAAAAGGGACCTATTAGAAAAGATGGTCTATTTTCCGCTGCCTTTTTGTTTTAAATCTTTGTCTGTTCTCCCTCCCTCCCCATGCCTAAAGGCCTCCACAGATTTCTAGCACATATCATAAGAAGACGGTGTATACTTTAGCTTGGGGGCCTCCGGTACCCCCGATGTCACTTGGTAAGTATCTGAGCTGTTCTATAACAGATATGAGGGCGTTCTTTCTCTTTCATTTAATCCTAGGATATGAAAGCTACAAAAACTGCAAATGGTCTGGTGCAGGGGCCACTTATGTGGGATGTTACGTCCTCAGGGGCCTGTGAAGGCAGTGGCAGGTGATAAATGGAGTTGCTGGGAAGAGCCATTGGCTCATAATAAGCCTTCCAACTCTCAAGTGTTGTTTTTTCTTTTTGAGCTGAAATTTTTCGTCAGATATTTATATATATATCTTATGCTGAGTCCTGATACCCAATCTAAGGTTCTTCAGTAAAACTCGCTCTTTTTAGTTTAGTCAGAATTAGAATGTGATTTCGGTGTATTCACAGAATAATAATTGTCTCTTTTCACCCATAGTTTAAGCAAACTTAGAATTCCTAAAATGAGGAATACTTTCTCCATCTCCCTGTGTCTTTCTGTCTCTCTCTGGCAAGCACACATGCCCTATGGCTTTTTTTTTGTTTGTTTTCTAAAAAGGTTATCAGTAATTACATTACATAAAATGGCATTGGAATTAGTGTTTCTTTATTCAACAAATTTTCATTGGATACTTGATTTGTGATCGAGAGGTGGTGAAAATAAAAACCTGCTCTTACAGAACCCTGTAAGAACCACTGCTTGCTTCTTAAAAATTAACCAGAGGGGCCGGCAGGTGGTGTGGTAGTTAGATCACTGAACCCCCACATGGCCAACTGTGGTTTAAGTCCTGGACCTGGCAGCTTGCTTTCTCACTTTCCCTTTCTCGGTCTCGCTCCAGTCAAATTAAAAAATAAATAAATAAATAACAATAATAAAATACATAATTTCTTTTTAAACAGTTAGCCAGAGGATTATTGTAATACTAAGGAAATTACTGCTTTGAGGATAATTCCTCTTAGAGCTAGGAAGTCTTACAACTCCATGTGTTTAAATACTCAATACTTACTGCTTTAAAATGCTTTGATTTGAAAACATTTATGTTTGTTTTCTGATTCCACTTTTGGTGTCCCTAGTATATTAAATCCCAGAGAAAGTTTAAAGCAATTATGTTGCATCATAATAGTTAAACCAGAATTAATTCACTTTTTTTTTTTAACCTTTTCTCTCAATAACTGTGTTCAGGGGGAAAGAATGTTGACTTTATTCCAATGCTTTGAAGTATATGATCCTCTTCAGACAACTGTCGGGTTGTTGGAAAAGTCATCATGCATCTTGCATAGAAAAAATACTTTGTGACTTCTCCGACAACCCAGTAGTATCATACGGTCATAGATAGCAACAATTAAACTAGTCAACTGCAAAACTGACGAGCTTTCTTTTCTTATCTCACGTAGGAGGAGAAGGAGACAGACCTTCTCTCACACTATACAGCTGTGGAGGGGAAGGGATTGTCTTACAGCATAATCCCTGGAAGCTGAGTGGAGAGGCCTTTGACATCAACACACTCATCAGGGATACTAATTCAATCAAAGTGAGTTTCTGTGATCTGAAGTCTTCTGATCTCTCCATCATGGGTTCCTCTGCGTTTCCTATTTTGCATAATAAATGTAACTTTTAGAGAGATCTGTTATATTAAGTCAGATTTCTTAGATGTTTTTATAAGGCTATAAGTGAATCTGGGTTATAGCATATACCTTACAAGTCTCTATCCTTGAGTAAAACAAAGAACTTAACCAAAAACAAACAAGATCATCTCAGTTGCAGTAGTGGTATAAAGTAAACTTGCCAACATTTGGTATAAAGCATTTTTTTCATGCCAACCACTTCAACAAAAGTGATACCATGGTAGAAATAACTTTACAGTGTGCATCTGTAAAGTCTTTTCCTCAAGATAGAAGTGTTACTTTGTTTTTATATTTTTAGTGAAATAATTTCAGATCTGTGCAAAAGCTACAAAGGTAATACATGTAATTTCCTTGTATCCTTTACCCAGATTCCCACATTTAACCACATCCACTTTATCATTCTATCATTTTATCTGTATGTAAAACTGACTTCTAAAATCAAACCATAAATCTGAGATTTCCTTACCCTTTCAAGTGGGCAATTTTTTTATTACTCATTTTTGTATGACTAGCATAAAAAGAATATGTCATTATAAATCAAACTGTATTTATTGGTTATATTCCTATGTTATCATAAGTGTTATCTGATTAATAACATTTAGCAGTGACTAAAAGAATTTCTGTGTCTATTTTTTATTTTTTTTTTTATTATTCATTCATTTATTTTAATTTGACCAGAGAGAGAGAGAAAGTGAGAAAGCAACCCACCAGATCCGGAACTCAAACCATGGTCAGCCATGTGGGAGTGTCCAGTGCCTTAAGCACCATACCAACTGCTGGTTCCTGTAATTTCTGTGTCTATCAAAGAACCTGTGGGTGTATATGAGGTTGAAAAGGACTAGAGAGACAAGTCTGAAGCGAAGAGGGCCCAGGCAGCCTCGGGGAACACCAACATCTAGTGGGAGGGGAAAAATGATTTTGGAACAGAAACTTTGGAGGGATAGGAAGAAAACAAAGGAGGTGTTTATCATTTTGTTAGACACCTAACCCACGTGTTGTCAAAGCCGTGGGCATGTTTCATTCTTAATTGCACATTAAGATCATTTTAATGTAAGTTTACTTCCAGGGTTGAGCATTAGAGACATTTACTGCTTACTGGCCTCTTTCTTTGTTCCAGTTAGGGAATTCAAATACTTGATTTTAGTAATTCTTTGACTAATTATGCAGATTATTTATAAGAATGATTCTTGTTAATTAGAACATTTTCAAACTCTAGAGATTTTTTTTCTCATGCTGTCATCGCTGATTTGTTAGATGTGTGGAACGAGTAATGTTTGTAGTCAAGATTGGTTTGTTTTGCTTTATAGTATAAATTGCCAGTACACACAGAGATCAGCTGGAAAGCAGATGGCAAAATCATGGCTCTTGGCAATGAAGATGGGTATGTATTTTTCCTTTAAAAATTAAAAAAACAGCTTTGTAATTGCATATGTATTTGATAACAAGCTGGCTAATGCCATCTGCAGTGTTAATTGGGAAAGCTCAGTTGCATTTAGTATTCTGATTTATGCTTGATATCCTTGACAGATTCAAGAGCTCTGTATATATTTGAGAACTACAGAACTACTTGAAGGTTTTCATTGAGAAGGATATTTGGCTACACTGTGTTTGGGTCATTGTATGCCTTATCTCCTGCACTGAGCTGCCTAAATCACACTCCACTTTTTAGAATAAGCCTAAGCAGATGTACTTTTTAGGTATATGTCCTGTCCAGTGTTGGTCATACTAGCATGGTCCTAATTCAGCCATTGGTTCAGTAAGTCTTTCAGCTTCTCCCTAGCACTGTTTATTGTGAGTGCCTGATAAGTATAACTTTCAAAAGATTGCTGCAGTTTGTTTGTTTGTTTGTTTGTTTTGAAGAATTATTTAATTTGGGGGCTAGCAGATGGTATAGCAGTTATATCGCCAGGCTTCGGCATGGCCAGCTATGGTTCAAGTCCTGGATCTGATGGCTTGAAACTCACACTGGACACATGTGCCTATGTGCCCAACATCCTGGGAGGAGAATGAGGAAAAGGGATTGTGGCGTGGTTATCCTCCCTGGGGGGTGATTTCTCACTTTCCCTCTCATTGTGTGTGTCTTTCTCTCTCTCCAGCCAGCACACTTGCCCTAAGGCCAAAACTTCTCAAAAAAAATTATTTAATTTTGTTATTATTATTTTAATTTGCCATAGGATACATGCACTTATGAGAGAGAAAGCAAGCTGCCAAATCTGAGACTCAAACCGCAGTTGGCCATGTGGAAGGCCAGCTCCTTTACCACCACACTACCTGTTGCCCCCATGATTGCTAGAATTCTTTCTCTTTTTTTTTTTTTTTTTAAGAATTATTTTAGGGAACCAGCAGTTAGTGTAATGGCTATGTCGCTGGACTCCCACGTAGTCGACCGCGGTTCGCGTCCCGGACCCGGTGGCTTAAAACTCACGCCGGGTGTGTGTACGTGCATGCCCAAGATCCCGAGAGGAGAATGGAGGAGAAGGGATGGCGGCATGACCGTCCCCCTAGGGGGTGATTTCTCGCTTTCTGTCTGTATGTCTCTCTCTGTCTATCTGGTGAGTGCACGCGCCCTATAGCGAAAATCTCTCCAAAAAAAAAAAAAAAAAAAGAATTATTTTATTGGGGGACAAGCAGTTGGCATAATGGCTACGTTGCTGGACTCCCATGTAGTCGGCCGTGGTTCAAGTCCCGTACCCAGTGGCTTAAACTCATGCCGGCCGCGTGTGCATACCCAAGATCCCGAGAGGAAAATGGAGGAGAAGGGATTGCGGCGTGGCCATCCTCCCTGGGGGGTGATTTCTCACTTTCTGTCTCTCTGTCTCTCTCTGTCTTTCTGGCAAATGCATGCGCCCTATAGCAAAAATTTCTCCCAAAAAAAAGAATTATATTATTGGGGCTGGCAGGTGGTGTGGTGGTTAAGGCATTGGACTCCCATATGGTCAACCCTGGTTCGAGTCCCAGACCAGGGTTTTCCTATTTTCCCTTTCTCTTATCAAGTTAAATAATGATGATGATGATGATGATGATAAATAAAATATTTTTAAAAAGAATTATTTTGTTTATTTATTTATTTACATATTTAATTTGACTAGAGAGGGACAGAGGGAGAGAGAGGGAAAGTGAGAGCAAGCCAGCAGGTCTGGGACTCACACCAGAGTCAAAAACAACCTTTTATACCTGGTGCTTTGTGACCATGACCTTTTTAGTTATGCAGTTATCCAAGCTAGCCCCATAGCCTAGTAGTTAAGGGAGGTGTATCTCACATGGCCAACTGCAGTTTGACTCTTCCCTAGCAGCCTGAAAAATATGTCCAATAATGTGCGTGTGCATGTCCAAAATCCTGACAGGATGAAAAAAAAATAGGGAAAATAGTATGGTATTAACTTCACTTCATAAAGGGAGGAGAGGGAGGTTTTTTCTCCTGTCTTTTGTGCTTTTTCTTCCAGATCAATAGAAATATTTCAGGTTCCCAACTTAAAATTGATCTGCACCATCCAGCAGCATCACAAGCTCGTGAATACCATTAGCTGGCACCATGAGCACGGCAGCCAGCCTGAGCTCAGCTGTCTGATGGCCTCTGGCTCCAACAACGCCGTCATCTACGTGCACAACCTGAAGACTGTCATAGGTATCTCCGCTCACTTCCGTACTGGGGATGTCAGGTGTTCAGTGCTATTCCTTCTCATCTTTGTACTTTTTAACTTTTATTTTTGGCATTAAAAATGTTACTGTTTTTTCTGCTTTCAAAAGTAATATATTGAGCTTACTTTAAGATTCTTTCAAACATGAGAAAAACGTTAACCTAAGAATTTTCCTCCTAATCCCATCCTTCAATAGTAACCAGTTTTGGGACCAGCAGTTAGCGTAATGGCTATGTCGCTGGACTCCCACGTAGTCGACCGCGGTTCGTGTCCCGGACCTGGTGGCTTAAAACTCACGCCGGGCGCGTGTGCATGCGTGCCCAAGATCCCGAGAGGAGAATGGAGGAGAAGGGATTGCGGTGTGACCATCCCCCCTGGGGGGTGATTTCTCGCTTTCTGTCTCTATGTCTCTCTCTGTCTGTCTGGCGAGCGCACGCGCCCTATAGCAAAAAAAAAAACTCTCAAAAAAAAAAAAAAAACAATTTTGGGACCAGCAGTTGGCGTGATGGCTATGTCACTCAACTCCCATGTAGTCGACCGCGGTTCGAGTCCCAGACCTGGTGGCTTAAACTCATGCCAGGTACAAGTACATGCGAGCCCAAGATCCTGAGAGGAGAATAGAGGAGAAGGGATTGTGGCGTGGCCGTCCCCCCTGGGGGGTGAATTCTCACTTTCTGTCTCTGTCTCTCTCTGTCTTTCTGGCGAGCTCACACACCCTATAACAAAAACCTCTCCAAAAAAAAAAAATTAGTTTGTCTAATTATTCCTTTAGGAATCTTAGACTTCTTTTAATGCCCGTAAGTACTGAAGAGCTCCATAGTAGATGTTCAGAAAAGCCTTTTTTGTTTGTTTGTTTAATTCTAGCAGTGACTCTTCTGAGTTAAAAATAATATAGAAAAAGCACTACAGTGTAGGAAGGTTTTTCTTATGATAAATAGTAGGTGATGTATAACTATTGACCATATGTTTAAAAACTAATCCTGGTCCTGATGCTTATTACTGAGATTCTAAATTTATCACCTACTTTGGCAAATGGAATTGATTCCAAAAGCAGTGCAGAGCTTTGTTCACTATAACATTTACCATTGTAGTTTGTTTCTTATATTTTTTAGTTACTAAATAGTAGAAAAAGGTAGAAAACTGCCAGAATCAAATTCATTGTATTTTTACCTTTTCATTTAGAAATAGTTCTGATTTAGAGGAAAGTTGCAAGAATAATACAAAGAATCCCCATATATCCTTTCCCAGATTCAACAATATTTAACAATTTGTCACATTTGCTTTTTCTGGGTGCTCGTATGTGCTCACATAAATATTTTTTACAAGCTATTGAACATTGCATGTCCTCTTATATCCCTTAATTTTGTATATTTTCATAAAGTACAGTAAGGATAGTTTCTTATACAACCTTAATTTCATTATCAACCGAAGTTAACCTACAATAGTTTAATCTACCATCCGTGTTCTAGTTTTGTCAGTTGGTATGATAGCATCCTTTATGTAACTTATTTTCCTGCAACACAGGATTCAGTCCAGTATCACCTATTTGCATTTTGTCATCCTGTCTGTCATTTCCTTCCATCTGAAAGTTTCTCAGCCTTTATAAAAATCTTACATGAACTAATTAGGTAACTAACTAGCCAACTTACCAATTAGTTATCTAATGATATAACCTACTAACTAAATAATAAATATCTAACTGAACTAGGTATATTGATAATCAGTTAGCTAACCAGCAAGATATCTGAACAGCTAACCAACTAGTTAATCAATTATCTGTCCAACTGTCCAGCTAACTTAATTAAGAAACAAACTGTTCAGCTAACTAACCAACAAGTTAACCAACTAGGTCATTGACTAGCTACATAATTACCTAACTGAAGCTAGTTAACTGACCAGGTAGCTAGCTTGGTAGCCAGCTAACTAGCTGGGTAACTAGTTAGTGAGATAGCTAACCTGCTAACTAGTTGGAAAACTAGTTGGTTAACCGGCTAGCTGTTGTTAGTTAACTAAATAGCTCCCTAGGTAACTAGCTAACGATCCCAAAATCCCAACAAAATGGGAAAATGAAGGAGGGATTGCAGCATGACCACACCCCATTGACAGGTGCTTTCTCTGTCTCTCTCTGTCTCTCATCTCTCTCTGGTGAATGGACACATTCTCTGGCAATTTAAAAGAAAAAGCAAAGTAAGACAGCACATGGTAGAATCAGGGCTCTTGCCATGGTAACATCTTCCTGTGTATCCTTTTCTGTGTGTTCATTTTGGTTTCTTGTTGCTATTGCTGGTAGTGGTGATGCCTTCCTCTTGCCTTTTAGAGAGCAGTCCTGAGTCTCCAGTGACCATTACAGAGCCTTACCGGACCCTGTCAGGGCACACAGCCAAGATCACCAGTCTGGCATGGAGCCCACACCATGATGGAAGGCTGGTCTCTGCTTCCTACGATGGCACAGCCCAGGTACTGTCGCGTCCTTGACCGTGGGCTCTTCATTAGGCACTCTAACTTACTCTTTCCACTTAGCCCCCATTTGTGGGCGCTTTTTCCTTCCCCATCATTGTCCTCTGCTGAGAGGAATTGTCTGGGCTCTAGAAGGTATTGTAGATGCATTCTGTATAACTGGACCTTTATTAGGCTATGACTGAGTTTTTTACATAAAAGAAAGAGAGAAAGTATTGCTAGGAATTAGCTAAATTGTGACTTTTTACAGATTTCATTGTGTCTGCCTGCCAGTATGCTAGACTAAATTGATATGAAAACACTCCTCCTGTTTAGACACAGCGATTGCCTGGGGCTCAGGGAGGGCATCTTACCACAGAGAGGCAGGAGGGTGCTTTTCGAGGTAACGGGAATATTTTACATCTTGATAGTAGTGGTAGTGAATTACTTGACTATGTACATTTGTCAAAACCCATTTAAGTGTTCAATATTGAGCAGTGTTTGAATGGTAACCAATTACAGGAACAATTTTTGATATCAAATGTATAGGTCAAAAGTAACTCATTTTTAATGACAAATATTTAAGTAAAAGGCAGGGGGAGTGGGGCAAGTGCCAAGCCAGAGCAGTGAGGCAGAGTCTCCAGTAACAGCACCAGAGCAGACCGTGGGCACTGGGGACCGACATTCCTGACGGGTCTGTCTCAGTGTTGCGTTGTGAGCTATCTGTACAGTACTGCGGCTTTCTGTGAAGTAGAGATCAGAATAATTCAGAGTAGCAAATAAATTGTTCATTTGCCCTGAGATTTAGGGACAAAAGAATGACCTGTGAGAAATTACCCTATGTGCCAAATTTGGTATGGGCTGCTTTTTTTGTTTGTTTGTTTTAATGATCTGGAACTCCCAGCCCAAATATTAAAAGTACTTTTTTGAAAGGATGGAGTCCATAGGGCCTCCATGAAAACTCATTGAAAATGATCTCTGCAGGAATACCTATACTTCCCCTGTGTGCATAAGCCTCCCACAGAAAATAGTACTCTCTGATATTAAACTCCTAAGAGAAAATTATAAATCCCATGAGGAAATTAGTCCATAGATTTTTTTTTTTTTAATTGGAAAATATATGCCCTCAAAATAATATGGTGACCAGAAGTGCCTGTCCCACCATGTGATTCCTGGGTTTAGGTGTGGGATACTCTCCGGGAAGAACCTCTCTGCAATTTCCGAGGACACCGAGGTCGACTGCTTTGCGTGGTGTGGTCCCCGTTGGATCCAGACTGCATCTATTCAGGAGCAGATGACTTCTGTGTGTACAAGTGGCTCACGTCCATGCAAGATCATTCCCGGCCTCCTCAAGGTCAGGTAGAACCTGAAGCCCGTAAAACATGTGCCTAATTCCCTTCCTTCCTTCCTTAGTACTTGAGTTGAGCAGGGCCAGCTAAGGAAGATGTTCATCTGGGCAGCAGCAGCAGTGTGGCAGGGGGTCTGGAGCCTGAGCAAGGGAGACAGCTGTGGGGGCCTGAGAAGAACAACACCTAGGAGTACACGTACACCCAGCACCCAGAGCCTCATTCCTGAATCTTATTTTCTATTTAAAGGGACTGTGGCTCCTTGGGGAAATGGCTGGTTCCAGGCTGGGGTGGGGAAAACACAAGATATGCCTGAACATTACCTAATCCCCAAGGAATCTAAGAGACTATTTAAAGGACAGAGAGGCCAGCTCTAAGAGAGTCCCACTGACCAAGTCTGGGACAATTGAGCTGAAAACAAGTAACAAGAGAATTCCAGTTCCTATCAAGAAAGGACAGCGGGTATCAGACTTGCCCGCCTGCCACAAATGACTATACAACATAAACAACCAGAAATAAGATAATATGGGGACTGCAGTTGGTGTAATGGCTATGTCACTAGACTCCCATGTAGTCGACTGCGGTTTCAGTCCCAGACCCAGTGGCTTAAACTCACGCTGGGCGCGTGTGCGTGCGTGCCCAAGATCCCGAGAGGAGAATGGAGGAGAAGGGATTGCGACGTAGCCATCCCCCCGGGGGGTGATTTCTCGCTTTCTGTCTCTCTCTCTGTCTTCGTGGCAAGCTCACGCACCCTATAGCAAAAACTTCTCAAAAAAAAAAAAAAAAAAAAAAGGAAGAAATAAGATAATATGCCTACATAAAGACTTATACAGAAACACAGTTTTATATTTGATCACTGAAAACTGGAAACAATGCAGATGCCCGTCAGCAGATAAATGAATAAATAGTTGTGTATTCCCACACAGAATTCCACTCAGCAGTACTGACATAGAGCAAAACGGATGAATCTCAGGAAAACATGCTGAGCAAAAGAAGGGAGGCACAAAAGACTGTATACTGTCCGATTCTGTTTGTGTTAGATTCTAGAACAGGCAAAACAAAACCACAGTGACACCAGATCAGTGATTGCCTGAGGTTCGGGAGGGGTGCGTCTTCTCTCGAGAGATAAGGGATTTTTTTTTTTTTTTTTTTTTTTTGAGAGGTTTTTGCTACAGAGTACGTGCACTCATCAGACAGACAGAGAGAGACAGAGAGACAGAAAGCGAGAAATCACCCCCCGGGGGGATGGCCACTCCGCAATCCCTTCTCCTCCATTCTCCTCTCAGGATCTTGGGCACGCACGCACACACGCCCAGCGTGAGTTTTAAGCCACCGGGTCAAGGACTTGAGCCGCGGTTGACTACATGGGAATCCAGTGACATAGCCATTACGTTATCTGCTGGTCCCCGTGATGCGGGATCTTTTTGAGGTGATGCAGATATTTTAAGTCTTGCGGAGTGGTACTGGCTTTTGACTGTATATACATTTGTCAAACTCATCAGAGTACTAAAAGTGGCTATATTTTATTGTTTAAATTACATCTTAATAAAACTGATGTAAAAATAAGCAAAGAGGGCCAGCAGGTGACATGGAGATTAAGGCATTGGATCCCACATGGTTGACTATGTGGTATGAGTCCTGGGCCCAGGGGTTTGAAAATCACACCAGGTGTGTATGTGTGCGCATGTCCCAGATCCCAGGAGTATGGAGAAGGGATTGCAGCATGGTCATCCGCCCCGGGGATGATTTCTCACCTTCCCTCTCACTGTCTGTCTCTTTGGCCCTATGGCCAAAAAACTGCAAAACGCGAAATGAAGTGCATGGAGACGTCAGTAACGTATCCGTGTTCGGTTCCTGACTTTATCAGTTGTGCTGTGGTGCTAGAGAATGCCCTGCTTGTAGGGTACACAGTACGTGTTCAGGGAGAACTGGGCATCGTGTGTGTGACTTAATGACATCCACTGTGGTGCTGTAGCCCTTAGGAATTCACTGGGAAGGAAGGGGAGGGTAAGTATGCAATTAAAAGGAAAAACAAGGACATATTACCACATAAAGTACTTTTAACCAAAAATTTGTACTTTCGTCTATAATTGAAAATATTTTTTATAGGCAAAAAAAGTATTGAATTAGAGAAAAAACGGCTCTTTCAACCTAAGCCAAAGCCGAAAAAGAAGAAAAAGCCCATCTCTAAAGCACCTGTAAAGCAGGAGTCATTTGAGGGGAATGAAGAAGGGAGCCTGCAGGAGAACTCGGGACCCGTGGAGAACGGCTTGTCAGACGAGGAGGCAGAGGAGGAAGCCCGGCAGCTGGAGGTGCCCTGTGGCCTCCCCACGGCGGGTAGGTGGCGGGATCCTGAGCGAGCAGACAGCGCTCGGACTCCAGGGCAGGCCGCAGTCCTTGCTCAGTGTGACCCATCTGCCTTTGACCTGCCCGTGTTTCCAACTCCGTAGCCTAGGTCGTGCCTTGCTTAATCTGAAAATCTGAAATCGAAAACCTGAACATTTTTGAACACTGTTCTGACACAAGTAGGAAATTCCACACATGACCCCATGTGACTGGCTGCAGTCAAAACATTCCAGTATAAAAATAATGTATAAAACAACGTTCAAGTTCTATATGAAACATAAATGAATTTTATGTTTAGACCTGGGTTCTGTTTCCACAGTATTTTATCATGTGTATGCAGATATTCCAAAATGTAAGAAAAAAAAATTCTCAGGACCAGCAGTGAGTGTAATGGCAATGTCACTGGACTCCAATGTAGTCGACCACGATTCAAGTCCTGGACCTGGTGGCTTAAACTTATGGCACGTGTGCGTGCGTGCCCAAGATCCTGAGAGAAGAATGGAGGAGAAGGAACTGTGGTGTGGCCATCCCCCCCTGGGGGGAGATTTCTCGCTTTCTGTCTGTCTTTCTGGCGAGTGCGTGCACCTTATAGCAAAAACCTCTCCAAAAAAAAAATCTCAAATTTGAAATACTCTGGTCCCAAGCATTTCAGGTAAGGAATACTCAACCATACTTTGGGAAAATTCTTGGAAACTGCTATAGTTTTTTAATGCTTTAAATGTCTCTTAAGATATAAACACCTTTAAGTTTTAAAGGGGACCTAGTGAATGATTGGGATGGAAATAGCTAAATTTCCATTTAAAAAAATATTCCCAGGGCAGCAGGTGATGTAGTGGTTAAGGTGCTGGACTCCTACAAGGTTGACCACTGTTCAAGTCCTCGATCTGGTAGCTTGAAAATCTTGCTGGGCACATGTGCATGTATACCCAAAATCCTGAGAGGAGAATAGAGGAGAAGGGACTGTGGCATGGCCATTCCCCCTGGGGATGATTTCTTACTTTCAGTCCGTCTTTCACTGGCATGCACACTTACAAAATAAAATTAGGGCAGCTTATTCATAGAAACTTACGGGACCAGCAGTTAGCCTAATGGCTATGTCACTGGACTCCCACGTAGCCGACCGCGGTTCGCGTCCCAGACCCAGTGGCTTAAACTCACGCCGGGCGTGTGTGCATGCGTGCCCAAGATCCCGAGAGGAGGATGGAGGAGAAGGGATTGTGGCGTGGCCATCCCTCCTGGGGGGTGATTTCTCGCTTTCTGTCTCTCTCTGTCTGGTGAGTGTGCATGCCCTATAGCAAAAACCTCTAAAAAAAAAAAAAAAGGAACCTATATGGGAAAAGTTCTAACAGTGTGATATCATCAGCCATGTTTAGTGAAAGAAATGAGTATCCTTAAACACATCTGACCTAGAAGCTACCACCTGTGGGAACTTTCAGGTTCTCGCCCCTCCCACCTGGAGTTTATTCCAGGTTCTCAGTCTGCTCACAGAAAAATGAATGGTTATCCACTTCTTCCAGTCAATTAAGTCATAGTGGCAATTCTCAGATTTCTAACAAACAGTACCCCAGAACTAGTTTCCAATATTGCATTCCACAAAGGGTCCTCAACTTCAGATGGTTTGACTTAACGATTTTACACTTTTTTTTTTTTTTTTTGGAGAGGTTTTTGCTATAGGGCACATGCGCTCGCCAGAAAGAGACAGAGAGATAGAAAGTGAGAAATCATCCCCCCCACAGGGGGGATGGCCACGCCGCAATCCCTTCTCCTCCATTCTCCTCTCTGGATCTTGGGCACGCATGCACACACACCCTGCATGAGTTTAAGCCACTGGGTCTGGGACTCGAACTGCAGTCGACAACATGGGAGTTCAGTGACATAGCCATTACGCTAACTGCTGGTCTCCAACGATTTTACACTTTAATAGAGGAGCAAAAGCAATGCACTTTTAGTAGAAAACCTATTTCTAATACCCATGCCACTGTTCTGATTTTCAATTTCAGTGCAGTTCTCAGTAAGCCATGTGAGATATTCAGCACTTTATTATGAGCTAGTCTTTGGGTTAGAATTGTAGGTTAAAGTACATGTGTTGAGAACATTGAAGGTAGGCTAGGATAAGCTGTGATGGTCAGTAGGTTAGGAGTATTAAATTCATTTTTGATGTAGGATATTTTCAGCTTATAGCAGGTTTATTGGGACATAACCCCATTATAAATTGAAGAGCATCTGAATTTCTAGTTGAAGAGAAAAAATTGTTACTGGGTAGAATTGATAGTAGACAGTATAAATAGAAGCAGTGAGTCATGCTTAATTCTGAAGCAATATTTTGAAGTGACAGGATTAATATGGACAAAATACAGAGGTATCCTTGACCCTCTCATTTCTGTGACCATTGGACTCATAATTCAGATAAATAAAGTATGTGTGTTCAGAATTGTGATTCCATATCATATACAGCTACTATTCTTTATTATTGAAGTCATTTGTGGTTAGTGAAGTTTGGGGATGCAATTAGTACTGTGTGACAGAATGACGTAAAAGGTGCTTTGTCACTTGAAAGTTTGGAGACTCCTGTGCCTGTGGTCTGTGGTATAAAGTTGAAGCTAGAGGCTTCTAACTTTTCCTCAGATCATCACAGTTCTAAGTAGTCGACGTAGAGACCCCTGGAACACAACCATTTAACGAGGTAGGGAAAGGAAGACAGCCATTCTTGTTTTCTTTCTAAAACATTCTGGCTCCTGGGACCAGCAGTTAGCGTAATGGCTATGTCGCTGGGCTCCCACGTAGTCGACCGCGGTTCGTGTCCCGAACCCGGTGGCTTAAATTCACGCTGGGCGTGTGTGCGTGTGTGCCCATGTTCCCGAGAGGAGGATGGAGGAGAAGGGATTGCAGCGTGGCCATCCCCCCTGGGGGGTGATTTCTCGCTTTCTGTCTCTCTGTCTCTCTCTGTCTGTCTGGCGAGCGCACACACCCTATAGCAAAAAAAAAACTCTCAAAAAAAAAACATTCTGGCTCATGTTTTGGTAAAGGATAAAATCACCTGCCATGTGTGGTGTAGCTCGTCATTTTAAAAAAGAATTCAGATTCTTCATTCTCATTCCAAACGTTTTTCCTTTCTTTTTCCCCTGTGTTATAGTTACTAGAGAACCAGTTATTTTCACTCCAATCTCCTCAAGCTTGGAAAAGTCCAAAGTGACCATTAATAACAAAGTCACGCTTCTGAAAAAGGAGCCACCTAAAGAGAAACCAGGTTGGTATTTAATGATTAAAATATTTTGTTAAAGCATCCTAAAGTAGTCCATGCAGCTGAGGTGTCCAGAGTATGTTTTTGTTTCAGTTTGTTTTTTAGTTTTTAAACAATCGTAGGCATTTCGATTACGTTTCAACCTTAGATCTTGCTTCCAAACATTTTTTAGCGCTTGGTGAAGGGTTTCGCGGTATCAACACTGCTTTATTCGTGTTAGCACGTGCGTTTTGTGTGTATTGTGGACGTCGTCCCTAGCTAATGTAATTCAAAAGCTGCTTTATAGGCGTAGGAACTTTCTGTGCCATGTAGTGTCCATCCAGTCAGTTGCATTCATACAGCATGAATTCCATTTTGTGTTTTTGATCAGTTCTTCAGGCCCTCTGTACTTTTACTATGTTTTAGAAGCCCTAATCAAGAAGAGAAAAGCTCGTTCCATGCTTCCACTGAGCACAAGCCTGGACCACAGGTCCAAAGAGGAGCTTCATCAGGACTGTTTGGTACTAGCAACTGCAAAACACTCCAAAGGTACAAATACATGCTTCCTTCGCCCATTTGGGGACTGACGTTTATGGAATGCTTACTCATTTGTTGAGTGAGTAGAAACACAATTGTCTACAATTGTTTGTATTTCTGTGCTCTTTTCCAGACTCTCCCCTAACTCCCCACACCCACTGTCGAACTCCCTATTCTGACCTAATATCACCATTGGCCCGCTGCTAAATACGGTTCTAAATCTAATTCCTTTCTGCCATCTGGGTGCCCGATTTAGGTTGGCTCAAATATCTCAGCATGAATTGACTCCTTTTCAAGTATCTTGTCTCTTTTTTTTTTGGTCATAATAAGTAGTATATGTACAAAAAAAGTCATTTTCTTTAACGTGCTCATAGTATGGCAGTTCCTTAGAAACAAACTCAGGGAAGATTTTGTCTATGGGGTTTCTTTTTAGTTTTTTATTTTAAAACCTTCACTCTTTTTTTTAAGCCTTTATTTAATGCCCACTGTATTCTGATATCTACGTAACTTTAGTTTGTTCATTTGAATTTGACATGTTGAAAGGGGATGCATATGACAAAATGGAATCCAAACAGTATTTCAAAAAGCAAACTTCCCGGGAACCAGCAGTTAGCGTAATGGCTATGTCGCTGGACTCCCACGTAGTCGATCACGGTTCGCGTCTCGGACCCGGTGGCTTACAACTCACGCCGGGCGTGTGTGCGTGCGTGCCCAAGATCCCGAGAAGAGAATGGAGGAGAAGGGATTGCGGCGTGACCATCCCCCCTGGGGGATGATTTCTCGCTTTCTGTCTCTATGTCTCTCTCTGTCTGTCTGGCGAGCGCACGCGCCCTATAGCGAAAAACCTCTCCAAAAAAAAAAAAAAGCAAACTTCCTTCCCACCCTTGACATACTCAGAGGCCACACTGTTCTCAGTTTCTGTGTCTGGCCAGAGGTGTTTCATACTTTTATTATATTACATAACCTTCTTTTTGCAGCTTTGTGGTGAAGTTTTATAACTTACACAACTAACAACATAGCTTTACATTATTTCCCTTATTTAAAAATTAGTTGACTTTTTTTTTGGAGAATTTTTTTTTTTTTTTTTTTTGCTATAGGGCGCATGTGCTCGCCAGACAGACAGAGAGAGACAGAGAGACAGAAAGCGAGAAATCACCCCCCAGGGGGGATGGCCACGCCGCAATCCCTCCTCTTCCATTCTCCTCTCACAATCTTAGGCACGCACGCACACGCGCCTGGCATGAGTTTTAAGCCACCGAGTCTGGGACGCGAACCGCGGTCGACTACGTGGGAGTCCAGCAACATAGCCATTACATTAACTGCTGGTCCCTTGACTTTTTAAAAAGAAGAGAATGATTTTTTTTTTTTTTTTTTTTTTTTTTGCAGAGCCCCCAGTCCTCTGCCGACCCTATGGTATGGTCACAAAAGGGAAATTCATCACAACTGGCCAGAACAGGGGTCAGAGCCAAGACAGGCAGGCCCTTCCTGTCTTGAGGTTCTTTCTTACAGGGTGAAATAAAAATAGGGTACGTGTGCTCGCTGGAGAGACAGAGAGACAGAAAGCAAGAGATCACTCCCTGGAGGAAGGGCCACACCACAATCCCTTCTCCTCCATTCTCCTCTTGGGATTTTGGGCACCCATGCACACGCATCCCGCATGAGTTTTAAGTCACCAAGTCCTGGAACTAGAATAGCGAGTCGACTACGTGGGAGGCCAGTGACGTGACTGTTACGCCAACTGCTGGTCCCAGAGAACGAATATTGAATCCCTTTCTGCTAGCAGTTATCGAAGACATTTCTGATTTGTTTTTTGTTGTTGTTGTTGTTTGCTTGGTTGGTTGTTTTTTGTTTTGTTTTTTACTGCAATTCAGTTACATGTTGAATTTGGGGTTTGCTTTTAATATTTTCTTCCCCCTCAACTCTTTGAGCAGACTACAAGCTATATCGTCTCACTGGATTTTACCAAAGCTGAGCTTTAAAACTTAAGTATTTTACTTTTTGCTGTGTTGTAACCAGCAGGATTCTCTGTTAGGATAAACAAGGGCACTGATTTTCTCAGAATCTAATGTGGATGTTCCAGGCCCATATATTCAGAACTTACAGGACAGAAAACAGTAACGTATGCAATGATTTCATTTGATTTGTGTCTTTGTAAATTAACAGAGTTGAATGAAGATGTGTCTGCTGATCTTGAGGAAAGATTTCACCTGGGACTTTTCACAGACAGGGCTTCCCTGTACAGAATGTTTGAAATGGAAGGTGAGGCAAATCTAGTCAGCACAATCCCATCCATCTTTACACGTTCCGAATGCTTCGTATGCACCCCGTTTATGGCTGCCATGGTGTGGTACTGCTGTGGTTATTCTACCTGTCAGCTGAGTGGGCTTGAGAAGCAGGCTGAGTGGGTAGACAAGTGAACAGGTGGGCTTCAGGCCCCGTTATAATCACTGTGGGAGGGGGGGACTCACCCATCAGTGAGTGACCACTCATTGGAGTTTATTCCTGTCTTTCATCCTTCCCTTTTAGCAAAAGTCATTGAAGACAAATGTTTCTAAAGTATCTTCCAAATATTCTCTCTCTTAAAAACAGGCAAAGGTCACCTGGAAAATGGCCACCCTGAGTTATTTCACCAGCTCATGCTTTGGAAAGGAGATCTAAAAGGTGTTCTCCAGACCGCAGCAGAAAGAGGAGAGCTGACAGACCACCTGGTAGCTATGGCGCCAGTAGGTATGTTCTTGCCGACAGAAGCTCTGTCGTTTCTCGGATATGCCTGGCAAAGATGGCTCTTAATAGTACCAGTCTTAAGCTCAAAATCATTTAAAAATACAGTCTGATGCAAAGATAATTTTTTTTTTGAAGAATTAATTATTAGGGGTCAGCAGGTAGCATGGTAGTGAGGGCGCTGGACTCCCACATGGCCAGCCATGGTTCGAGTCCCAGACTTGGTGACTTGCTTTCTCATTTACCCTCTCTTTTGGATCAAATAAAATAATAATAATAAATACGATAAAATGAATAATTTTTTAAATTAAAAAACATTTAATTTTATTTACTGTTTTTTTTTTTTTTTTAAGAATTACTTTATTTAACTTTTATCTATTTATTTATTTTAATTTGACCAGAGAGGGACAGAGTGAGAGAGAGACGGGGGGCGGGGGAGTGAGAAAGCAAGCCACCAGGTCTGGGTCTTCAACCACGGTCGGCCATGTGGGAGTCTAGTGCCCTTAACCACCATGCCACCTGCTGGCTCCACTGGTATTACTATTTTAATTTGCTATAGGATACATACATTCACCAGAGAAACAGAGAGAGGGGGAGAAGGAAGTGAGAAAGCAAGCTGCCAGTTCTGAGACATAAGCCATGGTTGGCCATGTGGGAGTTCAATGTCTTAGCTGCCATATCCCCTGCTGGCCCTAACAATAATTCTTTTTGTGGCAATAGGCTAATAACCCAATCCCTAAAAAAGACAGGTCACTGACACACTTTAATAGCAAAAGCATAATTGGTGAGAAGTTCAGGGATAATTAGCCTGTGTCTGATAAATTTTAAAATACATGTAACCTGGGCCCAGCAGTCGGCATGGTGGTTAAGGCAGTGCACTCCCACATGGCCAGCTGCCGATCAAGTCCCAGACCTTGTGGCTTGAAAATCATGCCAGGTGTATGTGCATGTGTGCCCAAAATCCCAGGAGGAGAATGGAGAAGGGATTGCAACACGGCTATCCCCTTTTGCAGGTGATTATTCACTTTCCCTCTCCGTTTCTCCCTCTCCCTGGCGAGCTCACACACCCTATGGCAAAATCCTTAATAAAACATACATGTAGTGGGACCAGCAGTTAGCGTAATGGCTATGTCGCTGGACTCCCACGTAGTCGACCGCGGTTCGAGTCCCGGACCCGGTGGCTTAAACTCACGCCGGGCGCATGTGCATGCATGCCCAAGATCCCGAGAGGAGAATGGAGGAGAAGGGATTGCGGCGTGGCCATCCCCCCTGGGGGGGTGATTTCTCACTTTCTGTCTCTCTGTCTCTCTCTGTCTTTCTGGCGAGCGCACGCGCCCCATAGCCAAAACCTCTCCAAAAATAAAAAAATACATGTAGTCTTTGGCTCAATAATTCTAATAGGAATTCATCTAACTGTACTTATACCTAGAAAGTGACAGATATCCCTGGACTTTCACTGCAGCAGTATTTCTAATAGCAAAAGATGGCAGGAACTTCTGTGAATTCCCGTGCACGTGCATACAATAGAAAGCCCTACAGGTAGCAAAAGAATGAGGCAAGTCTGTGCATTCTGACATGGAATGGAGCCTTGGAGTATAACAAGTGAACAAAGTATCGGTGCACAGCTGAATGTTTAATACTCATTCGTATGTATAAAATAATGTGGCTGTATCTTCATAGACTGTTTCCAAAGATTTCAAACGGCAAGGTGGTTATCTAGAAGAAAAGGACTTTTGGGCAGAGTGGGGCAGGAAGGGGCCGTGAAGGCAAGGAAAACTTTTATGCTATGCTAGGTTTCTTTTAATCTTTTTATTCAAGTATGCTCTATATAGAGAAATAAGTACAAAGGTAGTAAGCTGCAATGAACTTCTCAAACTAAATACACCCTTTGAAGCAACACCCCTATCAGGAAACGTAATATAGCCAATGCCCTGGAAGCTCCTCTCCAGTCACTGTCTTCCCAGTCTTGTAAATATTGTCCTATTATGTATGTATTACACAGTCACTATCTTGGGCTCCCTCCCTTTTTGTCTTTTGAATTTTGTGCTATTTTGTATGTATTAGTAATCAAAGAAACATATGCTTCAGGATGTTGGTGTAGGGGGAGGTAAATGGAGGCGTATGACCTGTAATGACAGTTGAATTAGTATCTAAATGTTCTGCCTTTTTTTTTTTAAAAGAATTACTTTAACTTGGGAACCAGCAGTTAGCATAATGGCTGTGTCGCTGGACTCCCACATAGTTGACCGCGGTTTGCGTCCCGGACCCGGTGGCTTAGAACTCACGCCGGGCGCGTGTGCATGCATGCCCAAGATCCCGAGAGGAGAATGGAGGAGAAGGGATTGCAGCGTGACCATCCCCCCTGGGGGGTGATTTCTTGCTTTCTGTCTCTATGTCTGTCTCTATCTGTCTGGCGAGTGCACGTTCCCTATAGCGAAAACCTCTCAAAAAAAAAAAAATTAACTTTAAATATTTATTTTAATTTTATGAGAGAGGGAGAGAGAGAGGGGGAGAGAGAGAAAGCAAGGCTTCAGGTTCAGGACTCGAACCACAGTCGGCCATGTGGGATTCCAGCACCCTTAACCACCATGCCACCTGCTGGCCCCTAAATGTTCTACTTAATGCAGAGAATGTGAAAGCATTTTCAACCCAAACGTATATACTGGTATTTTCCTTAAGTGTTTTTTTCTTCTTTCTTTTTTTTAATCACCATCTTTCATTTTTTCCAGCTGGCTACCACGTGTGGCTGTGGGCTGTGGAAGCTTTTGCCAAACAGCTGTGTTTTCAAGATCAGTATGTCAAGGCTGCTTCTCATCTGCTTTCTATCCATAAAGTGTATGAAGCTGTGGAACTGCTCAAATCAAACCATTTTTACAGGTCTGTATGTCCCTAGAGTTGAGCCAGTAGTAGAACATAATGTGAAATAAATGTCTTTAATAAATTAATACAAGAGGAGCTCCCTTTTTAAGCCAGCCTTTAGAAGGGATCAGAATCTTGCCAACCACCGAATCTTCCATGTATCTCCAATTTATTTATTCGTTTAAGAAGTAGCTACCATTTCAGGTTTAGAAATGCCTTTCCCCAGTTCTGTCCTCATCCCTCTTCCCCAGAGTAACTACTCTTCTGAGGTTGGTATGCTCAAGCACTCATTCTTTCAGTCTAACACATACGTAAGTACAACAAACAGAAGGCGGAAACTGTTGTCGGGAAAGTCATGGTGTACTTTTCTATGTTCTGTGCAAAAACGCGTCGTGACTTTCCCAACGACCCAGTATTTCCTGTAGACGGCATATAATTAAGTCTTCTTTTTCTTACTCAGTCTGGTGATCTCTGTCTTTTAATTGGAATGTTTAGACAATTTACATTTAATAAAAATCTTGATGTCGTTGATTTAAATCTGCCATCTTGTTTGTTTCATATTTGTCCTATTTCTTACTTATTTCTTTTGGCCTTTTTTTGCTTTCTTTTGGATCAACTGAAATTTTTTATTTTAATTTCTAGTACTGATTTATTAGCTATATCTTGTGTGGGTTTTTCGGTTTTTTTATTTTTTATTTTATTTTATTTTTTAGAGAAGGTCTCTCCATGTCACAATTGTCTTGCCTCAGCCTCCCAGCTAGAACTGCAGACATGTGCCTCTATAGTCAGCTCTTTTTTTTTTTTTTTAAGAATTATTTATTTATTTAATTAATTCCATTTGTTATTATTATTCTTTAATTTTACCAGATAGAGAGAGAGAAAGAGAGCAAGGGAAAGTGGGAAAGCAAGCCACCAGGTCCAGGACTCGAACTGTGGTCAGCCATGTGGGAATCCAGCGCCCTTAACCACCTCACCACCTGCCGGCCCCCAGTCAGCTCTTTTTTAGATAGTGTCTTGTTATATTGCTCAGACAGCCTCAAGCCCTCAGTCCTCTTGCCTACGTATTTTTTATGTCATATGTATCAAATGTTGTATTCTTAATTAAACTAGAGAAAAGAAAATGTTAGTAACAAAATCATAACAAAAAGGAAATGTATTTATAGTATTTGACTGTATTTGCCCATCTATTTTTTGAAAAAGGGGCCAGGGAATAGTGACAACAATAATGCAGCATTCTGAAGCTGACTCACCTGGGAGGTTCCAAGTTCATATCCAGAGAACTCACGGAGGTCTCTGCAAGGCATTCACATACCCACGATCTGGGGGTGGGTCACAGCATGAAGACCTTACTGGTCTTTTTTTTTTTTTTTTTTTTTTAACGAAACTTAAAATTCACATATAATTAGACCTACACACTTCAAACCTGTATTGTTCAAGGGTCAGTTATATTTTTGTTCATGTATAAAAGTCTTTAATTTTAGGGCCAGCAAGGTGGTGTGGTGGGTGGGTAAGGAACTGCCTTCCAGGACTAGCAGGCAGAGTGGTAGTGGTTAAGGGTGCTGGACTCCCATGTGGCCAACTGCGGTTTGAGTCCCAGACCTGGTGGTTTTGCTTTCTCACTTTCCCTTTCTTTCTCTCTCTCACTCTGTCCCTCTCTGGTCAAATTAAAATAAATAAAAAAGAAAATTAAATAAAATAATTCTTCTTTTTTTTTTTTTGAGAGGTTTTTGCTATAGAGCGTGTGCGTTCACCAGAAAGAGAGAGACAGAGAGATAGAAAACGAGAAATCACCCCCCAAGGGGGATGTGTTTTAAGAAAGAGAGAGCACCCCTGGGTATTTTTTTCTTTCTTTCCTTTCTTCTTTTATTTAAATTTATTCCTTCCTTCATTCTTTTCTTTTTCCTTTGCCAGAAGCCATGTACACTTACTAGATAGAGGAAAAGCACCCCCCCACACACACACAACAGGACATGGCCCCCATGGGGTACGACCACACCACAATCGCCCTCCATGTCTCATCCTGTCAGTACTTGGCCATATGAGCCTGATGTTTCTCAAGCCACCTGGACCAGGACTTTAACTTCATTTGGCCATCTGGGATCCATCTCTCCTAACCACTATGCCATGGGACCAGCCCTGCTTTACTAGAGCAGGTTTATGGAAATCCACATTCTTTTTTTCTTTTTTGGAGAGGTTTTTGCTATAGGATGGGTGTGCTCGCCAGAAAGACAGAGACAGAAAGCAAGAAATCACCCGCCAGGGGGGATGGCCACGCCACAATCCCTTCTCCTCCATTCTCCTCTCGGGATCTTGGGCGCACACACACACGTACCCGGCATGAGTTTAAGCCACGGGGTCTGGGACTCAAACCATGGTTGACTACGTGGTTCACCTACAAGTCCAGTGACGTAGCCATTACACCATCTGCTGGTCCCTAGAAATCCATATTCTAGAATTAGGCCTGTTTTCAGATGTCTTTATTAAATGCCTCATGCATTCGGCAAACTGGAACTCAGATGTCTCCACGAGAGACTCAGTGAGAGTTCTGAGAATTATTCAGCTCACAGTCCCTAATTGTTTCTGGCTCGGTCTTTAGGAGTTTTCTGTGTATATGTGGCTTTGTATTTAGCCAAAGACTCAATGGGATCCCCAGGCTGAGTTCTGGAGCTCTTTTCTTTGGACAGCTGTTTCTTTCCTAGTATCTTGCCCCTCACCCTCCAGTCATTTCATGTGTCCTCAACTCAGTAAGACTGCCGAGGTCCTCTCGGGGTTCCCTGCAGGGAGAGCCAGCGCCATGACAGGCTCAGGTCGTCTGTTTCCCTTTCCCTCCTGGGCATGACGGGCCTGTGCTGCCTGTTGCCGTGTCTGATAATAGCTGCTGTATACATATTTTGTTCAGTTTTTTCCTCTTACAGCAGGAGGGTAAGTCTAGTCCTAGCTATTTCATCATGGTTGGGAATGAAAGTCCCAAAACACTTCTTAAACGTCACTCACTCCCTAGATTACTTTAGTCTAAAACTCTTCTATTCCAGGTACAACTTTTATTTTGGCTGCAACTCAGAAATTACATGTCATTTGGAAAATATTCCTTCACTGAGCTATACATACCTTCTAAATCTTAACACATTTCATTATAAAATATCAAAAACAGTCACATTCCTTAGTATCATCATCCATCTCATCAGAAAAGTCTTTAACTTTGGAGAAGCCATCAAGCTCATAGTGACAGGTGCGAGTTACCTGAATGCTCATTCTCACTAGAAAACTCAATTACCATTGACAGCAAACACGGCTGGTTCTTTTCTGTGAAGTGACAGGCTCACCGCATTCATTTTTGAAGAAACCCTTGCCGAATACCCAATGTCTAACAACTATGATTTGTTCGTCATGTTTTCCAAGAGGTGAGACTCCATGAAAAAAGGCAGTTCAGCTTGTACCTTGTCCATGCAGGTTTTTCCTAGCGACAAGCGTCTTACTCTGGAAAGCAGCAGAAAACACACAGTGTTCTTCCTATCGTGTCATACAAAATATTAAAGCGACACGGACTCGAGGGTTGCCTCCTAGCGCAGCAGTAGCATGCTGCTCAAGAGAAGCCAGATCCCACACAGCGACTGCAGTTCTAGTCCCTGCCCTGGTCCGCCTGGAACACTGGGAGGAAGAGGGTTGTATGACCAGACCCTATGAAGGGTGCCTCTCCCCCCTTGCCTCCACTTTCACATGCATGGGGGCTCTATCACAAGTAAAATAATTTTTAATGATATGGGCTTGAGGAGTTTAGAGAAATGAGTCATTTTTACTGTTTAATCAAGGGCACTCACCTTTATTTTTTTAAAAGAATTATTTCTTTTTATTTATTATTTTTAGATTTGACCAGAGAGAGACATAGAAAGAAAAAAGGAAAGTGAGAAATAAGTCATCAGGATCAGGACGCAGACGATGGTCAGCCATGTAGTAGTCCAACACCTAACCACCAAGCCACGCATCTCATATTTTTAAGTGCTAGAACCACAGACTGGCCCTAGTCATTAAGAGAGCCAGAGCCCACATGGCTGACTGCACAGTTCAAATCCTAGCCCCAGTGGCTTAAAAAACACACTGGGCATGTGAACATGCCTGTCCAAAATCCCAGGAAGAGCAGGAATTGTAGTATGACCAGGCCCCATTCAGGGGTACTTTCTCCCCTTCCCCATCTCTCCCTGATGAGCACCCACTCCCTGACAAAAGTACATACAAAGTCCACTACTTTTATTCTTGTTCAGATGCCAGCATTTTTTGTTGTTTATTTTATTTTATTTTATTTTTGTTATAGAGCACATGTGCTGACTAGAGAGAGACACAGAGAGGGGGGAAAGTGAAAAAAACACCCCCCAGGGGAGATGGCCACACCACAGTCATTTCTCCACTATCCTGTCAGGATTTTGGTCACACTCACAACATGCCCAGTATGTTTTTCCAGCCTCTAGGTCTGGGACTCAAGCCACACTGTCTGCCATGTGGAGTCCAGCCACCATAACCTCCACTCTACTGGCTGGCCCCCCAGATTAGTCTTGCAGAGGCAGTACAGATATCAACACAGTTTTTTAAAACAGGAAGATAACCTTGTAACATTATGATGAGAATATTTTGACCTGATCAACCCCATGAAAGGACCCTAAGGATCCTCCGACCACATTTAAGAACTGTTAACCTAGGTGAAGAATCAAATGCAGCCTGTGCTTTTAACTGGCAGAAATTGTTTTGTTTTTTTAATTATTTATCTAATTTTATTTGTTTATTTAATTTGACCAAAGTGGAAAAAAAGTGAAAAAGCAAGCCACCAGGTCCAGAACTTGAACCGCCATGTGGGAGTCTAGCACCTTAACCATCACGCTACTGGCTCCTCAGGAATCATTTTTTTTGTCGGAAGTTGGAGCAGTGCAGATAACACAAAAGGGCTGGTTTGTCCTGTCTCAACATCCCCCCACAAAGGCCCCATACTGAGGAGCCTTTTCAAACTGGCTAAAGTGTCTGTTCTTGCCTTTAGGGAAGCTATTGCAGTTGCCAAGGCCCGGCTGCGCCCAGAGGACCCTGTCCTAAAGGACCTGTATCTCAGCTGGGGAACCATCCTAGAAAGGGATGGCCATTACGCCGTAGCAGCCAAATGGTAAGCCCAAGGGGATCCGGCGCACCCCCAAACACAGACAAGCTTCTGCCAGGAAGAGCAAGATAAGAATAAGTTGAGAGGTGGAGAGAAAGACTAGAAATAAGAGATCATGTGTTTTAAACCCAGCTTCATCTGACTCATCAGGGTCCACCTCCTTACTGTTTGTATAAATCGCCATAACTAGTCAAATTTGAGTAGCACGCTCAGAAATTACATCTTGTTCCTTGTTCCTGTGATACGTTGGGGGGATTTTTTTTTTCTTTTTCTTTTTTTTTTTTTTTTTTTGCTTTTACTATTGTGTGCATGTAGTCTCCAGAGAGAGATGTGCAGAGGAAGAGAGAAATCTCCCCCCAGAGGGGATGGACACACCACAGTCCCTTCTTCATTCTCCTTGGATTTTGGACATGCACACAGACATGCCTGGTGTGTTTTTCAAGCCACTGGATCCAGGACTTAGATCGTGGTCAGCGATGTGAGGTCCAGCCTCCTCCACCACGCTGCCGGCTGGCGCACTCCTAATGTGTCTTATACTGTACAGTCAGGAACATGAGAGGGAATGGCTCCTCTGTCTGGATTCAGTCAGCACGTGCTGAAGCTCCTATATGTCCTTAGCCTGTAGATGTTGCCGCAGGCACCGTGCTGAGCTGGGCTGGCCTCTGGCTTCACAGGGACCACAGGAAGACCCCAGCCACAGTGTGGGTGGAAAGGTTACCCTGGGCAGTGGGAGTATGAGAGCTCTGCATGACACTTTGTGTGGGTTTTCTCTGATACAGCTATTTAGGGGCAGCTTCCGCTTATGATGCAGCCAAAGTTTTGGCCAAAAAGGGGGATGCGGCATCACTTAGGACGGCTGCGGAGTTGGCTGCAGTCGTAGGAGAGGATGAGTTGTCCGCGTCCCTGGCTCTCAGGTGTGCCCAAGAGCTGCTTCTGGCCCGGAACTGGGTGGGAGCCCAGGAAGCCCTGGAGCTGCATGAAAGTCTGCAGGTCAGTCTGCTCTTTGATCTACTGGATATAAGAGGGATGGCTCCCAAATCCTCTCCTGGTCAAATCCAGGTGAACAGCCCAGCCATGCAGGCTTGCTGACTCGGTGGGTGTCCTTCGATGTGCCCAGCAGGCGCCGTCTGTACTCCGCTGAAGGTCCAGGCTGGTCAGAGTGAGAGAGGATAGTCATTCATAGTGACTGCCATCGCTTACCGGTTTGCACAGAACATCTCCAAGTAGACCAGTAAGCCCAGACCCTGGACCGGAAGTCTGTTTCTTCACTCCCGCCATCAGCATTGTCTTCAGGGGCCCCTAACACAAATCACAGTGCCGTCAAAGCCCACGGCTGCTGTAGTCTATAACTACACGGAGAAAGAGACATGTTTTATTTCTTAAATAAATAAATAAAACACGTTCTGCTCTAGTTGAAATTTAGTGATTTGCCACTGCTGCCTTTGACACACCAAGGCTGAGGTTACTTTTAAAGCGTTGGCACTCTCCCATGCTTGGTCCGTTTGAGATGCCTTTGCTTGTCAGATGATTACCCTTTTCCCCAGCAGAATAACTGGGTATAAAGACAGGTCCTAGCTGGACACTGGAACCCAAAGAAAGATGAGAAGAGAGAAAGGAGCTTCCTGGAAACAGCGGACTAAAAGTAGAGGCAGAAGTCGTACACCTGAAAGATAATGCCACGAGGTGTGTGATTTACAAAATGCCTGAATCTAGAGAGCTTCTCATTCACAACCATAAAAAACTTTTAGAATGGTGGTTGAACATTTCATTTTTTTTCCTCTTTTACAGCATCCTTAACAAAGCAAGAAATCCTGTAAAATTAGGTGAAATAGTCTAAGATAAGGGTTCTTTGGAATGTGCTTACCTGAGAAAATAATATTATTATTATTATTATTATTATTAATCATATACACAGCATCTCGTGGCAAGTGAAAGTCCCACAGAAATAAGGAATTCCAAGGCCTTTTCTCTGTGTTCTCGTCTCCTCCAGCAGCTCTTCAATGTACCAGTCGTGGCCCCTACAGCCTGTCCCAGCCCTCAGATCTACAGAGCTTGTCTGCTCCAGCACCTCTGGCCCGTTATTACACTTCACATCTACATCCTTAGTCTGAAGTTGGTGCCGGGAGCAAGAGCCCACTGAGCCCCGCCTTTCCATTCTCAAGCTGGGCCCCTCGTTTTAGGTGGCCGGCCTGAATGTGGCCTTGGTTGTAATGGGTGGGGCTGCTGAGGCTCCATGTTAGAGAAATGATTTCTTGGATAGAATTCCTACAAAAGGCACCTGGAGAGCGCCTGTCAGATTGCCCCTCGGTCCACTCACACGAGACTGAGCTGGACAGGCAGTTCACTAAGGGTTTGGTCGCTGCGGACACAAAGAGGACTACTTTGAAGACCTGAGAAAGCTCTCCAAGTCATCCCAGTGCTTTCCCTGGGTGACAGCTCCTCCTCTTTGTTTTGGGTTCCAGGGTCAGAGACTAGTGTTTTGCCTTCTTGAGCTACTATCCAGTCGTCTAGAGGAAAAGCAGTTCCCAGAGGGCAGAAGCTCCTCCTCTTACCATGCCTGGACCCTGGGCACCCAAGGGCCCTTCGTGGAGAGAGTGACTGCAGTGTGGAAGAGCAGCTTCGGCATCCACACCCCGGAGCAGTGTCGGGCAGCCTTTCAGAAGCTACAGGACATCAAGTACCCGTCTGCTACAATCAACACTCCCTCCAAACAGGTACCTCGTCTGCACCAGCTTTGACATTCGTCACTCAATAGTAAGACATCGCAGTCATGTCTACTATAAGGGAAACAAGTAGAATACCGGTCTGCATCTCAGAAGAGACTAAGGCAGGCCCAGGCAACTGGCAAAGAGCCCTACAGTCTAACTGAAGCCTTTAGGCTCTGAAGTTAGTCCTAGAGCACTGTTTCCTTTTTGTAAAAGTCTAAAACATGTAGGAAAGTACAGAGAAGGACATAAGTACTTTCATTCACCAGAATTCATAGAAGTCCACACTTCGTTATTTTTTTGCCTCATAGGGTGTTTGATTTTGTGTATTAGTTTGGGTTTTGTTGCTATTTTACTTTAATTCTTTTTAAAAAAAAAAGTGTTGGGTCAACAGGTGGCACGGTGGTTAAGGCACTGGATTCCCCATGGCCAACTCTGTGGTTTGAGTCCTAGACCTAGCAGATTGAAAAACATGCCAGGCTCGGGACCAACAGGTGGCATAATGATTACATTGCTGCACTCTCATGTAGTCAACTACAGTTTGAGTCCTGGACCCAGCGGCTTAAAACTCATACCAGTGCCTGTACATGCATGCCCAAAATCCAGAAAGGAAAAGGAATTGCGGCATGGCTATCCCCCGTGAGGGGTGATTTCTTGCTTTCTGTCTCTCTGTCTCTCTGTTTCTCTGGCAAGCACATACGCCCTATAGCAAAAATCTCTCTTAAAAAAAAAAAGACGGGACCAGCAGTTAGCGTAATGGATATGTCACTGGACTCCCATGAGGTCGACCGCGGTTCGAGTCCCGGACCCGGTGGCTTAAACTCATGCCGGGCTCGTGTGCGTGCGTACCCAAGATCCCGAAAGGAGAATGGAGGAGAAGGGATTGCGATGTGGCCATTCCCCCTGGGGGGTGATTTCTCTCTTTCTATCTCTCTGTCTCTCTCTGGCGAGCACACGCGCCCTATAGCAAAAGCCTCTCCAAAAAAAGAAAAAGAAAAAAAAAGGAACGAAAAGAAAACGATGCCCGGCGTGTGTGCATGTATGTACATCTAGCAGTTTCTTCAGAAGTTAAATATACATAAACACCATGGCCCAGCAGTTCCTGCTGCCTAGATGTTCTGCTAAAAGAAATGAGATCGGGTGTCCACACAAAGACTTGTACATAGATATTTGCAGCAGCTGGAAACAGCCCAAGTGTCTTAGCAGTCGATCAGTGCATAAGCCTAGTGTGGTGTATCCGTTCAGTGCAGTATTATATTCCTTAACAATAAAAAGGAACCAATTATTGATACACAGATAATATCGGTGAGTCTCAAAAATGTTATGCTAGGTGAAAGAACCAGGATATAAAAGACTACACACTCTGTGGTTTCATGTATATGGATGCTAGAGAAGATGAGATTAAAGTAGCAAAAAATATCAATGGTTGCCAGTGAGTGCGGTGAACAGACTGACTGTAAGAGACCACATGGGAATATTTTCAGTTAGTGGAAATGTGGTATGTTTTGATTTCAGTGGTAATTATAAAAACACATATTTGCCAAAACCCATGAAACTGCATATCTAAAACTGGTAAGCCAAGGGCCAGCCAGGTGGTGTGGTAGTTAAAGCAGCTGCATCCCACATGGCCAACTGTGCAGCTCAAGGGCTGGACTGTGGCTTGAGAAACACACCTGGTGTATCTGCATGCATGCCCAAAATCCTGAGAGGAGAGTGGAGGAGTCAAGATTGCAGTGTGGCCATCACCCCCACGGGGTGTTTTCTCACTTTTCCTCTCTCTTTCTGTCTCTTTGGGGAGTGCATGTACCCTATAGCAAACTTTAAAAAAAAAATTCCCATTAGTTTCTCTAAATTGTACTCTAGGTTTGGGTTAGTTTGGTTTGAACTATAGCTTTTAGTTCCAGAAATGTACTTTTTTTATTTAAAGAGAGACTTTCACTATAGGGCACATGTGCTCACGGAGAGTCAGACAGAGACCAAGAGACAGAAAGTGAGAAATCATTCCCCAGGGGGGTTGGCCACATCACAATCCCTTCTCCTCCATTCTCCTCTTGGGATCTTGGGCAAGCACACACACATGCCCGGCATGAGTTTTCTTTAAAGAATTATTTATTAATTTTATTTCTTCATTCATTTATTTTCATTTGACCAGAGAAAGACAGACACACCAAGAGAAGGAATGTGAGGAAGCAAGCCACCAGGTCCAGGACTCAAATCATGGTTGGCCATGAGGGAGTGTTCAACACCTCAACCACCACACTATGTGCTGACCCCTGGAGTGAATTTTAAGCCACCAGGTCCAGGACTCTAACTGCTGTTGACTATGTGGGAGTCTAGCAACTTAACTAACCATTACTTTATCTCCTGGTACCACCACTTTTTGTTTTAATTAAATGCACCGTTGAGGCATTTACTCAGTGTGAACAGGCTGTAACACCAGACATTGTATGTTACTGTTCATTTAGATTATGAGCATTTCTGATGAAGAAGCAAAAATGGGTGGTGGAGCGAGGAGGATCTTCCATAAATGTGCATCGGGTGTGTCTATTTCCAAGTTACTATTAGGTCGTTGGGAAGTATTTTTCTGTTTTTCTATACAAAAATGCGTCATGACTTTCCCAGTGACCCAACAGAATGGTTCTGGCATCATCCTTGATGTCCCCACCGTGGGAGGATGTTTAACTAGCACTCTGGCTCCTCTCTCCAGCTCCTGCTTCACATCTGCCATGACTTGACCTTGTCTGTGCTGAGTCAACAGCTGGCCTCCTGGGACGAGGCCGTGCACGCGCTGCTTCAGGCTGTGGTCCGGAGCTACGACTCCGGGAACTTCACCATCATGCAGGAAGTGTTCTCAGCGTTTCTCCCTGACGGTAATTGATGCCTGCCTCTGCCTGGGGCACCCTCGCTCACAGAGGACATGGCCACCGCCAACGCTGTGGCACTGGGAGTACCTAGGTTAAGATGAGATTGGCCAGTTACATCATACTAGTAGGAAGTGTACTACCCTGAGGGGTAGTCAGAGCGACTGCACCATTTTCCTTTACTTATTAGCCCTACCCACCTCACTGTCCCTCAGCTTGAGAAGCATACCTTGAGAAGCATACCGGGCACGTGCGCCTGCGTGCTCAAAATCACAGCAGGATGGAGAAATGAAGGAGAGTGGATTGTAGCATGACCATGTCCCATTGGGGTTACTTTCTCCCTCTGGCAATTTAAAATAACAGGGTGAGTGGTGTGGTCGTTAAGGTGGCCGGATCCCACATGGTCAACTGGGTGGTTTGAGTCCCAGACTCAGGAGCTTGAGAAACGTGCCAAACACATGCAAAGGCATGCCCAAAATCCCAGAAGGAGAATGGAGAAGGGATTGTAGCATGGCCGTTCCCCATGGGGGAGGGGGGTGCTTTCTCATTTTCCTTCTCTCTCAATGTCCTTCAGTGAGCGGATGCACTCTCTAGCAAAATTTAAGGGGGAGAGGGTAGAAAAGCCACAGCAAAAAGATAGACATTTCTATAGCTATGTAATTAGTCACTGAACTAAAATGCTTGTGAATTTTCAGAGAGAAAGTGAGATTTTTACCTAAGTTAGTGTGGACCCAGAGCCTTTAGTCAGACAGATGAATCCTTTTTGGTCGTACTTTGAATGACCCCAGCCTGTAGCAACCAGAACACTGTCCCTGGCTGGGAAATGCTTAGTCTCCGTTGGCTTCTGCAGGAAGGCCTATGGTCCGTGCATCACCTGCATTTCTTTTTCCTGAGGTCTGCTGGGTGTTAGGAAGCAGAACATGAAGACAGGATGCCAGGCTTCTGGCAGAGGAAGAAAGATACAACCCACAATCCTTTTCTTCTCCTAGGCCCTGACCAACTAAGAGACAAACTGGATAACCACCAGTCCGCCACCACACCAGCTTTCAGTAGTTTGGAGGCCTTTTTTATTTATGGGCGTCTATATGAATTCTGGTGGTCTCTCTCCAGGCCTCGCCCCAGAGCCGGGGTCTGGGTAGAGGCTGGTCTCAGGACATCCTCCACTGAGCAGAGCCAGCAGTCGGACAGTGGTGGTGCTGAAGCCCCTGACCCTGAGGCATCTCAGTCAGAGCCAAGCGGGCCTTCAGAACTGGACTCGGGACTCACAGGAGAAAGTGAGCGGATGCTGAGCATGTGTAAGGTGCTCTTGTCAGAGCAGCACGCCAGTCTCCAGAACTCAGAGAGGACGGTCGCTGAAGTCCAGGAGACCTTGGCAGAAATGATCCGCCAGCACCAGAAGAGTCAGCTCTGCAAATCCACAACGAACGGTCCTGAGAAGAGGGAACCTGAACAGGAAGCAGAACAGGCCCCCTCTAGTCCTCAGGGGCAGCGGTAAGTATTGAGCCAAGTACAGGTGGGATGGGAAACACCTGCTGACCCTCACATAAGGAGGCCAAGAACGTGCACGATGCTGTTGGTTGGGTCACCCAGAAGCAGCGTAATGTAGCAGGCAGAGGCGTTGGAGTCAGATGTGGGTTTTAATCTGGTCCATACTAAGTGACCTCAGACAAGTTTTTCAGTGTCTCTGAGCTTTAGTTTTCTTTTCTACAAATGAGGGTTCCAACTCCCATCTTGGTATCAGATCCAAAAAAAAAAGATGTAAAATATGGAGTTGCATTATTGCATTACTAATGAAAAACACTGTTTTTCAGTTGTTCTATACCATTACTGATAAAAGTGTGTTTATGGAAAACACTCCAGAACTGAGAAAATGCCAAGTGGTTGGAATGCTATGGCTTCCTGATGTTTTTGTTGAAGATAGGGGCCAGGTGTGGGGCAGGAGCCGCAGTCAGTCACTGCAGAGCTGGGTCTGCCTGTTCCTGGCCCTGCAGCGGGTCGCAGTGTAACAGCCACTACTTGGCTGTTATGGGGAATACCTTTTACCCTGGTTGTGTCCTCCAGCGCAGGGCCCAGAATATAACGACTAGTAAAATCAGTCAACTCACAGCTAGTATTACTAACTTAAAAGAAAAAAACCTAAGCAGCTTCAAAGCTCTTATTTTTGTCCTCTAACAATAGTACCATTGAGGGACCAGCAGATGGCATAATGGTTCTGTTGCCGGACTCCCACATGGTTGACCACAGTTTGAGTCCCAGATCCAGTGGCTTAAAACTCACATCGGGCACATGTGTGTGTCTGTGCCCAAGCACCCAAGAGGAGTATGGAGGAGAAGGGATTGCAGCATGGCCATCCCCCATGAGAGGGATTTCTCATTTTCTGTCTCTCTGTCTCTGTCTTTCTGGTGAGCGCATGCGCCCTATAGCAAAAATCTCCCTCTTAAAAAAAAAGTGCCATTGAAATCATGAGTAAAATTTGAGTCATTTTTCTAGTAAGCTGCCACGCACGAGGCTGCTTTATGTTTGCTTTTTGTAACAAGAGAATGCTGAAGAGTCCTCTAACCCACTGACTTAACTTTTGGATCACAGGACCTCTTTGAGAAGCTTAAAACACTCTGCTCAGAAAAATGTGCATCCCCATGGTTAGGGGCACTGTCTGTTTCCCAGAGAAATACAGGCTACCTGCACTTGGCTGCAGTTAAGTCCCCGAAAGGTCCTAAATTTCCTGAAAGCTCTTTGTCTGAGGGATTTAGGAAGTGGTAAGGTTCAATAATTGCATCTTGAAAACTCTTTTTTTAGGATTTTGCCATAAGGTACATGCACTGGCTGTAGAGAGAAAGAAAGGGAAAGTGAGAAATCATCCCCCAGAGGGGACAGCCACGCAGCAATTCCTCCTCTTCCTGGAATTTCAGGCCCTCACACACACCTCACTGGTGTGATTTTCAAGCTGCCAGGCCCAGGACTCAAACCATGGTTGGCCATGTGAGAGTCATTGCCTTAACCACCATGCTACCTGCTGTCCCCCACATCTTAAAAACATTTATATCACATCACATTAAGTTGCCTTCTCTCTGTCTCTGTGTAATTACGTTGCATAACAACGGGCATATGTTCTGAGAAATGTGCTGTCAGGCTGTTTCCTCGTTGTGTGAACATCACAGAGGGTACTGACACAGACCTGCATGGGATAGCTGACTACACACCGAGGCCGTGTGGATAGCCTGTTGCCGTGAGGCTACAGACCTGTCCAGCACGTGCTGTACTGCACACTGTAGGCAGTTGTAATACAGCCACATTTGTGTATCTAAACAAAGAAAAGGTACAGTAAAAATTTGGTGTTAAGTGACCAGACAGTGGCACGATGATAAAACGCAACTCTCTGAGGCAGCCCCATGTGGGAAGGTTTCGGCTCAAGTGTGGACACCTCCCTGAGTACGTCAGGCACCTGCTCGCCCATGATCCAGGGCTGTAGATCATTGTTAGGACCCCGTTGGAGGTGCTATGTCTCTGCCTCCCTTCTTTCCCCATCTCTCTTTCAAAAGGAATAAGTAAACTTACATATACATATATATACAGATACTTACAGACATACTAGGACCAGCCTCATGGTGCAGTGGTTAAGGGAGCCAGATCTTGGGGCCAGCAGGTATCGTGGTGGCTGGGGCACTGGACTCCCACATGGCCTGCCATGGTTCGAGTCCTGGGCCTAGAAGCTTGCTTTCCTACTTTCCCTTTCTCTCTCTCTCTCTCTCTCTCTCTCTCTCTCTCTCTCTCTCTCTCTCTCTCTCCGTCTTGCCAAATAATAATGATTATAATAAATGAAATAAAATAATTATTTTTAAAAAGAGAGAAAGATAGCCAGATCTCACATGGCCAACCACAGCTCAAATTTTGTCCTGGCAGGTTGAAAAACACACCAGGTATGTGTGCGTACATACCCCAGAGCACAAGGGGATAGAGAAATGAAGGGATTGTAGCATGACTGCGTGCCATCAGGGAATGCTTTCTTCCTTCTCACTCTCTCTGACAAGGACAAATACCCTCTGGCAAAATTTTTTAAAAAACATCACACAGAATAACCGCTGGAGAGGATGTGGGGAAATTGGAGCCCCTGTGCACTGCCAGTGGGAATGTAAAATGGTATAGTCACTGTGGAGCATTATGGCCATGCCTAAAAAAATAAATAAATAAAAATAGAACTGTCAGGACCAGCAGTTAGCATAATGGCTCTGTCACTGAACTCCCATGTAGTCGACCACAGTTCAAGTCCTGGACCCGGTGGCTTAAACTCATGCCAGGCGCATGTACGTGCATGCCTAAGATCCCGAGAGGAGAATGGAGAAGAGGGGATTGTGGTGTGGCCGTCCCCCCAGGGGGTGATTTCTTGCTTTCTGTCTCTCTGTCTTTCTGGCTCGTGCACACGCCCTATAGCAAAAACCTCTCCAAAAAAAAAAAATAGAACGGTCAGAAGATTCAGCAACTCTCCTTTGGGCACATACCTGTAAGGGTTGAAAGCAGGATCTCAGCGTTCATGTCGGTGTTCACAGCAGCATTCTTCACAGTAGCTAAAACACAGAAGCAGCGCAGATGAATGGATAAGCAAGTGTGCATATTCATATGGTGGAACACTAGCCTTAAAAGGGAAGGACGCTCCGGCATGTGCTGCGGCGTGGTTGAATCTTGAAGACATTATGCTAATCTTGAGGCCACTATGCAAAGCGAAATAAGCCAGTTGCACAAAGATGCACTGTGTGATTCCACTGTTATGTACTCGGCATAGTCAAAATTTTAGAGCAGGGGCCAGCAGGTGGCACGCTGGTTAAGGTGCCGGACTCCTATATGGCCAACTGTGGCCTGAGTCCTGGACTAGGCAGCCTGAAAATCACACTGGGTATGTGCCCAAAATCCCAAGAGGAAAACAGAAGGGAAGGAGGCATGGCCATCCCCTCTGGGGAGTGATTTCTCACTTTGGCTCTCAGTCTCTCTCTCTGGCGAATGCACACGCCCTGTGACTAAATCAGTCAGCCAGTCAGTCTTAGAGCAAGGAGAGTCGTGGTTGCCCTGAGGAGGGAGAGTGGAGGAGTACTGTTAATTGGTACGGAAAACTTGCATTTTATAAGACGAACAGTTGTGGAGGTAGATAGTGGTGAAGGCTGTGCAGCCTCACAGGTGTGTTTAATGCCACCGAACCGCACTCGTAAAATGACTAGAGTGGGGACGTGTATGTTATGTGTGTTTTACCACAGTAAAAACAACTGGGTGGGAAAAAAGTTACCCGGGGCAAGATATATGACTCATACTTCTTTTATCATTATTAGTAAACAAGAAAAAAATGAGCCCATTTCTCTACCTGAATTAACCAAAAGACTCACAGAGGCAAAGGAGAGAATGGCAACGTTTCCTGAGAGTATTAAGGTAAGAGTCTTAGCCGTTCATTTGGCAAAACATTACATTTTCTGTTCTCCCTTGATTATAGCGAATTCTTCAGTGCCACCCATTTCTCTGTTCAGTTTCTGAACTCTCCAGCCATTTGTACATGTGCTTGAAAGTTTAGGATCTAGTTATCTGTGGTCAGCTGAAATGTTTGGTGAGAGTAGAAGTATTGATCACACAAGTAACTTTATACTTCAGTCTTCGGAGACACCAGATTGTATTGTTGGGCAGTAAGAAGTAAAACTTAAGTCGGTGCCATGTAACCGATAGCTTTTAGACGGACAGGCATATTCAGCTACGGCCCTAGTAGTAATGGAAGTATCGTTTTGTCAGTTGGTTTGAGTAGAGCTCTAGGAAAAGATCTGTCATTCGAAAAGGATATCCCAGCAGCCTTCCCTATTTGAGTATCATCTGTCAGAGAAAGCACTTGCATTGGGAGAGAACTGACCCAGCCCAGCCTGAGAAGGTGCGAGCCGTGCCAGTGGATGCGTCTGGGCTCCCAGTGCCTCTGCAGGTGTGTGTGAGATCTCTTGCAAACGCTGCCTCATTCATCCTGTCATCTTTCAGACCTGGCCCTTCCCAGATGTGCTGGAGTGCTGCCTCGTTGTGCTTCACCTTGGGTCCCAGTGCCCTGATTGTGTGACTCGGGAAATGCAGCAACAGGCTGAAGAGCTCCTTGGGAAATACGGCAACACCAAAGCTTACAAAAGACACTGCCAGACTTCCTGCACATGACCTTGGAGAGACTGTGCCAAATGCAAAATGTTCAACACCTTTCACCTCTGCAGTTACACCACCCCAGATGTTTACTCTGACCTGTAGTAGTTTTTTGCACTGATCCAAAATACAAATGAGGGTTGAGTTTAAATCACCTCTGGTGACCCATAGACACAGTGGGATCGGACTCCAGACTCAGTTGTGGTGTCCTACCAAAGGAAAGATCATGAAAAGCTAGCAGTAGCTACTCAGACCTGACACCTGCTGAGTGAGTGTCGCTTATCGCTAAAGCCTTACACAGGTTTCACCCAAAGAGGAGAAACTTTTCATCACCCAAAGTGTTACATTCTTCCACACAAGCTACCTGTATACATATTTTGCCTGATCATAAACTGACCATTCTTGTTTGCCATAGAATTGCCACATTTTATGAGTTGGCAGTTGTTTGGGTTTTTTAAGTTATTCTTGTTAACCCAGGCTCTCCCCACTCTCGCTTTCAAAGATCGCACTTTGGATGTGAAATAGGCCTTAACCATCATGTTGATTCTTGGCCCTTTGATCTTTAGGTTATGATTTTATTGGTCTATGTCATTGTTTATTTGGACAAGTCACTTACAAAGTTTCAGAAGAACAGATAACTAGCTCAATGTGACTGATCCCTTCAGTTTTATAAGAAATGATTGAAAGCGATCGAATAGCTCAGGAAGAAATGACTATTTTTAGTGGTTCTTGATCTTTTTTAGGTCACAGGACTTTTTGGCTTTCAGATCACTGGACTCTAACAATGAGATTCTAAATACTATTTAATTATAAATCCTTGTTCTCTCCTCTTAAGTTAAACAGATCAACAGTGTATGGAACATGTTTTTGTAATATCCTGGTTGCTAGAATGAGGAATTCTGACCCTCTGGGGTGAGGGTAGGAGGGAGTACTCCTTCCTGATAACTGAAGTGTTTCTTTTGAAATTCATTATGAAGGCTTTTCTGCTCCAGCGTGTAGTTTATTTTTCAATTAATTCCTAAGGTTGAGGTTGTTATGAGAAAAAAAAAAGTCATTCTTAGAAATAAAATTCACTCTTAAATATTTATTACTAAGAACTTTCTCCAGGAAAGAAAAAGAGGCAGTTTTCAAAGACATTTGTGTTTAGCTTTGGAGTTTAAAAACTGCTAAACCCAATAAAGTTAGTATTTTAGAATTTAAATCTTCAGGGCCAGCTCCATAACATAGCATTAGGCGCTGCTTAGGGAGCCGGATCCCACATGGCCAAGCACAGTTCGAATCTCAGCCCTGGCAGCTTGCAGACACATCGAGACATGCACGTGTGCCCAAAATCCTAAAGGGATAAAAAAAATGGAAGAAAAAGAACTGCAGCGTGACCACACCTCATTACTTGGGCGTCCTTTCTCTCTCAGAAGAAATAAGTAAACTTTTAAAACCATAGTATCTTTTAAAAAGAAAGGGAAAAACCTTTCAGTAGTTTCCCATTGCTTTTCAATAAAAGATAAGTCTTGAAATGATTTGCAAATTCTTGCCTGAATGCTGACCCTCCTGTCATTACACTCAACCTAGCGTCTGGGTTCCAGCCACACTGGCCTCCCGAGCTGTTGGAACCCACCACAATCTCTCACCGCCTCAGGGGTTTGCCTAGGTTGTTGTTCGGCCTAGCTCACTCTAACTCATCCCTTAGCTCTCAGCATAAATGTCCTGTAAAAAGACCCTTAAAATGTCCCTAAACCGCAGCCTCAGTGACATCAGTGTCTTATGCTTTACAGTTCACAAATTGCATTTGTGAATTATTTACTGTGGCAACACCGATTGTAAACTCCAATGAGGGTAGAGATGAAGTCTTCTATATATTGTTTAGCTCCTATTTATATGTCTAGTATTTAGTAGGTGCTTAGTGAAAATTCATGACTAAATAAACTAAGAAATTGAAAATCTGCTCATTGGTAGCTCGGATTTAAAGTACTGTAAATTGAGTTCATTCATAACAGCACTGGCTGACAGCCAGGCTTGTGGTTAATATTCAGTCTTACAAGGCTAGCAGAACATGAATTCAAACACGTTTGGCAGTCTATGCAGAAGGACTGAATTAGGCCCAGCTTATTCTCTTAGCTATCCTTTAGCACATCCCTGAGTTTAACTATTCACACAGCCCTGTAAACACACACGATGAAGTTCTTGTGAATTCTAACAGGCTTGTGCACTTTCCTTTGCACTTTAATAAATGCTTACCAGGGCCAACAGCTGATGTGGTGATTAAGGCACTGGGATCCCACATGGCCAATGACAGTTCAAATCCTAGACTGGACAGCTTGCTTTCTCACTTTCCCTCTTTCTCTCTCTGGCCAAATTAAAAAATGATAAAATTTAATTCTTTAAAAAAAAAAATTGCTTACCCTCTCTCATGCAATAATCAGACCACCCTACTCAAGTTCCTCAACTCCATCTCAGCATTTCTCCTGACATGTCTGTCCTTGATTGCAAAAAAAGATGAATTCCCTACTTTAATCCAGATCAGGAAAGACATCTGGGTGGTGCTCAGTCACCAGCAGGCCAACGCACCTGGTCTATACTGTTTTCACCACCAGTATTACAGTGTTATCTTTTTCCTTACATGGAAGCCTCCCAGAGTTCTAGGTCTGCTGTACCTGACTCCTCACAACCCCACGTTTTTGTGCCAACAGAAAGAACTGGAAACAATCCACAGCCAAATCAAGGATAACCGAAATTCAATTTGTATGAAAGAGTTCCACTAATTAAGTGAATCTGTCAGATATAATGAAATGGCCACCAGGAAATAGAATTAAGCCAGTTTCCTAGTAAGGCCTGACAAAATGATTAAAAGCGTCACCAAGTGAAGCTTTTGGGACAGTGGAGGCAAGACAGTCCCCTACACTGACGAAAAATGACCATCTTCTAGAGCCAGCATCCTTAGCTACGAAAGACCAAACCTTCATGCCAGTGGTTAAAAAGAAGTCTTTATTTTACAAAATTAAAAACATAAATAATATTTACAAGCATCTTAAATACCAGCTTATAATACTTGACATTTTTTAATCATTTCAAATTGAGTTTTCCATACGCTTTTAAAATGCAAGGCTATTCGTCCACTTCAGTGAGTTACCTGTTTTTATTTCCACCATTCAAAAGGGGTTTTTGATTTTTTTGAAATTGTCCAGGCTCTAGTCATCCAAAGACGTAGTGTACTCTAAATGACTAGCTTTAAAAAAAAATCCTGAGCTTCCTACCCCAGTTGTGGGATGTTACTCCAATAGAACTCTACATGCCAAATTCCTTACTGCCCTGTTTACATGTAACCACTATAATCTTCTAAGGACTCACATTCGTGGTACTCACATTAATTAATCCATCTCCCTAACTTCTCACATTTGCTGAAAAGAAAAGCGGGGATAATGGAGGAGAGAAGTGGAGAAACACACATGACCATCTGAAATCACATTACTGAAAGTACAACAGATTTATGACCCAAACTGATCTTACTAACTTCCTTCAGGATCTAATCCGGGATACTTTACTATAGGGGAACGTAGAATGATTTCAGATGATGCATATGTAACAGCGAATCTCAGTGGCACAATGGAACACAGACTTAAAGACACTGGAGTGGTCAACTTAATACACACTGTGGAGTTTCTCATGAAGGACAGGTAGACAGACTTACTAGGATTATTTGCTTTTAAGGAAAGTTTCATTTTCTGATCTTCAAATTTCCGCACTGAGCAATTCATTCCCATGTAATAGCACATAAAGACTACCAACATCTGAGGAAAGCAAACGTCCTCATAAAGGGTCAAAAAAGAAAAGAAAGACTCAATATCTACATAGAACCCACTTCACAAAAACACCATTTTGTTCATTCTTTCCAGAAGACCTCAGCTCAGCTGAGAATCGTAGCAAAAATCATCATCAGCGATTAGAAACAGATTCAAAAGAAAAAGAATGACAACAGGTAAGAGTTATATACATTTTACTAGTTTGTTTCAGAACTTGTCCTGGATATTTAAAAAGGTGTTCAAATGAGCCATGGATGCTGGTGGCAACTGGAGAAGAGGCTTGGAATGAGGAATAGGGAAGACTTGTTTACAAATTCCAGAGCAAACTCCCCTCTTCTGGATCTAAAATAAAGACATGTTTTGTCTTCGGTAAAACAAAAGTCTTTCTGCTCACTGCAGATGGCAGGTACGGTTTGCTCAGGAGAGGCGTTTCCTCGGGGAAGAAGTACCCAGTCGGCACAGCGAGCACCACCCCAGGGCCGGGCCCACCCCGCTCGACCTGCTTCCATCACTGCTGCATGTTGTTGATGAGCGCCAGGATGCTCATCTTCTCCTGGGCAGAGTCCACGTCCTCATTCTGCTTCTGGGCCACTCCCGTGCCGAGGCCATAGAGCCGGCCACAGTACTTGGCATCATCGATGCTGTCCTCAAAAAACAACTGCAGAATAAGACAACCGGTGAGGATCAGGCAGGAGCCACGCCCAGTCTAACCGCCACATCACCACTCCCAGCTAGCTCTTCAAACCCTGAAATCCAGCAAGCTAGAAACTGACTTAGCAAAGCTTTTCACATGCAGCATTCCCACACTCCATTCTCTGGAGAGGGGCTCTCCTTTCTGGTCAGACTTACACTTGCCGTGCATGCTGTCACCAGGATGTCTGTGGTGCTGCTGTTTTGTACAACTGTCCCCTTCTCCTTTCCCTTTAACAGCCAAGGCAATGGCTAAGAGCTTAGGCTCTGGACTCTGACTCACTGCGTGACCTTGGCAAAGTCACTTCAACTCTTAAGCCACACACCCGTACCTATGAAATGGGGCCATATAAGAACAGGGGTATGAAGAGTGAGATCCTGGATACGAAGCACTCAGGCCAGGCATCTCGCCGCTGCCACTACTGGGCAGGCGAAGTCCTTGCCGGGGGTGGGGAGGGTGTCTAGCGTGCCACAGGATAGGAAGCTTCATCTCTGGCCAGCAGGGCATCTGTTCCCCACCAGGGTCTGACCACCAAAACCGTCTCCACACACTGCCACATGGACCCTGGGAGGCAAAACCATCCCCAGTTGAAAACCACTGCCACAGAGCACTTCCCTGCACGTGGTAACGGTAACAGTTGTAGTTTTATGATTACTATCCATTCTCATATTGTTTGCTCTAAAAGAAAGCTCCACGCCTACATATCAATTCCATTTGTGTCATTCCTCAAAGTGTCAACAAAGCATCACTTTTTCACAATAGCCTCTCACTTCTCTGCTGCTTCAAACACATTTAAAAAGCTCTGAGTGGGTAAGAAAATAAAAGGGAAATTGAGAATCTTTTCACTAATGAGTCACAGTAAACCCGATATAGTCTTTAACGACTAATGGAACTCAGCATAAGTGAGTGGTCTCACACAGGTGACCTCATGTAGAAACCAGCAGGAAAGATCACGGAAAGGCCTGGAGCTGAGAGGAGTGCGGAGTTCGCCTCTGGACTTCGAGTGTGGGAAAACCTGGGTACTCCCAAGTGACTTCGCTCCGCAGTGCTGCTTTCACCTTTCAGACTACATCTGATATGTGAGTACCGTCACAAAAAAACTGCTTTCCAAGTGGACTTCAGTTCCCAACAGAAACACCACAGTTCAACAAACCTGAGTGCACAAAGATCCCGGCCCTCAGCCTGCAGCAAGCTGCTGCGCAGAGGCCTTACCTCCTTCATCCTGAAGAACGCCATGCCCGTCAGCAGCGAGTCGGAGCCCGCCTGGTGCTGCCTTCCAATCCTCTGCAAATCTAACTGGTCGGCAACTTCCTGCAGACCTCCCTGGAGACAGAAGGGAAACAAAGACACATTATAGACCCCGACACTCCTCTGCTCTATTCATGAGTTCACTTAATTTTGATGGCAAAAAGTAAGAAAGAACGGGCCATTTCTGTACCAGGCCTCAACTCTTTTCTTCCCTCCAAATGGTATCTTGTGTCATGTTGCACTTTTGTTCCTTTTTCTCTATCATTAATTTTGCCAGACCTCTGCCCTTTAAAATCTGCTGCTGGTTGAAGGTGAGGAAACAGTGAAGGCCAATCTAACTCCAGACAGCAAGCCTCCTTGTCAGCAGTTTACTGTGGTACTTAGCCTTATCCTGAAGTCCAGAACCCCCTAAGAATCTGGTACACTGCAAACTCCATCCCTAACAGACTGTACATATACCTGGTGTCGCCAACTGCTTCACCAGGTTCAAGGGCCTCACGTGAAGAAAACCGGCCTCGGGACAGGAGAAGCAGAGACCTCCCTTCACAGCCGGGTTACCACCCCGACACGGTGACCACACAAATCCCTGGACCAATCCGCCCCACATTACCCCTACCTAGCAGAACCCTGGCACCTGGCAGGCACTCAAGAATGCACACTGGGCCAGCCCTGTCGCCAAGGAAATCAGATGGCCACAGTTCAAATAAATCCTAGTCCCAGTGGCTTGAAATACATGCCAGGTGCATATACATGCCTCAAATCTTGACAGGATGAAAAAATGGAAGAAAACAGATTGCAGCATGACCACACCCCGTTGGGGGGAGTGTTTTATCCCTCCCTCTCTGTTGTCTCTCTGACGAGCACACATACATAGCTCCTGGCAATTAAAAAAAATGCATGTGGAACATAGCAATAAAGCAAAATAAGTCAGTTTTTCGGGTCTTTTCTTATTAGTAGTAAAAATAAATACTGTATACCAGGGCTGCCCCATGACCTAAAGGTAAGGAACTAGACTCCACATGACCAACCATGTGGTTCTAGTCCTACATCTGGCAGCTGTGTACACACCCCATAACTAACAAGATGAAATGAATGATTAGTGACCATGCCCCACTGTGGGGTGCCTTTTCCCTTTCTATCTCCATTTCTCTGGCAAGTGCACACACCCTCTAGCCAAAAAATATATATATTATATTGTGTACCTTAAGATTTTTGCAACTCTTCATCAGGTATTTCACATCATAAATGGATGGGAAGAAAAGATTCAGGATATGAAAGAATTCATGTTCCTCTTCTGGCAAACGAGAATCCGTAAGCAATTTTACCATGTAGCCAAAATCATAGCCACTGTGAGGAGGGAGTGAAACATAAAGGTTACCAGGCCCTGGTACCAATCTACTTTGTCACTGCGTATAACACTAGCTTCTATTGGGGATTTTCAGTCTCCCAAAGAGTTTATCCTACTGTGATCTGAACTTTCTATTAAATAACAACAAAATAGGCTAACTGAAGAGATATGAAGGAGAACCCAAACCTAATGGTTTATGATTGTGGATCTGAACCATCAAAAATTGTAAGGTACTAAAAAGAAAAAAGGTACTATCTCCTAAGTGCACTCTTAATTTTTGAGACTCTAGAGGACTCTGGGACAGACATTTAAAAGACTTCTAAGCGACCAGCGGATGGTATAATGTTTACGTTGCTGGACTCCCACATGGTCGATGGCAGTTTGAATCCCAGACTCAGCAACTTCAAATTCACGCCGGGCGTGTGTACATGCATGCGCAAAATCCCAAGAGGAGACTAGAAAAGGGAATGCCGTCTAGCCACCCCCCCCGCCACTCGGAGGTGATTTCTCACTTTCTCTGCCGAGCACACACGCCCTATAGCAAAAATCTCCCTTTAAAAATAAATAAATAAATAAATAATAAAAGACTTCTAAGTTTTGCGACCCTCCTCTCCTCCTTTCCTCTTGATATTATAAGCACTGATGGCCAAGACACAAGCTGATAAACACAGTGTGAAAAACCAGTCTGAGTGCCCAAGTGTTTTGTGAAAATCTGAAACAAGAACAGGTACCATTTCAATTTCAATTTCTGTTACTGATGGACACAACAGAGCAGAGTTACTGTATAATTAAGTCTAAGAATTCCATTTCCTGCTCTAAAGTAGCCCAAAGCAAGAAAGAGACATACATATTCCCTGAGACTGACCTATGAAATGAAAGCCATTTGACATTGTCACAGAGAACCACTCCTGATGTCATTAGCAGCTCTGCAAAGTGCAGTGTGTCAATCCCTTCTTCTTCATGCTTCTGAAACTGCAGTCCTGAGTTAGCAAGGAGATCTATGGAATCCTGGGAGTACATGTCCTCTCTAAAAAATAAGGAGTTCATTTATTAGCTGGTAGATAATGAAGCAGAATAGCAGGCAACAGTGTTACTATCACCTTATAATTACAGTGCAAGTATTCTTGAAATGTATTTCATAACCTAAGCATAGATCAACTGATCATTCTTTGCATCATTTCAACAAGCATGCAAAGTAGATAATCTTATTTCTGTAACAGATTTAAAAAAAAAAAAAAAAAACACGGGACCAGCAGTTAGCGTAAATGGCTATGTCGCTGAACTCCCATGTAGCCGACCACGGTTTGAGTCCCGGACCTGGTGGCTTAAACTCACACCGGGCATGTGTGCGTGTGTGCCCAAGATCCCGAGAGGAGAATGGAAGAGAAGGGACTGCAGCGTCGCCATCCCCCCTGGGGGGTGATTTCTCGCTTTCTATGTCTCAGTCTCTGTCTTTCTGGCGAGTGCAGACGCCCTATAGCAAAAACCTCTCCAAAACCCCCCCAAAAAAACAGGATTTGAGGGCCTGAAGGGGCTTGTACGACATCAGAGCAGTTGAATGGTCATCGGCAAGTCTTAAAGATGCCGCTCAAAGGAAAAACTGGTTCTGGAAAAGGGGGTAAAGGGGAAGCAGCATCCGGGAGTGATAGTGCTGACAAGAAGGCTCAAGGTCCCAAAGGTGGTGGCACTGCACTAAAGGTCAGACACATTCTATGTGAAAAACACAGCAAAATTATAGAAGTCATGGCAAAGTTAAAGTCTAGAATGAGATTCAATGAAGTGGCCACACAATATAGTAAAGATAAAGCCAGGCAAGGAGGCAACTTGGGTTGCATGACCAGAGGGTCCACGGTGGGACCATTTAAAGAAGGAGCATTTGCCTTGCCTGTCAGTGGGATGGCTAAGTCTGTGTTTACAGACCCACCGGTTAAGACAAAATTTGGATATCATATTATCATGGTTGAAGGAAGAAAATAAAATCACATGAAAGACTGAAAAAAAAAAAGATTTTCCCCACAGACTTAATTTATTAACTATAAAAGATCCACATTTGCCCATTGTTTTTGTTTTTATTTAAATAGGGAGGGAAAGCAATCAATCAACACAAATACATTAAAAATAGCAGAAAAGGTGCCAGCAGGTGGTGTGGTGGTTAAGGGCACTGGACTCCCATATGGCCAACCATGGTTCAAGTCCTGGACCTGGAGGCTTGCTTTCTCACTTTCCCTCTCTCTCTCTTACTCTCACTCTGTCCTTCTCTGGTCAAATTAAAATAAATAAATAAACAAACAAACAAACAAACAAACAAAGTTAAATAAAATAGTTCTTTAAAAAATAGCAAAAAAAGAAAAAAAATAATGTTCTCTCTCTCTTTCTTAATTTGATATAGGGCACACATGCTCACTGAAGAGAGACAGAGAGAAAGAGAGAAAATGAGAAAGCAGCCCCCAGGAGGGATGACTATGACTCAGTCCCTCCATTCTTGTCTTGGGATTCTGAGCACGCATACATGCACACCTGCCAGCATGTTCTTCAGGCTCCCAGTCTCAGGACTTAGTCATGCAGTTGGCCACGTGGCATCCACACAACTTATCCACCACACCGCCTGGCTGGCCCAGTGTTCTAACAATGCTACCCTAGGGAGACAACTGTCTAGATGTTGATCCAGACTATTTTCTGTCTACACCTATATAAAGAATTTCACAAAGTTCACAGAAAATGTATACTGTGAAAAAACTACACCTAAACTTCAAAAGACTTTTACACCAAAATAAACTTGTGCTAACTTGTTATCTGAACAGGATCTCGTGTGAGACACTAAGACAGTCAGACATCACTTTGAAAAAGGCCGATGAATTCTGCTAAAATTTAAGAATAAACTTCAGGGGCCAGCAGGTGACGTGGTGGTTAAGGCGCTGGACACTCCCACATGGCCAACCACAGTTCAAGTCCCGGAACTGGTAGCTTCCTTTCTCCCTTTCCTTCTCTGTCTCTGTGTGTCTCTCTGGTCAAATTAAAATAAATGAATAAATAAAATTAGATAATTCTAAAAAAAAAAAAAAAAAAAAAAAAGAATAAACTTCAAATTCATGATGATGTCGGGTGAAAGTACTGGGGTAAAATCATTAATGCTTTTCAAAAAGTTGATGGAGGGACCAGCAGTTAGCGTAATGGCTATGTCGCTGGTCTCCCATGTAGTCGACTGCAGTTTGCGTCCCAGAACCGGTGGCTTAAACTCATGCCGGGCGCGTGTGCGTGCGTGCCCAAGATCCCGAGAGGAGAATGAAAGAGAAGGGATTGCGGCATGGCCATCCCCCCCTGGGGGTGGGGGGTGATTTCTCGCTTTCTGCCTCTCTGTCTGTCTCTGTCTGTCTGGCGAGCGCACGCGACCTATAGCAAAAACCTCTCCAAAAAAAAAAAAAAAAAAAAAAAAAAAAGTTGATGGAGAAAATGACCCAAAGTAACCCCCCCAGTTTACAAATGAATAACTCATTTTAAGAAGATACAAGACAATGTTGAAGGTGACATCCACAGCAACCGATTTGTAAGGAAAGATAATTCATCTTTTTAGTGTCCTAACTGAAGAGGCCTGATGATTAACAGCAGAAACAATGGCCAACACCACACACCCTCAGATGGTTCCGCTTACAGAATTCTAACTAAAAAATTAAAATTGCATTCAATGGAAATTTTTTTTACCTTTATCTTATTTATTTATATATTTATTTTAATTTGACCAGAGAGGGAGAAGGAAAGGGAGAGAGATGGAAACAGAACGCAAGCCACCAGGTCCCAGACTCGATCGTGGTTGGCCATGAGAGTCCAGTGACCTCTATCACCAGGCCACCTGCCAGCCCCTCAATGGAAATTTTAAACAGGCAGGATCAAGCTGCTGAAGCATTTCTTCAAAGAACTGTAACAGGAGATGACACATGGCTTGCAGCAGGATCCTGAAGACAAAGCACCATGAAAGCAAGTGGCAGAAGTGTTCGGCCCAAGCACAAGTGGACTAGTTAGGAGCAAAGGTTGGCGACAGTTTCCCCAAAGCATTTTGCTTGTTGACTTTTTGGAGACCCAAAGAACAATGACCTCTGCTAATGAGAGTACTGGAGAAAATGAGACAAAGGTATAGCAGGAAACACCCAGGACAGCTTCACCCGAGTCCTTCACCACCACGGCAAGGCTCCTGCTTACTCCTCCGGTGAATTGAGGGCAGCAGTTTCGATGGGAGCCTCTCCACCTCACTGTCCACCTTACCGCCCCGTTTGGTCCCTTTGGACTTCTGTTTCTAATTGTAGAAAGTCTTTGAAGGGCACCCATTTTTCTTCAGTTAATGATGTAAAAAAAAGACATGGTTAAATTCCCAGGACTCTCAGTTCTCAAGGGATGGACTAAATGACTGATATCATTGCTTACAAAAGTGTCTTCTACTTGGGACCAGCAGTTAGTGTAGTGGCTATGTCGCTGGACTCCCACGTAGTCGACCGTGGTTCGAGTCCCGGACCCAGTGGCTTAAACTCACGCCGGGCGCATGTGCGTGCATGCCCAAGATCCCGAGAGGAGAATGGAGGAGAAGGGATTGCAGCGTGGCCATCCCCCCTGGGGGGTGATTTCTCACTTTCTCTCTCTCTGTCTCTGTCTGTCTGGCAAGCGCATGCGCCCGGTAGCAAAAAACCTCTCCAACAAAAAAAAAGTGCCTTCTACTTAACAGACCACAGGGCCGGCAGGTGGCGTGGTGGTTAAGGTTGCTGGACTCCCACGTGGCCAACCACAGTTCAATTCCCAGACCTGGCGGCTTGCTTGCTTGCTTTCTTTCTCTCTCTCCCCGTCCCCCACTCGTCAAGTTAAAAAGTCAATACAGGGCGGGAACCAGCAGTTAGCGTAATGGCTATGTCGCTGGACTCCCACGTAGTCGACCGCGGTTCGCGTCTCGGACCCGGTGGCTTACAACTCACGCCGGGCGCGTGTGCGTGCGTGCCCAAGATCCCGAGAGGAGAATGGAGGAGAAGGGATTGCGGCGTGACCATCCCCCCTGGGGGGTGATTTCTCGCTTTCTGTCTCTATGTCTCTCTCTGTCTGTCTGGCGAGCGCATGCGCCCTATAGCAAAAACCTCTCCAAAAAAAAAAGTCAATACAATTAAATAAAATAATTATTAAAAAAAAAGAGCACATATTGAGAATTAAAGTTTACCTTTTTTATTTCTTTTTTTTTTTGGAGAGTTTTTGCTACAGGGTGTGTGCACTAGCCAGAAAGACAGAGAGACAGAAAGACAGAAAGTGAGAAATCACCCCCCAGTGGGGATGGCCATGCCGCAGTCCCTTCTCCTCCATTCTCCTCTCGGGATCTTGGGCACGCATATGTGCCCAGCGTGAGTTAAAGCCACCAGGTCTGGGACTCAAACCGCAGTCAGCTACATGGGAGTTCAGCGACAAAGCCATTACGCTAACTGCTGGTCCCGAGGTACAATAATTTTAAAGAATACATTCATAGACGTGACACATCCTGTGTATCTCCAGCATGATATTCCAAAGTAAAAATATGTCCATTAATTTAAACACAGGAGTACTTATAAAATCATTTAACACAAAAGTAGGGAAGTAAATTAAGCTAAATAACTTTTTCCACTAATTTCACTATGTTCACTTTTCTCTTTTTTTTTTTTTTTTTTTTTTGGAGAGGTTTTTCGCTATAGGGCGCGTGCGCTCGCCAGACAGACAGAGAGAGACATAGAGACAGAAAGCGAGAAATCACCCCCCAGGGGGGATGGTCACGCCGCAATCCCTTCTCCTCCATTCTCCTCTCGGGATCTTGGGCACGCACGCACACACGCCCGGCGTGAGTTGTAAGCCACCGGGTCCGAGACGCGAACCGCGGTCAACTACGTGGGAGTCCAGTGACATAGCCATTACACTAACTGCTGGTTCCCTCACTATGTTCACTTTTCATATCAATTTGGGTTAGATAATCAGAGGCGAAACGACTACAATCTTAATATTTTTCCACTAAATTAAAACCAGGGTTGAATCACTATTTTCTGTTTCACGTTAAACATTATTTTACTCAGACATACACAAATCCCTCAGTAAAAGAACCATTTTTCGGTTGCTGCTGCTGTATCATATTATTATTATGGTATAAATCTCAGTTTTGGCAATAAACTAAAATAATTCAATTAAAAGAAAGATCCACAAGCCAGACTCATAGCCTAGTGGCTAAGGGAGGTGAAAACACATAACCAACCACTGTTCATATCCTGGTCCAGTGGCTTGAAAAACATACCAGGGGTGGGGCCAGCAGGTGGAATGGTGATTAAGGTGCTGGACTCCCACGCACCTGACAATGGTTCCGAGTCCCAGACCTGGCAGCTCACTTTCTCACTCTCCCTCTCTCTTTTCCTCTGGTCAAATTGAATAATAATAATAGTAAACAATTTTTAAAAAGGAAAAAAAAAAACCACACCAGGGGCATGTGCATGTATGCCCAAAATCCCAACAACATGGCAAAATGGAAAAGAAAGTTTTGCAGTATGACTATACCCCACCGAGGTGGGGAATGCTTCCCCTCTCCCCTTCTGTCTCTCTAAGCGCACACACCCTCTGGCAAAATTTAAAAAGAAAAAAGAAAAGTTCTTCAATGGAGGTGTTACTTTCTGAGATTCCCTACACCCTCTGCTTAACTGCTATGTCCAACACCTATAGGTGTTCGGTGGAAACAAAACTTGAATCTGAAGGAGTCAGGTTAGAAATCACAGTCTGTGCAAATATTCTTAGCAGACCTAAGAATAGCAGAAGTGTCTCAGACACTTACGTAAGGTTGAACTTGAAGTTGAACTGCCAAGTATTGATTCCAGACGGATATTCTCCCTTCTCATTTGTGAATGTAAGGCCCAGCTGGATAATTTTTAAAAGGTCAACATTGCACCGCAGAAGCTGATACTGGTAATCTATGGAACTACGAAACTCGCCAATTGGTCGCACCACAACACCTGGAAATTCTGTGTCCTGGAAAATAAAAAGAGTCTCTCATTGTAAGGTTTCACAAAATGTGTATGTCAAATTGATAATTCATAAATAAAAGTTCACCTCAATCTATAAAAAAAGTTAGGTGACATGCCTCAAGCTTACACGCAAATATCTATCTTAAAATGCTAATCTTGGGACCAGCAGGTAGCATTGTGGTTAGGGCGCTAGACTCACACATGGCTGATCACGGTTTGAGTCCTGGACCTGGTGGATGGCTTTCTCTCTTTCTCTCTCTCTCTCCCCCTGGTCAAATTAAAAATAATAATAATAATAAATTAAATTTTAAAATTCTAAAAATTTTTTTTTAATGCTGATATTGTCAGTAACTACTGAAGAAGCACTGGAATCAGGAAAAGAACCTAAACAGGATATGAGCAGAAATAGTTGAGAAGTAATTGACTAGGAAGACGTCTAACCACAGTTCAAGTCCCAGACCTGGTGGCTTCCTTTCTCATTTTCTCTCTCTCTTTCTCTCTCTCTCTCTGTGTCTCTCTCTCGTCAAGTTAAAATAAATGAATGAGGGGCCAGTAGGTGGTGTGGTGGTCAGGGGCTGGATTCCCACGTGGCCAACTGTGGTTTGAGTCCCGAACCTGGTGGCTTGTTTTCTCATGTTTCCTTTTACTCTCTCTGTCTCTGTCTAGTCAAATTAAAAAATAATAATAACAAATGGAATTAAATAAACAAATAATTCTTTTAAAAAATGAAATAAATGAATGAATAAAATAAATAATTCTCTTTTTTTAATTATTTATTTATTTATCCACTCATTTATTTTTTAATTTGACCAGAGAGAGACACACACACAGAGAGAGAGAGAGAGAGAGAGAGAGAGAGAGAGGGAAAGTGAGAAAGCAAGCCACCAGGTCCGGGACTCGAACCGTGGTCGGCCATGTGGGAGTGTCCAGCACCTTAACCACCACGCCACCTGCTGGCCCCTAAAATAAATAATTCTTTAAAAAAATACGAATATAGCAAAGAACAAATAATAAAGACCCATGTTCAGCTTGAGAGAAGAGACTAAAACAAGATCATATAATTCTGAATACCAGGCTAAAGAATTAATTCTGTAATATCTAAAAACGAGTCAACAACTCCAAGGAACTAATGTAAAGAAATGAAGTGAGCTAGGTATGAAACGATAACAAGTGATGGGGACTGGAGTAAAAGAAAGACCACACCTATCTAAAAGAGTCCGTTAATATTATTTTCTCCAGCCACTCAACATCAGTCAGGAATATGGCAATCTTCCCATTTTTCTTCAGATATTCCAAAAATCTGGAAGTGAGGTCTCTTGATTTTCAAATGCTGGCAACAATTTTTTTTTCTTTTTTAAAGATTTATTGTTATTATCTCTTTTAGCTTGCTATAGTCATAAGAGAGAGCAAGAAAGAGGGAAAGTGAGAAAGTGAGCCGCTAGGTCTGGGACTTGAACCATGGTCGGCCATGTGGGAGTCCAGTGCTCCACCACACCACCTGCTGGCCCCTGGCCACAAATTTTTAAAAACTGTTTACAAGGGACTAGCAGTTGGAATAATAGCTATGTCGCTGAACTCCCATGTAGTCAACTGTGGTTCAAGTCCCAGACCCAGTGGCTTAAACTCACGCCGGGAGCGTGTCGGTGTGTGCCCAAGATCCCAAGAGGAGAACAGAGAAGGGATTGCAGCGTGGCCATCCACCCAGGGGTGATTTCTCACTTTCTGTTTCTCTGTCTTTCTGGCAAACGCACGTGCACTAGAGCAAAAACCTCTCCAAAAAAAAAAAATGTTTACAATACTGCATAGCCAGAGCCCAGCGGGTGGTGGCATGATGATTAAAGTGCTGGACTCTCACATGGCCAACCTTGGTGTGAGCCTCAGATCTGACAGGTTAAAAATCACACCAGGCACATGTGAATGTGTGCCCAAAATCCAGAGAGGAGAATGGAGAAGGAACTGAGGTGTGGCTATCCCCCCAGGGGGAGTTTTTACATGGTCTCTCTCTCTCTCTCTTTTCTGGCAAGCAAACACCCCCTATGAAAAAAAAAATCTTAAAAAAAAAAACACAAATCCACACCTGTGGAAGAGATGTGCTTTACGGGCTGATATGACTTCTGTTTATAGGACCAACAGATGGTATAATGGTTACATCGTTGGACTCCCATATAGTCAACCACAGTTTGAGTCCTGGACCCAGCGACTTAAAGTTCTCGCCGGGCATGTATGTATGTGTGCTCAAAATCCCAGGAGGAGAATGGAGAAGACATTGCGGTGTGGTCATCGCCCCGGGACGGTGATTTCTCGCTGTCTCTCTGACAAGCGCACATGCCTGATAGCAAAATCTCTCTAAAAAAAAAAATACTTTCAAACAGAGTAACATTACAAAAAAAATCTAAGATACTAAAGGTTATATTCAGGGGCTGGTGGGTGGTGTGGTAGTTGAAGGCAGTGGACTCCCACATGGCCAATCATGAGTCCCAGACCAGGTTGCTTGCTTTCTCACTTTCCCTCTCTCTCTTTCTCTATTTTTCCATATTTGTCTCTCTCTGATCAAACTGGGAAATGATGATGATGAATAAAGTTAAATAAAAAAATTTTTCGAGAGCTTTTTGCTATAGGGCGCATGTGCTCACCAGAGAGACAGAGGCAAAGTGAGAAATCAACCCCCAGGGGGATGGCCACACCACAGTCCCTTTTCCTCTATTCTCCTCTTGGGATCTTGGGCACGCACGCACACACACCCAGTGTGAGTTTAAGCCACCAGGTCTGGGACTCGAACCGCGGTCAAGTTCAGCGACCTGGGAGTTCAGCGACATAACCATTACACTAACTGCTGGTCCCAATAAAATTTTTTTTTTTTTTTTTTTGGAGAGGTTTTTCGCTATAGGGCGCGTGTGCTCGCCAGACAGACAGAGAGAGACATAGAGACAGAAAGCGAGAAATCACCCCCCAGGGGGGATGGTCACGCCGCAATCCCTTCTCCTCCATTCTCCTCTCGGGATCTTGGGCACGCACGCACACGCGCCCGGCGTGAGTTGTAAGCCACCGGGTCCGAGACGCGAACCGCGGTCGACTACGTGGGAGTCCAGCGACATAGCCATTACGCTAACTGCTGGTTCCCCAATAAAATATTTTTTTTAAAAAAAGTTATATGCTTCTGGGACCAGCAGTTAGTGTAATGGCTATGTCGCTGGACTCCCACGTAGTAGACTGCGGTTCACATCCCGGATCCGATGGCTTAAAACCCATGCCGGGCGCATGTGCGTGCGTGCCCAAGATCCCGAGAGGAGAATGGAGGAGAAGGGATTGCAGCGTGGCCATCCCCCCTGGGGGGTGATTTCTCGCTTTCTATCTCTCTGTCTCTCTCTGTCTGTCTGGCGAGTGCACGCGCCCTATAGTAAAAACCTCTAAAAAAAAAAAAAGACGTTACATGCTTCTAAGAAGCACTGGTTACCTTAATGTTTCATAAACACAAGCTTCTATTAAGTTTAATGTACCATGGCATTAATGGAATACAATCATTACTTTTCAAAATCTAACATTAAAATCCTCTACACCCACAGAACAGGGAGTCAAATACAGCTGAGCTTCTTACCATGGCGATGTAGCTGTAACTGAGCACGATCTCTCGGATCTTCCTCATCTCTTCTTCCAGATTGCTGGCCCAGACTTCGCAGATAACCTGGCTGTTCTCCACAAGTGCCGCAGGCATCGTGCAGAGACCTGGGAAGTCCCGTTCCACTGACTGCGTGAGAGGACAAGCCAGACAGTGTGTGACCTGATCTAGAGTCAAAAATATTTTGAAATCATGTAAGTTTACACATTGGCATGGTGAGTCAACAAAACAAAGACACCAGAACAATATTTTGCCATCACTTCATTAGTTTTTTTGGGTTTTTTTTAAACAAGTATTTTATTTAACTTTATGTATTTTTAATTTGACCAGAGATGGAGAGAGAAAAAGCACGAGGGAGGGAAAGTGAAAAAGCTGCCAGGTCCGGGACTCGTACTGCGGTCCTCCATGTGGGAGTCCAGTGCCTTAACCACCCCGCCACCTGCTGGCCCCACTTTAGTTTTTTTAACCTGCAGAAATTTTTGCCCAAGCTACCCTTTAGCAAAGGTGAAACCACTAGCCTGAACCAACCTTCTGCACACTGACTACCGAAAGACCAAAACAACCCCATGACCACAAAATACGCCCTTCTCCATGACTTCCATGTCACTATGCCCAGAGACCAAATTATAAAAACATGTCGGGAACCAGCAGTTAGCGTAATGGCTATGTCACTGGACTCCCACGTAGTCGACCGCAGTCCGCGTCCCGGACCCAATGGCTTAAAACTCACGCCGGGCGCGTGTGCGTGCATGCCCAAGATCCCGAGAGGAGAATGGAGGAGAAGAGATTGCGGTGTGACCATCCCCCCGGGGGGTGATTTCTCGCTTTCTGTCTCTATGTCTCTCTCTGTCTGTCTGGCGAGCACAGGTGCCTTATAGCGAAAACCTCTCCAAAAAAAAAAAAAAGTCTAAAGTAATCACTGTAGCCGGAATCTCGGGTTTTTTCCTTCGTAGTCTAAAAGTCAAATACAACTAGAGATAATTAACTAACTTCATGTATTGTGTCATCAGAAAAGTCGTGACGTATTTCTCCATGATTTTCTATGCAAAAATGTCATGACTTTTCCGACATCCCAATAATACTTTAGATATATGAAAATGTTCATGACATGAGAGAATTAACTAGCAAAAACCAACCTCACTTGCTATTTTCAACCACTGACTATACTGAAAATCAAAATTTCAGTTATTAGTATCTACTTTTAAAAAAACCTCTCCAAAAATCAGGCCAGGTACATGTGCATGCATGCCCAAGATCCTGGAAGGAGAATGGAGAAGGGATTGTGGAGTGGCCATCCCCCCTGGGGGGTGATTTCTCACTTACTTTCTCTCTCTCTTTCTCTCTCTTTCTGTCTCTCCAGCAAGTACATATACCCTATAGCAAAAATTTCTCTCCAAAAAAAAAAAAAAATTAGCAGGTGCAACAATAAGAATCTGAAATCAAACAAAATTGGCATTCTCAAGTGTCATTATTTCTCTGAGAAACAAATCTGTTGGATTGTGACCCTTGAAGATTCCATTTATTCAAAGTACCCTACAGCTCTACAGACGTTTCCCTGAAATTACAGTTTTTTGTTTTGTTTGTTTTGAGAGTTATTTTTTTTGCTATAAGGGTGTGTGCACTTGCCAGAGAGACAGAGAGAGGCAGAGAGACAGAAAGTGAGAAATTGCCCCCAGTGGGAATGGCCACGCCACAATCCCTTCATTTCCATTCTCCTCCTGGGATTCTGGGCATTCACGCACACAGGCCTGGCATGATTCAAGCTGCCAGGTCTGGACTCGAATTGCAGCCGACCATGTAGGATTCCAGCACCTTAACCACTACACAACCTGCTAGACTCCAGGTAGAAACTTCTTAAAAGCAAAAATCCATTTATTCTCTTAATTTTTGTTCTATTAAGGCTTATACATGAACAATGAAAAACTGGGAAAAAACAGAAGCTCAGAATGTGTAATAAAATTCCACTATCTGACCAAAATTTTCAAAATGCTGGGAGCCCACTCCACGGCTCAGCAGTAATGCACTGCTCAAGAGAGGCCAGGTCCCCCGGGGCGACCCGGATTCACTCGTTTGAATCCCCAGCCCAGTCAGCCTGGAACTCGCTGTGCGCACAATGAATGTCCAAGACGGGTCGTGCTGGAGACTGGAGGAGGGGGATCAGTGCACAACCAGACCGTGTGGACGGTGTTCCTCTCTCTCTTTCTTATGTGTGTATCCTCTATCATGAGTAAAGAAAAAAAAGGGAAAGAAAACGCTGGCCCATCCCCTAGCACAGCAGTTAAGCACTTGGGCAGAGGAGAGGGGGCTGGATCCCGCAGAGCAAACCAGAGTTGAGTCCTGGGGGGGGGGGGGGGGGGGGCTCGAAAAACAACCCAGAAATACATGCTCAGGATGCCAATGGGATGGAGATTTGGAGAAAGTAGGGTTATGATGTGACTAGGCCCACTGTGGGACACTTCATTTCTGTTTTTCTCTTACTAGTACGTGTGCCAGCTGGCAAGAAAGAAAAGAAAAATAAGAGAGAAAAGAAAGGAAGAAAAAAATGGAGGGGCAAGAGGGAAGAAGGAAGGAAAGAGAGAAAGAAAGAAGGGAAAAATGTTGGGACTCAGAATTTTAGATTCGTAATTTTGCTTAAGATTTTCCCCTGGGGACCAGCAGATGGTGTAATGATTATGTCGCTGGACTCCCACATGGCTGACCACAGCTGGAGTTCCCAACCCAGCAGCTAGAAATTCAGCTGGGCTTGTGGGTGCATGCCCAAAATTCTGAGAGGACAACAGAGAAGAAATTGCGGCATGGCCATCCCCACTGGGGGGTGATTTCTCGTTTTCTGTCTCTCCGGCAAGCCCAGATATCCTACAGCAAAAATCTCTCTCTAAAAAAAAAGATTTAACAGTCCAAGGCCCAGACCTGGTCACTTGCATTCTCACTTTCCCTCTCTTTCTCTGTGTCTCTCTGTCTCTCTCTGGTGAGTGCATGTGCCCTATAGTAAATTAAAAAATAATAAAAATATATATATTTTTTTAAAAAAAAAAGCTTAAAATTATTTTCTAGGGGTCAAAAGGTGGCGTGGTGGTTAAGGAGGGAGCTGAAATCCCACATGGCCAACCATGGTTCAAGTCCTGGACATGGTGGCTTGCTTTCTCACTTTCCCTCTCTCTCTCTGTCTCTCTCTGGTCAAATTTTAAAATAATAATAAGTAAAATTAAATAAGTAATTTTTTTTTTTTTAATTTTTATTTTGGCCAGAGAGAGACATAGAAAGAGAGACAGTAAGAGAGAAAGCAAGCTGCTAGGTCCAGGACTTGAACCATGGTCAACCATATGGGAGTCCAGCACCTTAGCCACTATGCCACCTGCCAGCCCCAAATAAACAATTCTTTTAAAAAATAACAACATTTTTTTGGAACCAGCAGTTAGCGTAATGGCTATGTCGCTGGACACCCATGTAGTCGACCACGGTTCGCATCCCGGACCCGGTGGCTTAAAACTCACGCCGGGCGCATGTGCGTGCGTGCCCAAGATCCCGAGAGGAGAATGGAGGAGAAGGGATTGCGGCGTGACCATCCCCCCGGGGGGTGATTTCTCGCTTTCTGTCTCTCTGTCTGTCTCTGTCTGTCTGGCGAGCGCACCCGCCCTATAGCAAAAACCTCTCCAAAAAAAAAAAATAAATAAAATAACATTTCTTATGCCCATTTAATGTTAAACCAGTGCTACTTCCTTATTTCCCGAAATGAAACAATGTACTTCCTTTTTGATGCCATTTTAAACACAACCACAAACTATATACTTTACCTAGAAGTGGGTATACTCCCAGGCTCTGAGAGATGTTTCCATAAAAGCAATAAGAACAAAAGGGACACAAGCAAAAAATCCCTTTGGCCTCTACGAGAGTTTGTTTTTAAAAAGCTATCGGCTGTTTAAAAGCTAGGCATTGTTATACATCTGACAAACGCAGAATGCACAAGCCAGACCACTGGCAAAATATGCAGGACATTCTAGCACAAATGCTTGGTGAGGGATCTATGGGGAAATAAATAGCTTGCAAGCCCCTAAATGCAGTGCCCCTCAAAAACTTAACAAGTCAAATTACTGCATGTGCTGACCAAAAAAAAGGACACAAAATGGCAGTTTAAATAATGAAAGCAATTCTGCCTGCCACTTTCCACCACTCAGTGAGCACATTCCCCCCACCCCGTTCATCTTCCTCTTCAACTCAGTGGGAGGGGTGAGTGGGGTCCCATGACTGTGCATCTCAGTGCCGCATGACCACGCCTTCCCAATACTATCTGTACAGTATAGCCCCTAAAGGTAACCTAATTACTTTTCTTGGATTACAACCAAAGAAACAGTAACACGTTACAAAGCTAAAGGAAAAATTGCCTGTTGCATTTACTGGAAAAACAGAATAGCGATCTCAACCAAATGCTGCACCTTCCAAACTAATTTTTAAGGATAACTTTGATCACATACAGCGTTTGTCTCAAAGACTGACTTTAAATTTCGCTTCCCACATGAGCTACGTATGAAAATGCAAGAGGGAAAGGTGTTCGCAGACACACATTCCTAAGAATTATTGAGATCCCTGACCTGTGCTGACTTGCAGTGTAATCAATTCTGACCGCTCTGGATAACTACAGTGTAAACTTCTGTAATACTGAGTTTCTTACTTAAGCAGGAAAGTTTTGAAGAGCAACTAATAACAAAGCCGCCGGGAAGTTTTTATGCAGGCAATTCAGAGAATCAAGCCTTCCTTGAGAAAAGAACATCTGAGTGTCTGTGTGGCTTTTCTGGTTTTGTTTGGTCTAAATGTGCACGGAAACATTAAACATCACTTCCCTATTCTAGAAGATTGAACAAAGGCTTTGCTGTGCACGACCGAGATGGAAAAGGAAGTAACAAAGCGTTAGAAGAAATGGCAGCAGCGAGGAAGAGGGTCCCCACTGTGCACGGCCGCCGCGGTCCTCTAGCCCTCCAACCCATGCCCACCCCCTCGCAAACGCAACCACAGTGTCTGTAGACACCGCCCTGGACCAAGTCGTGGTTCAACCCGTTCTTAAAACCACCCGAGTGGCCAAGGTCTGTGAGCTGGCTCCTCCAGAGCAACGGTCCTGGCTCAGAAAGCCACAGAAGAGCAAGGGAAAGTTGTGGGGCCGCAAGAACTAAGGAGGCGGCGGGGAGTTAGAAGGGGGAGGCTCGCAAGGTTCCAAACTCAGGTCCTCTCTATTCACTCTCCTGTCCTCGTTCTCTTCCCGTTCAGGATCACCCTCGCCCTTTAAACCATACTTAACCATTCCCTCCTCCTCCAACACCCATTTCTTTTTTTCTTCCTTTTGATAAAGCAAAGATACAAAACTACAGGCCGTAGAGCCAGACAGTCCCAAGATCGAAGCCAGACCAAGCCAGTACTAGTGGTGTGGCCTTGCATAAGTTACTTAACTTCTTTCGAGCCTCAGTTTTCCTATATGGTAAAATGGGCTTGTAGCACTATGCACCTCGGAGGGGGTTGTAGATGTTTAGAGAATAAGCATTTAAGGTTCTTTTTAAAGACCTGGCACGTATCACCAAAATATTGTTACCGTGCGGTGGTGGTCATCATTACTACTATTCGGCGGGTTTCCAACACACACACACACACACACACACACACACCCCTATTCCCCTTACTCCTACAGGCCCCCATGTCTTCCCACACTTTTTCATCCCATGCTCCTCCCTCCAAAGCCCGGGCCAGCTTACCCTGACCGACAGAGCCCGCGAAGCACGGGCTAGCGGGCTGGCGGGTGGACTCCCCGGCGGTGGCGGCGGCAGCGGCAGCGGCCCCCGACCCGGAGCTCTCCTCCCTCTGCCCCGGATCTGCTCCTAGAACCGAGCAGGCCAGTGAGATCGGAGCCCCCGTGCCCAGAGCGGCCTTACGTACCACCCACCAAACAACCTGGCTGCACCACTCTACCCACCGATCCTCCCAACTCGCCTGCTCTCTTGCGTCACTCCAGACGCGCGCGCGCCTGATCATGCCCGCCCCTCCCACTTTGCGCGCCCCGGCGACTCCGTGCGTGTTCGCTCAACTCGCGCGCTAGAAGGGACAACGCGCAGGCGCAGAACCGAGAGTTCGCCGGGAAAAGTGGGGCGGAGCGGCGTCGGAGGACGCCTGCGGAAGGCAGCCCGCCCCAGACTGTCTTCGCGCGATTAGCTACGCTGAGTCAACTCAGTCACCAACACAATTCCTCCTTTTCGGTTCTCTCTCCGCGCGCCCGAGGGAAGGGGCGTGGTCTAGAACGAGCCCCCCCCCCGTGGGCGTGGTCTCTAAAGACCAAAGGCCCCAGTAAAGGGCGTGGCTGGCGTGGCCAAATCCTCCAAATTACGACGCCTTCTTCCTGCGTGGACGGACCGTTAAAATCTTTGGCAAGCGGGACCTAGGAGGAGGTTGACAGGGGAACGCCTGATCCCTCTTTCTGCACTCGGGCGGCCCCCTGGGGTCCATCACTTACAAAACATCTCACGGGTCCCTTTCTGGCAAACAATTAGTCGGAGTGAGGCGTACCCCCAAACCGAGTCTGGGTGACGTCCGCCAAGGCCCGCCCCTCTCCTCGCCTCACAGAGCCGGGCGCCCAGTGTCACCATAGCAACCGGCCTCCCGGGCCTGCTCGAGTTACGAGGAGCACGGCGGCTCCGGGGGGACGGTGGCGCCGGGGCTTTCGAGAAGCTCCCGGACCTCCGCGGACGCCGAGCCGCCTCGCCAGATGCGAGTCTCGAGAGCCGCGGGCCCAGCCGCGCCCAAGAGGTCCAAGCGGGCGCCCTGACTCCCGGCTATCTGTCCGGGCAGGCTGGGCCGCGCCAGCCTCGCGGCCTCAGGCGGTAAAAAGCGAGACAAAGAGCCGGCTTCGCACGCGGCCCGGCCGGGTCCGGACCGCGCTCGGGGTCGCCGGAGCTCTGCCCCGGCCCCAGGAGGCGGTGGGCGGGCCCCAGCACGGCCCGAGTCCTGGTCCCGTTTGCTCTTTACGTGGAGGGGCCATAGGGAAGTGAACAGGTCCCGCGACCGCGGCCTTCCCGGTTGGAGCGCGCCCCGCCGGGGTCTCTCCCAGTTCTCCCTGCCCTAGGCTGGCCAGAGGCGGCGGTTTCCACTCCGATTACCCAAAGCTGGTCTCCAGGGAGGTGAGCTCGCACCCGCTGCCTCCGGGCACCAAATGCACTTCGTGAACGTCCACTCCTCTTCGCCCCTCCAAAGTGTCTGTCTCTTTGTAAAATAAGGATATGAATGACTCCCACAAGGTTGGAAAGACCGAACGATAAAATGGAGGAAAACACCCGGCTCTGAGAAGGTAGATAAGAGCGTTCATAAGTAAGTGTTCTGGTCTGTGTTAAATTTCTTCTCTCCCGGCCCCTCATGGCCTAGTGGTTAATGGATCTGGATCCCACATGGCCCATGTTGGAGTTCCAGCCCTAATGACCTGGAAAACATGCCAAAGTCCCAACAAAATAGAGACATGTAGAAGGAATTGCAGCATAATAGGTTCCACTGGGTAATGCGTTCTCTCTCTCCCCCATCCTCTGTCTCTCCATCTAATGTGGCAAGCACACTCGCCCTCTGCAATTTAAGAAGAAAGAAACACGGCAGGTGAAGTGATGATTAAGGGCACTAGACTCCCACATGGCCGACTGGTTCAAGTCCTGGATGACTCCCGCATGGCTGACTGGTTCAAGTCCTGGACCTGGCGGCTTGCTTGCGCTCGCGCTCTCTCTCTCTCTCTCTCTTTCTCTCTCTCTCTCTGTCTGTCTCCTTCCCTCTCTGGTCAAATTTAAATAAATAAATTAAATAAATAAATAAATAGTTAAATAAAATAATTCTTAAAAAAATGAAACTCAATTCTTGGGGCCAGCAGGTAACGTGGTGGATGGGAGCACTGGACTCCCACTATGGCCAACCATGGTTTGAGTTCCAGACGTGGCAGCTTTCTCTCTCTCTCTTTTTAAGAAGTTTTTGTTATAGGGCGCATGCGCTCGCCATACAGAGAGAGAGAGAGAGAGAGACAGACAGAGAGAGAGACAGACAGAAAGCGAGACCAAGGGGGGATGGCCACACCGCAATCCCTTCTCCTCTCGGGATCTTGGGCATGTATGCACAGGCGCCTGGCGTGAGTTTTAAGCCACCGGTCGGGACGCGAACCGTGGTTGACCACGTGGGAGTCCAGCGACATAGCCATGACGCTAACTGCTGGTCCTCTCTCTCTCTCTGTCTCTCTCTCTCTCTCTCCACCCTCCCTCTCTGGTCAAATTAAAATAAGTAAATAAATAAACAAAATAATTTTTTAAAAAAATGAAACTCAATTCTTCATGAAGTGGTGGGGAGGAGTCTTTAAAAAGTTTGGGAAATGGGTAATAGGGAGGGAGAGGAACAGAGAAAAACCATGTAATTGATACAAAAAAGAAAAATAGATTAATAAATAGGTGAGTTTTTGTGGAACAGATTTTAGCTCCTTTTTCCACATGAAAAAATGTTATGTTAATCTGTATGTAGCTATATTTATCTCAACATTTTGTAAACCTCAAATGTACCCAATAAAAGTAAAAATAAATAAATAAATAAAGTTTGGGAAAGGGACCAGCAGGTGAAATGTGGTTAAAGCACTGGACTCCCATTGGCTGACCACAGTTGGGGTCCTAAACCAGCCTTGAAAGTGCGTGCATGCCCAAAATCCTAAAAGGAGAATAGAGGACAAGGGATTAGACTTGGCTATCCCTCTTGGGAGTGAGTTCTCATTGTCCCTGACTCTCTCCTATGAGGACACACATCCTATAGCAAAAATCTAAAATAAATAAAAGTGTGTGAAAATGCGTATTATGGGACCAGCAGTTAGCATAATGGCTATGTTGCTGGACTCCCACGTAGTCGACCGCGGTTCGAGTCCCGGACCCGGTGGCTTAAACTCACGCCAGGCATGTGTGCATGCGTGCCCAAGATCCCGAGAGGAGAATGGAGGAGAAGGGATTACGGCGTGGCCATCCCCTCTGGGGGGTGATTTCTCGCTTTCTATCTCTCTGTCTTTGTCTGGCGAGCGCACGCACCCTATAGCAAAAACCTCTCCAAAAAAAGAGAAAAAAATGTGTATTAAAGAAAAACTTCTGAATTCTAACTTTTTGGTACCAAAATAAGCTTGTACTTTAAATTCCATTATTCCATGGAAATTTTTGAAGTCTTCCCCATAGTGTATGAGCTTTGCTGGAAGACTTAAAACTATTCCTTTGAGGCATACTGTGGTAGAAAAGCAGGCCAGACACTGCCTCGTGCAGTCAGTTCTATGGTTTCCCAGTACCCTTTTCACCCACTTGTAATTTGATTCTGAGTGAGTGGCCTTCTCAGGCAGGCACTAGTCACATGAAGAGCTTCCTCCACAACCCTTCCTTGGAATTTTGTTTTTTCCTGGATTAGGACCACTGACAACCTTCTACCCAGACTTCACCCTCCTGGCCCCCAGATTGAGCCAGGTTAGAGCACCCTATTTATTCTCTCTGTCTCGCTCTGTCTCTATTTTTTATTTTTAATATTTAAAGTTCTTAGCACTCTATCACTCTTTTGTCTTGCTAATTCTTACCTTTCCCCTCTGTCCCCATAAGACAAGCCAATCACCAGCCATCTACATTTGAGTTCTGAGCACCCCTTTCACGTGGCTCGCTAGTGTGCTGTGCAGTTTACAATGTTTGCTTTAAAAATTTTTTTTCTCTCATTTTTTTAATTGTGCTTGTCTCGTTTTACCTTTTTTTTTTGGGGGGGGGGTTGTTTTCCCTTTTTTTATCTCTCACTTTTCTACTCAGCATAAGCACACTGAGTTTCTAAGGTCTAGGTGCACTGTAGCCAAAAATCTAAATACTTTCAGGGTCAGGTTAATCCTCAGTTTCCATTGAATTGGTGCACAAAGGGGAAAAAAACACTACTGTTTAGAGATCACAGGTCACCTCCTGCTGCAGTCCTCTGAATGCTCAGATTTAACTCCAAAAACTAGGAAAAAAAAACATATAATCCATCAGATGAACAGAAACCACTGCAGAGTCACAAGAAATATGAGAAACCAAGAAAATATCTTTCCCTTAAGGAAAAAGAATTAACTCTTCATCTTCCACAGAAAATACAAGGGAATTCTTGGAAATGTCAGATAAAGAATTTAAAATAGTAAAAAAAAAAAAAAAAAAAAAAAAAAAAAATTTTAAATAGTCATACGGGACCAGCAGTTAGTGTAATGGCTATGTCGCTGGACTCCCACATAGTCGACCGCGGTTCACGTCCCAGACCCGGTGGCTTAAAACTCACACCGGGCGCGTGTGCGTGCGTGCCCAAGATCCCGAGAGGAGAATGGAGGAGAAGGGATTACAGCGTGGCCATCCCCCCTGGGGGGTGATTTCTCACTTTCTGTCTCTCTGTCTCTCTCTGTCTGGCGAGAGCACGCGCCCTATAGCAAAAACCTCTAAAAAAAAATAAATAAAATATTCATAGTGACACAGCTAACAGAGATGCAAGAAAAGAGAGACAATGAACTCTAGAAGATGGAGGATAAAAGAGACAAGTTCCACTTCCACAAGGTGAGGAAGTTCTTGCATGATCTGAAAGAGGACATACACATCATAAAAAAGAATCAAATGAAATTATTAGAGTTGAAGGCTGTAATACAGGAAATCAAACCTCCCTTTAAAGTATTAAAAGCGGATTAGAGGAACCGGCAGGTGGCATGGTGGATAAGGGCGCTGGACTGCCACATGACCAACCACGTTTCAAGTCTTAGATCTGGTGGCTTGCTTTCTCACTTTCCCTCTCTCACTCTCTCTGTGTCTTTCTGGTCAAATTAAAAATAAATAAAATGAATGAATAAATAAAGTTAAATAAATAATTCCTTTTTAAAAAAAGGCAGATTCGGGAACCAGCAGTTAGCGTAATGGCTATGTTACTGGACTTCCACATAGTCAACCGCGGTTCGAGTCCCGGACCCAGTGGCTTAAAACTCACGCCGGGCGCATGTGCGTGCATGCCCAAGATCCCGAGAGGAGAATGGAGGAGAAGGGATTGCGGCGTGACCATCCCCCCTGGGGGGTGATTTCTCACTTTCTGTCTCTCTGTCTCTCTCTGTCTGGCGAGCGCACACACCCTATAGTGAAAAATCTCTCCAAAAAAAAGAAAAGGCAGATTAGATCATGCAGATCAAATCTCAGATGTAGAAGATAGTACCTCTGACCTAGAAAAGTTTACCAAAAAGACTGAGATACCAACCCAAAAAAATGAGAATAACATACAGCTAATACTAGATACCATTAAATGCACAAACATCCAGGTCATCGGTATCCTGGAAGGGGAAGAAAAAGTCAGGGCATCCATAATTTATTCTATGAAATCCTGGAAGAAAACTTTCCAAGCCTAGAGAAGCACTCAAATATCCAGACCCAACAAATACAAAGGACTCTACATAGAATCAACCCAAGAAGATCTCCAAAACACATCATAGCCAGATTGACCAAAATTAGAGAGACAAGATACTAAAACTGGCAAGAGAGAAGCATTAAGTTACTTTCAAAGGATATTCCATCAGGCTAAAATCGGACCTCTCATGGGAAACAATGTAAGCAGGGAAAGAATGAGAAAATATATTCTAAGTGTTAAGTGGAAAAAAATTTCAACCAAGAATACTATACCCAGCAAGATTATCCTTTATATGGGGGGAAAAAGCCAAAAACATTCTCAAATAAACAAAACCTGAAAAAACTTTTTCTTGAAATTAAAAAATGCATTAAAAAATACATATTTAATGACTGCAGTAAGCTATACAGCCCCAGCTAGGTGCTACTTTATAGAATATTCACTTTACTCACTGAGGTTTAGGCCTCAAGTCAGACAACATGTTCATAGATATGTATATATCAGCTGTGCTTGTGGTTGAAAGTTTTTAGATTAATTAAGATCTTTAGTGAATCAAAATGTGTGTGTGGCGGGGGGGGGGAGGGATGGAAAACAACTGTAGATACCAGAGACAATATGGGAGGAGGGTGGGAAATGGCAAAAGGTGAGAGGTAGGGAATCAAGTAAAAAAAATTATATAAGAAACAAGAAATGGAAAATATTTGTTGACAACTGCGTGTATGGTAATATCCTTGATTAAGCCAATATACAGTGTATTCTGGATGGAAAAACTTATTTTGTATACTGTATTGATGTTCAGTGAATGAATGTAAATAAATAAAATTTTTAAAAAAGAATTTTGTTTTTTGGGACCAGCAGTTAGCGTAATGGCTATGTTGCTGGACTCCCATGTAGTTGACTGAGGTTCGCGTCCCAGACCTGGTAATTTAGAACTCATGCCGGGCGCGTGTGCGTGCATGCACAAGATCCCGAGGGGAGAATGAAGAAGAAGGGATTGTGGCATGGCCATCCGCCCTGGAGGGTGATTTCTCGTTTTCTGTCTCTCTGTCTCTGTCTGGCTGTCTGTCTGGCAAGCGCACGTGCCCTATAGCTAAAACCTCTCCAAAAAAAAATTTGTTTTTTCCTGCAGCACTGCCCTGCTGTGCACTGAAATAGGAAATCCCATCTTCAGCCCACTACCCCCCACCTTTATCAGATTATTGACGATAAACATAAAACTAACACGGAGGGATTATATGTCAGGATGCATTGAAATGTTTAAAACAGTGGATTTTCTGCTGCACTCATGCTATTGCAAAAGTAGAACAAATGTGGAAAAAACTGATTCTCAATTTGAGGGAGGCCCCAAATGAATGCGAGACTAATTGGAAAAGGATATATTCAATAACATAATTTCATATTTGAAAAAAAAAACCGATTGTTTTCTTTTTTAAAGAATTATTTAATTTTATTTATTCATTTCTTTTTTTTTTTTTTTTTTTGGAGAGGTTTTTGCTGTAGAGCATGTGCGCTTACCAGAAAGACAGAGAGAGACAGAGAGACAAAAAGCGAGAAATCACCCCCCAGGGGGGATGGCCACGCCACAATCCCTTTTCCTCCATTTTCCTCTCAGGATCTTGGGCACACACGCACACGCGCCCAGCATGAGTTTAAGACACCAAGTCTGGGACTTGATCCGCAGTCAACTACATAGAAGTCCAGCGACGAAGCCATTATGCTATCTGCTGATTCCCCTATTCATTTATTTTCATTTGACCAGAGAAAGACACACAGAGAAGGAAAGTGAGAAAGCAAGCCACCAGGTCGAGGACTCGAACCATGGTCAGCAATGTGAGAGTGTCCAGCACTTAACCACCATGCAACCCATTGGCCCCCAAACCTATTTTTTCTGAACAAACTATAAAGTTCGATGAGCCAGCAAGTGACATGAAGATTAAGGTGCTGGATCTCACATGGCCAACTGCTCAGTTCAGGCCCCAGATCCACAGCTTGAGAATTATGCTGGACACGTGTTTGTGTGGGCTCAAAATCCTGAGAGGAGAAGGGATTGCTGCATCCCCCACTCTGGGGGATGATTTATTTCTTGCCCTCTATCTCTGGCAAACACATGTGCACTATAGCAAAAACTTAAAAAAAAAAAAAAAAAAAGTAAGATTTGAACAAATCTCATTTGGGAGAGTATAGTGTTTTTTTGTTTTTTGGGGGGAGTCTTTTCTTTTGAGAAAGAGATTTTTGCTGTAAGGTACATGCACTCACCAGAGAGTCAGAGACAAAGAGACAGAAAGCAAGAAATCACTCCCAGTGGAGATGGCCACGCTGCAATCCTTTCTCCATCCTCCTCTCAGGATCTTGACCACACACAAACACATGCCTCTGGGTCTGGGTCTCAAACTGCGGTCGACATTGTGAGAGTCCAGCTACATAACCATTACACCATCTGCTGGTCCCATTATTACTATTTTAAAATTTGCTATAGGGCCTGTGTACTCACCAGAGTGAGACAGACAGAGAGAGAGAGAGAGAAAGTGAGAAAGCAAGTCACCAGGTCTGGGACTTGAACCTCGGTCAACCACGTGGGGGTCCAGCAACTTAACCACTATACCACCTGCTGCTCCCCAATGCATTTCTTAAAAATAAAATATGAAGGGGCCGGCAAGTGGCATGGTGGTTAGGGCGGCTGGACTCCCATGTGGCTGACTACAGTTCGAGTCTCAGACCTGGCAGCTTGCTTTCTCACTTCTCTCTCTGTCTCTCTCTGGTCAACTTCAAAAAAATCAAATAAAACAACAACAATGAATAAAATTGAATAAAATACTTACTAAAAAATAATAAAATAAAACGAAAATCTAAAATATACATCTAGGATTGAAATATATTAAAAATGGGGAGAAAGGTAATGCCTCCACATTGGTACCACTATAACTTACCCAATGTGCCCACATCTCAAAAACATAACACACTGGGACTGGCAGTTGGTTTAACGGCTATGTCGCTGGATTCCCATGTAGTTGACCGCGGTTCAAGCTTAAATTCACGTCGGGTACGTGTGTGTGCGTGCCCAAGAGCCCGAGAGGAGAATGGAGGAGAAGGGATTGCAGTGTGGCCATGCCCCCTAGAGGGTGATTTCTCGCTTTCTGTCTCTCTGTCTCTCTCTGTCTTTCTGGCAAGCGCACGTACCCTATAGCAAAAACTTCTCCAAAAAAAAGAAAAAGAAAAGAAAAGAACACACTTGGGTGGCCCATGGTGTAGTGGTTAAGACACTGACTCGGCTCCCACGTGCTTGACCGCAGTATGAGTCCTGGACCTGGTGGCTTACTTTCTCACTTTCCCTCTCTCTCTCTCTCTGTCTGTCTCTCTGGTCAAATTTAAAAATAATAATAATAGCAACAAATAAATACATAATTAAGTCTAAAAAAATAAAGATATATCTAGATGCCTGAGCATTGATTCCACTTTTTAAAGTTGTTTCCCCAGGCATAGCCCAGGTTTGTTATTTTGTTTAATAACAAAGTTTTGTACTATATTGTCTTTGTGTTCATCTGCAGAATGTAACCAGCTGGCTACCCCTTTTCCTGGTAGTTGGGATTAACTTCCTGCTTTTGAAAGTGTGTTGTACCTTGCTTTTCTTACACAATAGAAAAACTTTCTTAAGCCTCACAGGGATCATTAAACTTTCCCTGGAAATAGAGCAAGGGTCACGCTTCATGCCTAAGCATGTGAGTATTATCCTGATTACAACTGAAAAAACTTTCTGACCTATGATGATTTCAGGTTTCTGGAAAGTTTTTGAAGTTCATTTTTTAAAATCTGGGAATAGATATCGGGACCAGCAGATGGCGTAATGGTTGCATTGCTGGACTCCCACATAGTTAACCGTGGGTGGATTCCTGGACCCAGTAGCTTAAAACACCAGGTACTATTGCTTGCATGCCCAAAATCCCAGAGGAGAATAGAGAAGGGATTGTGGTGTGGCAACCCCCCACTGGGGGATGACTTCTCACCTTCTGTCTGTCTCTCTCTCTCTCTAGTCTCTGGCAAGCACATGCACTTTATAGAAAAAAATCTCTAAAAAAAAAAACAAACTTGGGAGTATATGTCAAATCTATTTTATTCATATTTCATTCAGTTTTGTCTTTTAGAGTCCACTAAAGTAATCTATCAAAACCCACAAGTATTGAATATAAACCAAAGCTAAGAGGGTCCATAAAAATGTTCTAATCACTCCCCAGCTTTGTGAGAGTCTGGGGCCACATGACAAGCCAGAGTTCAGTTCCTGAACCAATGTAAAAGCAGACCAGGCTGGCAGCAGGTGGTATGGTGGTTGAGGCACTGGACTCCCACATGGCTGACCACAGTTCGAATCCTGGATCTGACAGTTTGCTTTCTCACTTTCCCTCTTTCTCTCACTCTCTTGTCTGTCTCTTTCTGGTGAACACATGTGCCCTGTAGCAAATTTTAAAATAATAATAATGACGATAAATTAAATAATTCTTTTTTTAGAGTGAGAGATTTTTGCTATAGGGCACGTGTACTCGCCAGAGAGACTGAAAGTGAGAAATCATCCCCTAAGGACAGTTTCTCCTCCATTCTCCTCTTGAGATTTAGAGCACACGCACACATGCCCCTGGCATGAATTTCAAGTCACTGGGTCCGGGACTCGAACCATAGTCAACTGTCCAGTAGCATAACCATTACACCACCTGCTGATCCTAAATAAATCCTTTTTTTTAATTTTTAAAATCTAACTTTTATTTATTTATTTTTTCATTTGACCAGAGAGAGAGATAAAGTGAGAAAGCAAGCCGCCAGTTCCAGGACTTGAACCGTGGTCAGCCATGTGGGAGTCCAGTGCCCCTAACCACCATGCCAACTGCTGGTCCCCGCAGTAATTCTTTTTTTTTTTTTTTTGGAGAGGTTTTTGCTATAGGGCGTGTGCACTCGCCAGAAAGACAGAGAGAGACAGAGAGACAGAAAGCGAGAAATCACCCCCCAGGGAGGATGGCCACACCACAATCCCTTCTCCTCCATTCTCCTCTCGGGATCTTGGGCACACACACACACGCATCCAGCGTGAGTTTAAGCCACCGGGTCCAGGACTCGAACCGCGGTCGGCTACATGGGAGTCCAGCGACATAGCCATTACGCTAACTGCTGCCCCCCCCCCCCCCAGTAATTCTTTTTAAAAAGCAGGCCAGATGTGATAACACTGGCCTGTAATCCTAGCTAACTGGGAGGCTGGGGTAGACATGACAAGACCCTCTGAAAAATACCTCTATCTCTCTCCCTAAGTTTAAAAAGAAAAAATAAAATCTATTAACACATTCTCTAATTTTACAGAAAGGAATTAAGCAACTTGATACTAGTCACTTAGCTCCCAGAGGTAAGAATAGAATTTGAGTGTTCTGATTCCCAGCCCAGTCCAGGAAATTGCGTGCTCATCCAGCCACTTTTGTTTTTTTAAGAATTATTTAATTTTTTTTTATTTATTTATTTTAATTTGACCAAAGAGAGACAGACAGAGAGAGAAAGTAAGAAAGCAAACTACCAGGTCCAGGACTTGAACTGCTGTCAGCCATGTAGGAGTGTCTAGTGCCTTAACTACCACACCACCTGCTGGCCCCAATCTAACCATTTTTGTTTATGGTCCACTTGCTATTGTAAGCAGCCAGGACTTCCTTGAGTGTGCAAGACCTTGTGTTCATTGCTGTTTAATGAGTTTGCTTGGGGGACATATGTCCCAGGGAAGGCTGAGTGACCCAAGGTTGATCACCACGGCATGAAAGTATGTATCCTGGCTGCAGCACAGCAACCAATCAAAACAGTACCAGTTTCAGTAATGAACCAATAGAACTACTGCTCAAATTGACCAATCAGAGCTATGTAAGTTTCAATCCATCATTGGCATATATAAACCTGTGGAGGACTTGAATGGGGAATTATTTCTCTGTAAAAGTCTATCCTCGGGCAGGCAGGTTGTATGGTGGTTAAGGCGCTGGACTCCCACATGGTCAACAAGTTCGCATCCCAGACCTAGCAACTTGCTTTCTCACTATCCCTTTCTCTTTCTCTCTCTGTCTCTCTCTGGTGAAATTAAAAAATAACAATAACCGGGACCAGCAGTTAACGTAATGGCTATGTCGTTGGACTCCCACGTAGTCGACTGCGGTTCGAGTCCCAGACTTGGTGGCTTAAACTCACGCCGGGCGCGTGTGCGTGCGTGCCCAAGATCCCAAGAGGAGAATGGAGGAGAAGGAATTGCGGCATGGCCATCCCCCCGGGGGGGGGTGATTTCTCGCTTTCTGTCTCTATGTTTCTCTCTGTCTGTCTGGCGAGTTCACGCGCCCTATAGCAAAAACCTCTCCCAAAAATAAAAAAATAATAATAATAACAACAAATAAAATAAAATAAATAATTCTTTTTTAAAAAAAGTGAAAGTCTTCCCCCAGGAGACCACCTTTTGAGCAAACCTAGCTGTCCACTGGAAGTTACCTGTAGTAAAATCTTCTTCTTCAATAAACTTCAAAGGTCAGAGTTTGACTTCTCAGGTTGCCAATAACTGATTCCCAGTTGGTACCTACTTTGGTTCTGTAACACTATGATCCATCCCCATGCTGATACTAGAATATACACTTATGAATGAAATGGACGTGGTTCCTAGCCTTGCGAAGATTAATATGTGTGGCAGGGACTGACAAAACAAACATTCAAGTTAGAAAAAGATGGAACCAAAAAAGATGGTGGTTGAGGCACTGAACACTTCACATGCTTGCTTTCTTACTTTCTCTCTTTCTCTCTTGCTGTCTCTCTCTGGTCAAAATAAAATAAATGAATGAAGAGGGACCAGCAGATGGTGTAATGGCTACGTTGCTGGACTCCCATGTAGTAGACCACGGTTCAAGTCCCAGACCAGGTGGTTTAAATTCACACTGGGCACGGTGTGCATGCATGCCCAAGATCCCGAGAGGACAAAGGAGGTGAAGGGATTCTGACATGGCCATCCCCCCTTCGGGGTGATTTCTCACTCTCTGTCTCTTTGTCTGTTTCTGTCTTCCTGGCAAGCACATGAACCGTATAGCCAAAACCGCTCCCAAAATAAATAAATAAATAAATAAATTCTAAAAATTAAATAATTCTGTTTTGTTTTGTTTTGTTTTTTTTCAGAGAGATGTTTGCTACAGGGCACATGCACTTGCCAGAAAGACAGAGACAGACAGAGAGACAGAAAATGAGAACTCACCCCCAAGGGGGAATGGCCATGCCACAATCCCTTCTCCATTCTCCTCTCAGGATCTTGGGCACACATGCACATATGCCTGGCGTGAGTTTAAGCCACTGGGTCTGGGACTCTAACTGTGGTCGACATGGGAGTCCAGTGACAGCCCTTACGCCAACTGCTGGTCCCAAAATTAAACAATTCTTTTAAAAAAAAAAAAAGAAAAGAAAAAGATAATGAGAACTGGTCCCATTGTTCATTGAGCTGGAGCTCACATGGCCAACAGCAGTTCAAATCCCAGCCCTGGCAGCTTGAAAAAAACAACAGGCACATGTGTGTGCATGCCCAAAATCCTGATGAGGAAGAATAGAGGAAAAAGGATTCCAGTGTGACCAGTCCATTAGGAGTTGCTTTCTCTCTGTCTCTATTTAGCAAGTACCCACTGGCAATAGAAGAAAAAAAGGAAAAGATAATGAGACATTGTGACAGCTATTATGAAGGAGACTAATAGAATAACTGGGTTTGCAGAGGATTTGAGAAATCACTCGGATGGAGACTGAAGAAGGCCTCTGGGAAAAGCTGGTGTTTAGGCAGGGATAAGAAGGACAAGGACCAAGCCAAAGAGAGAGAGGGGCATGTGAATTTCCTGAGAGCAGTAAACTCCAGGCAGAAGTAAGAAATGAGTTGTGTGTGTGAGGGGAGGCCAAGGCAGCTGCAGTGGCCTGAAGACTGAGTGGGCCGACAGGAGGCTGGCAAAGACAGCTGGTGAGACGAGGCCCCTAATTTGTACCCAATTCAAAATGGAAAGGGAAATCCTAAAGGATTTGACTCAGAGCAATGACCTAACCCTGATTTATGTTTTGAAACTTTACTTTGCCTTCTATGGACAAAGAATAGAGTAAAAGGCCTGGCAGGTGGCATAGGGGTTGAGGCACTGGTCCCAGATATAAAGTTACAGGATAGCAGTTGGTGTAATGGCTATGTCACTGGACTCCCTTGTAGTCGACTGCAGTTTCAGTCCCAGATCCAGTAGCTTAAACTCACACCGGGCATGTGTGCGTGCATGCCCAAGATCCCGAGAGGAGAATGGAGAAGGGATTGCAGCATGTCCATCCCCCCCCCCCCCCCGGGGGGGGGGGGCAGTGATTTCTCGCTTTGTGTCTCTCTGTCTTTCTCTGTCTTTCTGATGAGCACACGCACCCTATAGCTAAAACCTTTTTTTTTTAAAGAATTATTTTTATTTAACTTTATTTATTATTATTATCATTATTATTTTCCAGGTTGATCCAAGAGAGACAGAGAGAGAGAGAGAGAAGTGAGCAAGGAAGCCACCAGGTCCAAGACTTGAACCATGGTCGGCCATATGGGAGTCCAGCACCTTTAACCACCATGCCACTTGCCGGCCCCTGCTAAAACCTCTTTAAAAAAAAAAATAATAATAATAATAATAATAATAATAATAAAATTTTTTAAAGTTACATGCCATAACAGTGTGCCATTAAAAAAAAAAAATAAAAAGGCAGCTCTTTAAGTTTCTGTATGAAACAATCTCCAAGCTTGACGATTTAGTGAAAAAACCAAGATACAGAACTAACATGAAGGGTGCCATTGATAAAAGGGCAGAGGGTTCTCTTTACAGACAGGCTCTAGAAAGATAGACCAAAAACTGGTCACAAGGATTACCTCTGGGAGGAAAAGAAGGGGCTGGGAGCTGGAGTGAAAGAAGACTTACTTTCCTTTTCTTGTCCCTTTTGTATTTAATGTCATATATGCACGTATTGCCTATTCAAAAATAATATTTAGATATTAAAAAATAAAAATTCAGATCTTTTCCAAAGGTGCTATTTCCCCTCATGGACTCTGCATCCTAACGTATCCCGTTTTCAATCACAGTGTACGCTTACCTTCTGCCTTCCCTGACCTTCCCTGCCGCGGGACTCACTAGCGATACCTCCCAGGCCTGCCTGCCCCAGAAAGAGCAGCACTTTAAAATAAGAAAATAACCTCTGCTCTCTGAAGCCCCCCCTTTTTTTTTTTTAAAGAACGATTTTGCTATAGGGGAAGTGTGCTCACCAGAGAGACAGAAAGCGAGAAATCACCCCTGAGGGGAAAGACCATGCTGCAATCCCTTCTCCTCCATTCTCCTCTTGGGACTTTGGGAACATACACTCACATGACTGCTGTAAGTTTCAAGCTGCTGGGTCCGGAACTTGAACTGCTGTTGACTATGTGGGAGTCCGGCGACATAACTGTTACACCATCTGCTGGCCCCCTCTGAAGACTGAAGACTTTTTATTATTTGTTATAGAGTGTGTGCACTTGCTAGAGGGAGACAGAGAGAAAGTGAGGAAGCACCCTCCAGGAGAGATGGCCACACTGCGATCCCTTCTCCATTCTCCTCTTGGGATTTTAGACATGCAGGCACATGCATTTGGCGTATTCTTCTAGCTGCCACATCTGAGGCTTGAACCACACAAGGAGCTGTGGAAGGTCCAGCTACTTTAACCACCACACCACTAGCAGGCCTCTCTCTGAAACCTTTTTGTCAACTCCCTCCCATTATTTGATACCCATATCTTTTAGGAACCTGCTTTCTACAGAACAATGACATTTCCTTAACATTTTTTTAAGTTATGGAAGGTGAATTATTAACCATCATTAAGCCTGAGAACTTGTCTTCTTCTGTGTCAGTTGAAATGTATGCAATTTTAAGAACATACCAATTTTGATGACATATTGAAAATAATAAATATTCCTTTATTCCTCTTTTGTTTTTTGTGTGTGTGCGTTGAGAGATTTTTGCTATAGGGCATGTGTGCTCGGCAAAGACCCACAGAGAGACAGAGACAGAAAGCGAGAAATCACTCCCTAGGGGACATGGCCATGCTGCAATCCCTTCTCCTCCATTCTACTCTCAGGATTTTGGGCACGCACACACACACGCACCCAGTGTGAGTTTTAAGCTACTGGGTCTGGTCTTGAATCACGATCGACTACATGGGAGCACAGTGACTTAACCATTATACCATCCGCTGATCCCATAAATAAATACTGCTAATACTTAACTATAAAGTACCAGTAAGTATTTAAGTGAGGAAATTTTAAAAAGGAAGTACTCACTTTGTTAGCACATACGCTAAAAAAGAAAATAAGAAGGAAAAACCCCAGAGTTCGGCCCAATGCACTTTTTGCAAGCCTTTACTTGAACTGCGCATTTCCTCTCAGCTTTAGGGACATGCCCTTCGGGAAGAAAGGCGTTTTGTTTCCAACCACACAGACCCAGTTTTTTCTCTCATCACGTGCCTGGCCTCAGCCATTTGGCAGCTCTGTAACGCGATCCCCATGACCAGCCTCCCGGCCCACCCCAGTAACCACAGGGTGAGCAGCAGTGGCAGTCACAGAAAGCCACCAAAGGGAAGAGGACGCAGGCTTGACCTGCGACTGGGACCTCAGAGGAGCTTGGAAACAGCCCGCCACAGAGGTGAGTGGGAGCTGCTGGGGAAGGGGGCTGCATGTGAAGGTCAGGATGTGTCCAAGTTCACTTACGGAAGGGCAAAATATACTCTTCTCACCTCTGCCACCACCCGGTCCTCTCCACTCTCTCCCAGTACAGGGCCCTCTGAACGATGTCCTGGGACTTTTCATCATGCAAAGTTCACTCCAAGTCTAGCGTGTGTCTGCATCCTTTGCCTTCGTGTGTACCATCTGTCTCCTCCGTAGCAACTGTTTTCTGGCTAGTGACAGGTGATTCCAACACGCTAGGTTTGGCTGAGAAATCACAAGGAGCAACTCCTAAGTGAGAACTCAAAAGAGGCCAGTCAAACTGTAAGAGTCTATTGGGAAACAATAGACAGCACTTCTAATTGGTTATTAGCCATCTCTTGGAAGGAAGGGAGCTAATTACATGTTTTTAAGTCTCAGGATACATATGTGGATTTACCTGGACAAACAGGTCAAAGCTGTTTGAAGCAACACACTGGGTTTTTCAACAGTGGCTCTAGTTTCGGAATTGATAGTGATCTTATAATATCTTTGGATGGGCTCCTACGAGGGTTAGGGAGAAAGGTGTGTACATAGAGGTGAATAATAGGCCAGTCATTCTCAGGGTACTCCTGCAGGCCCTTTAGGGTTTACAGCAAACAAGATAAGATGCTGACTTGTAAGCTGCTTGAGTTTTGTGTGCAATGCCAACGCAATTTCTCTGGTTGGACTATTAACATTCAATTCCATTTGCTAAGACAAAAATATACTGAGCATCAACTTCTGATCTTAGCAAAGTAGTTGGCGCAAAGGAAAGCACAGATATGTTCCATAGCAACTTCTGGACACATTCCCAGGGCAAAAAGCAATGCTTTATATACATTTATTCCTTTTTTCATTCTTCAACAAAGCATTTCAGAGAAATCTAAAAGAATCAGGCTCCAGACAGACAAAACTCAAAAGTAAACTCTGTACTCCTCTCATCCCATTCCCCTGTCCTGTGTTCAGACTCGAGAGCATAATGGCGGCTGTAGCGTCACTAAGTCCTTTAGACTGGAGATTCTTCAGTAAAAAGCTTGCACAGTCAGACCACTGCTTCAACAGCACCACACCAGAATGTATCTCATCTAGGTAATCTCACAATCTATGTCTTTTTTTTTAACAATTTTTTTCCTTTCCTTTTCTTTTTTAGAGGTTTTTGCTACAGGGCGTGTGCGCTTGCCAGAAAGAGACAGAGAGACAGAGATAGAAAGCAAGAAATCACCCCCAGGGGGGATGGCCACACCGCAATCCCTTCTCTTCCATTCTCCTCTCGGGATCTTGGGCACGCACGCACACATGCCCGGCATGAGTTTGAGCCACTGAGTCCGGTACTTGAACCACGGTCGGCTACATGGGAGTTCAGCGACATAGCCATTACGCTAACTGCTGGTCCCTTTTTTTCTTTTTTTAAAAAAGAATTATTCATGAGACCAGCAGATGGTGTAATGGTTACATCGCTGGACTCCCACATAATCAGCACAGTACAAGTCCCAGACCGAGCATTCACTGGGGCATGTGTATGCTTGCCCAATATCCCAAGAGGACAATAGAAGAGAAGGGATTGTGGTGTGGCCATCCCCTCCTCCCCCCCCAGGGGGGGTGATTTATCATTTTCTGTCTCTCTGTCTTACTCTGTTTCTCCAGTGAGCACACCCGCCCTACAGCAAAAATCTCTCTCGAAAAAACAGAGAATTATTCATTTAATTTTATTTATTATTGTCATTATTATTTTAAAAGAATTGTTTATTTTTATTTGTTGTTATTATTATTTTTTTAAATTTAACCTGAGAGAGAAAGAAAGGAAAAGTAAAAAGCAAGCCACCAGGTCCAGGACATGGCCACGTGGAAGTCCAGCGCCTTAACCACCACGCCCCATGACGGCCCCCATAATCATTATTTTTAATTCACCAGAGAGAGGCAGAGAAGTGAGAGAAACTGAGAAAGCAAGCCACCAGGTCCACAACTTGAACCACAGTTCCCATGTGGGAGTCAGCACCTTAACCACCACACCACCTGTTGGCCCCTCACAATGTATATAATTTTTTCTGAGAGTTCTTAAATTTTTTTTACTATCGTGGACATGTGCTTGCCAGAGAGACAGACACAGAGAAATAGGAAGCAAGAAATCATCCCCCAGGGGGATGGCCACTCTGCAATCCCTTCTCCTCCGTTCTTCCCTTGAGATTTTGGGCATGCATACACATGCCCCTAACATGAGTTTCAAGCCCCCATGTCCAGTACTTAAACCACAGTCAATCACATAGGTATCCAACACCTTACCTGCTACACCACCTGCTGGTCCCCGACAAACTGTATATTTTTCTTTTTTTTTAAATAATTATTTTGGGGCGGGACAAGCAGTTAACATAATGGCTATGTCGCTGGACTCTCATGTAGCTGACCACGGTTCGAGTCCCGGACCCGGTGGCTTAAACTCACGCCAGGCATGTGTGCCTGCGTGCCTAAGATCCCGAGAGGAGAATGGAGGAGAAGGGATTGCAGTGTGGCCATCCCTCCTGGGGGGTGATTTCTCGCTTTCTGTCTCTCTGTCTCGCTCTGCCTTTCTGATGAGCGCATGCGCCCTACAGCAAAAATCTCTCAAAAAAATTATTTTGGGGCCAGCAGGTGGTATGGTGGCTAAGGGCTCTGGACTCCCACATGGTCGACCGAGGTTCTAGTCCCAGACCTGGAGACATGCTTTCTCACTTTTCCTCTCTCTCTCGATCTGTTTCTTCTGGTCAAATTTAAATAAATAAAAAAACGTAAATAAAATAACTTAATTTTATTAATTTTTTAAAATTTTATTAATTGTCAGTATTTTTATTTTATGTTTTTTAAGTTGACCAGAGAAAGACAAACAGAGGAAAGGGAGGAAGCAAGTTGTCAGGTCCATGACTCGAACCATGGTCAGTCACATCAGAGTCCAGCCACCCTAACCACCACACTACCTGCCAACCTCAACAATGTCTATCTTAAGAGAAAACAGTTTATCGTTACAAAATATCAGAATCTTCCCTTTTAGAGCATTTCATTTTTTCTCTCTTCTCTGAATGCATTCTCCCTTATTTAATTTTATTTTTAAATGAATTTTTAATTTAATTTTATTTGTTATTTTAATTTTTAATTTTTAAGAATTATTTTATTTAACTTTATTTATTTATTTATTTATTTTAATTTGCCCAGAGAGGGACAGAGTGAGAGAGTGAAAGAAAGTGAGAAAGCAAGCTGCCGCATCCGGGATTCGAACCGTAGCTAGCATGTGCGAATCCAGTGCCCTTAACCACCAAGCCACTGCCAGCCCCTACTTTTAAAATTTTTTTAAAGAATTATTTTATGTAGCTATTTATTATTATTATTTTCCAGCTTGATCAGAGAAAGACAGGGAGAGAGAGAAAGTGAGAAAGAAAGCCATCAGGTCTGGGACTCGAACTGCGGTCGACTACGTGAGAGTCCAGAGACATAACTATTATTCCATCTGCTGGTCCCTCACTTTCCTTCTTTCTCTCACAAAATTGAAGAAAATAATTTTAAATAAAATGACAACAAAAGTGTGCCCATGCACACACACACACGCCCCAATCCATCACTGCTGACTAATACAGGCCTCTCGTTTTGTGTCCCTTTTCATCCCTGCCCCCTGCTCTGTATTCATCAGCATCAATGCAGTCTGTGCTTTTAGTCTCCATTCATATAATGAGCACAGAATCCAAGTTCTGCTACTGACGAGCTATCAGATTTGAAGCTAAGTAATTAAATATCTCTACTTCTCTATTAGAAAGATTTTTGCTATAGGGCATGTGTGCTCACCAGACAGACAGAAAGTGTCTCCAGGGGCATGGCCATGCTGCAATCCCTTTTCCTCCATCCTCCTCTCCAGATCTTCGGCATGCACTCACATGTGCCTGGCATGAGTTTTAAACTGCCAGGTCCAGGACTCAAATGGTGGTCCACTGTGTGAGAGTCCAGTGACGTAACCATTACGCCATCTGCTGGTCCCTCTGCTTCTCTATTTTTTCACGTGTGAAATGAGGCATCAGAACAGATGAGATCTAAGTCAACTTCCAGTTCTCAGATAGGAGACTTCCAACTGTAGAGAAAGGAGCCAGATCTCACATGGCCAGCCGTAGTTTGAATCCTGACCCTGGCAGCTTGAGAAACATGCTGAGTGTGTGTGTGTGTGTGTGTGTGTGTGTGTGTGTGTGTGTGTGCCCAAAATCCCAGTAGGATAGAGACATAGAAGAAGGGATGGTGACATGACCATGCCTCATTGGGGGTGTTTTCTCCCTCTCGCTCTCTTTCTCTCTCTCCAGCAAGCATGTGCAGTCTCTGGAAATTTTTAAAAAATAATAACAATTTTTTTAAATGAGTAAAATAATTAGATAGTAAAGAGAGAGGAAATCCAGCAAAAATGTAATAATTAGGCCAGTTGGTGGTGTGTTGGTTAAAGTGCTGGATTGCACACGGCTAACACACCAGGCACATGTACGTGTGTGCACAAAATTCCGAGTGGAGAATAAGGAAAAGGGATTTTGACATGATCATCCTTCCTGACAGATGATTTCTCACTCCCTGCCCCCCACCCTACAGCAAAGTAATGATTGCAGTACTTTCACATACTAAATAAATATAAATGCTATAATAAATTTTACTTGCCCAGATTTCTAACCATAACACTTTTCACATACTAAATATTTATAAATACTATAGTAAATTTTACTTGCCCAAATTTCTAACTTGAACACCATCGTTGACAGTGTTAAGAAACCACTTTGGGTAAAGAGCCACCTGCCCACCACATCTGAGGTCTCCCCTAGAGCCTTTCTGGCTGACCGTATTCAGGTAAAACTGAAGACGTGGGGTAGCAGATAGGTAGGCAGGGAGTGCTCTGGAGAGAAAACCACCAGAAAGCAAGCTGCCTTGGCATAAAATATTCAGCACAATGATAGGGTTGTACAGCTCGGAGAACTCAGCTATATAGATAATATCCCCAGAGATAAACTATGTGTGAGTTGTCATGACTAGAGAATAAAATGGCATGTTAGGAAATGCTTCACTTTTTCTAATGAAATCAGCAGTCAGCAGAGATAAATATTGCTACTCCTATGGCCAAGGGCCATCCCACCACCTGCGATAACAGTCTTTCTCCCTTTGGCCTTCGTCTAAAGTCAGACTTCCATATCAGCCCCGATCACCCGGTCTCAGCAAGGCCAAGTTACCGTAACAAGGGCACGGCTGGATCGGTGCCCTGCCTCGCTCCAGGTCAAGGTCCTACTGTACTGACAGTCACTCTTATCTCTCCTGGGTTCTGTTTTTAATTTTAGTATCTGGTTCTGTTTACTCGTATTGTATACCTAGCCAACATCTCAAAATAATTTGAGGTAACTTCCAGTAAAAGGATATATACCATAGAGCAGCTGCAAACAAGTTAAGAACTGGTTAGATCACATCCGAATATTTAATATCTTCTAAAAATTACCAGAAACACTTGCTAGAAAGCCAAAGAGGGCGGCAGTTGTCATGAGGGTTAAGGTGCTGGACTCCCACATGGCCAACCACAATCTGAGTCCCAGACCTGGTGGCTTGCTTTCTCGCTTTCCCGTTCTCTCTCTCTGGTCAAATTAAAAATAAATTTGCGGGGCCGGCAGGTGGCATAATGGTTAAGGCACTGGACTCCCACATGGTCGACTGCAGTTCGAGTCCCAGACCTGGCAGCTTGCTTTCTCACTTTCCCTCTTCTCTCTCTCTCTCTGGTCAAATTAAAATAAATAAATAAATAAAGTTAAATAAAATAATTCTTAAAAATATTAATTTGGGACCAGCAAATGGCATAATGGTTAGGTCGCTAGACTTCCATGTAGTCAACCACATTTCAAGTCCTGGACCTGGTGGCTTAAAACTCACTCCACGCTGGGACCAGCAGATGGTGTAATGGGTATGTTGGTGGACTCCCATGTAGCCGTCCATGGTTCGAGTCCTGGACCTGGTGGCTTAAACTCATGCAAGGAACATGTGCATGCATGCCCAAGATCCTGAGAGGAGAATGGAGGAGAAGGGATTGCAGTGTGGCCATTTCCCCAGGGGGTAATTTCTTGCTTTCTGTCTCTCTGTCTCTCTCTGCCTTTCTGGTGAGCACACGCACCCTACAGCAAAAACTTCTCCAGGGACCAGCAGTTGGCATAATAGCTATGTCGCTAGACTCCCATGTAGTTGACAGTAATTCAAGTCATAGACCCAGTGGCTTAAACTCATGCCAGGCACATGTGCGTGCTTGCCCAAGATCCCCAGAGGAGAAAGGAGGAGAAGGGATTATAGTGTGACCATTCCCCCTAGATGGGTGATTTCTCACTTTCTGTCTCTCTGTCTCTGTCTTTCTGGCGAGCGCACACATCCTGTAGCAAAAACTTCTTAAGAAAACAAAAAAACTCACTCCAGGCACTTGTGAATGCGTGCCTAACAGGTGGCATGGTAGTTAAGGCACTGGGCACTCCCACATGGTTCCTACCTCAGACCTGCTGGCTTACTTTCTCACTTTCCCTTTCTTCCTGTGTCCCTCTCTGGTAAACTTAAAATAAATGAATGAATAAATAAAATTAAATAAAAATTTTTTTAAAAAGAATTATTTTATTTACCTTTATTTATTTATTTTAATTGACCAGAGAGGGACAGAGTGTGTAAGAGAGAGCGAGGGAGAGAGGGGGAAATTGAGAAAGCAAGCCGCCAGGTTCGGGACTGGAACCGCGGTCAGCCATGTGGGAGTCCAACACCCTCAACCACCATGCCACCTGCCAGCTCCATAAATAATTATTTTAAATAATTAATTAGTTAATTAAACAAATAGACAGAGAGAGAGGGACAGGGAGAAAGCAGCCCATAATGGAGAGTGGTCATGTCACAATCCCTTCTCCTCCCATCTCTTCATCATTTGAGGATTTTGAGCGTGCACACACATACCCAGCATCTCAAACCGCCAGGGCCAAGCTTTGAATAGTGGTCAGCTATGTGGGTTCTAGCTCCCTTAACACTAGGCCACTGGGCTGGCCCACACTATATGTCTTTCATATTGTTTTGTTTGTTTGTTTGTTTTTTTAGAGAGAGATTTTTGCTATAGGGCATGTGCACTCACCAGAGCGACAGAGACAAGCAATCACCTCCCAGGAGAAATGGCCAGGCCGCAATCCCTTCTCCTCCAGTCTCCTATCGGGATTTTGGGCACACATGCACATGCGCCCAGCTTGCGTTTTAAGCCACTGGGTCTGGGACTCGAATCACAATCGATTATGTGGGAGTCCAGCAATGTAACCATTATGCCATCTGTTGGTTCCCACATTGTTTTGATGGAGAGGGAATGTGCTGTAGAGGAAACAACCAGGTAATTAGTTGCTATTGCTGTGATTTTGACATGTAAAACTGTTACCAAAGGGGTGGGAAGGGGAAGACAAGAAGGAGAAGGAAGAAAAAAAATTGAGGCACTGGTTCTTAATCATAGTTACCCTTAATAATCTAATGAAAGCTATTTATCTTCCTACCCTGAAAAATGAACTTAGAAAAATTGGCATACTATTTCAGGAGAGACAAAGACTTCTCAAAGCCTAGCAAGTACTGAGATGATCTGATTAAGAGTACAGAGGAAGCTAATTAAAGGGAGAATGCAAGTTATGCTAGGAATTTTCTCCCTTTTTTTGGAGAGCTGTTTGTCATAGGACACATGCGCTCACTGCTCACCAGAAAAAAAGAGAGAGACAGAGAGACAGAAAGGGAGAAATCACTGGGTTGGGGAGGATGGCCATGCCAGCAATCCCTCCTCCTCCATTCTCCTCTCAGGATCTTGGGCGCACACGCTGGTGTGAGTTTAGGTCACCATGTCCAGGACTCAAACTGCAGTCAATTGCATGGAAGTTCAACGACCTAGCCATTACGCTAACTCCTGGTCCCAATGCTAGGAATTTTCAATATCGTGCTTCCTGCAAATGGAGCATTGAGTTAATTTTTTCATTTTTTAACTGTTTCTGTAATTTCTTTTTAAAAATTATTTCATTTAATGTTATTTATTTATTTATTTTAAATTTCGGCCATTGAGGGACAGAGTAAGAGAGAGAGAGAGAGAGAGAGATGAGAAAGTGAGACAGAAGTTGCCAGATCTGGGACTTGAACCACAGTCAGCCATGTGGGATTCAGTGCCCTTAACCACCATACTATCTGCTGGCCCCTGTTTTTGTAATTTCTTAGGTAAACAATGCTCATGGTCCACAATTCAAAAGGCAGAAAACGGTGCATGGCCAAAAGGTAGTTTTGCTTTACTTCTTCCCTTGGCTACCCAGAAGCTACCACTATGACTAGTTTCTTAGTCCCCTGGACAGTAGAATACTCTATGTGTGACTTGATGCATTCTTAAGCAGCACACGCATGCACATGCGTGTGTTTTACACTTGCTTTTTCATTACTACTTCTAGAGAGTGCATACAAAGCTGCTGTTTTCCTTGAATGACTGCGGAGTATTTTGCTATTGGACAGTACTGTCATTTATTTAACCCATCCTATATTTTCCTTTTTATTTTAAATAATGATTAATATCGTTTTATTTAGTCTTATTATTTTAAAGAATTGTTTCATTTTATTGATTATTATTATTTAATTTGAGCAAAGAGAGAGTGAGAAGGAAAGTGAGAAAGCAAGCTGTCAGATCTGGGATTTGAACTGCAGTCTGCCATGTGAGTCCAGTGCCTTAACTACAATGCCACCAGGTGGTCCCATTATTATTTTTAAATTTGCTATAGGGCACATGCACTCACCAGAGAAAGAGAGAGAGAAAGAGAGAGAGAGAGAGAGAGAGCAAGCAAGCCGTTAGGTCCAAGACTCAAACTGCAGCCAGCCATGTGGGAGTCTTAGCTACCATGCTACCTACTGGCCCCTCCTTTAAAAAAAAAAAAAAAATGCCAGAGGGAGTATACATTTGTCAGAGAGTGACAAAGAAAGAAAGAGAAAGCACTCCCCATTGGGACATGGTCACACACCACAATCTCTTCTTTATTTCTCCATTCGATTAGGTTTTGAGGCACACATGCACATGGATCTAACTTGTCCTTCAAGCCATTAGGGCTTGGACCCAAAATACTCAGTCTGCCATGTGTGAGACAGCTCCCTCAATCACCAGACCATAGGGCCAGCCCTAATCAGTCCTCTATTGAGGACATTTAGGTTGTTTCTAATCTTTAGCTATTAAAGGTAATGTTACAGTGGGGACCAGTAGATGGTGTAATGGTTACATTGCTGGACTCCCATGTAGTCGACTGTGGTCTGAGTCCCAGACACAGTGGCTTAAAACTCATGCTGGGTGTGTCTATGTGCATACCCAAAATCCCAAGAGGAGAATGGAGGAGAACGGAGTGTGGCATGGCCATCCTCCTTGGGGGGTAATTTCTTGCTTTCTGTCTCTGTCTCTTTGGTGATCACACGTGTCCTATAGAAAAAATCTCTCTCAAAAAAAAATAATAATGTTACAATGAACTTCCTTATACATATATAGTTTTTATATACAGGGTTATGTAATTTTTAAAAAAGTGTAATGGAGCATTAGATATAACTGAGTTTACTAGTAGCCAAAGCAAAGGAAGTGGATGGCCGTGTTTTCTTTTCAATCAGAAGAAGGCATACAATTTCTTTTTATTTTTTTTTAGAGGTTTGTGCCTTAGGGCACATGTACTGGGGAAGGTGGGTGGAAGAGAGATAGACAGGATGAGAAGGAAAGGGAAAAATCACCCCCTGGGGGTTAGCCATGCTGCAATATCTTCTTTATTTTCCTCCCAGGATCTTGGGCACACACACACACATGTGCCCAGCCTAAGGTTCAAGCCACCGGGTCTGGGACTAGAACCGCAATTGGCCATGTGGGAGTTCAGCAATGTAGCTATGCCATCTGCTGGTCCCCAAAGACATACTGTTTCTTTCTTTTTTCTTTCTTTTTTTTTTTTTTTTTTGCTATACACTGTATGCACTCTCCAGAAAGACAGAGACAGAGAGACAAAAAGCGAGAAATCACTCCCCAGGGGGAATGGCCACACCACAATCCCTTCTCTATTCTCCTCTTGAGATCTTGGGCACACACACACATGCGCTCAGCGTGAGTTTAAGCTACCGGGTACGGGATTCGAACCGTATTTGACTACATGGGAGTCTAGTGACATAGCCATTACGTCAACTGCTGGTCCCGGCACACTGTTTCTTTCAGAGAGGAAAACTGTATGCTATTTTTTTTATTGGCATTGATCATCTATTAATATATCCTCATAAAAAGTCTACCGCTTCAGGTCAGCCGGTGGCATGGTGGTGAAGGCAGCTGGATCCCACATGGCCCACTACGTGATTTGAATCCTAGCCCGTTGCAGCTTGAAAAACACACCACACAGGTGGCATGGTGGTTAAGGCGCTGGACACTCCCACATGGCTGACCATGGTTTAAGTCCTGGACTTTATGGCTTGCTTTCTCATTTTCTCTCTCTGTCTCTATCTCTCTCTGGTCAAATTAAGAAAAAAAGAAAAGAATAAATAAAATAAAATAAAATAATTATTTAAAAAATTAGAAAAGAAAAGTAAAACATACCGGGTACGTGTATATCTGTGCCCAAAATCCCAATGGGGTGGAAAGATGGAAGAAAAGGGATTGTGATATGGCCGTTTCGCATTGGAAGGTGCTTTCTCCCTCCTCCTCTGTTTCTCTCTATTTTCTTCGGAATCCTCTAAACCCAGATTATTGGTCTGTTTTGGTTGCAGGGCAAGGGAGTTTATAATAGGTTCGAGCTGAGACTTACCATCCGGAAATGCTCACTCATCTACCTTTTTGGAAGGTGGTACCAAATAAGTCTACAAAGCATCCCTAACAGCAAGGACACAAAGGAATCTCAGCTCTGCCTGGGACCAGACAAGGAGCAGATGCCTGCGGCTTCACCCTGCTGTGTCTCTTGTGTTCATTTTCATGAGAACTGGCACGGAGGCAGAAGCTGCACGTCAACAAGCCCTAACAGGTCTCCTGGTCGGCCAGGCAATGTTTGAGAAGGCCATTGGAGGCAGCAGGGGCGGAGCAGGCCCAGGGTGTGGGCTGGGCCCTGGATTATTTGCAGAGTGCTTGAAATGTCAGTGATAGCTGGGGCACACCAGGCCAAACATTCTGGTGCCTTTTCTCAAGTCACAGCCATTTCTCTGACTGCTGTGGAATGCCTCAGTACTTCTCCCTGGGAGACTCTTTCCTGTGCCAATGTCATTCATGGTGGGTGTGGTGAACAGCTCGCTCACCCCCTCCTCCTCTGAATGCCCTAATTCCTCACACACTGGAAGGTACTTTACAGGTCACTATTCTCTATTGTTTCTTCAGCCTAAGTAATCCCTAACAAGTGTGGCTCAAAGGTGAGTAGTATGTTTAAAAAATATTTAATTTTACTATTATTTTAACTAATTAATTAATTAATTTTAATTTGACCAGAGAGGGACAGAATGAGAAAGAGAGAGAAAGTAAGAGAGCAAACCACAGTCTACCATGTGGGAATCCAGTGTCCTTAACCATCACGCCACTTGCCGGCCCCTATTATGATTTTTGACCAAAGAGAGACATAGAGAGAGAGAAAGAGAGAGAGAGAGAGAGGGAAAGACTACTGACAAAACAAGCTACCAGATCCAGGACTTGAACTGTGGTCGACCATGTGGGAGTCTAGTGCCTTAACCACCATGCTATCTGCCAACCCCAAAGGCTAGTAGTATTTATTTATTTATTTTAGAGAGAGATTCTTGCTATAGGGCACACACGCTTCCTGGAGAGACAGAGAGACAGAAAGTGAGAAATCACCTCCCCCCCCCCGCAGGGAAGATGGCCACTCCACAATCCCTTCTCCTCTCAGGATTTTGGGCATACGCCCGGTGTGAGTTTTAAACAGCCGGGTCTGGGACTTGAACTGTGGTCATCTACGTGGGTGTCTAGCAATGCAATCAGTATGCTCGGCAAGTAGTATCATTTTTTTTTTTCGAGAGGTTTTTGCTATAGGGCACATGTGCTCACCAGAAAGACAGAGACAGAGAAACAGAAAGTGAGAAATCACTCCCCAGGGGGGATGGCCACGCCACAATCCCTTCTCTTCCATTCTCCTCTCGGGATCTTGGGCACATACGTGCCCAGCGTTGAGTTTAAGCCGTCAGGTCCAGGACTCAAACCACGGTCGACTACATGAGAGTCCAGCGATGTAACTATTACGCCACCTGCTGGTCCCCTGGCAAGTAGTATTTTTAAAGTCATAACTAGTAAACCTGTGCCTAAGAGAACAAAACCAAGCACAATCATCTACAAAAGAACAAAATATCTGTAAGAAGGAAAATAAGTGGTTCTAGAATGCTCCTCTTTGGCCAGGTTAAAATACATGTAAACTGGGGCCAACAGGTGGCATGGTGGTTAGGGTGCTGGACTCCCACATGTCCGATTATGGTTCAAGTCCCAGACCTTGTGTCTTGCTTCTCCACTCTCTCCCCCCTTTCTCTGGTCAAAATGAAGAATAATAATAAATAAATTAAATTAAATAAATAATTCTTAAAAAAAAATACATGTAACCTGGGACCAGCAGGTAGCATGGTGGTTAAGGTACGGAACTTCCACATGGGCGATCACGGTTCAAGTCCCAGACCTGATGGCTTAAAAATCACATCAGGAACATGTGCCCAAAACCCCAGGAGAAGGGACTATAGCGTAGTTATTCCCCCTTGGGGGTGATTTCTCACTTTCTCTCTTCTCTCTCTTGTGAATGTACATGCCTACGGCATAAGCCTTAAAAAAAAAAAAAAAAAAAAAAAAAAAAAAGCAAGCTGTCAGGAATTCTAAGCAATTTATTTTTTGAGAACGAGAGCTAAGGTCACTGCTGATGCAGCCCCATTGCAAAGTGCAGTATTGCTCAAAGTCCACGCAGGCATAGCCAGGTCTGTACATGCTGTGTGAGAATATGAAGCTGGCCATTAAAATAAAATGAATGAACAAATAAAATTAAATAAATAACTCTTCAGGAAAAAAAAAAAAAGAAAGAAACTATTTTTAGAAAGGGGGTGGGCAGCAGGTGGCTTGGTAGTTAAGGCGCTGGACACTCCCATATGGCTGACTACTGTTTGAGTTCCGGACCTGGTGGCGCTTGCCTTCTCACTTTCCCTCTGTGTGTGTGTGTGTGTGTGTGTGTGAGAGCAAATTAAAATAAAATGAATGAATAAATAAAATTAAATAAGTAATTCTTTAGAAAGCAAAAAAGAAAGTATTAAAGAGTATGAACCTGGACAAAGATGTCTGCCTTAATAGACAACTTGAAGACAAGTTTGAAACACCAGATGTTCAAATGCACATCCCAGACACGAAGAGAAGCACTGCGACCCCAAGAACACCACAGCCGAGGGGACACTCTAGGTGGAGAAATGTCAGATGACACTGGCTTTGAGGTTACTGTGGAGCCATCATGGGGTCAGACAGGTCGTGCTGCCACAGCTGCCACTGTGATCTAGAAACACCTACCTCTGCAACCCAGTGCCACATCCACGGGGGCTACTTACTCCTCTGCGTCTAAACACTTCTTAGTAATCGCTAGCAAAATGCCCTCTGTGCTGATGCCCACCCTCCAATGCTTTCTTTCCGTTCCAAATACACTGGGAAATTCCAGGAAGCTTCTACCTTCCCAGATTTCTGTGAAATCTGTATAGAACACAGAAGAGTATGGGGGGGGGGGAGGTGTTTTTGTTTTGTTTTGCTAGTTTTTGAGAAACTTGTCGTTTTTGAGAAACTCGCATTAACTTATAAATGAAATAGTCTTCAAAAGTTAGATCCAATTGCACCAAAATATTATGTAATCTACTTAGAATATGGGTGGGGTTTTATGTTGTTGCTGTTGTTGTTTTTAAGAGACAAAAGGGTGTGTGTGCTCACGGGAGAGACAGAGAGACAAAGAGAGAGAAAACGAGAAATCTCCCCTGGGGAGGATGGCCATGCTGCAGTCCCATCTCCTCCATTCTCCTCTAGGGACTTTGGGCACAAACACACAGTCCTGGTGTGAGCTTTAAGCCTCTGGGTCGAAGACTCAACTGTGGACCGCTGTGTGGGAATCCAGCACCTCAACCACCACCACACCTCCTGGCCCCCATCACTGGTTTTTAATCTGTGCTCATCAGCTTTTAAGTTTAACATCAGAGTTTTTATCCAGTAGTGAAGTTAGCATTTGGATTCCTTACGTTTTTAAAATTCATTTGCTAATTTTCTTTATATAAATTAGAAAATTTTACAATGATACATTAGGAAATAGAAATGAGCAAACTTTAATTTCTCTAATTGTTAAATATCAGTTTTATTAAGAGTCCGGAAAAAATAATGTTGTTTATTTTTGAGAGAGATTTTTCCTACACGGCGCGTGTGCTTGCCAGAGAGACAGAGAGACAGAAAGCGAGAAATCATCCCCCCGGGGGGCTGGCCATGCCGCAATCCCTTCTCCTCCATTCTTTTCTGGGGATTTTGGGTACGCACGTACACACGCCCTGCGTGAGTTTAAGCCACCAGGTCTGGAATTCGAACCGTGGTCGACTACGTGGGAGTTCAGCGACATAGCCATTACACTAACCACTGGTCCCCCCAAAAAATGTTTTTAAAGAGCGATTTTTGCTAGAGGGCACATGCACTCCCTGGACAGAGAAAGACAGAGAGACAAAAAGGCAAGAAATCTCCCCCCAGGGGATGGCCACTCTGCCATCCCTTCTCCTCCACTCCCTTCTCTGGATTCTGGGGACACACACGCCCCTGGAGTTGAGTTTTAAGCTGCCTGGCCGGGACTTGAACCGCAGTGGGATAGGTGGGAGCCCAGCAACATTCATAACCATTACGCCATCTGCTGGTCCCAAGAGTTCAGAAAATTTTATCCTTTCATATTTTAAAATGAAATTGTTAGGGCTGGAGCTGGCACAGTGGTAAAACGTGAAGTTCTGCCCGGCAGACCCACATGGGAAAGTTCTGGTTCTCATGTATGGCCCTCCCCGAATGCGCCAGGCTTGAGGATCAGTGATCTGGGCTCCAGAACCTGGAGATGGATGACTGAGCCAAGATCATGTTAGGGCTGTTGTCTCTCTCTCTCATGCAGTAAATTCATAACATAAAAAGTAATACAGGGACCAGCAGTTAGCATAATGGCTATGTTGCTGGACTCCCATGTAGTCGACTGAAGTTTGAGTCCCGGACCCGGTGGCTTAAACTCACGCCAGGCGCATGCGTGTGCGTGCCCAAGATCCTGAGAGGAAAATGGAGAAGGGATTATGGCGTGACCATCTCCCCTGGGGGGTGATTTCTCGCTTTCTGTCTCTGTCTCTTTCTGGCCAGCGCACGTGCCCTATAGCAAAAAAATCTCAAATAAATAAATAAATAAATAAATAAATAAATAAATAAAATGAAGTTCTCAAACACATTTCTAATAATTCTCCTAGCCAATTCTCATTAGGCTACATTGTGAAAGGTTAATGTATGGCATTCGTATCTGTTTATTTGTCCTTAAAACTATTGGTTGTTTTTAGAAAAATCTTAACCCATCTTTTTAAACCAACCAATAAAAAATAGCAAAGAAAACGAAGCTGAACTACACTTTAAGTTCTGGGTAAATGTGTTTATTATTTTCTCTTGCAGTAACTGATTTTTAAAAAATAATTATTTATTTAATTTTATTTATTCATTCATTTATTTTCATTTGACCAGAGAGAAAGACACACAGAGAGAGAGAGAGACAGAGAAAGAGAGGGAAAGGGAGAAAGCAAGCCACCAGGTCCAGGACTCAAGCCATGGTTGGCCATGTGGAAGTGTCCAGCGCGTTAACCACCATGCCACCCACTAGTCCCTGCAGCAACAATTTTTTAAGAATTATTTATTTTATTTATCATTATATATATATTTTTCTTTTTTTTTCTTCTTCTTTTTTTTTTTTTTTTTTTTTTTTTTTTTGTGAGAGAGGTTTTTCGCTATAGGGTGCATGCATTCACCAGATAAACAGAGAGACAGATAGTGCGAAACCATCCCCTGGGGGGGATGGCTGCTCCTCAATCCCTTCTTTTCATTCTCCTCTCAGGATTTTGGGTACGCACCCACATGCGCCCAGTGTGAGTTTCAAGCTGCCAGGTCAGGGACTTGAACCACGGTCGAGTATGTGGGAACCCAGCAACATAACCATTACACCATCTGCTGGTCCCTACTTATTATTATTTTATTTATTAAATTTAATGTTTTTCATATGCGTTCCCCAAAGAAAGAGAAACACTGAGAGAGGGAGAAAGCATCCCCCAAATGGAGTGTGGTTATACCACAATCCCATGATCCCTTCTCCATTTTTCCATGCTGTAGGGATTTGGGACATGTGTGCACACTTTCACAGCATGTTTTTAAAGCCCCTAGCACTGATACTGAAACTGCAGTCAGCCATCTGGGATCTGGCTCTCTTAACCACCAGATTATAGGGCCAGACCGGTTAGTTGTTCTAAAGTTTATTTCTTTCTTTCATGAACAAGAGAGACACAGAGAGACAGCACCCCCAACAGGGTCCTCATGCCTCAGTTCATGTACCCCAGCCTTACTCTGCCCCAGGTCATGGGCACACATGTGCCTAGTGTACTCAGTGAGGTCTTCAGACACAAACCCAGAACCTTCCACGTGGGTCAGCTTGCAGGGTGTCATGTTTTCACTGCTGTGTCACTGTCTGGGCCCCCCTGTTAGCTTTTGACAATACTACTGCTAGCCATTCATCCTGTCTCCATTTTCTACGTCTTCAGTTCCATGTGGAAATAACACCCAGGCTCACCTGTACTTTCTCATTCCAGATGAAGGGAGAAGCTGGAAGTACGCTACGTCAGGAGAAGTCGAAGCAGGTGAAGACCAGCACCCCGCCCATCGCGCTGGCGAATCAGGCTGGCGATCCTTCCAGACCTGTACTTGCTGTGTATCTGCGGGCTCCCTCGAGCATGAGGGTGGCTGCCTCATGGCGACGTCCTCAAGTCAGGAACTGAGCAGAGAACACTGCCGCATATCCACAGCCCCTTTGCAGGCATGAGGGAGTGGCCAGACTCTGTGGAACGTACTCATCTTTCTTTCTCTCTCTTTTTTTTTTTATTGAGAGAGATTTTTGCTATAGGGCGCATGTGCTTGCCTGAGAGACAGAGAGAAACAGAGAGACAGAAAGCTAGAAATCACACCGTGGTGGTGGTGGTGGAGGGGGGGATGGCCACACCACAGTCCCTTCTCTATTCTCTCAGGATTTTGGGCACACGCGCACACATGCCTGGTGTGAGTTTGTTTGTTTGTTTTAACAATTTTATTTGTTACTATTTATGTTTTTAATTTGACCAGAGAGAGAGCGAGAGAGAAAGGGAAAATGAGATAGCAAGCAACTGGGTCTGGGACTTGAACTGCAGCAGGCCACGTGGGAGTCCAGTGTCTTAACCACCATGCCACCTGCCAGCCCCCAGCATGAGTTTTAAGTAGCCAGGTCCGGAAATCGAACCACAGCCGACTACGTGGGAGTCCAGCAACAACCATTACACATCTGCTGGTTCCTCTCTTTCTCTCGACCCCTCGTGCACACACGCTCCGTCGTGAATAAAGAAAAAACTTTTTAAATAGAATATATGAGTGTGACATTTTCCATAGTACAGTGGGGACTGGCTACACACGTGGTCGCTTATACCCTCCCGCTCTTAGTCTGAGACCTTGTTCGGCCTTCAACCTTGCAATGACCTCTGGTTTAGGGAACCTTTAGGACGCGATTGTATAAGGACCTCCCAGAGATAGCCCACTAGTCTCTCTCTTTTTTTTTTAATTAAAAATTAAAAAAAAAATTTTTAAATACAAGCTAATGAGACACACGAGTGTATATATATATATTTTTTTTTTTTTTTTTGAGAGAGATTTTTGCTACTGAGTGCATGTGCTCGCCAGAAAGACAGAGAGAGACAGAGACAGAAAGCAAGAAATCACCCCCCAGGGAGATGGCCATGCTGCAATCCCTTCTCCATTCTCCTCTTGGGCACGCACACACACGTGCCCGGCGTGAGTTTAAGCCACCGAGTCCGGAACTTGAACTACGGTCGACTACACGGGAGTCCAGCAACATAGCCATTATGCTAACTGCTGGTCCCAATGTGTAATTTTTTTTTTTTTTTTAAGAATTGTTTAACTTTATTTTAATTTGACCAGATACGGACAGAATGAAAGAGAGAAAGAGAGATGGAAAGTGAGAAAGCAAGCCGCCAGGTCCAGGACTTGAACCGCAGTCGGTCAGTGGGAGTCCAGTGCCCCTAACCACCATGCCACCTGTCAGCCCTGTTTTTCAAAAAGATTTTTAAAGGAATGCTTTTATTAACTTTATTTGTTTATTTATTTCTTTAAATTTGACCAGAGAGAGACAGAGCAAGAGAGAAGGCAAGCTGCCTGGTCCAGGACTCGAACCACAGTCAGCCATGTGAGAGTCCAGTGCCCTTAACCACCACGCCACCTGCTGGCCCCACCCATGGTTTCTTCTTGACCTCTAGAATGGCCTGCGTGAATCTTCCTGGAGGGCAGAGGAATTCTTAAAAGTCAGAAAATGTGTTCAATTTACTTTTTTTTTTTTTTTAAGAAGTATCTATTTAATTTTATTTATTATTATTTTTAAATTTGCTATAGGGCTTTTGTGCTCACTGGAGAGAGACAGAGTGATAGCCAGGTCCAGGACTTGAACTGTAGTCAGCCAGGTAGGATTCCAGCACCTCAGCCAATAAACCACCCGCTGGCCCCTCAGTTTTCTCTTTCCTTCAAGTGAAAAAGGAAGGTGGGTTTCAGAAAACAGGCCTGGTCTTGAACTTAGTGAAGTCCCTGGGAAAGGCCCTCCTCCTCACCGAGTCTGCAGATCTTCTGTGGTGGCTGCCTCAACCTTGCCTGCCTATTGGAATTACCAGGGGAGCTTTGAAAACATGGAGGCCAGGGCCCACCCCCTGAGACTCCTGTGATTGGCTTGGAAAGGATCCCAGGCCTCAGGAGGTTTCTGAACTCCCCAGGTGATTCCAATGTGCAGACAATGCCAAGAGGATCGGTGATACATTACAGCTGCTAGAAAATGCCTCTGTCCTCTGAGTGATGAAATTGCCTTCTGGGTTCTCTCTTCCAACCTTGATCTCTCATTTTCATAAACACACCCATGTTCAGTCCAAGAGCTCTGGAGAAGGAGGAGCTTTCCACAGATGCTGGGGAAAGGTCAGCAGCTGTGCCTCCCGGCTGTGGGTGAGACCTTGACTGCCTACCACTCTGGTTATGGCTCAGCAGTGAGCTGGATGTAGAGGCAGGGTCTTGGCTAAGGTCGGGCATTTTCTTTTCTATTTTTGGAAGAGAGATTTGTGCTATAGGGCCTGTGAGCTTACCGGACAGAGAAAGAGAGAGAAGGTAAGAAATCATTCCCGGGGCATGGCCGCTTGGCAATCCCTTCTTCTCCATTCTCTCAGGATTTGGGGCACACATGCACGCCTGGCATGAGTTTCTAGTCTCTGGGTCCGGGACTCAGACCGTGGTCGACCCTGTGGGAGTTCAGCATCCCAGTCCCTATGCCACCTGCTGGTTCTGGTCTGACATTTTCTTGTCCTCTTCCAGGAGGGACACATCTGGGGCTCCATGAAGAGGACGGCTGTCATCCTGGGCTCTGGCCTCCTCTTGCTTGTGGCCCTCTGGAACTCAGTCACATGGTAAGTCTGTTCCACCCGGCTTGAATTCAGGATTTGGGGATCCTGGTAGGGGTCTGGGGTCAGGGGATGGCGTAAGAAGCTGTCCACCCACAAATCCTCACTTAGAAATCTGAATGTCTTTTCTTCCAAGGCATCTTCAGAGATTTTGGGGTGCTTCTGGCTACTTTTGGCAGGCCAAGTGGGAGAGGCTGCTGTCTACATTCGAAGGGAAGGAGTGGCTCCTCTTCATTATAGGTGAGGGTGTCGAACCACCAGTTTGGGTGTGGGTACATGATTATCCCATCATTGTTTCTACTGTTTTGTTCTCCATCTTGGGTCTTCGCAATTCGTTATTCCAAGGGATGAGGACTTGAGACTTAAAAGCGTAGCAGCCCCAAAGAGTACGACATGGGTGGGCAGCCTGGAAGCTGTCTCTGTGGTGGTTGGAAAAAAAGAAGCTGAGAAGTTGAGACCCCCCCACCCTAAATACAGAACAGAGAGAAATGTTGTGAGTGAAAATGAGCGCATGTGTAGAGCAGTAACCCCACTTGTCCACGCCATGCCAGAGCACACGGAGCTTTTTTGTCTTGTCCGAGACCATCCCCTGCACGTGGTACAACATAGCTCTCGGTGCTGGGCAGCATGTGGCCACTAGATACATTTTTTAAAAAAAACATTTAATTTTATTTGTTATTATTATTTTTTAATATGATGAGAGAAGGGAAGAGAGAGAGAGAAAGGGAGAGCAAGCAACTAGGCCCACCTACTACTTTGGTGATAAGCAGATATCAGAGAGAGAGAAATGTGTAGAGCTGGAGGAAAGTCTAAGATCATCTCATGTTTTTGTTTCTATTATGTATTTCTCAAGAAATCCCAGAAGTTCCATGTAGGTGGACACCTGACCTGTTGGATGACTCATTGGGTAACTGCCAACTCAACATTTTTTAAAAATAAATATTTATCTTACTTATTTTTTTATTTCAACTTACTCCTTTTTTTTTTGAGAGGTTTTTGCTATAGGGCACGTGCGCTCACCAGACAAACAGAGAGAGACAGAGAGACAGAAAGTGAGAAATCACCCCCCCGGGGGGGATGGCCATGCCATAATCCCTTCTCCTTCATTTTTCTCTCGGGATCTTGGACACACACGCACATGCGCCCGGTGTGAGTTTAAGCCACTAGGTCTGGGACTCAAACCATGGTCAACTACATGGGAGTCCAGCGACATAGCCATTACACTAACTGCTGGCCCCTATTTCAACTTTTTTTAATGAAATATTAGTTTGTCAAGAAAGTCATGACATGTTTTTCCTATGTAAAAATGCATCATAACTTTCCTGACAACCCAGTAAAAATAACTTATTATCTCTATAAAAGTAAATATGGGGGACCAGCAGGTGGTGTGGTGGGTAAGGAGCTAGACACTCCCACCTGGCTGACCACGGTTCAAGACCTGAATCTGGTGGCTTACTTTTTCGCTTCCTCTCTCCCTCTGTGTGTCTCTCTCTGGTCAAATTAAAATAAATGAATGAATAAATAAAATTAAATAATTCTTTTTTTAAAAAAATGTAAATATGTGCTCATTTAAAAAAAAATAAACATCAGGGGCCAGCAGTTGGCTGGAGGTTAAGGCACTGGATCCCACATTGCTGACCATGGTTCAAGTCTCAGACCTGGAAGCTTGAAAATCAGGCCAGATACATGCATGTGCGTGTCCAGAATCCCAAGAGGAGAATGGAGAAAAAGAGATTGGGGTATGGCCATCCCACCTGGGAAGGCAGAGGTAGAGAGAGGGGTGATTTCTCATTTTCAAACCGTGGTTGGTTGGCCATGTGGGAATCCAGTGCCTTTAACCACCATACCACCTGCCAGTCCCCCAACACTGTTTTTTAACCCTCTTTTTTTATTATATATATATATATATATGTATACACAGAGCAGACAATTGAATAAGCATAGAGGAGGTTAAAGTCATTCTCCCACCTCCAAGAAATAATGTAATTGTATTTATAAGACACTGTTTTTTACTTTTGAATTACAAAAAATATTAGTTTTATTTATTATTATTATTATTATTTTAATTTGCTATAGGGCACATGCACTCACCAGGGAGAGAGAAAGACAGTGAGGGGACCAGTAGATGGCGAAGTGGTTACATTGCTGAACTCTCACATGGTCAACCGCTTCGAGTTCCAGAGGTGGTGGCTTGAAAAATCACACTAGGCGCACGCACACGTGTGTGTGTGTATGTCCAAGATCCCAGGAGGAGAATGGAGGAGAAGGGATTGTGGTATGGCCATCTCCCCTGTGGGAATAATTTCTCACTTTTCCTCTCATTGTATCTCTCTCTCTCTCTCTCTCCCCCTTTCCCTCTCTCTCTCTTTCTTCTGTGAGGGCATGTGACCTAAGGCAAAAAAAAAAAAAAAGACATCGAGAAAGCAAGCCGCCAGTTCTGGGACTCGAACCACAATTGGCCATGTGGGAGTACACTGCCTTGAATCACCACAACAATCATCTACTGGCCCAACAGATGTTTCTTTGTTTTGTTTTGTTTTGTTTTGTTTTAATCAGTGTCTATGTGAGAATGATTAACACACAATCTTTTTTTTTAGTATTTATTTAATTCCATTTGTTATTATTATCTTAAAATTTGACCAGAGAGGAACAGAGAGAGAGAAAGAGAAAGCGAGAAAGCAAGCCACCAGGTCCAGGACTCAAACCGTGGTTGGTTGGCCATGTGGGAATCCAGTGCCTTTAACCACCATACCACCTGCCAGTCCCCCAACACTGTTTTTTAACCCTCTTTTTTTATTATTATTGAATAGATTGTAGACATCTTCCCATGCCAATTAATGTAGACTTAATATTTTAAGCTGCCCAGGATATTATGTTGTATGGAATCTAATCTATTTAGTACATTCCCTACTGGTGGACATTTAAGCTATTTTAAATGTTATACTATAACTTTTTTAAAAATTCTGTGAAGGACATTTATGCATATGAATACAAGGGCTATTTAAAAAGTCCATGAAAAATGCACATTATGAAAAACTATGCAAGCATTTCAAAAATTTTATGCACTAGAATAAACTAATACTTTGATTCCATTTTCCACAAATCTCTTTTTTTAAAAGAAGTATTTCTTTTTAACTTTATTTATTCATTTTTAATTTAATCAGAAAAGGACAGAATGAGAGTAAGACAGAGAGAGAGGGAGGGTGAGAAAGCAAGCAGCCAGGTCCAGGACTCAAACCATGGTCAGCCATGTGGGAGTCTAACGTTTTTAACCACCATGCCACCTGCCAGCCCCATCCACAAACCTCTCAAAGTCCCCTCAGATAAGTGTCGTTCCTTTTCTTTCTCTGTCTCTGTTTATCTCACTTTCTTTTTTACCTCAGACACTGCCAAATGGCCCCCAGAATGTCTATACTGGTCATTCTTCACAGTGTGGGCCAAATATTTTTCAGGTACCAACTACCACAAGACACTGGTTGGCAGAGGAGGAAGGGTGCTGGAGCCGGGGACAAGACAGAATTAAACATTTGGCTTTGCCCTTGGGGGATTTTAGTTCTAGAGGAAAAGGCAAATCATGGGAAAACAAAGTTAACAGCGTGAGAGTTAGGTAACACTGGGCTTCAGTAACTCCAGGCTGGGCTAACAAAGTGCTATTTGTTCACAGTGGGAGGTCAAAGACACTTGGAATGACTTTCTGAAAAAGTGGGATACAGAGGGACCAGCTGTTGGTATAATGGCTATGTCGCTGGACTCCCATGTAGTTGACTGTGGTTTGAGTCCTGGATGTGGTGGCTTAAACTTGTGCTGGGCACATGTGCGTGCGTGCCTAAGATCCTGAGAGGAGAATGGAGGAGAAGGAATTACGGCGTGGCTATTCCCCCTGGGGGGTGATTTCTCACTTTTTCTCTGTCTCTGTCTTTCTGGAGAGCACATGTGCCCTATACAGAGCAAAAGCCAGAATACTAAGTCCTAGGTGCAGACATGGTTGTACATATTATTATTATTTTTTTAGGCGTTTTTGCTATAAGCATACAGTTGTTGGAGAGACAGAGTACAAAAAAATCACTCCCCAGGGGAAATGGCCACACTACAGTCCCTTCTCTTGGGATTTTTGGGTATGCACACACACATGCCCAGCATGAGTTTCAAGCAGCTGGATCTGGGACTCGAACTGCAGTCAACCACGTGAGAGTCCAGCACCTTAACTACTAAGCCACCTGTTGGCCCCCGAGGTTGATGTTAGTAAGATGTTGTGCTCTGCCAACTAGGCCATGTGGGAGGCCTAGGTTTGATTCCCAGTCCATACTAAAGGCTGGCCACAGTGTCATGGCCTGCAATCATCTGGGAGATTGAGACAGAAGGATAACAATGTGGTGAGACCCTTTCTTTTTTTTTTTTAATAATTATTTTATTTAACTATTTATTTGTTTATTTATTTGTTTGTTTGTTTGTTTATTTATTTAAATTTGACCAGAGAGGGAGAGAGAGAGAAAGTGAAAAAATAAGCTGCCAGGTCCGGGACTCAAACCATGGTCAGCCATGTGGGAGTCCAGCACCCTTAACCATTACCATACCACCTGCTGGCCCAAAGACCCTGTCTTATTTATTATTATTATTTTTTAAGAATTATTTTATTGGGACCAGCAGTTGGTATAGTGGCTATGTTGTTAGACTCCCATGTGGTCAATCGTGGTTTGAGTCCCGGACCTGGTAGTTAAACTCATGCCAAGCATGTGTGCGTGTGTGCCCAAGATCCCAAGAGGAGAAAGGATTGCTGCAGGGCCATGCCCCCTGGGGGGCAATTTCTCCCTTTCTGTCTCTGTCATTCTGGCGAGCGCATGTGCCCTATAGCAAAAACCTCTCAAAAAAAAAAAAGAAACAAAAAAGAATTATTGTATTTTGGGGACCACCAGGTGGCATGGTGCTTAAGGCTGCTAGACTCTCCCACATAGTTGACCACAGTTCAAGTCCTGGACCTGGTGGCTTGCTTTCTCACTTTCCCTCTCTCTCTTTCTCTCTCTCTTACTCTGTCCCTCTCTGGTCAAATTAAAATAAGTGAATGTGGGACCAGCAGTTAGTGTAATGGCTCCATTGCTGGACTCCCGTGTAGTTGACCACGGTTTGAGTCCCAGACTCAGTGGTTTAAACTCACGCCGGGTGTGCGTGCGTGTATGCCCAAGGTCCTGAGAGGAGAATGGAGAAGGAATTGCGGCGTGGCCATCCTTCCTGGGGGGTGATTTCTCAATTTCTGCCTCTTTGTCTCTCTCTGTCTTTCTTGCGAGCGCACACGCCCTATAGCAAAAACCTCTCCAAAAAAAAAAAAGTGAATGAATAAATAAAGTTAAGTAAAATTCAGAGAGAGAGAGAGAGAGAGAGAGAAAGTGAGAAAGCAAGCCACCAGATCCAGGACTCGAACTGTGGTCAGCCATATAGGTGAGTCCAGCACCCTTAACCACCATGCTACCTGCCGGCCCGGACCCAGTCTTTTAACAATAAAGAAATAACAATAATAAATTTTAAGTCCTGGTCAGTATTTTCTAAACCATCCTGTGGAACATCAGTGCTATAGGATGGTGATAGGGAGGGAAGTTATATAATTCATCTTCCAGATAGAGCCGGTCATGAAAGTGAAAGCAGTGTTACTCACACGTGTGCTGGAAAGACAGATGCAGACTGGAATTTGTCCCAGGAGATGGGAGCCCATGGCCAGCCTATGCTTCGGTGTTCTGGGAGATCAATGTCCCAGTGTCTAACAGGGCTGGGAAAGGTTGAGTTTAACAAAGTCAAACAGGGTTCTCTGCTGCAGGAACTCTCAAAGCTGTTAACACACGCATGGTTTGCCTGTCTACAGAGTGGAAGACTATTTAACCAAGACTAACCTTGACAGTTGAGTTTTTCAGAGCTGGCTCCATGGCCTGGTGGTTAAGGCAGCTGGATCCCACAAGGCCAACCATGCATTTTGAATCCCAGACCCAGTAGCTTGAGAAACACACCAAGCACGGGACTGGCAGGTGCTGTGGTGGTTACAGGCGCTGGACTCCTACATGGCTGACTGTGGTTCGAGTCCTGGACCTGGTGGCTTACTTTCTCACTTTCTCTCTCTCTCTCAGTCTGTCCCACTCTGGTCAAATTAAAATAAATAAATAAAGTTAAATAAAATAATTCTTTAGGGAAAAAAAGGAAACATGTCAAACACATGTGTATGAATGCCCACAGTCCTGAAAGGAAGGAAAGATGGAGGAGAAGGGAATACGATGTGACCATTCTGCACAGGGGGGGGGGAGGGGGTGCTTTCTCCCTCACACGCTCTCTCTGGCGAGCACACGTGCGCTCTAGCAGAGCAAAGAAGGAAGGAAAAGATGAAATTTTCCTGTTGGGAACTGGACGGATGACACCTGAGACCCCACTGCTCAGCTAGAAGGGTAGCACTGCCGTCCGGCGCCCACAGGGCTCCAGGCTATCCTGAGCACTGCCTTTGTTTCTGTTTGTGGGCCGTTTACGGATGATTCGATGGGCAGACTCCTAGATGCCAACCTAAAGTCATTTCTATTTTAGAGCCTACTAGATATCTTAAGATGCTTCCGGGGACGGCAGGTGGCATGGTGGTTGAGGCACTGGACTCCCACACTGCCAACCATGGTTCAAACCCCAGACCTGGCAGCTTGCTTTCTCTCTCTCTCTCTCTCATGAGTATTCATGCCCTGTAGTAAATTAAAAAAAATAACTGGGGACCAGGAGCTGGTGTGGTGGTTAAGGAGCTGGACACTCCCATATGGTCGACCACAGTTTGAGTCCTGGACCTGGTGGCTTGCTTTCTTACTTTTCCTCTCTCTCTCTCTCTCTCTCTCTCTCTCTCTGGTCATATTAAAATAAATAAATGAATAAATAAAATTAAATAATTAAAAAATAATGATCATGATAAATAAAATTAAATAATAATTCTTTATTTTTTGAGAGTTTTTTTTGCTATAGGGCGTGTACGCTCGCCAGACAGACAGAGAGAGACATAGAGACAGAAAGTGAGAAATCACCCCCCGGGGGGATGGTCACGCCGCAATCCCTTCTCCTCCATTCTCTCGGGATCTTGGGCACGCACGCACACGTGCCCGGCGTGAGTTTTAAGCCACCGGGTCCGGAACGCGAACCGCGGTTGACTACATGGGAGTCCAGCGACATAGCCATTATGCTAACTGCTGGTTCCCTAAATAATAATTCTTAAAAAATAAGAGTGTCACGTGTGTGGACATGACAGTCACCTTGAAGGTTGTTGTCCCCATTTAATGGCTAGGAAAATAAAGACACTCTGTCAGTGACCTGCGCAGGTTTCCACACCTAGTGTGTCACCCAGGACAAATGGGAGGTCTCTGGTCCTGAGCACTGAGACCTCCCCAGCAGGTGGCTGGCTGCGGCGCAGCCTCAGTCACTGTAAGCGTGTGTTCAATTACTCTCCACGCCGCGAGAGCCCAAGGTCGCCCTCACTGCTTCTGCCTCCCTACCGCAGGTACCACCTCAGTGCCTTTCCTGATCTTCTGGACCTTCAATGGGCTGCTTCTGGTGGTTGACACAACCGGAAAACCTAACTTCATCTCCCGCTACCGAATTCAGATCGGCAAGAATGAACCCGTAAGTGTTGCTACCATTTCTCCAGTCTGGACACAAGAAGCAAGAACTAAAGACCTCACCCTGGGGTTCTTGCCCCTGGTCCAGGAGACACCATGGCCAGTGTGAGCCTACTTATTATCTATAAGTCACCCCCACTTCATTTATTTTCAAAATTAAAAATTTTTTTTTTTTGGAGAGGTTTTTGCTATAGGGCGCGTGCACTCGCCAGAAAGACAGAGAGAGACAGAGAGACAGAAAGTGAGAAATCACCCCCTGGGGGGATGGCCACGCCGCAATCCCTTCTCTTCCAGTATCCTCTTGGAATCTTGGGCACACACATGCACGCGCCTGGCGTGAGTTTAAGCCACCAGGTCCAGGACTCAAACCATGGTCAACTACATGGGAGTTCAGTGACATAGCCATGACACTGACTTTTGGTCCCAAGTCTCCCCCACTTTAGGTTAGAGAAAAGAAATCATTTGCCCAAACTCTCAGAGTCATTAGTGGCCACTCAGCTTGTGGCCAGTTGAGACTCACATTCCGGTCTCCTGTTGCCAGCCCGGGCTCCACACCCGCCTGTGCTCCCACACAGCACTGCGGTGCATTTCAGAACAGCCATGGGGGCCGGGCCCGTAGCTCAGCGGTTAAGGGATCTGGGCCCCACATGCTGACCAAGGTTTACATCTCAGACCTGGCAACTTGAGAAATGTGCTCGGCGTTTATGAATACATGCCCCCATCCTGGCCGGATGGACAAATGGAGGAGAAGGGATTGCAATATGACCACACCCCTGGGGGAGTGCGCGCGCTCTCTCTCTCTCCCTGGTGAGTGCACACACCCTCTGGTAAAAAACAAAAATGAGGGGCTGCCAGGTGGTATGGTGGTTAAAGGCACTGGACTCCCATGTGGCCGACAGCAATTCGAGTCCCAGACCTGGTGGCTTGCTTCCTCACTTTCCCTTTCTCTCTCTCTCTTGCTGATCAAACTGAAAAACAGTAACAACGAATGAATTAAATAAATACATAATAATTAAGGAAAAAAAGAAAGAAACCGAAATGATCAGTTCAGCTTGGTAGTGGACAGCGTTCCGGAGCTGTCAGAGAGCTTCCCTGTACTGTTCCCCGGTAACAGACAGCAGTGGCGGGTGTGAAGTCATGAATCACAGAGAGGGAGAGGCTCCCCAAACCGTGGATGACCCCACTGCAGTAGAAGGATAGTATGGATCCCGAATGAGTGGCTGCTGGTTTTAAACGCAGGTCTTGGGGCCGGCAGGTGGCGTGGTGGTTAAAGGCGCTGGACTCCCACATGGCCGACCGCAGTTCGAGTGCCAGATCTGGTGGCTTGCTTTCTCACTTTCCCTCTCTCTTTCTTGTTCTGTCCATCTCTAGTCAAAATAAATAAATAAATAAATAGATAAAGTTAAATAAATGAATTATTATTTTTTTTTTATAAAAAGCAGGTCTTGCTTCCTCATTCTTCCATTCAAGCAACAAATGAATTAAATAAATAAAGGACTCAGTCAAATCCATGCTAAACAGGGCCCACGCCCTGTCCACAAGGATTCCAGCTTGCACAACACCAAGAACCAAGTCTCACCACACCTGGCACCTGGCTTGCCTGCTTGCTACTCTGACAGGCTCCAGGAGGCCTTTTTCATTTTTTCTTTTTTGGGTTTTTTTTTTTTGAGAGATTTTCGCTATAGGGCGCGTGCGCTCACCAGACAGACAGAGAGAGACAGAGAGACAGAAAGCAAGAAATCACCCCCCCCCCCCCCGGGGGATGGTCACGCCGCAATCCCTTCTCCTCCATTCTCCTCTTGGGATCTTGGGCACGCACGCACACGCGCCCGGCGTGAGTTTTAAGCCACCGGGTCTGGGACGCGAACCGCAGTCGACTACGTGGGAGTCCAGCGACATAGCCATTACGCTAACTGCTGGTTCCCTTTTTTTTTTTTTTTTTTTTTTGAGAGGTTTTTGCTATAGGGCTCATGCACTTGCCAGAGAGACAGAGAGAGACAGAGAGACAGAAAGCAAGAAATCACCCCCCAGGGGGGGATGGCCACACTGCAATCCCTTCTCCATTCTCCTCTTGGGATCTTGGGCGCACACACATGCGCCCGGCATGAGTTTAAGCCACCGAGTCCAGGACTCAAACCACGGTTAACTACGTGGGAGCTCAGCGTCATAGCCATTACGCTAACTGCTGGTCTCCCAGGAGGCCTTTTTCATACAGCAGGGAAGAAGTGGATTCTGGAACCCATGTTCTTCCCCAGTTCCACCCAAGCTATTTCTTGGCTTCTTTCCTAGACAAGACAATCATCTTTTTTTTTTTTTTTTAATTTAAACTTTATTTATTTATTTTTAATTTGACTAGAGAGGGACATAGAGAGAAAGAGACTGAGAGAGAAAGAGAAAAAAGGCAAGCCATCAGGTCTGGGACTCGAACCGCTGTTGGCCTTGTTGGAGTCCAGCGCCCTTAACCACCATGCCACCTGTTGACAATCATCCTCTTTTTATTTTAAAGAAGTATTTTGTTTAACTTTATTTATTTATTATTTTAATTTAACCAGAGAGGGACAGAGCGAGAGAGAGAGAGTGGGAAATTGAGAAAGCAGGCCACCAGGTCCGGGATTCAAACCACAGTTGGCCATGTAGGAGACCAGTGCCACCTGGCAACCCCAAATCAATCTTTTTTCTTTTTTTTTGGAGAGGTTTTTGCTACAGGGCACGTGCGCTCACCAGAAAGACAGAGAGACAGAAAGTGAGAAATCACCACCCCCAGGGGTATGGCCATGCCACAACCTCTTCTCCATTCTCCTCTCGGGATTTTGGGCACGCATGCACACCCGTCTGGCGTTGAGTTTGAACCTTGATCAACTACATGGGAGTCGAGTGACAAAGCCATTACGCCAACTGCTGGTCCCGAAATTAATCATTTTTTAATCATTTGCTTAGATGCCTGGATGAATCACCTCTGGTCTCAGGGCCTTCTTCCCTGCCCTTGCAGTCCAGAAAGGCAGAGCAGGTAGAAAGCAGTGCCCCTGACACAGTCCTGAACTGGAGCTGCTGGCCTGTCTCACAGACCCCCTCATCTGAGATGAGAGCTGCCAGACAGCCAGGGGTCTTCCTCTAGGCAAGGCTTGGTGGGACGGAGACGAGTCTGAAGCGTCAAAGCCAGTGGTTGGCCCTCGAGGACCCTTCCCTTATCAGACCACGGCCGACTCCTTGGCCACCACCACTGACCCAGTGCCTCCACCTTTATTGTTGACAGGAGGAAGTGGAGGCTTTGAGATGTCAGATGGTTAAAATCCTGGTTTAAACTCGGGCTTTCCAACTCCAGGGCTCACACACTTACCCGCCAGGCTGCATCAGGTCTCGAGAGTATCACCTGCCACCTGTCCCACCTGAAAGCCGCCAGTGACTGGAGCGCTATGGAGGGAGGCCTTGTGCTTTGTAGAAAAGCTCAGGTTCAGAGGGGTGGAGGGGTCTAGGTCAGAGGAGCCCAGCCCCTGCTCAGCTCCGTTATCCTCACCCTGGTCTGAGGCACCATCATCTGTCACCCACATTACCGCAGCTTTTTGTTTTTGGTTTTAAGAGAAAATTTTGCTGTAGGGCACATGCGCTCACCGGAGAGACAGACAGAGACAGAAATGAAAACAAGAAGTCTTCCCCTGGGGGGACGGGAGATGGCTATGCTACGGCCCCTTCTCTATGGTCTCAGGATCTTGGGCACACATGCGCATGCGCCCAGCATGAGTTTTGAGCTGCCGGGTCAGGACTCGAACCACAGTCAACAATGTGGGACTCCAGCGACATAACCATTATGGTACCTGCTGATCCCAACGTTATTGCAGTTCTATTTGGTCTCTTAGTTTCTGTAATTGCTCCCCTGCAGTCTGTTCTCACACAGCAGCAGAGTCATCTAGTCACTTCTCCGCTCACTACCTTGCAATTCCCTTGGAACAAAAGCCAGAGTCCTTACAATGGCCCACAAGACCGTGTGCTCTGGGCCCTCTGTGCCTCTCTGGCCTCTTCCTTCTCTCCACCCCACTCACTGCTCTCCAGCCACCCAGGCCAGGCATTGCCTGCCTCAGAGCCTTTTCACTGGTGGGCGGTTCCCTTCCTCCAAGCCTCCTCCCCTCGTTTGTTTGGTTAACTCCCTCCCTCTTTTCATCTCTTTGTTGAAATCTCAGCATCTCAGTGAGGCCTACCCAGACCATTCTATTTAAAATCAATAGTGATGGGACTAGCAGTTAGCATAATGGCTATGTCGCTGGACTCCCACGTGGTCGACCATGGTTCACATCCCAGACCCAATGGCTTAAAACTCACGCCAGGCGCGTGTGCGCGCGTGTCCAAGGTCCGAGAGGAGAATGGAGGAGAAGGGATTGTGGTGTGGCCAGCCCCCCAGGGGGTGATTTCTCACTTTCTGTCTCTCTCTGTCTGGTGAGCACACGTGCCCTGTAGCAAAAAACAAACAAACAAACAAAAAAAAAACAACTTATAAAATCAGTGGTGACTCAAACCCTACCTGGCACTCTCCACACCCCTTTCTCACCTTTGCTTTTTCTTTATACCAAAGCACATATCTCCTTCTAATATAGTATACACATTTTTCTTTCTTTTTCTTTTCTTTTCTTTTTCTTTTCCTTTTATAGTTTTGCTATTGGGCACATGTACTTTCTGGAGAGACAGAGAGATAGGTGAGAAATCACCCCCCAGGAGGAATGGCCATGCCACAATCCTTTCTCCTCCATTCTCCTCTTGAGATTTTGGGCACACATGCACACATATTCAGCATGATTTTTCTTTTTTCTTTAGAGAGATTTTTGCTATAGGGCACATGTACTTGCTGGAGAGACAGACAGAGAGACAGAAAGTGAAAGAAATCACCCCTCAGGGGGGATGGCCATGCCACAGTCTCCTCTCCTCCAGTCTCCTCTTGGAATCTTGGGCATGCTGGAAGGGAGTTTCCAAGGGCTATGGCATTACTCATTCATCCAACGGCCAGGGCCTCATTGTGGCAATGTTTCTTTTTCTTTTTTAAGAATTATTTTATTTAACCCTATATATAATTTTTATTATTATTTTCCAGTTTGATCAGAGAGAGAGAGAGAGAAAGAGAGGGAAAATGAGAAAGCAATCCACCAGGTCTGGAACTTGAACCATGGTCGGCTATGTGGGAGTCCAGCGCCTTTAACAACCATGCCACCTGCTGGCCCCGTGGCAGTGTGTCTAACCCCAGGGCGAGGTGGCAGTAGCTCCCAGAATTCAGCCCCGAGTGAGTGCCTCCTGTGAGCAGTCACAATAGAGACTTTTTCCTAGAAAAGAAAGGCCTATATCTCACACTGTTGTCCATCTCCCTCCTTCTCTCCCTTGGGCAGGTGGACCCTGTGAAACTACGCCAGGCCATTCGCACGGTTCTTTCCAACCAGATCATGGTCTCTCTCCCCATGATAGTCTTCCTCTATCCCTTCCTCAAGTGGTGGGGAGACCCCTGCCGCCGAGCGCTACCGACCTTCCACTGGGTCCTCCTGGAGCTGGCGATCTTCACTGTCATTGAGGAAGTCTTGTTCTACTATGTACACCGGTGAGCAGGGCCCCTGCCCTAGCACAGCCAGCTCTTCACCTACCTAGGGCTTACTCGTCAGCAAGAAAACTGAGGCCTCTGAATTTTTTTTTTTCTTAAGAGAGAATTTTGCTATAGGGCGAATGTGCTCGCCAAAAAGAAAGAGACAGAAAGTGAGAAATCACCCCCCGGGGGGGATGCCCATGCCACCATCCCCTCTCCTCTGTTCTCCTCCCAGGATTTTGGGCACACACGCACATGTGCCTGGCGTGAGTTTCAAGCCACTGGGTCCGGGACTTGAACTGTGGTTGGTTATGTGGGAGTTCAGTGACATAACCATTGTGGCATCTGCTGGTGCCAAGGCCTTTGAATTGTATATATAGGACCGACACCGTCTGGCCTCAATTCTCCTATTGAATGACTAATGGAGAGACAACTATCTGTCCTACACCAGAAAACTTGGGACAATTGAGGGAAGTCCAGGAAAGAAAGTGCTTCTCCATTTATGTGGAAAAGCAGGCGGTTTCGCATTCATTTCCTATTGATTTCTTTCTGGACATCATCTCCATTTTACAGCTAATAGCACTGGGAGAGTCACCCCTCCAAATTATGTAGCTAAGGAAGGGCGGGGGTCGGAACTCCAAGGCAGGTGGAAACTCCCATGCCAGTCCAGTGTACTTTGAACTTCACTCCATACATGTGACTCCTCGTTGCTGCCTCGGTTTCTCAAGGTCTGGAGGGGTGGGAGAAAGGGGAATCAGTGGATTAACTCGGAACTATTGTCCCAGGATCCTTCACCACCCAGCACTCTATAAGAAAATCCACAAGAAACACCATGAGTGGACGGCTCCCATTGGCGTGATCTCTCTCTATGCCCACCCTACAGAGCACGTGGTGAGTAGAACTCCACTTCTCCCCAAGGCGAAGGGCAGAGAGGAAAGTCTCTTGCAGAGAAGGAGACCACACTGGTCCTTTCCTTGTTCTCATTAAATAGCTTCAGTTATTGTCAACCTGCCACATGCCGGGCTATGCTAGGGGCCCATTATCTCATTTAATCCTCCCAATAATCTTGTTTTAAAGAATAATTTTATTTAACTTTATTTTATTATTATTTTGGAGAGGTTTTTGCTATAGGGCACGTGTGCTCGCCAGAAAGACAGAGAGAGACAGAGAGACAGAAAGCGAGAAATCACCCCCCGGGGGGATGGCCACGCCGCAATCCCTTCTCCTCCATTCTCCTCTTGGGATCTTGGGCACGCACGCACACGCGCCCGGCGTGAGTTTAAGCCACCGTTTCCGGGACTCAAACCGCAGTCAATTACATGGGAGCCCAGTGACATAGCCATTATGCCAACTGCTGGTCCATTATTTTTATTTTTCAATTTGGTCAAAGAGAGAGAGGGGAGTGGGAAGTGAGAAAGTAAGCTGTCAGATCTGGGACTGGAACTGTGGGGGTCTAGCAACCTTAACCACAATTCCACCTGCTGACCTACCCAATAACCTGTTCTTTATTCTTAGAGAGAGTTTTGCTGTAGGGCACATGCACTCACCAGAGAGACAGAGAGAGACAGATAGAAAGCGGGAAATCACCCCCCCGCCCAGGGGTAGGGGGGAGTATGGACACAGCGCAATCCCTTCTCCTTCATTTTCCTCAGGATCATGGGCACGCACACATGTGCACCCTGTGTGAGTTGTTTTATTTACTTATTTTTAGAGAGAATTTTGCTATAGGGCGCCTGTGATTTCCAGATATACAGAAAACAAGAACCACCCCCCCCCCCCCAGGGGGATGGCCACGCCACAATCCCTTCTCCTCCATTCTCCTCTTGGGATTTTGGGTATGCACACACACATGCTCAGTGTGAAATTTAAGCCGCCGGGTCCGGGACTCAAACCACTTTGACTACATGGAAGTCCAGCGAGGTAATCATTACACCATCTGCTGGTCCCCCAGTAACCTTTTTATTCCTGACCTACTAACAGGGAAGCTGAAGCTCAGCTAATAACTCGTCCTTAGTTATAAGGTGAATGTCTCCGACAAATCAAGGTCCTGAAACTTCTCAGGTTCTCCGGATCTGAGTCGAGACACCTCTACTCCCACGCTGGGGCTGAGTGGACACCCGACTGGCTCTCCCATCCCTCTGGGCCCTGCCTTCAGTCAGTCCCTTCCCTTGCAGGCCTCCAACATGCTGCCGGTGTTTGCCGGTCCCTTGCTAATGAGCTCCCACTTGTCCTCCATCACCATATGGTTTTCCTTGGTTCTTATCATCACCACCATCTCCCACTGCGGCTACCACCTACCCTTTCTGCCCTCGCCGGAATTCCACGACTACCACCATCTCAAGTAAGCACCCCCCCCCCCCCCCCCCCCCCGCTCCCCGCGAGTCCCCAGGCAATAACCACCACCCTCACTGCTTGAGCTTCTAAGACCTGGGAGTCCAGTTTACATGTGGGTGCTTCCGGGGAGAGATTTGGAGGTACGGAAAATAAGGACCACACTTGGCACCCTTGCTCTTTCTCTCCTGACTTTGGGTCCTCCTGCAGCTGGAGGCTTTTTTAACCCTTTATTTGAGTCCAGGACCCTTAGAGTAGGGGAGCATAGCTCTCTGAAAGTTCCCAGGTCTGTTTAAAAATTTTTTAAATTTAACCAGAGAGAAAAAGTGAGAAAGCAAGCCACAGGTTCAGGACGTGAACTGTGGTCAGCCATGTGGGAGTCCAGCGCCTTAAACACATGCCACCTGCCAGCCTCGGCTCCCAGGTCTTTTAGGTATGGTCTATGAAGCTCCTATACCAGATTCACCCAAGATGCTTATTTAAAATGTAGGTTCTACAAGTAAAAACAAATAAATAAATACAAAGTAAAATGCAAATTCTTGGGTTCTACTACAAATGAGCTGCATCTCAGCATCTAGGGGAGCAGGACCTAGAAACCAGCATTTCTTTTTTTTTTTGTGGAGAGGTTTTTGCTATAGGGCGCGTGTGCTCGCCAGACAGACAAGAGAGAGATAGAGAGACAGAACGCGAGAAATCACCCCCCAGGGGGGATGGCCACGCCGCAATCCCTTCTCCTCCATTCTCCTCTTGGGATCTTGGGCACGCACGCACAACGCGCCCGGCGTGAGTTTTAAGCCACCGGGTCTGGGACGCGAACCGCAGTTGACTGCATGGGAGTCCAGCAACATAGCCATTATGCTAACTGCTGGTCCCAGAAACCAGCATTTTAACAGATGCTTCAGAGCATTCTGATGCAAGCGGTCGGTCCCTGAACCATATCCAAACAAGCCTAGTTCTGCCAGAGGTTCTCAAACTTGTATCAGAACCACACACAAGCTTTCAAAGGACTGCAGAATTTGCAGGTCTGCAGCGGGCCAGGAAGGCGCATTTACAACTCCCTGGGTTATTCTGATGTACAGGGGATCTTCAGAAAATTCATGGAAAATGGGTATTAAGGGAAAAAAATTGCACATAAATTTTAATTTTGTTTTCTTTACACCCAAATAAACTCATACTTCCATAATTCCATCTTTTTTTTTTTTTTTTTTTTTTCGTAAGCTGTCTGAAGTCCTCATGTAGACAGGATGGTGGTGACGGGTGCGGGGTAGGAGGGCTCAGAAATGTGTGTGAGGCTGGCACAGGTTAAGTGGAGATCCACACAGGGGCCTCCAGCACCTGCAACCCCTTCCTCTCTCCTCCAGGTTCAACCAGTGCTACGGGGTGCTGGGGGTGCTGGACCACCTTCATGGGACCGACACCATGTTTAAGCAGACCAAGGCCTACGAGAGACACACCCTCCTGCTGGGCTTCACTCCGCTGTCTGAGAGCATCCCTGACTGCCCCAAGAAGATGGAGTGAGAGCGGCCCTAGTGCCACCCTGGCTGTCCTCTCCACGGAGGGATGTCGAGGTGGCCTGAGGCCTCCTGCCCACGCCTAATGACTTGCCTCCCTCGGCCTCCCTTGGCCGTGCATTCCAGTAAGGGCACCACGAGTACAGAGGTCAGCATGCTGAGAGGGCAGGGCTAAGGACAGGGCCAGGGCTTCCCTAAACTTCTGCCCGTGGTGCCCCTTAATGGGACTGGGAGTTGAAGAGTCAAGGAAAAGGAAAAGAGCTCCCCACACGGGGTGCCAGTGAGAGGGAGGAAGTCACTGAGGGGGCGCCTGCCCAATCTCCCTGCTCCTCTGTGGTGGAGGGGACAGGTGTTCTACTCCTAGTGACTTTGTGACCTGGACACAATGCAGAACGGGACAACATTGGCAGCCTTGTCAAGAAAGCTACGCGGCCTTCTCCACCAGGGCATGGGAGAACCAGATACCCTTGTGCCCCTTCCTGTCCCGAAACACTTTTCCCATATCCTGGCCAGGGCCAGGACACCAGGCCAAATGGTTACAGGTCTCAGCTCTTAACATGTCAGACACGATTCCCTACCTCCCCCCACCCCCAACACTCGGAGTCAGTGACAAAGGCCCCATTTCAATAACCCCACTGCACACCAAGGTCTTCCTGCTCTGAAAACTATCAAATATAGGAGCACCTCCGTGGATTAAAACTAAGACACCCAAGAGGTACAGCTCGAGCTAACACCTTTAGCCCCATGTGGAAATGAAAGGCCAAATCCTGCCAGCTGCTAAGATGGGTGCCCTTTTACCCACGAAGAGAACGGCCAGTTGGTACCTCTGGGTCCCCTACATCTGAATCAGGATCAGAGGTTATCCCCCCAACAAAGGCCCAGAAAAAAATGTCTGAAAGACACAATCCCTTTTTCTCCAAATGGTTAATCAGTTGCCATGGGACCAGCAGTTAGTGTAATGGCTATGTCACTGGACTCCCATAGTCAACCATGGTTCAAGTCCCGGACCTGGTGTCTTAAACTCACGCCGGGCACATGTACGTGAGTGCCTAAGATCCCAAGAAAAGAATGGAGGAAAAGGGATTGTGGCATGGCCATCCCCCCCCCAGGGGTGATTTCTCACTTTCTGTCTCTCTCTGTCTTTCTGGCGAATGCACACGCCCTATAGCAAAAACCTCTTAAAAAACAACAAAAAAACATTACAGGGGCCAGCAGGTGCCATGGTGGTTAAGGCGGCTGGACTCGCACAGGGCTGACCATGGTTAGAGTCCCGAACCTGGCAACTTACTCTCTCACTTTCCCTCTGTCTCTCTGGTCAACTTAAAAAAAAAAAAAACACAAAAAACAAATAAAAGTAATGACAATGCGGGGACCAGCAGGTGGCGTGGTGGTTAAGGTGCTGGATACTCCCACATGGCTGACCACAGTTCAAGTCCTGGACCTGGTAGCTTGCTTTCTCACTTTCCCTCTCTCTCTTCTCTGTCTGTCTCTGGTCAAATTGAAATGAATGAATGAATAAATAAAATTAAATAAATCTTTTAAAGAAAATAATGACAATGACTAAGATTAAATAATTCTTTTTTTCTTTTTATGTATAATCGGCATTTTATTTTTTCCCCCAGAGGACAGACAGTTCTTCAGTCCTTAAAGACTCGGCTCCTGGGGGACCAGCAGTTAGCATAATGGCTATGTCGCTGGACTCCCATGTAGTCGACCGCGGTTTGAGTCCCGGACCCGGTGGCTTAAACTCACGCCGGGCGCCTGTGCGTGCGTGCCCAAGATCCCGAGAGGAGAATGGAGGACAAGGGATTGCAGCGTGACCATCCCCCCTGGGGGTGATTTCCTGCTTTCTATCTCTCTGTCTCTCTCTGTCTGTCTGGCGAGCGCACGCGCCCTATAGCAAAAAAAACCTCTCCAAAAAAAAAAAGACTTGGCTCCTTACATGGGCTTTGGTGGAGGGCGAGGGGCAGCACCCGCAGGTCTAAATCAGGGTGGGGGTGTTTGGTCCTTGCGAGCTTCCCGAGATCAGTTCCTGACTACGTTGCTATGAATGGCGCAACTCACACAGTAATGTAGCTTCACATACAGCTCGGGCAGCAATAGGCATCGAAGACACTTGCTTCGGAGATGTCTCTGACGGCTGCGGCCTCTACTATGTTTCGGATGACGAACTTAATAGCCTTGTCCTTGGGCACGCATGGGGCGCAGTTCATGCAGCGAATAGGCTGCACGTGGCCACGGCCCTTTTTGGCACAGCTGTTGTTCCTTCTTCGTCATCTCGGAAGTGAGGCCGCGAGAGACAAATAATTCTTTAAGGAAAAAAAAAGAAACTACAGAGCTGCTTGGGTTCAAGCAGTCTCTACCCTGGCCACCCCTCAGCAGACAGACGTGGCCAGGAGCCCCGTGGCTCCCGAGAACAATTTGAAGACCCTCTTCAATTTGAACGGCTACCATCACGCTATACTGAATTCTTACACACGCCTGTTTCCAACTTTCAGCTCTGTCAAGAAAACCACCCAGTCTGGTTTTACAGAGTTCTTTTAACATTTGAAAGGGCCATGGTCCAACAGGTGGCATGGTGGTTAAGGTGTTGAACTCCTACATGGCTGACTGTGATTTGAGTCCTGGACCTGGTGGCTTGTTTTCTCACTACCCCCTGTCCTGGTCAAATTAAAAAATAATGGGACCAGCAGATGGCTTAATGGTTACGTTGCTGGACTCCCACGTAGTTAACTGTGGTCTGCGCCCCAGACCCAGCGGCTTAAAGCTCACGCTGGACACATGTGCATGCATGCCCCAAATCCTAAGAGGAGACTGAAGAAGGGATTGTGGTGTGGCCACCTCTTGGGAGGGATTTCTTGCTTTCTCTCTTTCTGTCTCTGTCTCTCCAGACAGTGCACACACCTTATAGCTAAAATCTCTTTAAAAAATTAAAAATAATAATGAATAAAAATTTTTAAAAATTCCTGGAACCAGCAGATGGCGGAATGGTTATGTCGCTGAACTCCCATGTAGTTGCCCAAGGCTTGGATCCCAGACCTACCTGGTTGCTTAAAACTCATGCCGGGCATGTGTTCATACATGCCCAAGATCCTGAGGAGAATGGAGGACTGTGGGTGACTATCCACCGTGTGGGGGCAGTGATTTCTCACTTTCTGTCTCTCCAGTGAGTGCATGTGACCTATAGCAAAAATCTTAAAAAAGAAAAAAGAAAGAAAAGGAGAAGGGTCGAAACTCAGGCAGGACTATCTAAAAAGACTCTTCCCAGCAGCCCTAAGAGGACTTGCCCAGGCATCATCGTCCCTGCCTTCAGAAGCTCTGGCCCACCTCTGGCCCTGGCCTACAGGGCCCCACCCTACTCAGATGGATGGCTCGTGCCCTCGGCGGGGGTCGCAGCTCCCAGTTCTCACCGCTGAGGCCTCACCCACCCATCTGCCAACACGCACGGACTTGAGAGAAAGGGAGGAGACAGGAGTGGACAGACGACAATGCATTGTCTTCCTCAAGGTTTAGGTTTGAGGTTCTGAGGGGCCTTGCGAGAGGCTGTCATTGTCATCCCTTTTGGTAGGCAGGTGATCAGTTCCGGGAAGAGGGGCCCGGTCCCACCCTTTTCTGTGTCAAACAGATCGGCCCTGAGCTTGGTCAAATGAGGCCGAGAAGAACCTCAGGTTCTCAGAAAAACGCGTGAATGTGAGAGGAGAAAGCACGTGAAAAACTGGTGTCCACTGGACTCCAGGTGTCCGTTCTTTCTGTCCCCAACTAGACCTGTTCTGACACTCGTGACATCTGGGGCTATGGCGGTACAAAGCCTCTTCTGTGGGTATTCCTGACAGGGAATGTGCAGAAGTGAGCTGGACCTCATCTTCCTGCCCCAGAGCTACCTATCAGTCTGAAGCTCTGGCCACTGTTCTTATGTTTTATCATAGGGTGCATACATTCTCTGGAGAGACTGAGACAGAGCAATCGCCCCCCGCCATTCTCCTCTAGCGATTGTGGGCATGCACACATGTACGTGCTCCTGGAGTGATTTCCAAGCCGCCGGTCCAGGACTCAGACTGTTGGCCGTGTGGGAGTCCAGCACCTTAACCCTGCACCACCTGTCGGGCCCTGGCCAGTCTCAACCACTCCTTTGGCAACTAGAGGCCACTGCGTGGTATTGAAGTCCTTACCCACCTAAAAGAGAAAAAGAACTCTCTCGAAAACCATTTCTGGGCTGCTTGATGGCACAATTAAGGCAGCTGGATCCCACATAGCCAACTGCACTGTTTGAGTCCCAGACCAGGTGGCTTGAAAAACACTCTGGGCGTCTGACACCCTGAAAGGCGAAACCAGGTTGGTTGTAGGTTGTGGAGTGGCCCTCTCCCCTGGCCGTGCTTCCTCTCCCTCTGTCTCTTTCTAGTGAATGCATGTGCCCTCTAGCAAAAAATTTAAAACAGTTGGCGTGGTGGTTAAGGTGCTGGACTACCACATGGTTGACCGTGGTTCAAGTCCTGGACCTGGCTTTCACTCTCTCTCTTGCTCCTTCCTTCTGGGCAAATTAAATAATTCTAACAAAACAAACCGATCGGACGGGAGTGCCAGGTCAATGGACAGCTAGCTGTAAGATCAAGGCCACACTTTGTTCAATTTGCAATTCCACATGAAGAGTGCAGGGGGCTGGGGGCGACTGAGTCCACAAGGCCAGAGCGAACCGTTACTGTTACACCCTCAGAGTCTGTTCTGAGAGGGGCTGAGGTCACTTTTATGAAGTTCAACCTTTTCAAACATAAAAGCCATTTATCTTGGGGCAAAATTTTGAAACCTATGGTTTTTCATAATATAGTTTCTTTATGCTATAGAGCACATGCACTTGTGAGGGGTGGGGGCTGTGAGACATCACCTCTCCCAACCACATCATGCTCCCCTTGCCTCCAATCTTGTCTTGGGGGATTCTGGGCGTGGATACACACATGGCTAGTTTTTCAAGGTGCCAGGTCCGGGACTCGAACCCTGCAGTTGGCCACGTGGGATCTGGCCACCTTAACTGCTATACCTCCTGCGGGCCTGCATAATACACACTTTCCACGAACTTCCTGAAGACCCCTTGGATCTGCTGGACTGGTCTCTCTCCATTCCATGGCACTCAAGGCTGCCCCCGAAGCTAGAAAGACCCCGGGGCGTGACCTGCACGCACAGGACATCCAGAGCGCAGGGCTCCTCGGGGATGGGGGGACCCCAACAGGGCTCCATCCCTCATACCTAAAAGCAGTACCCCAGATGGGAGACCAGCCAGTATTTTGCCTTTTCAAGTTTTTATTTTTATACATTTTTTTGTATTAAAAAGAAAAGCATAATTACCACAAATTACAAAGGACTAAAGCAGGACTAGAATAATGAATGAATCACTTCAGCCTTGAAAGCGGATACTCTCAATAATATTAATGTTATAATACAAGCTCATTCAAGTATTTTACATTTCTTTTTTTTTTTTTTTTTGTCCTTTAAAATGTGACAACCTAGCACATGGTAAAGATAATGTACTACGAGCGTAAGGTGGGACCTTCTCCGCAGAGCCAAATGACACGTTTCCCTCTCCAATGAGAAAGGGGCTGTAAGTCCTTATCCCCTCTGCCATCCAATGGCTGAAGGAGAGGGTGAGGCTGGGGAAAATCCAGGGGCTTCCACACAGGAGATACTTTGGGGTCCCATTCAGGAGGGTGCCCGATGACCCAGACTGCTTTACCCAGGCTTTTGGCAAAAACCATCACCCCCATGCTAACTAGTGGTCTTCCTCGCCCCTCCTCTCCATTCCCAGGGCCTCCTGAGCAGCTTACTTTCTTCTGTAAAACAATCAGGGGAGGGGAAAATGGAACAAAACGAAACAGTTAACAACTCTGACATGAGGGCTCTGGGCCTCAGGGTTCCGGGCTGGGGCCGCGCCCAGGGACCCGTCTCTACTGGTAGCACATCTGCTCCAGGTTCAGAAGCGGGCGAACGAGAACCTGCACCCTAACAGGGCCGAGGCACACAGACCTTCCGATGTTCGATGTTCGATGCCCAAAGGTCGCGCTGCTGTGGACCGACCTTGGAAGGGGCAGGATGAGCAGACGGATCTGGGCAGGCTGCTGCTTGTGTCTCAGGTCTTGCATCCCCGCGGGAGGATGGTGGGTGTAAAGTGGCTAGCCCTGATGGCCCCTGCCACTCCTGGCATGCTTGTCACAGATACATCGGTCCTAAATTCAAGTGTCTTCAGAAAGTGAAGATGTAAACTACTCTTTGCAACATTAACTCCTAACATGTTACCAAAAGAAAAAAAAAAAAAAGAGCGAGCGAGAGCGAGCCCCCCTCGGGCCCCATTCTCAGCCTATGTTGAGATGACGTCCTCACCTCCTCACCCCAAAGGGGCTTCCTCTTTGAGGGGTGTCGTGGAGAGGATCGGGGAGAGGATGGCAGCTCCCTGGCCTGGGAGAAAATTCTAGGTAAGAATAGCCTTTTCCACACCCCATGGCTTCCTGGTGCCCCCAAACCCAGCAGAGGACGAACACTGAGGTTTCTGTGGCGCTGATACAGTACAGGCTGAGTGACCTGGAGGAGGGCTCTGAGGGAGAGCAGGGAGTCCAGTGTCTGGTGCAGTGCAGGCAACGCCAGACCTCAGGGCGGCGGAAGGCCTCGGTCCCAGTCGAAGCAGAGACCCGTCACTCATCCTGGGTCACAGGAGCTGAGGGGGGCATCCCACACACTGACCACTGGGAGGGTAGCACTGGGGGAAGGGTGCAAGTGAAAAGCAACGAGTGCCAAGGTACAGGACAAGCCCTTGTCAGCCTGGGGTACTGTCTCCTACTCCCAACCTTTGGGCCCAATGAAAGAACCATCTGAAAAGGAGGGCCAGTGTCAGTGGCTGAGCAACAAGACCACAGCTTCTCCGTGCTGCCCAGTTCCCACTGGGGCGAACGTAGTTATGCCCACACCCGGCAAGCATCCCGTCTGGGCGGGTCAGTCCTTCTCACCCTCCCTGGCTTCGGACGACAGTGAACTCCAGCCATCCCATTGTCATTCACAGCCCAAGCCGAGCAGTCAGTGGCTGGAGAAGAGAAGTCAGGTATACTCTATGTCCACATATACCTTCCTGCCGCAGGGCTTCACCGACTGGCAGGATTCCCCCCAGCCCCCAATTCCTCATCCCTCGCTCCCAGGTGGGATCAATTGGAGGGTGGGCAGATGGCTTGCAGAGGGGGGATGATAGATGGGGAGACCCCACCAGACCCTAGGGGGAGAATGGCATCTTTCTCCACCTTTAGGAGAGACAAAGCCTCCTGGAGGTCTCAGAGATCTTTCAGGCCAACACAGGAAACATTTCCAAGCCTCAGCTGCCAGGTGTTCACCTTTCCCCTCTGGGCTGGGGGAGACTTTCAAGCTGAGGCCAAACGTGTTCAAGATCCAGGCCAACTCTGGACTCCAACAGTTTGAAGCAAACTTGGCCTGGGGGTTCCAAGGGTAGGATGAAGGGTGTCACGGCAGGACGGGGCCTGGCGTGAGGCAACAGCAAGCAGGGCGAGGACACGACAGTGGCAGCAGTGCACAGACACAGGACGTCGGCTTCGAACGATGCAACAGCAGGGGTACTCTGGGCACAGCTCTGAGAGGGCCGCCCCAGCTCTCTTGCCTCCAGGCGGGAGGCACTGTACATGCAACTCAGTCCAGAGAAAGAGTCTAGCCAGTCCAAGCCCAGGCACATCCAGAGGAGGGAGCTCTTCAGGTTGGCTCCACCGAGGAAAACAGATTCCCGCTCCACAATAAGGCAACTTTTAAAAAAATATTATTTCCAAGAACAAAACAAAAAAATTCGATGGGGAGGGAAAGACATCACTTTCTGTGGATTAGGTGGGGGTTTTCTGATTTTTTTTTTTTGGTCTTTTATGGTCGATTTTGTCTTTTTTTTTTTTTCTTCCATTTTCCCAAGGATGGAAAGGTCAGAGAAAAATAAAATAAATCATCTTTCAAATAGTCTTTTCTGGTATGAGCAGCGTCTCTCTGGGCTGGGGAGTAAGGGGTGTGGGGAGAGGCGAGTGGGGTGAGGCTGAAACCTCCCCCCCAATCCCCACTTCTAGATCCTTTGGTTTCCTTCTCCCAGAAGATGGCAGAAGGGCATGGTGGGGACAGCAGGGAGATCACGGTGACAGCGGACCCTGGATGATAAAGGGGCTGGTGCTCCTAGGGCCCAGGGTGCTGCCGGAGCCTTCCACGGGACAGTGCTGGGCAATGGGGCCCGCAGGCCTTCTTGTGGGCTGCATAGTTGGCTGGAGGGGGAGCAGGAGGCTGTGGGTGGGGACCAGGGCTGCGGCCTAAATGCCGCGGGCAGGACTGCAGAGTGATTTTGGTAATCCAGACGAACTATCAATAATTTAAAACTTGATATATATATATAATATATATATATATAAAAAAAATCTCCCCCCTTTCCCTCCCCCCCTTAGAAGAAGCTAGGATGTGAAGAGTCATGGAGAAAGGAGGGGAAGGGGGATGTGGAGGCTCCTGCCCAGGGGGATCTCTGATAGCCCAAATGGTGTACACACTGCGATTCAGCACGAAGGCCTGACTATCTCTAGGCCTGTCCCTTCTCTGTCCCCTCTCCTGGGACTGGGCACCCCCATGGACTCTCGCCCACCCCACCTTTCCCCCCACAAACCCCAGGGCTAAGGGCTTTTCACTTTCCCAAAGTCTGTGTGTCCGAGTGCTGGCTTGTCCATTTGGCATCTTCCCGGACAGGCTGGCCAGTGGGTGGTGTAGGGGGTTGGCTGATCATGGTTGCGGGCCTGCTGGAAGACTGGGAGGGGCATCGCTTCCTGCCCTCACCTCCGCCACCTCCTGCTACTGCTGGGTGTCGTTTGTGGTTGCCCTCTTCACCCATGGGGGGCTGCGAAGAGAACGGAGTCACAGGTGAGAAAGGGGCACTATCCCCACACCCTCTTCCTCGCCAGTGCTGGTTACAGACCTCCTACTTTTACCTCCAAACGTACAGAGTAGGTTTAATGTGAAAACGGAGTTACTGGGTATGGGTTATTTGGCATTTCGACACCAAATCCCATGTGCTGTTTCGTGCACTTTCTTTTAGGGGGTCCACACTACCCTTTGATATGGATGTGATCCACACCATGATTCTGTTTTACAAAGGCAAGAAAACGGAAGCGCAGAAAAATAATCTGCCAAGGGTCCCACAGCTGGTAACTGGTGAAGACAAACTCTAAATCCACCTACTCCCAGAGGCCAGAGTTTTACCATATGAGTCTGCACCACTCCAGAGAAGGGCTCCTGCTCAGGAGAGAACGTGTGAAATGTAGCAGGCAGAATGCCTAGATGGCTCAGCTCAGAGACCCGGATGCTCGTGGGATCAGCTCAACCCCCTCAAGGCCCTAAAGGGGACACTGACCTAGGAAACAGACCAAGATCCAGCCTGGCTTGACTATTAGCATGAGTCTGTCTGTAAATCAAGAACATGGCGTTCCCTTTCCAGAAACCACAGTCAAACCCTTCTTGTTCCCCCCAACAGGTCTGCACGTCACAAGCATGCAGGTGCTCAGGGCTGGAAGAGAGCACACTCATCTGCACGCTGGGAGACCCGAGCGTCCTGCCACTGCTTCACTGGGGGAACCACAGCCTGTCTGCACATCAGGCTAAGCTAGGTCAATGCGAAATACCTAGCATGATGCCTGTCTCAGAGTACACCAGCAATAAATGGAAGCTTTTAATATAGTAACTGTGCCACTTACTTTTATTTGCCTTTTTGCTGAATGGTTTGAAGGAGTAAGATGCCTAGCACAGATCTCTATGGCATTAAACTCAGAAAAAAATAAAAAAAAACCTTTCACTCATCTCTGAAATCCTTGAAGCAACTATCAGAGACATCCAATCAGAATCTGCTGCATCAATTAAACAAACTACTCCACCCACCAACTCCTCTGACACACCCTAACCAGTAGCACTAACCCAAAGTCACCACTGGATGTCACTGTAGAGGCAGTGCTCCAAGATGACAGAAGTGGCCATCAATTTATAAACTGCTGGGTTTGGCAACGGCCTTTTCCAGAAAGAGCTAATGCATTTATTTTGGGTACCCTCCTATTCAACTAGCAGTGGTTAATGGATATGAGACAGAAGGCATTATGATGCTTCAGTGATGTCTACCATGGAAGGGGGCAACCATACCATTCCCTCCAATCATTCTTCACTGTCCACTCCCAAGTCTCACACCCCATCAGACAGATGGAGAAACTAGAGCCCAAATCAGGGATGTGGAGATGGGGATGGTCCTCTGGGCTAGTGGCACACCTGACACCAGAACCCGGGTACCCTGATTCCTGGGTCTAGTTGGCTAGGGTTAGAAAAAAGATTTCACTCATGGGGCCGGCAGGTAGAGTGGTAGTTAAGGGCACCGGGCTCCCATATGGCTGACAGCGGTTTGAGTCCTGGACCTGGCAGCTCTCTCTCTCACTCTGTCCCTCTCTGCACTATTTTTTTTTTTTTTTTTAATTTTAAAAATAGGGACCAGCAGTTAGCGTAATGGTTATGTGGCTGGACTCCCACGTAGTCGACCGCGGTTCGAGTCCCGGACCTGGTGGCTTAAACTCACGCCGGGCATGTGTACGTGCGTGCCCAAGATCCCGAGAGGAGAATGGAGGAGAAGGGATGGCGGCGTGGCCATCCCCCCTGGGGGGTGATTTCTCGCTTTCTGTCTGTCTGTCTGTCTCTATCTGTCTGGCGAGCGCATGCTCCCTATAGCAAAATCCTCTCCAAAAAAAGAAAAAGTGAATAATAAAAAATAAAAGATTTCACTTACATCCACTCGGAAGTCTTCGAGACGTCGGAATTTGCCGAGGTATTCTTGCAGTTTGGGGTCAATGTCCAAATTTTTGGCTTTGGAATATTTCAAGAAGGCCCAGAACTTCTCTAGCCCATAGAGCTGGCCTGGAAGGGAAGAGAAGAGAGAGAGAGAAGCTCAGCTGCTGAGAAGACGAGGGTGAGGATCAAGAGGTTCAAAGCACAGGGTGACAACAAAGTTCCAGATGGAACTGGAGAGGCGGGAAGGCGGCCCAGACGACAGGGATCCGGGAGAGCCGGCTCTAGCTCTAGCTCTTACCAGCTTCGTAGTCCTTCACGGTTTCCTCCTGAAAATCTTTAAATATGTCCAGCCGGAACTTCTTTTCCAGGCCGTAACTGTAGTATCGAAAAAGGCACTCCAAACCATATCTGTAGGAGAACACGAGTCAGTGAAGGCTTCTGTGAGTGGCCAAATGAGCCTGCACCACACAGGAACTGCGAACGGTTCACGCCATGTTACTCCTACGCTGAGAACAGGTGGGCACCACGGCTTTCCGAAGGCTCTGTCAACGCCAGCCTACGTGGGTTCAACATTCAAGGTTGCCCGAGGTCTGCAAACCCTGCAGACACCCTTCCTTACTCCTGCTCTTTTGCATGTCTATGGCTGCTTTCTGCTCCAAGAGTAAGTTTAGCAGATCATGGGAGAGCCCTTACAGCCCAGAAAGCCGAAAATGCTCACCGTGCGTCCCTTCACGGTGTTTGCCAATCCCTCGTAGGAGCTCCCTGCAAAGCTATTTGACCATGCCAATTAGTAGTCTGTTCATTTATCTGACTCAGGAATTTCATTTCTAGAAAAAGATGCTCAGAAATGGCCAAAAATGCAGATTGAGATTTTACAGATGTAAAAAACTGTTCATAGCAGCATTGAACAAAAGAAGCGGCTAGGAAATCTTAGGAATGATAAGAATAGAAGCCAGTTAGGAAAGGCATAGTTAAGTCTATGCAATAGAATAGTAGAAGCTACTGAATTTTACAGTGTAAATACATACTTAAGGATACTGAAAGATGTTTACAATGTACTATGATGTGGGAGAGATGTTTCAGAGTGCTATGTATTGAAGGACATTGTATATGACTATGTAAATTTTATGTCTACACACCCACACAATGTCAAGGACACATACTTCATACTACTCAGGACAAGCAGGTGGTGCAGGGCTAAGGTGCTGGACTCCCACATGGCCGACCACAGTTCAAATCCCAGACCTGATGGCTTTCTCTCTCTCTCTCTCTCTCTCTCTCTGCCTCCCTCTGGTCAAATTTAAATAAAATGAATAAATAAATAAAATTAAATAAATAATTCTTTAAAAAAAAAAAAAAAAAAAAAGATTTTTTTGCATGGGGGCCAGATGGTGTGCATCCGTAAAATACAACTTTGAGAAACCAGCAGATGGAGTAATAGTTACGCTGCTAGACTCCCATGTAATCAACCATGGTTTGAGTCCTGGACCCGGTGGCTTAAACCTCACGCCAGGCACATGTGCGTGCTAGCCCAAATTCTGAAAGGAGAATGGAAAAGGGACCGCAGCGTGGTCAACCACCCCAGGGGTGATTTCATGCTTTCTGTCTCTATCTGGTGAGTACGCACATCCTAAAGCAAATAGCTCTCTAAAAAAAACAAGCAGGGGCCAGCAGATGGCATGGTGGTTAAGGGCGTTGGACTCCCACATGGCAGATCATAGTTCAAGTCTTGGACCTGGTGACTTGCTTTCTCTCTCTCTCCCACTCTGCTCCTCTGGTCAAATTTAAACAAATAAAGAAATAAATTTAAACAAACAAAAACACTTCACTCGGCTGTCCCAGATGGGAAGGTTCTGGATTCACATCTGGAGACCTCCCTGAGTACACAGGCCACATGAGTGCCCATGACATGAAGGTCAGCTAACCCTGGGGGTGAACAGTGGCACGGGGATCCTACTGGGAGCCCTGCCTCTCTCACACATGAAGGATTACAGGTCTACCTGGTGGCATGGTGAAGGTGGCTGGATCCCACATAGCTGATTATGTGTCTGAAGTCCTGGACCCGGTGGCTTGGAAAACATGCCAGGCACATGTGAGTGCATGCCCACGATACCAAGAGAATGGAAAAGAGACTGCAGCATAGACATTCCCTCTGGGGGTGCTCTCTCTCCTTTTTTCTGGTAAGTGCATGTGCTATAGAGTACATGCACTTGATGGAGCGATAGAGAGAGAGAGACAGACAGAAATCACCCCCCCCCCCCCACCACCCGGAGCAATGATCATGCTGTAATCCCTTCCCCTCTTGGGATTTAGGGCACGCACGCACATGTGCCCAGTATGAGCTTCAAGCCACTAGATCTGGGACTCAAACCACGTCGGCCATGTGTGAGTCCAGGGCCTTAACCACTGTATCACCTGTTGGCCCCCAAAAGTTTTCTTTTTTAAAGCATAATATTGGGATCAGCAGTTGGCATAATGGCTATGTCGCTGGATTCCCATGTAGTTGACTGCAGTTCGAGTCCTGGACCTGGTGGCTTTAACTCAAGCCAGGCACGTGTGCATGTGTGCCCAAGATCCCGAGAAGAGATTGGAGGAGAAGGGACTACGGTGTGGCTAGCCCCCTGGGAAGTGATTTCTCACTTTCTGTCTCTCTGTCTCTGTCTGTCTGGCGAGCGCACGTGCCCTATAGCAAACCACCACCCCCCCCAAAAAACCCCACAACAATGAGAAAGTATTTATGTACAAATATGACTGTTCTCCAAAATACAGTATTAAGTTAAAAAAAAAAAAAAAAAGGCACGGTGTGGTGCAAAAGCGTATATGACATAAATAAGCCATCTTGTGTATACAGAGAAGGGGTAAGTGGCTGCATGGGGGTCACACAGACATGCACTTGCTTACACAGGAAAAGAAAGCACTTCTATAAAGGCCTCATAGGAGTAACCATGCTGTCTGCTTGTGGGCCAAGAAACTAGATGACCAGGGGACAGGGATAGGAGACTTTATCAATTTTATTTTAATGAATTAATTTTTTTAGTTTTGCTATAGGGTGCATGTGCTTGCCAGGGAGAGTAGAGAAAGGGGAAGGAAGAGTAGTGGGGGGGGGGGGTGAAAAAGTACCCACCCCCCGCAGGCAGAATGGCCACGCCACAATCCCTTCTTCTCCTTTCTTCTCTAGGGAATTTGGGCATGCATACACACGTGCCCGGTGTTAAATTTAAGGTGCTGAGTATGATATTCGAACCATAGGGTCGACCACGTGGGATCCCACTGCCCTAACCACCATACTACCAGGTGGCCCAGGAAAAGACTTCTTCCATATAAACTTAGAAACCCTCTGAAATTTGAACCACATTAATAAATTACTTTTTTTTTTTTAAAGAGATTTTTGTTATAAGAGTGTGTGTGCTCACTGGAAAGACAGAGAAGTAGAGAGGTAGAAAACACCAGAGAAACACCAATTACAGAGAAATCACCCCCTGCAGGGGATGGCCATGCTGCAATCTCTTCTCCATTCTTCTCTTGGGATTTGGGCACGCACACATACATGCCCGGCATTGAGTTTTAAGTCACCAAATATAGGACTTGAACTGCAATGGACTCCGTGGGAGTCCAATAATGTAACCATTACTCCAACTGCTGGCTCCTGTAAAATATTTTAAGTTTTATTTTATTTAACTTTATCTATTTTGTTTATTTATTTTAACTTGACCAGAGAGGGAAAGAGAAAGAGAGAGAGACACAAAGAAAGAGAGAGCGAGAAAGCAAGTTGCCAGGTCCAGGACTTGAACAGTGGCTGGCCATACGGGGAGTCCAATGCCCTTAACCACCATGCCACCTAACAGCCCTCTGTAAATTTTTTTTTTTTTTTTTTTTTGTTGCTATAGAGTGTGTGCACTCGCCAGAGAGACAGAGAGATAGAAAGTGAGAAATCACCCCCCCAGGGGGGATGGCCACGCCGCAATCCCTTCTCCTCCATTTTCCTCATAGGATCTTGGGCACACAAGCACACGCACCCGGTGTGAGTTTAAGCCACCGGGTCCAGGACTCGAATCGCGGTTGACTACATGGGAGTCCAGCAACATAGCCATTACGTTAACTGCTGGTCCCACCTGTAAATAATTTTTTAATAAGAGTTTATGGATTATATACACATGCGAAGAAATCCAACTACCGTTCTACAAGGAGACTTTCCAGGGACACCTCTACTGTTCCCAGAGCACCACTGAAAATCTGCTACCCCAATCCACCTCACCTGTAGCCTTCTTTGGCATCCTCCAGAGCCAGCTGCTTGAATTCCTCATACATCTTTTTGTTGAAATGATCTCGGAGGAAGAAGGACCAGAAGCGGAAGAGAGTGTTCATCTCCTGAGACTGGCCAATACCCAAGCGTTTCCGCTCTGGTGAGGAAGGAAAGGTATGTTTCAAGTCAGGCTGTCCTGACATCAGGACAGAGAATGCGAGGACCTATGAGCTAGGTCTTTCCCCCGTACCGCCAACGTCCCTTGTTCATCATCAGTCATTCAGCAGTTTAGTACTGAGCACTAAATATTCTGTGTCAGGCCCTTCTACTGGACACAGGCCTGACCTCCTCAGAAGGTGGCACCAGCCTGGTTCTTCCTCTCAGCCAGCATCACTTTCATGTTTAGTCAGAACGAAAGCAAAGCATGAACAAATGATTTGTAAATTCTAACAAATTATGTCCTGCTCATTAACAATAATCATTTGAAGAGTCCTACAACATTACAAGATGGTAAAATGAAACAAATATATATATAATATACATATACATACATACACACACACACACACACACACACACACTCCCCAAAAGCACAAGCAACAAAACAGATAAAAATAGATAAAACAGACATCATTATAACAACTTTAAAAAAGCAAAGAACTTTTAAATAAGAAATTACAATATAAAAAAACACTAACAACTTGTACATATCAAGAAAGTGGAAAGACAGCCCACAAAATGGGACAAAATATTTGCAAATCATGTTATCTGACAACCCACATCTAGAATATATAAAGAACTCCTTCAGGGTCAGCCCTTGCAATAGAGTGGTTAATACTGGGCATTAGGCGCTGGGTCCCACATTGTTAGCCAGTTTAAATTCTCGTTGCAGCAGTCTGAAAAAAACACCAGATGTGTGTGCCCGAAATCCTGACAGGTAGGAGGAATAGAGGGGGAAAAAGATTATAGCACGACCGTGCTATAATTGGTGCTTTGTAGGGTGCTTTCTCTGGAACCTGCACCCTCTATGACACTTAAAAATAAATAATAAGGGACCAGCAGTTAGCGTAATGGCTATGTCGCTGGACTCCCACGTAGTCGACCGCGGTTCGAGTCCCGGACCCGGCGGCTTAAACTCACGCCGGGCGCGTGTGTGTGCGTGCCCAAGATCCCGAGAGGAGAATGGAGGAGAAGGGATTGCGGCGTGGCCATCCCCCCTGGGGGGTGATTTCCTGCTTTCTATCTCTCTGTCTCTCTCTGTCTGTCTGGCGAGCGCACGCGCCCTATAGCAAAAACTTCTCCAAAAAAAAAAATAAATAAATAAAATAAAATAAATAAATAATAAAAATAACTTAGTAACTTGGACCTGGTGGCTTGAGAAACATGTTGGGTGCGTGCACCGATTAATCCCAAAAGGAGGGAGATAGCGAGAAGAGAGTGCAGCATGGCCATTCCTCATGGAGGAAAGCTTTCTCCGCTCTCCCCTGCTCTCTCTCTGGCAAGGGCATACCTTGCAGCACGCATGCACGAGCACACACACATCTGTAAAAGGTTGTATGAAACAGACCACTAGCTGAATCTGGCCCATGCATCAGTCTGGCAACTCCTGGTTCTACAGTATATATAGGCTACCTCTTTTTGTGATAGACGGGAACACAATCTTGTCAGAGTTACAGAAACACTTAAATGCCACTTTTTTATGTCAACAAAGGAAGATGAAGGAATAGGAATGTCCTAAGTGCCAAATTCCTTTTACCTTCTGCATTTCAAAACTACCTGGGCAGAGTCTAACTTCAATCCTTCTTGCTATAATGTCATGTCACTTCTTGTTCTGAGGTCAGAGAACAGAGTCACCTGCTTACCCAGCCCTTACACTCGGGGCCTCAGTAATGGCCCTAGAGGCTCAGTCCCTGCCCCCTGCACTTCTTACCGTTAAGGCAGCGCCTACGATACTTGTGGTAGACGTGTTGTGTGAAGCCATTTTCCTTGAGCAGCTCATGGGAAGGATGCTGGAACTTGGGCAATGACTGAGGAGTACAGCCATAGCTGCCAACTGCAGGGGTCCCTTCTGAGGGGCTGGAGCTATGGAAGTCACAAGAGAGTGTGTCATTGGTCACTGAGTTCCCGCCCTACCTTAAGGTTAGGAGGAAGCCCTTTGGTCCCTCCCATCCATTAAGATTTAGCCTCTCATAAGGCACCTAGTAAGGAGGTCCAGGTACTGAGCTGGGCCCTTAACTTCCTAAGGGAAGTCTTTGCATAACCATCAGAGGCTTTTACAAAGAGATCACTGAGGCTCATAGAGACAGAGACTTGTCCAGAATCACAGAGCTCACGCATGGCAAAAATCTGTCCAATGCCAAAACCTGGCCTCTTAATAATTTATTTATGTAACTTTTACAATTAACTTTCCTCAATGAGCCAACCTGGACCAATCCATCTATGTTTTTCTCAATATCAGCTCATTTTCAGTCTTTTACCTCTGAAGAGAGTTTAGTACACAGGCCAGTGGCTTCCAAGCGAAGCCACTGTTTGCTACGAACAGGAAACACACACTGGGGCCATTTTAATGAAAACAAATAAAAAGGAATGTGGGCACTACCCTTAGAAGTTGAATCAGATCTAAGGTGGGGTCAAGGAATCAGGATTTTTAGAACTCTTTTTTCTAACTGACAGAGGGAGGAGAGAGAAATATGTTCCAAGAAATTGTAAGACCCTCTGTCCCAGCCTTCCAGTTAATTAGGACCGTCTGGCTTATTAACGTTGGTCCAGAACCAGAACCAGGGCCTGCTATGTGGCCTCAGCCACTGCACAGAGGTGCTCTCCACCTGTGCCACTGTCGCCATGCTCTCTCCCCAGGTACACAGCAGATATTTGGGTTTGGAAATCAATTCAGAGATTCTCTCTCTGCATGTCCTCAAATTTGGTCTCAGTTCCTATGACATCACTTCTCAAAGACTTATCCTTGGCCCAGCAGGTGGTGTGGTAGTTAACGGCACCACATGGCCAACCATGATTCAAGTCCTGGACCTGGGGGCTTGCTTTCTCACTTTCCCTTCCTCTCTCTCTCTTACTCTGTGTCCCTCTCTGGTCAAATTAAGCGATAAATGAATTAAAAAAATAAAGTTAAATAAAACAACTCTTTGGAAAAAAAAAAAAAAAAAGACTTTTCCTTCCCAGGCCCAAGATTAAACATTCCATACTACTGGATTTTCAGATTGAGATGAGAATGAGGGGCCCTTCCAATTTTCAGACCAATCTTCTTGTCCCACTTCTTCCCCAGCTCTCCCATCCACATCTCAGAAGTAGTCAGCCAGATCTCTCCTTCCGGAGGCCTCCGTACCTGATGGAAGCAGTCCGGGGCCTGTGCTCGCGGGAATCCATCACCCAGCCCACGTGGCTCTCCAAGGGCGGGTTCGAGCTGTGTCTTGTTTTTCTTTTTCGAGGCATCTACAAAGGTCAGTCCAGAATCTGTTATCATTTGTCCTCCTACTCCAAGAAATACCAAGCAATTGTAGAGCTAAGCTGCCGTCATGTGTGCATGGTGGCTCACATGCTGACAGTCCGCGCTCCTGCCTAGTCTCCTGCACAATGCTCACAGCTATGAGTCGAGAACTGGTATGCCAGATTTCATAGGCGAAGCAACTGAGCCTTGGGAGTAAAGTGATTTGCTCAAGGATTCAAACCTGGCCTGTCCTCCCAAGGCCTTTCATGGCTACAGGGGTTACCACTCCTAGTCTATTTTGCAGAGGTGGCCATTCAATCTGGGTTAGCCCACAGCCTAAGAACACAGAGCAGGCAGGGGATCGGCCCATTCTTGGTTCAGGGCAAGGGAGGGAGGCAAAGCACTGAACACAACTAACTGGGCCCAGTAAGAGCACGGTACCTTGGCATCTAGTGTCCGTCCTTCCTTCACCACTGGGTAAAACCGTGGCGTCTGGCTTGAGTCTTTGAGCTGTGGTGTCCGGGGAGTGCGGGGGGTCCTGGCGTTGCGGTAGTTTGGCGACTCTGGGACAGTGGTTGGTAGAGAGCGGGCGATGGTGGAGGGCTCAGGAGCACCAAACAACTTGTTGGCCAGAGCGTCAGTAGGGACTACAGAGGAAGGGAGAGGGTCAGTGGGCGGAAGACTCCCAGCCTGAGGCTCCAGACCTTTCCACTCATGCCTGGGTCTCAGGTATCTGCTCACCTTGCTGGAAGCGGGGTGGCCCAGGAGGAACCTCCTGGTTAGGATCCACAGGGGGCTCAGGAGTCAGTGTGTCAAACTGCTCCCGGCTGATCATGTTGACTTTTTTGAAGTTCTCAACTTCTTGCTGCAGAGGATATGAGATGGGTGGGGAAAGACATTAGTAAGCAGGCTGCTCTAGCCTGTTCAGGAATCAAGACTGGCAGGAAGTTGGCCAGGGCAGCTCCCATGTCCACATACGTGGAATTCTAGTCCCCAGGCTCTCTGCCCCATCACCATTTCTCATGCCCAGTCACCTGACGTGAGTGTGCTAACCTGAAGACGTGAGCACTTGCGCCCCCTCCCCTTGAGTGAGACCCAAATCAGGAGGACAGCAGCTCCCTAGGAACTCACTGCAGACGCTGCCCTGGATGCTCTGGTGCCTCCCCACGTCCCTTTCTGCCACTGTTTTGTCATGCGGTGGCAGGGCTACTCTCCTCACCTCCACCAAACACAGTGCTGCTCCTGACACCAGCTCACAAAGGCCCACCCACCAAACACGCCCACTGTGTAAAAGCCTAAGGCGAAGATGTTTTGACTATTCTCAGACAGCAGCAACCTCTTAAAAGACCTATCCTCCATTTTCCACACTCAAAGCAAGCTCCTTAAAAGGCTTTTTAAACTCATATGCCTAAACATTTAAGAATAGAAATCATGCTCTAAGCCTTATTCCATTTCTCATCAATGTGCTGGGAGGACCGTCACACTGTTAAACACGATGCTCAGGAGGACAGCAGCCACACTCCAGCCACGCGCCGTTTACGTCTGTACGTCCATCTCCCCTCACTCTTACTGCCCCAGCAAGGTGTCAATCACCACCCTCTTCTCACATGAGGGTTCTGGGGCCTGGATCGGAGGGATCGGCTCCAGGCGCACGGCTAAGCAGTCTTCCTCTTCCCCATACTGCAGACACTGCAGACCCCCGCTCGCTGCTGCCCGAAACTCACCTTGATCTGGGAATACTCGGGTTCGAACTTCTCAGTCCACAGGTCCTGCTCGTAGTAGAAGAGCCCATCGTTAATGACCTTGGCCAGCTCGGCGCTCATCTTGGCACGTGAAGTGTGGTTGCCTGTGCGGTCGCCCCCTGGGTGCCGGCGCATGTAGGGTGGTGTCTGAGTGACGATGAGGATCTTGTTGACATCCCGGTCATCAATCTCATAGTCAGAGTCCTCGTCAGACCAGGCGGTGAAGGTGTTCTTCCGTCCATCCATCTGCTCCATCTCCTCATCAAACAGGAAATCCAGCTCCTCTTGCTCGTCCTGATCCTTGGACATCAGCTGCTGGGAGGGCAGCTGCTGAGGCAGGGAGGCCAGGTGGGCGAACCTGGACTCTTCTGACTTCTAAAACAAAGACAGATCCAGGGGAGAAGCAATCACCAGGGGGGCCGCAGACTAGGACCTCTAGCATGAGACTGTCACAGCAGGTCGCAGGTGCCCTCCTTTGAGTCAGCACACTGGACAAAGATGGCCCCATAGGCGTCTAGCTTCCTCTACTTACATCTTGCATCACAGTCACTTGAATTAGATGACAAGTTCCTTACAGGCAGAAATTGTGCTCTCATTTATCTTCATACCCCGAGCTAGCCAGAGCCTGTGCACGCAGCAGATCAACAGGCTGATTCACCCACTTAGCCAACTACTCAAAACCTCCCACTGCACTGCGGGCTCTGAGGAGCAAGGACGTCGGCTACCTTGCTTCCTGTTGTGTACCTAGTACCTAGACTGGGACCTGGCCAGGCAGACGTGCAACTCTGATGAGTGAGCAAGGGCCACTAGAGCCAGGCTCCACATGAGAAAGCTGTGAGCTGAGTAATGAGTCAGACAAGCCCATGAACTCGGGAGCACACAGTTTAACAGGAGAAAAAGCCAAGCGCAATGAGGTACGGTGAAGACCACGAATCGATTCCTGGGAGCACGTGGGGAGCGAGGGTGGACAGGGATGGTTTCATGGAAGAAGCAACACTGAAAGATGAACACAAGTAAGCCAGATGAAGGCAGGGACAGAGTGTGCTAGGCAGAAAGAACAGCAAGTCTCAAGGCAAGAGAAAACTGTGTCTTCACCAAGGATAAATATTCCAGAGCTAGAAACTAAATTTATCTGAGACTTTGGGGGAGAGGCATTTGTCTACCCCACAGTACACATCCGAAAGTCAATTCCCTGTCTCTGCTGCAGTTTCCCACGTAAACTTCCAACCATCTCGTTAAGGTCTCAGGGGAGTAAGGGTTTTATCCACAACAGGGGGCTAATTCTGGCTCCCACTTTTCCAAAGCTTTCAGTTTACAGACCCAGACCTTGTGAGGAAGGCTGTCTACTTACTGCCTTCCGCCTCATGACTCTGGTCTGACCACCAATACTTTCTGAAGAGCTACAGCCAGAACAGTGAAGAATTCTGGGTACGAAAAGGCAGGGAAGAGGACGGAGATGAAGAGTAGATCACAGTAGCGAAATAGGTAAGGGAGCACAGAATTCCACAGACCCTGAGTCCAAGGTGGCCAGTCCCACATGGCAGTCTGCGTGGCTTGAGTCCAGGACTCAGTAGCTTTAAAACACACCAGGAGCATTTGCGTGTGTGCCTAATATCTCAAGAAAATGGAGGAGAGGTCATAGCTATACCCTCGGGGGGGGGGGGGGGGGGGGCGCACTTACTTTCTCTCTGTCTCTGGTGAGCACACATGCCCTATAGCAAATTAAAAAAAAAGCTTCTGTAATAGTGAACTGTGTGTGTTTTTTCTTGCAACAGGTACATGCTCTTGCTGGAGACAAGGGGGGGAAGGAGGGGAGGGGGGGAGAGAGAGAGAGAAGAGAGAGGGAGAGGGAGGGAGGGAGGGAGGGAGGGAGGGAGAGAGAGGAAAGCATCCCCTGGAGGGGATGACTGTGCCACAATCCCCTCTCTTCCACTCTTCTAATGACCCTGGAGCCTGTGCAGTAACCCCTGGTGTGTCCCTCAAGCCACGGGGCCCAGGACTCAAATTGTGTAGCCAGCCATGTGGGATCTACCACTCCAACCACCACACCACTTGCCTGTCCCCCCTTTTAAACATACATACACACACACACACACACACACACACACACACACACACACTTACTTTATGCTTCTCAGTCACCCAGCCATCAGTGCAGGAAATGTGTCATCCAGTCTAGACTCTTAACTCCATATCTGGGTCCCCATGTGTCTGCTCCCACCTCCCTCCTTCGGAGAGCCTGATCAGTATATATTAGGACATTGAAGACAAACTCAGTGGGACCCTGAAAATGCAGTCCCAGAGAGCAGGCAGAGGAAAAAGAACAGTCCAAAGTCAAGAAACCTAGGGTACCACTGCCCAATCTCTTCCTTGAAGAACATGACTCAGGAACCAAGTAGCATGTCCCAAGGAGCAGTCCCTTCGGGAAACGGGACGACCTCCCTGTAGTTAGTCCTGGTGACCTCAAGTTCACGACCCCAAATCACCCAGCCTTCTTGTTGGCCCCTCTGAGGCAGAACCCCGGACCCATGTGATTTCCTCCCCAAAGCAAGGGAAAGGCTCCACCTACCTTGGGCCGTGCTGGGGAGGGCCGCGGCCTCTTCTTCACTTCAATCCAGTTCTCAGAATCCAGATCAGGCAGGCTGGCAGACAGGCCCTTGGGCAGGGTCTTTAGGTTGCTGACCTCCTCTGTTTTGGTTGGCACTGGGGTGACTGCACGAGGGGAGCCAGGCGCTGACTCTGAAGGGTAGAAAGGTGGGGTTCTTATCCCCCCAGTCCTCCTCCTGCTGCCAGCCTTGAGGAGGACTGTTAGCCAGAGAACAAGGGCAACAGGGAGGCACCCACGAGCCAGTAGGCACGTACCTGTCTCCTTCTGGTAGTGCTGGCGGGGGACAAACTCAGGGCAGTTGAGAAGCTGGGAAAAATCAGTCTGAGAATAATCCACTATCGGCGGACCAGGAAGAGGCCACTTTTCAGGCTCCTCCCTCCTACGGACTTTCTCATCAACGATCTCCACCACTTTGCTATCTTTCAGGGCCTGGAGGGGAGAAGGTGGGAGAACCAATGAACAGGAAGCCTAGGACAGACTGAGGTCCTGGAAGATGGGGGCCAGTAGCCTAAAAAAATTGGCACCATCTCCCACGATGAGCAGACAGGTGAGCAGTACACACTTGTAGGAGGGTAGCCATCACGAAAACTGTGTCTACTCTTCCACCCCGAAAGTCCATCTCTAATAATCAGCCTTAGAGAACACTTGTACTACCAGAAGACAGTATTTTTAAAAAATAATTATTTAGTTTTATTTATTCATTCATTTATTTTAGTTTGACCAGAGAGAGACAAGGGTGGGTGGGGTGGGGTGGGGGAGGAGGGAGAGGAAGTGACAAAGTCAGCCCCAGGTCTAAGACTCGAACAATGGCCAGCCATGTGGGAGTGTCCACCTTAACGGCCATGCTACCTGCTGGTCCCTGAAGACAGTATTTTTTTTTTAAATGTTTATTTATTGTTTGTTTGTTTGTTTAAATTTGACCAGAAAAGGACAGAGTGAGAACGAGAGAGAGGGAAAGTGAGAAAGCAAGTCGCCAGGTCTGGGACTTGAAGTGCGACCAGCCATGTGGGAGTCCAGCACTCATAACCATTTCGCCACTTGCCTGCCCTGGTTTTTTTTTTTTTTTAAGCTTTTTTTGCCTTAAGAGTGCATACACTAAGGGCCAGCAGGTGGCATGATGGTTAAGGGTGCTAGACTCCTACATGGCCACTGCGGTTTGAGTCCTGGACCTGGCAGCTTGCTTTCTCACTTTCCCTCTCTCTCACTCTCACTGTCCCTCTCTGGTAAAATTTAAATAAATAAATGAAGTTAAAATAAAAATAAATCTTTAAAATAAATAAATAAAATAAAGTGTCCGTGTGCTCACCAGGGAGAGAGAAATAGACACAGTGAGAGAGAAAGTAAGAAATCATCCCCAGGGGTGATGCATGTCGCAATCCCTTCTCCTCCATCCTCCTCCCAGGCTCTTAGGCACGCATGGGCCTGGCGTGATTTTGAAGCCAGCAGGTCTAGGACTTGAACCGCCATCAGTCATGTGGGAGTCTAGTGACGTAACCACTACACCATCTACTCGTCCCCAAAAGATAGTACGTACAATATTTGGAAAAAGGCCATTCATAGCACCACTGCAAATAGGAAAAAAACTGAACACTACCTAACTTGCTGTGTATAAACAATTTAAATTAATTATGGCATATCCATTCAACAAAAAACTACCTGGTAATTAAAAAATAGAATGTCAGGACCAAAAGGTGGTGTAATGGTTATATCACTGGACTCCCAAATAGTCGGCCATGGTTTGAGCCCTAAACCTGGTGGCCTGAAACTCATGCCAGGCATGTGTGTGGGCATGGGAAATGAGAATCGGCCAGAGTAAAGTGGAGGAGAAGGGACTCTGGCGTGGCCACCTCCCCCAGGGGGTGATTTCTCACTTTCTGTCTCTTTCTCTCCAGCAAATGCTCATGTCCTATACCAAAAATAAAAAAGAAAAAAGAAAGAAAAAGAAAGAATTTCATGTGCCGAGATAGAAAGATCCGCAAAATATATTAAACAACTCCAAAAGAGCAGGCATAAGTCAGTGTGTATGACGTTCCTTTCATAATTTTTAATTAAAAATACACATTTTTTTTTTTAGATTTGCAGGTCAACTACTATGAGTGTTTATCTCCTCCAAAAAAAGGGTAAAAAGTAGAGGGAAAGAATGTTTTTATTTCAATATTGCTCTACTCTGTTGATGAGGCTGGGCAAAGAGCCACTTCCATACACTACTCCGACAGTATTGAGTCTGATTACCTCTATACTAGTCCTTTAATGCAGTCACAAATCTGTATCAAAGACAGTGCCAAAAATAAGAAAAGAGAAATATACAAGGCTATTCATGAGGACAGGACTGCAGTTTTGTACTAGTAAGAGTGGGAAAAAAAACAAAATGTCCATCTCTATAGAGCCTCCGAAAATAACATGGAACATCCAATCAGTGGTGTACATTGCAATTGTCAATGAGCATGAGGAATCTTTTTGTTACATACTATCAATACTTTCCAGCTAGCTCCCAGATACATTAGTGAGAGCAATAAAAGAACGGAATAAATACATGTTGTATGTTACCATTTACCTAACAGGAGAGACAGAAATACATAAAGAGGTATTAATTAATTAATGGAAGGATTCCAAAAATGTTCCCTATAGGAAAAGAAAGAGGAAAAGGCAGAAGTTAAGAATGTATTGAGGGGCTGGTAAGTGGCATAGTGGTTGGGATGCTGTACTCCCACGTGGCCAAATGTGGTTTGAGTCCCAGATCTGATGGTTTGCTTTCTCACCACTTTCCCTTTCTCTCTGGTCAAATTAAAAACTAATAATAACAAAATAATTCTTTTTTTAAAAAAAAAAAAAAAAAGAGGAAAGAATTTATTGAATATACTATATTTAAGACTTTGGGAGACCAGTAGTTGGTGTAATGGCTACGTCACAGGACTCCCATGCAGTCAACCGTGGCTCGAATCCCGGACCTGGCGGCTTAAACTCACGCTGGGCGTGCGTGCCCAAGATCCCGAGAGGAGAATGGAGGAGAAGGGATTGCTGCGTGGCCATCCCCCCTGGGGAGTGATTTCTCGCTTTTTGTCTCGCGCACGCGCCCTACAGCAAAAACTTCTTAAAAAAAAAAAACCAAAAAAAACACACCTCTGGAACCACATGTTGTCAATAAATGCTAAACAAATTAGTAAGCTACAGGGAGAAAAACAATCCCCAAAACTTTAGAGCAAATAAAACTAATTAAAGGTAAAGGCATTACTATACAAAGATCATTTCTAGTGACTTGAACATACAGTCACTTCATTCTCCAAACTGGGGGAAAAAATAGTATTCAGAGGTACTGTAAAAATAATGCACATGTTCTATAGAATAAAACAAAGGAGGAATCACGTAGATGAGATTAAGAATTAAGATTTTTGGCATGGGAGAAAGGAGTAAAGTACAAAGAAAAGATCCTTGGAGCTACTTAAAGTTATTTTTCTTTAATAAGAGTATCAATATCATTTCATGATACTGTTATTTTACAAAAAAATCACCCCTTAACTCATACTGGGTAAGCCCAGGTTGATCTGGCCCATCTGGGGGGAAAAAAAAAAAAAAAAAAAAAAAAAAACAGGTGCAATAGTGCACACCTGGCAGTTGCTGCTACTCGGGAGACTGGGCCAAGAGAGCTGCAACCCTGTCTAAGACCACTCCATGCGGCATACACATTGCCATCAAAAAAAAGAAAAAAGTGCCCAGTTCCAGATTTGGGACAGGAAATGTGCAAGACAAAATATGGTCTCACCGGCCGAGGGTGAGACAATTTGATCCAGCGTATTTTCACTGCAATGAACCAAAACAAACAGTGCCTGAACCTGAAAACTTATAATGAATTAAAACAAAAGAACTAAAATCTCAGTCACCTCTCAAGGTTATTAGAGATCAACTAGTAATTCTTTTTTTTTTAGAGAGGTTTTTGCTATAGTGCGCATGTGCTCGCCAGAAAGAGAGAGACAGAGAGACAGAAAGTGAGAAATCACCCCCCAGGGGGTTCAGCCACGCTGTAGTCCCTTCTCCTCCATTCTCCTCTCGGGATCTTGGGCACACAGGCACATACACCCGGCGTGAGTTTAAGCCACTGGGTCCAGGACTCAAACCGCGGTCGACTACATGGGAGTCCAGCAACATAGCCATTACACTATCTGCTGGTCCTTCAACTCATAATTCTGAAACACAGTTAAAAGGGGATCATGCATGTATTCCCTCTTCCGGTATAAACTACTTCCTGATGACTGATGTGAGGACTATCAGCTGATAGCAGTCGGTCGTCACTTATTAGAATATCACCATTTTGTAATCCCTAATGAAATAATAGACAATGATCAATAGAAGCTTCTGTCAGAGAGAATCAGACAAAACATTGTGTGCCACCTGAAAAGACACGTCATCATCCATGAAGTACTCCTGACGAACTCCAAAACCTGAACCTCATCAGGCTTCCAGATCTCCAGTTGATAAAAAATTCCGAGTACGGATGACGGTTAAAAGACAAGACTCTGCCCTGTGGGAAATTCTGTAGGACGTATAATCCAGTGTATGTAAATAATAAATTGCAAGGGACCAGCAGTTAGCTTAATGGCTATGTCGCTGGACTCCCACGTAGTCGACCGCGGTTCGAGTCCTGGACCCGGTGGCTTAAACTCACACCGGGCGCGTGTGCGTGCGTGCCCAAGATCCCAGGAGGAGAATGGAGGAGAAGGGATTGCGGAGTGGCCATCCCCCCGGGGGGTGATTTCTCACTTTCTATCTCTCTGTCTCTCTCTGTCTGTCTGGCGAGCGCACGCGCCCTACAGCAAAAACCTCTCCAAAAAAAGAATAAATAAATAAATAATAAATTGCAAGGGAAAAAAAAGAGGGAGACTAAACCAGTAAGTGGGGTTTATTTGTATCTAGAGTCTTACAATTCAAAAAAATTATTTTGACAGAGATAAATCTGAAACTGGGTATTTGGTGGTTATTACGAAATGGTTAGGGGCCATCAGATGGCGTAGTGATCAGTGCCAGTTCTGGACTTGGTGGCTTGAAAAATCACGCTGGTTGTGTACACGCCCGAGATCCCAGGAGAATGGAGGAGAAAGTGACCACCCCTTCTGGGGGATTTCTCACTTTTCCAAAATCTGTCTTTCTCACTCTTAGGAGAATGCCTGTGGCCTAAGGCAAAAACTTCTTTAAAAAGAAAAAGAGGGAGGGAAGAGAGAAAGAAGAAAGGGTTAATGGGACCAGCAGTTGGCGTAGTAGTTAAGGCACTGACTCCAACATGGCCAACAGCGGTTTGAGTCCTGGGCCTGGAGGCTTGAAACTCATGCCAGGCACACATGCATGTGTGCCCAAAATTCTAAGAGGAGACTGGAGAAGGGACTGCAGCATGGTCAGCCTCCCTGGGGGTGTGATTTCTCACTTTCTTTCTCTCCACCTCTCCAGCAAGCATGTAAACCCTATAGCAAAAATCTGCCCCTCTCGCCCCTAAAAAAGTTACTATCTTTTAGGTGTGATAATGATAGTGTGTGTGTGTGTGTGTTTTTTTTTTTTTAAAACGAGTCTTTATCTTCTAGAAATATGTACTGAAACATCTGTGGATGAAATTCCTAGAACTAGAAAGAAGATCAAGAACTTCCTTCAATGTATTAGGAAACAGGAAACAAATGCGGGTGTAAGTGGAATAAGCTGGCCATGAGTCTTGCCTGCGGAAGCTAGTGATGAGTTCACTGTACATTCTGTCTACTTCTGTACATGTCGAGCGTTTCCCATAATAAAGAGAGGAGGTGGCGCGGACAGTAACAGAGGCAAGCAGATAGTGGCAGACTCCTCCAGAGCATTCTGCTTTGGCCCCAGAATCCAGCTCCTCAGTAAAGACCTCTCGTTCCCCTATACCCCAGGCCTAGGGAGGGAGACATACCGCAAAGATGAGTGAAATGTCAGTGGTGAGGGCCTGCACTCGGTGGAAGGAAGCAATAAGGGTGATAGGAAGAAAGCCATCGGCATCCATCTTTCGGCGCAGGAAGAAGTCTCGTTCTAAGTTGTCCACGCTGAAGTAGTACTCACTAAGTGGAGGGAGAAGCGGTGTCACCACGGGACTGCCCATCACGGCTAAGCTCGCCCTCCCCACCTTTTGCTTAGCCTGTCCCATCCCACACTCTGTGAAGGGCTAAAGAGAAATGGTACTATCTTTTTATGGCTGCTACCTCAGGTCAAGTCACTCCCTCTGCCCTGCAGCCCCTTGGGATGCCTGACAAACTCCCTACCCTCTTCAAAGTCCAGTACAAATACCGCTGGTCACTTTTTCTTCTGCTTTTGAAATAATTATAACCCTAATGATTTCTTTCCTTGAATAGCTTGCTCTCTGGTCTGTGAGACAACATATCAAACTTGTTAAGAGGAAAGGTTTTGCAATCAAACAGAAATAGATTCAACTCAGTGGTCCGTTCCTTACTAGCAAGTAACTGTGTCGGGGAGAAACGCTGAGTTCATAGGAATCGCGCAGGTAAAACCTGAGCAATTAGGGCCAGCTGACATGGTACAAGTGGTAGGGGATTACTGCATGGGGCCAGAGCCACAGGGGAGGCCCAGGTTTGAATCCCAGACCAGCCTGGACAGGCTAGGCAGATGGTGTGTGCCTATAATCCTAGCTAACGAGGAGGCAGGGGCAGAGGACTGAAACATAGTGAGACCCTGTCAAAACGCCCTTCTCTCCCTCCCTCTCACACTACCATTAAACACAAACAAACAAAACTGCAGGAGTAAACAAGACAATGCCTGTCAGACACTTAACACTGAGTCTGGCCAGCAGTAGGGATTAAATAGTTTCTGTCCATACAAATGCAACCGTAGAACAAGGCAGATTCTAGACATCTCCTCTCCTTTTCTGCTCCTCAGGTCAGGGACTGAGACTTCTGCTAGCACCAAAAAGACCCCTGTCCAGCCCTGCTCTGCCAGCTGCAACCCTCTGGCAACCTTTAACCCTTGTTATCTCAAAAACCAAGATAATCTGTCTCTAGCAGACTAGTTCTACAAGGAATATTACTACAAGTGGTAGTTTTTACTTTATGAAGAGTTAGCTTAATTAGGGTAAGAGCAAAGCTATCTTCTGCATTTCCAGCCAAGGGCGGTAACTGCTACTAACACCAAAACAGGCCTGTCAGGCCCTGCTCTGTCCAGCTGCAAGCCCCTAGCAACCCCAAGCCCACAGTGGTCTCTCCAGGGAGAGGGCTCCCATGCACTCACATCTGGCGCTTGATGTAGTCTTTCAGCAGCTCCTGGTCCACGCTATAAAGCTCAGTGCTGCTGACGTTGTCAAAGTAGTACGTGATGTTGTTCATGTACTTAGGGGTGCGAGGCCCCTCCGTACCGTCAAACTTTCGGTAACCAAACTGGTAGTCAAAATGGGCTATGAGAGAAACAGGAGCCGTGAGAGAAAGGAGAATTCTGCCCGCCTCCCCCGCCGCACTCCCTCGGACATCCCGGAGCCCAAAGGGGCCTCACGTACTTCGAGTGCCACCCCGGCCGCGTCCCCGGCCACGACCACGCCCCCGTCCACGGCCACGGAAGGAAGCCCGCGCCCCACCAGCCCCATCACTCTTCACACTCGATGTCTCATCCTGGTCGTGCCAGGCAGGCTCCGGTTTGGTCTCTGGTTGCCAGGCTGGGGTGGGGGGGGCCACGGGCACGGGCACGTAGGAGGCTGGCTCAGACCCTGCGGGGAGAAGAGGTGACAGGTGAGGCCTGAGGCTGTCTCCCGTGTCCAGGCCCTCCATAGTGGGCAGTGCGTACCTTTGATCTCCCCGCGGCTGGCAGGTGTGTGTCTTGGCTCCTGTGGGCGAGTGGGGCGTGAGGCCAGTTTCTCTCTGGATACCTCAGGCTTCATGTCTATTTGCAACGGAACCCACTTGTGTTTGTTCCCTGGGGGACAGCACGGTGGTGAGAAAGGCTCGAGAGGGCAGCTCCCAGCCATCCCCACCCAGCTCTTCTTCCCTTGCCACGGGCTTTCACCCAACTCAATCTGGTAACCCTGGGCCAACTCCTTTCCTACAGACTGGACCTCTTCCTCACCTCTAAAATAAGGAGGCCAGTGGCGCTCAGTGTGATGGAGACTCCCGGTTAACTCCCAGTATCGTCTCTGGGGCCAGGGAATCCCATCCTGGAGCGAGACACAGGCTGCCCGGAATAAAGACTAGACTTCCCAGGCTCCCTCCAGACACGTGCCAAACGCTGCCTACGAGCGCTGTGTTTAAGGCAGCCGACTTCATATGGAGCCCCAAAAAGGAAAGGAGATACATTCCCTCTCCTCGCTCCCTCCCCATCAGCTGGAATGACAAGGAAATAGAGCACCTGGCCGTGGTGTAGCAGTAACACAATTAGACCCACATGGGAAAGGTCCCAGGTTTGAATCCTGGGACCTCCATGAGCATCCCAGGTAAGCACACATGTGACTGTTACCTGGGCTGGCTGAGACCGGGGTGGACTGAGGCATGAGGACTGCTGGGATGCTGTCTCTCTCGTGGAAGAAATAGCAAACTTAAAAAAATAAACTTAAGGGGACCAGCAACTGGCGTAAGGGTTATGTTGCTGGACTCCCATGTAGAGTGGTTAGAGTCCTGGACCCAGCGGCTTAAAAAACTGACAATGGGCGAATGTGTGCACGTGCATGCCCCAAATCCTGAGAGAATGGAGAAGGGACTGAAGTGTGGCCATCCTCCCGGGGGGGGGGGGGGGGATTTCTTGGTTTCTGTCTCTGTCTCTGTCTCTCGGCAAGTGTACATATCCTATAGCAAAAAAACTCTCTATAAAAAAATACAATAATAAAATTTAAAAAGGAGGAGGACAACCTTAGGACAGTGGCTAAGTGCTGTGCCTGGAAAGCCGGTTCCATATGGCTGACCATAATTCAAGTCCCAGTCTTCAGCCCCAGAATCTTGAAAAACATACCAGAACATGTGCATGTGAGCCCCAAATCTAGACAAGACGAAGAAATGAAGGAAAAAGGGTTCCTGCATGACCAAGCCCCACGGGGGGTGGGGTGGGGAGGGATGCCTTAGCCTTCCCTTTCTGAGCAGTACGAGTGCCCTCAGCAATCAAAAGGGGCAGGGGAAATGGGTAGCCACCTTGGCTGAGAGCCAACGCACTGCAGCAAGACGCCGTGCTACGCATGGCCTACCTACAGTACGCTGTTAAACGGCAGAGCAAGTTTTCTCTTATTAAACCACTGTTACCAAGGAACTCCATTAGAGTAGCCAATCCTGTATCCCAGCCACGTCAGCAGGCTTTTGGAAACTCTTGTCCACGAGAATAGGAAGTAGCCAACAAATGGTTGAGGAAAAGACTGCTGTGTCCCAATGGCCTACGCCAATTGGCCCTCCACTGGTACCTCAGGGGACACCTAAAATCCCTCCGGTATCGACCCAGAGTTCTGACACTGTGCACTCACCGGAGACAGACAACACGGCATGTGAAAAATCACCCACCAAGGGCCACGGCCACACTGAAATCCCTTCTCCTTTAGGGATTGTGGGCACGTACGCACACGCCCAGCATGTTTTTCAAGTCGCTGGGCCCAGGACTCCAGCCGTACAGATGACCATGAGAAATCCAGCCACTTTAACTACCACGCCACCTAGGTGGCACCATGGTTCTTTCTTTTTTAGTTTCCAGGGTGGGGTGTGTGTGTGCTCGCCAGAGAGACAGAGAGAATGGAGAAAGCACCCCTCAATGAGGTATGGTCACGTGAAATTATTCTCCAGTTCTTTATCCTTTTGGGATCTGGGGCATGCACACACATATACCCAACCTATTTTTTTCAAGCCACCAGGGCCAGGACTTGAACTGCATGGTTCGCCATGTGGGATCCAGATCCTTAACAATGAGGCCACAGGGCCAGCTCCGACATTTCACCTTCTCCAGAGTTCTGAAGAGCTCACCTTTCTTCTTCTGCCCGCCTCGCTGGCAGTCCTCATCCCCATTCTTCTCCTCCCCTGATTCATCTGATTTTGTTTTCGGGCTCTCCTTACTATCGCTCCCCTCTCCTCTCTCCTGTTCCTTCATGTCCTTCTTGGGTGGCAGCTTACGGGCAGGCTGAGGCTTGTGGGACTGTGGCTGCAACAAGGAGGAAAAGTGACAGGGAGGGGAGGTGAGTGTGATAGCCTCTTAGGACGGGAAGGAGAGGGCTCTCCGTCACAAAAAAAGATGGGCCGAAGAAACCGCAGCATGCTACGGCCCCTTTTCCACCTGAGATATGTTCGCTGGAATCCATGGAAGATGGGAGAGACAGCCAGTCTCTAGCTTCCTTGCGTCTAAATGAGAAGGCCACACCCAAGACTGAGAGGCTGAGGCTCACAGGACCCAAGTGTTTACTCCCTGAAATAGGCCCACGTGACCCTACCCAGGTATCTGTGAGATGGAGGAAATGCTGGCCCCAAGCCCGTCCACACCAACCCTGTCTGTGAACTGAGGGTGGACACAGCTAAGGAGTAAGGACTAAGCCACCGGCCCAGAACTAAAGCACTATAAACAGGAGACCTAGGAGTCTCCCCGCTTCCAACCTGGCCTGGGAGTTTCATGCTTCCCTGGGACATGTGACCTGGAGGGCACTTGGCCTAGCGACCACTCATCCTTTGCAATCACAGAAAGCCCAAGTGTGGTGATGAGGACACAGGCTTTGAAATAACACAATACATCTCATGACTTCCAATTCCCACTTGGCCATCAAGGGCTAGTAATTAACCTGGGTCTCAGTGGCCTCATCTATAAAGGGAGGATTATAAAAGGACAAAACTCAGGATCCCTGTGAGGGTGCGACGAGATGATGAACGAATGACAGTGCTTGGCAGTACCTGACACAAAGCCAAGGCTCAAATGATGACAACTGATGGCTATTTCAACACTGCCCATATTAACCACTCCTTTTTAAAAAACGAGAAAGGCGAGACCTGAGGCTCTGGAAGTTTAAGAAGTCAAATGTGCACACGCAGAGAGAGTCCTAGTCTGCACACCCCGCCCCCAGACTCACCTGCACACTCTTGTGGGCTATTTCTCCAGGTGTGGGCCAGTTGATTGCATCTCCAAAGTCACCAACCTGTAAGGTATAGTCTATGAGAGCCCTGGGGGGTGACCTGTCTCTACCATTCAGCCCCTCACTTAAGCTCCATATCCACTGAGAAGACTAGAGATCAAATCAGTCTGTCCATTAGGACGATCAACAATGGAGGCCAAGAAGGAGTTCCTCTCCTATTAAGAACATCTAGAACTACCCCGACAGTCCAGAAACACTCACTAGAATGGGAAAGAGGCTACCACCTCCAGGAAGTCCCCCTGGGTTGCCCACTCCTATTGCTTACCTTGCTGCCTTTGCGCTGCTTAGGAACTGCTGCCCTCACCACCTTGGCTGGTGCAGAATGTTCTGTAGGAATAAGAAGAGAGTGATGGTTATGCACAGCCTGGGCGAGGAGCCCATTGCTAGCTTCTCTCGCTCATCACCATCTCCACCCCAGCAATTAGCCTACAGCTTCCCAAAGGGTAAGACATAGCGAGGAGGAAGACACGTGTTCAAACATCTAACGACTGGTTATTCCTTCCTGAATAACCCATGGAAGGTGAGTATCAAGGGGAGAGCTGGGAGCCAAAACCCCAGGAACCCAGACCTAGGTGGGAGGGCCCTTACAGAGCACAGCTCTATCTCCTCGCAAGTCCACGCCAGAGCTAGCACTGTAACTGAGGGCCTCCAAATCCTGGCAGCTGTCATCAATGAAGAGTCAAAAAGACCCTTTGCTGCCCTAACATTCTGGAAGTCTGTGTGAGCACACTAGGCTGGTGACCACTGCAAAGGAAGAAGTTCATAAGCGGACAATCAGAAGTCCAGGGACCACACCAGGGCCAGGTCTGTCTTCAGTGACCTGTGGTCAGTGGAAGGGCAGCCACTCAGGAAAGGTTCTGTCTGCTCTCTTGGTTTCCAAAGAAAAAGTGAGCTTCAGTTTGACTCAGTGGTTCTACCTCTAGGAATTTATTCTAATGATACAACGAGGTAAGAACTATGTATAAGATACCCACTGAAGGGCTATTTATAATTTAAAACCTGTGTGTCCAAGAGTAGGAAACTGTCTGAATTACGGTTCATCTATCTTTAGCACAGTCATTACGAAAATAATGATCTCTACTGATACAAAAAGATGGGCACAATAAACAGAAGTTACAAGCAATCCTGTTTTTTTTTTTTTTTTTGAGAGGTTTTTGCTGTAGGGCGCGTGTGCTCGCCAGACAGACAGAGAGAGACATAGAGACAGAAAGCGAGAAATCACCCCCCAGGGGGGATGGTCACGCTGCAATCCCTTCTCCTCCATTCTCCTCTCGGGATCTTGGGCACGCACGCACACACGCCCGGCATGAGTTGTAAGCCACCGGGTCCGAGACGCGAACCGCGGTCGACTACGTGGGAGTCCAGCGACATAGCCATTACACTAACTGCTGGTTCCCAGCAATCCTGTTTTTATAAGACACAAATGTACAGGCCAGCAGCTGGCATGGTGGCTAGGGTGTTGAAATCCCACTATGGCCAACAGCGAGTGGTTCAAGTCCTGAACCTGGCGGCTTGATTTCTTACTCTCTGTGTCTCTCTCTGGTCAAATTAAAAATAAATAAGTAAAAATAATTCTTAAAATATTTATTTATACACACACACACACACACACACACACACACACATATCTCTCCCACAAATGTATAATACAATATGAACTCTGGAAGAATATACAGAAGAGTATTATCAGGAGTTAAGTTGTATATTTACTATGATTTTAACTTTTCAACATAAACAAACATGGCTTTAAAAAAAAACAAATGTCTTTTTTGTTTGCTTTAAAGGAAGTGGCTCTAGCAGGTCCAGTCCCTTCTACACCCACACTTGTTCTCCTAATGCATTTCTGAAGACCAAGGACTTCTGCCTCTTCCTTCCCCAGAGGCCCACAGGAAAAGACACATCCTGGGGCTGTGCTCACCCACTTCTCCCATCACTCTGCTGGCCAGTCATGCCAGGACAAGAGCTGCCCCCCGTCCCTGAGCAAAGAAATTCACCTAGTTGGCTTCAAAAGGAATGTTCTATTCCTTGATCAGAATCATGTTCCCTTAATGAGTAGAGAGTGTCCTTGCCTGACTCCTAACTGTGAGGCCACTGCATGCCTGGCTTCCACCTCCTACCAGAGCCACTGCCCCCTCAAGACACCCCACGTGCCTTCTGAGAGCTACAGCCACGGGAGCTCAGGTCACAGCACTCCCCACCCCTAGCACTGAGCAGTGAAGAGCCAGAAAATCTCAGATCCAAGAGGATGGAGCTCCTAGGCCCAGGGGGCTACTCTGTACCCACTTTTCTGTGACTTCTGAGTTGGCCCAGACAAGCCCAATACCACTCAGCTCCCTAACAAGGCTAAAGACGGTCACCTCTCCAAAGACCAGGCTAGTGGACACCCAGGCTGTGGCTGCTAAGTAGTTGTCCTAGTACCCAGTAACAGTTAGCACAGGTACCAAGAGAGCAGGCCAAAGGGCCTGCAGCACCAAGTTCTGGAACAGGAAGTTGGAAAGGACTGGAATCAGGTTCAGAGGGCAAAGTGTTCTTAAAGATTTTCTTTGAAAAGGTGAGGCAGTTTGTCAGGTCACTGTTCCTTTCTTAATGAAACCGTTTCAAAATTGAGAAGGGTCAGACACCGTGATCTCCCTGCCTTCCCACTCTATTTACCAAGATCACAAGTCGGTATGGTGGTCCTGAAAGTTTGGTCTCTGAGATCACGTGGAGCCCTCACACCACAGAGAGACCCACTGCTTTCCTACTCCACCACCGATCCCAAGCTGTATCTGACTAGTCTGGGCACACCCAGGGATATCCTTTTATTAGTCCTGTGGGGCGGTATGTTGAAAAAGCCCCAAGGACGTATGGTGCCCTGATCTTGCTCTGCCTTCAGCTAGGGCCAATCTGCCCCTGACAGGAACAAAGCCCCTAGAGAAGGAAAAATCCACTGGGGAGAGTGAACCACTTCTGCCTTTCTATGAAATTTGTTGACCTGTTAAAATTGCATGGGGCCTCAGGAAGCCCAAGCTGAGCTGCTAGTGAACTGTGCAGGAGGCGGGAAGACGAGTTACACATCCTTTTCTGGGTCCCCCTCCCAGGCGCCACCCTTCACTAAACAACTGCACACGTGTACACAAATAGAGAACGTCTAGGTTGGGACCAGCAGTTAGCGTAATGGCTATGTCGCTGGACTCCCACGTAGCTGACCGTGGTTCGCGTGCCGGACCCGGTGGCTTAAAACTCATGCTGGGCGCATGTGCGTGGCGTGCCCAAGATCCCGAGAGGAGAATGGAGGAGAAGGGATTGCGGCGTGGCCATCCCCCCGGGGGGTGATTTCTCGCTTTCTGTCTCTATGTCTCTCTCTGTCTGTCTGGTGAGCGCATGCGCCCTATGGCGAAAACCTCTCTCTCTCTCAAAAAAAAAAAGTCTTGAGAACGTCTAGGTCCAGATGGGCCTGGCATCCGAAAGCGGCTCCCAATTAAAACCAACTGTTTTTTGCACAGGCATCAGTCCCCACATAAGGCACCATCCCAGCCAAATAAGGGTTCAAGCCACTGCCTCTCATCTCTGCTCTCTGAACCTTGTGCCGACCATTACTGACCCAAGCCCAGCTCAGGAAACACCACAGTCCATGAGCCCAGGAAATGGCTGTAGAATGTCACAGCAGCAAGAAAGGACCATTATTCTTTTTTCTTTTTTAAGAGGTTTTTGCTATAGGGCATGTGCGCTCGCCAGAAAGATAGAGAGAGCCAGAAAGCGAGAAATCACCCCCTAGGGGGGATGGCCACAATGCAATCCCTTTTCCTCCATTGTCCTCCTGGGATCTTGGGCACTCACGCACACGCGCCCGGCATGAATTTAAGCCCCTGGGTCTGGGACTTGAACTACGGTCAACTACACTGGAGTCCAATGACATAGCCATTACACCACCTGCTGGTCCCAGGATTGTTCTTAACCGCTCCTTTCGTAGTAAAGAACTGAAGCTGGAAAAGGGGGCAAGGTTTCTCCAATTCTAGCTGCACAGTTAGTCCTGACTCCCTTGCCAGTGCTCCAAATGACCTCACCCAAAATTCCAGGGGATACAAGTGGTTCCCATGTGTCCACAGTGAGGGAACAGGTTAAAACCTTCCTCTTAGAACACTCCCTGGTCTTTCCTACTGATGGCAGGGAGAGCCTCTGGGGAGAGGAGGATGTAGGAAGTGTGAAGAGGGAAGCATGAGGCATGACCCAGGGTGCTTACCTCCTAGAGGTCTCTGGGAGGACTGCAGATAAACACCCTAGGAGGGCCTTTCCCCCCTACACTAAGGTAAATCGGGGCTAAAGGGTTACTTGGAAGAGGGGGAAAACCACTTTCTATCCCATAAAACCACAGCTAGCCAGAAGCCAAGGCTGACCCAAGATGTGGGGGGATGGAGGCTTCCTGTATATACATGCACATTTGCTGAACTCCCTCATGGCTGACTGCGGTTCGAGTCCTGGACTAGGCAGCTTGAAACTCACACCAGGCACATATGCACGATGCCCAAAATCCCGAGTTGAAAGGAGGAGAAGATTTTGCAGCATGGCCATTCTCCCCCTGGGGGGTGATTTCTCACTTTCTGTGTCTCCAGCAAATACACAAGCCCTATAGCAAAACTTTTTAAAAAATTTAAAAATAAAACAAATAAAAGTGAAGTATACCTGTCCTGAGATGGATACTGAACTTGAGCTGTGAAATACTGCTTCCTTGATCAAAAATGAAGATTTCCTGCTGAGACCTCCCTCTCCACAATCATTTCTAGAAAGGCACAAACCCAAGCCAGGCCCATCCTCAGATGGATACTGAACTTGAGCTGTGAAATATTGCTTTTGCACGGTGTACGTGCGCATGGTGCGGTTTTCATTTTTTGCTTCTTAAAATTAAAATCTAATGCTTTTTAAATATTATCTTCTTATCCCTTTCTCCTTTTTCATTTTATTTTTTCCTCTTTCCTCTTCTCTGATTCTTTTCCTTTTTTATCTTTATCCACTGGCTGCTCAACCTCTACGCACTGTGTGTCTAGACAGGTACAAGTGAACAGGATCCAAACAGCTGAATACAATTAGGGTCAGAATATTCCTCTATTCCCACGAAATCTGATGCACAAAGGGTGAAAACAGAAGAAAGATTGCAGATCACTTCCTTCTGCGCATCTCTGAATGCTCAGATTGAACTTCAAGAATTAGGAAGAAATGCACCATCCGCCAGAAGACTAGAAATCACTACAGGGTCACAAGAAATATGGGAAACAAGAAAACACCTCAGCTAACAGAGATGGAAGAGAAGAGAGACAATGAACTGTAGAAGAGGCAGGAGAAAGGAGCTGATGAGTTCCAGGAGATGAGGAAATTCCTGCAAGATCTAAAAGAGGAAATACACACTATAACAAAGAATCAAATGGACCTGTTAGAGATGAAAGCTACAGTACAGGAAGTCAAAACCTCCCTTGAAAGTATTAAAAGCAGACTAGATCATACAGAAAATTAAATCTCAGATGTAGAAGATAGAATCACTGGCCTAGAAAAATCCACCACAAAGACTGAGAAAATTGCCCCCCAAAATGAAAATAATATATGAGAAATACTAGACACCATCAAACGGCCAAACATCTGGATAACTGGTATTCCAGAAGGCAGAGAGACTCATAAGGGCACTGATAATCTATTTCATGAAATCCTGCAAGAAAACTTTCCAAACCTAGAGAGGCATTCAAATATCCAGTCCCAAGAAAAACAAAGGACCCCAAATAGAATCAACCCAAGGAGATCTTCTCCAAGACATATAGCCAGATTGACCAAACCACAGACAAAGATAAAATACTAAGATTCAAAAGAGAGAGACGTCAAGTTACCTACAAAGGATATCCCTTCAGACTAATGGTGGACCTCTCATCAAAAACAATGTGAGTGAGGAAAGAATGGGAAAATATATTCAAAGTGTTAAGGGAAAAGTAATTTCAACTAAGAATACTGTACTCAGCAAGATTATCTTTCATATGGGAAGAGAAGACAAGAACATTCTCAGATAAACAAAACTTGAAAGAATTTACCAACACCAGACCAGATCTCCAAGAAGTTCTCAAGGGAGTGCTATACCAGAAAAATTAAATACACACACACAGAAATAAGAGTTCAAAAACTAAGAAAAGGGCCAACTTTATCATAGGGACAAGTCTGGAGTTGAGTATTATATCCCAGAATTTAATTGGGAAGATTGAACCACAACAGAGATTAAGTACATGAGACTGAACTGGTGAAATAGCACTTTATGACTTTTGACTAAAATATTGCTGATTTTCTTCTAAGCTTTGTTTTCCGGTTTTAAGGATTTTTGTCCTGTCTTGAGCTGCCAATAGGTTCATGTACCTACTACTTGAACATAATCCTAACTGGTTTACTGGCTTTAAGTTTTAAGCAAAGTTCCTCAGCATTTCTTTGATTTGTTAAAGTTAAAACTGCTTTTCTTGAAATTAAAAAATACCTAATTAATACCCATACAGAATCAGCTAGGTGCTACCTTATGGCATATTCATTCTACTCAGAGTTTCACGCCCAAAGTCAGATATGTACTCAGAGATATGTATATACCAGCTGAACTAGCTATTGAAAGTAGTTACATTATTTAAGAAATTTTGTGAATCAATAAAATGTGGGGAAAAAAGGAATGGAAAACATCTGTAGACACCTGAGATAGTGTGGGAGGAGTGTGGGAGGATGTTGGGAAATGGCAGAGGGTGAGAAATAGGGGTAACATACATATATATATATATATATATATATATATAATTAGAAATGGAAAATTATTGACAATAACATGTATGATTAAGGCACTATGCAGTATATTCTGGCTGGGAAATCACATTTTGTATGCTGTGACGATGCTCAGGGAATGAATGTAAATTAATTAAAGAGTTTCAGAAAATTAATTAATTAAAATAATGCATATAATATAAAACCTATATATGAATTTCCAAAAAGTTTATACAAAAATAAACTCATTCTTCAATTCCAAAAAAAAAAGGGTGAAGTATACCAAAATTACTATGTACAAGAAGTAATCTGAACTGGGGAGACTTCCAGAAGCTGTATCTTCATGGCAAACTTTTTATTTACATTACTGTATTTAAGATTATTTCATGTAGTGGTACTGGGAACCAAGCCACTACCACTGATAAGAAAGGAAACAAAGGACAAACAGTGGGTGCTGAGAGATGGCAGAACAGACAGAAATTAATGACTGAAATGGCAGGAGCAGGGATGGAGGCTCTCGTACGGTAAAGTGGAGTGCTGACCACACAAACTCTTCCAACCCTCTGACAGCCTGTCTCGCTGAGCTTCAACTTCCAAGTGCTTAACACCCCTTCATTCAAGCACAACCTACAAGAAAGAGGCAGACAGGGCACTTCAGTTATGCAATGGACTTCCCTGGAGTCCCTACCTGCTCTGCCCCCTGCAGAGCCCCTTTGGACTCCAGCTTCCTCTGTGAACCTGAAGTCATCTCGGGGCTGGGTGGAGCACGTGCTGAGCGCATAGTAAATGCTCTACATGCTAAGAATTACCATTCGGATTCATAAAGGAAGCTCCCTATTTCCAAGTGAGAAATAATCTCCACCTTTACCAAAAAAGAGAATGAGAGAGAGAGAGACAGAAACAGAGAATCAGTAACAGCTCAACATGAGAAAAGGATATGTGTGGAAAAAACTTTTGAGGACCAATTCACTTCATTCATCCAATCAAGATTATCAACAAGGAACCCCCAGCCAGGGAAACACTCCACAGTGCCCTCCCAAGGAAGGAGATGGCTGGGCTCCAGGGCAAGTTTCTCCAGGAAAGAGGAAAAAGCTTTAGAACATTGCAGTATCAAACAAGAAAAGATATAGGGGAATTCACCACAAGTCCCCCAGAGAGCTTTGGCATAAAGCTCTGCTTGCGAGAGAGGAAGAACATGGGGAAGGCCTGGAGATCCCTTGCAGTTGAAGAAATGTAGCCATTCAATGTTTTACTCAATACAGACGAGGAAGAGAGCCCAGGCCTCAAGGAGTCAGTCTCTCCCCAGTCAACCAGAGGCTAAACCCATAAACACTCAGAATAAAACAGATAAAGGGATTAAAAGTATTTTCTACATACTGTCTTGTTCTAAAAAGATCCTAAGGCTGCTCACCCTGGAATAAAAGCTACCCAGAGGAGCCAGATCTAAAAAGTCTACAGGTTCGATCACAGGAGAACTAGTGAAGGTGTTTTTGGGGAGATGGCAGATGGATGGATACAAAGTACTGGCAGGATGAAGGGAGCAGGAATAAAAACTGAGTTCTAAGAAAGGTGAGAAGGTTGGAGGGCTGGGAGAAAGCCTGCAGGATCCAGAATGTGCACAAGCGAACACCAGATCTCAGGCAGGGACTGCCAGGAGAACAGAAGACCAAGCATTTGGGGTTGGCATCAGCTTCTCCAGAAGGTTATCTAAAGGGCAGTTTCCCCTGACTGCGAAAAACTGTTCCTGAGGAAGAAGCTAGTCTGTTGGGTTTAGGGGCTGCATTACATTCCTATCACCCACCTGCTGCCCTCCACCTGGCCACTAGGGCATCCTCCTGGGGGTCTCCCCCAGGTCCCAACGCGGTGAAGTGCTTGCACTGCATGTGCCCTGGCTGTATGGTCCCCGCTACCTGCCAGTCACTCTGCTGTCCCTCCAGACTACGCTTTCCCTGAAGGCAGGGGCTGGGCTGTTTTCACAGCAGTGACCCAGGGCCTCACAACACAGGAGACACTTAACGAATGGGGAGTTCACGCATGTTCGATGTGGTTTCAGACTAGAGAAGAGAGGTTTTACAATTCCTGCAGCTATGGTCTCAACACAGCCTTCAGCTAGACCCTCCCCAGTGAGAGAAAAAGATGTGTCCTGGACACTGCTGGCTCCCAGAGAAACCCCAGCCCCAGTCCAGACTCACCCTTCATCTGGTGTTTAACCGTGGGGCAGTACCTACCACCCTCTCCAAGCCTCACCTTCCTCAACTGAACAAGTAGTAGTAATACTGGGCCTACAGTTGGGAGGACAGAGAATGAAGACCCACCAGTGAGGTTTCTCAAAGCCAGAGACGTGCTAGCAATGAACTGTGGGATCTTAATAGTAACAAGGGCAGAAAACAGGCACTGAGAACTTCTGAGATGCCACTGACTGTTGGGATTCTCCAACTTACCCTTAGAATTTCAGTGAGTCAGTTCCTCTCGCTGGTCCCACCGTACAAATGAGAAGACGGCGGCACACGAAGGAAAAGCTCTTTGCCAAGATTGGAGTCAGCAAGCAACAGGACTGGATTTGAAGCCAAGCAGTCTAACTCTAAAACCCGTGTCCCCCACAAGGAGGCGAAATGGCAGCTAAGGGTCCAAGTCACCACACGGGGTCCAACGGGGTAGGCCATCACTAGGAGGGTAGTGGCACCATTTTACTTACTGGGGAAACCAAGTCCGGTGCAGGGAAGCCTAAGATCAGAGCTGGGCAAGTAACACGTGGGGTTGGGTGTCAGTGGCCTGATGACGCCCCTCTTCCTCATCCAGACAGAGGAAAGGAAAACTGCCACTAAGCACACCCAGCTGGACTCCCCAAGTGTAGTCCCCGGCCACCTTATGAGGAAAGTCACATTACTTCCAGGCCCACTTCTCGGTTTCCCCCACCCACGTCTCTGCCCCAGCGGGGCTACTCGGTCATGCCCTGGGCCACAGCACAGAGGCTGCTGAGGGAGACCATCTGCCAGAGCTACAGCCCAGGACTCTGACTACAGATAACCTGGAAATCTTTTTTTTTTTTTTTTGGGGGGGGGGGGAGGTTTTTGCTATAGGGCACGTCTGTGTACCAGAAAGACAGAGACAGAAAGCGAGAAATCACCCCCCAGGGGAGATGGCCACACCGCAATCCCTTCTCCTCCCATCTCTTGGGATCTTGGGTACGCACGCATACATGCCCGGTGTGAGTTTAAGTCACTGGGTCTGGGACTCAAACCGCAGCCGACTACACGGGAGTCCAGCAACACAGTCATTACGCCAACTGCAGGTCCTCAATATATATATATTTTTTTTTTCTTTTTTTTTTGATAACTGGGAAACTTTCTAAGGGGAGGACGAAGCAGCAAGAAAGGGAGTCTGCGTTACACTACCCACCTGTGCCCATCCCTCTCGACCTAGCCTGGGGCAGAGTCCGTGATAAGCCTGGCTACCCTCAGCTGTCACCCAGCCAAGGGACAGTGTGGAGTCAAAGTGTCAAAGCAGAGGAACTTAGAGATAGGCCTTTCATCTCAATCCCACTGACTCTAGCACACCCTAGAGGGCAACATTCTTCAACAAAATAAAAAGAATGGAGGATTAACTCTCTCCTGGTTGACCAGTTCTTGCATCACTGCCTCCCAGAGGCCTCTCTCTGCCCAGTCCTCCCACCCAGGTTTCCCCCAGACCTACAGATAAAACACCGTCGGGTACTCCTGGAGGGAAGAGTGGGCAGAGAGAGAGAAGGCAGCAAAACCTTCAGAAGGTCAAGCTATCGTGAGGCCCTGCTGAAATAAGGTGTAGGCCATTAGGCAGCCCGAGAGTGCAGTCTTGTGCCCCTTTGGCCTGGGAGGAGGAGCATAAGGTGGACTGGGCTCTGGTCACATGATGCCTGCCTGCCTGCCTGCCTGCCTGGCGCGGCCCAGCCCAGCCCAGCCCAGCCCAGGCCCTGGCAGCCCCAGCCACTATCTTTAGCCTGCAGCGTCCCAGGCAGCTTGGTGTTCCCACTCTCCCTGTCAGAAATGAACTCTGCCGCACTTGGGTGGCCGTGGCCACATTTACTGCTGGTACCAGTCCCCGAAGTCCATTCCAAGAGCTGGAAAATCATCACAGCTGAGCTGCATCAGTGGCCACTGTAGCCCTGGCCTCCAAGTGCCAGCTCCCTAATCCAGTCTTTTCTGAACACACTGGGTTCAGGGTAGTACAGTAATAACTGCCTACTGAACACAGATGAGGTGCAAAAAACTCATCAAAGATGCTTTCTATATGACTCCAATTAATCACCTCAAAAAATCACCATTCTCCCAGCTGTCCAGCAAATGAAACTGAGAGCAGATATTTGCCCAAGGTCACAGTATACCTTGAAGCAAGATGGCGGACTCCTTAGTCACAGATCTCAGTGTACGCTCTCCTCAGGAGGCCTCAGTGGCTGTCCAGCCTAACTCTGAATTAAGATCTACTTCAGTCTACCATGTAGGATCTTCAGAGAATTTGCTACGGCTCAGAAATGGTTGGTCTGACCATAATCGGGCCCTAGCCCTATTGGACTGGCCCCTGAATAATGGCCTTTTGGCAATTTCCCGTCAGAGGTTAAGGAGATGGTTATAATGACCTCTGGCCAGAGTCCTCCCTTATTGGCAGACAACAATCACAGATGGACTCACAAGGTCAGGGCGTCAAGTAAGCTAATCAAAGTATCCCTGCCATTTTCGTGGCCCTACCTTCTCCCCTCCCCTATAAATACATCACCTCTGGTCGGTGGACTGGGCTGAAGCACCTTGGGCATCAGACGCCTGGATACTCCTTCTCTCAAGAAACTTTCCTTTTCCTCTTGAGATGGAGCCTCCTGAGTCTTACCTAGAACCCTGACAACTATGTCTTCACATAGTGCCGAAGTTGCTATTTTCAATTGAGAGAGCTTGTACTCTTAGAGACAGACAGAAAAGGGGACCCACAGGAGCATGGCCACACATCCCTTAACCACCAGGCAATGGGGCCAGCCTGGTGCCAAAGTTCTTTATATGTGAGCAGCTCATTGTCACAACCACTCTAACAAGTGGGTATGATAGTGATTTCCAGTTAATAGATGAAGAGATCAAGGCTCAGGAACTAAGTGATTTGCCCAAGGTCACCAAACCAGTACAAAGCAGAGGTGGGACTGAAACCCAGGTACAGCCTGGCCCTACCCTTGGACCTTCCCAGTCTGCAATGAGCCCCACATAGAGAATGACTAGAAGCCTATGAGGATAGGGTCTACGTTCTACTTCACTATGTCTCTGGAGCCCAGGAATGCAGCCTATAAATGGCAGGCCCACATTAAATAGAAGGGAGAAATTTACATAGGGATGGATGCTTCTCAAAAAATTTCCAGAGCATTCTCTTCCAGGGAGAGATGTTAATTATACCTTTGCATTATGACTGAACAGCACAGCTGTCACAGCAGACTGACAGCCATACAGCCTTTCTCAGCAACCCCTCTGGGGTCTAGACCTATGCAGGCAGGCTCTGTTGGAGAACAGAGCCTGCAAATCAGCACACTTCAAACGCCCAAGGCCAGCGGTGGGAACAGTACAGAGGTGTGCAGCAAACAAAACAGCACAGCAAATCCCCGAGGGCACAGACTTCTGCCTCCAGGCCCCAGGCAATACCATAAATCACAAGGCTGGTTCAGCCATGCCAAGCTGGAAGCATAGGCACCCACCAAGGAGGCAGCTCCACTTAAAAGCTGTTGCAGCTTCACCCACAAACACAGGCTTAGTTCTGCCACACCTTCTGAGTTTTCTTTTATTGTATGCAAAAGTCAGAAAAAGCACCCCCCAATAGGGTGCAGTCAGTTGCAATCCTTTCTCCTCCATTCTTCCCTGCCACCAGGATCTTGGGCATGCACACACATGTACCTGGTGTGTTTTTCAAGCCACTGGAGCCAGAACTTGAACTACAATTGGCTATGTGGGATCTGGCTCTTTTAGCCACTGTGCAATGGGGCTGGCCTCTTTTGAGTTTTCAAGTAAAGCAGAAAAATAAAATAGATCTCTAAGATAATTAATGTCCTGCTTCCTAAGTACTGTTAATCAATTTGCATTAAAAAAAGAAGGAAGGAAGGAAGGAAGGAAGGAAGGAAGGAAGGAAGGAAGGGAGGAAGGAAAAAATCTATCTGGGCTAGCCAGTGGTGTAGTGAAGGTAGCGGGATCCCACATGGCCCACATTGAGAGGTTTGAGCCTTAGTCCCGGCAACTTGAAAAACATACTGGCATGTGTGTGTGGGTGCCCAAAATCCTGAGAAGAGAATGGAGAAGAGACTGCAGCATGACTGTCCCCCATGAGGATGCTTTCTCACCCCCCTCCCCTCCCTGGTGGACATACTTGCCTTCTAGCAATCACTAAGAAAAAAAAAAAAAAAAGGAGCAAAGAACACAGAACTACCATAAATGTGTGATATTTATTTATTTTTAATTTTTGCTACAGGACATGCGTGCTTGCCCACAACATGCCGGTGAGGACAGTGAGAATGCACCTCATAAGAGGAAGGGCCACACCACAATTCCTTCTCCATTCTCCTTGGGATTTTGGGCATGCACATATAAGCACCTCGCGTGTTTTTCAAGTCGCCAGGTCTACAACTCCAACCACGCTGTCAGTCATGTGGGATCTGGGCACCTTAATCTCCTCGCCATCTGCTGGTCCTATTTATTTCTGGGGGGAAATTTTTGAATATGCTTGGTGCCAAAAAAAGGGGAGAGGGGAAGGAAGTGTCATGACATGAGATTTAGCAGACATTCGGGGCCCAGTTAAATCTGAATTACAGATAAACAATGAGTAGATTTTCAAACTAAGTATATCTCATACAATATTTGCAACACATTTATACTAGAAATTATTCAGTATCTGATATTCAAATTTAGCTGGTTGTTCAGTATGTTCATTTGCTAAATCTGGCCACCATAGTAAGGACCATTGCCTCCTGTTCCAAACTAGATGTGGGGGAGTAGCCAGAGCTGGAGAGACTGGACGCCAGTGCTGGCTCAGGTGCTCTGGTCTTGGCTGTGGAAGCCTGGCAGGAATCCTCCTCTGGGTCTCTCCGTTCAGGGGCCTGTGGCAGGTGTGGGTGGAAGTGTTGTCATCCGCAGTCCTTCCAACGCTAACATCTTGTGATTATTGCCGTTCCACCCTGATCCCTTAACAGGTAGCCAGCTTTACAGGGGACAAGCTATCCCTGAAACACCACTACAGAGGATTTTGGCCTCAGATTGTGCTGGCAAAGAACTATCCTGGCCGTGGTGCCGCAGCAGAAAACGAGTGCTTGGTGATGCTGAAGCCACACGAAGGAAGGTCCCAGGTTTGCATCCAGAGATTTCAGGGAACACACAAAATGCTCATGCACCTGCCCATGACCCAGGCCGGCTGAGGGTGTGACAACAAGACCCTCTGTGGGTGTTTGGCTCCCTTTTGCTCTCAAGAAATAGGGGGGTGGGGACAAGAAAACCCAAAAAAAATTTTGAAAAGGGAGGAAGGCAAAGGGCACAGTGACAATGCAACTGGATTCCCATGGGAAGGTCTAGAGTTCACCTCCCTCTGCATGCTGGGTGCACAAGTCTGTGATCTGAGATCAACGGTATGGCACGAGGACCCTATATGAGGTACTTCTCTCTCTCTGTCTCTCAGGAGGAGAGAAATAAAATGAACAACAGAAGAATTATCTAAGTAGCTTATCAAAATATAGACTCCTGGGTTCCAGCCTCCAAAGGTTTTGCTCAGGAATGGTGGGATCAGGAATCTGCTAGGCAATTCAGGAGACAGGTTTTCTTTGAACATTCTTGGGGTTAGACTAAACTCTGCCAATGAGTGAGACTACCAGGAAGGAAGAGACCCTGGTCTCCACTCCCAGTCCAGGGTCTCACACATGTACAGACTGGACTTAACCAGCTCCCAAGAGCAGGTGGTTGTGTTCAATACACACATAAGCAGCAACCAGAGGAAGGGCACACGCGGAACTCATTCCCTCTGATCAGCCACCAGTTCAGTCTTCGTCAGAAACCAAGGACAGTCAGGCCGAGAAGCCACAAGGTGAGGGTCTTGACATATATGAGGTCACAGGGATCATTTTGGGCTTGGGGTTTAATTTTATAAATGCCAAAGTCTGACTGTACCAGGCAAAAGAAAAAGGAAAGCAAACTGACTGTCTGCTTCATCCTTATAGTAAAAAATCCTCCACCTCTCTCTCTCATTTTCTAAACAGTCTCACTCCTCCAGTCTCAGTCTCCTGAGGGGGGGTTCCAAGCCCAGGCCACCATGCCCACCTGTTGGTTGGACTGGCCAGGCCCAGGTATCATGTGGTCCCAGTTTGCTGAGCACCACAGCTGGATCCCTCCACCCTTTCTTACCCTAAACCTTGCAGACCATGCACCAAATATCTTAAGGTTGAAGTCTGTAAAAATAAGAATGTCTACCACTAACTAAGCAAGAAACAAGCCTTCTGCTGCTGGGCCTTTGGTGTGAATGGTGGGCTTTTTTTGTTTTTGTTTGTTTGTTTCATCCTTACAACAGAGTAACAATTTTCCAGATTTTAGAAGATACTGAAAGTTAAGTTGTTAGCTGGAGGTCACTGCGGGGGCTGGTTTTTATTCCCCCAATCCCAGACTATCCCAGGCTATCCCAGGCCGGTCAGCACTGTAGGAGACCAAACACAGGTTCTTTATGTCCCCAAGGGCTTCAGATCAAGCCTGTAGCCCCTATACTGAGGCCACAGGCAGCCGAGTCTAATTTTCTGAGCCCATTAGTTTACCTGCCAGATAGGGGATGATGCCACTCAGCACAGGGAAAGAAGGGGGAACAGCCGTCAGGAATAAAAGCACTGTTTATTGCAAAGGCAATGCTCCAGGGCCACTTGCAACCAGATGGTATGCGCTCTGGCCAGCACCAAAACCCCAGAGGGAATTTTACCTCCTCCAGTAGATCAGAAAGGACAGCAGAGGAAACTACAAAGATCCCCAAAGTCAAAGGGCAGGAAGTAGAAAAAACAGAGGTTTTGTAAAAGTCTTGCTCCGAGGAAAAGAACCTAAACCACTGTCCAACTAAATTACCTTTATCATCCTTGGGAAAGGCCAAGCAGCTCATGAGGGTGTACACGGTTCTATCCATTTTACAGAAGACAGAACTGAGACACACAGATTTTTGTGGCTGGTCCCAAGAGCATCAAACTGACTACTGGTAACTTGGCTAGGGGGTGGGGTCTGTGTAGCAGACATTAAGGAAGCAACAATAGTGAACAAGAGAGGGTTCCCATTATTTATGGGCTTTAATTAAATAAACCCCACCTGTGATCACTGATCTTGACCGCCTGGGGTCCTGTACTCAAGATCCTAAGGCCGCTAAGAAGCTCAGGAAAAACCAGGGATCAATGTCAGTCAATGGCAGGAGGGACTGCAGCCACAGCACGAGTATATGATTCCAGACTGGCAATGACTGAACAGGGCTCTTCACCTCAATAAATATTTAGCCCATACTACATGCCAGGCGCACACAGAAGTGGGCAAGATCGCCAAGGGATCAGCTCATGAAACTAGTGGCTGGTGTGAGAGCTGACTTGTGTGGTGGTGGGCTTAATGATCTTCCCTCCAGGGTCCACTGTCCTCACTCCAAAGCAAAACACAGAAAGAACAAGATACAAAAAAACACAAGCAAGAATTAAGGAACAGGTGCCTCTGTGGAAAAATCACTGGACAGGGGGTCAGAAAGACTGCCTGCTTCCTCGGCCTATCCTGCTTCAGATCACCAGTAGGGAGGTGTAGCTGTAAAGATCATGGGACTCCGGGCATGGTAAAGGTGCTGGACTCCCACATGGCAGACCAGTGCGTGTCTGTCTCTCCTTCCCCCACCCTTGCCTCACATCAACCTGAGTACGTTTTTTGAAAGAGATTTTTGCTACAGGGCACATGTGCTTGCCAGGGGAGAGAGAGAGAGAGAGAGAGAGAGAGAGAGAGAGAGAGACAGAGAGAGACAGAGAGAGAGAGAAAGAGACAAAGAGTGAGTAAGGGAGAAATCACCCCCCCGGGGGATGACTATGCTGCAATCCCTTCTCCATTCTCCTCTTGGGATCTTAGACATGCACACATGCACACCCAGAGTGAGTTTTTAAGCCACCAGGTCCAGGATAGCTTGAATTGCAGTCGACTAGGTCCAGGATAGCTTGAATTGCAGTTGACTGCTTGGAAGCCCAGCAACATAACCATTATGCCATCTGCTGGTCTCAATAATACTTTTTTTTTTTTTTTTTTGAGAGGTTTTTGCTATAGGGCGCGTGCGCTCGCCAGACAGAGACAGAGAGACAGAAAGCGAGAAAACCCCCCCCCCCCCCCCGGGGGGATGGTCACGCCGCAATCCTTTCTCCTCCATTCTCCTCTCGGGATCTTGGGCATGCACGCACGCGCCCGGCGTGAGTTTTAAGCCACCGGGTCCGGGACGTGAGCCGCGGTCGACTACGTGGGAGTCCAGCGACATAGCCATTATGCTAACTGCTGGTTCCCCCAGTAATACATCTTTAAAAATAAATAATATTTTAAAAAGAACGTGGGCTCCACCAGGCAGTTCTGGCTCCACTACTCTGAATGACCTTGGGTTTCCTTATGTGGGAAGGGTGAGGATTAAACTGGTTGTTATTTGTAAGGTGCTTGGAAAATGCCTGGCATGTAATAGAAACTCAATACTTATTAGAGATTACTCTGGAAGTTACAGATCTCGGAATAACTAAAGATCTCGGTCCAGGACTTAAACCAGGGTCCAGTCTAGCAGCGTAACCATTACGCCATCTGCTGGTCCCCAGGCTCATCCTTTTCTAATCTTGACTTCTGTAGCAGAGACCACTGGGGAGTCTCCTGTAATTCCTTTAAAGCAACAAAGGCTGCAGCAGACAGACCAGTGTGCGTGATCCCTTTGGTGTCACTTGAGACACCTTGGCCAAAGCTGGTTTTCTGCGAAACAAGAAGTAACCAGATGGCTCCCAAAGCCCCTTTCTTCAAGTCTCAGATCTCCACAGAACTACCACCTCAGAGGCACAATGGCAGTGACTACGCCAACTGCGGACAGGGCAAGGAAGGTACGAATGGCAGAGACCACTCCCAAGCCTACCGGCCCAGTCACAGCCAAGTGGGACCTGTCTTTTCCTCGCCACTCCCTCCCAGCAGTCTGGCATTCCCCAGTCTGCCACCAGCCTCAAGTCCCTTTGCCAATGCTCGCAAAAAGGCCTCCCTCTTTAGTGGACAAACTGCTGGGCCCACAGCTCCTGGACAGAAAAGTCAACAAAATCAAATGGCACTTCAAAAAAATGTTCATGGAGCTACTTCTGAATGCTTACGTTATCTGCTACTGTGCAATGTGCCTCCCTTGCCATGTCTTACTAACAAGAAGTCTGGTTTATCTTGTTTTTAATTTCTCCTGAAATTTTCTCTATCAGTTGTACTTTAAAGGGAGAAAAAAACTACTCTGCCAGTTAACAGAATGACCCCGAGCACCCCTTAATCTCCATAAGCCTAAAATTACTTCTCCATAAGTGTGGGCCAATCACCCCCCACTGGAGGGGCACTTCTGAGAACTACAATATGAATAAAGAAATGTTTTGCAAAGCCTCAAAGGCTAACCCAAAGGCAGTATCAACCCTTTCAAACCAAGCCTAGACCCCCAGAAGAATCAAGAGAGGATGGTTTGGATGCCTTAGCTTCAGCAGGGCCTTCACAAAGACAGTTCTGCCTAGGGCAACAGAACTTCCAGGAGTGCAAACTCAGTTATCTCCTCATTCTCTGGGGCAGGCCTCACCCAGCCTGGAGACTCCTCAGGGCAGCTGGGTGCTACAGCTGCCATTCTCTGCAATGTTAAAACCATCATGGAGTAGGGATCTGGTGATAGCGAAAGCCAGCTTCCTTGGTCACAGCCAGTTTCAACCCCCCAATTACCAGTAATTTGGTCCCTTTCAATTCAGGGCTAATCCAAGCTCTGCTGCTCATCCTCAGCACTCATAGGGAAGGGCAGACAACCAGGAACAGGTCAAGGGCATGCACATGCACGACAGAGACAGTGCCCCCAGAGAGGCCTGTTCACACCACAATCAGCTCTGCCTCCACATCTCCGTCCCACCAGGTTCTGGGCACACGTGCACATGCCTAGCACGTTTTTTAAACCAGAGGGGGTCAGGACTAAACGATGGTCTGCCACACGGGATCTGACTAGCCCAATCAACTGCTGTGCTACAGGGATGGTCCAGTGCTTGTATTTTAAACGCTGTCTCTGTGCAGCAGCTTCCACTATCTGGGCCTGCTGCCCTGCAAGAAGCGTGGGGTGTGTGTGCACATGTGAATTCTGGCCTGGGTTCAGGATCTTAGATCAACCCCACAGTGCCTGAAAGGGGCAGTAAACCAGTAGCGGACACACGGAGAGTAGCGCTGGGGTGTGTACGTGTGTGCCTTTACACCACAGTGATATGGCACTGTCCCTAACATTCTTTCTCCCCAGAAAAATGCTCTCTGCTTTGGGAATACAAGAGGGCCTATGCTCTTGAAAGTCCGTTTTTGTCCCTTTTCTTATTTTCTTTTCATTATTATTTAATTCTGTCAGAGAGCGTATGTGACTGTCAGAGAGGAAGGAGGAGAAAGCACTTGCCATGAGGAATGGTAAGGCAGTAATGCCTTCCCCTCCATCTCTCCATCCTGCTGGGATCTGCAGCATGCATGCACATGTGCCCAGCATCTTTCTCAAGCTGCTGGGTCCGGGCTTGAACTGCACGATAGGCCATATGGGATCCAGCTGCCTTAAGCACCAGGCCAGTGAGCCACCCCATGAAAGCCTGTGTTTCTAAGTGGGGAAACAAACATACAGCTCACCAAATATTAACATTTTGTCTTTTCTCAAGCGTGTATGGAGAGGTGTGTGTATACTCATACACACTCGAATGTGCTAATACAACCGACAGTAGCACACTGGACACTCAACACTTGTAATTGGTTAGTCCAAACTGAGAAGTGCTTTACGTGTAAAAGGCATGCCAGAGTGCAAAAACTTACTATAAAGAATGTAAAACAATTTTTAAGCTGATTACATACTGAAATGACGTTTTAAATGTATTGAATTATACTATTGAAACAGATTTTCACCTACTTTTTACTTTTTTAAAAAACATGGCTACTAGAAAAAGTTAAAATTAGTTACATGGCTCACATTATATTTCTGCTAGGCGGCACTAGTCTAGAAAGATGTACAGGGCAGGCAGGTGGCATGGTGGTTAAAGGCACTGGACTCCCACATGGCCACTGAGATTCAAATCCCGGACCTGGAAGCTTGCTTTCTCACTTTCTCTCTCACTCGTAAAATTAAATAAATTAAAAAGATGTACAACCCTATCAATGCTTAGTAGTATTTATGGTGGTTGGTAGGACAGATTATCAAGAGATTAAGGGATTTTTTCCTAAAAATATATTGATATCATTCTACAATTAACTGGTGCTGAATAATCTGAAAAGATTTCCCTTTCAAAAGAAGTTAAAAGGCTAAACACATACTAGTATTTCCCATTCCTCTGATAACCCAGAACCGGAGCACCTCTTCCCACTGGAGCTGTGGCCATGCCTGAAAAACCCCAAGGTCAGCACAGCTCTTTCCAGCAGATCTGCACGTGGCCTAACAGAGCTGAAGAGGAATGTCTCTGGAGAAGTAGTTCCAGGGCCTGGCTCTTGTCCACAGGGCCCAGCCTGCCAGAGGCAGAACTGGAGCCCCCAAGCGGGTCCAAGTCGGATCATACAGATTTTTGCCATTTGATGATTTGCGTGGGCCCTCTCTCCCCCAGAGACATTTTCATGGTGGGGTATGCCTACCTCTGGGGTCTAGGAGAACGCAAAGCCAAGCGACATGTAAGGCTCAATCTCTGGAATCAGTTGGCCTCAGGCTCAAATCCCAGCAACTTACTAACTACTGTGAAGCCTCAGGCAAATTATAGAGCTCATCGATCCCACAGGACTGTTGTGAAAATGAACAGAAATAATGAATGGGATGTGTGTGGTAGCTTGGAAGTTTGAAAATCACGATTCAGAGTCTCCAGGAATTGCCTTGGCTCCCTGGGGCACCGGCGCTCAGCAAGGCACGCCACCTACGATGCACGTTCTAGGACCTGGCTAACAAGCCCTGGGACATGATGAAGGCACAGCAGCCACATAGGAGCACTGTGTGCAGTGCATGGGATCCAGTACCTCTTCAAAAGCTCATAAGAAATGTCAGGAGAAAATGACAGAGCAGATCCTCCGATTTCCAGCTCAGGCAACTTACTCTGACAATCTTGTGTGAAAATAAAAACCCACCGCAATTTCTGACACAGAGTCGGGCAGAAAACTGTGACATGAAGACTCAAGGTAAGGCTATCCCCTCTGTCCATTCCTGCCCCTGCCCAGGCCAGCGAAGCCAGGTGCAGGCAGGGAAGTATCGGCACTCAGGCAGGCTTCTGGGCCAAAAGACCCCAAACTAGGGAGAAGCTCTGAAGGCCACCTACCCCTCTGTGATCAATGGATGCAACTAATACAGCTTCTAGACAATTTGAGAAAAGAGGAATTATTACAAAACAATAAGAGGACCAGCAGGTAACATGGAGATTAAGGCACTGGATCCCGTATGGCTGACTCCATGGTTCAAGTCTGGCGGCTAGAAAAACATGGCAGGTGCATGTGGGTTATGCCCCAACTCCCCAGAGAATATTCGTATAGGAATGGCGGCTTGGCCATTCCCTCTCGGGGAAGTGATTTTTCTCTTTCCCTCTCCTCTCTAGGGAGTGCACACGCTCTAGCAAAACTTAAAAAGAAAAAAACTAATAAAAAAACTCCTCTTTAGATGGCCTATTATCAAGAGAAAACAATTAAAAAACCAGGCCAGCCAGTGGAGTGGTGGTTATGGCGCCTCAATCCCACATGGCCAAAATCTTTGAGAGGAGAATGGAGAAGGAACCAACTACAGCAAGGCCACTCATCTTCTCTAGAGCTCTAAAGAATGCACACAACACCCTATAGCAAAAACCAAACAAACAAAAACAAAACACTCAGGCCAGAGGGCCAGGAAGTGGCACAATGGTAACACAACTGGGTCCACATGGGAATGGTTCTGGGTCTGTGTCCCAGGAGCTCCCTGAGCATGCTGTGTACCCATGATGCTGGCTGAGACTTGGGATGGATCTCAGCATAAAAACTGCAGGAGTGCGTGCCTGTCTTGTTTTTCTCTCATGGAAGAAATAAATAAATAAACCTTTAAAACAAAAGAAAATAATGGCTGAGTTGCTGGACTCCCACGTCATCATCCGTGGTTCAAGTCCCAGACTTAGCAGCTTGAGAGTCACGCTGAGTGCATGTGTGTGTGTGCCCAAAATCAGGACAAGAGAATGGAGAAGAGATTCCAGTGTGGCCATTCCCCCCACGGGGGGGTGGGGGGTGGGGTGGTGTGGTGTGGTGGTGATGGTGTGAGTGTGTGTGATGTCCCACTTTCTGTCTCTGTGTCTGTCTCTGTGCAAGCGCACATACCCTATAATATAAATCGCTCTCAAAATCAGTCAATCTGGCCCACGGCCTGGTAGTTGTCATGCAAGCTGGATCCAACATGGCTGACGGCAAGGTTTGAGTCCAGGAGCCAGTGCCTTGAAAAAACATGCCAGGTGCATGTGCATGTGCGCTTACTCCCCATGGGGTGCTTTCTAACTTTCTACCCTCCTCCTCCACTCTGGCAACCTCACGTACCCTCTGACAAAAAAAAAAAAAAAAAAGAAAAAGAAAAAACCCACACACAGAAAAACAGGCTGGTCACTAGACCCTCATCTTCTCTCTCAGTTCTCTCTCCTGGCCTACTGACAAAACTTCCTAAGAGGTCTCCCTCCTTTCACCTTGCTTCTTTTTACCCCAAACGTCTCCTACCCTGTCCATTCTACACAGGACGGAACAATCTTAAAGCAGAAAACAAAACATGTCACCTCTTCCATTATTTTCAGAACAGAATCCAGACACCCTAAGCTGCTCTCCAAACACCTACTGTTTCTGATTTTTTGAGTGCCTCTTCTCTCATTCACAAAGGCCTTTAGCCTGTTCCTTGGCGACCTCCAAACCTGTACGACTTAATATTTGAAGTTCCTCTGGGTGAGAATGCATATCAACAGGTTCCTTCCTAAGCCCGCCCTGGCTCAACATTAAAGGCATTTCCAACGCCTGGACCAAAGCGGCCCCAGCCACCACCTCTGACACTTGACTACGCTGCCTTTGTTCCTTTCCCATGCTTACCACCATTACAAACTACCTGCAAACTGACCCTCCCTCCATTGAAAAGTATGGCTCCTGTTCCTTTCTTTCCTTTTTGGCAGGATCTGCCAAAAATCATCATCAAATGATGCTGCCCCAGTGCCCAGTCCCAGGGTCTCAGCATACTGACAGCTTCTACTTCCTGTCTCTTGGAATGTCCTCTGGGGCCCTAAGCCACTATCCAGTAAGTCCTTCTACTGTGAAACCACCATGCAGGAGAGGGCATCGGAAGGAACTCCCTCTCCAGCCATCCCCATCTCCAGCCATCACACCCCACGTGTGAGTGAAACTGTGGTGGGCCCTCCACGCCAAATCCAGATCAGTGAATAAACAAATTTTTTATGCTGAGTTTTGGGGTAATTCGTTAAGCAGTTCCATCATTGGTACTACCTTGCCGTTGGTTACTGTGTTTTCCCACTGGAATGGAACTACGAGGACAGGTCTCTCCTGTCTTGTTCCCAGCAGTATGCTCATGGTCACACTTCAGTCTCCCAAAGTGAACGATTTTCAATCTGGTGGAAGCCAAGTTAGTCAGTTTCACACAAAGACCAGGCTCACACCCTGGTGCCTAGGTAAGCCTCAGCACTGAACATTAAGACAGGTCTCTTGCCTCTGCCCCCTTCTACTTTGACCTTGCCCTATAACAGACTTAGGTTCTAAATCTCAGGTCCAGAAAGGTGGGACAGGGGTCATCTCAGTAACTGCTCAGAAATGAAGTACAGGATTTCAGAATCTTAATGTTCCTGTCAAGAGGTGGGCCACCATTGTGTGTGCACTGCAGGAGTCCTCACCACGGTTGGGGCAGCTCACCTTACCTTAGCTTTTCCCAGAAGCCAAGGACAGAATGCCCCATGCCTAAAAAGTCCCATAGCCTTGGCCAAACTTGCTGGTAAGACACCCTAAGCCAGGTCCAATTTGGGTGGTGGAAGCAAACCCCACTGGATGAACTCTTCCCTAACGAACTACACCCTGGGTCTTCACCTTGATATATATCAATCTTAGTACTAGTGGGTCAGGGCCTTGGAAAGTCTTTCATTCAGATCAACCACTTTCACTTACAGAACAGGAAAAGGAAGTCCAAAGAGATTCCATAAGTTGTCCAAGGTGCCTCAGCAAATGAGCCAACAGGTGGGGCTTGAGAGCTGGTCTCCAGCCTCCCACCCAGAGTTTTCTACCCTACCTCTACAGGGCTCAGTGTGAAGAGTAGGGCTTCCTTGGAGAAGCCTAGTCTGTTTCCGTTGCTCCTACAGAGAATGGATGCTCTGATCAGCCTTAGCTCCATTCCCTAAACAGCAGGATCACAATGCACAAAGCCTCTAGCCAGGATCTTTCCCCTTTCCACCCCGAGATTTAACATTTACCTTTGTCACTTAATACGCCTAGGGCCTACCAGGTGTTTAAGCTGGAAGGGCCCTTAGAGATCCAGATCAAAGGTGCTATGCCCATTTCACAGAAGGGGAAGGGAGCACAGGCTCACTGGGGACTAGCATAACCCAGTTCTCCTGGCAAGCCTATCCCTTAGCTCTCAGAGAGCTTTCTACCACTGCCCCAGGTCCTGAGGCCACAATGCTCAGCTGTGTCGCGTCTCCCCATTGGACCCACTCTCCCTTCATAGCTAGGTAGTAAGTTCCCTCTGGGGACTACATACAATTCCTGCACTAGGCCTCCAAGTCTTCTTCGCCCATTCCTTCTTCTCCCATAAGCATACTCCTCCAGTCTCCTTACCTATAAGCTCAACACACTGCTGTCCATTCTCTTTTGTACGATGAGACATCCCAAACTTAGGCCCACAGGCTTCATGCTCGAAGAAGCTTCAAGCAGGAATGGCAAATGAAAGGGCCTAGAGAGCTAAGCTCATGTAAAAGGGAACTAGGTCCTGCTGGACAGCAGTCATGAGAGGTCCAGCATGGCTAAGTCTTCTCATTTTTCTTCCTAAACAGCTTCACTGATATAATTCACATACCATGCAACTCATCCACTAGCAGCACACAATTCAGTGTGCTTTTGTAAATTCAGAGTCTGGGTTTTTTCCCTAAGGAAAAGATTAGTTATTTCTGGATAATTTTCCTACTTTTAAAATATAGATGGTTAGGGACCAGCAGGTGGCATGGTGGTTAGGTGCTGGAAACTCCCACATGGTCAACCACGGTTCGAGTCCTGGACCTGGTGGCTTGCTTTCTTATTTTCTCTCTCTCTGTATCTCTCCCTGGTCAAATTAAAAATGAACGAACGAATGAATTAATTAATGAATGAATTTTAACTTTTAGTATATAAATATAGATGGTAACTGGGGTTGGCAGGTGGTATGGTGGTTAAGGGCGCTGGACCCCCACATGGGTAACAGCGGTTCGAATCCCAGACCTAGCAACTTGCTTTCTTTCTCTCTGTCACTCTCTGATCAAAATAGCATAAATAGGGAACCAGCAGTTAGCGTAATGGCTATGTCGCTGGACTCCCACGTGGTCGACCGCGGTTCGCGTCTCGGACCCGGTGGCTTACAACTCACGCCAGGCGCGTGTGCGTGCGTGCCCAAGATCCCGAGAGGAGAATGGAGGAGAAGGGATTGCGGCGTGACCATCCCCCCTGGGGGGGTGATTTCTCGCTTTTCTCGCTTTCTGTCTCTATGTCTCTCTCTGTCTGTCTGGCGAGCGCATGCGACCTATAGCGAAAAACCTCTCAAAAAAAAAAAATAGCATAAATAAAGTAAAAAAATTCTTTTTTTTTTTTTTTGGGGGGGGAGGTTTTTGCTATAGGGTGTGTGCACTCGCCAGAAAGAGACAGAAAGCAAGAAATCACCCCCTAGGGGGAATGGCCATACCATAATCCCTTCTCCTCCATTCTCCTCTCGGGATCTTGGGCACACACGCACACGCGCCTGGTGTGAGTTTAAGTCATCAGGTCCAGGACTCAAACCGTGGTTGACTACATGGAGTCCAGCGACATAGCCATTACACCAACTGCTGGTCCCAAGTAAAATAATTCTTAAAAAATATATATAGACAAAGGGGCCAGAAGATGGTGTGGTGGTTAAGAGCACTGGACTCCTACATGGCCAACAGCAGTTAGAGTCCCGGAGCTGGTGGCTTGCATACTCACTTTCCCTCCCTCTCTCACTCTGTCTCTCTCTGGTCAAATTAGAATAAGTAAATAAATAAACAAATAATAAAGTTAAATAAAATAATTCTAAAAATATTTTTAAAATATATAGATGGTTACTTTAAAGTGGTTTTAAATATAAGTCTATCAGGACCCATCAGCAAGCTAGAGAACTTGAAGAGGTGGATGGGGGGCACCCACTTGTGACTTATGCCTTTCACAACGTAAGCCCTACCTTGGCCACAAGGGATTGTGTTTACTCCTGAATTCTAAGGCCCCCCCCCCATCTAACAGGTACTCAAAAATTTATGAATGAACAGATCTAGAAGATACATTGCCAACTTGTAGCTATAGAGCCCTACAGCAAATTGTCATCTAAACTGTTCAAATATTACCATGTCAAGAAACGCAGTACCTCCACAACTGAATCCACTTAGGAACACTACTGGCGCTCTGACTGGGGCCAAAACCCACTATAACCCCACCACCGCCCCCACCTGCCATCAGACCTTTAACTGTAAGGCCACAGGCAGGTTTGTTCAAATGCTACATTTCCAGACAACTCACATTTCCCAACCACCCCAAGCTTTGATTCCCCAGTTCTCTAACCACTCCTCCCTCACAGAAAGGTGCACACTTTGCAGTAAGCCGCGCTCTGTATGTTCCTGATTTCCTGTCTCCTTCCCACATTCCCTAGAAGCAGCATCCAGCTTCCCACACTCAACTTGGCTCCACAAGCAGGCTACTCCATCCAGGTGACTGGTCTCTCCTATCACTGCATACATGCATGCGCACACACACACACAGAAAACCAGAGACCCTCTGCTCCCCCAAGTAAATCCAAAACTGCAGCAAGACGCTAAAAATGAAGTGGGAGAGTTTCACTGCAAAGCACCCAAGTCCACCTCGCACTCTGACGTTCTCCTAGGCATCAGAAATACCACAAATTGAGCTTTGCACAGCCAGGTGCCAGATGCCAGCCCTCAGTGAGAGTTTAAAGTCTCCTCCACTGTGGAGCTGTATGAGCCTGGGGTCAGAAGAATTGGTTCTATGGTGTAACACAGGGGAAGAGGCCAGCCGGTGGCAATGGTAGTTAAGACGCTGGACTCCCACATGGTTGACTGTGGTTCCAGTCCTGGATTTGGCAGTTTGCTTTCTCACTTTCCCTTTCTCTCTCTCTCTAGTCAAACTAAAAAATAACAAATTAAATAAAATAAACTATCCTTAAAGAAAGAAAGTTGTAACATGGGTCTTCTAAAACTGCAGGGATCAAGGGGCAGAAGACCCAGCACAGCAGGGGCACCTGACTCCTGCTAAGTAATTGAAGACCTGGGCCAAATCCAAGGCCTAAAAGAAGAACAATCGAAACTTTTTTTTTTTTAGGCTTTTGCCATAGAGCAGTGCACAGACTCACAGAAATCACCCCCAGGCAGGGTGGCCACTGCACAATCCTTTTCCTCCATTCTCCTCTCAGGACTTTGGGCACACACTGGGTATGATTTTTCAAGCTGCCAGATCTGAGGGTCAAACCGTGGTTGGCCATATGGGAGTCCAGTGCCTTAACTACCACACCATTTGTTGGCCTACAATGAACACTCTTATTGTGACCAGTTATTACACTGGGTGCCAGGTTCCAGTTGAGCACTTACATTTTCCACCTAGCTCACCACTGACAATGATCCTAGCAGGTGTGTGTGTGTGTGTGTGTGTGTGTGTGTATACACACATACACATACATACATATTTTTTTTTCCAAGAGAGAGTTTTGTTATAGGGCATGTGTCTAACCGGGAAAAAAAAGAGAAAGCGAGAGATCACTCCCCAGGAGGAAGGCCACACAGCAATCCTTCCTCTTACATTCTCCTCTTGGGATTTTGGGCATCCATGCACACATGCCCAATGTGAGTTTTAAGCTGCTGTGTCTGGGACTCGATATGCAGTCAACTATGTGGGAGTTCAGCAACATAATCATTACATCATCTGTTGATCTCAAGTACTCTAAATACTATAGCCCTATTTGCCAAAGCCCAGAAGTTACCAACCAGTCTATGGGCACTTAGTTATGAAGTGGCTGAACTAATTCAAACCCATGGACTTGACTCCCAACGTCCATGCCCAATCACCCCGATCTACTTCTAGAAATGGAAGGAAAACAACTGCAGTGGGAGGGTTTGAGCCTTATAGCCTGGCTTTGAACTGACTGTGATCTGTGTCAACTCCTATTTTCCTTCTGGGCCTGATGTACTAACCTCTAAAAAAGTTAAGATTCAGTGACCTATGGGGCTTCTTCCAGTTGTAAATACTCTCTTCTCAGAGCCAGAAGGAGGTGTGGTAGTTGGGGCACTGGACTCCCACATGGCTGTCTGAGGTTCAAGTCCTGGACCTGGTGGCCTGCTTTCTGTCTCCCTCTAGTGAGCACACGTGCTCTATAGCAAATTAAATAATAATAATAATAATAAAATTAAGCAATTCTGAAATAAATTAATACTCTCTTCTCTGAAAGAAGAGAAGGAAAAACCAAGTCCCTGAAAACAGGCAGTGGGGACAGACTGACAGCAAGGAACTGGCTGGGTAAGCCTAACTCAGGATTCTCAGAAACTCACTCCAACAGCCTGTAGGCAGATGCAAACCCACTGTTCTCCGTTCAGGTGTAAAACAGCTCAAGTCAGCCTAGGGGAGGCAGCTTTGACAACCTGCAGAGTCACGCTGCAGAGAGCGCTGGTAGGGAGCAACCCAGCACAGGGACTCAAGGAAGTCCTCTTCCCTCCCCTGGTGGTGGGTAAGGGCTGGGTGGAAAGTGCAGCCTAGAAACCTGCCTCCTGTCACTACTTCTAAGGCCTCTTCTTCCCAACCAGCAAGCTGCAAGAGGGGCAAGTAGTCAGGCCAGCCCATCAGCAACTGTGTGTCTTCCAGCAAATGAGATGCATTCCGGATAATCCAGACTTTTGAAGGGTCAGAGTTATCTCATATACTCTCACTTCCTAACCCTAAAGGATGACAACTAATAACTACCCAACAATCAGGTAGGAAAGCTCATTAGTTCTTAACAAGGAGCTCTGAAATGCGGCCAGAGCCATCTTCCAAAAGGAAATATCTGACCCTGCCACCACCTCACTTAAAATCCTCAATGGTGGGACCAGCAGATGGCATAATAGAGTAGACCAGGAGAGGGGGAGATGCGGGGGAGGAAGAAGGCAGGCAGGTAGGGACAGAAAGTGAGAAATCACTCCCCAGTCACTCCCTGGGGAGAATGGCCACTCCACAATCCCTTCTCCTCTATTCTCCTCTCAGAATTTTGGGCCTGCAGGCACAAGTGCTGGGCCTGAGTTTGATGCCGCCAGGTGTGAGACTGCACCCGCAGTTGGCCGTGTTGGGAGACCAGCAACGCAACCATTACGCCATCTGCTGGTCCCAGTGAGTGCATGTGCTTCTTTATCAACACATTTTCATTATTCACTGCAGGATCTCCTATGCATGACCTGTAAGTAAGCACTCCAAATGTGCTGAGTGAAGTCATTAGAACCACAAGATTCTGGGCTGGCTCTGTGGCACAGAGGTAAAGCACTGCTCAAGAGAAGCTGGACCCCACACGATGATTGGTTCAAACCCCTGGACTGGTACGTCTCAAATATGTAACTGCCCATGATCTGATGGGCTGGAGGGCTATTAGAGGGTGATCGTAGTGTGATCACACTTTGAAGAGTGTTTTCCCCTCTCTCCCCCTCTGGCTTGCAACCATGCACACAAAGAAAACAAAATTTTTAAAGTATGAGATTCATCCATTTGCCAACTAAATATTCACCAAGCTGCTTACTACAATGAGTCAGGCATTGCTACAGGTACTAGAATACAGCAGTGATCAAATAGCAAAGTCCTGGACCCAGTGGCCATAGGAGTTAAGAAAAAGGGAGGATGAGGGGGCAGAAGGTTGCATGGTGATTGAGGTGCTGGACTCCCACAGTTGGGAGTCCCAGACGGGGCATCTTGTTTCCCCTCCTCTCCCTCTCTCTGTCACTGGTGAACATGCATGCCCTATAGTGAATTGAAAAATTATAATGATAATAAAATTAAATAATTTTTTTAAAAAAGAAAAATGAAGACCAGCAGGTAGTGTGGTAGTTAAGACACTGGACTCCCACATGGCTGATGGAAGTTCAAGTCCTGGACCCTGAAGCTTGAAAATCACACCAGGCGTGTGTACATGTATGGCCATCCCCGCTGGAGAGTGATTTCTCACTTTCCCACTATGTATCTCTTGGGAGAGCACCAGAACCCTACGGCAAGAACCTGGAAAAGAAAAGAAAAGAAAAGAAAAGAAAAGAAAAGAAAAGAAAAGAAAAGAAAAGAAAAGAGAAGAGAAGAGAAGAGAAGAGAAGAGAAGAGAAAAGAGAAAAGAGAAAAGAGAAAAGAGAGAAAAGAGAAAAGAGAAAAAAGAGAAAAGAGAAAAGAAAAGAAAAATGAAGTATGGTCAGGGGGATAGGGAGAGAAGTCCAGGGTTAGGTCTTGCTGGCCTACACCGAACCAAAACTCTGGAGTAGAAAAGTGCACCTCATGCTCCAGGAAGTGACGGAGTGACAGAAGGGGCGATTGGTGAAGGACAAGGTGGGGGGTGGAGGGGGCCCAGGGAGAACTGGGTCAAATACAGTCTGAGGCCAGTCTAAGGCTGGGATTTGCTCTGCGCTGAGAAGCCACAGAAGGGTTTTCAGCAGGAGACAGGACACCAGTTTAAGAGGCTGCCCCAACAATCCAGGTAAGTGATGACACGTGTAGCCCAGACTGTTCTGAGAGTGAGTCAGCACACACGAAAGAGCAAGCAAAGTGCACTGGGAATGCTCACCCCCCAGTCGGATCCCGATGCCACAATCCACCCCAGACTGGACCCCTATCTCCAATCTCGGAGAACCTCCCAGCATACTCACGTTTCCAGACTTGAACTGGGAATCTTCCCATGTGTGACTGACTGCCTTGGCAGAGGGCAGAGGTTTTTTAATTATTATTTATTTCACTTTATTTATTATTATTATTCCATTTGAGTGTGAGTGGGGAGTGAGAACAGCAAGCAACCATGTCCAGGACTTGAACTACGGTTGGTCATGTTGGAGTCCAGCTCCCTCACCACTGCCCCACCTGCTGGACCCCCAGAGGGTGGAGTTTAACCACTTGGCATCTGGCCTGAGGTGTTAAAATTCTTTTTTTAATTTTAAATTTTACTTATATTTTAAATTTTTGACCACAGAGAAAAGAGTGAGAGAGAAGAAAGTGAGAAAGCAAGCTGCCAAGTCCGAGACTCGAACCACAGCCAACCATGTGGGAGTCCAGTGTTCTTAACCACATTGCTGGCCCCAAGGTGTTACAATTTTTTGATGTACTGGTAAATAAGATGTGAGGTGATAAAGAAAGAGGTGGCAAGGATGACCTCAAGGTTTTGTGTGAACAATTAGGACAGAATTGCTTCACATCTCCTGAATATCTAATCCATGAAGCAGGGACAAAAAGAGCACCTGCAGACAGAGGGCTTGGGCTAGAACAGGGAAAACACTCACTGAATAGCAACTTTGTATCACAATTTATCTTGGGGTTATCAGGAGCCTAAATAAATTAATGTATATGAAAAACAGAACAAAACCATGTGTGTATATTTGTGTGTGTGTGTGTGTGTGAACACACACAGAGGGATTCATCCAAATATACACACAGAGGGATTCATCCAAATGGCTCCTGGTTACTGTGGGACTTAGGTCTGAACTTCATTGCTTGGAGTAGAAAAAGAGTGTCTAAATTGCGAGAATGTATGTCCTGGGGGTAAGATGGTTAATGCAACAAATTTGGAGGGTTATTACCCTGTAAATAAGGCCTCTGATGGAGGGTCATCTGGGTTTAATAACAAACAGTCCCTCATCGTACATGACGGACTTATCTCACCGGCTTTACAAAACTCACCAGTGAGGGAACCAGCAGTTAGCGTAATGGCTATGTCGCTGGATTCCCACGTAGCCGACCGCGGTTTGCGTCCCGGACCCGGTGACTTAAAACTCACGCCGGGCGCGTGTGCATGCGTGCCCAAGATCCTGAGAGGAGAATGGAGGAGAAGAGATTGCGGCATGGCCATCCCCCCGGGGGGTGATTTCTCGCTTTCTGTCTGTCTGTCTGGCGAGCGCACACGCCCTATAGCAAAAATCTCTCCAAAAAAAAAAAAAAAAAAAAAAAAAAAACCCTCACCAGTGAGACCCGGCCCTCCTCATCCACTCCCCACCCAGGGCTTTGCCAGTCAAAGAAGAAAGGTTCCACGTCAAAACGGTCCCTCTGATTCTGGGAAAATCCCTCGGGGAGATACCCCAGGTTCTCTGCCAAGGGAGGAAGTGGACCAGTTGAAAGTCCAGCTAACTCCAGGTTATCCACCCCAGTTTAGGAAAGGCATGGGTAACCCCTCAGAATGGGTCATTACCTCACATTACATATACCTAGCTTTGGAATGCATCTTTTGGAACATAAACCACTTAAATCTGTGTGGGACATTTCCACCTATGAACTTGGCTACTGCCATACCCATCACCAATTAGATCCTCAAAACCAACTCAGCAGAGAGATTAGTCCCGTTCTGTGAATAAGGAAAACAGAGGTTAGGCAAACTCTCTTGGGAACTCACAGTGAGGGCAGAAAGCTGCATTCTGTTGTGTTCTGATTTAAATACCACAATTGCCCCCATCTCTTCCCATGGCTAAGCTGTTTCTCACATCTTCATTAGCCACATAGCAACCTTATTGCCTTTTTTGAACTCCAACTTACAGGTCAAGTCATCTCTCCCCCGACACTCCCTTACATCACAGTGGACCAGCCAGGGAGGTTTGTGAGCCCAGACTGAGGCACCTGTAGGCCCTCCAGAGGCCCCAACCCCCTAATTACTCCCTTTGAGCTTGTCTCGGATTTTGCAAACAGGGGCACTCCCATCTGCCAAGCTCTCCATTTTAAAGAGGTTTTTGTGGTTTCTGGCCCGCTCCTCCTCTCCCTGCCTACCTCCCGGAGAAGAGGAGGTGTGCTGAGTAACAGCTATGAAATGCTTACTCCAGCTTAGGTCCCACTGCAGGCAGGGGCGGGTCAGCAGAGACTCCACCTCTCAGGAGGGTCACAGTTCAAGACAGCTGGTGACTACCTCCCCTCCCACAACAAAAGGGCCAGCAACCACCCCTAGAACATCTTCTCCTGGCAGGCACTCGCACCTCCTGGTGAGTGTTAACTCAAACCCCCTGCCCTGAAGAAGGGGCCAGGCCAGCTAAAGGCTCCTGGTGAAGTCTACATCCCTATCTCCCCTGCAGAGGGTGTCCTAATTGTGTGCTTGGAGGAGAAAGCAACTTGGGCTATAGGAAAAAGATCTTTAGGACCTATTTACTGGGGCTACCCCAGTGATTCGTGGCTGGAGGTGCAGAATATAACCAGTAATAATTAAACAGTCAGATCGCTATTATCGCCCTGACAAAATAAGAATTCCTTAGTATAATTTAACTTGGTCAAATTTCCTGTTTATCACCGAAACGTCTTTTCATAGTCACTTTGCTCAAATCAGGACCTAAATAAGACTGATAATGCATGTGATTGATGACTCAACTCTCCTTTAGAAGTGCCATTAATTTATTTATTTTAAATTTTGCCACAAGGTGCATGCACTCACTGGAGAGAAGAGGGAAAGTAAGAAAAGACCCTCTGCAGGGCATGGTAATACAGCAACACCTCCTCCATTTCTGCCCCGTTCTGGGATTTTGGACATGCACACATGCCAGCATGTTTTTTTGTTGTTGTTGTTTGTTTGTTTGTTTGTTTTTAGAGTTGTTTTTTTTTTTTTTTTTTGCTATAAGGTGCATGGGCTCACTGGGAAAGACAGAAAGCAAGAAATCATACTCCCCCCCCCCCAGGTATGGCTACACCACACTCCCTTTTCCTCCATTCTCCTGGGTTCTTCGGCATGCACGCATGCGCACACGCGCGTGCACGGCCTGCGTGAGTTTGAAGTCAGGTCTGGAATTTGAACCAGGGTTGACCACGTGGGATTCCAGCAACATAACCATTACACCATCTGCTGGTCCCCACCAGCATGCTTTCAAGTTGCTAGGTCCAGGACTAATACCATGTGGTTGACCATGTGGGATCCAGCCACCTCAATCACCACACTAGGGGCTGCCTCTGCTCCCCCTGCCCCTTATTACTAGAAAAATAATGTCTCGTGGAATTTCTCACATTTAGAAACTAGTTAACTGCTACCTCCCAGTCAATGAATTTCTTTTCTCCTTTTCCCTGTAAACTGGCAATACGATTTATGGCTCTATTAGATTTGGGTTTTATTTTTATTTGGGGGGGTAGAATCTTCATGGGCAGTGCTGTGTATTTAAAAAAAAAAGATTTTATTTAACTTTATTTTACTTATCTATTTATTTGTTATTTGTTTGTTTGTTTATTTAAATTTGACCAAAGGGGGACAGAAAGAGATGACAGAGAGAAAACACTGCCAGGTCTGGGACTTGAACTGCAGTCAACCATGTGAGAGTCCAGCGCCCTTAACCACCACGCCACCTGCCAGCCCCAGTGCTGTGTACTTTCTATTATCATGCTGTAAAGCACATGAATCTCAGCCATGAAGGCTTTAAAAAACACTCTGGGCAGGGCCAGCAGGTGGCACAGTGGTTAAGGCACTGAATTCCCACATGGCCAAACACGGTTCTAGTCCCTGACTTGGTAGTTGGAAAACTCACCAGACACGTGTACGTGTGTGCACAAAATCCCAAGAGGATGGAGAAGGAATTGCCATGCCCATCTTCCCTAGGGAGTGATTTCTCACCTTCCCTCTCACTGTCTCTCCGGTGTACACACATGCCCTATGGCAAAAACCTTAAAAAAAAAAAAAAAAACACAAGGGCCAGCAAGCATGGTGGTTGAGAGGCTGGACTCCCCATGGCAGAACAGTGGCTAGAGTCCCAGACATGGAGGCATTCTCTTTCTGTCTTTATTTGGTGAGCACACATGCTCTATAGCAAATTAAAAATAATAATAATAAGGGGCCGGCAAGTAGAGTGGTTAAGGGCATTGGACTCCCACATGGCCCACTACAGTTTGAGTCATAGGCCTGGCAGCTTGCTTTCTCACTTTCCCTCTCTCACTCTGCCCTTCTCTGGTCAAATTAAAATAAATAAAGTTAAAAATAATTATTTAAAAAATAATAAGTTAAATTAAACAATTCTTTAAAAATCAAACAGATAAATAAAACCAGCTAGGCACATGTGTGTGCCCCAAATCTGGACAGGATGGATAAATGGAGACAAAGAAGGACTGTGGCATAACCATGTCCCACTGGGGGGTGCTCTCTCTCTCTCTGGTAAACACACATGCCCCCTGGCAAAGAAACACAAAACAAAAAAGCACAATGCTGTCTGGCTGCTCCGTTATGCACTCTGATGCCATCCACTCGGGCTCCACTGCTATAGCCGAAGTCCCTCCAGCACCTCCAGAGTTTGGATTCCAACCTGGACTTCTAATCACGATGGCAAATTAAAAGCCACACATGTATAAAGCTCCACTTCAGTTTCTTTTTTCTTTTTTTTCTTTTTTTCTTGGAGAGGTTTTTGCTACAGGGTGCATGCGCTTGCCAGACAGACAGAGAGAGACATAGAGACAGAAAGCGAGAAATCACCCCCCAGGGGGGATGGTCAATCCCTTATTCTCCATTCTCCTCTCGGGATCTTGGGCACGCACGCACACGCGCCCGGCTTGAGTTTTTTTTTTTTTTGCGCTCGCCAGACAGACAGAGAGAGACATAGAGACAGAAAGCGAGAAATCACCCCCCAGGGGGGATGGTCACGCCGCAATCCCTTCTCCTCCATTCTCCTCTCAGGATCTTGGGCACGCACGCACACGCGCCCAGCGTGAGTTTTAAGCCACCGGGTCCGGGACGTGAACCGCGGTCGACTACGTGGGAGTCCAGCGACATAGCCATTACGCTAACTGCTGGTTCCCCCGGCTTGAGTTTTAAGCCACCGGGTCCAGGACGCAAACCGCAGTCAACTACGTGGGAGTCCAGCAACATAGCCATTACGCTAACTGCTGGTTCCCTCCACTTCAGTTTCTTTTGTGGAATTTTAGTGTTTTATTTAAAAAAAAAAAAAAAAAAAAAAAAAAAACCCTCTGGAGATTTAGACCTAATCCAATTCTCTCATTTCACAGATAAAGAAACAGATGCACGGAAGAGCGTGCATAGGGTGTGCTGCTGTCCACACAGCTCAAGCCAAGGTCTGTGGTGGGATTAACACTCCTAACGACTGTGATCACTGATTACAAAAATGTCAGAACAGTCATTATTAAGTAAGCAGCACTTACTAGGTGCTTACTATGCTGGTACTAAAGGGCTTTATAAACATTACATTCTTGGACCAGCCGCATGGTTCTTGTATTGAACCAGGTGGGTAGCTTAAAAAACACGCCAGACACAGGGCACGGTGGCACCCGTCCTATGGCAAAATCACGCCAGACGCATATGTGTGCAGCCCAAAATTCCAAGAGAAGCAATGGAGAAGGAATTTAAGCACGGTCATCCTCCTTTAGGGGAGGTGCTTTCTCACTCTCTCTCTCTCTCTCTCTCTCTCTCTCTTAGCAAAGGCATATACCCTCTGGCAAATAAAAAAAATATTCTTTAATTCCCATAATGCCTTTAAATCGTTACTATGATTATTCTTATTTTAAGAAAAAGATAGTAGGGGTTCAGAGAGGCTGGATTATTTCACCCTGGACCACAGCAAGTCAGAATCAGGGCTAGGAACCCAAAGTGGAGCCTATAGGATCCTAGGCCCAGAGCTCTCTCTTCCCATTTAGCCCACCTTCCATGGTGGACAAGAGGGGGACTAGGGTTTGAAGTAGTTTTAGAGACAGTGAATTCATGGTGACACCCCAGATTCATACAGATGACCAACTGTTAAAGCAGTACAACCAAGGGAATCTAGGGAAGGGCCCAAACCCAGAAGGAAAGCAAAGAGTGGAGGTTTATTTGGGGCCAGCTGAGTGTGGCAGGTGATCCCTGGCGTATGATGGGTTAGCTGGATTATAACCCCTTCTTTTTAATTTTGTACAATTGGTTAGTTGCACTTGAAAGGGACATAAAAATGATGACCTAAACATAAACACTTAAGTTTCAGACCCTGGTCCAGCTTTGGCACTGGCTTTCTCATTAACCGGTTAGGAGAGAGAGGTGTGTTAGCTAGTTAGAGGTACGTCCGTGCACAAGTTAGAGGTAGGTACAGTACGAGGCCACTGATTACACCTGCTTGGGAAGGGAGGGTGCAGGACTGCTAAGACTAGAAGTCTCGAGGTGCCACTTCTGCACCAGCTGCAGCAAACTTTTATTCACTTGGGCTGACTTTCCCCACTGCCCTGAGAGCACATGTCCACTCCCCCAAAGAGAATCTAAACACAACATAAAAAAAAAAAAAAAAAAAAAAACCTGTTTTATAAAAATTCACCATTCCACATTCCAAAGGACAAACAGCCAATTCTTTGAGTCACCAACCTTTAATGTGTACCATGCCCTTCAAGCCCACACATAAGCAAAAGTTAACTTTCAAGGAACTAGACCCCATAAACCAGAGGTCTTCAAAAACTTCATGGAAAATACGTATTACGAGAACACTATGCATGGACTTCTGACTTTTTCCTCCAATATACTCATACTTTAATTCTATTTTCCCACAAACTTGAAGTCCCCACATATTTCGAGGGAGACTGATACAACACACAAAAAAGGGAAGCTCCGCATTCCCTACCCCCCCTTATTTTACAGGTGGAGGGAAAAGAAAACTTAAGAAACCTGGAAAGTCCCCCAATCTCCCAGACATCACAACAGCTACCATACACCAGGCACTGGGCTAACATACATGTATTATCATAGTGAATGGTCATCATGGTCCCATGAGGCAGCTAAGTCATAGACTCAAACCCTATTAAACAAACGGGTGAAGTAAGGTACAGAATAGTTTTTAACTCTGCCCAAGAGGCACAGCTAGCAGGTTTGAACCCATGCAGTTTGACCCCAGAACCTTTGTTATGTTGTGTATCAACTCTTTTAACTTGGACATCTTGGACCTTATACTGAGAAAGTTATGTGACTGGAATAAGGAAAGAATTTTAAACACTTTCAAAATACTCTAGGGGGAGAGAGCTCCAAAAAGCCCAAATGCAAATCCTAAGACTTAAAACTACAAATGTAAGACTTGGAAGCTTAAACCAGAATAGAGAATCCCACAAGAAAGCAGTGGTATCACAAAAACATATTTTATTACTAGTTACCGCATGTGTCCCTTAAAGAACTAAAACACCAGCATCTGAGCCAAAAGGAGAGCTAAAAATAGGCATTTGCAGCAAGCTTTGGAAAGCTTTTAGCTTGCTTATGAGGCACTCATTTCTGTAGACTCCTAAAAACATATGCATTGCAGAATGCAAAAATTCCCAAGACCACACAGCCACTCCACTGGTGTCACATTTAAATTTGTCCAGGCTGTAAATAAAACCAGGGCTGCAAACGGGCCTTAGAGATCCATGTAGGCTGCAGAAAATGGGCCACCAGGTAACCTCACCAGAAAACCCAATCACAAAATTCTCTCAAAAGCACCCAAGCCCTAACAACAGGCTTAAACAGAGAAGCTTCTGGATTAACTCAGAGTTAGTCTAAGACCACTTCTAAAGGTTGTAAATCAATAGACACTCTCTTGCCCTAAGATTCCAGAAAAATAAGAACAGGGCAAATCTACCCACCCAAAAATGTTTGAAACACTCAAGGCAAGTGGGCTGTTCCACTCAGAGGGGAAGGAGTGAGGCCAGCCAAGCCGTCTTCTTCCCACGATCAATAACCCTAGTGACGCACTCTATCAAGGGCCCCTGGACTTACACAAAAACACCAGCTCAGGCATCCAGTACCACCTGATGTCATGGCTGATTTAAAACCCACAAGGCAGGTTCACCATTGGCAAAGCAGCACCAGCCAGGGTGAGTAGCCCCATTTAAACTTCTGAGGACTGCTCTCTCTTGAGAATGATTATACCCCTTTGAATTTAAAGAGAGGGGAAGGTCCAAAGTGTCTTAAAGTTGCTTCCCTCACTCTGTGGGTGGATAGGAGGGATCTGAAAGAAAATGGAAGTTTCAGCACTGCCCTTTGCATAAGAGGGTTCTGATGGGAAAGGGGGGGGACAGAAGGAAGAGAACAGAGTTTCAGGTACTGTTAGTACAATCCAAACGTCCTCCCCCCTCCAAGAGAAGCAACTTGGTTAGAAATAAAAACTGCAGCCTGCCGTTTCGGGATTGGCCGGTCCGGTTTCCTAGGACCAAGGGTGACTCCACTCCCTTGGAAGCATTAAGCTCCCCCTCAACTTTCCCCATTTTGATGGTTTAAACCAGTCGGTCTCCACCGGCGACAGAAGGGGAGGAGTTCTGAAAAAGCACTAGGGCTACTGGCAGGGGCCACCATCCTAACAAGCAGCTAGTTTCGATACTGCTCACCTCATAAGGACAAGAGGCCAAGAATTGGAGCCCACTGTACCCCTGTACAACGGCAAAAGGAGAGAGGGCGCGCCCCCACCCAGGCCGACGATCTAGTCTCAGGAAAAGACGACCAAGAGCAGACTCCGTATTCCGCACCGCCTCTCTGTCCACGCTGCCAAGCTGCTGGGATTTCCTGCACCCTCACCTCCCCTAAGGGGCCGGGTCCAAAAGGACCCAAAATCCGAGGGGGGTACGGGGAGGACTCGGGGAACGACAGTCACATGCCGCTCCCCGCGCGGGGAGGCACCACGTTGCCCCGGCTGCGGAGGAATGCCGGGAAAGGGGGACGCGCACTCACACTCGCGCACACGCACACCTCGCCGGGCCGCGCCGCGGGCCCGCACCCGCCTTCCTCCCGAGCGCCGCCCGCGACCCGCGCGGAACGCACAGGCCGAGCGGCGGCGAGCTGCTCGCGGGCCGCCGGCGCGGCGCATGGCGCCCAACTGTCACCCGCCCGCCAGCCCGGCCACTCCCTCCCCAGCCGCCACACGCCCCTCGTGTCGCTGGAGGCCCCTCACCCGCCTCATATTTTCCGCCAGCCCCCTAACCGGCTCCCCCACACCCTCGCCGTCGGGCTCCCGCTTAAGGCGGAAGGTGTCTGGGATCCCGGAGGGAAACCACCGAATTCAATGGCACGTTTGGTTTCCTATTCTCCCCGTAAACGAGCCCCCCCGACCCGTCTCCAAATGGCCAATCTACTGCCTAGCATCTACCCGAAAACAAAACTTGTTAACTTTTAAATCCCGAATCCGTGCGGTCGGCGAGAGCTGCTGGCCGGGCGCTGTGTTGCCCATGACATATGCTCATTAAACATTTACAACATGGGGACGCTCGCAGCGCCACCAAAACGGGGAGCGTGGGGCGGGGTTGGAAGAGGGGCTCCCCGAGGAGGTCTCAAACCAGAAACCGTCTCGAACCAACGCGCGGTGGGGAGCCGAAGGCCCTTTCCACCGAACCGGCGTCCGCCCTCTCCCGGCTAAGTAGGCCCGGACCACGCCGTTGCCCACTAACCGCTGCGGCCCATGCGGGCCGGGCCGCAGGCTCCCGGAGGCCAGGCCCTCTGGCAGGGGCAGGTTGCCCAGTGCGCGGTGGGGGGAGAGCACGGCGACCCGAATCAGCCAGGAGGCAACGAAAAAATCCCGAGTCACCGCGACGAGTGGCGGACCCCCGGGCCCTGGAGGCCGCTGGGGGAGGGGACGCCCATGTCCCCGGAAGAGGGCCCCCGGACCCAGAAGAGCAACGGGGAGACGCACCTGGAGGGGACTGTCCGTTCACGGAGGCCAGGACGGGCGGCAGCGCGTTCTTAGTCCACGGATTCACCTTGGGCGGGGGGGCTTCCACGAAGTCTCGGCGCCCGGCGCCCGCGGCTCCGACCGCTCCTCCGCCAGCGCCCGGCTCGCCGCCGCCCTCCTCCCCGTCGCTGACGGCCGGCCCCTCGGCGCCCGGCGGCCGCGGGCTCTCGCGCTCCTGCAGCCCGGTGCCCTCCTTGTGCGGCTTGGCGCAGGGCGGACGGGCTCTCCGGACTCCGCCGTCCGGCTCCCCCCCTCCGACGTCGTTCGCCCCGGGCTCGCCCTTGCCCTCGGGCGCCGGCGGCGGCTTCTTCCTCACCAGCCCTCCGTGCTCTTCGGCCTGCAAGAGCGGGGCGCCCCCCGGCAGCAGCGGCTCCACCTGAGTGGCCATCTGCGCGCCCGCCCCCCCGGAGAAGCCGGGCGCGCCCGAGGCTGCCTCCCCCGCCTCGAACTTGGCTCACGGAGCGCCCGCGACGCCTTCCTCCGGAACGCTGGGCCCAGTCCCTGCAGAGAAGGGCCGGGGTTCACGCGAGGCGCGGCACCCCTCCTGGTCGGATGCAGCCGCCGTAGATCCAAGGCCCACTGGCGGGGCGGGGGGGGGAGGAAGGCCCCCCACTCTGCGGTCCAGGCCTCCTCGGCGCGCGTCCCCCCCCCGCCCGTTCCTCGCAAGACGCCCCCACCCCGAGCCCGGCAGGCTTCTCGTCGCGTCCCTCCCTCCCCCCCGCCCCCGGGGCGGCCCGGGCTTCCCGGCTCGGGGGCTGCAGCAATATGGACGGACGGGGGAGAGGCGCGGCGAGGCGAGGCGACCACGCGATCCGCGGCAGGCGGCGGGCGGGCGCGCGCCTCGCGACGCGGCGGGCGAGGGGAGGGGCGGCGCAGCGGGGGCGCGCCCGCCGGTCCGGCCCTTGGCGACGGACGGACGGACGGCGGCGGCGGGAGCGCGCCCGCACTGCCTCGCGGCCCCGCCCCTCGCCCCGCCCCTCGCCTCTGAGTCCTCTGAGCACCTCCCGGCCTGGGGTGGGGGTGCTCAGACCGGACGGGGGCGAGCACGTGCCTGATGCAATTCGGGTGGAGGGGGGGTACTAAAGGGGGCCGGAGAGACGGGGGGTGGCGCAGAGGAGGAGGAGTCTTAAAGGGCCAGCGCGTGAGAGCTGCCGCAGGTGGAGCACATGGGAACCGGCCACGCGGCCGGCTGGGCCTGCTTGTACTCTTTAGGTTGGGCGCCAGATTCAGGGAAAGGAGCCATTAATGTCACCTGACTTGCAAGATGCCGAAGGAGAGGTCTGGGTCTGCCCCGAGGACGGGTGAACCCCGTCCCCTCTCCGGTGCCCGGTGGCTTTGGCCCCTCTAGGCCCCGCCTGGGTGACCTTGGGTGAGCTTTGCTCACCTCCGCGGACTGTGCTCCGCTCCTCCCTGCCGAGACTAGCCTGGGACTGACTTAGAAACTGCCCAGAGATGTGTTCGACTTGGGCCGGAAAGCGACCCCCTACCTTTGAGGCCAGTGGGAGCCTAGGAAGTGGGAATGCAATTACAATAGTCCCGATCCCACCGGCCCTCCGCCTTCCCCCAAAGCGAATATTTATGGGCAGGAAATGTCTTGTCTTTCAAGTGGATTTCTTTTTTTTTCCTAAAGAATTGCTTTGGGCGGAGTTGAGCTAATACCTGATTGGGGCTCCGGGGATCTGAGATTTTATCCTGGCGCTGGCCCTGCCTCTTTTCCTGAGCTATAGGGACAGCCCTCAGTTACAACTTTGGACTTTCTGAAGCTTTAACTACTGATAGCCTACTATTGACAAAAATCTTTACAAATAACATAATAATACATAATACATAATACAAATAACATAATTAATACATAATACAAATACATAATATAAATAACAATACATATCTTGTATGATACTTGTATTATATACTGTATGTAATTCTTACAATAAAATACGCTAGAGAAAAGATTACTTTTTTTTTGTAATTTGCTAGAGGGCACTTACCTGCACCAGGGATGGGGGAAAGCTCCCTCCATTGGGTGTTTTTACACCCGAACCTTATTCTTCATTTCTCCATCCTGGGTGGATTCAGGGCATGCATTCACATGCATCTAGCATGGCCCTGTGGGATCCAGCTCCCTTAACTATTAGGCCATGGGACTGACCCAAGAAAGTGTTACTAAGAAAATCATAAGGACGGAACCAGCAGGTGGCATAGAGGTTAAGGTGCTGGCCTCCCTTGTGGCTGACCGTCGTTCCAGTCCTAGACCTGGTGGCTTGAGACACATCAAGCGTATGTGCCTGCATACCCAAAATCCCAGGAGGAGAATGGAGGACAAGGGATTGAGGCATGGCTATACCCCCATGGGGTAATTTCCCTGTTTCTCTCTGTGTCTGGCAAGCCCATGTGCCCTATAGCAAAAATCTCTAAAAAGGAAAAAAAAAAAAGTCATAAAAAGTACATTTACAGAACTCTCTATTTTCCAATATGTTTGTTGGGGGGAAAAAATCCATGCATAAGTGGACCCATTTGGTTCAAACTCCGGTGGTGCAAGGGTCAACTTTATATGCTTTCTTTTAAGAGAGATTTTTGCTATAGGGTGCCCGTGCTCACTAGAGAGACACAAAGCAAGAACACCCCACCCCTGGGGGGTTTGCGGGTGGCCACGCTGCAATCCCTTCTTCACTATTCTCTTGGAATCTTGGGCACACGTGCATTCCCATACCCCTGTGAGCATGAACTTAAGCGCCCTGGTCCAGGACTCGAACTTCAGTAGACTACATGGGAGTTTAGTGATGTAACCATTATGCCATCTGCTGGTCCCAACTTTATATACCCTTTACCACAAGGTATACTATTGCACACTGCCCCTGGAATGCAGTATTTTTTATTTTTTTATTTATTTATTTATTTATTTATCTTTAAGGTTTTTGCCGTAGGGTACCTACGCTCACCCTAGAAAGAGACAGAGGTAAAGTGAGAAATCACCCCTCCTGAGGAGTTGCCCACGCTGAGATCACTTCTCTTATATCCTCGGGATTTGGGGGCACCCATACACACAGCCTGGCATGATTTTTATGTCGCCAGGTCCTGGACTAAAACTGTGGTCGACCACATGGGACTCCAGGGCCTTAACCCCCACCAGCCACCTGCTGGCCCCTAATTTTATTTCTTAATAAATATTTCTTGAAGAGATTATTCACATTAGATACTGTCTGGGCTCTTTAATAGGAAACATAATTGTTATTGTCGATCATTCTTTTCTATATTTTTGTCATTGGAGATAGAGGGGAGATGAACCTCCAAACAACTTGTGAGGGTACCAGGGCTCTGTGTGGCCGGTTCATACTGCGCAGCAGTCGGAGTCACGCTCAACAAGCCTGGATGGGCCCTCGTATAGAGAGGTTGGAGGGGCATGGGATGTACAGCCCCGGGGCCTACCTGCCCCAGAGAGGAGCGAATTGTGGTAAAGGACATAAGAAAAGGGTATGAAACTACCTCTTAGACTTAGAGGCTGTGAGAGCTCAAAAAAGGAATCCTAATGATCTATTCTGCTTATTAATACTTTGCATATGAGGAGCTTCAAGTTCAGGAAAATAAAGCTACTTCTCTAAAGTCCCATAGCTACTCCACGGCAGAGCCAGACTTCACACATGATTCTCTTTATCCTAGAGCCAATCCTTTTATCCACATTAAATGGTGGAATTGAGATTTGAATTCAAGTTTTTTTGATTCGTAGCTTACTGTGGCATTTTACATTCATGTATTCATTTCTAAGTACTAGTAAGGACCAAATAATTGACAAATTACATTTTTTTTTTTTGGAGAGGTTTTCGCTATAGGGCGCGTGCGCTCGCCAGACAGACAGAGAGAGACATAGAGACAGAAAGTGAGAAATCACCCCCCAGAGGGGATGGTCACACCGCAATCCCTTCTCCTCCATTCTCCTCTCGGGATCTTGGGCACACACGCACACGTGCCCGGCGTGAGTTTTAAGCCACCGGGTCCGGGACACGAACCACGGTCGACTACGTGGGAGTCCAGCGACATAGCCATTATGCTAACTGCTGGTTCCCGACAAATTACATTTTTTAAGAGAGATTTTTGTTATAGCACATGTGAATTTGTCAGAGAAACGGACAGAAAGGAAGAAATTACTTCCTAGGGGAGATGGCCATGCCACAATCCCTTCTCCTCCATTCTGCAATCAGGATTTTGGGCACGCATGCACATGCACCCAGGGGTTGAGTTTTAAGGCGCTGGGTCTGGGACTTGAACCGCGGTTGACTATGTGGGAGTCCAGTGACGTAACCATTATGATATCTGTTGGTCTTGGTAAGTTACTTTTATTGAGTGACTACTATATACTACATTCTATGAGAAATACTTGACATTCGTTGTCTCATTTCATCTTCACAATAACCCAAGGAGATAGGTATTCATTCTTTCCCCAAACGTCTATTACACCTCCACTCTGTGTCAGCCATTTTTGCTAGGCCCTGAAGCTGTTATTGTCTTGTTACAAAGAAGGCAACTGGAGTTCAGAAGAGAAAGTAAGGTGAGTTCTCAGGGCCACAGGCTAAATATCAGAGAGCGGTTTTCAGGGCAGTCTAACTCCCCGGGCCTGTTCTAAGCCACCACGCCTTGCTCTTTTCCTTCCATCTCCATATCCTAAAGAATGTGTGGAGAGTCCATGAAATACTTAAGCCTCAGAAAGATTTTTAAAAAGTTGAAGGAGAGCAAGTGTTATAAAGGTTAAGACAGCTGGATCCCAATAGCCAACTCTGTGATTTAAATCCCGAATCTGGAGGCTTGAGAAACCTACCAGGTGCATGTGTGTGTGTGTGTGTGTGTGTGTGTGTGCCCAAAACCCCAAGAGAAGAATGGGAGAATGGAGGAGAAGGAATTGCGGTGTGGCCATCCTTGCTGGGGCTGTGATTTCTCACTTTCTCTCTCCCTTGCTCTCTCTCTGTCTCTATCTGGCAACTGTACACACCCTATGCTAAAACCAAACCAAATCAAAACACCAAAATTACGAAATAAATCCAATTCCTGTTTGGAATTAATTATGTGTTTGCTTGTTCCTGGTGCTGACAACTTCCTAAAGAGAGACCAAGGGGGCCAAATGAGAGACTAGAAACCTGGGAGAGTTGCTTTATGACCTGGTCCCATCTCTGGGTTTGCCCGGGGACTTTGGGCAGCCTCCTGAGCCTCCCTGGCCTGCCATTTCTTTATCTACCAAACAGAATGCACACTACCTGCCTACTGGCTTATGGGCATAAGAAAAATCCAGTTTACAGGGACCAGCAGTTGGTGTAAACCTCTCAAAAAATTTTTTTTCAAAAAAAAAACATACAGTTTACAAGACAAGCAAATAGAGTAGCAGTTACATCACTGGACTCCCACATGTCCCACCACGGTTTGAATCCTGGACCCGGTGTGCACATGTTCCTAAGATTCCTAGAGGAGAAGGGATTGCAGCATGACCATCCTCCCTGGGGAGTGATTTCTCACTTTCCCTCTCACCAACTTTGTCTCTCCCTCTCTGGCAAGCACACATGCCATAAGACAAAAAACTTAAAAAAAAAAAAAAAAATACAGTTTCCCTGAGACTTTATTCTGTGTTTTTTTGAGGGGAGGAGGGAGGTAAAAAAGGAAGAAAAGTTCCTTGAGTTATCCATGCTGATTAGGAAAGGCATTTTAACACACTTGGATATGCAGGTTTTTTTTTTTTTTTTTTTTTTTTTTTTTTTGCTATAGGGAGCGTGCGCTCGCCAGCCAGAGACAGAGAGACAGAAAGAGAGAAATCACCCCCCGGGGGGGATGGCCATGCCGCAATCCCTTCTCCGTTCTCCTCTCGGGATCTTGGGCACGCATGCACACGCACCCGGCGTGAGTTTTAAGCCACCGGGTCTGGGACGCGAACCGCGGTCGACTACATGGGAGTCCAGCGACATAGCCATTATGCTAACTGCTGGTCCCTTGGATACGCAGTTTGATTTTCCAAAAACCTTGTGTTTCTGGGTGAACCTGCACTATAAGGGCTCCTGGGTATGAGGCCTCTTTATACTGACAAGGAGGGGTCAGTGGGGTTAGTAGAGCGAGGGTCTAGGCCCAAACAAACTGCCAGCTGTGGAGTTTTTGCAGACCTGAGGACTCCTGTGCCTCCTGGCACATGCCATGAGATTATTTCAGTTCTTAAAAGGAGGCTCAGGCCAAGCTCTCTCGTGAAGGACATGTAGACCGCAATAGCTAACCTGTAAGGAGGATGCAGAGGGACCAGCAGTTGGCATAATGGCTATGTTGCTGGGCTCCCATGTAGACAACTGCAGTTTGAGTCCCGGATCCGGTGGCTTAAACTCACACCAGGTGCATGTGTGTGAGTGCCCAAGATCCTGAGAGGAGAATGGAGGAGAAAGGATTGCGGGGTGATTTCTCACTTTCTGTCTCTCTGTCTTTCTGGCGAGTGAATGCACTCTATAGCAAAAACCTCTCCAAAAAAGAAAAGGAGGATGCGGAGGGATATGGACTATTTCCATTATCCCATTTAACCCCCATTTTACAGATGAAGAGATAGCTCAGAGGATGGGGAATGGTAGAGGAGGACGATGGTTTACAATGAGGTGTGTCTCATTGAGAATTAACTGTTGACACACAGATCTGAGATGGAGACTGGCACCATCCAGCCTTTTCTCACCAATTCTACCTTTTATTTCTCTTTTTTTTTTTTTTTTTTGAGAGGTTTTTGCTATAGGTCACGTGTGCTCGCCAGAGAGAGACAGAGAGACAGAAAGCGAGAAATCACCCCCCAAGGGGGATGGCCACACCGCAATATCTTCTCCTCTATTCTCCTCTCGGGATCTTGGGCACGCACGCACACACGCCCAGGCATGAGTTTAAGCCATCGGGTCTAGGACTTGAACCGCGGACGGCTACATGGGAGTTTAGCGACATGGCCATTACGCTAACTACTGGTCCCTCTACCTTTACATTCTCTTCCCCACTATCCTCCCTGGAGTCCCATAGTCTCAAGTGGCTCCCTGATGGCCTCCCTGCTGTCCGGCCTGCTAGGCTGCAGTCAGCTCTCTGACCCTTTGATGGTCTCCCACAGGCCCTGCTTCTGCTTCAAATCTCACCATCACACCCAGCACAGCCTGACCCTCACGGTCCTGTCCCACTGCCTTTCAGCCACGCATCCTGCACTCCCACGATAGTGGACCACCTGTCACTTCTTCCATCTTTTATCCGGCCAATGTTTACTAAGCATCTACAATGTTCTGGGTACTGCCCAGGCCCTGGACATAGAGGTGAACAACCCACATGTGTTCCTCCATGCCTTCAGGAAGCTCCCTGTTGAATCTTCTTCAGGTCCTGTGTTTTCCTGCCTGTCAGTTCATGGCAGAGCTGTTAATAGTGAGGTCTTGAGTGTGAATCCCAGCTTAGCCGCCTTGTGATATTGCGCAAATATTAAACTCTCTCTAAGTCTCGGTTTCCCCATCTGTCCACTGGCAGTGACAATACTACTTATCTCAGAGAACTTCAATGAGCCTTAAGTGAGATCATGTGTGTACTTTATAGTACAAAGCCTGGCACATAGAATGCTAGGTAAATATTACCTTTCATTACTTTTATTAGACTGGTAATGTGTTCTCATTACTACGTGACTGGAATTATACTTGTACCTCAAGGCTTGGCACAAAATGCCAACTTTTTCATAGAATCTTATTTGATTTCCACAGTTAGAGTAGATTTCTTCCTATTTTGAATTCCTTCAGGCAGTATCCCTCAAATAGATAAAGTTTTTTTTTTTCCCAATGATTTATGGTCACTTATGAGTATGCCTTGTCCACCTCCTAGACTGTAAAGTTTCTTCTTCTTTTTTTTTTTTTTTTTTGGAGAGGTTTTTGCTATAAGGGCGCATGCGCTCACCAGACAGACAGAGAGAGACAGAGAGATAGAAAGCGAGAAATCACCCCCTGAGGGGATGGCCACGCCGCAATCCCTTCTCCTCCATTCTCCTCTCAGGATCTTGGGCACTCATGCACACGCGCCCGGCGTGAGTTTAAGCCACCGGGTCCGGGACGCGAACCGCGGTCGACTATGTGGGAGTCCAGCGACATAGCCATTACGCTAACTGCTGGTCCCAGACTGTAAAGTTTCTTGAAAGCAAGGATCATACCTCATTATCCTTACTGTCATTTGTATCAACAATGACTTCTGCAAAGGGGCCCTCAACCTATTTTCTGAACAAAGAAATGAATGAACGAATCCAGAATCACACAGAATCGAGAATCACACACAAAAAAAAACAGTCTTGGGAGTGAGAAGAGTTGATTTGGTGCCCAGTTTTTCTTTCTTTCTTTCTTTCTTTCTTTCTTTCTTTCTTTCTTTCTTTCTTTCTTTCTTTCTTTCTTTTCTTTCTTTCTTTCTTTCTTTCTTTCTTTCTTTCTTTCTTTCTTTCTTTCTTTCTTTCTTTCTTTCTTTCTCTCTCTCTCTCTCTCTCTCTCTCTCTTTCTCTTTCTTTCTTTCTTTCTTTCTTTCTTTCTTTCTTTCTTTCTTTCTTTCTCATTTTGCTGTAGGGGCGCTTGTGCTCTCAGGAAAGAGACAGAGAGAGGGAAAAAGAGAAATCACCCAATAGGGGGATGGCCACACCGTAATCACTTCTCCTTTAGGGATTTTTGGACAGACACACACACACACACACACACACACACACACTCAAGCTACTGAGTCTGGGACTCAAACCATAGAGTCAACAATTTGGGAACCAGCACCTTAACCTTCATGCCACCTGCTGGCCCAGGGCCCGATTTTGCCTACTTCCTAGCTGTGTGACCTCAGGCAAGTCACTTTGCTTCTCTGAGCTTCAGTGCACCCATCTATAAATGGTGAAAAATAAATATTTGTGGGACCAGCAGTTAGCGTAATGGCTATGTCATTGGACTCCCATGTAGTCGACCACGGTTCGAGTCCCGGACCCGGTGGCTTAAACTCACGCCGGGTGCGTGTGCGTGCGTCCCCAAGATCCTGAGAGGAGAATGGAGGAGAAGGGATTGCTGCGTGGTCATCCGTCCTAGGGAGGTGATTTCTCGCTTTCTGTCTCTGTCTGTCTGTCTGGCGAGCACACGTGCCCTATAGCAAAAAAAAAAAAAACCTCTCCAAAAAAAAAAAAAGAAAAGAAATATTTGCTAAAAGTCATTATGCCTTTGAGAAGACGAAATGAGCCAATATTTGCAAAGGCATTCTGGAGTTGCCTACCACTTATTGGATGGATGCTTTCGCCTCTCTCTGCCTCCATTTCCTCATGTGTAAAATGGGGATTACCGTAACGATTAAGTGGATTAATATACCCCAAGTACATAGAACAGTATGGACACACATTAAGTACTAAATAAATATTAGTTATTGTTACAACAGCACAGTGATTGTTGGCAGAGTCAAGAGAAGCAGTCTGGGGAACCAGCAGTTAGCGTAATGGCTATGTCGCTGGACTCCCATGTAGTTGACCACGGTTCACGTCTCGGACCTGGTGGCTTACAACTCACGCCGGGCGCGTGTGCGTGCGTGCCCAAGATCCCGAGAGGAGAATGGAGGAGAAGGGATTGCGGCATGACCATCCCCCCGGGGGGTGATTTCTCGCTTTCTGTCTCTATGTCTCTCTCTGTCTGTCTGGCGAGCGCACGCGCCCTATAGCGAAAAAAACCTCTCCAAAACAAAAAAAAAAAAAAAAAGAGAGAAGCAGTCTGAATCGCACAGAGAAGACAGAATGAGTATTACCCCATTTCACAGAGGAGGACACTGAGGCTCAGTAAGATGAGGTTTTACTTGAAGTCATGCTGAAGTTGGTGGAAACTCCAGGACTTGCAGAATCCAAATCTAATGCCCACCTCTCTGCTCCTAGATTAAAATCCTAGCTGTTGCAAGCATTTGGCCCCCTGGTCAGTTTCAATTTATAGGCTTGGTTTTCTGTTTTGTTTTGTTTTTGTTTTTCTGGCCCATACGTTATTTATGTTATTTTTTTTAAGAGAAATTTTTGCTATAGGGTGTATGCACTTGCCAGAAATACAGAAAGCAAGAAATCACTCCCCAGGGGAGGATGGCCGCACCGCAATTCCTTCTCCATTCTCCTCTCAGGATTTTGGGCATGCATGCACATGTGCCCAGCATGACTTTGAAGCTACCAGAACTAGAACTACAGTCTTCTACATGGGAGTCCAGTGACATAACCATTATGCCATTCGCTAGTCCCCATATGTAATTTGATTATTTTGTTTTGTTTTTTGATTATTTATTTAATTTTATTTATTTTTATTATTATTATTTTGTTTGCTATGGTACACATGCATTCACCAGAGAGAGGCAGACAGAGTGAGAAAGAGAGCGAGAAAGAAAGTGAGAAAGCAAGCCACCAGGTCTGGGACTCAAACCATCCTTGGTCATGTCAGAGTCCAGCGCCTTAACCACAATGTCACTTCTCAGCCCCCATAATTTGTTTTTAATTGAATTTAAATATAATTAGATGGGGGCCCCACACACAAACATTCGTGAGCCTAAAGAGGTCCTGCCCCTCCTCCATGTTACTCCCTGCCAACACCTTCATTTAGATCTCTACACAGATGCCATGCCAGTCACTAAATACAAGGTCAGGAGACTGAAATGTAGAACCACAGGTGAAAGGTGAAAGGGAAGTCCTGGAGGTGGCAGATTGAAACTGGGGATTAAGATTTGTCATGTTAAACAAGAGGGTGGGGGACAGAGTAGATTACTTTAACATTTGGTGACCTTCAGGGATGTTTATGAGGTTTCCCTGTAAGATTTCCTCAGGCCTTTTCTTGGCAGGGGAAAGAATGAATGGGGGATGGCAGGTAGTATGGTGGTTAAGGGCACTGGACTCCCACATGGCTGACCACAGTTCGAGTCCTGGACCTGGTGGCTTGCTTTCTCACTTTCCCTCTTTGTCCCTCTCTGATCAAATTAAAATATATAAATAGATAAACAAAGTTAAATAAAATATTTCTTAAAAAGTAAATAAAATTAAAAGTAAAAGAGAGAATAAATGAATTGTCCTTTAGTTCGCCTGAGGTCAGAGTCAACACACTGTTGGTTGACAGAGTAATTGATTTATGTCCTTATCTCTGAAGACTCGAAAGTGTACAACAATCCTGGAGGAAGTTACAATTACACGAGCCAAATATGAACTATGACCTCAGCCCTCATGATGATGACAGTAATAATCATGATGAGAACTGCTAACATTTGGCATGCCATTACTATGCGTCTGAAGCTAGGGATGTGGATTTTTGCTAAAAGAGGTAGGACCAGCAGGTGGTATAGTGGTTAAGGTCCTGGATTCCCACATGTTAGACTGTGGTTCAAGACCCAAACCTGGTGACTTGAACTCACGCTGTGTGCGTGTGTGTGCGTACCCAAAATCCCGAGAGAACAGAGGAGAATAGAGAAGGGATGATGGCATGGCCATCCCCTTGGGGGATGATTTCTTTCTGTCTGTCTCTCTGTCTCTCTCTCTCTCTGGTGAGTGGACACACCCTATAGCAAAACTCTCTCTCAGAAAAATAAAGGGATGAGCAGATGGTGTAATGGTTACGTTGCTGGACCCACACATAGTTGACTATGGTTTGAGTCCTGGACCTGGTGACCGAAAACACAAGCTGGGTGCCTGTGTGTACATATCCCTAAAGGAGAGTAGAGAAGGAATTGTGGCGTGGCCATCCCCTGGGAAGTGATTTCTTGTTTAATGTCTCTCTGTCTCTCTGGCCAGAGTCAGGTGTTCCACAGAACTTGCTTTGAGAAACATTGGCTCTGGTTTCCCATGTGACCTCCCTTCCGTTGGGGGCAGTGGCAGGCAGTAGAATGTAGGAAGAAGTCTGCCTTCCAGTTCTGGCTCTGCAGCTACTTCCTACGGGCACTAGAAAAGTCTCTGGAGCCGGCAGGTGTTGTGGTGGTTAAAGGCGCTGGATTCCCACATGGCCAACTGTGCTTCAAGTCCCAGACCTGGTGGCTTTCTTTCTCACTTTCCCTTTCACTCTCTCTCTGGTCAGAATAAAATATTATAAAAAATAAAAGAAAAAAATTATAATAACAACAAATGGAATTAAATAAATAAATAAATAAATAACTCTTTAAAAAAGTCTTGGGACCAGTAGTTGGTGTAATATCTATGTTGCTGGACTCCCATGTAGTCAATCGTGGTTTGAGTCCCAGACCTGGTGGTTTAACCTCACACCGGGTGTGTGTGCATGTGTGTGCCAAAGATCCTGAGAGGATAACAGAGGAAAAGGGATTGTGGCATGGCCATCCCCCGGGGGAATGATTTCTCGCTTTCTGTCTCTCTGTCTCTCTCTGTCTTTCTGGTGAGCACATGTGCCCTAAAGCAAAAACCTCTCAAAAAAAAAAAAAAAAAAAAAAAAGAATTAAAAAAAAAAGAGTCTCTTCTGGACCTCAGTTTCCCTGTTTATTTTTTTTTAGTTATTTATTTTATTTGTTATTATTATTAGTTTGTTATAGGGCACGTGCACTCACCAGAAAGAGAGAAAAAGAAAGAGGAAACGTGAGGAAGCAAGCCACCAGGTCTAGGCCTTGAACCGTGGTCTGCCATGTGGGAATTCAGGATCTTAACCACCACACCACCTGCTGACCCCTAGTTCTCTTATTTATATATATTAAAAAATCTGGATATTCTAAAAATTTCTTCCCATACTGGTAGTCTTGATGGCCATTTCTAATGTTTTCCATCTCTATGGCAACAAGAATGCTGACCACAGGAGGGAGGGGGAGACTGCAGCAGGCTGACAGGGCTGTCTAATAGTCTGCCCCAGGACAGGCACTGGATCAGAGAGGTCTGCTCGTTCCCATAGCGCTTGGATCTCTAGGTGGACCTGAGACACACGGTAGGAAGAAGGAACTTCAAATGCTCGTGAATGTCCTAATTACCAATGTGGGTCAAACGCATGGAGATCGCTAGGTAAAGGAACAGCCAGGGGAGCGTTGCCTGCTGTGTTTTCTGCAAACCTCCAAAGTGACAGAGCTCCCAGGGAGCCCTATCACTTGGGAAAAAAAGGAAATGTGACAGCATCTATCTGCCACTTGCATAAAAAAACCTTCCTCTACAAGAAGCACGTCCTTACCACTCACCTGGGCATGCAGACCTGGCCACTCGTGTGTGTAGAGACCCCACCGCCTCCTTGACTTGGCCTGCTGCTTTCCCCGGCCCTTGCCTTTAGCCAGTCCCTCAAGCTCATGGAAGCTCATCCCAGCCTGAGGCCCTCCAGGTTAGCATTCCCGCTCTCCACTTGAACACCGCATCTTCCTGTGCTTCAACCTCAGCTTAAATAGCCTCTTCTCAACTTGGCTGAAGCACTCCTTCTTAGCGGGGATCATGAGGTGTTTACTTGCCTTTTTTCACCAATGCCTCCACTAATGTGTAAGCTCAGAGAGACTAGAGCTCGGGGCCGTTTGTTCACTTTCAGTATTCCCGGGGCCAAGAGAAGGCACTCTGATTTTGTTGACTGAATACTGTGCAACCACTGACAAGTTGCTTCCCCTCTCGGGCCCCCGCATCCCAATGTGTGAAATGATGCACTTAAATGAGATGCTGCTGAGAGCCGGTGGAGCTCTGTCTGTGGCTGTGACTCACATCTGAGCCTCAGCCCCAAGAGTGAGCCTGGCGTGTTGCATCTCCAGTGCTACACACAGTGCACTGACTTACTGGGGCAGCAAACACCCTATAATTTAGTGTTCTGCTGTCCCTGCTCCCGAGTCCCTAGGCTGGGGCCACACTGTCAGAGTTCCAGGGTGATCCATGTACAGCCACTGTTCTCCCTGCAAGGAGGGTGGTGGGTAGGTTAGGCCGGCTGAGGAAGCAGTCAATGAATGGTTTGTTTAGAAAGTTCTTTGGGGCCAGCCTGTGGTGTGATATTAAAGCAGCTGGATCCCGCATGGCCAACCACACAGTTTGAGTCCTGGACTTAGTGGTTTAAGAAACATGCTGGGCATATGTGAATGCCCAGAATCCCAAAGGGAGGAAGAGATAGAGAAGGGATTGTGGCATGACCGTTCCTCAACACTGGTGCTTTCTCTCTCCCTTGCAAATACATGTGTCCTCTGGAAAATTTAAAAAAGAAAGAAAAGATGGGGCTGGCAGGTGGCATGGTGGTTAAAGTGCTGGATTCCCACGTGGCTGATCACGGTTCGCGTCTTGTATGTGGTGGCTTGCTTTCTCACTTTCTCTCTCTCCCTGGTCAAACTGAAAAAATAATAATAAATAAAATAAAATAATTCCTTGTTTAAAAGAAAAAGAAAGAAAAAAAAGTTATTTAATCAACTGCATGGTGTAATGTGAGGAAGCACAGCTTAGGGTGAAGGCCCCCACTTCCAGCCAGGCCGCCTGGTAGAATTCAGCCTCATAGCTTACTTGCTGTGTGAGCTCAAGCAAACCATGAAACCTCTCTGTGCCTCTGCTTCTACTATAAAACAGAAAGATTCATGTTGGACTGTTGGGAGAGTTATGAGTGTTAAAACATAGTAGAAGGGGGCTGGCAGGTGACATGGTGGTTAGAGGCCCTGGACTCCCACATGGCCGACCATGGTTCGAGTCCCAGACTTGACGGCTTGCTTCCTCACTTTCCCTCTTGCTCTTGCTCTTGCTCTGTCCCTCTCTGGTCAAATTAAGATGAAATAAATACAGTTAAAGAAAATAATTCTTTTTTTTTTTTTTTTTTGGAGAGGTTTTCGCTATAGGGCGCATGCGCTCGCCAGACAGAGAGAGACATAGAGATAGAAAGCGAGAAATCACCCCCCAGGGGGCATGGTCACGCTGCAATCCCTTCCTCTCCATTCTCCTCTCAGGATCTTGGGCACGCACGCACACGCGCCCGGCGTGAGTTTTAACCCACCGGGTCCAGGACGCAAACCGCAGTCGACTACGTGGGAGTCCAGCGACATAGCCATTACGCTAACTGCTGGTTCCCAGGAAAATAATTCTTAAAAAACATGTGCGCACACACACAGTGGAGGGTGACAAAAAAAAATGTCTATTGCTGTTAACTGGCACCTTCCGAGCATCATTGTTTTTAAATTCTCTTGGACACTGGTTCCCTGGGTTGCTTGGTCAATTTGGAAACGAGACAGTGTTGCTCAGTGAACAGAGGGCTGGGATTTTAGCCGGGTGGATTCACAGTCGGCTGTGAGAACATTTACCACCTTTCAGGCCTCAGGCTCCTCATTTGGAGAAAGGGGATTGAATATGTCCTGCTTTCTGTCATTGAACCAATATGTAACTCAAATGCGAAATAGACAAGAAGGCTTTGAAAGCGAAAAATGCGACATAAATGTGAGCGATTCCTTTCATTTTGATGTAGACGCCTTTACCTCTTTTAGTAAGGCACATCAGCTTCCCAACAGCAAAATAGCTAACCTCGACCTATTTGGCAAATCATGCATTTTTCGTACTTGCTGTGAATTTGAAGCACATTTCTTCAGAATCTTCTTTCGTTTATGTACTGGAGCAAAAAATATAAAGAATAAAACCATTTGAGAAGGGTTTGATTACAAGCATTTAGGTACTTTCCTGCAAGATGCGGGGCTGGGCTTGGCTGATTTTTTTCCATCTTTGTTATTATAATGATCGATTATTTCTCCAGTTTCTCTCCTTCAGAATTTTGATTGGAAGCGCATTCACTTTGAAATTATGCAGGACACGGAGTTCTGCATAATTTGAAGAGGTCTTCCGATCTTTGTTTAATACCTGCCCTGTCCTGTGGACCTACAGCTGGAGAGGCCGCTAGTATCAGCTTTCTCATTGTACCCACCAGAAACGGAGGCCCAGAGAGGGAATGAAACTTGCCCAAAGTCACACAGCTGGCTAATGGCAGAAGCTTGCTTGCCTGGGACTCCAGACTCCAAACTCTTCCCAACAGTTCTGTAGAATATTGCAGTTTCTCTAAATAAGCTGATGGTGTATCAATATTTTGTAATGCATGCGATATGGGGGGTAACATGTGCCAAAACTTGTTCAGCTGTACAGTTAACTCTTTTTTTTTTTTTTTTTTTTTTTTTTTGCCATAGGGCATGTGCACTCGTCATAGAGAGGCAAAGGGTGGGAAAGTGAGATATCACCCTCCAGGAGGGGATGGCCACACTACAATCCTTTGTCATCCATTCTCCTCTCAGGAGTTTGGGCATGCACACACACACACACACACAGGCCTGGTGTGATTTTCAACTCACTAGGTCTGGCACTTGAACCATGGCCACCCACGTGGAAATCCAGCACCTTAACTGCCATGTCATCTACTGACCCCTTATGTCATTTTTTAAAAGTTTATTTATTTATTTAATGAAAAGGAAAGAGAGAGAGACAGATGGGACAGAGACAGACAGACAGGCACCTCCACTCGGGCTTTCATGCTGTGAATCACTCCCGTCTCAGCCAGCCCATGTCACGGGCATGCATATTCATACCTGACGGGCTCATGGGGGTCCCGGGATACAAACCCAGTACCCTTCCCATATAGTTCCAGTTGTGTTACTGCTGTAGCACTGTCTGGCCTTAATTTTATTTTTTTAAATGGTAAATTGTTACAGCTATGTCCTGTCTTGGAGTGGATCAGCATTATATCAAAAATAGTATACAAACTAAAGGCCTCTAGTGAACCCTCAGAAAGCTCTGTGTTGAAGCAGGCTGCCTCTCAGGCAATGATCCTGTGGCATGGCTGTAACGACCTGCTGTTTCCTCAGCAGGTCCAGATTAAGATGTTGGCTGATGGGGCTGGCAAGTGGCATGGTGATCGGGAGTGCTGGACTCCCACATGGCCAACCACGGTTCAAGTCCTAGATCTGGTGGCTTGTTTTCTCACTTTCTCTCTCTCTCTCTCTGTCCATCTCATCAAAATGAAAATAAATAAATAAAGTTAAATAAAATTATTCTTAAAAAAAAAAAAAACGATATAGGGTTCAGGTTATGAGAAAAAGAATATAGATGTGGGAACCAGCAGTTAGCGTAATGGCTATGTCGCTGGACTCCCACCTAGTCGACTGCGGTTCGCGTCCAGGACCCGGTGGCTTAAAACTCACGCCGGGCACATGTACGTGCCCAAGATCCCGAGAGGAGAATGGAGGAGAAAGGGATTGCGGCGTGACCATCCCCCCTGGGGGGTGATTTCTCACTTTCTGTCTCTAATGTCTCTCTCTGTCTGTCTGGCGAGCGCACGCGCCCTATAGCGAAAATCTCTCCAAAAAAAAAAAAAAAGAATATAGATGTCAGCCTGGCCTTGGGGATACAAGGAGCAGGTACTGATTTGCAGTGGTGGAAGCCATATGGTCAACTCAAGTTCAGATCCTTAGTCATCGGAAATACACCAGGCAAATGCACGAGATCCCAGCTGGCTGGAAGGCTGGCATCCCAGGACTGGCATGGTGGGACCCTGTCGAGGTTGCCTGATTCTCTTTCTCTCACACACTCTTTTCATGAAAGAAAGAAAAGAAATTCAACTTTCCTTTTAGAATTATATTAAAACAGTACATTCGCTCATCTCACACTGATTAGGATATGGCTACTATTAACATAAATTAAAATGACATATTAAAAAAGAAAAAAATCATAGGGCTGCAGGTCCACAGGTAAAAAAAAGAAGAAAAGAAAGGAATATATAGCTCTACAGTGTGGTGCTCCTTTCACTGTGGTAACATGTACATGTGGGGTCCAGGACTGATAAGGGAGTGGTGACTTCTAGTCTCCCACAAGTCTCTCTCTGTGTCTCTGTGTCTCTGTCTCTCTTGTGAACACACACACACACAATTTGCCTTTTGTGGTTACGGAGCACAAGATGTCTAACTTAAGCTGTGTGGCATCCCTCTGATCCCTTCCCAGTGTATTGGAAAGGCCCACAGGACCTAAAGGACCTCCCACTGCAGGTTCCTGGATGGTAACTGAGGCCTGGAGCTGAGGACAAGGATCTGAGGGTTCCGGAAACCCTGGTCTCATGAGAGAAGTTGGGGGAATGTGCAGCGTCTCCGAAGGGGAGGGCTGAGAGGAAGGGGTGAGAACAGAGCTGGAGGGCTGGAACAATGGGGAACACCTCCTTCCAGAGGCGGTGCAGGGGTGGGGAACTAGGGAAGGTGGAGGAGATCAAAAAGCAGGAGATCAAAGGGAGAGTTGATGGTAGTTTGGGGCCTGAGAAGGAAAACAAGTGCCACACCAGGGGCCCGACCTGCTGCAGCTTTTATGGAACCACCCGTCTTTGGAGGGGTAAGTAAACACCCACAAATTTGTAGTGGGGGAGGTGGGGGAGGATACTCCATGTGTCATAATATCTTTAATGAGATGAAATTTGGTAAGTTTCAGGACAGTTATTAGTTGTTTATATATATATATATAAAGGCAAATGTCATGCTTCTAGGTTATTGAAAAAGCTTGTTTTCTTGAGTACTTTTAACATTTCCTCTAAAATTGTGTTAAAACAGTGCATTTGCTCATCTCACACTGATTAGGATGGCTATCAATTGATTAAAACAAAACAAAACAAAACAAAACAAAAACTCCGAAAATAATAAATGTTCACGAAGATGTGGAGAAATTAGAACTCTGTGCACTGTTGGTGGGAATGCAAAATGGCGCCTGGACAGTGGAAAACAGTACCCAGCGTCTTCAAAAAGTTTATGAAAAATGTGTATCATGAAAAGACCATGGGGTCCAGCATGTAGCTAGTGGTTAAGGCGCTGGACTTGCACATGGTCAATCATGGTTTGAGGCCTGGACCTGGTGTCTTAAAATTCACGCCAGGTGCATGTGCATGTGTGCCCAAAATCCTAAGAGGAGAGTGGAGGAGGGGGTTTTGCAGCATGATCACTCTCCCCCATTGTAGTGATTTCTTGATTTTTTTTTTTTTTTTAGAAAGAGATTTTTTTTTGGTATAGGGTGCATGTGCTCACTGGAAAGACAGAGAGAGACAGAGAGACAGAAAATGAGAAATCAATCCCCAGAGGAGATGGTCACGCCAAAATCCCTTTTCTTCCATTTTCCTTCAGAATGTTGAGTACTCACGCACACACACCCAACATGAGTTTTAAGCCGCCTGGTCTGGAACTCGAATTGTGGTCAACTATGTGGGAGCCCAGTGACGTAACCATTATGCCATCTGCTGGTCCCAATTTCTTGCTTTCTGTCTTTCTGTCTCTCTGTCTCTCTGGTGAGCACATGTACCCTAAAGCAAAACAAATCTCTCAAAGAAAGAAAGAAAGAGAGTGAGAGAGTGAGAGAGAAAGAAGGAAAGAAAGAAGGAAAGAAAGAAGGAAAGACTGAATAGGGGCCAGCAGCCCATGGTGTATGGTTGAGGTGCTGGACTTCCACATGGCCAACCACGGTTTGAGTCCTGGACCTGGCAGCTTGAAAATCACACTGGACAGGTGTACATACCCCAAATCCGAGGAGAATGGAGGAGAGGGGATTGCGGTATGGCCATTTTCCGCCCCCTTGGGGGGGTGATTTCTCACTTGTCCTCTCATTGTTTCTTTCTCTTTCCTTTCCCAAGTGGCAAAAACCTTGCCAAGAAAACGCTGGAAATCTGTTTCATAACAACGCGAGTATACTTAATACTACTGAACCTACTTGAAAATGGTTAAGACGGTAAATTTTATGTTATAGCTTTCACCACAATAATCTAAAAAACAAAACAAAACAAAACAAAAACTAAACAAAATACATTTGCCTGTAGATCAGCCCCTCCTTCCTCATTGACAAACAGCTGGTTCAAAACAGCCTGTTCAGTATGATCCCATTTTAGTCAAATGTCCTTTTCTATTCTAATATATGTAAATTATTATCATTAGGACATACACCATAAGATTAAAAATGGTTATTTTGGAGTGCTGATTTTGTTCTTTTTGCTAATCTGTGTTCTCTACCTTGTTTTTCTTCCTTTCTTTTCTTTCTTTTTCCCTGTCTCTCTTTCTTTCTTTCTCTCTGTCTCTCTTTCTTTCTGATTACTTCTTCCTTTCACGCTCTCTTTGTGTGTGTGTGCTAGAAGCATGTGCACTTACCCAAGAGAGCGCAAAGGAGAGGGAAAGCACCCCAATGAGCATGGTCACACCAATTCCTTCTCCATCTCTCCCTCCTTTAGGGATTTTGGACATGCACACACACTGCCAGGTATGTCTCTCAAGCCCTGGGTCTGGGACTCAAACCATGCAGTTGGCTCTGTGGGACCTGGCTGGCCCATCTACCATGCCATGGAGCCAGCACTGTCTTTTTTTGCTTATGTTTTTGTTGTTTCAATTTGCCAGAAGGTGCCTGGGCTTGCCTGAGAGAGGCAGAGAGAGAAAGTGAGAAAACACCCCTCATGGGGCATGGTCAGACTGCAAGTCCTCCCATTTCTCCTTGCTTTTTGGCATTTGGGGCATGCGTGCATACCTGCCTGGCATGTTTTTCAAGCTGCTGGGTCTGGGACTGGAGCTGCTCATTTGGCCATGAGGGGTCCAGCTGCCTTAACCATCAGGGCACCTGGCGGGCTGACTCCTCCCTTTAACTTTTTATTGTTGTCTGTTTACAGGTTTTTGGCATAAAGCACATGCACTCACTGGAGAGGGAGAAACAGAGAGACACCGAGGGAAAGTGAGAAATCACCCCCTTGGGGGAATGGCTGTGCTGCAATTCCATGTCCTCCATTCCCCTCTTGGGATTTTGGGCATGCACTCACACGCACTTGGCATGATTTTTTTTTTCTTAAGAGGTTTTTTTTTTTTTTTTTTTTTTTTGGTGTGTGTGTGTGTGTGTGTTTTTGTTTGTTCGTTTTTTGCCTTAGGGTATGCGCACTCTCCAGCAGACATGGAGTGAGAGGGAAAGTGAGAAATCACCCCCCAGGGGGATGGCCACCCACAATCCCTATTCCTCCATTCTCCTCCCATGACCTTGGACATGTACACACACACTTCTGATGTGATTTTTAAAAGCCTCCGGGTCTGGGACTCTAACCTCAGTCAACCACTATGCCACCGGTTGGCCCCTCTAACTACTTTTTGCCACTTACAGAAATAAGAAAACTTTACCCTACCCCAACCTCTGTCTTTAATGTCCACAAAATTGATGTAAGTTGAATTCATAATTTTGAAGTTTTCTTTTGTACGTAATTCAAAGTCATAAATAATTTTCAGGTAACAATGATAGTGATCTTCCCTATGTGGCAAGATACTTTTGCTTTTCATGAATTATCTCACATAATTATTGTCTGATGTAGGTACTATCATTAAACTCATTCTGCAGATGAGAAAACAGAGGTTGAGTAGTTTGTGCAAACTCGTTGATAAATGTCAGCGTTCCATTCAAACCCATAGTGGTCTGACTCTAAAGCTTGTGTTACTCACAGCCTGGCTACGCTGCTAGACGAGCATGTCGCCCTTCTGTTCATGGATCCTTTCAACAGCTACAAATACATAATTATACCTAAACTGATCAAACAACACGCTACCACTCTCCTGATGACCATAGGATATTTGTTTCAAAGATAAGACAAAGGTAGGCATCCTTCTGTAAATCTCAAGCCACGGGGTGGGGGGGGTGGTCCTAACAGAGCCAATGAATGAGACATTGAGAGGGGACCCTGAGTGGGTCTTAGGGACCCTGAGTGGGTTGGGACTACCCAGGACATGTACCTTCTTCGTCTGCATACCAACCCCGCTACACACTATAACCAGCCAACCAGGACACAGACCCATCTCCCAGGATCAACTTAAGCCTGAGGTGAGGGCAACAGGAAAAGCTGTCAAATATGGGAATTGTAATGATATAATTTCTCTCAAAAGAATGATTACAGTTATGTAATTAACACTTTCTTTGCAGACATTTCCATCTCTAAGGAGTTCTGAGAGTCTTATGGATTATTTAAATATATATCATATCTACTGCTGCAGACAAAGTCTATTGATTTAGAAGATAATTAAAATCCCTTCCCCTCTGGAATTCAGAAGATTGCCTATGGGATGGATGTGATGCCCATCTCGCGAATAGCGCTAGACCTGGGAACTCCACATGGAGGACTAGAAAAGATCTTGAAGAGCGTTTTGTTCAGGAAAGACAAAGACCCAACCAATGTAACACCAAGTTCAAATCTTATGTCTCTGGCAGACATTTTTAATCAATCGCAACATATTCTTCAGAGAGCATGGATGTGTTCCTAGGATTTTTCTCAGTGGAGCGCTCTAGGCTACCATCGATTAGTAGGACTTGGATCCTACGTGGTATCTTGGAAATTGGCCCACTCTCCTCCTTCCAACTACAAGACTGAATCTCAGAGAGGTAAATGGACTTGCTGGTAGTTACACAGTTGGTCATGAAAAGCAGAGGGCCCCGAAGGTTTGCTTTTCCCCCCTCTCAGCCTCTGTGCTCTGTCCAGGCCATATTAGTCAGAGAATATGGTTTGCACCTGTGTCCTCTTTCTTGAATGAGCTGCTTAGATGCCTCTACCAATGATCTGCGGAGTGACAATGAGCCTATCGTTTAGCCTTTTTGAGCGCCAGATGTTTTCAAGTCAAAAATGGAAATAGTAAGACAAGTTCATATTCCTGCCTCTCTTAAAGGCAAGTTGGGGGTGTTCCTTTGGGAAGGGGGAGCTGCTAAGTAAATGTTATGGTAGGGAAAAAATTTTGAGAGCACTTTCTGGGAGCAAGGCGCCATGCTCCTCCTGCAGGAACGTTTTTGCTTCAGGGGGTGCTCAGATGGAGTAAGACATTGGCTGGCCACCATGGTCTGGTTATGCTGGGGCTACTTGGAAGGAAGTGACATTTGAACAAGGCTTTGGAGATCAATAGGATTAAATGTTTCTTTTGATTATACATGGTCATTATATAATTATTGTGTGCGACAGAATGTCAAAAGGAAAAATCATTCCTATTTCCTTTACCCATCAACCATGTCAACATGTTGTTTATTTTCTCTTTTAGTGTATTTTTATTTCATGTACAATTATCTGGGTTTTTTTCCCCTCCTTTTACATGATTGTGATTAATTTATGCATGCTATTTTATATTTTGATTTTGAAAGAGTTTTTCTTTGTTTGTTTGTTTCTGAGAGGTTTTTGCTATAGAGTGCATATACTCGTCAGAAAACAGAGAGGCCCGGCATGAGTTTAAGCCACCAGGTCTGGGATACGAACCGCGGTTGACTACGTGGGAGTCCAGCGACGTAGCCATTACGCCAACTGCTGGTCCCATCGTTTGTTTTTTAGAGGTTTTTGCCATAGGGCGCATGCGCTCTCCACAGAGAGAGAAACAAAGGCAGTGCCAGGGAAAGTGAGAAATCACCCCCTGGGGGGTGGCCACATCCAGTCCTTTCTCTTCCATTCTCTTCCCAGATCTTGGGCACGCATGCACACGCACATGGCGTGGTTTTGAGTTTTCATATACTACGAGGGTGATCCATATCCCAATAATTTTATTCCTGTATGTATGCAACAGAAATGCACACATATGTTTATCCAAAGGCTTGTGCAAGCAGCATTTCCCATAAAAGCCCCCAACTGGAAACAAAATGAATATACATCAATAGAATGAATAAATAAATTATGGTATATTCACAAAACTGAAAAGTATACAGCAATGAAAATAAACTCTATCTACACATAACAACATGAATGAATCTCACAAATATGATGTGGAACAAAAGAAGCAAGACACTGGGAGCAGCAGGTGGTGTGGTGGTTAAGGGTGCTGGATTCCCACATGGCTGACGACGGTTTGAGTCCTAGACCTGGAGGATTGCATTCTCACTTTGTCTATCTCTGTCTCGTTCTGTCCCTCTCTGGTTAAATAAAAATAAATAAATAAATAAAGTTAAGTAAAAAAATTCTTTTTTAAAAAAATAATTATTTAAATTTATTTATTTATTTATTTAAATTTGAACAGAGAGGGACAGAGAGAGAGAGAGAGAGAGAGAGAGAGAGAGAGAAAGCAAACCAACAGATCTGGGACTCAAACCATGGTCGACCATATTGAAGTCCAGCTCCTTAATCACCATGCCACCTGCTGGTCCCTTAATAAAAAAATTCCTAAAAAAAAAAAAAAAAAGCCAGACACAAAAGAGGATGCACTGTTTGACCCTTTGATGTGAAATGCAGAACTAGACAAAACTTGATGGTATTGGAAGTCAGGCTGGTGCCTACCGTTGGGGGCATGGTTAGTGGTTAGAAAGGGACCTGGGGACCAGCAGTTGGCATAATGGCTATGTCACTGGACTCCCACGTAGGCGACCATGGTTCAAGACCCAGACCCAGTGGCTTAAACTCACACAGAGCGCATGTGTGTGTGTGCCCAAGATCCCAAGAGGAGAATGGAGAAGAAGGGATTGTGGCGTGGCCATCCCCTTGGGGGGTGATTTTTCGCTTTCTGTCTCTCTCTAACTTTCTGGCGAGTGCTCGTGCCCTATAGCAAAAAACCTCTCCAAAAAAAAAAAAAAAGTTAAAAAAAAAGAAGGGGACCTGAGGGGTGTCTGGTTGTAGGTTACGAGAATATAGGCACTTGGTAAAAATTTATCAAGTTATACTGTTTAAAAAGACTTTTTAAAAAAGAATTATTTATTTAATTTAATTTATTATTATTATTATTATTTTTGGAGAGGTTTTCACTATAGGACACGTGCGCTCGCCAGACAGACAGAGAGAGACAGAGAGACAGAAAGCGAGAAATCATCCCCCAGGGAGGATGGTCACGCCGCAATCCCTTCTCCTCTATTCTCCTCTCGGGATCTTGGGCACGCACGCACACGCGCCCGGCGTGAGTTTTAAGCCACTGGGTCCGGGACGCGAACCGCGGTCGACCACGTGGGAGTCCAGCGACATAGCCATTACGCTAACTGCTGGTTCCCTATTATCATAATTTTTTAATTTGCTATAGGGCACATGTGCTCAGAGAGACAGAGACAGAGGGAGAATGAGAAAGTAAGCCTCCAGGTCCAGGACTCAAACCACAGTTGGCCATATGAGAGTCCAGTGCCCCAACCACCATATCACCTGCTGGCCTCTATTAAACTATACCTTTTTTTTTTTTTTTTTTTTGAGATTTTGTTGTTGTTGTTGTTGTTGTTGTTGTTGTTGTAGGGCGCGTGCGCTCGTCAGACAGAGAGAGACAGAGAGACAGAAAGCGAGAAATCACCCCCCAGGGGGGATGGCCACACCACAATCCCTTCTCCTCCATTCTCCTCTCGGGATCTTGGGCACGCACGCACACATGTGCCTGGCGTGAGTTTAAGCCACCAGGTCCGGGACTTGAACTGCAGTCGGCTACATGGGAGTCTAGCGACATAGCCACTATGCTAACTGCTGGTCCCAAGCTATACATTACGATTTATGTACTTTTCTTTATGTGAACCTTAGGTCAAAAAACATTAATAAGTTGCAGGAAAATACAGCCAACCAGCAGAGATAACCAAGAATGTCATTTTGGACAGAGGGAAACAAAGAAGGTGACAAAAGTAGGTAACACATGGGCCCAGCAGGTGGCATCGTGATTAATGGTGCTGGATTCTTGGGACCAGCAGTTAGCGTAATGGCTATGTCGCTGGACTCCCACGTAGTTGACCACGGTTTGAGTCCTGGGCCCGGTGGCTTGAACTCACGCCAGGCACGTGTGCGTGCGTGCCCAAGATCTCAAGAGGAGAATGGAGGAGAAGGGATTGCGGTGTGGCCATTCCCCCGAGGGGTGATTTCTGACTTTCTGTCTCTCTGTCTCTCTCTGTCTGCCTGGCGAGCGCACACGCCTTATAGCAAAAATAAATAAAAAAAAAAAAAAAAAATAATAATAATAATAAAATAAATAAAATAAAGGTGCTGGATTCCCACATGACAGCTGGCTGTTTGACTCCCGACCTGGTGGCTTGCTTTCTCACTTTCCCTTTCTCTGTCTCTCTCTGGTCAAATTAATAAATAAGAACAACAAAAGGAATTAAATAAATAAGCAAAAAAAAAATTTTTTAAAGTAGGAAATGGGAAACAGTTTGTGTGCAATATCGATTTTATGATATTTTGCATACAAACTACCCTAGGCTTAGAAAACAATTTTGGGGCCAGGGAGTGGCATGGTAATTAAGGCAGCTGGATTCCCACATGGCCAATCCATGGTTCAAATCCCAGACTCGCCAGGCACATGTGCATGCTTGCCCAAGATCTCAAGAGGAGTATGGAGGAAAAGGAATGGCGGCGTAGCCATCCCCCACAGGGTGATTTCTCACTTTTCCTCTCTCTGTGTCTGTCTCTCTTCTCTCTGGTGAGTGCATGCACCTTAGGGCAAAAACCTAAAACAAAAAAACAACAAAAGCAACTATTTTATTTTCCCAGAATTGTGAGGTTTGGTGATTTGGACTGGGCTCGGCTAGACAGTTCTGCTTGTCTCCTCTAGGGTCACACATGCCATCCTAGTCATGCAGAGTGACTGGGCCTGCGTGACCTAAGATGGCCTGTGCTGATTATTGAATTACAGTCTTAGCTCAAGATGGGTCTTTTTTGCCTGCTCTATTAAAATAGATCTGGGCCCTTTAAATACCTTTTTCTTCTGCCAGCTGGCAGGATGCTCAGCTTTGTTAGCATAGGATGCTAGAGAGACATTAAGTTCAGAGAGGGTTTTTACTTTCTGGTGGTAGTGTGTTGGTGCACCGGGCTCCTGCAGTCCATAAGCTGCCCCCATGGCCGAATTTTGCAGGGAATGGGTCTTCCAGCATCAGGTTCCAGCAGAGCATGGTGGTGGCCATCAGTGCAAGGTGGCGGCCATCAGTGCATGGTGGTGGCCAGCAGCGTCTGCCATCTAGCAGCTTCCCTAAGAATCCCTTTCAAGTGATTTTGTAGCAAGTGTCTCCAGTGAGACGTTTTCCTATGAATGGCTTTCCTGGGGACTGGAAAAAGGAAACATTTCCAGTGACTTTCAGAGGAGAATTTCTCCCAAGTTCCCCTGGCTTGACACGGCAACACACAATGTCTCTGTCATTTAGTGGGCCAAAGCCATGGCCTTTTTTTTTTTTTTTTAAAAAAAAGGTTATTTATTTTATTACTATTATTATTTTATAGTTTGCTATAGGGCACGTGTGCTCACCAGAGGGAGACAGAGAGAGAGAGAGAGAGAGAGGAAGGTGAGAAAACAAGCCTTCAGGTTCAGGATTTGAACCACAATTGACCATGTAGGAGTCCAGTACCTTAACCACCATGCCACCTGCTTGTCCCATATGTTATATTTTCCAAGGAACTATGTCTTATTTCTCTCTGTAGTCCCAGGGCTTGCCTTGCTTTATATTCTCAACAGACAACATTAGATATAATAAATCCACTGCAATTTGTAAGTACATCGCTTTCACTTTTACAAGTGGAAGCTGTAGGCTAAGGAATTACCTTTCTATAGCCCTAGATGTTAGATCCTAAGAATTCTCACCCATACGTTCCCTGACTAAGGTTCACTAGGAAGTCAGTGGTCTCTCTGGGTCTCGAACCAGAGCAGGGCTTTGCCCCACTCCACCAGATCGTACTGTATTAAGATGGTTAAAGGCCTGGGCTTTGGCACTTACACAACTGTGTGGCCTTGGACAAGTTACAGAAAAGCTCAGGGTTTTAGATTCCTCATCTGGCAAAGTGGAGGTGATAAGAACAGAAACTGTTCAAGATATGGTTGTTAGGAAGATTGAGTGAGGCAGAGTATATGGTGCTTGGCAGAGTAACTGGATCTGTAAATAGGCGTTATTATTTAAGGGAGGATTAGCATAGTGAACAAGGTGCCTCATTCCAGCTTTCCTTCTGTGCATCCGGAGGTATCACAGCAACCAGCGATATCTCACCACCTTTCCCTTCCTGAGGGCCGGGAGCTCCAGGAGGATCAGGTTCCTTCTAGGCAAGGTGTAAAATACCTACCCCGAGTCCTGAGATAATCTCACACTGAGCTGTCTTCACTGCTTATGGGTCTTCTGTACCCACCGCCTCCAGCTGAAGGCCTCCCTAACCCTAACGCCTGACAGTCTGGGTGGAGGGAGAATCAGCAGCCCTGATGCCAGGGGGCAGGGCTGGAGGGCCCTAATCTCTCTCTCCCACTAATCCCAAACAAGTCCTTATGGCAGATGCCAGGCCCAGCCCTGGTAATGCAGGTGGTAGATGTTGCTGGGCAGTACTGGAGCCACATGGGAAGGCCTGGGGTTCAGATCTTGGGGTGATCTGCACGTGTCAGGCATGCCTGTGATCCTGGCTCGCTGGAAGGCTCACTAGAGTCCCTATATCTCCCTCAATAAATAAATTTAGAAAGGGGATTAGGGCTAGGCTGGCAGTGCAGTGGTTAAGCAACGTACATAGAAAGTTGAATCCCACATGGCCACCCACTGTCTGAACTGCAGTCCTAGTAACTTGAAAAACACACCGGAGGGGTCAGTAAATGTGTAGTGGTTACATTGCTGGACTCCCATGTGATCAGCCACGGTTCATGTCTCGGACCTGGTAGCTTGAAACTCACGCCGGACATGTGTGTGTGCGTGCCCAAGATCCCAGGAAGAGAATAGAGGAGAAGCAACTGTAGAGTGGCCATTACCCTGGAAGATGATTTCTCTCTCTCTTTCTCTCTCTCTTTCTTGGCAAGCACATGTGCCCTAAGGCAAAAGCCTCTAAAAGAAAGAAATAGATAAAAATAAGAGGGGCTAGCAAGTGGCATGGTGGTTAAGGGTGCTGGACTTCCACATGGCCAACCGTGGTTGGAATCCTGTACCTGGCAGCTTACTTTCTCACACTCTCTCCTTTACTCTATCCCTCTCTGGTGAAATTAAAGTAAATAAATAAATAAATAAAGTTAAATAAAATAATTCTTTAGAACAAAAAAAGAAATAAAAATATGCTATGTGTGTGTGCATGGGATGAAGAAATAGAGGAAAAAGGATATATGAGCCTGCCCCACCTGGGGGGGGCACTTTCTCTTTATCTCTAGCAATGCATGTACACTCTGGCAATTAAAAAAGAAAGTTAATCGGGCCAGCAGGTGGCATGGTGGTTTAGGGTGCTGGACACCCACATGGCTGACTACGGTTCGAGTCCTGGGACCTGATAGCTTGCTTTCTCACTTTCCCTCTCTCCTCTCTCTCTCTCACACTCTGTCCTTCAGAGTCAAATGAAAATAAATTAATAAATAAAGTTAAATAAAATAATTCTTTTTAAAAAAAGTTAAGAAAAAAAGGCACTGACTTCAAAGAAAGTCAGACTTGGGTCCAAATTCTAGCACCACTACTTCCTGGTTGGGGCATCTTGGCTTAGTCTCTGTTTCTCTGCCTCAGCTTCCTCATCTATAAAACGGAGTTGATAACATCACCTACTTACAGAACTATTTAAAAGATAAGATGAGGCGCAGTAAGAACTATCCCTTAATTTTATTTGCTGTTGTTTTCCCGACAGAATAAATAAGTGAGAAGGAAGTAATAGAGTCAGAACAAGGAGCTGTGCCTTCACTATCCTGTCCCATACCTTGGTCAGATGACCCTAAAACCACTCATGCTTTGGAGTTAATGCAGCATCTCCCAATGTCTCCACCACAGTACATGACTACTGCAGATACTCAAGGTGACTGGCCCAGCAGGGTTGGGACTTCGACTATCCCAGGGTCTACCTGAGCACTTGTGGCCCAAGGACTCTATATCTCAGCATTCTTGTAACTGCGCACTGTACCCCACCTGTGAACTGCTCAGTTAAGGTGGTCACAACGCTTGATAAGAGCCAGCACTTGCCCAGCAGTGACACTTCTTTTTTTTTCATTTAAGAGAGATTTTTACTATAGAGCGCATGCACTTTCTGGAGAAATAGAGAAAGACAGAGAGACAGAAAGTGAGAAATCACCACCACCACCACCGCCAGGGGATGGCCAGGCCCCAATCCCTTCTCCTCTACTTTCTTCTCAGGATTTTGGGCATGTATGCACATGTGCCCAGCATGAGTTTAAGCCACCGGGTCTGAGATTCGAACCGCAGTTGACTATATGGGAGTCCAACAATGTCACCATTACGCCATCTGCTGGTCCCAGCCCAGCAGTGACTCTTTTATCCATTGTTAGTAACTGAGCCTTGGTGCCTGGTCTCCTAAGTCCAGAGCCCAGTGCCTAGAGACTAAGGAGAAATTTAGATGTCGGCTCCAGTCCAGGCTCTACCTCGTCTCTCTCGGTGACTCTGGGTCAGTCATTCCCTTTCTCTGGGCTTTACTTTCCTGTCTGAAGCAGAAAGGAGTTATACTAAGGAAAGATACACGAGGTTCCTCGCACCTTCGACATTCTCAGAATCAGGGATTCTCTGAATTCCTAGCGGCTTGGCTGTACTCTGTTCCTGGTGATCTGGTTCCTATAAGCACGGCAAAAGGTAACTACTTCCTGTATTGCTGGTGATCCCAGCTGACTCCACGTGCTGCTGGCTGGTCTCGGAAAATTACCATTGCAGTGGCCCAGACAGAGGGCAGAGCCCTACCTGTCCCCTGCCCCCACCAGTGGAATCCCTGAGTCCTCTGAGTGTTCAACCCCACCCTGCCTTCTACACCAGCCTCAATAGCAGTATCCCCAGTTTCCTGGATGTCCTCCTCTTGCCTCAGCTCCCGGGTTGCACTTGCCTCGGGGAAGGCTGTAGGCACAGGGGACTCCAGCAAAAGGAGCCCCAGCAGCCTTCCTGCAGGAGGAGGGAGGTAGGGATGCTGAGGAAAGACTGAGGCTGCGAAGGCTGGAGCAGATCACGGGGAGTCTGGTCGCCTACTTCAGGAGGACCTGGACTTTGCCTTGTGGGCAGTGAGGAGACACCAAGGGCTCTGCAGGAGAGGTAGGAAGCAGTTAGGGCTTGTGGTCAACATGCGTTTTGGTTGGATCAGCAGATGGCGTGAAGGTCAAGGCCACTGGATCCCACATAATTTGAATTCCAGATCCAGTTGCTTGAAAAACACACCAGGCACGTGTTTTGGACATAGCCACTCCCTCTGGCGGGAGCGATGTCTCACTTTCTCTCTCCCTGGCCAGCATACTTACCCTATAGTAAACTTAAATTAATAAGTAAATCTGTTTTGGCTCCATGGAAGGTGTAGGGAGAAGAAGAGAGAGATTAGGGGCTGATAGAAAATGCAGGCAAGGATAATGACATGGCACTGGGGACAGCACAGAGCAGATACTTAGGAGGTAAACTGGCAGACTGGGTGAGGGTCCAGCAGTCTGACTGCATCACTGTGCTGGCAACTGGGATGACACCATCATGGGAGAGGGCATATCTGGTTGTTGGTAGGAGGAGAAAGGACTCAAGGGAGAAGTAGAAAAGGGGGTCTGGCTGTAGAGACGAGTGCATTAAGATCCTTCAGCAGGGCCAGCAGGTAGCATGGTGATTGGGGCGCTGGACTCCTGCATGGCCGATTGTGGTACAAGTCCTGGACCTGGTGGCTTGCTTTCTCACCCCATCCCTGTCTCTCTCTGGTGAGTGCACGTGCCCTGCAGCAATCTGAAAAAATAATAATAATAATACTGATAAATAAAATTAAATAAAAGCAATTCTTAAAAAAGAAATCCTGGGGGCCAGCAGATAGTGTGGTGGTTATGGGCACTGGACTCTCACATGGATGACCACAGTTCGAGTCCTGGACCTGGTGGCTTGCTTTCTCACTTTCTCTTTCTCACTCTGTTTCTCTCTGGTCAAATTAAAATAAATAAATAAATAAATAAATAGAGTTAAATAATTCTTAAAAAAAAAAAAAAAAAGAAAGAAAGAAAGAAGCAACCATTAAACATCCCTTTGGAGTTGATCCAATATAAAAACCCAAAAATTTTAATAGAAAGAAAAATCCTTGGGATCAGCAATTGGTGCAATGGCTATGTCACTGGACTCCCATGTAGTCGACTGCAGTTTGAGGGCCGGACCCGGTGGCCTAAACTCACGCTGGGCACTTGTGTGTGCGTGCCCAAGATCCTGAGAGGAGAATGGAGGAGAAAGGATTGTGGCGTGGCCATCCCCCTGGGTGGTGATTTCTCACTTTTTGTCTCTCTGTCTCTTTCTATCTTTCTGGCAAGTGTACATACCGTATTGCAAAAACCTCTTCAAAAGAAAGAAGAAAAAAAATTTCAGGAGCCAGCAGGTGGTATGGTGGTTAAAGGCACTGGATTCCCACATGACTGACCACAGTTCAAGACCTGAACCCGGCAGCTTGCTTTTTCCCTTTCCCTTTCTCTCTCTCTCTGGTCAAATTAAAAAATATGAACAAATGAAATTAAATAAATAAATAATCCTTAACAAAATATCCTTCAGCAGTGCTTTATGGTTCTTACAGATCTCTGGGTCCCCTCAATAGGGGACCTCTGTTTTGCAGTTGAGAAACTTAAGGTAGTGGCAGAGCAGGACTGCAAATTCAGGCTTCCCAACCCTTGGCCAGCACTTGGCCATAGGAGATTGTTTCTCTGGAGTGGTTGGCAGGAGGAGGCACAGGGAAGCTGGTTTTCCCAGATGCTCTCTGTCTGCTGTCACTGGCCTCTCCTGTAGCCCCAACTCTGTCACCAATCGGGCGACCCCATTCACTTCCCTTGGCCTCGGCTTTGCTTCTGTCAAACATTCACTTAGTCTCACCAAGTAAGGCTGTCAACATTCAAGCACAGGGACACCTTAAATATATATATATATATATATATATATATATATATATATGAGAAAGAAAGAAAGAGAAAAGGAATCTCTTGTGAACCACTGACATGAACTCATATAGCGTTATTAGAAAAGAACTTTCTTTTTTTTTTTTTTTTTTGAGAGAGGTTTTTCGCTATAGGGCGCGTGCGCTCGCCAGACAGACAGAGAGAGACAGAGAGACAGAAAGCGAGAAATCACCCCCCAGGGGGGATGGTCACGCCGCAATCCCTTCTCCTCCATTCTCCTCTCGGGATCTTGGGCACACACGCACACGCGCCCGGCGTGAGTTGTAAGCCACCGGGTCCGAGACGCGAACCGTGGTCGACTACGTGGGAGTCCAGCGACATAGCCATTATGCTAACTGCTGGTTCCCAGAAAAGAACTTTCTCAGGCCGAAGCAGAGAGGGTGGATTCAGAGGCTACCTGGCTAGACAGTTGCCCTGACTGCCACCTTCTTCACCATTTGGGAGCCTCCATGACACTTCCAGAATCTCAGGGATTCTATGGCGCACGGTTTGCAAACTGCTGGAGAGCAGCCTCCTGCTCGAACAGTCTGGAGTAGGGGTTCTCAGCCTGGGTTCACAGAGAGAGTTCAAGGTGTCTCTGAACTTGGACAGAAAAAAATTCCATCTAACCTCTAACTTAAGTCAAATATTTTGTTCCATTATAAAAATAGTGGGACAGGGACCAGCAGTTAGCGTAATGGCTATGTCGCTGAACTCCCATGTAGTCGACCACGGTTCAAGTCCCGGACCTGTTGGCTTAAACTCACACTGGGCATGCATACGTGCCCAGCCCAAGATCCCGAGAGAAGAATAGAGGAGAAGGGATTTCGGTGTGGTCATCCCTCCTGGGGGGTGATTTCTTGCTTTCTGTCTGTCTGTCTCTCTGGCGAGTGCATGTGCCCTATAGCAAAAACCTCTCTGGGAAAAAAAAAAATAATAAAATAAAAGCCAAGAACCACAGTAGTATTGGTGGTTCCTGTGACTGTCACCAAGACAAATCACAGATGTCTTCATATCACATTATTTTCTCTTTTTTTAAAAAAGAATTATTTATTTAATTTATTGTTATTATTATTATTTTAATTTGACGAGAGAGAGACAGAGGGACAGAGAGAGGGAAGTGAGAAAGCAAGCTGTCAAGTCTAGGACTGAAACCACAGTCAGTCATGTGGGAGTCTAGTGCCTTAACCACCACACCACCTGCCAGCCCCAATATCACATCACTTTCATATCGCTTTGTTGCCGACTTGTCAAACTATCATTCATGCTTAGCACTACTTTAAAATTATAATACTTAGCATATCTGCCATTAGATCTCATTCTAAAGTATTAATGAAGAAGTACAAGAAAAAAAAAAAAAAAGAAGGGACCAGTAGTTGGCATAATGGCTATGTCACTGGATTCCCATGTAGTTGACCACGGTTTGAGTCCTAGACCCGGTGGCTTAAACTCACACCGGGCGCATGTGCATGTATGCCCAAGATCCCAGGAGGAAGGATGGCCATCACCCCTGGGGGGTGATTTCTCAGTTTCTCTGTCTCTCTCTGTCTTTCTGGCGAGTGCATGTGCTCTATAGCAAAAATCTTTCTCTCAAAAAGAAAAGCACGTGTTTCTAAAAATAATCTCGATTAACTGTATTCTTTTTAAAATATTATTTATTTTATTCATCATGATTATGTTTTAAAAATTTGCTACAGGATATGCGTGCTCACCAGAGAGAGAGAGTCAGAGAGAGAGAGAGAGGAAAGTGAGAAAGTAAGCCACCAGGTCCAGGACTCGAACCACAGTCAGCCACGTGGGAGTCCAGCACCTTAACTACCATGCCACCTGGTGGCCTCTTGATAACTGTATTCTAATATGATTGAATTTCTTTATTGTGCTCTGTATTTTAGCATTTAAAATAGTCTGAGAAGGGAGCCATAGATTCCATCAACCTGTTAGAGGGGTCTGAAACATCCATAAGGTGAAGAACCCCCACCCCAGGACTTGTCTTCCAGCAGCGAGAGAGCTGAGGCGCTTCTGAAGGCTGCCAAAGAGGGTATGTAGGGCCTGGGATCCCCGGAGGCCCCCTGCTCCAATGTGCATTCTCTAAGTCAAAGGAAAAATGAGAAAGGAAACTGGGGCAGGAGCAAAGGGACTCTGAGAAGTGGAGCAGAAGCCAACAGGCCAGGCTGGCAGGGCTCAGTCTAGTGGCACAGAACTGAATTCCTCAGCGCCCACCCTGGCTAAGCTCCCCGGGACTCCCGGGTCCCCGTCTTGCTTTGGTCATTCCCCCTCTCTGTCTTAGCTAATAGAGTGGAAGCAACAGTGACTTCAAGGTCAAGAGACCCTGCTTCTGTCTCTGTCTTGACTGTTGTGTGACTTCGGATAAGTCATCGTCCCTTCCCAGACATGCTTTCTTTCCTTTATTAAAGTGCTTATGTGGGCACGTGAGAATGTCAGAGAGAACGGGGAGGAGCACCCTCCATGGGGCCTGTCACACCGCGATCCCCTTCTCCAGTCCTGCTGGGCTCTGGGCAATCACACGCTTCCCGATGTGTTTCAGGCCAGGAATTTTTTTTTTTTTTTTTTTTTTTTTTAAGTTTAGTTCGTTTATTTTATGAACTCATGCACAATGACTTGTCTTTTGGTTTATCGAAGCAGTAAGTCAGATACTATGTGCCGTAATAATGTCTATCGAAGTGGCCGTAACATCTCCGGCACCCCATTCATCAGAAAAGCACTCCTGTCGAAGGTGACTCATTTTGCCATTATCCACCTTATAGTATTTCAGGACAGCCAGCTTAACCTTCCTTCTCTTATGCTTATTCTTCCTGAGACTGGTAGAAGATGTCTTTCTTTCACTGGAGAGCCAGAGAGAGCCACAGAGACAGAGAGCAAGAAATCATCTCCCAGGAGGATGGCCACGCTATAATTCCTTCTCCTCTAGTCTCCTCTTGGGATTTTGGGCATGCACGTGCACCCTGCATGAGTTTTAAGCTGTTGGGTCCGAGACTCGAACCATGGTCGACTACACGGGAGTCCAGCAACATAACCAATATGCCATTTGCTGGTCCCAAGATTTCTTTCTTTTCTTAGCACCACTATGAAGTCTTTTCTTTTTTTTTTTTTTTTTTTGAGAGGCTTTTAGTATAAGGCGCATATGCTTGCCAGAAAGAGAGAGAGAGAGAGACAGAAAGCAAGAAATCACCCCCAGGGGGGATGGCCATGCTGCAATCCCTCCTCCTCCATTCTCCTCTTGGGATCTTGGGCATGCACACACACGTGCCCAGTGTGAGTTTAAGCCACTGGCTCCGGGACTCAAACCACAGTCGACTATATGGGAATTCAGCGACATAGCCATTACACCAACTGCTGGTCCCAACCATCACAAAGTCTTAACACGAGATGAAACGTGGACTTCTTTGGATGTTTTAGTCAGACACAAATATATGCCCATCTTTCCAACCGCTTGCCAGCAAAACCAGTCTTTGTTGATCAGAAGGAATTCCTTCCTTATTCTAGATTTTGGCTTTTATATTTTCTATTGTATTGGATGGTTCAAACTCAAGGGTAATGGTCTCTTGGTGGTGGTCCCACCGCAGATGGCTGATGGGAAAGACTCAGACCAGGAATCTGAACTGCAGCGGCCGTGTGGGATCTGGCTTCCTGAGCAGCTCCTACCCCTGTGCCATGAAGCCAGCCTCAGACCTGTTTCCGTAACTATTATGAAGAAGGTAACCGGGGACTGGCGAGTGGCGTGGTGGTTAAGGCGCTGGACACTACCATGCCGACCATGGTTCAAGTCCTGGACCTGGTGGCTTGCTTTCTCACTTTCTTCTTCTCTCTGTCTCTCTCTGGTCAAATTAAAATAAATGAATGAATAAATACAAATGGATAAAATAATTATTAAAAAAAAAAAAGAAGGTAACTGGCTCAAGGGTAGTAGGTGGCTGGCATAAGGACTGCTATCCCCCCCGCTGAACCCGCAGCAGACAGGGCTGATAGAGCTCAGAGTCTGATCTCTCCATGACCACCTGCAGCTTCAGGAGCTTTTTAACACTCTAGCAAATGACTGGTGTTGGCAAATGTGGTGAAAGCTATTTGCTGTCACTGTACTAGCTGATCGATAGCTAAGCTCATCCGTCTCTGATGTTCCACTAAACATCTGATCTCAGAAGCCCAAGTAAGGCACTAGAGAGTTGTGAAGACTTACTGGGAAGGCTATTTCCCACCCATGTGTGCGTGTATGTGGGTGTATCAGAGAAAGAGAAGGTCCTCGGCTGGGCTACACATTTTCTCTCACGTACCCTACAGCAAAAGTGGGGACAGAATAGGACACTCAGATGCTGGGATCTCAGCAGAGCTCCTCGTGATTTGATCAGGCCTCCTGGAACACTTGCATGGAGGCATGAGGAAGTCAGACTTTTTTTTTTTTATCGAAATGTTTGATAAAAGTCTTAGAGTCTTGGGAACCAGCAGTTAGCGTAATGGCTATGTCGCTGGACTCCCACGTAGTCGACCGCGGTTCGCGTCTCGGACCCGGTGGCTTACAACTCACGCCGGGTGCGTGTGCGTGCGTGCCCAAGATCCTGAGAGGAGAATGGAGGAGAAGGGATTGCGGCGTGACCATCCCCCCTGGGGGGTGATTTCTCGCTTTCTGTCTCTATGTCTCTCTCTGTCTGTCTGGCGAGCGCACGCGCCCTATAGCGAAAAACCTCTCCAAAAAAAAAGAAAAAAGTCTTAGAGTCTTACCAGTACTGGTGCCACCAGACCCTGCCCTATTTAAAGGAAGCAGCTGGGGCTGGCAGGTGGCATGATGGTTAAGGGAGCTGGACTCCCACATGACCGATTGCAGTTAGAGTCCCAGACCTGGGGGTTTTTAATTCTCTAAAAAAAGAATTATTTTATTTAACTTTTATTTATCTATTTATTATTATTATTATTATTATTAATTTGGCCAGAAAGGGACAGAGTGAGAGAGGAAAGTGAAAAAGCAAGCTACCAGGCCCGAGACTTGAACCGCGGTGGGTCACATGGGAGTTCACTGCCCTTAACCACCATGCCACCTGCTGGCCGCTAAATAAAATAATTCTTAAAAAAAAATAATAAAGGTAGTAGCTACTAATCAGTTCAAGTCAATGGTCGGCATACGAGAATATAAACCACTAGTGCTAGATCTGTTTTTTCTTTTTTAAATAATGATGTATTTAATTTTATTTATCATTATTATTATTATTAATTTGCTACAGCGCAGGTGTGCTCACCATAGACAGAGAGAATGAGAGAGAAAGAAAGAGAGAGAGAGAGAAAGAGAAAGTGAGAAAGCAAGCCGCCAGGTCTGGTACTCGAACCACAATTGACCATGTAAGAGTCCAGTGATTTAACCACCATGCCACCTGCTGACCCCATTCTTTATGTTTTTCTAAAATAAGTTAGAATCTGAATTTTTATATATTTGATAGTCCTATTTTCAAATATTAGCAACTAAGTTATTATTTTTTAGAATTAATTTTTAAATTATTATTATTGTTATTTTTATTCACCAGAGACAGAGAAGGGAAGTGAGCTGCCAGGTGCAGGACTCAAACCACGGTCAACCATGTGGGAATCTAGTGCCTTAACCACCACACCACCTGCTGGCCACAGCAACTAGATTTTTGAAATGTTTAAAAATAAATAAATAAATAAATAAATAAGAATTGAGTAGGCCAGGATACATCTGTGACTGCAGTATTCAGTCCCATCTGTCACTTCTGGTGGAATGGGACTAGTCCAGGCTCTGGATCTAGACATGCAAAGGCCCCAGTTGTATTTCTGCCACTTATCTGAATCCTCTTATTTAAAATGATGTAAAATGAGAATAATAAAATGGACTACTGTGAGGATCAAACGAAGGAATGATTTAGAAACACCCAGAACAATTGCTAGCTCATGGTAACAATCAGTATGCTTGATAGCCACGGCTCGGCCACCTAGTCCATCGCCTTGAACCTATTTTCTCCCAAGCTTTGGTTGTGCGGTGTTCCCGGAACTCTAACTCACATACCCAAGGCGCTCAAGCATACTCTCACACACACACACCCTTCCACTCTTGGGAGGGTTTTGAGATGCCAAAGTTGGTTACCAAGGACACGTGTTTGGGAGACTTCCCTGGGGTTTACCCGCAATTTGCCAGCGTCGGTTAGAAGGGAGGGTTGCCTCAGAGCAGGGGACTGGCTAACATGAACCTCCAGGCGATGCTGAATATGTCTACTTTAATTTCATTAGGTCCTGAGCACACGTGCACACACACACATGTACATGCACACATATAACATTCGTGCACATCATTTGCCAAAATACCTACGTTCCTTGTTCCTAGAGATGTTCTGGCTTTCAGTCTACCTTACGCTCTTAGGACCTTTACAAGGAGGGGAGGCCCTGCCACAAAGCCCCTGGAAACCAGCAGCCCTGATTCCCTGATTCCCTATGTATTGCTTAGCAGGAAGCTGCAAAGCAGGAGTGAAGGGGTGGCTAAAGCACAAAGAACAGATAAAGGGGCTGTAAAAGGAAAAATTTACACCCAGGTCTGCCTTTGCAGACTACATCCTGACTGCATATATTAGAACCCAAGATCATCTGACTCCAGAGTGCCTGCTCTGACCGCTGTTTGATACCGCCACAGTCCAGGACTGGGTTTCCATCCCAGGAGTCACTAGACAACACAGCGATGCAGTTATCTAGTTTCCCTTTTTTGTTCATATGGGTCTACATTTCAAAAAGCCCTAGGAAGTGGTATTTTCAAAAAGTAAAAAAGAGTTAAACAAAGAGCAGCCACAATTCCATCATAATCGGAGTGATTCTTTTATCGCCTAATTATTAACAATGATCACCGATAATAATAATGATCACAGAGGTCACATTTTACAAAATATCCATGACCTTATCTCAGTAAGTCAAAAATGTAATTTTTTTTTAAGGTTTTTGTCATAGGGAGCGTGCACGCACTGAAGCGAGACAGAGACAGTGAGAGGGAAAATGAAAAATCACTGGGGTGAGGGGCAGGTGTGGGGGATGGTCACTGCAATCCCTTCTCCTCCATTCTCCTCCTGGGATTTTGGGCACTCGTGTGCATGTGCCTGGCATGATTTTTTAAGCTCCTGGGTGTGGAACTCGAACCTCGATCAGCCATGTGGGGGTCCAGCGCCTTAACCATTATGACATTAGTGAGCCCCTAAAATGTATATTTTTAAAATCTTTTCATTCATCTTTGAATCTTTAAAAATCTGTAGAAGCTAGGCTTCCATGAAATACACTATTTTATTTGGCCCTTAAGAATCATCCTAGTATGGGGCCAACAGGTAGTGTACTGGTTGGGGTGCTGTACTCCCACATGGCTGACCACGGTTCGAGTCCTGGATCTGTCGGCCTGCTTTCTCACTTTCCCTTTCTCTCTCTGTCTCTCTCTCTCTCTGGTCAAATTAAAATAATAATAATAATAATAACAATAACAAAATAAAATAAGTAAATGATTCTTTAAGGAAAAATAAAAGAACCACCCTAGTATGCAAGCATTGCCAAGATTAGAACTCCTCTTTTGCAGCTGGGAACACTGAGGCTCAGAGAAGTTAGGCAACTTGACTGAGGTCACAGAGCTCGTCAGTGCAGACTGCGGACTGCAGCCCCACCTCCAATTTCTAGCACCAGGTATTCTGTGTCCATCATGGATTCCTGACCTCCAGCCCTGTGCTCACATCGCTTGCTCCTATCACCCACCCTTCCGCTGCTTTCTAGCAGAGACCTGAGAGGGACCTCAGCTCTCCCATCCAGGGCTCCCCAGCCTTGTCAGACGTTGGATGAACCCAGTGTGGGGACTCCTGAGAACAGTCCAGTCCTATATAGGAAGTTTGCAAGCCAAGGGAACTTTCAGGAAGAAACCTATATATAAGGCAGCACGGCTGAGACCAAAGCTGGGCTTGGGCTGCAAGGCTGTATTTCTGCCCGATACCCTCATGAACCCTAAGACACACCTAGGGGGTTCCCACCTTGCATCCCCATTCTCTGACAACTATTCACAGGAGTCTTTGGAGTCCTCCTTCTCTGACAGCTACTCAATATGTCTCGTATTTCAGAAGGCCAAATGAAAATCAAATATTGACTCTAGATAAGATCTCGCAGACAGACTGAAACACCGATTTCTTTGCTTTTGGCTGAACTTGCACAGCTCAGTGGTTTGTTGGGCTGACGAGGATACACTGATTGGTTATGGTGGGCCCAATGAACACAAAAGGAAGAAGCTAATGAACAAATCGTTATGTAACAGGCACAGCTTGGCGGACCAGATCTTTCAAAACAAGGGCTATAATGAGAAAATGATCAAAGGGGGAGCTGACAAGGAAGTTGGAGCCCCTCATTTTCACAGATGGGGGACATGAGGCACAGAGAGCTGGGGTGATTCGATCAAGGTCACACAGCAGGGCTGGAACCACCACCCAAGGTTTCTGTCCCTCTGGAGAGACATGCTCCCACCACACGCTGCTGTCTTGAGCTTCGAGAAGCCCAGAGCACCAAGACTCACCAGGGTCGCGGAAGAGGGGAAGGACAGGGAAATGGCTTCTCCCTGTCACCTGTAGGCGTCTTCCTGGGGGCAGCTGCCAAGGCCTCACTGACTTTCCTCTCTGGGAGTCTGCCAGGGCAGCTAGGCCTGAGAACCTCTTGGAAAGCTGGCTCTGGGCTAGGTGAAGGAGGCCTCCCTGGAGAAAGAACACTCCAGGACATGGAGTGACCAGGTCCCAGGGTCACTGTGTGGCCATGAAGGGCTTAGTTCCATCCAGATTGTACAACTGCCTCCTGGCACGGCCTGGGAGTGCTCCAGGTCGCCAGGCTGGTTTTCCTGCCGGCTGCAGGTGCCTTTAAGAGAGCAGCCACAGCTTATTGGCTGAGCACTGCAGGGCTGGCTCCCCCTGCATCATTACCTGAGCAGGTGAGAGCAGCCAGGCTAGGGACAGACCAGGGACTCAGGTGAGTAAACAAACCATGGCAACCAGCTGGCTCTCTCCTCCTCCCTGCTCTGGTCCTGGGCTTCCTTCCTCACCCACCCCCAACGCGGGAAGCACCTAGGGGTAGAGAAAAGGCATGCACTCTGCCAGGTGCTTAGAGCTCTTGCTTACATAAGCCGTTGGTAACCAGAGACCAGCGTTGTTAGTATGTCTTCTCTTTTGGATGGGAAAACTCAGCCCTTGGAAGGGCAAAGTGACGGGTCTGGTTTACACAGCTTTTGGGAGGGAGGCTGACAGAGTAGGACGGTGCAAGGATCCACACCCGAGTCTCCGGTCTGTAGCTTCCCATCAGTGCTGAAGGAACACTTGATCTCCCCATCTGTAATGCCTTTGATGAGTCACTCACTGCCTCAGTTTCCCTGTCTGTAAACTGGTGCTGTCATGCGTGTGTCCACACTCACTTCCATCTCTCTTTTTCTGTCTTTTTTTTTTTGGAGAGGTTTTTGCTATAGGGCGCGTGCACTCGCCAGACAGAGAGAGACAGAGAGACAGAAAGCGAGAAATCACCCCCCAGGGGGTATGGTCACGCCGCAATCCCCTCTCCTCCATTCTCCTCTCGGGATCTTGGGTACGCACGCACACACACCCGGCGTGAGTTTAAGCCGCCGGGTCCGGGACGCGAACTGCAGTCAACTACGTGGGAGTCCAGTGACATAGCCATTACGCTAACTGCTGGTCCCTCTTTCTCTGTCTTTCTGGTGAGCGCACATGCCCTATAGCAAAAACCTCTTCAAAAAAAAAAATGTATATATATATATATATATATATATATATATACACACACACACACACACACACATATATACATATATATACATACATATATATATTTAAATAATTATTTAACTTTATTTATTTATTCACTTATTTTTAATTTGACCAGAGAGAGACATAGGGAGAGTGAGAGAGAGAGAGTGAGAAAGCAAGCCGCTAGGTCCATGGTCAGTCATGTGGAAGTGTCTAGTGCCTTAACCACTATGCCGCCCATTGGTCTACCCTAAGGATATATTAATGAATGAAAAGAATCAAGGATTATATTCTAGACAGAGGGGATATGGATATAAAGAGGCAAACAGATTAGATAGATAACAGTACCATGAAGAAATGAAATAGGCTGATATGATAATAGAGGATGACCCCTTAATTTTGGCCACAGAGGGCATATATGCTTGCCAGAAAGAGACCGAGAGAGAAAGCGAGAGAGAAAGCACCCCACCTTTATGGAGAAGAGTCATGCCACAATCCCTTTTCCATTTTTCCCTCCTTTTGGGATTTTGGGCGCACACAGGTATCTGGCTTGTTTCTCAAGCTGCTGGGTAGAGGACTCGAACTGCGCAGTCGGCCCTTTGAGATCCAGCCCACCACACCGCAGGCTGGAATGAGGGTAAGTATTTTTGGTTATGTGGTCAGGGAGGCCCCCTCTAAGAAGGTGATATTAAGGCTGATACTTTGATAACTAATGACAAGGAACCGCTCACTGGAACTGCATATTCAAAGACCCTGAGGTAGGTATGTTTGGAGAACAGAAAGAAAGCTGTTTCGGCTCTAGTAGAGTCCACGCCCTGCACTTCCTTTCTTTTTTTTTTTTTTTTTTTTTTAATATTTTACTTAACTTTTTATTTATTTATTTGTTTATTTATTTATTTATTTTAATTTGACGAGAGAGAGGGAGAGAGAGAGAGAGGGGAGAGAGAATGTGAGAAATTGCTGGGCGTGGTGGCGCCTGCCCTATGGAGAGAACGTGAGAAAGCAAGCTGCCAAGTCCAGGACTTGAACTCTGGTTGACCATGTGGGAGTCTAGCCCCCCTAACCACCACGCTACCTGCCAGCTCATGCACTTCCTTTTTAACAGGTAAGGAAACTATTCAGAGAGGTGACTTGTTCAAAAGTCCCACCTGCCATTCCTTCCTTCTTTCTTTCTCCTCATGTGTTATGGAGGGAAACTGAAGCCCGGAGCGCACTGAATCATTCCACTAGCACATCACAGCTATCGTTTGATGCTGCTTCTACTCCGTAGGCATATGTAAACTCCCAGAGGACAAGGACTATGATTTTGAGAGTTTACCACACTGAAGAACAAAGTCTTGACCACGGGATGATAGTATTTAAAACCCAATGTAAACGGCCACCCCGTGGAGCTTTGCACAGACCCTTCCTGCTGTATTCCTTCCCACTTTCTTTTCCTGCAGCGTGCTTTACTCCTTTTTTTTTTTTTTTTTCTTTTTTAGGTTTTTGGCCTAGGGCAAAACCTATGTGCACTTGCCAGAGAGAGAAAGAGAGAGAGGAAAAGACAGACATGCCCCCCTGCCCCAGGGGGGATGGCCACGCATTAATCCCTTTTCCTCTCAGGATTTTGGGCAAGCATGTACGCATACCTGGCATGATTCTCAAGCCACTGCGATTGAGACATGAGCTGAGGTTTGCCAAGTTCAGCATCTTAACTGCCATGCTACCTGCTGGCCTCTTTACTCAGATTTTTGTTTAGTTTTTTTTTTTTTTTTTTTTTTTTTTTGTGCTTTACGGAGTGTGTGCTCACCAAAGAGATAGAGAGACAGAAAGTGAGAAATCACCTCCCAGTGGGCATGGCCATGCTGCAATCCTTTCTCCTGGAAATTTGGACACATGTGCCTGGCATGACTTTCAAGCTGCCAGGTCCAGGACTCGAACCACAGTGGGCCATGTGGGAGTCCAGTGATGTAACCATTATGACACCTGCTGGTCCCACTCAGATTTTTTAAAAATTATTTTTAAAAATTTAACCTTTTTTTTAAAAAACATATTTATTTATTTATTATAATTTGACCAAACAAGGGGAGAGAGAGAGAGAGAGAGAGAGCGAGAAAGTGAGAAAGCAAGCCACCAGGTCTGCGATTTGAACCATGTCGGCCATGTGGGAGTCCAGTGCCCTTAACCATCACTCTACCTGCTGGCCCCTAAATTTAACTTTATTTATTTATTCATTCATTCATTTCAATTTGACCAGAGAGGGAGAAAGTGAGGGTAGAGGAGTTAGTGAGAAACCAAGCAGCCAGGTCCAGGACTTGAACCACAGTTGGCCTTGTGGGAGTCCACTGCCCCTAACCACCACACGACATACCAGCCCCCTACTCAGATTTTTAAAACCTCAGGACCAGCAGTTAGTGAAATGGCTATGTCGCTGGACTCCCACGTAGTCGACCGCGGTTCGAGTCCTGGACCCGGTGGCTTAAAACTCACGCTGGGCGCTTGTGCGTGCGTGCCCAAGATCCTGAGAGAATGGAGGAGAAGGGATTGCGGCGTGGCCATCCCCCCGGGGGGTGATTTTTCGCTTTCTGGCTCTCTGTCTCTCTCTGTCTGTCTGGCGAGCGCACACACCCTATAGCAAAAAAACCTCTCCAAAAAAAAAAAAAAAACAAAAAAACCCTCATATTCTTAGTGGTAGCTTTGACGTTGTTATTTTGAGACTATTGGATAGTGTGGGATAAAGCAAATGAGATATGTTGGTATTGATGAGAAGCAGGACTTTTGTTGTGGGGAAAAGAAGAAACAAGGAAAGAAGAAAGGAGTTACATAAAAACCATATAATCCAAGGCCAGCAGGTGGCGTGATGGTTAGGGTGCTGGACTCCCACATGGTCAACCACAGTTCAAGTCCTGGACCTGGTAGCTTGGTCTTTCACTTTACCTTTCTCTCTCTCTCTCTGTCTAGTCAAATTTAAAAAATAAACAATAATAGCAAATAAGATTAAATAAATAATTCTTAAAAAATAGAATCCTCTAATTGGAAGTTTCCATATGAATTTCTTTTTGTATTTTATTTTTATTATATTTTATCTTTTATACATTCAGTTACTGTATATATTACAGCTTACAAAATGAATTTTCCCAGCATGAATACAGTATATACCAGTCCAGTTAAAGATATTCTCATATAAATTATTATCAACAGATAATTTTCCATTTTTATGTTCCTTAAATGTTTTCATTCTTTCTTTTTCCCGATTCCTTTCCTCTGACCCTCCCCCATTTCCCATCCTCCTCCCACACTGTCACTAATATCCACAATTGTTCTGTATGTTTTTATATCTTTTGATCTTTCAATTTCTGACAGAGTTCAGACATTTGGCATTTATTAAGTGGGGACATACAATGCTTCTCTTTCATAGTCTAGCTTGTTTTGCTAAGCAGTAAACTTTCCATATTCATCCACTTTCTTTTTTTTTTTGGAGAGGTTTTCGCTATAGGGCACGTGCGCTCGCCAGACAGACAGAGAGAGACATAGAGACAGAAAGTGAGAAATCACCCCCCAGGGGGTATGGTCACGCCGCAATCCCTTCTCCTCCATTCTCCTCTCGGGATCTTGGGCACGCACGCACACGCACCCGGCGTGAGTTTAAGCCACCGGGTCCGGGACACGAACTGTGGTCGACTACGTGGGAGTCCAGTGACATGGCCATTACGCTAACTGCTGGTTCCCCCCCAGTGATATTTTTTTACTAAACAAAAGACCTCAGTGGTCATATTTGGAAGACGTTAGCAAATTGACTCATTATTTTGAAAAGTGGTAAAGCAAATGGAAACAATTAAGCATTTATTCTGTTTTTCCTGTAAGAACTGTGCCCCAGGCAACCAAATATTAGGGGAAGTTGCTTTTTTCTTTTTAAGTTTGTTTACTTAGTTCTTCCATGAATGAGAGGGAGAGGGGGACAGAGACAGAGAGATGGCACCTCCAGCAGTGTCTGGACTCTGTGATCCACCCCAAACCTCAGCCAGCCCAAGTTCATGGACACCTGTGCACACCCCATGTACTTGGAGGTGTCTAGATGTGAACTCAGAACCCTCGCATGTGGTCAATCTCTAAGGGTGCTGAGTTTTACCACTATACCACCCCCCTACCCTGAAGTTGCTTCTTCACAGAAAAAAATCCAAAATTAAAAGGAATAAAGAAGGACCAGCAGGTGGCGTGGTGGTTGGAGTGCTGGACTCTCACATGGCTGACCACGGTCTGAGTCCGGCTTGCTTTCTCACTCTCTCTTTTTCTTTTTTGAGAGGTTTTTGTTATAGGGCATGTGCGCTCGCCCGACAGACAGAGACAGACAGAGAGATAGAAAGCGAGAAATCACCCCCCAGGGGGATGGCCACGCCACAATCCCTTCTCCTCCGTTCTCCTCTCGGGATCTTGAGCACGCACGCACACGTGCCCGGCGTTAAGTTTAAGCCACTGGGTCCAGGACTCGAACCGCAGTCGACTACACAGGAGTCCAGCTACATAGCCATTATGCCAACTGCCGGTCCCTCACTTTCTGTTTCTCTCTCTCCTCTAGTGAGCACATGTGCCCTATAGCAAATTAAAATAATAATAAATAAAATAAATAATTAAAAGGAATGAAGAAGGCTTGACGCAAAATAACACTATTTTGGAGCTCCTTATGAATTCACTGATTTAACTCATTGCAAAAAAGGAAAACAAACAGACAGGATGCACTTCCTAAGATGGCGTTTATAATTCCTATAAAGAAGTCATGCCCCCAGATACAGTGTGAATCTGATCGACACTTTAGTGCAGACATTTGAAAACTTTTTTTCTAAAGGGCTACATGATAAATAGTTTAGATTTCTGTGGACCATATGGTCTCTGTTGCAATGATACAACTCCGATGTTGTAACACAGAAAATCAGCCCCTGGGGGCCAGCAGGTGGTGTGTTCATTAAGTTGCTGGACTCCCACATGGCTGACCCCAGTTTGAGTCCCGAACTTGGTGGCTTGCTTTCTTACTTTCTTTCTCAGTCTGGTCAAATTAAAAAAATATATATATAGCTATAGATATAGATATAGATATAGATATAGATCTCTCTCTCTCTCTCTCTCTCTCTCTATATATATATATATATACACACATATGTATATATAGTGATGATAAAATTAAATGAAATTAATTAAGAGTAAGAAAGGTTGAAAAAGAAAGAAAAGAAAGATGAAGAAAGAAAGAGAGAGAGAGAGAAGCAGTTGACAACAGTTATACAAATGGGCATGACTATGTCCCAGTAAAATCCTATTTCCAAAAAAAAAGAGTGGGGGGACCAGCCGTTAGCGTAATGGCTATGTCGCTGGACTCCCATGTAGTCGACCGTGGTTCGAGTCCCGGACCCGGCGGCTTAAAACTCATGCCGGGCTCGTGTGCGTGCGTGCCCAAGATCCCGAGAGGAGAATGGAGGAGAAGGGATTGCGGCGTGGCCATCCCCCCTGGGGGGTGATTTCCTGCTTTCTGTCTCTCTGTCTCTCTCTGTCTGTCTGGCGAGCGCACGCGCCCTATAGCAAAAACCTCTCCAAAAAAAGAAAAAAAAAAAAAAAAAAAAAAAAAAAAGAGTGGGGACCAGACTTGGCCCATGGATCTCACTACTAATTGACAGGAAATACAGGGACTGAGGCACATCTGAAATGATACCACAAGGATGTTAAAAGCAAAACCCAAACAGGGATAAGCTCTAACAAAATAATAAACCTGATTTCTTTAGCAAATGATTTCAAGATATTAAGAGAGAGCTAGAGGGAAAGAGAGAGATGTAGGAGGGGTACTTACAGATGAAAAGAAAGTTAAGAAATATTAACTAATTACAATTTTAATTCAAACAAGTCTATTCTCATTTAAACAAGTACCAAAAATACATAGGATAAGGGAGAAATACAAATACTGACTCAAATATTGAATAATACTAAGGAATTATTCCTGGTACGTGGAAGTGTTTGATGATATAGTGCAGTTATATTTTTAGCACGGGGCGCCCTGGGCCAGCCTGTGGCCTGGTGGTTTCATAAGCTGGATCCCACATGGCTAACTATGCAGTTTGAGTCCTGAACCTGGCAGCTTGAGGACATGCCAGGTGTGTGTGTGTACATGCCCGAAATCCTGAAAGGAGGGAGGAATGGCGAAGAGATTGCAGCATGACCATTCTCCATGGGGGTGTCTTCTTACTTTCTCTTTTTCTAGAGAGTGATGCTCCCTTTGGCAATTTAAAAACAAAAACAAAAACAAGGAGTCCTTACCTTTTAGAGTATTTACTGAAATGTTGACAGATGAAATAATATGTTGTTGGAGCAGGTAGGTGGTGTGGTGGTTGAGGTGCTGGACTCCCACATGGCTGATTGTAGTTCAAGTCCCAGACCTGGAGGCTTGCTTTCTTACTTTCCCTTTCTCTCTCTGTACCTCTCTGGGAGACAGAAAAATAATAGGGACCAGCAAGTGGCATAACGTTTACATCACTGGACTCCCACGTGGCCAACTTGAAACTCATGCCAGGCATGTGTGCATGTGTGCCCAAAATTCCAAGAAAAAAATGGAAGAGAAGGGATTGCAGCATGGTCATCCCTCTGGAGGGTGATTTCTTGCTTTCTGTCTCTCCAACAAGCACATGTGCCCTATAGCAAACATCTCTCTCTAAAAAAAGTAAATAATAATAATTAATACAATTAAGTAAATAATTCTTAAAAACATAATATGATGTTTGGGATTTGGTTCAAAATTATGGTAATAGGGCCAGCTCTGTGGAACCAGTCCCACATGGCTGACAACATGGTTCAAATCCCTGGACCCAGAAGCTTCAAAAACGTGCCAGGAGCATACGTATACATGCCCAAATCCTGACAGAATGGAGAAAATGAGGCGAGGGATTGCAGCATGGCCATACCCCATTGGGGGTGCTTTCTCCTCTTCTCTTTATGTCTCTGTGTTTCTTTCTGGCAAGTGCACATGTCCTTTGGCAAATGAAAAAAATAATGGAACTATAAAAGAAAAAAAAAATTGGCAGGGAGGTGGTAACTGTTGAATCAGAAGACAGGTATACAGAAGATCATTATACCATTCTCTTTACTGTTGTAAATACTTTAGATTTCCCATCATGAAAGTTAAAATATGTTTATAACATTTCACACTAACCCAATTGGCAACATTAAAAAAATCTGACAAACCCAAATTTTGGAAAGGATTGGGTAGTTTTCAGAGCTGGTGGCAATATAAATACCTACAGCAACTCTCGAAAATTATTTATTTGTTTAATTTAATTTTATTAGTAGTATTTTTAAATTTTCTATAGGGCACGTATGCCTACCAGAGACAGAGAATGTGAGAAAGTGAGCTGCCTGGTTTGAGACTCAAACAGCAGTTGGCCATGTGGGAGTCAAGTAACTTAACCACCACACCAGCTGCTGGCCCCATCTACAACAACTTTTGAGAGCAATCTGTGTACACACCATCATCCCAAAACTCCATGTCTGGGTTTCCATATATCCAGAGAAATTCAACTCTATTAGAGACACGTAAAAGAATTTGTTTTTCAAAATTTCATGACAGAGCGAGCATGGGAGAGAAAAAGAGAAGAGTGGCTTGGTCACCTGTCCCCTCCCTCTAGTCCTCCAACCTGCCAGGATCCTGAGCACGTGTACCCAATGAAGTTTCAGATCAACCGGGCTGGGGACTTGAACCGCAGTGGGCTTGTGGATTCCCGCTCTATTATCTTGTATACTGCTGACTGCACCACAGAGGCTTGGCCAAGAAGCACATTTTTCTTTTAGAGAGATTTTTGTGATAGGGCACATGCCTTCACCAGAGAGACAGAGAGCGAGAAATCACACCCCAGGGGGGATGGCCATGCTACAATCCCTTCTCCTCCATTCTCCTCTCAGGATTTTGGATAGGCATGCACACGAGCCTGGCGTGAGTTTCAAGCCACCAGGTCCGGGACTTGAACCACGTTTGGCTACATGGGAGTCCAGTAATGTAACCATTAGGCCATTTGCTGATCCATAAGAAGCACGTTTTAAATTGGAAAATTTGAGAACAACCAAAATGGACAAATTACAGTATTTTTGAACTTTGGACCATCAGGAAAGCGGAGAGGCTATAAATTGCTGAGATTTTTTTTTTCTTTTTTTGGAGAGGTTTTTGCTATAGGGTGCGTGCACTAGCCAGACAGAGAGAGAGAGACAGAGAGACAGAAAGCGAGAAATCACCCCCCAGGGGCGATGGCCACGCCACAATCCCTTCTCCTCCGTTCTCCTCTCGGAATCTTGGGCACGCACGCACACGCGCCCGTTGTGAGTTTTAAGCCACCAGGTCCGGGACGCGAACTGCGGTCGACTACGTGGGAGTCCAGCGACATAGCCATTACGCTAACTGCTGGTCCCTAAATTGCTGAGATTTTAGACTCCACACATAGGTGCCTAGGCCCCGTCAGTTTTAGCTCCACAGACACTGACTCGGTGCCCGCTCTACATCGGCTGTCTGCCAAGGGTGATGTCTCTCAAGGAGTGTGAAGTCTAGGTATCAGAGGTCGAGGCCAGCCAACCCATTTCAAGTTAAAATACTTGTTAAAGGCACACAGTTGGTTTGTGAAGGAACCAGGACAGGAAGCAAGTCTCTGATACTCAGCGGAATGAAGAGATTTTGGAACCACACATTCTGAAGCTGCATTCTAACTGTGCCTCCCTAGCCGTGATTGTGGCCAAGTTTAGTCTCCCCTTCATCAGAAGGATAAAATGCCTACTTCATAGGATGCTATGGGGAGTAAGCAAAATGATACACAACTGAAAAGGGCTAAGACCTCAGTAGATAGGTTATTTGCTCTTTTTATTGACATGAAGGAAGGCCTAGCAAAAGGACAATGCTACGCTCTATGTTGTTCTCAGATCTTTAAGACAAGGCACTGACCCTGTAGTGCAATGGTTAAGCTCAGGAGTTTGAGTCCCAACCTCCAGCAGCCTGAAAAACATGCCAGGCATCCTGACAGAATGGAGAACTGGAAGGAAAAGGATTGCACTGTGACTAGGCCCTATTGAAGGGTTCTTCCTCTCTCTCCCTCTCTTTATCTCACATGTACCCTCTGGATTAAAAACAAAACAAAACAGGAGTAAGCAGGTAGCATGGTGGTTAAGGTGTTGGACTCCCACACGGTTCACTACGGTTCAAGTCCCGGACCTGGCAGCTTGCTTTCTCACTTTCTCTGTCTCTCTCTGGTGAGCACATGTTCCCTACAGCAAATTTAGAAAATAATAACAATAATGAATAAAATTAAATAATTCTTTAAAACAAAACTAATTAAATCCACACTTTTTAGATCCAGGATGGCCAGGACTCTGTACCGCGTCAAAGGCCTGTCCCAGGCCAGTCGGCTGGTTTGTACTCCAGATCCTCCCCAGCAGGTTTCCACGTGAGAGTGGAGGACTGGCTGCTCTCTGGCTCTGCTGCCTGCTCCCTGAGGCCCTTCCTGAGACACGGTGGGGTAGCACAGTCCTTCAGTCTGTCGGATCCCACTCCAGTCCCCTGGAGTTCAGCTCCCCATCAAATGAGGATCATAGTAGATCCTAGCTCAGGAGATTGGGGGTGGGGAGGAAATCAACTACTGCTTGGCTTATTGTCAGCCTTCCCTGGGGGAGAGGACCTACCCGCTAACTACGAGAAGCGTGTCCCAGGGTGCTGAGCTGCGAAAATACAGAGGGGATCACAGTGCCAGTCCTCAAAGTGCTACAGTCCAGTGGGGGACAGGCAGAGGACATTTCTTTCTCCTCACAATTTCCCACGCTGTCACATTTCAGGCTTGGATTGGGACTCAGGGGGCCAAGTATTTCTCGTTGCTATATCCTACAGGGAAATTGACTCCAAAGGGACCAGGCCACATCTCCTGTGTCTGAGCTCACCTGCACACTGACCTCTGCTGGTGTGAACCCCATTCCCAGCTCTGGAGGTCCACTGCCTGTCTCCAACTGCTGGAACCAAGGCATCATGTGCTCTAAATAATAAAACCATCCAGAAAGTTCCCCATGGGGAGCCGAGAACTACTCTTTGGTTGGCACCCTTTGGGCCTGGCAGCCAGAAATATCACACAAAGCCTGACCTCAAAGCTCAGCTCCTGTCCCCAGCACCCTGGAGCCATGGTACCTAGGGGCTTTCTTACCCACTGCCTTCCCTTTCCTCATGACCTCTTCCCCTAGGGAGACGGTGTGCATTTTTCACCCAATACCCTATTTTTACAGAGCTGAACAAAACATTCTCAGTAGGCCCAGTGACCATTTGTCCCAATTCTCCCAAGCCTAGAAAGCGAAAGCTTTTGAAGTTCAGGAAAAGACATGGTGAGATCAACGCGAGGTGAATGGAGTCTTAGATGTCTTTGTTTCTTCTGTCGAAGCAGGAGCCAGAGTCGTTCTTTCCAGCTGATGTCAAAGCTGTAGCCTTGCAGCTGCGCACAGGCTGCAGGCCAGAGAGACAGCTGGTCAGATGGTGTATCTGCTGTGAGCTGCTTGAGGGCAGGGCCTGGGCCTCACTTCCCACTCTTTGACCAGAGCCCAGCACTTACAGAGCCTAGTGCTAAGTGATCAATCCAAAAAACACCTCTGTCAAGTGAATCAAGTGGCTGATTCACACAGTGACGTAATGGGTTTAGGTGCCCATATCCATAGTGCATACTCCCATAGCAGACTGAACTTTCTGTCTTCAGTGCTTAGCATACTTGGAATTAAATAATTGCACATGCAATTACTTGTCTAATGTGTGGCTGTCTGACAAGATTGTCAGCTCCCTGGGGACAGGACTGCCTCTAGTGTAGTTCGACATACGATGTCCTAGAATGGTACCTGGCATATAGTTAGCTCTCAGTGTTTGCTGAATGAATAAATGAGCAGATGGCAAAGCCTGCAACGGTCAGTGGTCAGTCACCTGTCCATCTTGACAGCCTCGTGAAGGAAACTGGCATAAGATTCCTTATTTTATGTTAGAATTTTAAAATTTTATTTATCGGGTTGTTGGAAAAGTCATGATGTATTTTTGCATAGAAAAATAGGTCATGACTCTCCTTTTTTTAAAAAAGAAAGAATTATTTTATTTTAACTTTATTTATTTATTTTAATTTGACCAGAGAGGGATTGAGATAGAGAGAGAAAGAGAGAGACTGTGAAAGTGAGAAAGCAAGCTGCCAGGTCCAGGACTCAATCTGTGGTCAGCCATGCGGGAGTCCAGTGCCCTTAACCACCATGCCACCTACTGGCCCGGTTATGACTTTTCTGATGACCCAGTGTTATTATTATTATTATTATTTCTATTATTTCATTTGACCAGAGAGAGAAAGTGAGAAAGCAAGCCACTAGGTATGAGACTTCAACCACAGTGGGCCATGTGGGAGTCCAGCACCTTAACCACCATGCCACCTGCTGGCATTAAGGCTCTTTAAGATTCTGACAGCATTATGGGGAAGTGTGGGGACAAGAGTTTGCTAACACCTAGGCTCAGCTATGTGTGAAAAGTGTCTCCCTCCTAGGAAAAGTCTATCAGTTTACAAAAGAGATAAAGAGTGGCAAGCAGGCTCATCTGCTGGGTAACCAAAGCCTTCCGGGTGTCTCTGTTTGGTGGTTTGGGACATTTAGCCTGAGGGTAGGTAGGCTGGATCTCAGCCTGGAGTTAATCATGGAACTTACTGGGCCAGCCAGGTGGCATGGTGGTTAAGGTGGCCGGATCCCACATGTCCTACTGTGTAGTCTGAGTCCCCGACCTGGCCGCTTGAAAAACATGAAGGCATTGCAATGTGGTCATCGTCCTGAGGCTTCTTTCTCACCTTTTCTTTCTTCCTCTCTCTAGTAAGCACACCTACCCTATAGCAAAATTCTTTTTAAAATAGAACTTCCTTTGCAGAGTTCTTATAGGACAAAATGAGTAAGGAGATGGGTGAACATTGCCCGAAGGGTCTGACAGTGGCACCGTGCTCAGTAACGTTCTAGAGTTGCTCTTACGCTCAAGACTCTTTGGCCAACTAAAGGCTCTGCTGGGATGAAGGACGTTTGGACGCCACCAGCTGGGCCAGGCTACTCATGGTGAAACTCTTGGTGATGGGCTTCACCAAGCATGTTCTTGGGCCAACCTGGCCAGACCGCAGGTGGGAGTGAGCCACCTGGGTGACAGACACAACTCAGCTGACTGAGACAAGAGCTGGTCCCCAGACCCTGTAAGCCCAGAGGGTAGACTTACTTTGTGCAGAGTGGACCCAGGGACTCGAGCAACGTCATCAGAACGTCCCTTCCATCACTCCACACTGCTGTCCTCTGGGCAGGCTGCCTTCTCAGAAAAGCTCAGGTCCCATTGGCTGGCATCCTATCCACTCAGCTACCATAGACCAAAGACATTTTCCTAGCCAAAAGTGCCAACCATACACAGTTGGGTCTATTGGCTGAAACTGAGTTACACGACTGCTCCTGAGCCAATCACTGAGATCCGGGGATGGAAGGCTCTGATTGGCAGAGCTGCATCACAGCCTACCTCTCCCTTTGGACTGGAGTCAGTTCCCGTGGTGGGAGAGGTTCCCCAGGTAACTTAGGGTTGCAATGGCTGGAGAAAGCAGATGCCGAGTCAGCAAAACAAAAATACCCACCACAGTTTGCAAACCTTTCTGCAGGTCAGGCGACAAGGGCAATGGCACAGTGAGACCGAGCAAACATCAATTCTGTCAAATAAAGTGATAGGATTTGGAGGGATTCCCAGAGGGCAATGGGGCATTACTGGGCTGTCTGCCACAAGAATTGCTCTATAGGGCCCAGATTAGGGTGGGGTGAGTGAGGCACTGGCCTCGGGACTAAATGAAGGGAGGCAAGCATCAAAAACCAAAGCCAATCAACCAAGGAAATCTCAGTAATCTACATAAATAATACTTTTCTTGTCTTTTTTTAAAGGTTTTTGCCTCACGGTGGGTGCGCTCACCAGAGACAGGGAACATGAGAAATCATCCTCCAGGGGAGATGGCTACAACACAATCCTTTCTCCTCCATTCTCCTCTTAGGATTTTGGGCATGCATGCACAGGAGCCTGGCATGATTTTTAAACTGCCAGATCTGGGACTTGAACCGTGTTCTGCCATGTGGGATTTCAGCACTTTAACCACTATGCCACCTGCTGGTCCTGATAATACTTTACAACAATGTTTTAAAAAGCATAAGTAATGTAAAAAAAAAAAGTCAATGATGACCAAAATACCATTTTTAATAAAGGTGAGATGAATGTGTAATAGTGCCAGAAAGAGCCATATTGAAGCTTGGGACAACCGGAAAATTCAGAACTATCAATATTGCCTTTATAAACATTTTTGAGATTTTGTTCATCTTGATTTTTTTGCATTAATTTTGCTTTTTATTTTTAAAGAATTGTTTTATTTAACTTTATTTATTTATTTACTTATTTATTCTAATTTGACCAGAGAGGGACAGAGAGAGAGAGAGAACTAGAGAGAGAGAGAGAGAGAGAGAGAGAGAGAGAGAGAGAGAAAGTGAGAAAGCAAGCCGCTAGGTCTGGAACTCAAACTGTGGTTGGCCATGTGGGAGTCCAGCAACCCCAACCACCACGCCACTTGCCAGCCCCTAATTTTGCTATTTATTTATTTATTTTTTTGGAGAGGTTTTCGCTACAGGGCACGTGTGCTCACCAGAAAGACAGAGAGAGACAGAAAGCGAGAAATCACTCCCCGGGGGGATGGCCACGCCACATCCCTTCTCCATTCTCCTCTTGGGATCTTGGGCACACACGCACACGCGCCCAGCGTGAGTTTAAACCACCGGATCCGGCACTTGAACAGTGGGCGACTACATAGGAATCCAGCGACATAGCCATTACACTAACTGCTGGTCCCGCCCCCAATTTTGCTTTTTAAAACATGACATTGGGACCAACAGTTGGCGTAATGGCTATGTCGCTGGACTGCCATGTAGCCGGCCACGGTTCGAGTCCCACGGGGCCCAGGAATCAGCATTGTGAACGAGCATACCTTTCTTGCCAGGCGATTGACACTTATTGAAGTGTTGAGGACCTCCCCAGTAAAATCATTTCCACAGAACCTCAGGAGCTATTTTATTCTGGTGCTTCAACTATAGCTGTCCTTCTAAATATACAGGATGAGAGGCTGAAACCACAGGAGCAGTCAGACAAGCTAGCATAAACCAGTCAAAGTCTGACAAGTGCAAACAGCCCCCGGCGAGCTCTCCAGGGGCCCTTTCTCGCGGAGCATCTTGGCAGCCACTTGCTCTGCAATCCCTTGGTTTGTATCTGGACGAAATCATCTGTGTGTTTTTTTCTCCTGGAATGGTACCGGCAACCTCAGGAATTATTTATTGAATGATTAGGTTTCCTATTAGTGCACTAATGGGATCCTGGGAGCTAGATGTGAGCATGCCCATGAGACTGTCAAGGGAATTAATTCTAGATTTTGAAAATATGACAGATTTTTGTAAAGAATTATTTATTTACTTTATTTGTTATTATTATTTATTTTTTTTAATTTGACCAGAGAGAGAGCGAGAAAGGGAAAGAGAAAGCAAGCTGCCAGATCCAAGACTAGAACCACTGTTGACCATGTGGGAGTCCAGCATCTCAACCACCACTCCACCTGCCAGCCTCAATATGGCAAATTTTTGTCAATTTCAAGGGAACAGTAATTCATTTATTCATTCATTCATTCTATTCACTGAACTAAGTTGGATGATTCATTGGTAAATAAGATATTTCTTCTGCTTCCCCTCAGCTTTATTGTGATCTAATTCACATACCATACTATTCACCTATTTAAACGGTAAATCCAGCTGATTAAAGCATATTAACAGAGTTATGCAACTATCACGTCAATCAATTTTAGTCCATTTTCTGCACCTGAAAACTAATCTCCATGTTACTCTCTAATCCTTCAGTCCCCCTTGCCCTATGCCACCATTAATCTACTTCCTGTCTTTCTGGATTTGCCTGTTTCAGACATTTGTATACATGGAACCATGTAGGGCTGGCCCTATAGCTGGGTGGTTAAGGGAGCCAGATTCTGGTTTGATAAACATACCAGATGCTTATGTATGTGTTCCCGAACTGCGAGAGGATGGAGAAATGGAGAAGGGATTGCGGCATGACCATGCCCCATTGCGGGATGTTTTCTCTTTCTCGCCCTCTCTCTCTCTCACAAGCACACGAGCCCTCTGGCAATACAATTTAGAAAAAAATAAATGGAATCATATAATATGTGGTCTTTGGAGCCTGGCTTCTTTCACTTAGGTAATCTTTTACTCTTTTATTTCTCAAAAACATTTTTTGGGGACTAGCAGATGGCATAATGGTTATGTTGCTGAACTCCCACAGAGTTGACTGCAGTTCAAGTCCCAGACCTGGCGACTTAAAACTCATGTCGGGTGCGTTTGCATGAGTGCCCAAAATCCTGAGAGGAGACTGAAGGAGAAGGGATTGTGGCATGGCCATTCTCCCGGGGGTGATTTCTTGCTTTCTGTCATTCTGTCTCTTAGTCTCTCTAGTGAGTGCATGAACCCAATAGTAAAAATCTCTCAAAAACCAAACCGAAACAAAAAAATTTTTCCTTTTTCTGAGAGAGAGAGAGAGAGAGAGAGACACCCCCAACCTGCCAGTTCTGAGTCATAGGCACAGTGTGCTGGGTGTGTTCAGGGCATTCTCTAGAAGCAAATCTGGAACCTTCTCGTGTGGGTCAACATCACAGAGTATTGAATTACTGCCACGCCACCATCTGGTCCTGAGCACAATCTTTTAAATGGCTGTCCATGTTATAGCATGTCTCAGTACTATATTCCTCTTCATAGCTGAATAATATTCCATTGCATAGATATGCCACATTCTGTTTACCCACTCATCAAGCTGATGGGTGTTTTGATTGTTTCTACTTTTTGGCTATTATGAAAAATGCTGTGTGAATATTTGTGCATAAGCTTTTGGGTGGGCATGTTTTCTTTCCCCTGCTTTTGAAGGGCTCCTAATTTGGCAGGCATGGATGCTAAGACAGTACCCAGATAAGCACCTTAGCAATAGGATGGTACAAGAAAGGACAAGGTGATGTAGTGTAATGGTTAGAACCACAGGCTTCCGCCATTACTAACTGAATTATATGGGGACAACTTTCTTCACCTTTTGGTGTGTCCATTCTCTCACTTGTACAATGGTATCAGTATTGTCTTCAGCTTATAGGACTGCAGTGAGGATTTTTCTCTTTTCCTTTCTAAAGAATTATTTAATTTAATTTATGATGATTCATTTTTAAATTTGCAATAGGGCACATGCACTTACCAGAGAGAGAGCCAGGGAATGTGAGAAAGCAAGCCACCAGGTCCAGGACTTGACCCGTGGGAGTCCAGTACCTTAACCACCATGCCACCTGCTGGCCCCTGCTGTCAGGATTTCATGAGACAGTGCATATTAGGAGCTTTGTACCAAGGCTGGCCCATAATAAGTGCTTTAAAGAAGTTTGTAATTAGGAATTTTCATTTTGGAGGTTCCTAACAGAGTAAGTTGACTGATGGACTATGCACTGCAACAATAGCAAAGGCTTCGTTCATTCAACAAGTGTTTATTGACTCTTATTATGTACTTGGCTGTATTAGTCAGAGTTCTCCAGAGGGACAGAATCGATAGACTATACACACAGATGGATGAGAGGGTGTTGCCAGGGGAGTTGGCTCACACAGCTACAGTGGCCGGGATGTGCCACAGCAAGCCATCTTCAACCTGGAGGCCCTGGAGAGTGGGTAGTGAGGCTCATTCCAAGTCAAAAGGTCTGAGAACCTGGGGGTGTGGTGGGTTGGCAGTGGGTTCTGGAGTCCAAAGGCTGGAGAGCCTAGGGCTCTGATGTCCAGCTCTGGAAGAGACAGCAATTAGGCTTTTTTTGTCTCTGTTTGCTTGTCCCAGCCCCCAGCCATTAGATGGTGGCCACAATGAGGACAGGTCTTCTCCACTCGGCCCACTCAGGCTCACACGCTGATCTCCTCTGGAGACACCCTCACCAACCGAAAATAAGGCTTCACCAGTTCTCTAGGTATTCTGTTATCGGTAGACACCTAAAATGAAGGGTCACATCAGCACTCTAGAGAACCACGGTTGAGCTGGACCTGAGTCTTCCTCTCAGAGTTCGTACATAATCTGTAATATCTCTCTCTCTCTCTCTCTCTCTTTTTTAAGAGAGGTTTTTGCTATAGGGTGCATTCACTTGCCGGAAAGACAGAGAGGGATAGAGAGATAGAAAGCAAGAAATTACCCCCCCCCAGGAGGAGATGGCGATGTCACAATCCCTTCTTCTCCATTCTCCTCTTGGGACCTTGGGTACATGCGCCCAGCATGAGTTTAAGCTGCCAGGTCCAGGACTTGAACCACAGTCAACTACATGGGAATCCAAAGACGTACGCATTACGCCATCTGCTGGTCCCTGTAATCTGTAATCTCAGTGGCAAGAACCACTGGTACAGATTACCCCTGTGTACTGTAATTCCATCTGCGATGTATACCAGTGATTTTTGTTTGTTTTCCTTTTCTTTCTTCTTTCTTTCTTTTTCTTTCCTTCTTTCTTTCTTTCTCCTTTTGCTCTTTCTTTTTCTCACTCTCTTTCCTTTTCTCTCTCTTTCTTTTTCCTTTTGTTTTGGAGAGGTTTTTGCTATAGAGCATGTGTGCTCGCCAGAAAGACAGAGATAGAGAGAGACAGAAAGCAAGAAATCACTCCCTAGGGGGATGGCCATGCCACAATCCCCTCTCCTCCATTCTCCTCTTGGGATCTTGGGCACTCACGTACACGCGCCCGGCGTGAGTTTAAACCACTGGGTCCAGGAATCGAACTGTGGTCAACTACATGGGAGTCCAGTGACATAGCCATTATGCTAACTGCTAGTCCCTCTTTTCTTTCTTAATATACTAGAGGGCACATGAACTTGCCAGGGAGAAAGAGGGAGAAAGCATGCCTGTGGGGGATGGCCATGCTGCAATCCCTTCTCCTCTACTCCCTCCTTTTGGGATTCTGGGCATGCACGTACACGCACATGCACCTAGTACGTTCTCCAAGTCACCAAGTCCAGAACTCAAACCACATAGTAGGCCATGTGGAAGTCCAGCGCCTCAACGACCATGACATCTGCTGGTCCAGTGGCTAAACCATTCTAAAGTTAGTTACACATATGCTAACATTTCAACCCTGAACACCTTAGAATGCATTTCTTTATTTTCTATTTAATTTTGTTAGAGGGCGCATGCATTCACCAGAGACAGAGAGGAGAGGAGAAGGCACTGCCCCCGCCCCCATGGGCAACAGTCATTGCAATCTCTTCTCCATCTTTCCCCCCTTTTGGGATTTTGGGCACACACACACACACACATACACACACACACCTGGTGTGCTTCTCAAGCCACTGGGTCCAGGTCTCTAACGGTGTGGCCAGCCATATGGGATCTAGCCGCCTCGACTACCAGTCCATGGAGCCGGCCCTAGCATGTATTAATGAGGTTTCTTTCTTTCTTCTTAATTACCAGAAGGTGTGTGCACTCTGCAGGGAGGGGAGAAAGCACCCCCAAAGGGGCATGGTCACATCACAATCTTGTCCTTATCACAATCTTGTCCTTCTCCATTTTTCCATCCTATTGGGATGCACCCACAGATTCCTGGCATATTTTTCTTTCCTTTTTCTTTTTTTGAGAGAGATTTTTGCTATAGGATACTTGCCAGAGAGATAGAGAGACAGAAAGCAAGAAATCACCCCCAGAGGGGATGGCCACGCTGCAATCCCTTCTCCTCTATTCTCCTCTTGGGACTTTGGGCATGCTCGTACACATGCCTGGCACGAGTTTTAAGCTATCAGGTCTGGCACTCAAACCGCAGTCGACCATGTGGGAGTCCAGAGATGTAACCATTACCCATCTGTTGGTCCTGGCATATTTTTCAAGCTGCCAGGCTGGACTCAAACTTTGGTCAGCTATGTGGGATCCAGTTTCCTTAGCCACTAGGCCATGGAGCCTGCCCTAGTATGCATTTCTAAAAAATAACTTTATTTATTTATTTGTTTGTTTGTTTTTAATTATTTATTTTATTTTATTTATTCATTAATTTATTTTTTAATTTGACCAGAGAGACAGAGGTTGAGAGTGAGAAAGAGAGGAAGTAAGAAAGCAAGCCACCAGATTCAGGACTCAAACCCTGGTCGGCCACGTGGGAGTGTCTAGCGCCTTAACCACCACGCCACCTGCTGGTCCCCAAAAATAACTTTATTTATTTACTTCTTTACTTTTAAAATTTGAACAGAGAGGGACAGAGAAAGTCAGAAAGCATTCTCCTCCACAGCATTTACCCCATCTCATAAAACAAACAATAATTTTCTTGTATCATCTAAAGCCAAGTCCATAGCAGACTTTCCTCCACCTTCTAAAAATACCTTTTTCCTTGCCAGAGGACATATGTGCTTACCAGAGAGCGAGAGAGAAAGCATCCCCTCCCTGCAAGGGGGCACGGTCATGCCACAGTCCTTTTTCTTTCATTCCCCCATCCTGTTAGGATTCTGACCATGCATGCCCACATGCCTAGTGTTTTTTATTTGTTTGTTTGTTTTTTTAAGAATTATTTTATTTAACTTTCTTTCTTCCTTCCTTCCTTCCTTCCTTTCCTTCCTTTCCTTCCTTTCCTTCCTTTCCTTTCTTTCCTTCCTTCCTTCCTTTCCTTTCCTTCCCTTCCCTTCCCTTCCCTTCCCTTCCCCTTCCTTCCTTCCTTCCTTCCTTCCTTCCTTCCTTCCTTCCTTCCTTCCTTCCTTCCTTCCTTCCTTTTTAAATTTGAACAGAGAGGGACACAGAGAGAAAAAGTCAGGAAGGAAGCCGCCAGGTCTGGGACTTGAACCATGGTCAGCCATGTGGGAGTCCAGCATTATTAACCACCATGCCACCTGTCGCTCCCACCAGTGTGTTTTTTAAGCTTCAAGAGTCAGGATTCGGACTGTGGTCAGCCATGTGGAATCTGGTTCCCTATGCACAGGGCTTAATTAACTATTGTGCCCTGGGACTGGCCTTTTTTTTTTAAATGAATCAAGATATAATCAGATCCAGTTGGTGGCATAGTGGTTGGGCAGCCGGATCCCTGGCTGACTCTGTGGTTTGAGTCCTGGACCTAGAGGCTTGAAAAATATACCAGGCTTGCATGTATGTGTGCCCAAAATCCCAAGAGGAGAATGGAGAAGAAGGGAATGTGTGGCCATTCCCCCCGGGGGCGGGTGCTTATTTACTCTCTCTTTCTCCTCTCTGTCTCACTCAGGCAAGTGAATGTGCCCTGTACCAAATTAAAAATATATATATACCTAAGAGTCATATCTTACCTTTGGTTATTAGACTCTTAGGTCTCTTTATATCTAGAATCTCCTCCCTCTTTGCTTTTGTTTTGTTCTGTTCTTACAACTTTACTTTTTTTTAAGATAATTATACTTTAAGGGGCTGGCAGGCGGTATGGTGGTTAAGGTGCTGGACTCCCACATGGTTGACCACGGTTTGGGTCCAGACCAGGCGGTTTACTTTTTCACTTTCTCTCTCTCTCTGGTCAAATAAAAAATCATGAGAATAAGCATAAATAAAATTTTAAAAGTAATTCTTTTTCTTAAAAAATTATTAATTTACTTTTAGTTTTTAATTTGACCAGAGAGAGAGAAAGAGAGGGAAAGTGAGACGGCAAGCCACCAGGTCTGGGACTCAAACTGCAGTCGGCCATGTGGGAGTCCAGCGCCTTAACCATGATGCCACCTGCCATCCCCCACAACTTGGCTTTTAAGAGTCAAGTTATCTTATAAACTGTCTCATGTTCTGAATTTGGCTGACTCTCTGGGTGCTTAATGGGCTCCTCTAGTCTAAATTTTTTGTAAACCAAAACCAGTTCTAAAGGCCTGATTAGATTCAGCCTCAACATCTCTGGCTGGGGCCGGAAGAGGTGGAGTTACGCCGGCCACCGCATCCTATCAGAAGGCAGGGGTGCTGGTTTCCCAACACCGATGCTCAGCATGGCTCTGGGTTAAGATGAAGATGTGTGGATAGAGCAGGGACTCGCTCCTCTGCTGCAGGGAAGGATGCGAAAGTCTCCTTGGCAATAGCATCTGATAGGGCCTTAAAGGGTGTATAGGAGCTTGCTGGGTGGAGAAGCGGACGGGATTTCCAGGTTTACTGGATGTGTGGCACAGGGAAAAAGAATGACAAGCGTGATGAAGCAGGAGGTGGCGGCCAGTCGTGGGCTGAGGAGTAGTATAATCACAGTAAGCACTGAGGTCGCATTTACTGTGTTCCAGGAATGCTAAGTGACTCATTTCATCCTCCGATGGTCCTATGAGTTGGGTGCGACCTCCCCCATTGGAAGGATGTGGAAATCAAGGTTGTGAGCTAAAGTCATAGAGCTAGACATGGGCAGAGTCAGGATTTGAACCTAGGTGTCAGATTCCTGAGGTTTTGCTTTTAAAATCACTAAGCTCTCAGGTGCGAGGGGTGAGAAGGTAGGGAGACGAGGGAAAGACCAGGGAGACAGGTCCGGCAGGTGTTTGGATGTTGTCCAGTGGCACTGGGGAGCCAGTAGTTTCTTCCTAAGGGCAAGCTTAACTCCTTGAGAACACCCGCTCCTGCCCTGGGAAGGGTGAGCGGAGGGCCACCTGGGGGAGCGATTAGGTGGAGAAATGGGTGCCCTTTCAGGTGAGCTGGCCCCAGGGAACAGGGAGAGAATTCAGGAGCCTCCCTTACCTTGTACACAGCCCTGCCAGGTCAGGGGGCAGAGGTCAGGGGGCAGAGGGCAGGGCCAGGTTTGTGGGAGGAGCCCTCAGTGCCCGGTTGCTAGCTCAGCCAGGCCCTGGGCTGGGCAGACTTGGCAGGGCACCCACGGCACTCTGCCCCGCGCACAGCTCTGCTACACACGGCTGGTTTCCTCCGCAGCCCCGAGCCTGGCATCCAGTGGCCTCGTCGTGGAGGCATACGAGCTGCAAACACTGGGCGAAAGAACAGCTTTAACCTCGAGGCACAGACAGTTCCGTTCTCTGACGCCCAACGTCACACGGCCAGACCGTGGCAGGCACAGGACCAGAACCTGGGTGGTTCTCTTGACGCCAAGTTCGCAATGCTTCCCTGACCGAGCTTATTTCAGAATTGAAGAGGGAAACGGACACGATCGCCGAGGACTGGCCGCTGGGACGCCGGATACTCCAGGGAATTCGGTTTTTGTTTCTATTATGCCACTCAGGGAATCCTCTCCGAGGGACTGGGCAGCGGTGCAAGCGGGAGAGGGGAGGGGGGACTCCGGGCGCCCTCCCTGGGCAGACTGTGGTCGCAAGGTCCTGCTCGACTCCCGGCGCAGCTAAGGAGGTGGGGTCTATTGTGCCTGCAAGTCCCTGCCTGCGGAGACCGCGGCATGAAGACTTGGAGGCTCTGCTTACTCTTCACCAAAGGCACGGAGGCGGACAGGCCGGCCGTCTGAGTTCCGATCTCTGCCGAGGTACTCACTACTAGCTGTGCATCCCTGAGCTAGTCACTTTCCTTCTCTGTGCTTTGGTTCCCTCATTTTAAAATCACTGAAAATACCTGTTGTTACGAGTAGCCTGCGTGTCCATGGGCTTAGTACATGCCACAGAGTTACCTATGAATTGGAGAAACCTAAATGCTGATGGAAACCTGCTTCTTTCATGAAGTCCACCCGGGTTAACTGCACTCAGTTTAAAGCCTTCCTTGATTCCCAGAATTTAAAACACAGCTGGCGTGCTCGCTTAGGCAGTACATATACCAAAATTGGGATGATACAGAGAAGATTAGCATGGCCCCTGCCCAAGGGTGACATGCAAATTCGTGACACATTCCATATTTAAAACAAAATAGAACAAACAAAAAGACGCAGCTGGGATTATGTAAACTAACAAAAATGGGATGGGAGCAGGCTCCTGTACTCCCTCCCCCATACCACTAACTTAGACTCCTAAGCCTGAGGTTTGCAGTGAGCTTCCTGTGTCTCAGTTTCCTCTATAAACTGAAGGTGATAATCTCCATGTTAGCAGTTTTAGTAAGATGAAAAAAGGCAGAACCCCGATTATATTTCAAGCATGGAAAGAAGCAAACTATTTTTTCCAAACATGTTTAACAACCTGGAAAAATGATGCTACTATATTTTTCTTTTCTGAATTCAATTTTTTATGTAAAACTTTTAGAAAGGGAATGCATTTATACATTCTCATGGCAAAAGTTCCACAATATAATGTTAGATGAAAAACGGCAATGAATTGTATATGAGATATGACTCCTACTTAGTTTTAAAAAAGTATAAAACCGAGGGAACCAGCAGTTAGCGTAATGGCTATGTCGCTGGACTCCCACGTAGTGAACCGCGGTTCGCGTCACGGACCCGGTGGCTTAAAACTCACGCCGGGCGCGTGTGCGTGCGTGCCCAAGATCCCGAGAGGAGAATGGAGGAGAAGGGATTGCGGCGTGACCATCCCCCCGGGGGGTGATTTCTCGCTTTCTGTCTCTATGTCTCTCTCTGTCTGTCTGGCGAGCGCACACGCCCTATAGCAAAAACCTCTCTAAAAAAAAAAAAAAGTATAAAACCGAGACCAGCAGACGGCATAAAGGTTACATTCATTGCTGGACTCCTACATAGTCAATCACGGTTTGAGTCCCGGATCCGGCGGATTAAAACTCATGCCGGGTGCACGTGTGTGCATGCCCAAAATCCTAAGAAGAGAGTGGATGAGAAGGGGTTGTGGTGTGGCTATCCCCCCAGGGGTGATTTCTCACTTTCTGTCTGTCTCTCCAGTGAGTACACGAACTCTATAGTAAATATCTCTTTCTCTAAAAAGGTATAAATCTATTGAAAAATAAATGTAAGGAAATATGTCAAGACATTAACAGTGTTACCTCTGGGTGGTAGGATTACTGGACATTATTGTCTTCAATTTTGCACTTTTATATTTTCCAAATTCTTCTTAAATGAAGATGTGTTATTATTATTATTATTTAGAGATATTTTTGCTATAGGGTATGTGCACTCACCAGAGAGACAGGAAGATGGAAAGCAAGAAATCACTCCAGGGGGCTGGCCACGCTGCAATCCCTTCTCATCCATTCTCCTCTTGAGATTTTGGACACACATGCATATGTGCCCAGTGTAAGTTTTAAGCCATCAGGTCTGGGACTTGAACCGCAGTCAACCACATGGGAGTCCAGCGACGTAACCATTACACCATTTGGTAGTCCCAAAGATGTACTATTTTTCTAAATAGGAAAAAAAAATTTTTTTTAATTAAAACATTCAAGGCTAAATAAAAGCAAGTAATATCATGCATGTGTCAATAATCAGAAAGCTTTAAAATGAAAATTCTAGGGACCTGCAGGTGGCGTTGTAGTTAAGGTGCTGGACTCCCACATGGCCGACCATGGTTCGAGCCCCAGACCTGGCAGCTTGCTTCCTCACTCTCTCTTTGTCTCTCTCTGGTAAGTGTACCTGCCTTACAGCAAAATAAAGAATAATAACAATAATAAATAAGATTTTTTTGAGAGGTTTTTGCTATAGGGTGCGTGCGCTTGCCTGAAAGACAAAGACAGAAAGCGAGAAATCACCCCCCCCCCCGGGGGGCGGGGGGGATGGCCACACTGCAATCCCTTCTCTTCCATTTTCCTCTGGGGATCTTGGGCACACATACACGCACCCAGTATGAATTTAAGCCACTGGGTCTGGGACTCTAACTGTGGTTGACTACATGGGAGTCCAGCGACATAGCCATTATGCCAACTGCTGGTCCCAATAAATAAGATTTTTAAAAATTAAATTAAAATTCTGCCTTTTGGGGCATTGTCTGTCTTCTCCTAGGCCACTCCTGCCTCTTAACAACACTAAAGCACCAGGTCCAGACCAAGGGGCGGGTCCATGATGTTTTCCTCTTTGAAAGCCACACATAGAGCTTTCTGCTCCGTTGGTTTTCAGAACCCCACTGGTCTCCTGAGCACCAAGTTCCTTCTGCTGAGTGAGGGCTGGCCCAGTCAGAAGAGCCCTAGGCAGTGCTCTGCAGAACTGGAGAAGAGCCTCGAGATCCCTGCAGAATTACAGTTACGTAATTAGCTAAGGAGGTCCCTTATTGACCTGCCTAAGAAAAATTAAAAATAGGGGCCAGCAGATTGTGTAGTGGTTAAGGCGGTGGACCCCCACATAGCCAACTACAGTTTGAGTCCTGGACTTGACAGCTTGAAAATCATGGCGCATGTGCATGTGTGCCCAAAATCCTAAGAAGAGAATGGAGAAGAGACTGTGGTGTGGCCATCTCCCATGGAGGGTGATTTCTCATTTTCTCTCTCACTGTTTCTCTCTCTCTATCTCTGGTGAGAGCATTCACCCTATGGTAAAAATCCGGGGGGGGGGGAGTATATTATTATATATCCATATATTTATCCATATGTGTATATCATTTATATATGTATATGTTATTATATATAAATACATTGGTTTGTGTGTGTGTGTGTATGTGTGTACATGCTTTAACATTCATGCCTCCCTCTCTTTGGGATATCTTGCCAGATAGCTTTATTGAACTTAGAAGCTCAAAAGCCTTCAATAGCTCATTTCCTTCTGGGTGGATATTGGCCAGCCACTCTAGTCTGGCATTTAAGGGTCGTTATGATCTGAACCAACTTTCCTTACAACCCACGTGCCAACCAAATGTTCCACCCGCCATCTCCAAAGCCCGTACAGAAAGGAAGAGTCACGCGTGAAGAGAGCTAGGTGTGAAACGAGGGGGAAAGCGGGGCCTGTGGCAACAGTGGCAAGCCCTGACTTTCCAGGAAGGCCATCGTTCCTCAGTGTCAGTTAAGTGCTGGCTGTCTGGTGAGATCTTCCAGTTTTTCAAGAGAATCAGAAAAATCTAAATCTTTATGTAGAATCTTCTGATCTTTAAATAATTACTGGCGGCTAATTCACAAAACACATTTGGCCAGTCTGCTGATCACCATCTGTGCCTTGTCTTGGGAACGCATTGAACTTTTCTCCCTTTGCACCGTAGCGTTTGCCATTTCTACTACCGAGAACACCCTCCCACTCATCTGGGTCTGACGAACTCCACCTATTCTGTCGGGCTCAGCCAAGACACCACCTCTTCTGGGAGCCTTCCAGGATGACCTTAGCTAGAGGTGACATCTCCTTCCTGGGGGCTGCACCACTCACGTGGCACCCTATCTGTCCCACCCCATGCCACAGTTGTCTCAGTAAGAGTCCTATTTCTCCCGATAGACAAGGAGCTCCTGAAACATTCCATAAATATTTAGGAAGCATCTGCTATGCTGCAGGCACCCTGCTAGGAAGTGGTGATATGGCCCCATACGAGACAGACAGTCTTTGCCTTGATGGACTATAGTCTAACACGGGGGTCAGATCTTAGATAAGTCACTCTCAAAACACTGAATACCCATTGTGATGAGTTTTATGGAGTTAAGATAGCTTATAAAAAGAACTTGGGGGGCCGGTAGGTGGTGTGGTGGTTAAGGGCGTTGGACTCCCACATGGCCAACTGTGGTTCAAGTCCTGGACCTGGTGGCTTGCTTTCTCCTTTTCCCTCTCTCTCTTTCTCTCTCATTCTTGTCAAATGGAAAAAAATGAATAAATAAATACATTTTATTTATTCATTCATTTATTTTAATTTTACCAGAGAGAAAGAGAGAAAGTGGGAAAGCAAGCCACCAGGTCCAGGACTCAAATAGTGGTTGGCCATATGAGAATGTCCAGTGCCTTAACCACCACGCCACCTGCTAGTCCCTGAAATAAAATAGTTCTTTAAAAAAAGAATTTGAGCCAGCCAGTGGGATGGTGGTTAAGGCAACTGGGTCCCACATCAGTGGTTGAACTCCTAGACCTGGTTGCTTGAAAAACATGCCGTGGGGGAGAGACTTTGAGCTCACACTCGCTGCAGGAGTTGGAGGTCAGGGCAAGTATCTTGTGGGTCATAGGAAAAAGATGGTGGTGGAGTTAGGTGTTATCCAGGAGGAAATAAAGAAGAAGCCTGGAAAGCCAATAGATCTCAAGAAGATATGCCCTCTCTTGCTGCAGGTTTTCACCACCAATAATGGTCACCATCACCAATAACGGTCGCCACCACGGAACAGATGAGTTTTCCTGCCAAAACATACCATCCAGCGAGCTGCAGATCTATTCTTGGATGGATGCAACCTTGAAAGAATTGACTAGGTTAGTAAAAGAAGTCTACCTAGAAGCTAGGAAGACAGGCACACACTTCAAATTTGTTTTTACAGACCTTAGAAGACCTGGCTATCGAGTGAAGGAGCTCAGCAGCACCATGTCTGGCAGAAAGGGGACTGATGAGTCCATGACCCTGCGGTCACAGAAGTTCCAGATAGATTATTTGGACATAGCAGTTACCCCCCTAAATCAGGTACCACCTCCTTCAGGGCACATGAGACCATGTTAAACTCTATTTACTATTTCTTGAATTTATTTTTCAGTCAGTTAGGTAAAATAAATTGACATCCTCTTCCTCCTGATTATTGCCACGAAGCCTTTAAATTCTAAACAAATTGTAATGCATCTACTTAGGAGATAGGTTTGGATGTGCTGTGGTATGAATATTCACAGAAAGTCTGTATGTTTCAGGCCCTTCTGTAAAATATGAGGAAAAGTGCTGTTAGCATCCTGTGTAAAAATGTATTGTTAAATGTATGTGTGCAATCAGAAAAAAGAAAAAGAGAAAAACATGCTGAGTGCATGTGTGTGCATGCTCAAAATCCTGAGAGGGGGATGGATTGCAGCGTGGCACGGGAGGAGGGTGTGTGTGTGTGTGTGTGTGTGTGCGTGATTTCTCCACTCTCTGTCTCTCTTTTGCAAACGCGTGCACGTGTAGCAAAAACTGAAGGAGAGAAAAAGGATTTAATCCAGACAGGAGGATTAAGCAGGTCACGAGGTAGCTTGGAGAATTAGCAGGAGGGCTGCTCTGTAAGGTCGTACAGTTTGTACACCGCACAAAGGTGACCAGATCAGAGGCCAGGCGATAGCTGAAACGTGAAATGCAGCTCCTTCCTGCTTGTCCAAGCCTGTTTCTAATGTGCACAAAGGTACCGTATAGGCTAGCAGGGGCAATGCGTAAGTCCTCCTTTCCACTCCTCCAAAACGCCCTAAATAAACTTCTAAATCTAAATAAAAACAATGCACATGCAGCCTTAAGAAGTGTCTTCTGTTCTCCCCTTTCTACCAGAATATACTTCCTATATCCTGACTTTGGAGATTCTTGGGATCAGGGAGGGCATCTTGGGGAAAGTGCTGGGTCTGAAGGATAGAAGGGCCAGCCAGCTTGGAGTATGTGGAATAGCATGCGTGAGGCCTCTGAGGGGAGGAAGTTCTATGGCCAAAGGACCTAATAGGTAGTCGGTGTGACTGAAGTGTGGACCAAGGTGGGACAGCATTAAAGGGAGGCTGAGGGGTGGGCAGGTGGCGTGGTGATTAAGGTGCTGGACTCCCACATAGCCGACCACAGTTTGAGTCCTAGACCTGGCAGCTGGCTTTCTCACCTTCCCTTTCTCTTTCCCTGTCTCTCCTTGGTCAAATTAAAAAGTAATACTAACAAATAAAATTAAATAACCAAATCTTAAAAACAAAAAAGAAAAAGGGAGGTGGGTGGTCCAGGCCAGGCTTTGACCATACCCTGCATGGCCTCGAAGGTTCAATTCTCATCCTGAAACATCTTATGTATCCCCCTACCTAACCACATTGCTTCCTGGCTGACGCCCACTCCCAACAGAGATGCATGATAACAGAAACTACTTTCACAGCCTGCCTACCGCCAGTCGCACATCCATTCCTCCTTCTTGGTCTTCCTCAGGAAGTATTCTTCATTTTTTCTTTCTTTTAAAAATCAGGTTTTTTCTGGGACCAGCAGTTAGCGTAATGGCTATGTCGCTGGACTCCCACGTAGTCGACTGCGGTTCGAGTCCCAGATCCGGTGGCTTAAACTCACGCCGGGTGCATGTACGTGCGTGCCCAAGATCCCGAGGGGAGAATGGAGGAGAAGGGATTGCGGCGTGGCCATCCCCCCCTGGGGGGTGATTTCCTGCTTTCTATCTCTCTGTCTCTCTCTGTCTGTCTGGCGAGCGCACGCGCCCTATAGCAAAAAAAACTCTCCAAAAAAAAAAAAAAATCAGGTTTTTTTATTTTAAAAATTAATAATTATTGGGACCAGCAGTTAGCGTGATGGCTATGTCGCTGGACTCCCATGTAGTCGACCGCGGTTCGCGTCCCGGACCTGGTAGCTTAGAACTCATGCCAGGCGCGTGTGCATGCTTGCCCAAGATCCTGAGAGGAGAATGGAGGAGAAGGGATTGCGGCGTGGCCATACCCCTGGGGGGTGATTTCTCGCTTTCTCTCTCTGTCTCTCTCATCTGTCTGGTGAGTGCACGCGCCCTATAGCAAAAACCTCTCAAAAAATTAATAATTATTATTACTTAACTTGCTATAGGGCATGTGTGCTCACCGGAGAGAAAGAGAGAGAGGAAGAGAGAAAGGCCTAGGACTCGAACTGCTGTTAGCCATGTTGGAAGTCCAGTGCCTTAACCACCATGTCACCTGCTGGCCCCAGGAAGTATTCTTTGATTTCAGTGGAACAGATGAGAAAACTGAAGCTCAACAAGGAAAAGCGGCCTGCCCAGGTTAGCCAGCTGTGAAGGGGTTAACTGGAGTCCAGCCCAAGTGTGTGGGATTCCAGCCCTTCTCCTGGCTGCCCTGCAGCAGTGGCCTTCTAGAATGAACAGGAAATATAAGGAATCCAGAGTCTTCTTCCTCAAAGTGGGGTCTAGGGCCCAGCAGCCTTAGCCTCACCTGGACATGTATCCGAAATGCAGGGTCTTGGGTCTTGGGTTCCACCCAGTCCTGCTGAATCTAACCCACCCTTCCCAAGAAGCAAGTACGCACTGCAAGCTGGGAAGCTCTGAACCCGCAAAATCCAAGCAAAGCCGCACACGGCCTTGGCAGGTCTCATGCAAGTCTAGTGTCCTGCAGACAGGTGTCCAAGCACCAGAAAACAGCTTCCGGAAGGCCAATTGTTCCATGTCCTCCAGTTTCCGCCTTCTACTGCCACCCCCTGGGGAAAGACAGGCTCCCATCAACTGCAGAGTGGCTCCACACCTGCTTCTGTCAGCTCCTGGTACTGCCTGCCCTCCACAAATACATCTACACAGCTTAGCCCTCCTGGTTCTTCTGCTCCAAATCATCTTCCATTTGGGGTCCACTCTGATCCCCAGATCATTTTCTGGGACTCACTTTTCCTAAGATATTTCCCTGTGTTGTCTGCATACCAAAGGAGGCAGAATCCTTTGGGAGAAAAGATTAGTAAGAGGGAAAAGCTGGGTTTCCCTTCAGTTCTAGAGCCTCGTGTCCAGCACTGGGGAATGCCTGACCCCCACTTCCCCATCTCTATCTGGAAAATAGGTGAAATCAGGAAGCACTTCATCAGGGGCCCGGCAGGAGCCAACCAGGGAATTCAGCGGCCTAAGGGAAACGAGGGAATGCTGGGGACTGTGGCCAAGTACAGGGTGCAACGACCTGGCCAGAAACAAAATAATGCAGCCCCACTCAGCAACAGGCTGCTGTCGTCACGGGAAACGGGGAAACGCGTTCCATATATTCCGATTTCTCAAGAATCGGGAATCTGAGTTCCCTCTGTTAAATGCACAATGTGAAGTCCTGGCAATAGTTAAACCTTTGAAACAAGCACACACTGCACTGCGTGGGCCGATGAAGACCAGGTGCGGGCGAGAGCGCTCCGCGGGCCGTTTGCGGTCCTGGCCTGGATGCCGCCCTCACGCTGTGTGTCAGCTTGACTCCATCCCACCCTGTGCAGCTGGTTCAGAAAGAGGCACGGCGGCAGCTGGGGAGGGGCGGGGCAGAGCGCACCTTCCGGGCCTTCTTGGCTGCCCAGTCCCCAGGCCTCTCCTGGAAAGGGCCCTGCGCGGAGGGCAGGGCCTGAGGGTGGTGCCGGGTCGCTAGGCGTCACTTGCTTCACACCTCCCTACCTGCTGGCCTGCTAGCCCTGCACCGCCTGCAGAGCTGCAGCGATGACTCAGCCTCTGGCGATCCAGCCGTGGAGGGAGGCGGGGAGGAAGGCGGGGAGGCAGGGAGGGAGAGAGGGCGGGGAGGGGCGGGGAGGGGCAAAAGGAAGGGGAGGAGGAGACGGAGGTGGAAAGAGGGAAAAGACTGAGAAGGGAGAAACCAGACTGGAGGAGAGGAGGGAGGGAGGGAAGAAGAGAAGGGGCGAAGTGGGAGGAGCGCCACGCCCCAACTACGCCTTAGCGGCTGCAGGCTGAAATCAGGCAAGGCGCTGGGGAGCAGGTGGGAGCATACCAGAGGGGGTAAGGCTGAAGTGCAGGAGGGTGGAGTCTCAACCCTCCCCCATTCATCCCGCCTCTGGGTGTTCGCGTGTGCACGTGGTTCAGAGCCACACCCACAGACCCACCCCGGCCGCAGTCCGACAGGAGGTTGTGGGGGGGGCGGGTGGAGAGCGCAGGAGGTGTGCCTGCGGACCGCAGAGCCTGAGCGAGCACCCCCTGCGGACACCGTGGGGGCACTGGGCAGCCAGAAAGGGTGGGGTTTCGGGAGGCCGAGCCTGCTCTCCGGGACTCGCAAGGGGGGAATGCCTCACCGCGCAGCCGCCAAGTAGAACTTTAAAGGAAGAATTGAGCTTACTGGGTGCGTTTTTGGTCTGCACAAGTACCCTAGAACACAAGGTTGAATTTGGAAGACGCCCCAAGAAAGTTTCCTCGGCAATTTCTTGTGATATAAATGATGAATAGAATGACTTTGCTATTAGAGCATGTCTGCATATATACGAGGCAATGACTGTTTTTTTTTAATGTCTCTTTTAAAAAAAAAAAATTATTCTTTGAGTGAGAGAATCAGACACAAAGATACAGTACTGACAGGGTCTCTGTTCTGCAAGCCGCCCTGAGCTTCAACCAGCCCCGGATCATGCCAGGCACCCTCAGGGCGTCTCCTCAGTGATCGGGCACTCTTCCCATGTGGGCCTGCCCCCACACAGTTAGGTTTTCCAGCTGCACTTAAGAAAAAAGTCTTGGGACCAGCAGGTGGTGTGGTGGTTAAGGCGCTGGACGCTCCCATGTGGTCAACTGTGGTTCAAGTCCTGGACTTGGTGGCTTGCTTTCTCACTTTCCCTCTCTCTCTCTCTGGTCAAATTAAAATAAATAAATGAATAAATAAAATTAAATAAAGAATCCTTTTTTATAAAAGTCTTTATATGTGTGTTTGGGAGAATATGTAGAACTGTGTGCATGTGTGGTTGAGCCATGGCAACAGATATGAATGTGCGCCTTGTATGTAAGTGCAGTAATAGCTGTATACAAGTGTGTGTGCTGGGAATACACTCCTGTGTCACTCCACGTGCCTACATGCCAACATGTTAAGCATGTGTGTGTGTATGAGACCACAGGCATTCATGGGATTGCAGTTCAATGTATGTATGTATGTATGTGAGTTTGCCGCTTGTGTGTGTGACTGTATATCCTTGGATACGTTTTCTGTGTCCCAGTGTTGTCTACATGTATATGTGTATGTGGGGCTACACGTTTCTCTGCGAGATTGTGTTATGCCTCTGTATGTGCATGTGTGTGTGTGTGTGTGTGTGTACAGGAATACCTTTGTAACTAGTCTGTGACCAGGGCTGCAGTGTGCTTGTGTGTGGATAACTGAGAATGTTTGTGTTTTCAGAGCCAGTGTGGCTATGAATGTTACGTGCCCTGGTGTAACTCTAGCCACTGTGCTGATTTTATTTTTCTTGAGAAGTTTTTGCTATAGGGCGCGTGCGCTCGCCAGAAAGACAGAGAGAGACAGAGAGACAGAAAGCGAGAAATCACCCCCCAGGGGGCATGACCACACCACAATCCCTTCTCCTCCATTCTCCTCTTGGGATCTTGGGCACGCACGCACATGCACCCAGTGTGAGTTTAAGCCACGCTGGGTCTGAGACTCAAACCGCGGTTGACTACATGGGAGTCCAGCGACTTAGCCATTATGCTAACTGCTGGTCCCTGTGTTGATTTATTTATGGGAAGGGCACATGATTCCTTTTTTATGAGGATGGTAATCATTAATTTGCTATAAGGCATGTGTGCTCACCAGAGAGATAGAGAGAGAGAGAGAGAGAGAGGGAGAGAGAAAAAGTGAGAAAGCAAGCCGCCAGATCTGAGACTTGAACTGCTGTTGGACATGTGGGAGTCCAGTGCCTTAACCACCATACCATCTGCTGGGCCTCCACATGATTCTTCTTTTTTAAAAGTATTTATTTCATTTAATTTAAATGAAATAAATTTAAATTTAGATTTAAATTAAATCTAAATGTAAATCTAAATCTTAATTTAAAGAGAGAGAGAGGGAGAAAGCAAGCTGCTGGGTCTGGGACTTGAACCACAGTTGGCCATGTGGGAATCCAGCACTTTAACCACCATGCCACCTGTTGACCCCACCCCACATGATCGTTAAGGATTGGGTTGGCCAAGGCAGGAGGAGATCCTGGGCGGGTGGGACTGTGAAGGTAGGAAAGGCCTGAGTGTGCTGCTCCCTGAGCAGACCATCGGGACAGTGAGGGGTGCGGAAAGCCAGAGCAGGGACAGCTTCGAATGACAAAACAGGCCATCCCGGCCTCCTCTGGCTGCCTAGGGTGTCTCAGGTACTTGACTGGCTTCTCTTGTGACCCTCCTCCTGGTCTGCCTTGCCTGTCCTCCCACAGAGCTCCGTCCTTGGGATTAGCTGAGAGTAGCCTCAATGGTCACTGTCTGCCTGCCCCCAAAAGCACTTGACAGGCCAGGATGGGGTCAGGTCTGTGGGCAGAAGTTTAGTATCCCCAGTTGTGCAGAGGGGGACAGTGCCCGTTCGTGGTCCCAGGGCTAGTTAAAGTGCCTTTGATTCCAGAGACTCCATGGCCTCTGCAGCACGCGGACATTTTGGCTGATGACTCAGTGTCGTGGGGGCGATCCTGTGCGTTAGGGAAGAACTGAAGCGCCATCCTCGCCTCGCTCCACTAGATGCCAGTAGCAGCAGATACGGAAACGAAAATGTCTAGACATTTCCAAATGTCCCCTGGGGACACAATCATCCTGGCTAGACTCTCCTGCCTCCCTCTTTCTGAGGGCTGCACAGTCTTGTCTGGGGCTTTGCTGGCCCTCTTTCACAGTGACTGTTACTTACATGCAGGGAGCCCCTGTCTCTGCCACAAACAGAAGGCTCACTAGCTGGGCCTCCTTGCCAGACAACTCGGCCTCTCTGAGCCCCAGCCACGTAAAAGGAGTCTCTGCACCTGTGCCACCTCTAAGCTCTCATTATTTGTTTGCCCCCTTAGGGGGTCAAGACCCTAGAGGAGGAATCCTGGAGCCAGCTGACCCTCTGCCCAGAGCTTGGTGCTGCTCGGTTTGTGAGCTTGCTTCCCTGGCTCAGCAAGAACACCGTGCTACAAGGTTGTGTCCAAACTGGTCCCACTTTATCCTGTGTATCTCATCTTCACAGATGAAACAGCTGTGCTTTTGCATTTGGCCAAATGGGATTTTTTTTTTTTTTAAGGTTTTTGCAACAGGGCAGGCCAGAGAGACACAGTGGGAAGGAAAGTGGGAAATTACTCCGCAGAAGGAATGGCCATGCCACAGTTCCTGCAACCCCTTCTCCATTCTCCCGGGATTCTGGGCACACATGCACATGTGCCCTGTGGGATGTTCAAGATGCCATAGTTTGCCATGTGGGAATCCAGCGCCTTCACCACCGCACCACCTGCTGGCCCCAGCAAAGGTGATTTTAAGTAGCAAATGCTGCATTATAGTCAGAGCAGGCACGGAGGAAGGGCAAGTGGAGTCAGCAGTGGGGCTCTCCCATGTCCCAGCCTGATCCCAGGGGTCCATATCCCCCAGGCAGGGGGTGCAAGCTGATACAGGAGCCAGCCACTCTGACAGGGCAGAGCCTGGCAGCAGGGGCAGGAGAGCACAAAGGCTCTGCCGCACACAGGAGGCCGGAGACCCACTACAGCCATGATACAGACGACGAGGACTCAGAGGACTCCACGCCTGGCTGGCTCTGCCACTTAGGAACTTCACTTCTTCCTGTTGGGAGATCGCACACCCAAATAGGTAAGGGTGACAGTTCTGGTCCTTATTACCTGAGTCCATGTGAGCTTGGACAAAGTGCTCTACCTCTCTGTGCCTCCACTTCCTCGTTTCTTTTTTTTTTTTTCCCCCTTTCCTTTTCTTTTTTCTTTTTCTTTTCTTTTCTTTCTTTTTTTTGAGGGGGAGAGGTTTTTTGCTATAGGGCGCTTGTACTTGTCAGAGAGGCAGAGAGACAGAGAGACAGAAAGCGAGAAATCACCCCCCGGGGGGATGGCCATACTGCAATCCCTTCTCCTCCATTCTCCGCTCAGGATCTTGGGCACGCACACACACCCGGCGTGAGTTTAAGCCACCGGGTCCGGGACTTGAACCACTGTCGACTACATGGGAGTCCAGCGACATAGCCATTACGCTAACTGCTGGTCCCTCCACTTCCTCGTTTCTGAAATGGGGATACCAAGAGCCCTACCTCACAGGATTAAATGTGATAGCACTTCTAAAGGATGCAAGCAATGTAATAAGTGCACCATTTACCTAATAAATGGTAGCTACCATTATTGCTTTTATTCTTGGTTGGCAATAAAATGAAAATGAGCACCTACTGATTGTGAGGCGCTCTACTAAGCTCTGGACGATTCTTTTCTCATCTGATTCCTTCTGTAGCTGCATGAGGAAGGTGCTATTATTAGATCCATAGCTGGGAAGAGGACGCTCAGGAGCAAGGGGTTAAGTAACTCAGCCGGCGTGACCGAGCTGAGAAGCATCTCTGAATCGGAACCAAAGCATTGTTACTGCGGAGCCTAACTACCTGCTCTTCTCCACGGAGAGCAAATTGCACCGGAAGAAAGAAGGGCTTGTTGCAGCTGCTGTGTCCTGGGTAAAACTGAGAGACCTAGAGAGGAAAGCTACAGTAAAGAAGCAGGGGCCCCCAGGCTGAAGGAGGGGTTTAGCCTTGAGAAAGGGAAGTTTCTCTGTTTCATCTGTTGACGGAATCACCTAGCACAGCAGGCCGTGGGCTCGCGGCCTCTAGGGGTTATAACCGAGATTTCACTAGTGCACAAAATTGATTTTCACTGTAAGTCAGGGTGTATGTTGTTCCGGTGCTTTTTGGCTCGAAACTTAGACTGTAGGAAAAGAGAGAAAGTCATTAACTTGCTACAAGTGAGAGGGCAGGTGGGAGACCCATTCCAGAGTGGATCCAGAGAGGCCAGAGGAAGCTGGTGTGCTTACTGGGAGCCGTGAGAGCTTGGCCAGGTGAGTATATAAGAGAGTATGGTCTGTGTGCAAGGGTTAGTCCGTCCAGCACGGGTGCCAAGGTACAAAGAGTCATGTGATAGCTTTGATTTTTAAAGTTTTTGCTATAGGGTGCATACAGAGAGTGAGGGAGACAGAGAGAAAGAAAGTAAGAAAGCTTCCCCCAGAGGGGGTTGGCCATGCTGCAATCCTTTCTCCTCCATTCTTCTCTCAGAATTTTGGGCACACACACCTGGCATGATTTTAAAGTCATTGGGTCTGGGACTTCGCCGTGTGGTATCCAGGGCTCCAAGCACCATGCCACCTTCTGCTCTTCCCACCCTACCCCTGCTTTTTGTTTTGTTTTAAGATATGATAGGCGTTATTGACATAACGTTTTGAGGTTTCAAACAATATATATATTTATGTTCCTGTGGATCAGGGTTCTAAGAGCGATTTTACTCAGGGCTGTGCAGTTGCAGTCAAGAGGTCAGCTCGATCTGAAGTCACCCGAAGGCTCGGTTGTGCTGGAGGACCTGCTTCCAAGACAGTGCTCACATGGCTGTTAAAATGCCTCAGTTCTTGGGACCAGCAGTTAGCATAATGGCTATGTCGCTGGACTCCCACATAGTCGACCGCAGTTCGAGTCCCGGACCCGGCGGCTTAAACTCACGCCGGGCGCGTGTGCATGCGTGCCCAAGATCCCGAGAGGAGAATGGAGGAGAAGGGATTGCGGCGTGGCCATCCCCCCTGGGGGGTGATTTCCTGCTTTCTATCTCTCTGTCTCTTTCTGTCTGTCTGGCGAGCGCACGCGCCCTATAGCAAAAACCTCTCCAAAAAAAGAAAAGAAAGAAAAAAAAAAAAAGCCTCAGTTCTTTGCCTTGTGGAGCTGTCTTCAGGGCTTCTTAAAATCTTCATGACATGGGGTCTGGCTCCTCCCGAGGCAAGGGAGAGACAGGTAGAGGCCACATTGTCATTTACACCTAGTTTCAAAAGCTGCACACCACTGATTCCTGAGTATCCTGTTGGTTACACAGGCCAGCCCAGCTCGATGCGGGAGGGGACCACACAGACGAGAATACCAGGAGGGGAAGGTCCTGGGCTGTCTTGGAGGCTGGCTGTCACAGAGGTAATCGTCCCGGGCTTGTTTGCTATTCTGTGGAAGGCTCTGGATTTCAAATCCAATCTAGTATTTAGAAGCACAAGCCCACTTCTAAATACTGGATTGGATTTGAAATCCAGAGCCTTCCAGAGAATAGTAAACAATGTGAAGAGCTGCTTACCGAACAGTGTGGTTTTAGCTGAGCTAAAGCTGGGGTGTGTCTGTAATGTGTCCTTACACTACCAGCGTCCCAGGATGGCTGCGACAGGATTCAAGGCCCGTGATCCTGTGACGCTGAAACTTCGTAACCTGTGCCAGGACTGGAGGGCACAGTGGTTAAGAGCAAGAAGTTTGCAGCCAGACAGAACTGGCTTCAGATCCTCACTCCTCTGTTGATGACTTGGGGACTTCGGGAAATTGGCTTAACCTTTCTGAGCCTCAGTGTCCTTGTGAGTCAGATGGATTAAGATCAACTTCACAAGGTCACAGGGAAATAAATGCCGTATGGCAGGGTTCTGGTACAGGGAGTCAGGTTGCTTACTCTTATATGTCTTATTATGACTGTTTTAGAGATTTTTGCCTTAGGGTGCGTGTACTCACCAGAGAGAGAGAGGCAGAGACAGTGAGAAGGACAGTGAGTAGATGGCCATACCACAATCCCTTCTCCCCCATTCTCCTCTCTGGGTTTTGGACATGCACGCACATGCACCTGGCATGATTTTTTTTAAGCATTATTTTATTTAACTTTCTTTATTATTATTATCCTTTCCAGTTTGACTGGGCAGTGCGCACGTGCGCGTGAGAGAGAGAGAGAGAAAGAGAGAGAGAGAGAGATGGAAAGTGAGAAAGCAAGTCACCAGGTCTAGGACTTGAATCATGGTTGGCTATGTGGGAGTCCAGTGCCCTTAACCACCATGCCATCTGCTAGCCCTGGCGTGATTTTTAAGCCACCGGGTCCAGGACTTGAACCATAGTCAGCCATGTAAGAGTCCAGTGATGTAACTGCTACACTATCTGTTGGCCCTGTATGTGTATATATATATATATATATATATATATATCTATACATACATACATATATATATATGTATATATATATATATTTCAAAGATTTATTTTACTTTATTTATTATTACTATTATTTTCCAATTTGATCAGAAAGAGACAGGGAGAGAGAGAGAGGTAGGGAAAGTGAGAAAGCAAGCCACCAGGTCGGGGACCCGAACCATGGTCGGCCACATGGGAGTCCAGTGTGTTTAACCACCATGCCACCTGCCGGTCCCAGTGTATTATTATTAATAATGATAACAGTAAAGTAATAGTTCACATTTGTTGAGCTCCTGTTATCGTCAGTCTCTGGAGTTTAGCGTGTCCAGAACCTTGCTCAAGACACACGGCTAGGAGGTCTGGCACTCAGGTCTAGGCCGGTTTCCAATGCTAGCCTGGCAGCTTGTTCTGTCCCCTTGACCGTGGTCTGTAATGATCCACACGTCTCGTCGTTCTCCCTCCTTCCTTTTATTCTCCTGTTTCCGGCTGCTTAGTGGTACATGGACGTACGGTCATTAGTAAACTATTAGGTGGTCGGGAATGTCACAATGCATTTTAAACAGAAAGATAAAAAAAAGGTCAAGACTTTTTAGACAACCTAATTGGCCTCCCTCACTGGATTCTTACTGTCCAATTCCTCACTGTTAACGAGGACCTTCAGTGAGCACTTTTGCTGCCCTGGCCTTGTCCAGAACTCGTAGTGTGCTCAGGGCCGTGCTAGACACTTGACACATGCAGTCCCTTTAACCCTCCACCAGCCAAGGACACTTGTTGAGGAAACAGCCTTTTCGGCCTCGAACTTGTCCAGCACAGAGTATTTTTTAATGACTTTAGGTACTGAGCTCCCCCTGCTTCCCAGTCCTGAAGTTCTTCGTTCCATCAGGGGTTGCCAGGCTCCAGCAGCTTGCTAACAGCAGTCACCAGGCCTGGCCCTGCATCAGTCAGGATGGGCTGGCTTTGCTGCAGTAACAGACGACCCCAAGAGAGTGGCCGAAAACGCCCACTGTGGGACTGTGGTAACCTCCGTTTCGTGCCATCCTTACTCTAGGCTCTGAGCTGAGAGAGCGACTGCCAACTTGACTTTTGCCCTTGCTGTTCCCAGGAGGCAGAGAGAATTTGGCAAGTGTCACACTGCGCTTAACGCTAAAGGGACAGGGAAGTGCATTCTACCGTGCACCCAGAGGGGGGAGACCTGGAACATTTTGGTAAAGGGCACTAACAGCCATCAAAGGTCTCATCCTTTGCTGACCATTAGTTTTTTTTCTTTTTTTAAAGAGGTTTTTGCCTTAGGGAGCATGCACTTGCCAGAGTGAGACAGTGAGAGGGAAAGTTAGGTCAACATTTCCACCCCCCAGAGGAGATGGCCATGCTGCAATTCCTTCTCCTCCATTCTCCTCCCCAGATCTTGGGCATGCACACACACATGCCCCACGTGAATTTCAAGTCACTTGGTCTGGGACTTGAACCATGGTTGGCCATGTGGGAGTCCAGCCACGTAACCGCTGCGCCATGTTAACTATTAGAAAAAGTCTGACAGGGGGACCAGCAGTTAGCGTAATGGCTATGTCGCTGGACTCCCACGTAGTCGACCGTGGTTCGAGTCCCGGACCCGGCGGCTTAAACTCACGCCGGGCGCGTGTGCGTGCGTGCCCAAGATCCCGAGAGGAGAATGGAGGAGAAGGGATTGCGGCGTGACCATCCCCCCTGGGGGGTGATTTCCTGCTTTCTATCTCTCTGTCTCTCTCTGTCTGTCTGGCGAGCGCACGCGCCCTATAGCAAAAACCTCTCCAAAAAAAAAAAAAAAAAAAGTCTGACAGGGACCAGCAGTTAGCGTAATGGCTATGTCGCTGGACTCCCACGTAGTCGACCACGGTTCGAGTCCTGGACCCGGCGGCTTGAACTCACGCCGGGCGCGTGTGCGTGCGTGCCCAAGATCCCGAGAGGAGAATGGAGGAGAAGGGATTGTGGTGTGGCCATCTCCCCTGGGGGGTGATTTCCTGCTTTCTGTCTCTCTGTCTCTCTCTGTCTGTCTGGCGAGCGCACGCGCCCTATAGCAAAAACCTCTCCAAAAAAAAAAAAAAAAAAGAAAAAGTCTGACAAGCCTAACCACATCGTAGAACAATGAAGTCCAAGCCAGAAGTGGCTTAGCATCCTGTCCTGGAGGAAACAGCCTTGCCTCCAATGCTCTCTTGCTCACACCCTAAAGCCCAGCAGTCCTGAGTCCCTGGGACCCCAGGAGATAAGGAGAACAGAGGCGTGTGGGGCCATGGAGATGGTTAGTGGGTTCCACCCTTGGTCATGGGTGATGGTGGGTGGAGCTTGGAGTTCTCAGCAGTATTAGCCAGCAGAGTGACTGTAAGCCAGAGCCCTTGGGTGGTAGAAAGGGCATTTGACTTCTATGTGACCTTGAAAAAGACTTCTGGAAACACCTTAAGTGTATTTCAAATAGGAATAGACATGCTAAAGAGAAATGGTTGAGTCTATTATACTCAGGCAGACATACTCAAAAACAATGCTGAGAGAAAAAAGCAAGTGGCAGAATGCCGTGTGCAGCTCGATCCCGCCTGTGTGATTTTGAAGCTCAGACGCTAGACAGCATTGCTTGTATTGTGCTTTGAGGCCTATCATCCTATGATAGCAAATGCAGGGAGTTAAGGGGGAGCGAGGAGACGGGGCTGGGACAGAGAATGGAGAGACAAATGGGGCTTCCACTCTACTTGTAATTTAAAAAAATTTTAAAAAAACAGGTTAAGTAAATATAACAAATATAGCAAACACTTATTTTATTTATTTATTTACTTTTGGCAGAAGATGCATGCACTTTTGCAGGTTTTGGGCGTGGAAGGAGAGAGAGAGAGAGAGAGAGAGAGAGAGAGAGAGAGAGAGAGAGAAAGCACCATCCAGTGGGCTGTCATCATGTTGCAATTGCTGTGGGCTGTCATCATGTTGCAATTGCTTTTCCATTTGAAGTCACCAGGTCTGGGACTCGAACCACAGTTGGCCATGGGGGAATACATTACGCCATCTGCTGGTCCCAAATCTATTTTTAATTTTGTCCAGAATGAATTTTTTTTTAAATCAGTTATTATCTATTCTGATCATTACTTCAAAAACAGAGGAATTGTTTGTTTATTTATATGACAGAGAGTGCACTTGCCAGAAAGAGCGAGAGAAAGAGAGAGAGAGAGAGAGAGAGAGCGCCTTACAATGGGACATGGGACATGGTTATACTGTATGGTTATATCAGTAGCAAAAAAAAAATTTTTGTGAGAGAGATTTTTGCTATAGGGTGTGTGTACTTGCTGGAGACACAGAGAGACAAAGAGACAGAAAGTGGGAAATCACGTCCCAGGGGAGATCACCATGCACAATCCTTTCTCCTCCATTCTCCTCTTGGAATTTTGGGCAAACATGCACACATGGCTGGCGTTGAGTTTCAAACTGCTGGGTCTGGAACCTGAAATCTGGTCAGCCATGTGGGAGTCCAGCGTCTTAATCACTATGCCACCTGCTGGCTCCGCTATAGCAAAATTTTAAGAAGGTATTTTATTTCATGAGAGAAAGAGACAAGCACCTTCAACAGGATCTCATTCCGTGGTCTCACATCACCTTCCTCAGCCTTCGGGCCAGCCGGGACCACAGGCATGCAAGCACGTAAGCCCTGCGAGTGCAGGTCGCCCCAGGGAACTGAACCCCAGTCTTCCAAGTGACTTCCAGCACTGCAGAGCTCGGCACTGCCACTGCACCACCACGGCTGGAGCTGTCTCTTTCATCTTACTGTAAAAGTAATACATTGGTGGAAACTTAGAAAAAAGACAAATTGAAGAATATGGAGCTATTAATAATTTGACCATTTCTCCCATTTTTCGTTTTCATATTTGATCTTGAGTCAAAGAAAACTCCACAGACTGGCATTTGGGGATAACTAGTGAAGGGAGTAATAACACATTATATGGGGGCTGGCAGGTGGCGTGGTGGTTGAGGTGGCTGGACTCCCACATGACTGACTGCAGTTCGAGTCCCAGACCTGATGCCTTGCTTTCTCACTCTCCTTCTCTCTGTCTCTTTCTCTGGTCAAATTAAAAATAATAATAATAATAATAAATAAAGTTAAATAGAATGATTCTTTAAAAAGAATAATGCATTATATTTATTGAACACTTACTATGTGCTGAGCCTATGCTAAATGCTTTAGGGGCCCTCTTCCGTTTACTCCTCATCACGACCCTTGAAGTAGACCCGATTACTGCCCCATCTCACAGATGTGGAAGCCGAGGTTCAGAAAGGGTTCTGGCTTCTCTCCGAGAAGTGCCATTAACAATGGGAGGTAGAACACGTTACCGGCCAAGGCCAAGCCCAAGGCCAAGGCCATCTCATCCTGTCCTTCCTCTGAGTGAGACCAGGATCACTGATCTGGGGTCAGCCCCCCAATCCCTGCCCTGGGACCCTTGGGAAAACTCAGACTGTTGGGCCAGCAGGTCTGGTCCCCAACCCCTGCTTCCTGGAAACCAGGTAGCAGCACCCTCAGTCATGAGGTCACTATTCACCATCTCTAGGCTGAAGGCCTTCCATGTGCCAGGCGCTGTGCGAGGGCCCAGTGAAGGGCAAGAAGAGGTCCCAGGCCAGCAGGTGGCTTGGTGGTTAAGGCACTGGACTCCCACATGGCTGGCTGCAGTTCAAGTCCTGAACCTGGCGGCTTGCTTTCTCACTTCTCCTCCCTTTCTTTGTCTTTCTCTGATAAGCACGCATGCCTATAGAAAATTAAAAAAAATAATAACAGCGGGGGCTGGCAGGCGGCATGGTGGATAAAGGTGCTGGATTCCCACATGGCTGACCATGGTTCGAGTCCTGGACCTGGCAGCTTGCTTTCTTGCTTTCCTTTCCTCTCTTTCTCACTGTCTCTGTCTGGTCAAATTAAAGAAATAATAATAACAAATGGAATTGAATAAATAAATAATTCTTTTAAAAAAGAACAACAATGGTAAATAAAATTAAATAAATAATTATCTTTTTAAAAGAAGAGGCCCCTGCTGTCAGGGGCCTGGGTCTAGAGGAGAAAGGCTGAAGGTGGAAAGAGAAGGGGCCCAAGCGCTGACTCTGCTAGCAGCACGGGCTCCAGAGCCATGGGGCTGCCGCCACACACCCTCTCAGTCCATAGCTGGGCCTGTTAGGACAGAGGCTGTCACTGGGCTCTCAGGTGCTGGTTTGCGTGGCCTGAAACTCACACCATCTAAGGGGCTTTCTTTCTTTTTTTTAAGACTTATTTTATTTAACTTTATTTATTTATTTATTTATTTATTTATTTATTTATTTTAATTTGACCAGAGAGGGGCAGAAAGAGAGAGAGAATGTGAGAAAGCAAGCTGCCAGGCCCAGGACTCAAACCACAGTCGGCCAGGTGGGAGTCCAGCGTCCTTAACCACCATGCCACCACCTACTGGCTCACTAAGGAGCTTTTTTTAGGAAAAAGAAGGTAATATGAGGTCAGCAGGTGGCGTGGAGGTTAAGGTGGATGGATTCTACGTGGTCAACGTCACAGTTCGAGCCCTGGACCTGGCGACTTGAGAGTCATGCCAGGCCTGTGTGCTTGTGCACCCAAAATCGCCGGAGGAGAATGCAGGAGAAGGGACTGCAGTGCTGCTAATCCCCCTGGGGGGTGCTTTCTCACTTTCCAGCTCTCTGTCTCTCTCTGGCCAGCATACACACTCTGTAGCAAAACAAACACACAGAAAAGGAATATGTAAAGTTATAAATACAGAATTGGGTACACACGTGAGTGTTTACTTAGCTTGAGGAAAGAATGCACAGCAAATACATTTCTAACATTTACTGATACCATCGCATCACAAAAAAAGAACATTTTTATTCCTTAACTGCCTGACACACTTCTGCAATGTCTTGTCCTGCGTTCCAGCTGTGGGTGTGTTGTGAGGGCCCCTCCCAGGGCCTTGGAAGGGCCAGGCGAGTGGCCCTGAGGCCTGAGCTTCCGGAGCGTCTCTGTAAATCCACCCTTAGTTTTATCTTCGTTTGCTCCTTGATCCCCTAAGCAAGCCTGTCTCCCAGGTTCCGCCACTCCCCCATTTCACAGACGGGCTGACTGAGGCTTCAACAGGGCATGGCTTGTCCACAGTGCTCGCCCCCATGACCTTCAGCTGTCCTGCCCTGTGGACACCTCCTGGGCTTGGCAAATAGGCTGAGATGCATTCCCAGCCTGGACTGCTCTCAGTTAGAAAGAAAAGGCAAATTTGAACTTTGGAGAAAAAAATGAAGAGAAGTCCAAATGAGATACACACACCCCTCCCCCGCCAGCTTCCCTTCCCCTTTTCTATCAACTTCCACCTCTTCCGGGAAGCCTCTCAGGACTCCACGGGCCACCCTAGTCTCTTCCTCTTTTCATCACTCAGTGAATTTATTTCCCAGCTCTTTTCTCTTTGCACCATGGTGAAGGGGAGCCAAGGTCCCTCTCTGGGATGCAGTTTTCCCAGCTGGAAATGGATCTATAAGGTCTCCTCAACTATAGAATTACAGGATTCTCTGGTTCTGTTTTGTTGTTGTTGTTTGATTTTTAAAGAGAGCCTTGAGTCCTTCTGGTCAAGGGTGCAGCCTTGGCCCTGCCCCATCTATCCTGAAACCCTGGGCCCTCTCTAACTATGCTCCCAGCCTCCAGCTACATCCTCAGGCAAGCCCCCACCCTCTGTCAGCTGGATTATTCCAACAGCACCCTGGCTGGTCCCTTGGCCTCCACCTCCGCACTCCCACCCCACCACCAGCCACCCAGTGTCCACACAGCGCCCTGAGAGATCTTTGAAAAATATGCGAGACCATGCTATTGTCATGCCCCACGCACGAACCTCCCGTAGCACTACTTTATTCTTTTTTTTTTTCTGGAGAGGTTTTGCTATAGGGCGCGTGCGCTCACCAGACAGACAGAGAGAGACATAGAGACAGAAAGCGAGAAATCACCCCCCAGGGGGGATGGCCACACCGCAATCCTTTCTCCTCCATTCTCCTCTCGGGATCTTGGGCACGCACACACACGCACCCGGCGTGAGTTTAAGCCACCGGGTCCGGGATGCGAACCGCGGTCGACTATGTGGGAGTCCAGCGACATAGCCATTACACTAACTGCTGGTCCCAACGCTACTTTATTCTTAGAATAAAGACAAACACCTCAAATGTGACTTCCTGCTCTCGGGCCCCAGCTCACCTTTCTCTCTCAGCCCCTTGCCAACCCCACCACCCGCATAGCAAAGCCCGGCTCCGGCTCCGGCCTTCCCACACGCTGTTCCCTCTCTCCAGGACACCACACCCTTCTCCCCAGGCTGACTCCCACTCATCCTTTCTGCCTCAGGATTTCTCCCTTGAAGTGGCCTTTTCTGGCCACTCCACCTTCCCCCAGTTTAGATGAAGACCCAGGAACAGACCCTGATGCTATCTACATGGTAGGCTGAGTAATGGCCCCCAAAGATATCACGCCCTCCTTTCTGGAACCTGTGAATGTTGCCCTATTTGGAGAAGGGGTCACTTCTGCTGCTGTGATTAAGTTAAAGACCCTGAGAGGGGGAGATTATCCTGGCTCTCAGGGTGGGCCCTGAATGCCATCACAAGTGTCCTATAATAGGCACGAGGCAGAGGGACAGTTGACACGTGCAGCGGAGAAGACAATGTGAAGAAGAGCAGAAAGGGCAGGGGAGAAGTTGTCCTTGAAGACTGCGGTGACATGGCCAAGGAATGCCAGCAGCTGCCGGAGGCTGAAGAGGGAGGAAGTGAGTTCTCAACTAGTCTCGAGGTGCAGCCCTGCTAACACCTTCACTTCCACCCGGGGACACTGACTTTCGACTTCCGGCCTCCAGGTTTGCAACATTAGTTTGTATTGTTTTAAGTCACCAAGTTTGCAGTAAGGACAGCAAAAGAAAACAAATTTCCTTGATCTATATTTTCTTTTCTTTCTTTTTTTCACTCACCAGAAAGAGATGGAGGGGGGAGGCCCCCTCCCTGCCCCGTGGGGAATGATCACACCTTAATCCCTTCTCCTTGGTCTTTCTCTCCTTTTGAGATTTTGAGGATTTCTCAAGACATCCACTGGGGCTGGGGCTTGAACCGCTCAGTTGACCAGGTGGGATCCAGCTGACATAAACCACAGGCCATAGAGCCGGTCCTGTCCTTTCTCTCTTTTGCTATTCTTACAGATTTTTTTTTTTTTTAAATTTCATTCAGGGGGCCTGACAGGTGGCATGATGATTAAAGTGCTAGACTCCCACATGTGGTTCGAGTCCTGGACATGGTGGCTTGCTTTCTCACTTTCCCTTTCTTTATCTCTCTCTCTGTTTCTCTCTGGTCAAATAGAACAATAAATAAATAAATAGAACATATTTCACTCAGGAAGCACAGCTAATTTCTTCATTTAGGAGCCCCTTTTCCAACTCTGTGGCTACCTGACTAATTTCTGGCCAATGAGATACAAGCAGGTATTGCGTGGTTTCTGAGAAGGATTCTCAAAAGGGGCATCGAGAGCCAAGGTGTGCCCGTTTATGCTCCCGTTATTCCTGCTTTCTGTGGATTATACATGTGAAGGCTGATACTCCAGCAGCCTCATGGGAACATGAGGACAAGAGAGACCTCTAATTTAGCCTCCCTGAACTGCCAAAACAACACCTGCAGCCCTACCTCTAGGCTTCTCAACATGAGAGGAAAGGAAATGCTTGTGCTTAGGCCACTGTCCTCAAGATCTATACATCAACAGCTGACCACAGTCCCCACTGAAAATCTTTCCTATTGTTCCCTCTCATACTTTTTTTCCCCCAGGTAAGTCATCACAACGTGTAATAGTATCTGTAATTGTGCGCTGATCTGTTTTGTGTCCGCTTTTGCTAGGGTGTGTTTTCCATAAGGGCAAGGACCACGTCTGTTTTGCCCATGACGTAGGGCCTGGCACAGAGTCAGTGCTCAGTAAGTGTTTATCGAATGAATGAATGTCTCTGGCGGGGAGGCCCAAGGCTCCTCAGTAGGAAAACAACCACGCTTGACTCCTCTCTTATCTCCAGCCCAGCCTTGGGATTCCAAGGGCATGATGATGGGATCCTGATTAAGTGACGTGAAATACAGAGAATTGAAAAGATTTGGTTTTTCTCTCCTCTGGGCTCCAGTCTGCCCTGTGGCCTGCTGACAGCTGGCACGAAATAGAAGTTGGTTGAGTCAATGGTGAACAGCCTGACCCTCTGAACAGGGACAGGATTTGAGGGTGTCATTTTAGCCTGGGATAGGAGGTCCTGAGACTCCAGAGTGCACTGAATCTTCAACAGCCCTGGGATGTGCAGGGCAGGCAGGCTCAACCAGGCTCTCCGAGTGTTTTAAATTCCTAGAAACTGGAAGCCAGGAGAGGGCCAGGCGTGTGCCCCAAGTCCCCTGGGATGTTGGCAGAGCCAGAAGGAAACTGCGTGGCTCCCCATCCGCCTCCACCCCCGCTCCCTCCATTCAGTATTCTCCATATTGTACCCTGTTGCCTTCCAGCAAGAAGACAAAGCAAGGGAGGCCGGAAGCTTAGGGGTTCCCAAATTCCAGCTAGGATATCGTCAACCGAGAGTTCAGCTTCCCCGTTTCTCAGCTGTGTTAACTGAGGGCCCTGAGGTACATGACGCTATAGGTCTCACACGCGGAGTTTGCCGACGCCAGGAACCCAGACCCAGTGACATCGGCGTATTTGGTGTTATCTCTTGACCGGTTCAGAAAGAATCTGCTTCTGGCAATTTGCTGTACTCCTGGTGTTGTTCTCAAGCTCTAACCTTGGGATTGGCGGGTCTAGGATTTATTAACTCCAAATGTTAGCAGTTCAAGGTGCCCGGGACATCTGCTTGGCCGACCATGCCTGTCCTTCAGGTGAAGGAACGGGAAGCCCAGCGCACAGTCCAGTCTAGACCAGGGTCACATAGTATCAGCAGCCACAGAGCCAAGGCCAGGGGCTTATCTTACGTGTGGCCTCCTGTCCTGCTCAGTGACCTGCGGTTTAGCGGTGGCCTCCAGCAGGGCAGGCAGAGGAGGGCAGACACAGCTCTGGAAGAAGGGAAAGAAGCATTTGAGTGAGCCCAAGGTCAAGGGCTCTTTGTTCCACACGTGTAGCCAGCGCCTCACACTCACCTAGCCGTCCTTAAACTTTTGGGTTTCAAATCCTGTTTATATTCTTAAAAATTATTGAGGATTCCAGAAAGCTTTTGCTTATGTTGGTTATATCTATTTATGTCTATCAGTATTTACTGTCTTAAAAATAAGAAATTAGGGCCGGTTCCATGGCCTGGAGGTTAAGGTCGCTGGATCCCACATAGCCAAATGCACGGTTCAAGTCCTAGGTCAGGCAGAAATTGCTGGGTCTGTTTGTGTGAGTGCTCAAAATCCTGAAAGGAGGAAGAGATGGAGGAGAGGGGATTGTGGAGTGATTATTCCCCATGGGGTGTGCTTTCTTGCTTTGTCTCTCTTTCTCTCTGTCTCTCTCTCTGGTGAGTACACATGTTCTCTGGCAGATTAAAAAAATATTGAGGTCGGCAGGTGGCATGGTGGTTGAGGGCACTGAACTCCCACATAGCCGACCCTAGTTCGAGTCCCAGAACTGGTGGCTCGCTGCCTTTCTCTCTCTCTGTCTCTCTCATCAAAATTGAAAAATAATGATAATAAATAAGTAATTCTTAAAGAGAAAAAATCTGTGGCGTGGTGGTTAAGGGTTCTGGACTCCCACATGGCCAGCTGTGGTTCAAGTCTCGGACCTTGTGGCCTGCTTTCTCACTTCCTCTCTCTCTATCATTTTGTCCCTCTCTGGTAAAATTTAAATAAATAAATAAACAAAGTTATTTTTTAAAAAAATCCGGGAACCAGCAGTTAGCGTAATGGCTATGTCGCTGGACTCCCACGTAGTCGACCGCGGTTCGCGTCTCGAACCCGGTGGCTTACAACTCACGCCGGGCGCGTGTGCGTGCGTGCCCAAGATCCCGAGAGGAGAATGGAGGAGAAGGGATTGCGGCGTGACCATCCCCCCTGGGGGGTGATTTCTCGCTTTCTGTCTCTATGTCTCTCTCTGTCTGTCTGGCGAGCGCACGCGCCCTATAGCGAAAAAAACCTCTCCAAAAAAAAAAGAAAAAAAAAAAAATCTGTCACTGGGCAGCTCTGTAGTACAGCAGGGAAGTGCTGTGATAGGGAGCCGGATCCCATGCAGCTAACCAAACTTTGAATCCCGGCCCCAGTGGCTTGAGAATCTTGCACAAATTCTGACAGTATAGAGAAATGGAGGAGAAGGGATTATAGTATAATCATGTCTCATTGGGGGTGCTTTCTCTCTCTCTCTCTCACTCATATACGCTCTGTCAACTACAAAAAAAAAAGTTACTTTTTTAGAGGCTTTTGACATAAGGCATGTGTGTTTGCCGGAGAGAGAGAGACAGAGATAGTAAGAGGGAAAGTGAGAAATCACCCCCCAGGAGGGATGGCCACACCACTGTCCCTTCTCCCCATTCTCCTCCTGGGATCTTGGGCATGCACACACACATGCCAGGTGTGATTTTCAAGCCACTGGGTCCAGGACTCAAACCACGGCCAGTTGTGTGGGAATCCAGTGATGGAACCGCTATGCCATCTGCTGGCCCTGATAATAATAATTTTTAAAAAAATTTCTGTGATGGCTCATCCTTGGCGGCAGTCAGTATTGCATGGCTGGAAGCCACATGGTTGACCGTGGTTTGGATCCCTTGGCCTGAAGACACGCTGGGCATGCATATAGGTACCCGAGATCCTGACCGGTGGAGGGCTGGGGTAGGAGGGCGTAGTGTGGCGGGCCCCCGAGGTAGGTGCTTCCTGTTCTCTCCTGTGTACGTGCTCTCTCTCTATCATGGGAGAACATTTTCCGTAGTACTTCTAGGATCATAGCATTTCTCCCACAAAAGAGTCATGTGAGTCTGCATGACCACTGCAGTGCCCTTTCAAAGGCTACAGTAAACATTCAGAAACAGTCTCAATGTCCTTCCTCATAGAGTTTTTAAAAATTATTTTATTATTATTATCTTAACTTGCTATCTTATCGGAGAGAGACAGAGAGAGAGAGAAAGTGAGAAAGCAAGTTGCTAGGTTCAGAACTTGAACTGCGGTTGGCCATGTGGGAGCCCAGCACCCTTAACCACCACACCACCTGCTGGCCTCCTCATAGGGGTTTTGTTTTGTTTTGTGAGAGAGAGTTTGCTATAGGGTATGTGCACTGACTAGAGAGACAGAGACAGAGACAGAAAGTGAAAAATCACCCCCCTCACCCCCCAGGGAGGATGGCCATACCTCAGTCCCTTCTCCTTCATTCTCCTCTCGGGATTTTTGGTAAACATGCACATGTGGCTGGTAAACATGCACATGTGAGTTTTAAGCCTCCGGGTCTGGAACTTAAACCATAGTCGATTACGTGGGAGTCCAGCAACATAACACTTATGCCATCTGCTGGTCCCTCTTTCATAAGATTTTAAAATAAGGGAGTAATAAGGGATTTTCCCCGAACTGGAAACAATCCACATGTCCATCAGCAGATGAGGGGTGCATGCATGTTCATGTATGTTCATGCCAGGGACGGTCCCCAGAAATAAATGACAAACTTCTGGCACCACACCGTGGGGATGAGTCTCAGAAACTCACTCTGAGTAGAGGACCTCTTTCCTCTGAAGTGTACCTGCTGTCTAAGTCCACTCGTGATGTTCCAGAAAAGGAGGATCCTTGCGTCAGGGACAAGGGTCAGTTTGGCAGTTGCCTGCAGCCAGATGTGGGGCAGGGACTGATTGCCAAGGGCATGAGGGAACGTTTGGGGATGACTAAAACGTCCTAGGTCTTGATTGTGTTGGTGGTTACAGATCTATAAAATTGTAAAACTCACTGACTCATGCTCTCAAAGTGGGTGCATTTTGTGTGTAAATTAGATCGCCATGCAGTTAGTCTGGAAGGCAAACGGTGAGCCACCCACAGGGAAAGCTCCGAATCTGATAGAAGGAGCGGGCTACAACTCCAGGCACCTGTGTGGGAAGACATCCGTGTGAGGCTGGTTGTTTTGTTTCTCGTTTGGCTGTTTTGTCTATTTCTAAAAGCATGTTAGGTTGTGTCCATGCCACACTGGTGACATGGACGTTTACTGAGAGCTCACTGCATGGGTTCAGGCCCACTCCGTGCCTCACGTGCATTATTTTATTTATTTATTTTTGAGAGATTTTTTGCTATAGGGCTTGTGAGCTCATTGGAGAGACAGAAACCAAGAAATCACCTCCTGGGGAGATAGCCATGCTGTCCCTTCTCCTTCATTCTCCTCTTGGGATTTTGGGCACATATGCACATGTGAGTTTCAAGCCACTGGGTCTGGGACTTGAATTGCAGTTGACCATAGGGGAATCCAGCACCTTAACCTCTATGCCACCTGCTGGCCCTTGTTTATTCTTTTTTTTTATTGGAAAGGTTTTTGCTATAGGGTGCGTGCGCTCACCAGAAAGAGAGAGAGAGACAGAGAGACAGAAAGTGAGAAATCACCCCCCGGGGGGATGGCCACGCCGCAATCCCTTCTCCTCCATTCTCCTCTCGGGATCTTGGGCACGCATGCACACGCGCCTGGCGTGAGTTTAAGCCACCGGGTCCGGGACTGAACTGCGGTTGACAACATGGGAGTCCAGTGACATAGCCATTATGCTAACTGCTGGTCCCTTTATTCTTTTATTAAAAATATATTTTCATGATAAATAGCTTGCCTTTTTTTTTTTTTTTTTTTACATTTATCCATTTCTCCCTTTAGAGAGACAGAGAGGAGGAAGGAGGAGGGATGGCAGAAACAGCACCCTCATCAGAGTCCTGAGGCCATGACCCACCCAGCTCTCACCCAGCCCTGGACCACGGACACCTGTGTACCCAGTGTGCTCGGGGAGGTCTCTGGACAGGAAGCAGGGACCTTCCCTGCTGGATTGCCTTGCAGAGCGTCAGGCCTTACCGTGGCATTACTGTCTGGCCCCTGTTCTTGACGATGTCTGTGTGAGGTTTTGCGGACGAGAAAACAGACTCAGAGTAAGTGAAGCGCCTGGGTGTGACCCTAAGGAGCCCCGTAGTTGGGACCTGGGACATGTGCTGAGCCACTTCATGTTCTATTTTATGAGCCCGATTCACTAAACAATTCACAGAGATGGTCTCTGTGTAGGAAAAAAAAATCTAGAGATGCCACTCCAAACTGGACCCGGGGATTGCGTCTGGAAGGCGACTTTGCAGGCGCTCACACTTTACGTGTCTTTTTATTTCTGTTCACATTCCAACTTATTATAACACTCGTGCATTATCTTTGCAAACCGAGAAAGCAACTCAGATTAAAAATATATATATACTAAGACAGCCTTTGTCTGTACCTCTTCCTCCCAGGGCCCGATCTCCCTGTCCTCACTATTCCCTCTCCCAGACGGGGCCACTGCCTGATGGAGCCTTAAGCCCCACTGATAAAGGCTCAGACCAGCTGGGCCCCATATCAGGCCTACACAGCGGCTGCAGTCTGATCCATCTGGTCCCCCCAGGGAGGGTGGGTCCTGTCCCCGGAATCGGCAGGCTCCAGGTCCCGGAGATAACAGGAGCTGCAGGGGTGGGTGCGAGGCAGCGAGGTCCAGTGGGCCCGAGTCTTCAGCAGGGCAGTGGTGTGGAGAGCCATGGCTTTTAGCAGGCCTCTTCTCACTGGGGAGATGGGACTTTGAGACCCAGAGAAGGTGTGACTTGCATGGCCGACATTTGTGGACCTGGCCCTGTCTGCGGTGTGGCCCTGGTGTGGCCCTGAGGACATGGTATTCCCTCTCTGTCCTCAGGTTTTCCTGGGATTCCTAGGTTCCAGCCTGGTTCTCTTTGGGGAAGTAAACCAGACTCTGAAACCGGCCCTGGGAATCCCCAAGGCACAGGCAGATGGCAGGATGGGCCAGATGCCCTTAGCCCCAGGCCCAACCTGCAGTGGATACCTGGAGACCCAAACGCAAGCACCTTCCTGCTCTGAGTGTGCGTACATGAGCCGCCTTGGCATGCTGTCTGCCGGTCCGAGGACCACGCCAGGCCACCCCGGCCACCCAGCCTCAGGCCAAGGTTTGTTTACATGTCCAAAGGTCAGAGGCAGCCTGGGGAGGGCCTCAGCTGGTGAGAGCCTGCAGCTGTGTCCACAGGATGCAGATAACACGTGCCCTGGGGAGGGCTGGCAGCAGGAGAGGGTGGGGCAAGAGTGACACTGGCTGCCCTGCAGCTGCAGGCCCTACCTGGCCCCGGGGGGGCCCTGCAGGCCCTACCTGGCCCCGGGGGTGGGGGTGGGGGTGGGGTGGGGCCCTGCCGGGTGTTCCCCCCTCTCCTGCAGGTCTAGGAGCACCCCCAGGCCGTGAGCCCGGTTCCCTTTGCGCTGTCTACCACTTCTTCTACGCCCTCGGGCACTCCCGCCTCCCCGGGCCTCGGTTTCCTCATCTGTAAGGTGGGGAGATCACAACTCCTGCCTGATAGCAGGGAGGAATGAGCTAGCGTGGTGTGGTCAGGGGAGTGGGAGGGAGCCGGCACAGGGCCTCTATTTTTAGGGAGAGCTTGGTATTCTGGAAGCTCCCACTCTTCTCATAAGGAGGTTCAGAGATCTCTTGACCCTCACATCTCAGAGTCATAGGGTGGGGTCTCAAAGTCCCATCTGTCCCCTTCGGCTTTCTCCTCCTACAGTGTTTCCCAGATTCTCTCTCTCTATTTTTTTCCTTCTTTATTCATGATAGAGTGTGTAAGTGTACGTGCACGCGTATGTGTGTGAGAGACAGAGAGAGCGAGACAGAAGCACCCTCCTTGGTCTGTCACACCACGGCTCCTTTCCCCCAGTCCTCTAACTCACAGGATCCTGGCCTCTCACAGGCATGCCTGAAGCATTTCAGCCCACTTGGACAGGGATTTGAACCACGCTTGCCATGTGGGACCTGGCTTCTCTCGAGTGCATTACTGCTGTGCCATGAGGCCGGTCCTTCCCAGCTGGTTTTCAATCTTCACCCACCCCCGTCCCCGTCTACACTGCGCATAGAACGACTCATGCACCCTTCTCTAATGAAAGCACAAAAGCGACTTGGGTCTAGTCTGCCTGTGGGGATGGGACCTGCCTGTTAACACCTTAAAAAGTGCCACCTTCGATGTGAGTGTATCCGAGGCTCACACAGCTCAGCTCTGCCCCTAGACCTTTTCTTTTCCTGTTAAACATTTTATTTATTTTGTAACCATCTATTTAATTTTATTATTGTTATTATTTTAATTTCCTATAGGACATGCATGCTCACCAGAGAAAGACAGAGAGAGAGAGGGAAAGTGAGAAATGAGCCACCAGGTCCGGGACCCAGACAGTGGTGAGTTATGTGGGAGCCCCGCACCTTAATCCCCACACCGCCTCCTCACCCCAACATTTTCTTAACTCATCTCTAAGCCTAGGGACACTCGCAAGTCACAAAAATTATTTATTTATTTATTTATTTATTTATTTATTTATTTATGTATTGGAGAGATTTTTGATATAGGGCACATGTGCTTGCCAGAGAGACAGAGGGAGACAGAGAGACAGAAAACTAGAAATAGCCCCCCAGGGGTTGTAGCATAATGCAATCCCTTCTCCTCTAGTCTCCTCTTAGGATCTTGGGCGTGCATGCACATGTGCCTGGCGTGAGTTTTAAGTCACCAGGTCCAGGACTTGAACTCGGTCAACTATGTGGGAGTGCAGCAATGTAACCATTACGCCATCTGCTGGTCCCCATCATGCACATTCTTGACCTGCAAGGAAGAGGGAAGCTCATTTGATTTATTTTTTTATTTTTAAAATTAAAAATTAAAAAAAATTTGTTACTATTATCATTAAAAAATTTTGCTATAGGGCTTGTGCTCTTACCAGAGAGAAATAGAGAGAGAGGGAGAGCGAGAGTGGGAGAGTGAGAAAGCAAGCCACCACATCTGGGACTCGAATCACGGTCAGCCATGTGAGAGTCCAGTACCTTAACCACTATGCCACCTGCTGGCCCTATTTTATTTATTTATTTAGGTTTTTGCCATAGGGTGTGTGCACTTGCCTGAGACGGAGAGACAGTGAGAAGGATAGTGAGGAATCACTTCCTGGGGGGATGGCCACACTGTAGTCCTCCTCCATTCTCCTCTTGGGATTATGGGCACACACATGCACAACGCCCAGCATAAGTTTCAAGTCACTGGGTCCAGTACTAGAACCACAGAACCATGGTGAGCCACATGAGAGGCCAGTGTCTTAACCACTTTACCACCTGCTGTCCCCAGAAGCCCATTTTGTTTTAAGGTAGCTCTATTACTAAAAAAATCTTTATATTAAGTTGGTAACAAGTGTGAAGATTGGTAACGTTCAGGGTTGGCAATGCCATGGGGAAATATTCGCCCTCCCACGCTGCGGGAGAATTAACATGGGTACAATTCACCTGTGGGTGGCCAGCCTCTGCCTGGATCCGCAGCACACACACGCCACACACAGCTCACAGCCTGAGGACAGCCCGAGGGAAGCCACGGACAGACATGCTGGTGAGAGGCATCTGTCCGTGGACATTTCCGGAAGCATTTTTGGTTAAAGCACAAAATTAGAAGTAGGTCAAATAACTATCCACAGACAACTGATTATCTAGACTTGTTGCAATCCAGCCATTCTGCTGGACACTACACAGATGTCAAAAGACACTGATCTCTTAAAGATGTTACTAAGATTCACAGGCAGGTGAAAGACACAAATTGAAGAACAGTCTATGTGATTAGAATTATGAAAACACATATAAACAAAAAGACTTTCCCCTTCTCTAAAAATTAGACAGAGCAACAAAGTATATTGGTATGAGAAAGTTCTGGAATGATTCTCACCACTTAAGTTTTCTAGCTGCAAGATCTTAGGATGGACTTAACCTCAGTTTCCTCCCTTGTAAGTTGATAGTAACAGACCTTAGAGTACTGGAAATAATGCAGGCATGCACTTTCAGTTAAACTTTTTCTAGAACGGATTCTCTGCGAAGCGGAGAAGGCTGAATTGTCTGCCTGTCTTTGCTGCCACCTAGTGGAGCAGGAGAGGAAGCATATATTGGAAGGCTTACGTTCTCTTCCTCCTTGGATTCATTTGTTCATGGAGAGCTCAAGATGTGTCAGGTATACCTGGACCTGGGTCTTCTTAGTTTTCTTATCCGAGAAATGGGGCCCAATACCCAGCCAGGGTGGTGCAGGCGGCGAGGTGTTGGAGTAGCGGAGCCATACGGGAGCGTCCAGGGTTCAGATCTCGGCCTGAGAACGCTGGATACAGCCTGATCCCCGCTGGCTGGAAGGGGAGGACCACAGCGCCGCAGGCTCCTGTGTGTGTGTGTGTGTGGGGGGGGGGGGGGGTCACCGTCTTCCTCTTTTTCATGAAAGAAATAAACTAATGCACTTTTTTTTGGGGGGGGGGAGAGGTTTTTCGCTATAGGGCGAGCTCGCCAGACAGACAGAGACAGAGAGACAGAAAGCGAGAAATTACCCCCCAGGGGGGATGGCCACGCCCGCAATCCCTTCTCCTCCATTCTCCTCTCGGGATCTTGGGTACGCAGGCACACGGGCCCGGCGTGAGTTTTAAGCCACCAGGTCCGGGACGCGAACTGCGGTGGACTACGTGGGAGTCCAGCGACATAGCCATTACGCTAACTGCTGGTTCCCAACTAATGCACTTTTTAAAAAAGAAAGAAAGGAAGAGGGTTATAGGTAAACTTACCCTGTACATTTGTGAGATAGACTATAATAACGCATAAAAGCATTTAAAACTGTCCCGACACAGAGACTGCTCTAGGGCTGGTAGTTCTTGGGATCTGCAGAGTCTGGAAGAGGAAATCAGCCCTGCAGCCCTTTCACGGGGGAGGAGCTTGAGATCAGAGACGTCAACCCCAGGTTGGTGGTCCTGACGCTCCTGCCCCTGGCAGTCCTCACATTTCCAAAGAGGGGACAGGGGGACACTGCAGGAGGCGCGTCAGGATGAACTTGAGTCAGAGAACCCCCAGGCAAAGGCGGCGACCCTAGAGCGAGTGGCCTAGGTGATCTCAGACGTGAAGCTCCTCCCCTCCCCTTTGGGGCGCCCCCGCCCCCCCAGCCCGGCCTCCTGGACCCTCTGCCCGAAGCCCAGCGCTCTCATTTGGCCCCTGGGCACCGCGCTGCACCCTGGCGGGACTTCCCGAGCACAACTCGCCCGCCGAAACTTCATCACGGACATTGCGGGGACCAAACGGCCAGCTTTGTCCACATTTTCTGTACTCGAGGAGCACCCACTGTCAACAAACCCGCATACAAAACCCCAAGGTAGAAGTCGCCTTCATCTCTGTTTACGAAAGAAAGAAACCCAGGAACCGGGCAGGCAGGTGGTGTGTTGATTAGGGCGCTGGACTCCCACATGGTGGACTGTGGTTCATGTCCTGGACGTGGCAGCTTGCTTTCTCCCTTTCCCTCTCTCTTTCTCTGCTTATATTGAATAATAATAATAATAGTAAATAAAATTAAATGAACGATTCTTAAAAAAAAAAAAAAAAAAGAAAGAAAGAAACCCAGGAACCGACAGGCTGAGCAACCAGCGGAATCACACTGCTAGCACTGGGTGCCACTGTTGGGAGGTGAAAAGGTCATCTTTTTTCGTAAAAAAAAAAAAAAAAAAAAAAAAATTTTCGCTATCGGGCATGCACACTGGCCAGAGACAGAGAGAGCGAGAGTGAGAGCATTCCTGGGGATGGCTACACCACAATCCCTTCTCCTCCATTCTCCTCTCAGGATCTTGGGCACGCGCGCACATATGCCCAGTGTGAGTTTAAGCCACCAGGTCCAGGACTTGAACCATGGTTGACTGCATGGGAGTCCAGCGATGTTAACATTATGCCATCTGCTAGTCCCTAGAGAGATTTTTGCTATAGGGCTCACGCACTCACTGGAAAGACAGAGAGAGAAAGCAAGCAAGAAATCACCCTACGGGGGGATGGCCACACAGCAATCCCTTCTCCTCCAGTCTTCTCTCGGGATTTTGGGCACACACCCACAAGTGTCTAGTGTATGTTTTCTTTCTTTGTATACTTTTTTTTTTTTTTTAAGAACCATTTCATTTAACTTTATTTTATTTATTTATTTATTCTAATTTCACCAGAGAGGGATGGGGGGTGGGGAGTGAGACAATAAGGTGCCAGGTCTGGGACCCATGTGGCAGTCCAGCGCCCCCAACTGCCACGCCACCTGCTGGCTCCCCTGGCATGAGTTTTAAGCTGCCAAGTCTGGGACTCGAACTATGGTCGACTGCATTGGAGTTCAGTGATGTAACTGTTACCCAAGCCACTTTTTTTTTTTTTTTGGAGAGGTTTTTGCTATAGGGCGCGTGCGCTCGCCAGACAGACAGAGAGAGACAGAGAGATAGAAAGCAGGAAATCACCCCCCAGGGGGGATGGCCACGCCGCAATCCCTTCTCCTCCATTCTCCTCTTGGGATCTTGGGCACGCACGCACACGCGCCCGGCGTGAGTTTAAGCCGCCGGGTCCGGGACTCGAACCGCGGTCAACTACGTGGGAGTCCAGTGACACAGCCATTACGCTAACTGCTGGTCCCAAGCCACTTTTTAAATGGTTAGTAGTCAAGCCTCTATGGGAGGGCTTAGCCTGACCACGTAGAAATAACTACTGGTGGTATAATGGTTAAGGCACTAGACTCCCACATGGTCAACTGTGGTTCGAGTCCCGGACCTGGTGGCTTGATAATCATACTGGAGAGACCAGCAGATGGCATAGCATTTATGTCACGGACTCCCACATAGTCGACCATGGTTTGAGTGTGCATGTGTACCCAAGATCCCAGTGCAGTGTGGCCATCCCCCTCGGGATGATTAATCACTTTTCACCTCTCTGTCTCTCTCAGGTGAGTGCACATGCCCTATGGCAAAAAACCTTACCAAAAAAATAGAAATAACTGCTGGTAAAAATTTTGTTTATACCCTATCTTTTTTTTTTCTTTTTGCATATACACACATATTGTTTTAATAAAAAGGATCATACCATGTATATTCTTTTGTAGCTAGCATTTTATATTACTAATATATTGCATTGTATATATATTTTTAATGTAATTCTTTTATTTAACTTTATTTATTTATTTATTTTAATTTGACCAGGAAGAGAGGGAGAGAGAGAGAAAAAGAGAGGAAGAAAGAAAGTGAGAAAGCAAGCCGCCAGGTCCAGGACTCGAACTGTGGTCAGCCATGTAGGAGTCCAGAGCTCCTAACCACCACTCCACCTGCTGGCCCCTTGCATTGTATATTAAAGAATATAAATTTTTTTCAAAAGGCATAAATTAGCTTTACACTAGAAAAGCTACTTTTATTAATTTTTACATTCACAATGCATTCTCACTTACCAATATGAACATTATAGATAAAACTAAAATCTCTTTGCTCCTTTGTCAATGTTAACTTGCATCCTTTCAGACCTTTTTCCAAACTCTTCCAGCCATTTACATTAAAATATACATATATGTACACATATGGAGTTAGGTGCATATATTATTCCACAACTTGATTATAAAAAAAGAATTACTGGGACCAGCAGTTAGCGTAATGGCTATGTCGCTGGACTCCCATGTAGTTGACCGCGGTTCGAGTCTCGGACCCAGTGGCTTAAACTCACGCCGGGCGCGTGTGCGTGCGTGCCCAGGATCCCGAGAGGAGAATGGAGGAGAAGGGATTGCGGCGTGGCCATCCCCCCTGGGGGGTGATTTCTCGCTTTCTATCTCTCTGTCTCTCTCTGTCTGTCTGGCGAGCGCACGCGCCCTATAGCAAAAACCTCTCCAAAAAAAAAAAAAAAAAAGAATTACTTATTTATTATTTTTATTTTTTATTTTTTTGGAGAGGTTTCTGCTATAGGGCACGTGTGCTCACCAGAAAGATAAAGAGAGAGACAGAGAGCTAGAAAGCAAGAAATTACTCCCCTGGGGGCATGGCCACACCGCAATCCCTTTTCCTCTGTTCTTCTCTTGGGATCCTGGGCACGCACATACACACCCGGTGTGAGTTTAAACCGCTGGGTCCAGGACTTGAACCGTGGTTGACTACATGGGAGTCTAGCGACATAGCCATTACACTAACTGCTGGTCCCTTAATTTATTATTATTATTTTAAACTTGCCATAGTGCATATGTACTCACCAGAGAGAGACAGAGAGAGTGAGGGAAAGTGAGAAAGCAAGCTGCCACGTCTGGGACTTGAACAGTGGTCGACCATGTGGGAGTCCAGCACGTTAACCACTATGCCACCTGATGGTCCCTCACAACCTGATTTTTTTAAAGAGAGATTTTTGGTATAGGGCATATGTACTCGCCAGAGATACAGAGAGAGACAGAGAGACAGAAAGCGAGAAATCACCCCCTAGAGGGGCCATGCTGCAATCCCTTCTCCTCCATTCTCCTCTCAGGATTTTAGGCATGCATGCACATGCGCCCAGAGTGTTTTAAGTCGCTGGACCTGGGACTTGAACTGTGGTCGACTATGTGGGAGTACAGCGACATAACCATTACACCACCTGCTGGTCCCACAACCCAACTTTTTGTTTTGTTTTTAGAATTTTATTTTAAAAAGTTTTAAAGACAGACAGACAGAAAGCAAGAAATCACCCCCCAGGGGGGATGGCCACGTGACAATACCTTCTCCTCCACTCTCCTCTCAGGATCTTGGGCATGAACGCACACACGCCCGGTGTGAGTTTAAGCCACTGGATCTGGGACTAGAACCGTGGTCGACTACATGGGAGTCCAGCGACATAGCCATTATACCAACTGCTGGTCCCAACACAACTCAATTTTTAAAAATTTGATTTTTTAATACATTTGTTCACTGTATATCATTACCGCACACAAAATAAATTTTCCCAGCATGAATACATTGTATATGAATCCAGTTAAAGATATTATTAACAGATAATTTTCCATTCTTGTGTCCCTTATTTTTTTAAGAGAGGTTTTTGCTAAAGGGCGTGTGCACTCACCAGAGATAGAGACAGAGAGACAGCGAGAAATCACCTCCCACGGAAGCAATCCCTTCTCCTTTATTCTCCTCTCGGGATTTTGGGCACGCACGCACACGCACGCACACGCACAAGCACACGCACGCCCAGCATGTTTTAAGCCGCCAGTTCTGGGACTTGAACCTCAATCAACTACGTGGGTATCCAGCGACTTAACCATTATGCCATCTGCTGGTTCTGACACCTTGATTTTGTAAATTAACTGTATGACTTGGAACTCCGCCAGAAACAGATATATTTCAATATTTTATTGTCGCCTCTTACTCCCATTTCCTGTTGGTGGCCATCTAATTGTAACAAAGGAGGGAGGGAGGGGTCGAAGATGGAAAGAAAGACGGTAGGGAGGGAGGGAGGAAGGGCAGAAGAGGGAGGGAAGAAAGAAGAGAGGGAGGGAGGCAACCAGGGTGGGAGAGAGAGGGAAAACCACCTTTTAACTTCCTTGTTTTAACGCTCCTTGATGTCCTCTAGGGGGAGACAAAGAAACGCGGAGAAGCGTCAAGACTCACATTGCAGGCGGTGCGTTAGCAGACCGCGGTCTGCAAGCCTTTCTGCTCCCTTCCTCCCAAATCGGCTTTTCTTCTGCGCATCTCTGCCCCGGGAATCCGGACTCGGAGCGTCCGCGGGGCGTCCACCCAGCTCATTCACCCAGCTACACGCAGGTTCCCCGAGCGGCCGGCAGCAGTGTGAGCCGCGTCGGCTGGCGGCCTGTGCTGGGTGCCTGCGCACGAGCCCCATCTTCAGGGTCCCGGCCTCCGCTAGCGTCGGTCTCGTCTCGCCACCACCTGGTGGGATTTATTAGTGCGCCCCTCTCACACCCGCGTGCGCTCCAAGCTGGTGCGGCAGGTGGCTGGCCCAGAGAACAGTAATGCTGACGCTTCAAACGCCGCAGCCTGGAGGGGGCGCCCCACTTTCCCAGGCTCCCCGAAGTGGACGCGCGCCGACAGCACAGTTAAGAACCCACACCACCCTCCGCGTCCTCGCCCAGCTTGGCTGAGCATGCCGCGGGTGAAGGAGGCTGAGTTGTCCCTCCTAGCGGAGAGAACCGGTTTACAACCAACACGCATGGAATCTCCGTTTCCCGCATGCCGCACTCGGTGCTGAGTTCTGCGTGTCTGTGTGGCGGTGCACGAGGGTGGGGGACAGGGAATAAGATCAGGCTCCACTTGGGTGCTCCGATAGACTTCTGGTCCTCGACCAGGAACTATACACACACACACACACACATACATACACACACACACATATATATTTAAAATAATTATTTTATTTAACTTGATTTAACCATTCATTCATTTATTTTAATTTGACCAGAGAGGGACAGAGTGATAGAGAGAGCAAGCAAGCCGCCAGGTCTGGGACTCAAACTGTGGCGGCCATGTGAGAGTCCAGTGCCCTTAATCACCATGCTGCCAGACCAGAACCAGATATATTGCAATGTTTTATTGTTTAGCTTTTCAAAAAACAATCATCCATTCCTCCACTTCTGCCTCCCCGGTGCTGGGCCATCTGCTCTTCTGAGAAGCTGGTGGCCACACTTCCCTGCCCTCTGACCTCAGGTCCTTTCCCAACCCCAGCCCCTCTTGGGATGTGGACAGGGAACTGCAGCAAGCCAGAGGCTGGGCAGGTTTCCTGGGAGAGTGGAAAGACGACTGTCGGACAGGCAACCTCCTGGGTGGGGTTCTGGCCCAGCTTGGCAGTTCCTTGCTGTGTGACCTTTGATCCCTGCCATCTCTGGACCGCCATCTCTTCCTCCCTTGGAGACCCTCTCCAGCTCTCACGTTTCCAAGTCACCTGACACCCGTGGCCATGGTGTCCTTGCCTAGTGGACATTTGTCACGGGAAGGAAGGTGCCCAGGAGCCTGGGCCAGGCTACTCTGGGTAGGATGCCCCCTACCACCCCGGGTCGATAGGCTCCGGTCAGCACTTTGGGATATGTACCAGAGCTCTTCCAAAGCTCAAGGAAATGTGTATTTTGAAAGAGCTATACATGGGGGACCAGCAGTTAGTGTAATGGCTATGTCGCTGGACTCCCATGTAGTTGACCGAGGTTCAAGTCCCGGACCTGGTGGCTCAAACTCACACCAGGCACATGTGCATGCATGCCCAAGATCCCAAGAGGAGAATGGAGGAGAAGGGATTGCGGCGTGGCCATCCCCCCAGGAGGTGATTTCTTGCTTTCTGTCTTTCTGGTGAGCGCACATGCCCTATAGCAAAAAACTCTCAAAAAAAAAAAAAAAAAAAAAAAAAGAAAAGCTATACATGGGTTTCGACTTTCTTTGCACCAAAATAAATTTGTACTTTAGTTCCATTTTCTACAGACCTTTTGAAATGCTCTTGAAGTGCCCCATTTCCCTAACTCATTTTACAAATGTGGACCCTGAGGCTTAGAAGGGGTGAAGCGGTTTGGCAGGAGCTGTGCAGTTCCTCCCGGCAGAGCTTGTGCTGGAATCCAGGACCCCCCCCCCCCCCCCCCAACAGTGACTGCTGGCCCTATCCTTCCCACTCATCGCTCCAGCTGTGGCTGGTCCAGAAGCCTCAGCTTGGTTCCAGTCCACTTTACTTGCCGCTGCCAGGGAGCCTCTGCCAGAGGTGAGAGGACCGGGAAGGTTCGGGGTCCTGCCCTCTGGAGGCCACTGTTTTCCTCCACGTGAGACTCTCAGGAAGCACTTGCCAAAATGCACCTTCCCAGTCCCATCGCAGACGTCAGCACCTCTGGCTGTGAAGCCAGAAACCTGCTTTTCACAAGCAACCCCAGGAGAGTCTGCCCAGGAAAGGGACAGTCCTCTGAGAAGAGGGGAAGTAACTAATAAGCAACTAATATGTACTGTGAAAGAAGAATATGGAGAGGGGTGAAAGGGAATGAGGAGGATCCGGATCAGAGCAGCTGAGCTCATAGGGAGCAGAGGTGCTTCCTACTTCCTACGGGGCGATCCCCAGCACGAGCTGAGGTATGTGGGTAGGCTACCTGGAGCCCGGGGGAGAGGGTATTTAGACACACAGACATGGAGAGATTTACTGTGAGGAACTGGCTCACTCAGGTAGGGGGGCTGGACAGTCCAAGATCTGCATTTGGAGACTTAGGAGAGCCCTGGTGTACCTCCACCCTGAGTCTCCAGACTCAAGAGCCAAGGGAACCCGTGGTATAGCTCTAGTCTGAGTCTGCAGGCCCTAAGAACTAGGAGAGCCCCTGGTGTTTTTCCAGTCTGAGTCTGCAGGACTGAGGATCAGGAGAGCCCACGGCACAGTTCTAGTCTGAGTACAGGTCCAGGCCCAAGGACCAGGAGAACCCATGGTGCAGTTCTGGCCTGCAGGCCCAGGAGCCAGGAGAGCCCATGTGCAGCTCCGTCTGAGTCTGCAGGCCGGAGAACCGGGAGAGCCTATGGTGTATTTCCAGGAGAGTCTATGGTGCGGCTCCAGTCTGAGTCTGAAGGAGAAGACTGATGTCCTAGCTGGAGGAGGGTGACTCAAAGAGAAGGAATTCTTTCCCACTCAGCCCTTTATTCTATTCGGGCCCTCAGTGGATTAGATAAGGCCCACCCACCTGGCCGAGGGCTGTCTGCTTTACTCAGTGTGCTGATGCAGGTACTAGCCTTACGCACCCTCACAGATGCCCCCGAGGAGTCATGGTAAGTCACATATCAGGGCACCCCAGGGCCCAGTCTAGCTATCACACAAAATGCGCCATCACAGAGGATCAGACAGGGCTTTGCCAGCCCTTGTCCACATGCCGAGGGGCAGACTTTGAGCCTTGCTCCCTCCTTCCCTTGTGGAAAGGCCCAAAACACGCCCGGCCGTGGTTAGGAAGGTTCTCGGGCCTCTGGTTAGGACCATAAATCTCTCCCCGCCCACGTGCCCTGATCAGGGCCCCAGCCCTGCATTCGCTCTGGTTTGGCTCCAGCCCCTGGGGAGATTGTGCTGTCCCTCTCTTCCCAGGGAGGCTGCTTGAGCAGGGTGCCGGCCTCAGCCAGGCTACAGAGAAACCCCAGTTGCTCTCAAGCCCCCCTGACATTTATGAGGTGCTGCTGATGGGGGGGCTGCCCCAAACCCCGAAGGAATGTTAATTAGCTAAAGCTGTTGCCCAAGCTCTCCCTCGCCGGAGTTATTACCATTTTATTTTTATTTGTTTTTCCCCCAGAGGTACGTGGGTAGGGCTGACCAGGCTGGGTGGGAAGGGGCTGGGGACAGGGACGGGGGCATGACGGAGGAGCATGGAGGCCCCTCAACTTGTCCAAGTCCGCCCAGCTCCTTCCTGCTGTCAGGGCCTCAGCTCAGGGAGGGGGTGGGGAGAAAAATCTGGAAAGGGAGTGAAATGCGGATGCTAGAGTGGGGCTTTGCTGTCAGCCTCTGAGGGTCCCACAGTGGCTCTGCCCTCTTGGCTGTCAGAGGCCCTGAGGGTACAGCTGGCCTTCCTGGGCTGTCCTTAAGGGGAGAGGGGGAAAGGTTCCTGCTTGGCACAAAGAGGTTCCAATTCCCATAGGAAAGGCAGAGAAGGCAAGCTTGAAAACACTCTGGGGCCAGCAGATGGCGAAGCGGTTATGTCACTGGACTTTCACGTGGCTGACTGCGGTTGGAGTCTCAGACCCAGCGGCTTAAAAAATCAAAAAACCACACCGGATGCCTGTGCGTTTTGCCCAAGATCTCAGGAGGAGAATGGAGGAGAAGGGGTTGCAGCATGGCCTTCTCTGTTGGGGGGGGGAGTGAGTTCATACTTTCCCTTTTACTGTCTCTGGTCTCTCTCTCCAGTGAGGTGCAGAAAATAAATAAATAAATAAATAAATAAATAAATAAATAAATAAAACCTCTTACAGAGTGAGCCTCAGCTGCAAAGACCCTTCCCGAGGGCCTGTCTGATTGCCCGGATGAGGAAAGTAGCCCGGAAGGCACGGAAGGAGGCTCTGCCGGGTCTCTGTGGCAGGCAGGAGCCTGGGGGGCCAGGCAGCTCTGGGCAGGCCCTGCTCCCCGTCCACAGAGGCAGATCGCACAACCTGGGGGTGGGAACATGGACAAACGGCGGTGCTAGATCCTTCCAGGAGACCGACCTAAGGGGAGGGGACCTGAGCCTGAGTATGTCAAAAGATCCCTCACATCAAATCTCAACCACTTCCAGACCAGAGAGATGCTCACGAACCATGATGGACGCCTCGTCTCTTCCTCCCTCCCCTTCTCTCCCTTTCCCCTCTCCCTTCCTTAGCTTAGTCGCATTTACTGACGTCACCCGCTTACCACGTGTTGGTACGATGCTGGACCATTCCCTTTGTCATTTGTGCCTGTAACAAATCATGTCAAGGGGCCAGCAGGTGGAGTGGTAGTTAAGGTGTTGGACTCCCACATGGCCAACAGTGGTTCAAGTCCCGGACATGGTGGCTTGTTTTCTCACTTTCCCTCTCTCTTTCTGGTGTCCATGTCCTATAGCAAATTTAAAAATGATAATAAATATAATTGAATAAATCTTTTAAAACAAACAAAATAAAACCCAAGTTGTGTTGAGCTTTTAGTCACAAAAACCTGACCAGTGTTGCTCAAACACGTGAGTTTTTAGTGTCTCAGAAATGAGATATGCCTAGGGCGAGGCAGTCTATGACAGAATGACTGTTTCACAATATGGCAGGATTTTAGAAAGTTAGTGGAAACAGGGAATTAAAGTATGAGTTTATTTTGGTGCCAAAAAATCTGAAATAATTTCTAGTTTTCTCATAATACGCACTTTCTGTGAACTTTTTGAAGACATCTTGTAGCATCAAGAACCTTGGCTCCCTCCGTTCTGCCATCTTTAGTGAATGATTTTCCTTTGAGGGCACCTCATGATCCTAGAAGGCTGTTGGAGCTCCAGCCATCAGTTCTGAGCCCAGCAATACATACAAGAAGAAGGAGAAGAGCAAAAGGCTCATCTTTTATCCTAGTGAGTTGTCTTTCAAGTGCTTTCCTAAAAATCTCATTCAGTGACTTTTGCTTAGATCTTATTGGATTTTTTTATCTGCAAAGAAGACAGGAAAATTATTTTTCAATGAGGTCATTGGGGTTCTGTTACTAAGGGGACAATAGATCCTTGAATAATGGAGGTAGGACACTAGTGGTTTGTTTGACCACCCCCAACGTGGATGGCTCTCAACGTGGATGGCTCCCACCCTGGCCTTCCCTGGAAGCCCAGCCCCTCCCTGGCATTGGGTTGTCATCCAGGAGAGGTGTGTCAGCGATCCTTTGCAGTACACCTTGGCCCATCAAAGCCACTTCTCACACGAAATCTGTCAGTTCACAAAACATCTGGAGGTGTGAGAGTATCTCCAGGTTTTAGAGAAGAATCTGAAACGCAGAAAACATCGCAGTACTGACAGCCGTATTCTTAGCTGGAATTTACTGAGCACTTCATGGTGTGAGGCCAGGGCCAAGGCTTTCCCTTCCAGTAGATATTTATTGATGGCACTGGGCTGGCAAGCCAAACACAGCCCTGCCCCACCATCCAGAGAGGACTGGGCTGGGAGACACACAGGTAGTAAATGTGTCATTGCTAACTGGGCACAGTGCTGGGGCAGGACTAGTGGCACCCCGTAGGGAGGCCATGGAGGTGATATTTCATCAGACACCAGAAAGGCCCAGTTGCCCCCTGGTAGAACAGGAACCAAGGCTTAGATGGAAAGTGGCTGGCCAATTCCTCCTTCTAGTGAGTGGAAGAACCCACGGGTCACTTTGGTTCCCCCACAATTGGCACCTGCTCTGAGCCTGGTCTGTGTGACCCCGGAGGTCCCTTCTAACCCCCAGCTGAGTGCTTTGTCCACGGTCACTCCCAAGGAGGCTGCAGGACTGGACCTGGGGCTCCTGGCCCCACCCAGTGCTCTTTCCCTACCCAGCTGGGATTCTTCCTCGTGACCCAGCCAGGGTCAGCTCAGGGGCCACTGTGACCACCAGGAGCCTTGGGGTGTCTGTGGCTAATTCAAACATCGGGTGCTTCGGGCATGACTGTAATTCCAGGTGCCATCATAAACAGCCACCTCGCATGGGTCTCTAGCCTGCATTAATAGTTTATATAAGAAGTTTAATCAAGACCAGGCCTCACCTAATTACAGGTCTCATTGAAAGCAGCTCTAGCTTCTATTAATCCTGGGGCCGGTCTGTGTGTGTTGAAATGGGTGGGTGGGGGCTGTGGGTCACCCGTCAGCCCATGTGGCTCTGGATGGGCAATCGTCCCCACCAGGAAACCCTTGTTCCCAGGAAGCATTGTGTCTAAGGCCTGTTGACCCTGCTCTTCCTCCTTGTCCTTGAGACCCCAGCATCGAGGGTCGCCCAGTGCTTAACTCACTGGCAAGCCCTGTGCCTTAGTCAGAGCCCTGCCCAGCGAGACCTGGGTACCTGGATAGACAGGCATTTTTCTTCCACAGAGCTCCCAGTCAACCTAACTCATTTCTTTGCTTTTTAACGATTTTTTTAATTGCCAGAGAGTCTGTGTGCTCATGAGAGAGAGAGAGAGAGAGAGAGAGAGAGAGAGGAGAGAGAGAGAGAGAGAAAGCACCCCATAAAGGGGCATGATCCTATCACAATCCCTTCTCCATTTCTCTGTCCCACTGAGATCTGGGCACACATGCACAGGGAACCAGCATCTCTTCCGAGTTGCCGAGGCTGGGATTTGAACTGTGGTTGGCCATTGGGATCCAACTCCCTTAACCACAGGCTATGGGACCAGCCCAATTAAAAAAAAAACTATTTAATTTTATTCATTCATTCATTTATTTTAATTTGGCCAGAGAAAGACACAGAGTGAAAAAGGGAAAGTGAGAAAGCAAGCCACCAGGCCTGGGATTTGAACTGTGGTCACCCACGTGGGAGTGTCCAGCGCCTTAACCACCATGCCACCTGCTGGCCCCAAACCCAATTTTTTAATTATAAACATTTCCAAACATACAGAAAAGTAGATATTATATCCAACACCCATGTATTCATGATCCAGCTTCAGTAGCCATCAATGTTTGCTATACTCCCTGTGGCTGTCCTTACCCATCTTTATTTTTGGAGAGGTTTTTTTCGCTATAGGGTGCGTGCGCTCGCCAGACAGACAGAGAGAGACATAGAGACAGAAAGTGAGAAATCACCCCCCAGGGGGGGTGGTCACGCCGCAATCCCTTCTCCTCCATTCTTCTCTTGGGATCTTGGGCACGCACACACATGCGCCTGGCGTGAGTTTCAAGCCACCGGACCGAGTCCGGGACACGAACCGCGGTTGACCACGTGGGAATCCAGTGACATAGCCATTACGCTAACTGCTGGTCCCCAATCCTTACCCATCTTTAATTTCACCTTGGAGACTCACTTTCCCCATCTCTCTGTCTCTCTCTGGTAAATACACGTGCCCTATGACGAAATCTTAAAAAAAAAATTCCCATCGGAAAAAAATCTATTTACGGTTGGCTTACCCAACTGAAAGCTCCAAGTTCCATTTGTTACATTTATTTATTTCACTTATATCTTTTCAAAAGTCTCTAATCATATACCACAGTCATCCTTCCCAGTTTCATGACATCAATCTGAATTTAGCTCATTTCAACTAATATTTATTGAGCGTCTGCCGGCTCTACGTCAGGTACCTTGCTAAATGTGTTGCTATTAGTAACAGGGCTACCTTTTTTTTTTTTTTTCTTTTTTTTTGGAGAGATTTTTCACTATAGGGCGCGTGCGCTCGCCAGACAGACAGAGAGAGACAGAGAGATAGAAAGCGAGAAATCACCCCCCAGGGGGGATGGTCATGCCGCAATCCCTTCTCCTCCATTCTCCTCTCGGGATCTTACGCCCGGCGTGAGTTTTTCCGGGACGCGAACCGCGGTCGACTACGTGGGAGTCCAGCGACATAGCCATTCTAACTGCTGGTTCCCATGGGGCTACCTTTTCTTGAGTACTTACACTACTGGCTTTATGTACTTTTAATATCAAAATCCTCTGAGATAGTACTATTGGCTCTGAGTTTTTTTTTTTTTTTTTGGTTGCTGATTTTTTTGTTGTGCTTTGTTTTGCTTTTAGTAGTGGAAGTTATGGAGACCAGAGAGGCAAAATAACTTGCCTCAGGTCACACAGCTAGTGAGCAGCAGAATTTTTTTTTCTTAAGAGAGATTTTTGCTATAGGGAGTGTGTGCTGAAGAGCCAGACAGACAGAAAGCGAGGGCATTGCACTCACCAGAAAAACAGAGAGAGACAGAGAGACAGAAAGGGAGAAATCATCCCCCGGGGGGATGGCCACGCCACAATCCCTTCTCTTCCATTCTCCTCTCAGGATCTTGGGCACACATGTACATGCACCCAGCATGAATTTAGGCCACCAGGTCCAGGACTCAAACCACAGTCAACTATGTGGGAGTCCAGCAATGTAACCATTATGCCATTTGCCGGTCCCCATCATGTCTCTTAATTACTCAGGGACTCAGTGATTCCGTCTACCCTGAGTCACTGCTCAGGATGACAACAGTGGACCAAATAAAACCATGACAAACCACCGTGCACCATGGTAGTCACAGGCCCATGGGTCCACCACAGGAGAAACGTCAATACGAATAGTGTGCTTAGGAAGGGCAGGGTGGGATAAGGGGCCCAGAAGTCCCTTTCGGCCTCTAACTGCCCTAGAGCCTTTGGCAAGCCCACTCTCTCTGGGCCCCAAATCCTTCCTACTTAAAAGGATGGTATTAAGCTAAAGAATCTCTGGGTTTCTCTCTTCAGTTCACGCCAGGGACCGCAAAGGTCAGGACGTCTGAGTCGGTCATGTTAGTTCCCAGGCCCACCACTACAGATTCTGCATTTTAAACTAACCATCACACCACCTCGCCGTTAGGCTACGCTTCGGGAAGGGCTAGAGTGTCAGGGTGCTCCCGATACCATGCTCAATTATCCTTCTGGGCCTGGGCACACACTATTCCCACTGCTGGGGACAGTTTTCCTCTGGGGATTTTGGGAACGCTCTCACACACACCTGGTGTGAGTTTCAAGCTGCTAGGTCTGGGCCTTGCTTATGTTGGTAGTCTTCCCCGGCCGGCACCTGGTCCCGTCTCCTCTGGGACAGCTCGCTCATTTCCTTCTGTGGTACAGGCCTCCCTGACCTCGGGCCACATGGTTGAGAGGGATCCCAGGTAGGGCATGTGACCAAGGCCTGGAGAGAGAGGACAACTCCAAGAGTTTTCCTAGAGATGGGGGGGGGGGGGGGGGGGGAGAAAGGTTCTCTTTTTTGAGCGAGTTTGCGGAGCTGGGAAATTAAACCTAGAACTATTGGGGGCCCTCACCCCCCAAGGGAGCGTGTGCCAGAGAATGGAGCCAACACAGAGAGCGTGGGCCTGAGAGGAAGGCGAGCCAAGTCCCAGCGAAGGACATCGGGCATCTGGATCCGGTCATGCCTGAAGTGACATCCTTCTCGACTTTTCGGTTACTTGAGCCAATAAATCATTTTTGCTTTGGACTTATGGTCCTTACAACTCAAAGAAAGCACTCGCGCCCAGAGTGGAAGCTGTTCTAAAGCTCTGCGTGCTGACCCACCATGCAATCCGCAGCCCACAGCAACCTTAAATAGAGCCAAGAGAGGCAGTTACCTAAAGGTGGCTAATGCAGACGGTAGTGAGTTCAGGGCTTCCCATTTCCCGCCTTTTTCTTACTTGTATCTTTCTTTCTTACTTGCCTTTTTCTTACCCCATATCACGTGGTCTTGTAAAGCACAAGTTATCACAGCTAATCACATCCAAAGCACAACTTTCATCCGAGCTTTCAGCAGCTCAGACACTCTGGCCCTGGGAGAGGCTCTTGTGAGTCCTTCTCCACAGATTGCCCAGAGTCCTCACCCTGCAATTTCTCCCAAGCCGGAATAGCAGCTCTCTCTGCTTCTTCTATTTTTTTTTTTTGAGAGATTTTCGCTATAGGGCGCGTGTGCTCGCCAGACAGACAGAGAGAGACAGAGAGACAGAAAGCGAGAAATCACCCCCCAGGGGGGATGGTCACGCCGCAATCCCTTCTCCTCCATTCTCCTCTCGGAATCTTGGGCACGCACGCACACGCTCCCGGTATGAGTTTTAAGCCACCGGGTCCGGGACGCGAACCATGGTCAACTACGTGGGGGTCCAGCGACATAGCCATTACGCTATCTGCTGGTTTCCGTTCCGTACTCTAACTTATTGAGCTGTTCTGACAATCTTGTGAAATTAGCATTGGTATTTCTATCTCTATTGTGCACTCGGGGAAATTGAGGCACAGAAAGGTCATGTCACTCGTCGCAGGTTTGTTCCTGTGTGCTAGATGCTTCCCCTGGTAGGAAGTGTGATTATACTTCATCACTGACCCACAGTATAATTTCAAGCAGAGAACTTTCCCTCTCTGGGCGTCTTTATCTCCAGTTTACAAGAACAGGCTGGAATAGAGGACTCTACACACATATAGTTTAAATGGCGTCCAAAGGCTGTTTCTAGTGAAGGCCCTATAATAAGAATCACTAACTCCTACTTTCTGAGCAATGTGCAGATACCAGGCATAGAGGTACCAGTCTTTAGTGTATTATCTCTTTCAAAATTTTTTTTCAAGAGAAATTTTTGCAATAGGGCGCCTGGGCTCGCCAGAGAGACAGAAAGCAAGAAATCACCCCCCAGGGGGATGGTCATGCCACAATCCCTTCTTCTTCATTCCCCTTTTGGGATTTCGGGCATGCACACACATGTGCCCGGCATAAGATTAAGGCACTGAGTCCGGGGCTTGAACCATTGTGGTCAGGTGGGAGTCCAGCAATGTAACCATTGCACCATCTGCTGGTCGCATCTTTCCATTCTTTTTTTCTTTTTCTTTTTGGAGAGGTTTTCACTATAGGGCACATGTGCTCGCCAGAAAGACAGAGAGGGACAGAGAGACAGAAAGTGAGAAATCACTCCCCAGGGGGGATGGCCACTCCGCAATCCCTTCTCCTCCATTCTCCTCTTGGGATCTTGGGCACGCACGCTTACGCACCCGGCGTGAGTTTAAGCCGCCGGGTCCAGGACTTGTACCGCGATCGATAGGAGTCCAGCGACATAGCCATAGCGCTAACTGCTGGTCCCCCTTTCCATTTTTTTTTTTTTTTTGAGAGATTTTTGCTATAGGGTGCATGTGCCTACCAGAAAGAGACAGAGAGATAGAAAGCAGAAATCACCCCATGGGGGGGATGGCCACGTCACAATCCCTTCTTCAGTCTCCTCTTGGGATCTTGGGCACGCACACACACGCACCTGGTGTGAGTTTAAGCCACCAGTCTGGGACTGGAACCGCGGTTAACTACCAGGAAGTCCAGCGAAGTAAGCATTACGCCATCCGCTGGCCCCTGTCTTTCATTTTAGCGTCTTCCCATAGGAGCTGAGGACTAGTATTTATATTTCACAGAGAAAAAGCGAGGTCTCAAGAGATCCAGTCATCTGTCTCAGGACACATCAAGGTCACACAGCTAGGATTACAACTTGGGCAGCCTGAGAGGTGGTGAGGGCTGGTGTGTGTGATCTTAGGTGACCTGCCCGGCCGGTCTGAATGGCTGATTAGCTGAGGAGAACGGCGGGGGTGAGCAGAGGGTGGGGAAACGTGCCCCCCGCCTGTGAGAAGGAAGGCGACACGCAATGGGGATTGGTCGGGGAAATTTACAGCCCAGAGTTCATAAAATCTTTGCGCCCGCCTGTCTGTCACTGGGCCGCTCCCAACTCCCTCCCGATGGCTTCAAAAGGATCCAGCGGTGCATTTAGTGCCACAGTGTGGGGGGAGTGGCGGAGGCCGGGATGGAAACCAGATGGGCTCGCTGTGTGCCAAGGGCGCGCGCATGTGCGTGCACGCGCGTGCCTTGCAGCGTGTGTGCGCACGAGTGTGCGGGGCCGTTCACGGGCTCAGCTGAAGTCGGCTCGTGGCAGAAGGACGGTGTGTGGCCAGCTGTGCGCGGGCCTCCGGGCGGGTGTGGAGGGCAGGTCATAGTGACAGTGTCTGCTGGTGGCGAGGGCGGTGAGCTCGCGCGTGCCCGCGTGTGTCGCGAGCATTGTTCTGTCTATTCATTCAACAGATGGTCGGGCCCGCTCCACCCCGGGTGCTGGGGATGCAGGGTGGCCAACACTTCTGGGGACCTTGTCCTCTTTACAGGAGCTGCTGCTGCTGCGCTGGGTGGGTCGAAGGGAGAAACATTAAATCAAAGCAGAAAAAAGCCCCATTACCCTCCTGGGTGCACGTGTCTCGGGCTGGGAGTGTGTGAGTGTGTGTGTGTGCACGCGGGGGCGTGTGGACTCGCAGCTCTGGAGCGCGGGCGCTCCGCTGTTCTAGGCACCGCAGTGAGGCCGCCGCTGTGGATATGGCCCTGGGGAGGGAGCAGGCGAGAGAGCCCGGATCCCGTCCTGAACCCAGAGGAGTGGCTTCTGGGTCCCGGTGGCTCGCCCTGCGGCAGCCCTTCCACGGAAGACGAGGTGTGGCTAGCTCTACGCAGGCCCCATGTCCGCGGGGACCCCCCTTTCTGAGCGCAGACTGTGCAGGTCCTTCATGGAGGGCCTCTGTCCTCCGGTCCCTAAGGACTCTCCGAAAGCCCCACCGCCTGTTGACGCGGGGCCAAGGGAGACCACCTTGCCCAGGAAAACGGTGAGGAAGGCATGGCCTACGGAGGGGAGGGGCCTGTCCTGCCTGGAGTCGGGCAGATCTGACTTGTCCGGGGGGCACTCGGAGTCCTCCACCCTGTGGCTGCAGTCTGCGTCGTTCTGCTGTCGGTCCAGTAGGTGGCGCTAAAGGCCAGGGCTAGGTAGGCATGGGGGTAGCGGGCTTTCGGGGAGCGGTTAAAACATTTACCGGGTTGCTGAGCGCCTGGGATGGCTCAGGCCTGGTAAGAGAAACTGGTTTAACCACCCCATTGTTTACTATCCCATTTTACAGGTGAAAGAACTGAGGCCAAAGGTCTTAAAGTAACTTTTCTATGGTCACCCAGCTTGTGTGTGGCAGGACACGGCACGATCCCAGTTCAGAGGACAAAACAGTGCTTCCATCCAAGCCCCTCACTACAGGGTGGGAGAAGGAGGCTGGAGAGCTGTCCCGGGTTTCCCTGCGAGTGGGCTGAGGCAGGAAGGAGCTGGGCGCTGATGCCAGCTGGTAGGAGCAGGGGCAGAAAGGCCTCTGTGGTGGGAGGTGGTGCAGTCCTGGGAGGAGGGGGCAGTGGGAAGGAGCTGCAGGGCTTGAAGCCAGGCCCAAGTTCTCTTCCCAGGGACTCCCCCAGTTTTCACTATGTCTCACACTGGGGTCTTGGACTTGCGGGCGAGGGAAGGTGCCCTGTTGTTTCCAGCATTCCATGGTTAGGCCCTGTTCTCTTTTTCCAAACTATGGTCTATTTTCCTTTTTTCCCTCTATTTATGATAGAGCCCGTGCATACACAGGTCAGGCCACAGTCCCCTTCCTCCAGACTTCTAGCCTGTTAAGTCTCAGTGTGTTTCAAGTCGGCAGGGCCAGGGATTGGAAGCACTGTCACCATTTGGGATCCGGCGTCTCTTGGGCAGCCTAGGAGCCTGAACCAGGGAGCTGGCCCTCCCCTCCCACACACGTACAGCAATCTCCAGTGTTGTAATGAGGGGAGGTCCAGGCAGGCTTCCCGTAACAAGCTCCCAGGGGTTCTAACACACAGCCAGGTGTGGACCGGCTCCCCCAGGCCAGCCCTGGGGGTTGCAGCTGAATCTTTCCAAATATCCCCTCCCAGTCTCTTCTCCCACCGAGAGGGACTGAGAGGGGCAGACATGGGCTCCTCTGGGAGGGGTCCTTAGTCACCCTCTAGCCCTCCCACGCCTCCAGCCGTGCCCAGAGCCCAGGATAGTGGCTTTGACAGCTCTGCCGCCCTCACCCTTCCCCACTAACTGCTGCGGAGCTCCACTCTGCCAGGCCCTGGGGAGGGAGTCTCCACTTCTCCTGGCAGAGGCAGATGGAGCGCAGAGAGCAGATGCGAATTTCAGACCCTGCTTTAAAAATAAAGCGGGAACTATGACAGTGTGACAACAGGGTGGGAGGGGGCTACCTTGGAAAGGTGGCCAGGGAAGGACCCTCTGGGACATGACCATTGAGAAGAGAGCCAGAGGAAGAGACTTTTGAAGACTTCGAAGGGGATTTCAGGCAAGAACCAGGGCCAAAGTCCCAGGGTGAGACCAGTAGAGGGTGGGGAGTGTGGTCTAGACCGAAGGGAGGTAGGAGAGACATCCCTGGGCAGGGAGGGGGGTGAAGGGGGAAGAGGGTGGGCAGGGCCTGCGGGTGAGGGCTCTAAGCCAGAGAGCAAGATGCTCCTGCCCTGCTTCAATCTCTGGCTGCTGGTGGTACCGCCCCCCCCCGCCCCCCCAGCAGTCTAAGCAGCAGCCGAGAACCCTGGGACATAACTGGTAGTCAGGCGGCTGGCCTGGGCTCTGCAGGGTTAATCCCCAGGGCTTCAGCAGCCCCTGATTAGCAGGCCCTGCCAGTCCCCACTGATAAACTCCCAGGCAGGAGGTGGAGGAGCTGGGCTTGCAAGAGAGGGGAGAAATCCCAGCAGGCCTGGAGGGGGCTCCAGGAGCACCTTAGGGGGCCTCATCCCTTCCCTTCTAAGTTGGCAAGTTTCCTGGGGAGAGCATTTCCTGCTTTCTCCCGCATTGACGCTCTCAGCCACTATTTGGGTCAGGACCCTGGGGGATCTATTTAAGAAAGAGAACAAATTAGGCGTAGGTGAGGGCCCAAGCTGCATCAGCTTAACAGTAAGTGTCCACCTCTGATCTTCTACCAGGGGCCTGCGCCCCACGTGCAGACGGGAAGGGATGAGGGCAGCACCATGTGCTTCCTGTCTCCCAGGCAGACCTTGTTCTACCACCCCAGCCATCCGAAAACACAGCTGCCCCTTCTCCATGCTGGCCACCCACCCCCAGCCCCCAGGCTCAAGCTGCAAGGAGCAGAAGTGGATAGCGCAGGGCTCCATGGAGCTGCGCGGCAGGTGGTGACCAGAGGAGGGAAAGGGCTCCTCTGTGGGTGACAGGAGCTGGGTGGCCATGGCGCCCATCTGCCCATCACACAAACACATTATGAAGTACCTAGAGGTCAGAGCAGGGGCTCACGGAGCGGGCTGCAGAGCGGAATCCTGGACAGCCTGTGAGAAGGTAGGCCTGGGCCCCCATCCAGGCCCGGTCCCCAGGGCTGGACCACAAGCCGGCTCCCTGTACACACTTGCCAGGCTTTTTGTCACACACCCAAGGCTGGGAGCCCGCACTTCACCGTCAGCCCTGTGGATCTGCCTGCCTGTGCCAGGGTGGGCCTCCATGCAGGTTATCAAGAACAAAGGAACCCCCTTTTCCTGGCGGGGGGCAGTGTGTGAGTCTCACTGTCCAGGGGAGGGCGCTGGGAGGGGCCATCGTCCATCTCTACAGCACTGTCCACCTCTACGACCAGCTCAGTTCTGGCCAAAGTTGCTCTGGGAAGAGGAGGACAAGGCCTAGGGCTGGACAGTGGGGGCTGGGGGAATGCTGCCAGGGCGTGAACCCCACCTCTTGTGCTCACAGTGGCACCAGCAGGTTCTCCCTCTCCTCGCCTCCAGGATGGAATGAATGCAAGCAGGCACAAGGGGTTCTTTGTTGTTGAGATGTCTGCCTTAGAGATCATGCTCACACGTGCTCGTCGGGGGTGGGGGAGAGAGACAGAGAGGAGGAAAGTCAGAGACCACCCCCAGGGGGATGGCCACACTGCAATCCCTTCTCCTCCACTCTCTTCTCAGGATTTTGGGCACACACGCACATGCACCCAGCATGTTTGAAGCTGCCGGGTGTGGGACTTGAACCATGGTCGACCATGTGGGAGTCCAGCAACATAACCATTATGCCATCTGCTGGTCCCCAAAGTTCTTATCCTTCCGATGACCTTCAGCGGTCCTGTGTCGAGTGCCAGTGTCATCGAGGTAGGAAGAATGCTATTCCTGATGGCAGATGAGGACATCGAGGTTCTGCAAGGTTAGGTGACTTTTCTGAGATCACCCAGCTAGTAACTGGTGAGACTAGAATTTGATCCCAGGGTTGTCTGATTCCAGGGCATGTAATTTTTAGGCCATCTGTTCCCCCTTTTCCCCTCTTCCTGTCTTCCTTTCGCTCCATCATATTTACGAAAGGCCTCCTGTGTGTCTGCGAGAGCTAAAGACCACCCCTTTGTTGTGAGGGGTGACGGAGCTTCAGTGGGTGGTTGCACTCGGAACTGTGAAGTGCTCTCTGGCCCCGGTGGGTTCTTTGCACAGCCTTCACCTGTTCCCTGGGCTGGAGGTGCAGAGGGTCTCAAAGTTTGGTGTGTATTGGGGTTTCCTGGGGAACTTGCTAAGATGCAGATTGCCTAGACCACCTCCAAAAGTCCTGTTTCAGTGTGGTCAGAGCCGGGCCTGGGATTCGCATCTTTGACAACCACCCAGGCTGCTGCTGCACGTGTTTTGAGTGTGGCACTTCACGACGCACCGTGATGGAGGCCCAGGTGTGGGCGCGTGCTGCTAACATGCTGTTCTCTACTGGCGGGGACTGCAGGGCGGCCCGAATTGGATTCCTGGACCAAGCTAAAGGCCAGGGACCCTGGCGTGTGTCTGTGGACCTAGAGCCTCAGGGAGGTTGAGGGTGGAGGGTCATGAGCTCAAGGCTGAGTAAGATAGTAAAACCCTGGCTAGAAAAAGAAAGTACGACAGTGACTCAGGTGTGGTAGCGCTCACCACTGCCTCCTGCCAAGGTAGGAGGATCTCGATATAGCAAAATCCTGTATTAAGGAAAAAAAAAAAAAAAAAGAAAAAAGAAAGAAGAAAGAAAAAGAAAAGACACAGTGCAATAGAAAGATTAGGGTCAAGAGAAAGACTCAGAGGCCATCTGGTAGCCTAAGTCTTAGATGATGACAATTAAGGACTTTCTTCTCAGAAAAAAACTCAAACTCACCTGCACAGAATTCACATGGGTTCCTGGATCCCTCACCTCAACTTAAGAACCCCAGATCTAAATGCTAGGGCTCAGCTCACAGGTCACCTGGGCCATGAAGACCCCCCGCAGACCTCCCAAGAATGTCACTTCTCTGTGTTCCCACATCCTGTAGTAAGGGTTTACCTCCATGGAAGTAGTTATTTACATATAGGCCTCTTCTCCTGGACCATGGGCATCTTCCGTCTCCTTCCTGACACAGGGTGAAATTAGGCTTCTCTCTCTCCTTCAAGGTTAGGTATAAGCATGTGATTTCCTTTAACCAATACAATGTTAGCAGTAGAGCCTAAGAGCCCATGTGTGATTCCTCAAGTTCACCTTACCTTGCCACAGTGACCTTGACAATGCATCGAGGTGGAGGGTCCTCAGGCCTGTGTCCCTGAGTGACTGGGTGAACAGAAACTCCTGCCAGGCCTATTTGTTACTGCGGCATAACTGGGCTTGTCCTGACTGATACAGGAGCACAGTGCTTCAGGTCTCTAGTTCCTTGCAGAGGCTGGCACTGAGCAGTGCCCAAGAATCACACCAGCTGCCATTTATTAATACCTCACTAAGTGCTGGGCACAGCCCCCTGCATCCCATCTGGAACTCCCAACAACCTGAGTCAAGTGCCATTTTACAGATGAAGAACATTTCTGGTTAGCAGTGGCCTAGCAGTCCATCTCTCTAACCTCTGTCTAACTCCTTACCTGGAACGTCACATCTGACAAACGGGCTAGGGGTTTTGCTTCCCACTCACTGGGCAAGTCACTCCTCCCTGAGCCTCGGTTTCCACAGGGCAAAATGGGTTAACGATAATACTTAGTGGACTGAGCCCATGGCCTAGTGGTTAAGGGAGCTAGATCCCACGTGGATGACGGAAGTTTGAATCCTGGTCCTGGGGGCTTGAAAATCACGCTGGGTGTGTGTGCATGCGTGCCCCAAACCCTGACGGGATGGAGAAATGGAAGAGAAGGGATTGTGGTGTGATCACGCCCCATTAAGGGGTGCTTCTCCCTCTCCCTTTCTCTGTCTCTGATGAGAGTATGCGCCCTTTGAATTAAAAAACAAGGGGCAGGTACCAGCAGGTGGCGTGGTGGTTGAGGCACTGGACTCCCACATGGCTGACTGCAGTTTGAGTCCCAGACCTGGCAGCTTGCTTTCTCATTTTTTCTCTCTCTCTGGTCAAATTAAAAATAATAATAAATAAATCAGGGAACCAGCAGTTAGCGTAATGGCTATGTCGCTGGACTCCCACGTAGTCAACTGCGGTTCGAGTCCTGGACCCGGTGGCTTAAAACTCACGCCGGGCACGTGTGCGTATGTGCCCAAGATCCCGAGAGGAGAATGGAGGAGAAGGGATTGTGGTGTGACCATCCCCCCTGGGGGGTGATTTCTCGCTTTCTGTCTCTATGTCTCTGTCTGTCTGGCGAGCGCACGCGCCCTATAGCAAAAACCTCTCAAAAAATAAAAAAAAAAAAAAATAAATAAATAAAATAATATATTTTTTAAAGAAGTAAACAAAAGAATAATGCATATCTCCCCAGCTGGCTGGGACAGGAAGTGTTCTGCACAGTGGCTGGCTCTTCTTTTTTTTTTTTTTTTTTGGAGGGGTTTTTGCTATAGGGCACATGCGCTCGCCAGACAGAGAGAGACAGAGAGACAGAAAGCAAGAAATCACCCCCCAGGGGGGATGGCCACGCCGCAATCCCTTCTCCTCCATTCTCCTCTTGGGATCTTGGGCACACATGCACATGCGCCCGGCGTGAGTTTTAAGCCACCGGGTCCGGGACGCGAACAGCGGTCGACTACGTGGGAGTCCAGCGACATAGCCATTACGCTAACTGCTGGTCCTGGCTGGTTCTTCTTTTTATTAAGATGCTGTGTCACCTCTGGTAGAAGTTGTTTGAAAGGAGAAATGAACAGAAAAGGGTGGGGTGACATGGAAGCCGGCACCTGGTGTCTAGAGATGCTCCAGGAGCCAAGAAGCAAACTGGGCTCTTTATCCCTGCTGGCTCAGCAGCTGGTGGATGCCAGCCTCTGCCCGCTGGGCCCCTGCTGGGCCCCAGGGACTGTGTAAGATGTTTTAGGCGCGTCTGGTTATCTAATCCTCATTCAACCCTAGAAGGGAGGTGCTGGTGGTCACCCCCGTTTTTATTTTATTATTTTTTTAGAGAGATTTTTGCTAATGGCACATACACTCGCTGGAGAGACAGACAGAAAGCAAGAAATCACTCCCCAGGGGGGATGGCCACACTGCAATTCCCTTCTCCTCCATTCTCCTCTCAGGATTTTGGGCATGCACACACACGTGCCCAGTGTGAGTTTTAAGCCACTGGGTCCAGGATTTGAACTGCGGTCGACTACGTGGAAGTCCAGCAACGTAACCATTATGCCATCTGCTGGCCCCCACTTCCATTTTAAAGGGAAGGAAATAGAGGCTCAGAAAAGCCAAGGATCTTTCCCCAGTGTTCATTGGAAGAAGAGGCACAGCTGGGCGTGGGGGACCCCTCCGACTACAGCCCAGTGTGTGAACCCCCTTTGACCTGTGCACCCTTTCCCCTGGAGGAGGCCAGCAGGCCAGGCAGTGGCTGCCTCGGGCTCTGGGCCCCCAGTCCAGGGCCCTTTTCCCTTCACAGCTACTTTGCTTCCCCGCGAGGTGTGAAAAGCGCACACACGCACACCCCCCAGGAAAAGAAAGGAAGCAAAGGAGACCCTGCAGTGGCTGCGGGGCGGCCCCTCCCCGCCCAGGCTGAGTAGGGCAGCAGCCCTGGGTGCCCCACAGACTCTCTGTCACCACCCTGATTGGTAGACTAAACAGCTGGAGCAGAGCCGGCCTCCTCTCTCCCTCTGGCCAGGGCGGCCAGCCTGGCCTTTCAAAGACTGGCCTCGCTGCTATCTCCCCCATCAGCCCCGGCAGCATTTAGCCACTTTCTTCAAACACCCAGCCAGGGCATGATGGTTAACATCAAATCTGGCAGCAAGTCATAACCTATAGGGCTGGGACATTTATCACAGCCAGGGGCCCCTGGGGACTTCAAAGGGGCCTGGAGGGTAGGGGTGGGGAGGGGGCTCTGCGTGGGGCTTTTCCTCCACCCAGAGCCTCAAATGGCTCATCAGAGCTAAAGGATCAAGGGGCTGCCCCAGCTGACCAATCCACATAATAACAACGATAATAATAAATATCGATCACTAATATCAGTGTTGTGAATGGAGAGATGACTATCTTCAGGGCACTTTATGTGCTTGGTCTCATTTAATGCTCTTAGTTACCCAGTGGAGAATTTATTGTTACTTTTATCTTTGTCTCAGGGATCAAGAAACAGGGGCCCAGAGAGGTTAAGCTGTGAGCCTAAAGTCACACAGCTGATAATGAAAATAGCACCGTCGATGATCATAATAACAATAGCTGCCATTTATAGAGTGATTACTATGTGCCAAGCCATGCATTCCATCCAAGTACTCTGTGAGAGAAGATCGTTATCCCATCTTAGAGGTGAGAAAGTAGTCCTAGGAGAGGCTAGGTGGCTTTCTCACAGCGAGTGGAAAGTGGCAGAGCTGGGATTCCCAAGCAGATCTTCCACTTCAAACCCAACTCCTGATTACATCACAAGACAGCCTCCTGGGGCAGGGGCCTGGGCTCCTGAGGGGCAGCTCAGTCCTCCCCGTCCTGGTCACAGCCTCTGCTCCGTGCCAGGGAGCCCGAGACTGGCCCTGGACCTTCAGCTGCCGGATCAGGCCTGCCCAGAATCCTCGGTGCGTCTCAGGGCTCTGACTGGGCAACTTGAGGCTCCTTCGCGGCAGCGAGAGAAATGGAGGGCAGACGCTTTCTTCCACCCTGAGGCCTGGCTAAGTCCGGGAGAAGGGGCTCACTGTCCAGGCAGCTCCCAGGGTCACTGGCTCTCAGCTGAGGGTGGGGTAGCCCAGGAATGGGGCACACAGGGAGCGTTGGGATTTCACCCCCGGCCACTACGCCTGCCGTAGGAAGAGTCTTCTGCCAGGGATGGGGCCGCGTTTCTTCCTCAAGGCTCCTTGGGGTCCTGTGACAAATTGACCAAAGTCCACGAGCATCATGCTCCCCTGAGAAGTTCAGCACCCCTGAGGGAGGACCGTCAAGGAAACGTCTGAAGCCGGGGGCAAAGTAGTCCCTGCTCACGGGACTAAACTCCCACCATGATACCAGTGGAAGTGTCCCGGAAAGAATGCTCCAGAGGCTTCCTGGAGGAGGCGGTTTCTGGGCTGATGGAGGAGATGGGAATAAAGTCTATGTGCAGGGAGCAGGGCCAGAGTATGGGTTCCAGAGAAACAGACCAACAGGATACCTGTGTGCCAACTAGACAGACAGATAGGTAAGGTGAGAATTTAAGGTCTGCTGTTGTGGGCTGCAGACTGTCTACAATCTGTCTACAGACCTGGGACCAGCAGTTAGTGTAATGGCTACATCGCTGGACTCCCATGTAGTCGACTGCGGTTCGCGTCCCAGATCTGGTGGCTTAAAACTCACGCTGGGCACATGTGCGTGCGTGCCCAAGATCCTGAGAGGAGAATGGAGGAGAAGGGATTGAGACGTGGCCATCCCCCCTGGGGGGTGATTTCTCACTTTCTGTCTCTCTGTCTCTCTCCATCTGTCTGGCAAGTACATGCACCCTATAGCAAAAACCTCTAAAAGAAATTATTAAAAAAATAAAAATCTGTCTACAGACCTCGGACTTCAGGCAAGAGTTGATATTGGAGTTCTGAGTCTGAAAGCCAAATCTGGAAACCTGGGCAGAATTTCTAGGCTGCAGTCTGAAGGCAGAATTTCTTCTCTTGGGGAAACCTCAGTTTTTATTCCTAAGTCTTTCTAATAACCACGTGAAGCCCGCCTTCATTATAGAAGACGATCTGCTTTACTCTGTCTGCTGACCGCTGTGTTAAGAACATCTGAAACTATTTTGACAGTTGCGTCTCTACTGGGCTTTGGCCAGACAACTGGGCCACACGGACTAGCCCAACTGACGTGAACCATCACAAAGGAGTATTGGTTCCACTGACACAAGGTGCCCAGAGGTGCCCAGGGTCGTCAGCGCCACAGACGGAAAGCGGAAAGGTGGTTCCGGGGCTGGGGGAGGGAGAGGGAGTTGTGGGTCAATGAGTTTAGAGTCCAGTCTGGGACAGGAAAAGTTCTGGAGATGAGGACGGAAATCCAGGTCTGTCCAGCGCCCAAGTCACTTGTAGGAAGCACCGGCTGGGAAGAACAGCCAGAACCCTTCTCGCCCTACGACTCTGAGGCTGAAATGAAGGAGGAAAAGGAAGTGGTAACTTGTAGGAGGAAAGGAATCTTGGAGCGCCTTTTTTCTTTCTTTCTTAAAGAATTATTTTGTTTAACTTTCTTTATTTACCTTTTTAAAATATTATTTCATTTGACTTTATTTATTTATTTTACTTTAATTTGACTGGAGAGGGACACAGTGTGTGTGTGTGTGTGTGTGTGTGTGTGAGAGAGAGAGAGAGAGAGAGAGAGAGAGAGAGAGAGAGGGAAAGTGAGAAAGCAAGCCGCCAGGTCTGGGACTCGAACCGCGGTCAGCCATGTGGGAGTCCAGCCCTTAACCACTGTGCCACCTGCCAGCCCCTTTACTTATTTTTTAGTTTGACCAGAGAGAGAGAGAGGGAAAGTGAGGAAAGCAAGCCAGCAGGTCTGGGACTCGAACCACGGTCGGCCATTTGGAGGTCAACCATGTGGAAGTCCACAGACAGAAAGCCTGCCTTCATTATAGAAGACAATCTGCTTTACTCTGTTAAATGCCCCTAACCACCACACCATCCACCGCCCCCCTCCCCTCTTTTTTTTAAAGAGAGATTTTTGATATGGGTAGCGTGTGCTTGCCGGAGAGACAGAGAGAGAAAGAGACAGAAAGTGAGAAATCATCACCCCCATGGAGTATGGCCATGCCACAATTCCTTCTCTTTCCTTCTCTTCTTGGGAATTTGAGCACACATGCCCATGTGCCTGACATGAGTTTCAGGCCACCAGGTGCGGGACTTGAACTGCAGTCAACCATGTGGGAGTCCAACGACATAATTATTACACTATCTGCTGGTACTGAGGGCCTTCTTTTAGAATGGGGTTTGTGGACCTTGGACAAGAAAGTGGCAGAGAGGAAAAGGAAAAGGGAGGGAGAGAGAAGGGTCAGGGTGGGCGACTGAGGGCGTGTGGTCAGAAGGAAATTGGTGGTGCTTGAGAGCAAGTAGAGGAGTTGTGACGAGAGTTGGGGGCCACAGCAGCCCTTCTGGGCCAAGGCGTCTCCTTGGTCAAGTAGAAACACAGGACCCCAGCACAGAGTGTGGGGCAAGATGGGGGTGGGGAGGAGCAGGGGCCCTAGGGATGGTGTGCCATATGCGGAAGAGAGCACTTAGACCTACTGCCTGGGGCTGACCTCGGGCTCCAAGAAACACTAACTTGTGGCTATATAATTGGCACTGAGCGGAACAGAGGAATATATCTGGCTCGGTCGTTGAGTAGCTGTGTACTTTAGGCAAGTATCTCAGCTTCTCTGAGCCTGTTTCTCCATTCATTAAAGTGGGGATTATAATCCTAACCCCAAACTCTCAGCAGTGAATATCTCAGGGTAGAGAGGAGAGTGAGAGGATTGTGGGAAGAATTCCGCATATATATATATATACACACACATACATACATGTATACATACTACATATACATACACACACACACACACACACACACACATATAAAGGGGTTTTTTGTCTTAGGTGTGTACTTTCTCTATAGAGAGAGGAGACAGAGACAGTGAGAGAAAAAGTGAGATCCTCCTCCAGGGGGGATGCCATGCCACAGTCCCTTCTCTTCCTGGGATCTTGGGCACGCATGCATACTCTCCCAGTGTGAGTTTCAAGCCACTAGCCATGTAGGAGTCCAGCAATGTAACTGCTGTGCCATCTGCTGGCCCCTATATATGTACTTTAAAAAACATTTGCTAGAGGCACATGTGCTTGCTTGGGGTAGGGAGATGGCCATGCCACAATCCCCTCTCCATTTCTTCCTTTTGAGAGTTAAGGCATGCATGCACATGCTTGGCGTGATTTTCATGCTGCCAGGTGCAAGACTTGAACTGCACAGTCAGCATGTGGGATCCGGCCACCTTAACCACCATGCCACAGGCTGGCCCTCACTCTGTATTTTTTACCTTTCAGTATCAAGTGGAAATTTTGCAACATGCTGTGATGAGTGAAAACAATAATGCTATTTCTACTGTGAAAAATAAAGAAAAAATGACTCAGTTTTTCAACTGTGTGTAAATGGGGTAATGGATGAGAAAGTCCTTCGTGACATGTGAATTGTGGAACAAATGAGAAAACGTCAGCGTTATCATTTCAGAGCGCTTTTTAATTGTGGCAGAGATCTGAGTTCTCCAGATCAGATTTCATCCTTCCTTCCTAACTGCATGTTACAGCTTTCCTCCCACTCATCCTGTTCATTGAAGGCCTACTGTGTGCCAGTCCCTGGCCAAGATGCTGGGAATGAGGAGTGAGCCAGACAAGGAAAATGACCTGACACCATAGGCTTATATCTGATGGGAGAACAGACACAAAGCAAGTATCTACTATGCTAGGAAGTGAGAAATGCTGTGAAAAACAGGAAGGTAAGGACCAGCAGTTGGCGTAATGGCTGTGTCACTGGACTCCCATGTAGTCGACGGCGGTTCAAGTCCTGGACTCAGTGGCTTAAACTCATGCCGGGTGCCTGTGTGTGTGTGGCCAAGATCCCGAGAGGAGAACGGAGGAGAAGGGATTGCGGCGTGGCCATCCCCCCTGGGGGGTGATTTCTCACTTTCTGCCACTCTGTCTCTGTCTCTTTCTGGCAAGTGCATGTGCCCTGTAGCAAAAACCTCTCGAAAACAAACAAACCAGGAAAGTACAGAGTCGAAGGAGGTTCTACTGTAGATTGCATAGTCAGGGAAGGCTTTCCTGAGGAGGGGACTTTTAAGCAGACCCTTAAGTGAATGAGGAGCTAAGCAAAGGGAATATGTTGGAGAACAATCCTGGCCGAGAGAACCCCATGGGCAAAGGCCCGCCCCTGAGGTGGGAACTCACTAGGCCCCTCCATTCGTGCCGGAACTTCAGTCAGTCTCACCCGAGTGTTCAGCTGCCTCCCATCCATCCAGACACTTGTTCGTGTCCCCCTCCGTCCGTCCACTCTGGATTGAATCTCTGTTACCATGCAGTCTTGTGGGGACCTGGGGTAGATGTGAAGAATTAGACTCCATTCCTACGGGTGTGGAGAGCACAGCCGAGGTAGGGAGACCCATGCAGAGCTTGTGTGTGGGATAGCAGTGAGAGTCACACTCTTATCACCCACCAAGTGTGTGGGTTTTATGTTCTTGCTGTGTTTTTTTTGTTTTGTTTTGTTTCGTTTCGTTTTGTTTTTTGAGAGAGTGACTTTTGCCACTGGGTGGGTGCATTTGCTGGAGAAACAGAAAGTGAAAAATCACCCCCCAAGGGGGATGGCCATGTTGACGTCCCTTCCCCTCCATTCTCCTCTCGGGATTTTGGTCACACATGCACACACGTGCACCTGGTGTGAATTTCAAGCTGCTGGGCCCAGGGCTGGAACCATGCTTGTGGGAATCCAGCACCTTAACCACTTTGCCACTCCCTGGCTCCATGTATGTATTTTTGCCAAGAAAGCTTTCTTGGGCCAGCCTGTGGCCTGGTGATTATGGCAGCTGTTTCTGACATGGCCAACCTTGTGGTCTGAGTCCTGAACCTGGAAGCTCGAGGAGCATGCTAGGTGCATGTGTGTGTGCATGCAAGAATCCCGAGAGGAGAAGCGGAGGAGGGCGGATGGTGCTGTGACATTCCGTGGGAGGTGCTTCCTCACTTTCATTCTCTGTCTCTCCGAGTGCACGTGCCCTCTCATAAATTGAAAAGTAATAATAAATGAAAATGAAGAGAAAGCTTTCTCGGTGTTGTCATCGTTTTCCCGGTTTTAGGAAGTCTTGTTGAGTTCCATAGTTCAGGTCTCAGCTGCTATTTCCATGACGCTCTCTGGGCCTTCCTCTTAGACTTCACCACCGCCCCTAACTGGGCCCCTCCCCTATGCTCAATGCTCTGTCTCCTTGGGGGTTCCTTGTGTAATTTGAGTCTCTCTCACTGGCTCGTGAGCTCCTTAAGATTAGTGTGGAGATAAATAATAGTAATACTGACTTGGATTTAAATGTGCCCCCCCAAATTCATGTGCTGAGATTTGGGGAACCATCATCACAGTATTGAGATGGCAGAGACAATCCAGTTATGGTGTTGAAAGGGCCTTTGGGAGGTGAGTGGGATGGGATGAGGTCATCGGGGTGGGGCCCCATGACCTACTCCTGATGGCTTTATAAGAGGACATGGACATGTGGACACGCATGCTCTGTTCTTGCCCTGTCTTACCACATGGTGCCCTGAGCTGCCTTGGGACTCTGCAGAGATTCCCCACTAACAGGAGGACCCTCACCAGACGTGGCCTCTTTTTTTTTTTTTTTTTTTTTTTTTAAGAATTACTTATTTAGTGTCCAGCAATTGGCGTAATGACTATATCACTGGACTCCCATGTAGTTAACTGTGGTTTGAATCCTGAACCTGGTGGCTTAAACTCACGCCAGGTGCATGTGCGTGTGTGCCCAAGATCCCAGGAGGAGAATGGAGGAGAAGGGATTGTGGCGTGGTCATCCCCCCCGGGGAGTGATTTCTCGCTTTCCGTCTCTCTGTCTCTGTCTTTCTGACAAGTGCAGGTGCCCTATAGCAAAATCTCTCCACCCATAAAAGAATTACTTATTTAACTTTTTTTACTATCATTATTACTTTTAATCTGACCAGAAAGAGACAGAGAAACAGGGAAAATGAGAAATCAAGCTGCCAGGTCCGGGACTCAAACCATGGTCAGCCATGTGGGAGTCCAGCGCCTTAACCACCATGTCATGTGCATTTGCTGGTCCCATATGTGGCCTCTTGACCTCGATCTCCAAACTGTAAGCTAAATAAACCTCTATGCTTTATAAATTACCCAGACTCAGATATATCTGTTATTAGCAACACAAAAATGTACTAAAACACTACTTAATTTATTAAATGCTTAATTAACTACATGCTTGGCATTGTGCTAAGCTCATTTTTCATACATTATCTTACTTATTACTCAAAATACATGGGAAGGGACCTACTCTGCTGGAAGGGAGATGCTATTATTATCCTCATATACAGACGAGGAAACGGAGGCACAGAGAATTCAAATGACCTGTCTTTGTCAGAAGCTGGTAACTAGCAGATCTGGGGCCCTAATCCCGGCCTTCCAATCACCGAGGCCCTCTTTTAAATGCTGGGGCCCTTCCTGCCTCCGTCCTCTCCTCCCCCATATTCCCGTGTCTACAAGGGCACTGGCGAGCAGGAGGAATCCCAGACTCCGACATGGTTAAGTTCATGGCTGTAGCGGGCAAATGCCTGGGTGTGAAAGCCACCTTCACTGCAGGGATTTGACGTTTGTGAACCTGGCTCTGTCAGTGGTCTCATCTGTAGAATGGAGTGATCAGGGTATCTATCTCACACATTTATTGGGAACTTAGAAGAGGATTCACGTGAAAAAAGGTAGGTTGGCGCCCGGTGTGCAATAAGCACACCCATAAAAGGTAGCTGTCCTTGCTGAATAAAGCGTGCATTTCTCTCCCCTCTGCTGCCCCTGGTCTCTCCCAATTCGCCTATTCTGTGTTATCATTCTTTACACTCTTTGAGAATGGCTAGGCCTAAAAGTGCCAGCACTTTTGTCTTTGGAACTTTTAAACTATGCCAGGAGCCTGCAAGAAGAGGATCCAGTTTATACACCATTGTAGAGTGGCTCTTCCCAGTGGGTCCCGTCACCAGTCCTCTCTGGGACAGGGCGACGGGCTGATGGGCCCAGGCGGCACTTGTCTGCCCCCCTTGGTGGGGGGGGTGCGTCAGCGTCAGCGGGGCCTTCAGGCCTTGCAGCGCCTCCCTGTAAATCACCCTGGGTGATTTATGCGGAGACACCCAGTCCACTAATCCAGTAAACAGGATCAGCAGGGCCCAGCCAGATTTATGGGCTGTCAGAAGGGCCTTTCTCCGCGGGAGATGGGCGCGGTGTGACCCTTCTCCTGACCGCTGGCTTGGAGCATCCTATGGGCAGGGTCATGCCGCCTGGGCTCTGGGCTCTGGGCTCTGGGCTCCGCTCTGCTCCATCAGCTGCTACTGGTGACGCTCGGCTACTGCTTTCCTCTCGGGCTTTAGGTCCCCCAGGGCCAGGTGTTCAAAGTCAGCATGTGAGAAACCAAGGGACTTGCAAGCCCAGCTGACTGGTGTTCCACAGTGGGGACAGACACTGGAGTGCTGCCCTGGGTTTAAATTCTGACTCCTGTAATTTCTAACTGTGTGTTTTTTTGAACCTTAGTTTCCCCATGTATAAAGTAGTAAGAGTATTTATACGGTCTTCACAGAGTTGATTTTACAGAAATAGAAGGAGAAAATGCCTACAAAGTGCAGACATAGAACCTGCTCCTAGCAAGGGATTAAAGTATTAGCTAGTGAGACCAGCAGCTGGTGTAATTGCTATGTCGCTGGACTCACACCGGGCTTAAACTCACACCAGGCGCATGTGTATGCGTGCCCAAGATCCCAAGAGAAGAATGGAGAAGGGATTGCAGTGTGGCCATCCCCCCTGGGGGGTGATTTCTCGCTTTCTGTCTCTCTGTCTCTCTCTGTCTTTCTGGCGAGCACATGTGCCCAATAGCAAAAATCTCAAAAAAAAAAAAAAAAAAAAAAAAAAAAAAGAGAACTTTTTTCCTAGACTCTTAATAAAACTGATATTTAACAAATAGAGAAATTAAAGTTTGCTCATTTCTATTTCCTGGACCTGGAGGCTTGAAAATCACACTGGGCAGATGTGCACACATGTCCAAAATCCTAGGAGGAAAATGGAGGAAAAGGGATTGTGGTGTGGTCATACCCCCAGGGAATGTCTTCTCACTGGTGAGCGCACACATGCCCTATGACAAATACCTTAACAAACATACAAACTCATCTTGGAAAATAGAACAATATCTAATAAGGGGCTAAACTACTAGGCCCTGAAATAAACATTAGATGTCCATTTTACTATTCTTTTGAGTTTATGTTTGAATAAACGTGTTTCATAATAAATGTTAAAAGAGTACATCACTAGCACTGTGGTTCATGAGTGCTGGAAAGCCAGATGGCCCAGAGCCGGGACTGACACACACCTGCTCACTTACTAGCTACTGAGTCACCTCCTCTGTAAAATGGGCTGAGCTGTGCTGTGTCTTAGTCCATTTTCTGTTGCTATGACCGAATAGCACACACTGAGTAGTCTACGAGGAATCGAGGTTTATTTAACTCACGGTTCTGGAGGCTGGGAAGACCAAGAACAAGGCATCTGGTGCAGCCCTTTCTGCATCATAACATGATGGAGGGCATCCATGGTGAGACAGAGCAAGTCAGCTAGCTTGGTTCTCTCTTCCTCTTACAAAGCCACAAATGCCAACATGTGGCCCCATCCTCATGACCTCATCTAATCTGAATTACCTCCCAAAGGTTCACCTCCAAATACCATCACCGTATGAATTTGGGGATTAAGTTTCCAACACATGACCCTTGGGGGACACATCCAACCCATAGCACACTGTGTAGTGGGCATAATGCACTTTGGTTTTACACGTACCTGCTCTGCTTTCTTCCATGTTTCTTGCCTGGAACCCATCCACGAAAGCCCTAGGTGCATGACAGGGCACCAGGTGAACGGGGATTTAGATGCTTGAAGGGGCAGAGGGCCCACTTGGGCTAACCCTATTCTGCTAAGCTTCATGAAGGTGGTGACCTTGAAGCGAGCTTGTGAAGTGGCAGGTGAAGAGAGAAGAGCAGGAGTAAAACTCCTGGCACCTTGAATAAAAAAATGAGTAAAGGAAGGGGAGCAGAGACGAGAGGCAGAGAAGAGGAGGGGTGGCTTGTGGAGGGAACATGGTCCACAGGGCAGCACATGCCAAGTCCATCGACTCGTTTATTCGTTTGCTCACTCAGCACGTAGCAAAGCCCTGCTATGTGCCAGCCCTGTGCTGGGGGCGGGGACGCAGCAGTAAGCAAGGGGACAGGGTTCCTGTCCTCATGGAGCTGACGTCTACCAGTGGAAACAGACACACGAAGAAAGCGAATGACATGAAGCAGTCTTAGATGGTGACCAGGGCAGAGAGGAAAGCACCAGAGTTCAGGGGAGACCAACCTGAAGGACGAGAGGAGGGAGCCAGGCAGAAGGCGCAGTGGCAGCTCCCCTCTGTGGAAGAGACTTTGAAGATGGAGAATGCAGTTGCCATGGAAACTCTGGGCTGGCAGCGGCAGGTGCCTCTGCCCAGGGTTGCCACGTCCCTTGTCTTTGTTTTAACTTTCCTTTCAGAAGGGCCCCAGGAACCACTGGGTCTGTTACAGGAGTGGGAAGCTGAGTCCAGGGAAGTCCAGGGACGAGCCTTCCTCAGGCCACAGTCTGCCCACAGGGGGACTCCATTTGGATTCTTTCCTTCTTTCTTGAGATGGGGGTTCTTTTTCTTTGTTTAAAAATGATGCCAGAGGGCTCATAGGAGAGAGGGACAGAGGGAAATTGACAAAGCAGCCTCTGTGCGGGATGCTCATGTCTCAATCTTTTCTCTTCCGTTTCTCCCTCCTGTCGGAATTCTGGGCACGCATGCACATGCACCGAGCGTCTCTTGAGCTTCTGTGTCTGGGACTTGAATGGCACGGGGTGTGGCGGGGGGAAGCCCTAACCACCTCACCACCGGCTGCCAAGATAGGGGTTTTCTCATCTGAACCTTGAGAGAACTGGACAAGAGGGGCTGGGACACACGAGGTGACTCTGGCTTCCCATGTCCACCAGGGGTTATGTCACCAAGGACCAAGGACTTAGGGTTTGAGGACAACTTGGATCATTTTTGCCAGATAAAAACACAAAATGTGGATCCAGCAGATGACACATGGTTACGTCAAAAATGGCTATGTCGCTGGACTCCCATGTAGTTGACTGTGGTTCAAGTCCTGGACCCAGCAGCTTAAAACTCATGCCAGGCACATGTGTGTGTATGCCCAAAATCCCAAGAAGAGAATGGAGGAGAAGGAATTGTGGCATGGCCATCCTCCCAGGGGTGGTGGGGTGGTGGTGGTAATTTCTCACTTTCTGTCTCTCACTGTCTCTCTGTCTCTCCAGCAAGCACACATGCCCTATACCAAAATCTCTAAAAAACAAAACAAAACCAAACCACAAGATGTACACATTTTCTGGGAGGTCATTTACTCCACAACACCAAGGAGTTTTCTTCCCTTTTCTAGAAGTTTCCATCTTGGTCCTGAAAAGACCTGGGGCTTGGGAGGTGGGAACAGGAAAGGTTTCACAGGACTCAAAGGCTCCTGGGAAGAGAAGCAGCAGAGTGAGAAGTCCTGCAGGACAGGGGGGGTCACCAGTGGGTGGACATTTCGAGAAGGCAGATTTCAGTCTGCGCCAGAATGAATTTTAAGCTGCCGGGTCCGAGACTCAAACAACGGTTGACTGTGGGAATCCAGCAACGTAACCATCATGCCATCTGCTGGTCCTGATTCATTCTTTTAAATGTGTATTATTTCTTTTATGACAGTGGGAGGCAGAGATACAGACAGACAAGCAGCCTTGGTAGGGCTTCATGCTGTGACCTGCCCTCCCCCCACGCCTCCCCAGCCAGCATCGTGGGTTAGTGTGCACCGCGTGTGTGTCCAGTGTGTACCGGTTGCCTTGGGGTCTGACCCACGATCTTCCATATGGATCCGGTATCACTCGAGCAGTGCGTCACCACTGACTATGCCACCAAGCCGGCCCTCTGCTTGATTTTTTTTTTTTTTTAGAGGTTTTTGCTATAGGGCGCGTGCGCTCACCAGACAGACAGAGACAGAGAGACAGAAAGCGAGAACTCACCCCCCCCTGGGGTGCAATCCCTTCTCCTCCGTTCTCCTCTCGGGATCTTGGGCACACACGCACACGTGCCCGGTGTGAGTTTTAAGCCACCAGGTCTGGGATGCGAACCATGGTCAACTACGTGGGAATCCAGTGACACAGCCATTACGCTAACTGCTGGTCCCCATCTGCTTGATTTTTTTTTTTTTTTTTTTTTTTTTACCACACTTTAGGAAAGAGGTTTTTTTTTTTTTTTTTTTTTTTTTTTTTAATCTGGAAACAAATTGTAGCTGAGGGGAAAAAAAGGTGTTGTGAAATTTCAAGCTCAGAACTATTTTTCTAAGATTTAGTTCTCTAAAAAGTAGGATAAAGCAAATATCTGTTTACCACAACTAGGCTTCCTAATTAGCTCCCCTGTGCCCTCCCCTTAAATCTAAACCACTTGTCTCCACATAAAATCTCCCGTAGGTACCGCTGTTAACACCCTTCTGAAGGCCGGGCCAGCCGCAGCTGGCAACCCCCAGTTTGTGGGCTGCAAGCCATGGAAGGTGTGGGGCTCGGGAGAGCATGGGAGCCCGGCCCTCTGAGACGCCGTCTTGGTGGAGGTTGGAGATGCCGCAATGGGAGCACCTTTGGGGCACACGCAGACGGGAACCCAAAGGGCCTCGGGCTACTGTAACTATGACATGGTTTGGCCGAAAATGTCAGTATTCAGAAGAAAAAGAATCTGTCTCTACATTCTTCTGCCCCAGAAGCCCGCTGGATGTTTACAGATCCCGAGGAGAGGTTATCTGCATTTGCCTTGAGCAGGCCCAACACCAGGCCTCCATGGGTGGACCGGGGCGTGGAGAGAGACAGCTGGGAGTGAGCATGGTGGGGGCTGGAGGTTCGGAAGACCGGTTCCTGGAGGTCCAGTGACCCACAGAATCGCTTTGGTTGCTGGCCCTTCTCCAGCCACCCCTGCCATTGAACAAAGGGGTCTTCTCTTGAAGTGTGGGGATCTGGAGAGGCCTGTGCATGCCCTTTGCTAGTGTGTGACTCTGAGCATGTTGTCTACCCTTTGGGCCTTTCCCCAGCTGGGAAAGGAGCCGACTGGATAGTGGTATTTTTGTTGTTGTTGTTCGTTTGTTTGTTTGTTCTTTTTTTTTTTTTTTTTTTTTTTTGAGAGGTTTTTGCTATAGGGTGCATGCACTCTCTAGAAAGACAGAGAGAGACAGAGAGAAAGAAAGTGAGAAATCACCCCCCAGGGGGGCTGGCCATGCCTCAATCCCTTCTCCTCCATTCTCGTCTTGGGATCTTGGGCATGCAGGCACACGCGCCCAGTGTGAGTTTAAGACACCGGGTCCAGGACTTGAACCACGGTCGACTACATGTGAGTCCAGCAACATAGACATTACGCCAACTTCTAGTCCCTGGATAGTGGTTCTTAGCACTCTGGAGACAATGGCCTTTGGGCAATCCGATGTCAGGATGTCTGTCTAGAGAGTGCATGTTACACATGTAGAGTCCACACTTTACTTATACATCGGGGACTCCGAGATCCCTGGAATGCCCTCTGAGGATTCCTCTGGAAGAGCCTTTATGTGGGGGCCAGCAGATGGCATGGTGGTTATGTCACTGGACTCCCACATGCCCGACCACAGTTTGAGTCTTGGACCTGATGGCTTGAAAATCACACCAGCTGTGTGTGCATGCGCACCCAAGATCCCAGGAGGAAAACGGAGGAGAAGGGATTGCAGCATGGCCGTCCTCTGTGAGGGGTCATTTCTCACTTTCCCTCTCACTGTCTCTGTCTCTTTCTCTGGAGAACGCTCTCACCTTATTGCAAAAACTTCTTAATAATAATTAAAAAAAAAAGAGCCCCTGTCTACATACTATAAGTGCTCAAGAAACGTGTGCAGAAGGTGTGAGTGATCCCTTCCAACTCCCACTTTCCAGGAGTCCTTGACTCTAAGCCCAGGTCTGACTCTGCTTAGGCATGTCCTGCAGACAGAGGTGAAGGGACCTGGGAGGGGCACCTTCCTGCATGGTAAAGGCACCTGCTATGACTTGTCGGTCCCCCCAAATTCGTATGTTGGCATTTGGTTGTGACAGAATGAGGAAGGAGAGTAAAAATTTAATCATGGGGTTGAAAGTTGGGGCCTTTGGAAAAAGATGATTAAGGTCCTCAGGGTGGGGTTCCCACGATTGAGTCCTGGTGGGTTTATGAAGAGAGAGAATGAGACAGACAGATGGACGCAGACAGTCTGTTCTGCCCTCGCCCTCGTGATGTGATGCTTTGGGATTCTGCAAGACCTCCCCAGATGTAGCCCCTGGACCCTGGACCTCCAAGCTGCAAGTTAAAGAGAGCTGTATTTCTCTAAACTACCCCGTGTTGGGTATTTTGTTATCAGCCACAGAATGAACTGGAACACCACCCACACATGGGCCTTGTGACTGCCATTGCTTTGATATACAATTTTTTTTTTTTTTGAGAGCTTTTTGCTATAGGGTGCGTGCGCTCGCCAGACAGAGAGAGACAAAGAGACAGAAAGTGAGAAATCACCCTCCAGGGGGGGATGGCCACGCCGCAATCCTGTCTCCTCCATTTTCTTCTTGGAATCTTGGGCACGCACGCACATGCACCCAGCATGAGTTTAAGCCACCGGGTCCGGGACTCGAACTGCGGTCAACTAGGTGGGAGTCCAGCGACATAGCCATTACACTAACTGCTGGTCCCAGATAGACAAATATTTTTCAACCCCCTGCTATGAGTGAGGCACTGGGGATGTGGTGGCGAGGTGGGCCGACCCATTCCTGCCCTCACTGCGGTCACGGGCTGGGGTCCCCGGCAGGCCTGTGCCAGTCCTGTTCTGAGCCAGGCACAGACGCAGCCTGAGGCCGGGCCACACGATGACGTCAAGGTCCTCCAGCACTTTTCCCTTCAGGTACCTCTTCCTGCATCAGAAGATATTTCAAAACATTTATCGCCATGTTGAATCCAAGCTAGATTTATTATTATATATTAATTTAGTATTATACTCCTTTTTTTTTCTTTCTGATTTTGAACACATGCACCCTATAGCAAATCTCTCTCTCTCTAAAAAAAAAAAAATTTAAAAACCTACTTAATATGAAAACATTTGTGTGGGCTGGCCCTGTAGCTTAGTGAAGGGAGCTAGATCCCACGTGGCCAACTTTGAAGACCCACGTGAGGGACTTGAAAAACATGCCAGTGCTTGTGCGTGGATGTCCAGATCTGACAGAATGCAGAAATGGAGAAGGGATTGCAGTGTGACCATGCCCCGTGGAGGGGGTGCTTTCTCTCCCTCCGTTTCTCTGTCTTTCTCTGGCGAGTGTAAGCACACTCTGGCAGTTAAAAAACAAGATGAAACCACACTTCTGTGGGCCTAGCTGCAGTGGCCAAGACGCTGTGCTCCGTCGTTGGGACCACGTGGGAGGACCAGGTTCGTTCCTGGGTTAACCTCAGCACGCTGGGCGTGGTGGCGTGTCCTATAATCCTGGCTACCTGGGAGGCTGGGCAGGAGGTTGGCAATGTGGTGAGACCCTGTCAAAAACACGCTTCTCTCTCTCCCCCTCTCAGATGTTAGGGCTGGGTGAGGGGGCACAGGCTGTGGCTACAGCTGGGAGGCTGAGGTAGGAGGATGGCAACAGGGACACCGTGTCTAAAAACAAATGAACAAAAAGTGATGTGGGTCCCTGAATGTACCGTGGGCCTGGCAACTGCCTCGTGGATCAGTCTACAGGCCAGCTTTCTCCATGAGATCACGCTAAGTGTTTGTTTCAGGAAGAGGGGCTGTCAGGCGTCAGAGGAGGAGTCAGGGAGGACTTCTAGAGGGAGGTGGCATGCACGCAGAGCCCTGGAGGGGAGTGGGACTGAATGGAAGGGGCAGAAAGACATTTGGACTGGGAAGATATCCAGAGAGAGAGCCTGGCGCACGGGACCTGCAGGACACACCTAGATGAGAGAGACAGCCAGACGTGCGGTGTCCTGTGGAACCCGACCTAGGGCCTACTGGGTGGCCGCCAGCCCGGCCCACTCACGTGCCCTGTCTCTCGCGTTCCACTTGTAGGTTCTGAGTGGGGTGAGGTGAGCTGGATGGGCCCTCAGCCCCCTCACAGCTGCTGTGTACTTACTGGTACCCGGCACAGGAAGCATGTCCTCGCCAGGGTTCAGGGGTTCAGTAACTCGCCTACGGCCAGACAGCCAGGCAGTGCTGGCCTGCCAGACCCCGGATTGGACTCCCACCCCTACGCCATCCCGTCTCTCTCCAGAGGCTGAGGGATGGAAGTCAGCCCACAGCTGAGAAAACAGAACGGAGCTAAGATGGTAACAGTGCCACGGGCGTTTTCCTTTTCCTTTTCTTTTTTGAAAATATTTTTAAAAGAATTATTTTATTTAACTTTACTTATGGTTATTTTTTAATTTGACCAGCCAGAGAGAGAGGGAAAGTGGGAAAGCAAGCCACCGGGTTCAGGACTCGAACCAGTCAGCCATGTGGGAGCCCAGTGGCCTTGAACCACACCACCTGCCACCCCCGCATCCCCACCGATGGCCACATGGGAACAGAATCCAGATATTCGGGCCCCAGCCCAGCAGCTGTGTCAGCCCTAAGAACCAGCGCCTTCTGAAGGGGCTCCCTGGCATAGCCGGGCCTCAGAAAGCACAGGGCCGTGGGAACCAGCAGTTAGCGTAATGGCTATGTCGCTGGACTCCCACGTAGTCGACCGCGGTTCACGTCCCGGACCCGGTGGCTTAAAACTCACGCCGGGCGCGTGTGCGTGCGTGCCCAAGATCCCGAGAGGAGAATGGAGGAAAAGGGATTGCGGCGTGGCCATCCCCCCTGGGGGGTGATTTCTCGCTTTCTGTCTCTCTGTCTCTCTGTGTCTGTCTGGCGAGCGCACGCACCCTATAGCGAAAACCTCTCAAAAAAAAAAAAGAAAGCACAGGGCCGTTTCCATAGTGGCCTGGCCCCCTTGCTGCCCAGGCTGCCTGCCCACCACCCCATGCATGTTCCTGAAAAACCCAGTTTCTCTAAGAGTCAGAACCAGATACCCCTTCCTCCAAAGGTTATTCTCAGAGATCTGGGGGGTGAGGGGTGGGAGGACCTTCCTTCTTGATGTTCTTCCAGCCCCCATGCCCCGCCCCAGGGGAAGTGCAGCAAGAACAGAACAGACCCTTCCGGGTCCCAAAGCCATCCTTCCACTCAAAAAGCACCTGCGCGCCTGGCTGGCCGTGAGATGTACACAGGGCGTGAGCTGACTTACTGACTCCCGCTCGAGACATCTCAGTCCGCTGGGCAGGAAGGCGATTCTGGGTGCCACAGTCTTCCAGGGGTGTAGATGCACTGGAGCGGCCCCAGGGTGGGGCGGCAGGAAGAAGGGCCTCCACGCATGTCCCCTGGGCAGAAGGAGTCAGAGGATGTAGAGTCAGAGGATGGGATCTTGGGCCAGCATCTTGGAGAGGTAGTGAAGGTGGGGGTGGGGGGGTCCCGGGAAGGGGGAGCGTGGTCCTGACAGAGCACTGTCGGGTCCTCAGGCGTCAGTGACAGGTGGAGGTCCGCTCAGTCCGAGACCTGTCAGTCAGAGCCGTCTCCTGGTCGTGCAGAGGTAGGGGCTGGGTGGGATGTTGGGAGGAGACGCAGTTCCAGGCTGGCCATGCAGGAGTGTACCCTCGGTGACCCGGAGCATGTCGCCGGGTGCTCCATGTCCTACTCTTCTCATTCGCTAAGGGAGCAACATGGCTGAGTGGAAAGAAATATAAACGAAATACCATGAGCTTTGAAGAGAAAGCTTTGAAGTCAGACCGTCGCGTTTAAATATCCAATTTGGGGCCAGTAGGTGGTGTGGTGTTTAAGACACTGGGTCCTATATAGCTAACTCTGCGGTTCAAGTCCTGGACCTGGTGGCATTAAAAACACACCAGGCACATGTGCATATGTGCCCAAAATCCTGAGAGGAGAATGGAGGAGAAGGGATTGTGGCGTGACCATCCCCCCGGGGGGTGCTTTCTTACTTTCCCTCTCTCCTCTCCCTCTCTCCATGACAAGTACACACACTCAATAGCATATTTGTAAAGTATATATCCAATTTCTTTTCTTTTCTTTTTTTTTTTTTAAAGAGGTTTTAGTCTTAGGGCGCTCACTGGGAGAGAGCAAGAGACTGACAGGGGGAGAGGGAGAGTGGGAAATCACCCCCAGGGGATATGGCCAAAGGATCTTGGGCATGCATGCGCTTGCACCCAGCATGATTTTCAAGCCACTAATCTGCAATTCGAACCCAGGTTGAGGTCGCCCATGTGGGAATCCAGCAACAAAACCAGGTCACCACCTGCTGGTCTGTATATCCAGTTTCTACCATTTACTAGCTAACTAGTCATTCACTTAGTTGTAACTCAACTCCATCATCTGTAAGTGTGGACAGGAAGGACTACAAAGGCTGCTGTGAGAGTTAAGGTAAATGAATTTCTCTTCCCATTTTACAGCGAGAGAAGCTGTTTGGAATTGTCAAGTGACATACCTGCCCAAGATTAAAAGGCTGGTCGTGGGACCAGCAGTAGGCGCTGGACTCCCATGTGGTTGACCACAGTTGGAGTCCCGGACCCAGTGGCTTACACTCATGCCGGGTGCGTGTGCGTGTGTGTCCAAGATCCTGAAAGGAGGAGGAGAAGGGATTGCGGTGTGGCCATCCCTCTGGGGTGTGATTTCTCACTTTCTGTCTCTCTGTTTCTGTCTTTCTGGTGAACACACACGCCCTATAGCAAAGATCTCTCTGAAAAAAGGAAAAAAAAAATTAAAAAAAGGCTGGCCGCTTAGATCTATTTAGAATCAAGTTTTTGGACCAGATGATTACCAGTGGCTTTTCCTGGTATGGTTTTCTTTTCTTTTTCTTTTTTAAATTTATCTTTATTTATTTATTTTATTTTATTTGACCAGAGAGGGACAGAGAGAGAGAGAGAGAGAGAGAGAAAGTGAAAAAGTAAGCCACCAGGTCCAGAGACTTGAACTGTGGTCTGCCATGTGGGAGCCCAGCGCCCTCAACCACCACGCCACCTGCCGACCCCCCGGTATGGTTTTCTATTTGTATAAAAATGTACTGAAATAAGCTCTTTGGGGGCCATTTTTCCTAGAGGCAGGGGCTTAACGAAGATGACTTTTGAACCTGCAACAAGAATCTCTCTCTTTTTAAGATTTCTGTAATTCTTTATTACTATTATTTATTTATTTGCCTATATTATTTTTAATTATACATGAGTTCAGCATGATCCCTTTGAGAGTGGGGAATGGTCTACGCACAGCAGGCACCCAACCAATCATTTCTGGTTTCGTCCCAGAATCCAGGACTCTTATCAGAGGCAGGGGGATTTAGGGCTGACGAGGGTCGAGTGTTTCTGGAGGAGGCCAGCGGGCCAGAGGACGCCAAGGCCGGTCTGCATGAGGACGAGGAGGTGGAAGCCAAGGGACATGGACTCTGACCTGTCATCTCTCCTCAGCTGGGGATGGCTCTATCAGAGCAGACAGGATGGACATGTCATCACTGGGAGGGGCCTGGGTGTCCCCACCTTCCAACTAATCCCCATCATGATTACGGCAGGAATGAAAACACTTTGGTCTTTATGTAATATCATTTCTTGCAATATGATAAGCACAAAAAGAGAATTTCATTGTTTATATTGACCGCTCTGAGATTTACTTTTCTTATTTAGCTATTTTATTTTTACTTTTGTAAGTGGATTATTCGTGGCCTTTGCTTTTATTGTTTTTTTGTTTCCCGAGAACAATATTTGTCTTTTTTACTTTTGATTTTTTGAGGTTAGATACTTAGTATGTAAATGTATCTTTTGTTTTGTCAAGCATTTACCACATCAAACAAAACTGGATGTTAACAAGACAATGTTAATGTTCTTCTCTTCTCTCCGTGGCAATTCCAAACTCCCAGGAAACCATTGATAATTAACATTTGCTGGGTACTGCCATTGCTTTTTGAATAGTCAAAATATAAATGATTTTGGGACCAGCAATTAGCACAATGGCTAAGTCGCTGGACTCCCACGTAGTCGACCGCGGTTCGCGTCCCGGACCCAGTGGCTTAAACTCACGCCGGGCGCGTGTGCGTGCGTGCCCAAGATCCCGAGAGGAGAATGGAGGAGAAGGGATTGCGGCGTGGCCATCCCCCCGGGGGGGGGGGGGTGATTTCTCGCTTTCTGTCTCTATGTCTCTGTCTGTCTGGAGAGTGCACACACCCTGTAGCCAAAACCTCTCCGAGAAAAATACATATATAAATGATTCCCTTTTTTTAAAAAAGAATTATTTTATTTAACTTTACTTATTTAATTTGATGAGAGAGAGGGAGAGAGGAAATGAGGAAGCAAGCCGTCAGGTCCAGGACTCAAACCACGGTCAGCCACGTAGGAGTCCAGCACCCTCAGCCACCATGCCACCATGCCGCCTGCTGGCCCCTGATTTTCTTTTTATAAAAGAAGCAGGGAACCAGCAGTTAGTGTAATGGCTATGTCGCTGGACTCCCACGTAGTTGACTGGGGTTCGCGTCTCGGACCCGGTGGCTTACAACTCACGCCGGGCGCGTGTGCGTGTGTGCCCAAGATCCCGAGAGGAGAATGGAGGAGAAGGGATTGCGGCATGACCATCCCCTCTGGGGGGTGATTTCTTGCTTTCTGTCTCTATGTCTCTCTCTGTCTGTCTGGCGAGCGCACGCGCCCTATAGCGAAAAACCTCTCCAAAAAAAAAAAAAAAAAAAGAAGCATATTTTATCTTTTAGCTTGAAATTTGTTTTTAAAATTCTACATTTTATATTATTCTTTCTTTCTTTCCTTTTTTTTTTTTTTTTTTTTTTATAAATGTTTTTGCTATGGGTGCATACACTTACTAGAGACACAGGAAGATGGAGAGAGGAAAAGTGAGCATCATTCTCTGGGGGGATGGTCATGCTGCGATCTTTTATCCTTCACTCTTTTCTCAGAATTTTGGGCGCGCACATGCACCAGTGCCTTGACCAGGATGGCACCTGCTGGTTCCCATTATTACTTTGAATTATCAGAGGATGCATATGCGTCAAAGAGAGAGAAGAAGCACCCCCCCCCCCCCCCCCCATGAAGCATGGTCATGCTGCAGTCCCTTTCTTTCATTCCTCCCGCCCGTCGGGACTTGGGCATGCACACACATCTGCTGTGATTTTCAAACACTTAACTGCTTTGCTTCAGACCCCCACATTCTACAATTCAAACTGAACTAACTCTCCCTTAAATTTCTCTCCATCTCCTCCATTTTACAAACATTTTCTTGTCACTAACTAACTTCAAGAGTCCGACAAGAATTATTAGGCCAGGCTCAGGAAGGAAAACGGTTTGCCAGATCCTTAAACAACATAGCGCTGAAATGGAGAGCCTAGACTGCTGATTCTGCAGGGTCTTCCCGCTCTATTAGGGAGAATCAGAACTTCTGCCACTCACGTCACTCCTCTGAGGTTCATAGGCTGGAGTTTTGGGCTGGGATGAGTGAGGAATCACTAAGATCAGTGAAAGAAGAGAAATTCAAACTCTTTTTTTTTTTTTTTTTTCTTTTTTGAGAGATTTTCGCTATAGGGCACTTGTGCTTGCCAGAAAGACAGAGACAGAGAGACAGAAAGTGAGAAATCCCCCCCAGGGGGGATGGCCACGCCGCAATCCCTTCTCCTCCATTCTCCTTTCGAGATCTTGGGCACACACGCACACATGCCTGGCGTGAGTTTAAGCCACTAACCGGGTCTGGGATTTGAACAGCAGTAGACTACATGGGAGTCCAGCGACATAGCCATTACGCTAACTGCTGGCCTTGAGAAATTCAAACTCTTGCCAAAGTTGCCACCAGTCCCTACTGTGCTAAATGACCTTGGGGTGAGTCGTTTGCCCTCTCTGGGCTCCCCTTGTCCAACTATGAAGTGAAGGCTTTGGCCAGATCAGAGGATTTCAAGCAGTGCTCTTTAGGACTCCAGGGGAGCCCCGACAAATTGCTGAGCCTCAAAAATGAGCACGGAGAGGCATATTCAGGGAGGCTTACCATACTTATATCAGTAAACATTTGGACGCACTCTATCAGTAGGGGGCAGGTTAAGTACCTTGGATCATTCATTTATTCATCTCTTCGTTCATTCACTCATCAGCTAGTTATTAACAAAAAATAATTTACAGTTTTTAATTTCTAGGAGTTCTTCAAAATCTAACATGGTCAGGCTCCACAAACTACCCACAGCTAAGAAGCCTCTGGCCTGAGGATCAGGACGCTCTGTGCTTCGATCCAAGAACAAGCCTGGTCCCACGGTCTGGGCAGCATCCTCCGAGTTCAGCTGCCACTGGTTCCCTCTTAGCTACTTAGAATCTGCCTCAACAGTGCTGGAAGGGAACATGCCTCCAAGTCTTACTGTACAGATGGGGAAACTGAGGCTTGGATACGGTGATTCCTTCATTTTCCAAGGACTCGATTAATAGCAGAGCGTGAGTTACACAATGGGCAGCAAGCCTGTTCTTTCTCCAGATCCTGGGACCCATGGCCAGGGCTAGGAGATGGGTTGGTAGGGGACCCATTCCCGGCCTCTTGCTGGACACTCCTGTGATGAGGCCTGTGCCCAGCACATGCTGAAAGGAAGCCTTGTCAACATGGAAGGAGATCAAGGCGGCCCGGGGGTGCTGAAACCTCCTGTCGGGCCCAGCATCTCTGGGGAGATAGGGATGCTTTGGAGACGGCCTCCACCCTCCCTCCCAAGCTCTCTCCACTCGAATTCCGAGGGGCTTTGGAATCACTAGACTGTCTCCTGCTCCCAGGAAACCCCAGGCTGCCGTGGAGCCAGGCGACTGGCCATCCATCATCCTTATCTCCTGACTCTGGCGGCCCAGGTCCCTGGCCTGGATGGGCCCAGGGGGCTGGGAGGGGGTTGAAGGGTGGGGGCTGGGGGCGTTATCGGTAACAAGAAAAGCAGCTGTCCCTGGGGGAACTTCAAAGTGCCTGGGGCTGAAATTTATGTGCAGAGGAGCTTGCATTAGGGGCCAGAGAGCCATTCATCCCACAAATATTTATTGAGCACCTACTGTGTGCCAGGCCTGGCTTAGGGGAATCTTATGGACCCAGATATTTTGTTGTTTATCAGGTTACAAGATCTACCTCGTGGGTTAGTTTTGACGAATCAATCAGTTCATTAACTCGTCAGGTGTACATCAAGCACCCACTGTGTGCTGAGGGTTTCTAGGGACCTAAAGCGGTTGGAATGGTTAAGTGACTGTGCTCTCTTCTGTGGGCAGGGTTTGATGTCAGCTAACAGAGTGGGTAAGAGCTCTGGAGTCAGGCAGACGGGGTCTCGGCTTTCTCAGCTATAAAACAGGGATGAAATTAGCACTTTCCCTGCAGGGCCTAGGAGAAGAGGAAATGAACAAGATCCTTAGCCCGAACCTGGTCAACTCAGGAGAAGCAGCTGTTTCCAGGACTGCATCAAGACATGTATTTATCTATTCAATATTTTTTGAGCTCTGGCTCTGTGCTGGGCAGTTGCTGGAGAGGCAATGGCACGGGTTGGCACCAGAGGGTTTCCAAGAGTCCCTTCCTCTCCTCCCAGATGTCTCCTCGGCTGAAGTTTTGAGGTTGAATGAGGACCATGGGCCCTTAGAGTCTTGGGGTGAAAGGGGTTTGAGAAATTGCCCAATTCAGTGTCTCCTGTGCAGGAGCCCGTCTTGAACACCTCTGCTTCCCCACTAGGTGGAAACTCACTCCCTCCCAAGCAGCCCACGGGGAAGCCTTCCTTCCACAGAGCTGAGGTCTGCTTTCCCGTGTCACTCATTAGGCCCCTCGCTCTGTTCTCTCAGCCTGACATCAACTGGAAACTCATTGAGTCTCAGTTCATTCTTCTGTAAAATAGGGCTATTAATGGCTCCTATTCTATAAGGTTAATGTGAGGGTTGCAGGAGGTAAAGATTGTGAAGCACTTGGCACAATGTCTGCACAATGAAGTCTTCCATAATTGATAGCCAACCACAACAAACAACAATAAAACAATGACAGCCTTTGAAGCAGTAAAGCAGAAAGAGGGAGGAGGAGGAAGAGGAAGAGGGGGAGGAAGGGGAAGAAAGGCTTCCCGAGCTGAACCGTCCGAGGTGTAAAGCAGGTCTCTGTTTGCAGAGAGCCGAAGTTTGGTAAGGGGGCACATAGAGGATTTCCAAGGATACTTCTCAGCTCTGAGTTGCATGGAAACCCGAAAGGGAAGAGAACATGGAGTTATTTCTTCACCCAGGGTTGGTGGTGTAGTCTTGTCCACTGCACCGAGGCACAAGCCAAGGTTCTTGTAGGTGAAGTGATTTGTTCAAGGCGAGCTAGGGAGAGCCAGGCATTGCCAAAGATGGCTCCCTGAGTCAAGGCAGCAGGGGGAGCGCCCTGTGGACACTGTTGCAGGTTGGGTTGTGTCTCCCCTGCTTCCAAGTCCTGTGTGAAGTCCTGACGTAGTCTGTTCAGTCACTCTCACAAACTGCCGTAGACTGGCCTAAACGCCCAGCATGTGTTTCTCAGAGTTCTGGAGGCTGAGCTGTCCAAGACCGAGGCAGGTTCAGTGTCCGGTGGGGGCCCACATCCTGGGTCATAGATGGCCATGTTCTCACAGTGTCCTCACATAATGGAATAGTTGAGAGAGCTCTTGGGGGTCTTTCTCTGTTTTGTTGTTGTTGTTGTTTTAGAGAGAGATATTAGCTATAGGGCACATGCGCTCACTCAAGAGATAGGGAGACAGAAAACAAGAAATCATGCCCTGGGGGATGGCCACGCCACAATCCCTTCTCCTCTAGTCTCCTCTTGGAATTTTGGGCATGCATGCGCACATGGCTGGTGTGTTTTAAGCCACCGGGCTCGGGACTCGAACAACAGTCGATTACGTGGGAGCCCAGTGATGTAACCATTATGCCATTTGCTGGTCCCTCTTTTTGTCTTTTTATTCATGATAAGAGTATGAGAGAGAGAGAGAGAGAGAGAGAGAGACAGAGACAGAGAGAAAAAGAAAAGCCCTCCACCAATGGGGCTAGGTCACACCATAATCCTTCCTCCAGTTCTCCTACCCATCCGAATACTGGGCATGTGTGTGTGCACCTAGTGCCACTGGAGCTGGGATTTGAACCCCAGTGGGCCGTGTGGGATCTGGCATCCTCTGCATGAGGCTTAACCAATGTGCTACAGGGCCAGCCCGTGAAGTCTCTTTTCAAAGGGCATTAATCCCACCCATGAGGACTCTACCCTCCTGACCTAACCACCTTCCAAAAGCTCCACTTCCTAATACCGTCACATTGGCAGGCAGAATTTCGACATAGACATTTTTGGAGTGCACAGCATTTGGTTCATAACAAGTCCTAATCCACACAACCTCAGAATGTGACCTTCTTTAGAGGGTCCTCATAGGGGTCACCTAGTTAAAACGAGCTCGTTGGGGTAGGCCCTAACCCTAAAGGCCTGGCGTCTTTGTAAGGAGGGGATGGCTGTGGGGACATGCACGGAGGGAAGGTGATGTAAAGAGACATGGGAGAGGAGCCGGTGGGGTGGTGGTGGGTGATTAAGAGAGCTGGACTTCCACATGGCTGACTGTGGTTCGAGTCCTGGACCTGGCAACTTGCTCTCTCTCTCTCTCTCTTGCTCTGTCCCTCTCTGGTCAAATTAAAATAAATAAATAAAGTTAAATAAAATAATTATTTAAAAAACAAAAAAAGAGAGGCATGGGAGAAGGTAAGGGGAAATAAGGGAGACACAGGGAGAAGATGACCATCCACGAGCCAAAGACAGAGGCCTGGAACGGCCCCTTCCCTCATGGTTTCCTCAGAAGGAACCAACTTGCCAACACTTTGGTCACAGACATCCGGCCTCCAGACTGGTGAGATGAGTACCGTGGCCCAAGCCTGTTGGATGGTGACCTTCGCCCTCCTTCTTTCCTTTTTCTTTGGCATCCCTCTTTGGGAACTGTGCTCTGCAAATCCTCACCTTCCTCCACACCCCACCCCAAGACGGCTTTCTCCCAACCTCCCATCCGCCAGGCACCCTCACCTGGTGGTCCTCAGCAGAGGGAGCGGCAGTCCAGAGTCCAAGGTCGCCTTGGAGACAGAGGCAGGAGAAGTCGAAGTCACTCCCTTGGAGCTGAGAAGAAATTATCCAGAGCTGGTTTCTCGTCCCACCTTCTAAGGAGCCTCGCTCTTGTTTCTGGCTTGGATACATTATTATATTTTGCTTTAATTGCATTATAGCAAATGACTATGTCCCCCTGTGGCTTCGATCAGGTCAGAGATCTGATAATCGATCCTGGCACAGTCTAGACAGGAATCACTTTGAAGCTGTTTTCAGTAGGACAAGAACAAACAATTTTCCCAAAGAGGTCACATTAGGCAACCAGGCTGCTGGGTCATCTTTTGGGGAGGGAGCACGTCCTGGCTCCAAGCAGCCTGCTGCCTGAACACCCAGGCCCCCCAGAAGGAGTGTGGACGGCACTCCCTGGGAGGGTAAGGGACGTTAAGTAGAGACACCAAGGCCTAGGCCTCCCATGGTGTGAGCACTGGTCCAAATGCCTCTTCTAGGAAGCTGGCCCTGACTGATGTCAGCTGCGAGGGACAAGTAGCATCATGTTGAGATGCCCTGTTATAGAGATGAAAGAAAGGCTGGATTCACGCAGGGCAGTGCAAACGGTAGACTCACATCGGGCAAAAATTATTCTCTCTTTAATATTCTTTCCATCCCTTGGATTTTGCCAGGAGGAAAGACTTAGTATGGTGCTGGTCTGTCTATAACACCTCTTTAATGTTTGCTAATCTCTCCTTTTAACAAAGAGGGCTCTGCAGGGTGATAAGATCTAGCTAGATTATTTCTGTAAAGAATTATTATTAGCAGCATTATTATTTAATTTGCTATAGGGTACATGTGCTCACCAGAGAGAGAGAGAGAGAGGGAGAGAAAGCAAGCTGTCAAGTCTGGGACTTGAACCATGGTCGGCCATGTGGGAGTCCACCACCTTAACCACCATGCCACCTGCTGGCCAATTTAAATAGCTGTTTTGTTTTCATTGTATGCATTTTTCTATAGTCTCTTTGAAATGACACTGGTTTTCCTTTTATGGAACATGAGGCATTAATCAAGCACTTTTTTTTATTTTTGAGGGAGGAGGTTTTTGCTATAGGGCGCGTGCGCTCACCAGAAAGACAGAGAGACAGAAAGCAAGAAATCACCCCCCAGGGGTGATGGCCACGCCGCAATCCCTTCTCCTCCATTCTCTAGGGATCTTGGGCACGTACGCACACGTGTCCAGTGTGAGTTTAAGCCACTGGGTCTGGGCCTCGAACTGCGGTCTACTACATGGGAGTTCAGCGACATAGCCATTACGCTAACCGCTGGTCCCTGATCAAGCACTTTTGTGACAAGAATTCTGACTGACGGATGTTTGCGAGACAGTGATGTGGGAGATCTCTCTCCCAGAGAGCTGACGTCAACTCTGCACTCACTCGCTGTGTGAACCTGGAAAACCATTAGCTCTCCAAGCCTCAGTTTCTCTATATGAAATGGAGTCGATGACGCCAGTGCAGGGTTGCAGTGAGGACTTGTGAGAGTGTTTACATGCAAAGCATCAGCTGGTGCTCTGCCTGGTGGCCTGGTTGTCACAGGGGCCACTCCTCCCCTCAGCTGTTCTCCAGCCTTCGCTCGTCCCATGGCGGACGTTGACTAAGCTCAGGGGCTCCGGGAAAACAGAAGGAGCCTGAAGCCCCTCGCGAAGCTCTGATTCGAGGGCCCAGGTGTCGGCCTGGTTTCCCTGTCTATCAATAGTGGCTATGACCAAATACTTTCTATTTTTTTTCTTGAAAGATTTTATTTTTGCTATTGGGTGCATGCACTCGCTGGAAAGACAGAGAGAGGGAAACTGATAAAGCACCCCCCGGGGGATGGCCATGCCACAATGCCCTCCCCTCCACTCTCCTCATGGGATTTTGGGCATACGTGCGTACACGCATGCCCAGTGTGAGTTTTCAAGCTGCCTGGTTTGGGACTCAAACCATGGAGTCAGTTATGTGGTATCCAGCACCTTAACCACCACTGCACCTGCTGGTCCCCAATGCTTTCTAAGACCCCATAGCTCTGACATAAGAACATGTGGAGCAGTGACCAGTGGCAGTTCCAGGCTGGAAGAGTTTCGGCTTTACCAGATGTGCGTCTGCCCTTCCCTATTTGCAGACTGGCCCGGGTAGCTGCAGCTTCCATCTTACCCAGGAGCCTGCTAGAAATGCAGACTCTCGGGCTGCCGCTGTCGTGGTGGTTAAGGGCACTGGACTCCCACATGACCCACCATGGTTCCAGTCCTGGACCTGGCAGCTTTCTTTCTCACTTTCTCTTTCCCTCGCTCTGTTCCTCTCTGGTCAAATTAAAATAAATAAATAAAATAAAGTTAAATAAAGTAATTCTTTAAAAAAAGAAAAAGAGAGAGAAAGAAATGCAGACTCTCAAGACCAGGAGGAGGAGATATAATGGTTACATTGCTGGACTCCCACGTAGTTGACTACAGTTCAAGTTCCAGACCCGATGGCTTGAAACTCACGCCAGGCATGTGTGCGTGGGTGCCCAAGATCCCAAGAGGAGAATGGAGGAGAAGGGACTGCAGCGTGGCCATCTCCTCGGGGGGGGGGGGGTAATTTCTTGCGTTCTGTCTCTCTGTCGAACCCACGTGCCTCATAGCAAAACTCTCTCTTAAAAAAATAAAAGAAATGCAGACTCTCAGGCCCCACTGAACCTCCCGAGTCAAAGGTACATTTTCACGAGACGCCCACATGATTCATGTGCACGTTACAGTTTGAAAAGCACCACCTACGCCATCCTTCCGAAATGAAAACTGTGAAACACTTTTACATCTTCAAAGCTATTTATATATTTTTAAGGAATTAAAAAAAACCCCATGACCATGGATGTATTTTTTTTGCAAAAACAATAAAGCTGTTATAAAAATATTGAACTAACCTGGCCCAGTTAGGAGAGGAAATGGCTTATATAAACCTGGCGAACAGCTTTTTCCAGAGAATTTTCTTTCCACATACAGTCAAGTCCCCCATTTTCCATAGATTATTCTGGCCACTTACCAGTGACTATCTCCCTCCTACCTGATTCCTGGAGCAGTGTGTGTGCGTGTGCATGTGTGTGTGTGCGTATGTGTGTGTGTGTGTGCGTATGTGTGTGTGTGTGTGTGTCTGTGTCTGTGTCTTGCAGCTCATCCCCTGGGCAAGGACTTCCGGGATGGAGGTAGACTGGGTGCCTAAGGGCTTCAGGGTAACCTGGAAGGAAACCAGTCTCAGAGGATCTGATGCAGCATGTGATGGGTGATCCAAACATCCTGGCTGTCTCTCCTCCTGCATGGCTTCCTGTTTCTCCCTCCACATCCAGCTTCCAGCCTCAACGGGAGTCCTCTGTTTCTGCTCACCTTCAAAATCAAAGCCCCAGACACTGGGTCATCCACTTCCGAAGGAGCGATCAATGATGTAGCTATTCCACCTCCCAGGCATCTTATTTTATAAACAGGGAAACTGGGGCCCAGAGAGGAGGGCATCTAACCCAAGACTGCACAGCAAAGCAGTGGCAAAGTGGGCACCAGGACTTGAGTGTCCTGACGCCCAGGTTTTGAGGACCCACCATGGCCTCGTCCGAACAGTCCCTTGGGGCTATGCCGAAGGGCCCTGGGCAGCTAGAAGTTTTTAGCCCTCCGCAGCCTGATGGCAGGAAAGTGCAGCAAGCAGGCAAAGGAGGCAGCCGTAAACCGCCTAGGCCCCGGGCCCTGGGGCACTGTGCCCCACTCTAAATCCTGTGTAATTTAAGGCAAATGTAATCCATATGGCTCTGATTAATTTACACTTAAATCTTCAAAATATTGTGTTTTAAGAGCTGTGACTTACAAAGCCTTCAGAACCTGTTAAATGAGATTCTGCTCCCTCATCCTGCCTCTCCACTCCCCCCTGCCAGTCTCTCTCCCCTCCCCCCACACCCACTGGAGCTCACTCCCGCATCTGGAGGGCTGAAAGAACCTACAAAACTCAGCCTAGAAACTTGCTGTGGATGTGGGCAAGGGGAGACAGGCATCAGGATGTTAAAAGTGGCGCAGTTTGTAAACCCAAAATTGGAAACAATTTAAATGTCCATCAAAGAACGGATTAGTAAATTGTGATGAATTCATACAATGTAGTACCACACAGCAGCAGAACATATCAAAACAGATGAATTACACAGATACATTGTTGACAAAAACAAACAAAGAAAAAATAGGGAAACCCCAACAAGATGCAGATGAGTTCATAATATGACATCAATTAAACAAACTTTTTTTTTTTTTTTTTTAAAGTTTTTGCCATAGGTTGCATGCGTTTGCTGGAAAGACAGAGAGGGGAAAGTGAGAGACCACTCCCCACCACCCCCCGGGGGGGAAGGCCATGACACAATCTCTTCTCCTCTAGTTTCCTTTCCTCTTGGGATGTTGGGCACACGTGCACATGCACCCAGCATGACTTTCAAGCCACCAGGTCCAGGATTCTTTCATTATTTTTGTCTTAGAAAAATTTTTGCTGTAGGGTGTGTGTGCTCACCAGAGAGACAGACAGAAAGCAAGAAATCACCCTCTGAGGGGGGAATGACCATGCTTCAGTCCCTTCTCCTCCATTCTCCTCTTGGGATTTTGGGCACACACACACAGATGCCTGGAGTGAGTTTTAAGCCACCAGGTCTGGAACTTGAACTGTGGTCGACTATATGTATTTTTTTGCAAAAACAATAAAGCTGATATAAAAATACCAGTGACGGTCTTTTTACAAGCAAAATGATAAATAGTGATTGAATGTTTAAAAAAATAATTGGAATAATAATAATCTGGAAAAATAATGAAAAGTGATTTGATGATTATGGGGATTTTAATATCTTTGTATTGATTGATATGCATGGAAAAAGAAATGTAATATACTGTAAAGTTATATGTGATTCAATGTAATATGAACAAGATTACGATAATACTAAATAATAATAAAAAAGAACTAAAAAAAAGAGAGAGAGAGAAATACCAGCGATGTACCATTATGCCATCTGCTGGCCCCAGGTCCAGGACTCTAACTGTAGTTGGCCATGTGAAAGTCTGGCACCTTAACCACATGCCACCTGCTGACCCCGCCATAGCTTTCATTTTGCTTTGTCTTCAGGATTATATTTGTAAAGCCAAGTGTCATCTTCTATTACGACTCTTCCAAGAAATGCTTCAGGATCTTGAGACTTATTAATACTGTTTACAATTCCATTGAAACCTCTGCTCTTGTCTCCAGCTGGTCTGGGTGCAACAGTTTCGGCAACCATTGGGCAGGGAGTTTGCTTAACTTTAGTTTTTCAGTCAGGGTTGTGTAAGCCAATTGAGATGTCCATGGTGTGGACTGTTGTTTCTCCTGTGAGTTGTTGGTCCTCTTTAATTAGGACACAAATGTGATGAATTATTTTCCTTGCAAATGTATGCGGCTAGTCTGTGGGTATTGACATCATCTTCACCATTGTCTTGTTCCTTTTAAAAATGAGTTATCCATTTGTTAACTGTTCATTTCTTTGGTCCATTGCTCTCACGAGTTTTTTGTAAAGCATCAGTGGTTTTGCCATTCTTCCACCCAAGCTTCTCCATACATTTGATGTTCGTTCTTGCTTCGATCTTAGCAGAATTTGTGTTGTTCTGACAGGGGCTCTTTTTAAATTGATATCTTATCCTTCTTAGTGTCTCAAACTAGATCCTGTTTAGACATGTTAATAAGAAGTTTGTATAAATTTTTTTGGGTGCATTTTTTTTTAGAGATAGGGTGTGTGTCCTCACCAGAAAGACAGAGACAGAGAGACAGAAGGTGAGAAATCACCCCCCCTGGAGGGATGGCCACGCGGCAATCCTTTCTGCTCCATTCTCCTCTCAGGATCTTGGGCACACGCACACACGCGCCTGGCGTGAGTTTAAGCCACTGGGCCCGGGACTCAAACTGCAGTCGACTACATGGGAGTCCAGCGACGTAGCCATTATGCCAACTGCTGGTCCTGGTACAATTTTTTTAAAAAAAACCTATGCATAGTTTTTTCATAAGACACATTTTCCATGAGCTCTTTGAAACACACACACACACATACACACATGCGGAGATACTACACTTGTGTTCTAACTGAAGGACACAAATTTAGGTGTCTTCCAATCATGGAATTCTTATCTCAAAACTGACAGTACAGTCAGTCATAAAATGGAATATTATGCAGCCATTAAATATATCAATAGAATTGGAGGTTTTTTAAAAATTAGTTTTTCCCTTCATAGGACTTGTGTGCTCACCAGAAATAGAAAGAGAGAGATAGTGAGGGGAAAGTGAGAAATCATTCCCTGGGCGGATGGGATGCTGCAATCCTTTCTCCCCTGGTCTCCTCTTGGAGTTTTGAGCACACACACACATGTGCCCAGCGTGATTTTCAAGCTGCCAGGTCTGGGACTCGAACTGTGGTCAATCATGTGGGAGTCTAGTGCCTTAACCACTACACACCTACTGTCATTCCTATTTTATTCAAATATTGATAGTTCTGAAATGACAATATGAAGTCGCAGATAGGGAGGATTATAAACTTTAAAGTGGAAATTATTTTACAGTATAAACAGTTTGCAAAGTACTGGAGGAATTGACAAAAGCAATAGGGAAAAAAAAAAAAAAAGAATGAAGAGATGTAAGGATTAGAAAGGAAAAGATAAGGCCAGCAGGTGGCCTGGTGGTTAAGGTGTTGGACTCCCACATGACTGACTGCGGTTTGAGTCCCTGACCTGGTGGCTTGCTGTCTCACTTTCCTTCCACCTCTCCTCTCTCTCTCTCTCTGCCTTTCTCTCTCTGTTTTTCTCTGGCGAGTGCATATGCCCTATAGCAAATTTAATAATAATAATAAATAAAATGAAATAATTCTAAAAAAAGAGGAAAAGATAGAACTACTACTTTATAGTGCCTACCGGTAACTTCAAAAAGGTTTTGGAAAAATGGATAAGTATGAATTTATTTTGGTGCAAAAATTTTTTGAAATTTGTGTTTTTACTGTTTCCATTTTATGTATTTTCTACTAACATGTTTTTGAAGACCCAAATATATTTATTGATTTAGAAAAATCAAAATCAACCTATAAAAGTAACAATAACATTCCTCTACACTAGCAGCAACCAACTATTATAGAAAATACAGCTAAAGATGAGATACTGTGAACAAATGATAGGAAAAACTATAAAGTATCTAGGAAATAATTGAGAATATGTGAGACTTCTATGAATAAAAACTTGAAACCTTGGGACCACCAGGTGGCATGGTGGTTAAGGCAGTGGACTCCCACATGGCCAAACATGGTTCGAATCCTGGACCTGGCAGCTTGCTTTTTCACTTTCCCTTCCTCTCTCTCTCTTTCTCTCTCTGTCTCTCTCTAGTGAGTACACATGCCCTATCACACATTAAAGAAAAAATAATAATAGTAATAAAAATTAAATCATTTAATAAAAGAAGATAAAGAGATTTAAAAAAACTTGAAATCTTGAATAAAGATAGAGAATATGCTTAAAGAGACATTCTATGTTCATGGATGAACTAAGGTAATATCTCAAAGATTAATTTTCTCCCCATTCAGCTGTAAATTTAATTCCAAATTATAATAATGCTTTTCTAGGAATTTGATAAATTTATTATAAAATGTATGTGGATAAATAATGGTCTAGAAGAAAGAATAAAGAGAAAAGGAGGTACTTCTCTCACCAGGTACCAAGATACATCTCAAAGTCATGGGAAGAGTGACACTGACACATAAAGAAATTGGTGGAACATGAGCTCAATGGGACAGAAGGAGGAGCTCAGAGCTACTTCTATATGGGAACTTAAAATACATAGAGATGTGACCCCAGATCATCGGGGGAAGAAGATAGATTGTTTAGTCGTAAATTAAATTTGTTACCAAACTAGACATAAGAAGGAGTAGAACATTTTTTTAGCCCTACTAAAGAAATTGAATTTGTAAGTAAAAACTTGTCCATAAAGAAATTGCTAGTCATAGATGCCATTACTGGTGGATGACATAACATTTTTTAAAAAAAGAATTATTTATTTAATTTTATTTATTATTATTAATTTGCTAAAGGGCATATGGGCTCACCAGAGAGAGAGAGAGAGAGAGAGAGAGAGAGAGAGAGAGAGAGGGAAAGTGAGAAAGGAAACTACCTGGTTCAGGACTTGAACTGTGGTGGGCCATGTAGGAGTCCTAGTGCTTCAGTCACCATGCCACCTGCTGGCCCCTTATAGCAAAGATTTAAATGAGAAATAATACTGTATGTATATACATTCTTTTTCTTTCTTTTTTTAATGTATGATGGCACATGCATGGGAGGGAGAGAGAGGAGCACCCTTGGCAGGGTCTCATGACACCACAATTCTTTTCCATGGTCCTTCCCACTCATCAGAATATTGGGCATGTATACACGTGCCTGGTGTGTTTTCACACGAACCCAGGAATACCAGCCTGTGGTTTGTCATGTGGCTTCAGCACTGCAGTTTAGTTTGCTAACTGCGTCTCCAAGTTGGGTCACCATTAGTAAACATATTCTTTCGGAAAGTACAGGAGAGTAGAGCACTTTTGAACCTATTTTATGATCCAGCAAAATCCTGATACCAGGGACCCGTAGATGGTGTATTGGTTACATTGCTGCACTCCCACATGGCCGACTGCAGTTCAAGTCCTGGACCTGGTGGCTTGAAAATCACATTGGGCGTTTGTGTGTGTGTGTGTGTGTGTGTGTGTGTACTCAAGATCCCAGGAAAAGAATGGAGACGGTATTGTGGCATGGCCGTCCTCCCTGGGCGTGATTTCTTACTTTCCCTCACTATCTTTGTCTTTTTCTACCTACCAGCCCCCCCCCCCCACACACACACACATACACACAAGTACATGCGCCCTAAGGCAAAAGCCCTCAACAACAACCACAACAACAAAAAATCCTGATACCAAATCTGACAAGAATAGAACAAGAAAAGAAGAAAGATAACGAACCAAGATTTCTTGTGAGACAAAAATTCTTACCAAAAAAGTTAGCGAATCAAGGGACCAGCAGGTGGTGTAATAGTTAAGGCACTGGATTTCCATATGGTCAACCATGGTTTGAGTCCCAGACTCAGTCACTTTAAAATCATGCCAGGCACATGTGTGTGCATACCAAATATCCCAAGAGGAGAATGGAGGAGAAGGGATTGCTGCATGACCATTCCGCCGTGGGCTGATTTCCTCTCTGTCTCTCTCTGCAGTACATGAGCCCTGTGGCAAAAACAAACAAACAAACCAAAACACACAAAAAAAAAAAAAAAAAAAAAAAAAGAAGAAAGAAAAGAAAAGAAAGAAGAAAAATTACAGGATCATCTCAACAGGCACACAAAATTATTGCATGAAATTCAACATCCACTCATTATTTTTTTAAAAACATTAACAAGTTACTTGCTAATTACAAGTTATTGCAGAAGAGAACTTCTGCAATCTGATATAGAAATCTATGGAAAATTTACAGCTAACATTTTAATAAATACAAAAACCTGAATATTTCGCCCTCAAATTTAAGGACAAATCAAGGTATTTCCTTTTATTTCTATTTAACATTGTAAAGGTTATTCTAGCCCTTACAAGACAAAAATAAATAAATAAATAAATAAATAAATAAATAAATAAATAAATAAAAAACTTGGAAAAGAAGTACAATTGTCTTTTATTCACATATAATATGGTTATGTGTGTAAAATCTTTAAAAATCTACAAAAGAAACTACTAAGCTAAGGACAAAGTGTCAATATTTTAAAAAAATCAATTTTATTTATATGAGACTGAAAACACCTTTAAAATTTAATTAAAATAATACCATTAGCAGTAACTCCAAATACCACTAAATTGTGAGGAATAATTTTTTAAAGAATTATTTATTTAATTTTATTTATTATTCTTTTTTAAAATTTGCCATGGGGCAAGTACACTCATAAGAAAGAGACAGAGGGGGAGTGAGAAAGCAAGCCACCAGGTCCAGGACTTGAACCACAGTTGGCCATGTGGGAGTCCAGCACGTTAACTACCACACCACCTGCTGGCCCCAAGGAATAATATTTTAAGTATGAGGTCAGCATCTTACAGTACTTAGACAAATTAGGTACAAGCGCACATATTATCTGACTACTCCACTCCTAGCCATGGATTCTAGTGAAATGTTCCACAGATTCACAAAGAGTGTGTTTGTTAGATTTTAGTCAAGGCAGTGCTGTCTATGGGACAGAGCTGAGGGCAATCCAGAATCCATCAATGAAGAGTGGCTGGTCAAATATGCTAGTCACACCGTGGGGCCATCTGCTGCAGTGAGAGAGACAGAGACAATATACACACACTGCAACACACATGGATCTTTAAAACATAATTGAGTAAAAAATAATGAAATCTGAAATATACTTTTAGGTCAGTAAAGGAAAACCCATATAAGGCCAACTACCATGGCACAGCGGGAATGCAACTTTCTGCCACGCTGGGGCTGGCAGGTGGTGTGGTGGTTAAAGGTGTTGGATTCCCACATGGCTGACCACAGCTCGAATCCTAGACCTGGCGGTTTACTCTCTTCCTTTCTCTTTCTCTCTCTCTGTCTCTCTCTGGTCAAATTAGAAAATGAACATAACGAATAGAACTAAATAAATAAATAATTTAAAAATAGAACAAAACATTCTGCCATGCTGAAGCCACATGGGAAGGTCCCAGGTTCAAGTCCTAAGGCCTCCTTGTACCTGCTGGGTGCACACCCATGATGCTGGCCGGCCGAGGCTGGGTGGGGAGATCATGGCATGAAGACTCCATTGGGATGCTGTCTCTCTGCCTCTGAAGAAATAAACAAATACATTGTAAAAACCAAATAAAATATATAAAAACCAAAACAGTATTAATGGTTGTCAAAAACACATACACAAGGGATCCTCTAAAAGACAAATGGTTGCTCATGGCAGGCGGAGAATGGCAAGCAAGGGGGATGAAGACAGAGGAGAGTGGTGATGATGTGTTATAAATTGAGAAGCTGGGTCAGCTCATCTCTGCACTTAAGCCCTCTCTCTCTCTCTCTCTTTCTCTCTCATACCCGCACTTATCGAAGGCATGCTATGTTCTAGGTATTGTTAGGTATCACATACTGATCTCATGATAAGGAGGAACTATTGCCATGACACATACACACACATGGCATTTTACCGATGAGCAAACGGAGGCACGGAGAGGTCAGGTAAGGTTCTGGAGGTCACACAGCTCATCCTGCAGGACCACGATTCAAAGAGAGCCAGCCTGAAGCCCACACTGTTAACTGCTCGGTATGTCTCCAAGGCCCAGGGCGTTGACCAAAGTAACACTCTGTACCCTGTCAAAAAGGTCACCTCTAGCAAGCAGGGGCTGTGCCCTCAGCCCAAATCAACATCCCGCCAGCATTTCCTCAAACTCAGCAGTCCCAGGGAGGGACCAGGTGGGAGCCCATGTGGTTTTGATAGAGCGTCCATTCAAGCGGAGCTTAAATATTATAGCGGCACTGTTTGCGCAGTTAAATTTAAGGATCTGTCAGTTTATGATGAATTTTTATTTTTAAGGGTTTCAAGTAAGCTGTAAACATTCACTCCAGACTGAAATTCCCCCCATTTAACACCTGGGAGGGGCAGGATGAGAGAGCAGAGGAGGGGAGCCGGGGCTGTAGGGGGGTTGAGCACGATAGAGGTGAGAAGAGGCTGGACACCACCGGCCCACTGGGGAGGGCGTGGGGGCATCTCTTCAACCCACATTTCCAGCACGGGCAGTGAGAGGCCGAGGTCCCATCATGAGAGAGGCCCTACTGCCTTCCTGTAGAAAGCAGGCCCATTCCCTTTGAAACCCAATTTAGTCTCTCCTTCCCCATTCCCAGCAAAGTGGGGCTGTTATGGGCATTTAAAAATAATCCATTGGGAACCGTTTGCAATCTATTGCTGGAGGAAGGAAGGAAATCAGGACGGTATGCTTGGTATGGATGTAATTTTTTAAAATGCGTGCATACATGTGGGAAAGGGGGCGACGTTCTAGCAGGTTTTCTTTTATGTTTTGGGTTTTTGTTTTTGTTTTTCCTATACGGTGTGTGTACTTGCAAGGAGGAAGACAGAAAGGGGAAATGAGATAGTAAGCACTCCCTGGGTGCTTTGGCCACACTGCAATCCTTTTTCCTCCAGTCTCCTCTTGGGATCTAGAGCATGCATGTCCTTGTGCTCGGTGTGATTTTTCAAGTCATCAGGTCTGGGACACAAACTGTGGTTGGCCATGTGGGATCCAGCACCTTAACCTCCACGCCACCTGCTGGCCTAGAGTTTTATCTTTGTTTTTTAGATTTTTGAGGAGTAAACACCGATAGCTTTTCTGATCTTAAAAATTTGTCACTAAACAAATAAGCAAAAATGGGCCCCATGTGGACTACCAGTGATTGCTACCCTGTTCTGTGCTCTTGCTTTGTGCCAGGTCCTGGGCTCCCCTGCTACAGGGCCATCCTGTGTAACCTTCACCATACCTTATGCGGTGGCTCCTATTTTTTTTTAAATCCTTATTTTACAAATGAGGAAATGAAGTTTAGGGGAGAAAGGAACTAACTTTTCCTTTCCTTTTCTTTCCTTTCCTTTTCTTTTTTTTTTTCAGAGGTTTTTGCACTCGTCAGAGAGAGAGAGAGTAAGAAACAGAGGGAAAATGAGAAATCACCCCTCAGAGGAGATGGACACACTGCAATACCTTCTCTTCCATTCTCTTTCTGGGATCTTGGACATACACACACATGTGCCCGGTGTGAGTTCCAAGCCATCGGGCCTGGGACTTGAACCATGGTCAGTCATGTGGGACTCCAGCATATAGCCTCTACACCATCTGCTAGCCCCCAAATTTTCTTTTATTTATTTATTTTTTTAAAGAATTATTTTATTTAGGGACCAGCAGGTAGCATAATGGCTATGTCGCTGGACTACCATGTAGTCGACCATGGTTCGCGTCCTGGACCCAGTGGCTTAAAACTCATGCCGGGTGCGTGTGCGTGTGTGCCCAAGATCCTGAGAAGAGAATGGAGAAGGGAATGTGGCATGGCCATCCCCCCTGGGGGGGGTGATTTCTCGCTTTCTATCTCTGTCTCTGTCTGTTTGGTGAGCGCATGCGCCCTACAGCAAAAACCTCTCAAAAAAAAAAAAAGAATTATTTTATTTAACTTTATCTATTTATTCGTTTTTTTATTTCAATTTGACCAGAGAGAGACAGAGGGAGAGAGAGAGAGAAAGTGAGAAAGCAAGCCACCAGATTCAGGACTGGAACCTTGGTGAGCCATGTGGGAGTCCAATGCCTTTAACCACTACACCACCTGCCAGCCCCTCTTTTCTTTTTTTAAAAGAATTATTTATTTTTCATTTTAATTTTATTTACTCATTTCTTAAAAATTTGATCAGGGGAAGATGCACACAGAGAATGAGAAAGAGAGAAAGTGAGAAAGCAAACCATCAGGTCTGGGACTCTAACTATGGTCAGCCCGAGAAATATGGGAGTGTCCAGCACCTTAAACTACCTACGCCACCTGCTAGTGCCCCCACATTTTCTTTTCTTAAAAGGACACCCTCAGATTGGAGTAAATTCCTGCTCTAATGGCTTCATTTTAATTAAGTGACCTCCTTAAAAGCTCTCTGAATACACTCAGAGTACTGGGGTTGGATCTGCTCATCATTTGGGGCAGGGACACCATTCAGCCCCTGACAGAAGTGGAGTGCTCAACTGTAGGGAGTCTCATTGAGTTTTCAAACAGCAATTTGGCTCAGTCCATGAAGAAGTAGTTTGTTCTCTCAGAGGACACCTACAGGACACCTCCAGGACACCAAACCTGGACCCTGGGTCTCTTCCCACGCACTTGGTGGCACATGGCTTGGCCATTTGTGGTTCTCCCTTTGTCTGAGTCTCCTCTACTCTCCACATGAGCAGAGAACTTGCTGTCCCTGGTCAGAGTACGTAGACAAGGATGAACCCGAGAGAGTGAATGGAATGAGGACAACAGCTACCATTTCCTGAGCACCTCAGGTGTGCCAGGCACTCCGCCAGTGTCACTTCTCATCTTCTCAGCAGCCCTATGAGGTAGGGATTATAATGATAGTTATATCATTTGGGAATTTTCTGGTTGAAAACTCAGCCAGGACTAATTAAAGCAAAACAAGGGAATCTATTGACTATCTCTGCATAATAATCTATTCCCAAATGTGATGCTTAAAACAATAAGCATTTTGGGGCTGGCAGGTGGCGTGGACATTGAGGCACTAGACTCACACATGGCCGACCAGAGTTTGAGTCCTGGAACTGGCAGCTTGCTTCCTCACATTTTTCTCTCTGGTCAAATTAAAAAATAATAATGATAATGAATAAAATTAAATAATTCTTAAAAAAAAAAAACAAGGCAAGGATTTAGTATCGCTTATGTGTCCACATGCTGGCTGGGTGGTCCTTCTGGTGTTGCTGCCTTAGACTCTGGTCAGCTTGGCTGATCTTGGGTGGCTCTCTCATGCATGTCAAGCCAGCAGGCTACAGGTTGGTCTAGGATGGCCTCGGCTGGGACACATGGGCCTCTCGTCTTCCAGAAGGCTAGCTCGGGCTTGTTCACAGGTCCCAGAGAGTGAATGTGAGTGTGCGATGCCCCTGGAGGCCTAGGCTTAGAACTGACTTCCACCATTTTTACTACATTTTTTGGGGGCAAAGCTGATCACAAAACCAACCTAGATCCCAGGAGTAGGGATGTTGACTCCACCTTTTTGTTCCCTTCTTTTATTTACCAAGAGAGAAAAGGAGACTTTCAACAGAAACTAGCTGTAGGACAGCTTAATGCAGGCGCTCAATGTTGTCGTCTCCTGGATTGGCTCTGCCCCTTGGGTTGCTCCAATCTCAGATGTGCTTTCCTTCAGAGTAGCAAAACCACAAAAGTGACCCTCACATGGCATGTCCTCACACTTTACACTGATTGAAAAGAGACAGTGACGGCATCCCCCTCACAGCTTGAAAATCACACCGAGTGCATGTGTGCATGCTCAAAATCCTGAGAGGAGAATGGAGAAGGGATCGTGGCATGGCCATCGCCCCTGAGGAGCGATTTCTCACTTTCCCTCTTTCTGTCTCTCTCTAGCAAGCACACACACTCTATGGTAAAAATCTTTCACCAAAAGGCAGCGGCCAGAATGACCGAGGGGCTAGAAGCCATGTCATTTGGGGTATTGCTGAAGACACTGGGGCTGGAGGTTTGGAGAAGACTCGGGACTGAAGGCCACACAACATCTGAGCAGCTTCCTGGAAATCCATGTAGCTGTCAGGGGCAGGCTGGGATGAAGAACACAGACAAAAGAAACACCGACAGGACCAGTTCAGGGTGCAGAGGGCTAGGAGGGGAAGGGGGACCAGGAGAAGAAACAGGAAGGAGGGGATCACCGGGGGCCCACGTACCCTTGAGCTTGCCCAGAGGATGCCTAGGGACCTCGTACAGTAGATGCGTAAGGTCAGCTCCACGATACGGGATTCTGACAGTGACTTAGCCAAGTCAGGGACAAGACCCAGGTGGGGATTGTCTTCTTATCCTCGCTCCCTAGGTCAGGAGGCATCTCCTAAATTCCAGCCCAAATGGTTTCTGTGGAGTCTCAGAGACAAGAAAACAGAGAGGCAAGACCACAGCCTTTGCCCTGGTTTAAGCAGGGTTCAAATCCTTCTCTGGCACTCCCAGCTGTGTCATATGGAACAAGTCACCTCACTTCTCTGAGCCTCTGGTTCCTCATCTGAAAATGGGAATCATTTTAACCCCCCAGGGCTGTGGTGGGACCCAGTGAGCTGATGGGTCCCTAGGGCCTGGGCAGACCCAGAGCCCGAAGCACCTGGTATAGCAGTGAATAGGCTGCCCCCAGACTCCTCCCACTTCAGTAGGGCACAGCGCCCCCCGGCGACTCGGAAATGGCTTCCAGGTGCCACAGACAGGAAGCCCAGGGGCCTGGGCCCCTTGCAGCCCTCCTGGCCTGCCCTTTTCTGTTCTCCTTGCCTCCTGGTGCCCAGCGACACACAGATCTCTTTCACCTCCAACTGCACCAAGCCCCAGCTGATTTAGGAGTGCGCTCAGGGCCCAGAATGTAAACCGTTTCTCACCAGGAATGTGTAAACAACCCATAAAGCAAAGGATTTGGGGCCTAGTCACGTGGCCCAGCTGCCCATAAAACCAAAGCATTGATCTCTGCTCTCCAGCAAGCCTCTAAGCCACGGGAATGATGGAGGGGCTGCGTCTTGGAAACCTGTAATCTCCCACCATACATCTGAGGTGGCATGTTTGAAGTCCTAGGATGAGTTATTTATATTATTTTTGCAACGTGTACTGAAAGGGCATTAGCCAAAACTCCTAGCAATCGGGCATACAGGGGCCGGACTACTTAAAAAAAATAGGGGGATACAAGGGCTCTCTCTAGTAAGTACTCAAGAGCCGGAGTTTCTCTGGGTAGCCGTATAATCAAAGCCAGATCATCTGGCCCAGACTTGCCCAAACCAGGGCTGTTTAAGGGCCACCTCCTCAACTTCTGCTGTACACATCTCTCTGCTGTCTGATCTAGTATTTACTTAATGGCTTATATTTTATTTGTTTTATTTGTTTTTTTTTTTAGTGTTTAGATTGCTATAGGGTGCATGTGCTTGCCAGAGAGCCACACAGAGGAGACAGGGGGTAGGAAATCACTCCCTGGCGGGGAGAATGGCAACAATGCAATCCTTAATCCTCCATTCTCCTCTTGGAATTCTGAGTATGCATACGCATGCACCGGGCATGTGGTTTTCAAGCTGCCAGGGCTGAGACTTGAACCACGCAGCCGGCCATGTGGGATCCATCCACTTTAACCACCATGCCACCTGCTGGCTTGTCCCCTTAGTGCTCTGTATTTTCAATCACTACTTTTTACTTAGCTTCATTCCTTGAATATTTATGAAACCCTGTGTTTGCTATCTTAGTTTTATATTTTGTCTTATACATTAAAATATATTTATAACTTAAAATAACAAATATTCAGAAACAGCAGATGGCATAACGGTTACATAGCTGGACTCCCACATGGCTGATTGCGGCTTGAGGACCAGGAGGCTTGAAACTCACGCTGGGCGCATGTGCATGTGTGTCCAAGATCTTCTGAGAGGAGGGATTGTGGCATGGCCATCCCTGCTAAGGGCTGATTTCTTCCTTTCCAACTCTCTGTCTCTGTTTCTCCAGTGAGCACACATACCCTATAGCAAAAATCTCTCTCTCAAGAAAAATTCCCTTTTATATCCAGTTTACCACCAATGTACAACACTTTGGGAAATGCTGATGTAGTCAGACATGGTTATTGTACAGCCTGGGAAACTGAAGCCAGAGACTAGGGGTCTTTTACACAAAGTCACTGAGCTATTTGGGTGCATATTGAGAGCAGAAGGGATTAATACTAACAGCTACTAATTTATTAAACATTTACTATGCACTTAGCATTGCACTAAGGCTTTCATGTGGATTTCTGGATTCATATACCAAGATAATGTCTATCAGGACCAGGAGATGGCATAATGGCTACCTTGCTGACTCCCATGTAGTCGACCAGGGTTTGAGCTCTGGACCCAGAGGATTAAAACTCATGCTGGGCATGTGTGTGTGTGCATTCCCAAAATCCTGAGAGGAGAATGGAGGAGAAGGGGTTGTGGGTGGCCATCCCCCTGGGAGGGGAGGGTTATTTCTCATTTTCTGCCTCTCTCTCTACGGAGAGTGCATGCACTCTATAACAAAAATCTCTCTCTCTTAAAAAAAAACAAACAAACAAACAAAAGCATAACAAAGATAACGTCTGTCACTGTCCTCATTTTGCATATAGGGAAACTGAAATCCAGAGAGGTTAAGTGCCTTGTCTAAAGTCACACAGCTCAGTAGCTGAGCCAGCATTTTAATCCAGGTCTGCTTGATTTCAAAGTCTGGCTCTTAGTCATCCAAAGCAAATAGGGAGAGAAGGGGAGGAAGGAAGGAATAGAATATTTATTAAGTGCTACGAACTTTTACATCTATTGCTGACTCCTTCTCTGCTCAACTATTCAGGGCTTTTGTCACATAAAATCCTCACCATAGCCTAGAGTTTTCACAAATAACAGTGTCTCACCTTCAAAGCTCTGGTCATAGGAATCGTTTCCAAGTTCCAGTTGTGATTTTACAAAATGAGGTTTTTCACCATTCCTGCGCTGTGTGGGTCCTTGCAGAGCTGTGGCGATGGACCCTGAATTTATCCTTGGGAGAGTTGGGTATTGGATCAGTCAGATCTAAGACCAGGGTCCAGCTCCTCTCTCCCTAATTAAGTAAGTTAGGCAATCCACTCAGCCTTTCTCAGCCTCAGTGTCCTGTGTATCAATGGGAATGATGTTAGGTACTAACACCTACCTCACAGAATTTTGGTGAGGGCTATAGGGCGACCAGAGAGTGGAGGAGAAGGGGCTGTGTTGTGATCATCCTCCCAGGACGTGCTTTGTCAGTTTCCCTCTCTCTTCACTGCATGTAAAGTGCTTAGCATAACATCCGGGACAAGGTTCTCTTCATTTTAATTTTTTTTTATATTTATTTTTTAAATTTTTAAAAAATTTATTTACATTTAATTACATCCTTACAGTATACGTTTCTTTCTCCAATACAAATACCATGCATGTCAGTCAAGACAAAGATATTACTATATACATTATCATCAGCAAATAGCTTCTCGTTTTTTTGTCAATAAAGCATACTGTTACCAGTTTTTCCCCTTCCTCTTTCCCCTCACTCCCTTCCATACTAATTTTTTTTTTCACATTTTATTGATTCACAAAAGATCTTAAACTAAAAGTATGGACAAAGCTAGACTCTAGTGACAAGTGCACTGTAATTTAATTTTATACCTCTCTTTAGTAAAGGGGAATGAACTAACTTATTTTGCAAAAGAAAAAATTAAGTTACTCTCAATTTGGTCTGTTATTTGCACAAAGCCCCAGAAGAATTCAATTTCTGATGCGAGATAACAGATACTATTGTATTATTGAACTTATGCAAATGACCATTCTGCCTCAAAATAATGTTCACAAATATTTTCCAATTGCAAAGGGGTCAGGAAGGGAGAAAAGTTTGTGTTTCAATTTAAAAAAAATCTTTTTTTTAAACGAATTTCTGAACCTATGAAAAACTCAAAAGAAAACAAAAATCCTTTAATCTGGAAGACAAAGCATAGAAAAAAATCAGTAACGTTTTAGGAAAAAAAGCCATCGAATTCTATTTCACTAGTTGAGTCTCCTGTAATCTCTTTTGTTGAATTTGCAATGTTACTGTGCTCTGACCTTTCCATTAACATTCAACATTATTATTGATATTTCAGAATGTGTCCCTACCATTAAGTTGGCCTTTTTCTTGGTCACTTTTTTGTTCTCTTACTTGTCTGTCTGTCTTTAGTTTTCCTGGTATAATACTCCCTTCAGAACTTCTCAAAGCGCTGGTCTGGTGTTGGTAAATTCTTTCAGGTTTTGTTTATCTGAGAATGTTTTTATCTTTTCTTCCCACATGAAGGATAATCTTGCCGGATATAGTAGTTTTGCTTGAAATTGTTTTGCACTTAACACTTTGAATATATTTTCCCATTCTTTCCTTGCTTGTATTGTCTCCGACAAGAGGTCCAATGTTAGCCTGATGGGATATCCTTTGAAAGTACCTTGATGTTTCTCTCTTGCCAATTTTAGTATCTTATCTCTGTCTGTGGTTTTGGTCAATCTGGCTATGATGTGCCTTGGAGAAGATCTTCTTGGGTTGATTCTATGCGGGGTCCTTTGTATTTCTTGGGTCTGGATCTTTGAATGCCTCTCTAGGTTTGGAAAGTTTTCTTCCAGGATTTCATGGGATAGATTATCAATGCCCTGATTAGTTTCTTCACCTTTTGGGGTACTGATGATCTGGATGTTTGGGCATCTAATGGTATCTGGTATTACTCATATAGTATTCTCATTTTTTTTTTGGGGGGGGCTATTTTCTCAGTCTTTTTGTTGATTTTTTTTCAGTTTTATTCTTTTTATTTTATGATTTCCTTTTTAAAATTAATTAATTAATTAATTAATATTACATTCATTCACTGAACATCATCACAACATACAAAATGCAGTTTTCCATCCAGAATATGTTGTATAGTGGCTTAGTCATACATGTTATCATAAACAAATACTTTTCCATTTCTTGTTATAAATACATATATATATATATATATATATACACATTTCTTTTTTCTTTTTCTCTAGGATGCATGCACTTGCCAGACAGACAGAGACAGAGAGATAGAAAGTGAGAAATCACCCCCCGGGGGGATGGCCACGCTGCAATCCCTTCTCCTCCATTCTCCTCTCGGGATCTTCGGTACACACGCACACACACACCCAGTGTGAGCTTTAAGCCATTGGGTCCGGGACGCGAACCGTGGTCGACTACATGGGAGTCCAGCAACATAGCCATTACACTAACTGCTGGCCCCCCAGTATATCCCCATTTCTCACCCTCTGCCATTTCCCACCCTTCTGCCACACTGTCTCTGGTATCTGCTGTCGCTTTCCATTTCTTTCCCCCCACACACATTTTATTGATTAACAAAATGTCTTAATTGATCTAATTACTTTTTATAACAAGTTCAACTGATATATAAATATCTGTGAACAAATATTTGACTTTAGGCATGAAGCTGTGAGTAGAATGAATATACTATAAAATAGAACCTAACTGAGGCTATGTAACTTAGTATGGTCATTAAATAGTTTTATTTTATTTTTTTGAGAGATTTTCGCTATAGGGCGCGTGCGCTCGCCAGACAGAGAGAGACAGAGAGACAGAAAGCGAGAAATCACCGCCCAGGGGGGATGGTCACGCCGCAATCCCTTCTTCTCCATTCTCCTCTTGGGATCTTGGGCACGCACGCACACGCGCCCGGCGTGAGTTTTAAGCCACTGGGTCCGGGACGCGAACTGCGGTCGACTACATGGGAGTCTAGTGACATAGCCATTACGCTAACTGCTGGTTGCCTAAATAGGTATTTTTTAATATTTTTTTTAATTTCAAGAAAGGCAGTTTTAGCTTTAATAAATCAAAATAAAAAAATGTTAAAAGAACTTTGCTTAAGATTTGAAGTCAGGGAGCAGGTTAGGATTCTGTTCAAATAGTAGCTACGTGGATCTGTCCACAGCTCAAGAGAAGACAAAAATCCTTATCTCTGGAGTACAAAGCATAGAAAAAGATCAGTATTTCACTGAAGTTAAAAGTCATAAAATTCTATTTTATCAGGTCAGTCTCATGTACTTAATCTAACTTCTGTTGTGGTCAAAGCTTTCCGTTCAAATTCTGGAAGATAACGTTCAATTCTGGACTCCCTACCATTACACTGGCCCTTTTCTTAGATATTTTTGAACTCTTATTGCTGTGTGTTTGACTTTAGTTTTCCTGAGATAGTACTCCCTTCAGAACTTCTTGGAAAACTGGTCTGGTGTTGGTAAATTCTTTCAGGTTTTGTTTATCTGAGAATGTTCTTGTCTTCTCTTCCAATATGAAGGATAATCTTGCCGGATATAGTATTTTTGGTTGAAATTGTTTTTCACTCAACACTTTGAATATATTGTCCCATTCTTTCCTTGCTTGCATTGTTTCCGATGAGAGGTCTGATGTTAGCCTGATATGATATCTTTTGTAGGTAACTTGTCATTTCTCTATTGCCAGTTTGAGTATCTTGTTTTTGTTGGTTTTGGTCAATCTGGCTATAATGTATCTATCTTGGAGAAGATCTTCTTGGGTTGATTCTATTGGGTCCTTTGTATTTCTTGGGTTTGGATCTTTGAATGCCTCTCTAGGTTCAGAAAGTTTTCTTTCAGGATTTCGTGGAATAAATTATCAGTGCCCTTATTAGTCTCTTCACCTTCTGGGATACCAATTATCTGGATGTTTGGACATTTAATGGTATCTAGTATTTCTTGTATATTATTTTCACTTTTCTGGACTATTATTTTTCAGTTTTTATGGTGTATTTTTCTACACCAGCGATTTTTGTCTTCTACATCTGAGATTCAATCTTCTGTATGATCTAGTCTGCTTTTAATACTTTGAAGGGAGGTTTTGATTTCCTGTATTGCAGCTTTCATCTCTAACAGTTCCATTTGATTCTTTTTTATGATGTGTATTTCCTCTTTCAGATTGTGCAAGAACTTCCTCACCTCCTGGAACTCCTTGGCTTTATTCTCCTGCCTCTTCTGGAATTCATTGTCTCTCTTGCATCTTTGCTAACTTTGTCACTATGAATATCCTAAATTCTTTATCAGACATTTCCACAAGTTCCATTGTACCGTGTGTGGATGATGAAGGGCTGTTCTTTCCCATTGCGGGGGGAGTATTTTCTTGATTTTCCATATTTCTTGTGTCTTTGCAGTGGTTTCTGGTCATCCGATGGGTTATATGTTACTTTCTATCTTCTTAAATTTAATTCTGAGTGTTAGAGGTGTGAAGAAGGAGGTGACCTGGCTTTTTACTGGGTGTTGGGTCCCAGGACATAGTTCTTAATAGTCTTTAAAAAAGAGGAAAGGGGAACCAAGAGGTGGCATGGTGATTAGGGGCGCTGGACTCCCATATGGCTGACTGTGGTTCAAATCTCGGATCTGGTGGCTTGCTTTCTCACTTTTCCTCTCTCTCTCCCCTTTACTCTATTCCTCTCTTGTCAAAGTAAAATAAATAAAGTTAAATAAAATAATTCTTTAAAAAAAAAAAAAGAGGAAAGGGGGCTCAGTTGCAGTGGTGCAGGTGGTAGGGAGCTGCGACCCAAGTTGGGGCCACACAGGAGGCCCAGGTTCAATTCCCCGACCAATCTAAAACAGCCATCTGCAGTGGCATGGGCCAGTTATCCTAGCTAACTGGGAGGCTGGGGCAGGAGAATTAAAGCATGGCAAGATGCTGTCAAAAATGAGCCAGCTGGTGACACAGTGATAACACAATTCTCTGTGATGCTGGACTGACATGAGAAGGCCCAGGTTCTCATCCCAGGGCCTTCCTCTACATGGATCCATGATCTGTGCTGGCTGAGACTGGAAGAGGATCACAATGTGAAGACCCTGTTAGGGATGCCTGTCTGTCTGTCCGTCTGTCTGTCTCTCTCATGAAAAAATAAAGAGAGTGAGAGAGAAGGATTATATGATAGAACAATGCTCATCTTTCCCGGGACCTGACAACTAGTCTGCAGCAGACCATGGAGCTTACAGCCACCAAAGGACCATGGCACAGGGCGGTCTAGTGGATCAAGAGCTGCTGAGCACGGTGAGAACAAGCATGGCCGAGGAGCAGAAAGAGCTTGTCTGGCACCAGCTTGGTCTGCAAAGACAGGGCTCCAGATGGCCTTGGCCAGCCCAGCTTTTGGTATTAAGAGCTTAGACTCGTGCTTGCAGTCCTCAGGCAGGATGTACCCAGAATGCAACATTCTGAAATAAAGAGGAACTGTCTGAAACAATGTGGGCCGCGACCTCATCCACCCCAGGACAGGATGCTCTGTGATCCTTGACTTAGGGATCCCAGTTGTTCACAGGTTGTAAACTCAGAGTGGAATGCTTTCAGGGTCCCTCAGCTTGGGGGGATGTGGGGAATGTGCATGTGAGACCCCGACCACCGTGGGCAGCTGCCTGAGAATGGAGCAGCCCGGCAGGACAGGCTTGCTGTGCGTCCTAGCTGCTGTTCGTTCTTGTTGCCGACCTGCGATTAATAAAGCGGCCTCGCCTGACTTGTGGCTCAGTTGTTTCATCTACACAACTAGACCCAGGAGCCTTTGCTCGTGGCCACAGGTTACCTGTGTTCCTTTTTTAGAGAGTTTTGCTATAGGACAAAATCTTAGGCGCTCACCCCAGAGAGAGAGAGAGAGAACAAAAAATCACTCCTTGGAGAAATGGCCATGCCACAATCCCTTCTCCATTCTCCCCGTGGAATTTTGGGCACACACACACACACAAGCGCCTGGCATGAGTTTCAAGCCACCGGGCCCAGGACTCAAACTTCAGTCGACTACGTGGGAGTCCAGTGATGGAACCATTATGCCATCTGCTGGTCCCAAACCTGTTTTCTTGAGCCAACCACATGGGCCTGCTGAGCCCCTTTTCTCACCTACCAAGTGGGGATCACCTGGCCTCCAAATTTATTTTCTATGTTTCTTTTTCCTCTTTTCTTTTTCTTCCATGATTTCTTTCTCTTCCTTTCTTTTTTCTTTCTTCTTTCCTTTCTTCCTTCTGTTCTTTTTCTCTCTTTCATTTTTCTTCATTGACTAAATAAATTTTTAAGGTGTATAACTTGATGCTTTGATATACATACACATTGTGAAATACTCAAGCTAATGAACATATTCCTAATTCCACACAGTTACTTTGAGGGGAATGAAAATAATTAAAATCTGTCCTCTTAGGAAATTCCTTAGGACAGGCCTAACCATGGGCACCTTGCTGTGCGTTAGTTCTCCAGAACCTCCTCATCTTGCATAATGGAAATGTAGTACCCTTTGGCCAACGTCTTTCCATGTCCCTCACCCCTACTATGTCCCAGCAACTTTCTACTATGTTTCTGCTAGTTCTGATTCTGCACAGACGAGAGGTCACACAAACTAAGTATCTGCTAAGGGGTTACTCTCCAAAACATATGAGGAACTCAAACAACTCAACTCAATAATAATAATAATAATAATAATAATAATAGTCTAATTGGAAAACAGGCAAAGGACTTGAATAGACATTTCTCCAAGGGAGACATACAAACGACCAAATGGCTACATAAAATGGTGCTCAACATCACTAATCAGAAGGAAAATGCAAGTCAAATCCACAACGAGATATCACGTCACACCTGTTAGGGTAGCTATTAGCAAAAAGACAAAAGACAACTAATGTTGACAAAGATGTGGAGGAGAGGGAAGCCTGTACACTGCTGATGGGAATGTAAATTGCTACAGCTCTTACGGAAAGTCGTTTAGAGGTGCCTTAAAAAATTGTTTAAATTAAAAATAGAACCACTAGGGACCAGCAGGTGGCGTGGTGGTTAAGGCACTGGACACTCCCACATTGCCGACCATAGTCTGAGGCCCAGACCTGGTGGCTTGCTTTCTCTCTTTCCCTCTCTCTCTCTCTGGTCAAATGAAAAGAAATGAATGAATAAATAAAATGACATAAATAATTATTTTTTAAAAATAGAATCACTAGGCCAGTCACTGGTGTGGTGGGTAAGGTGACAATATGGTTCAGTTCTGGACTCAGCAGTTTGAAAAACATGCTCTTATGCATGTGTATGTGTGCATGCCTAAAATCCCAAGAAGAGAATGGAGGAGAAGGGGTTGTGGTGTGATCATCTCCCTGGGGGGTGCTTTCTCAGTTTCTCTCTCTCTCTCTCTCTCTCTCTCTCTCTTTGGTGAGTGCACATGCCCTGTAGCAAATTAGAACAAAGAAAAAAAAAAAAATAGAACCACCATATGACTCAGCAATCCTTCTTCTGGCTATATATCCAGGACTTGAAATTAGTAAAAAGATATCTCTACACTGCCATGACCACGGCAGCGTTACTCACGATAGCGAAGACGTGGAAACCATCTAAATGTCCGTCAACACTTGGATGAATGAAGTAAATGTGGTACCCTTTGTGACAACATGGCTAGCCAGGAAAACATTACGTTACATAGACTAAACCTGGCCCCCAGATTTAAATGAACATTTGTATGTTCATAGAATTGAGTCTTAGCTTGTCCAGGGCTCAGGTGGCTGCCTACGCTCATTGAGACCAACCTTTAAGTTCACGGACCTGGGAGCTCTGTTGGAATGTACACGATGTTACACGTCTGTGGGGGCAGCAGCGCTCGTGTGTTTAAGGTTCTGACTTTAACTCTGTTGTGACGACCGAAATCGTTGACCTTACTAGGCCTCAGTTTTCCCATTTGTGATATGGGTATAGTCAAAAGACTCTTTTTTAAAAAATATTTTCTTATAATATCCTTTTATTATTTTTAATATTATTGTTCTATTTTTTATACATTCAATCACTATACAACATTTGGCTTGCAAAGAGAATTTACCCAACAGGAAATACACCTCAGACCAGTCCAGTGGAGAATATTATACACATTATCATCAACATGTAGGAAACAATTACTGTGTCCCACAAATGTCTTGCCTCTCTATTTTCCCCCTAATTTCCGTCCCTGTACTCTTCCCCTCTCCACCCTCCTTCCACACCGTCTCCAGTGTCTGTAACTATTTCCAGTGCTTTTATGTCCTCTAATTTTTCAATCTCTACCATAGAGTGTGGGCAATCGGTGTATATAAAGTAGAGACACACAATATCTTTCAAAATCCTTTTCATAAAAAACTGTTTTGAGGGGCCAGCAAGGATGTAGTGGTTGAGATGCTGGACTCCCACATCATCAATCATGGTTTGAGTCCCAGAGCCGGTGGCTTGAGAATCACACTGAGTGCATGTGCATGCCCAAAATCCCAAGAGGAGAATGGAGGAGAAGGGATTGCAGTGTGGCCATTTCCCCCCCGGCCCCATGGGGTGATGTCTCACTTTCCTTCTGTCTCTCTCTGTCTCTTTTTCTTCGGCTAGTGCATGTGCCCTATGGCAAAGACTTAAAAAAAAAAAAAAAAAAGGAAAAAGAAAAAAACTCTATTAAAGATGATCTGGACGAAGTCTATTAAGTATTTGTACAGTATCTGACATAGGGTCAAGGCTTGAGCCATACATATTATCTCTTGTTTCTGAGAAACATGTTCGTGGCGTGGTTCAGGAAAGAAAGATACTGGGAAGTGCTTGCTGGGTTTCTGAACAGAGGGAAATAAAAATGCGGAGTTCACAAAATCCATTGGTAAGATCCCTTGGATTGTCAGGTAAGGATTAGCTGCAAGATTGCACGTTCTCATTTAACACACATCATTTTTAACACAATTTTTTTTTTTCTTAGAGAGAGATTTTTGCTATAGGGTGCCTGAGAGACAGAGAGACAGAAAGCAAGAAATCACCCCTCAGGGGGGATGGCCATGCTGCAATCCCTTCTCCCCCATTCTCCTCTTGAGATTTTGGACATACACACACACACACACACACACACACACACACCCGGCATGAATTTCAAGGCTCCGGGTCTGGGACTTGAGTTGTGGTCAATTATGTGGGAGTCCAACAACGTAACCATTATGTCATCTGCTGGTCCCAACACAGATTTTTTTTTGAGCACCAACTAAAGAAAGTCTAATGCTGGCTCTTGGATGATGAGATTAAAGATGTGGCCCTCTTCTCTCTAGCTGCTCAAGCCTTTCAGTCCAGAGGGGAAGACAAGCTAGTGACCAGGAGTAAGGCAGGAAGCAGTCTGTACCTCTAAGAAGGCCCTATGAGGCCCAGGGGTGTGGCACAAATGCAGGTGCCACTGCGCCATGTGGGGCTGTGTGGGAAGCCAGGGTTTCTGGATCATGCTGACCAGGCTGGGCAGTGACGTCCACCTGTAATCCCAGCTAACTGGGCGCCTGGGGCAGGAGGACTGCAACGTGGGAGAGACCGTCAATACCTCTCTCTCTTCCCCACTCCTCCTCTCTCTTAAAATAAATAAAGCTCGGCATGTTATGAGGGTGCTAAGGAAAATGTGAATAATTCTGACCAGCGCCACCCAGTAAGCAGGAAGGCAGCTCTTGAGTTGATCCTTTAAAAATGGGAAGAATTTCCTTTAAAAAAAATGTCTGTGTGTCCAAATTCCACCCACCCTTTCAAAAGCCACTTCCTCCCAAAAGCCTTCCAGGAGCCCTCTTAAATAGAAGTGTCTTTTCTGAAATCTCCAAGGTCTTCGTCTGCCCAGCTCTTAGGCTCTTATCACCTACGGTTTGGTGTTTTTGAATTCTGGGGCTCTTTTTCTCACCTATGGGGTTTGAAGAAAACTCTCCGAGGGCCTCTCTCACACACGGAATAACTGGCCTGAACCGAATGGAAAAGTGCTGAGGTGATGACCAGAGGCCCGGTCCCAGGAACCCCCCTTCCTGCCTGCACATGCTCCCGTCACAGGCGCCTCAGCGTGGGTTCGGGCTCCGCCACAACAAAGACGGATGAGCCAGGTTCCCCATGCAACCTGCCTCCCCCACAACCTCACCTTGCTCTGATGGCCAGGGCACCCAGGGCCTCGGCTTCCCCTGAAGGGCCCACAGAATGCATGGTCTTTGGGGTTACAATGGGACCACACATGGCCCACCCTGACCTTGAGGTTCTTGGGAGTGAAAGATACACACTCTCTGTGGGCACCTGTGGGCACTTTGTTTCACCCTCACAGCACTGCGAAATAACTAGAATCTTCTCCTTCTCCTTCTCCTTCTTCTTTTTAAAAAGAGTTATTTAATTCTGGGGCCAGTAGATAGCATGGTGGTTAAGGTGCTAGACTCCCACATGGCTGACCATGGTTCGAGTCCTGGACCTAGTGGCTTGCTTTCTCATTTTCCCTTTTTCTCTGTCTCTCTAGTCAAATTAAAAATAAATAAGATGTAATAAATAATTATTTAAAAAGAAAATAATTATTTGATTTCATTTATTATCATTATCATTATTTTAAATTTGCTACAAGGCACATGTGCTCACCGAAGAGACTCAGAGAAAGTGAGAGAGCAAGCTGCCAGGTCAGGGGCTTGAACTGCAGTCAGCCATGTGAGCGTCCAGCGCCTCAACCACCATGCCATCAACCAGTCCCAATAGGTGGTATCATTCACCCAGTTTATAGATAAGGTAGCGAAGGACTCTGAGATCACCGAGAGACTTCTGGTCTCTCTCATCCTGTTCTTACACCATCATTAGTATTCAACCATAGGGGCTGCACCCTGGAGATCTCATCTAATCCTAATGACCACCCCGACCCCCACTTCTTCATCCTATAGTTGGATTAAATTTCCTCTCTCTTCACACTGTAACAAAGGCGGCTAAGTTTCCAATACATGAACTTTTGAGGGACACATTCGAGCTGCAGTAGGAGAGTTCGGGACCGTCCGCAGTTTCAGGCGTCCAAGTGGCCTGAAAACACGCCCCCATGGATAAGGGAAGCCTACTGGTTATGTTCTGGTTTCTGTAAAGGAGGTCTCCTAATGTTCTTTCCTTTCACACTTGACTTGGAGCCATTAAGCTTATCAAAATGGATATCACTCCCTGCTTAAAAGCCTCTAATGGGTTTTCATTGCTCTTACAATTATGGCTCAAATCCCCACTGGCCCTTGAGCCTTGCGCGCTTGGTCCTGTCTAGCTCTCCATCTTCGCTTGGCCAATGGAGCCTCACCTGGGACTCTGCACTGACGAGTATGGAGTGACTCAAGGCTCTCAAGTGCCCCCCCCCCACCCCTGGGCCTTTGCACGGGCTGCGTAGCTGCCTGGAGCGCTTTTCCTTCCCTTTTGCCAAAGTAACGCCTCTTCTTTCTTCAATCTCCACTTGGTCATCACTCCTGGGAAGATGGAACACTGACCTTCCTGACCAGGGTAGGTACCCTCACCCCCTGCTACTGGGAGCTGATGCTGTGGTGCACTAACGGCACTTATAATATGTATTTATTTGTATAATATTTTTCCTGTATGAGAGAGACAGGGAAAGGATGAGAGACAGAGATGGGTATTTTCAACAACGGGTCTCCCCGCGTTGTGATCCCCCGGCCCCGCCTCCCAGGTAGCTGAGATTACAGGCATCACACCACCACCGGCGTGTTCAGGTCAGCCCGAAGCTCTGGGCCTCCCATGCAGCTTCCAGTCCCCCGGCAGAGGTGCCACCTGTGCACTACCATGGCAGGGACTCATTCGTATAATATTTTGGCTAATATCTGCCTCCTCCAGTTCTCTACGGCCTTGCCAGTATTTGCCACTGTGTCCTACCTTTGGTAGATATTCAAAGAACGTGTACCCGAGGTAGAGACGGAGTCAGGCACCTCAGCTCAGCTCCACGCCCACCATCCTCCCTTCATCACGGTGCTGCCCTGGAGCCAGCTTCTCGCAAAGTGCTTTCTTACTCCTCGCCTCTCAGGATCTTTACAAGCACCCTGGGAGCAAGCAGTGAAGGGATCGATTTCCCCCTGATTCCACAGTTGAGAGACCTGAGGCCAGGGACCAGTGATTCACCCAAGGTCACATGGTTAGTGACACAGAGCCGGGACTCCAGTTCTCTGGGCCTCCAATTCAGTGTTCATCTTGGGAGAGCCCCTTTCCCTCAGAGGCCTCTGTTTCCCCATCCATGAAATGGTAAGAAGGGTTTCTTAGAGAGCAGCAGTGTGTCACAGCCTCGAGCCCCCAGGAGCTGCCATCTTTGACTTTCACCTGTTATTATTTACTTTCATTTTTTTATTTAAAGGATTTAAAAAATACTTAATTACCAGGGCCAGCAGATGCTGTGGTGGTTGGGGTGCTAGACTTGACTATGGTTCGAGTCCCGGACCTGGTGCCTTGCTTTCTCACTTTGCCCGTTTCTCTCTCTGATGACCTCATATGCCCTATAGCAAATTGAAAGAAATTAATAATAATAAATCAAATAAATATAAAATAATTTTTAAAATTAATTACCTTTATTTAAATTTTTTTTTTTGAAAAGAAAGCTTTCAGGGACCAGCAGTTAGCGTAATGGCTATGTCACTGGACTACCACATAGTCGACTGTGGTTCGAGTCCCGGACCCAGTGGTTTAAACTCACGCTGGGCACGTGTGCGTGCATGTGTGCCCAAGATCCCGAGAGGAGAATGGAGGAGAAGGGATTGCGGTGTGGCCATCCCCCTGGGGGGTGATTTCTCACTTTCTGTCTCTCTGTCTCTCTCTCTGTCTGGCGAGAGCACGCGCCCTATAGCAAAAAACCTCTCCAAAAAAAGAAAAAAATAAAAAAGAAAGCTTTCACACATTTTATCACTTTTGTCTCTTCATTGTAACACAGGCTGTGTTTTATCTAAGGCACATTCCGGTAAATTTGTATTCAAGGTGGAATGGCTAGCCTGGGAGACTCTGAAACCCTCTGTCGCTCCAGTGGTTGAGATTTTGTCCTTTGTGAAACCCTGGTCTTGGGGTGGCTGAGGGCAGGCCCCCACACACAAGCTTTCACTTGCTCAGGTGATCAGTGAGTACCTGCTCAGAGCCGTGGAGCAAAAGCACCAGACCAGGTCCTCCCATCAAGGCAGGGCGGGAGGGGCCTTTGGTCTTCCCAGGGGAGTGCTGGGGGCTGTGTTGTCTGACCGTGTACCTGCTGTGTGTGCCATGGTTGCTGTGTGTCTGTGTGTGTACGTGGTGTCTGTCTGTCCACAGGAGAGGTTATGTGACTGTGTGCATGCCCTGGCATGTGGGCCCTCTTCCCTAGGTGCTCACCACTGCACCTCCATCCTGGCCCATTCTGGGGTCAACCCCTGTGATGGCCGGGCTGAGGTCTGCTTACTCTCAGGGCCAGAGCTTGGCATGAGAGAGGACGGAGCCACCAGGGCAGGCCCCTCAACCCAACCAGATCTCCTGGGGACCAGCAAGTACATCTGGCCCTTCAGGACTGCTCACTGAAGGAGCCATCCTGGGACCCAGAGCTCCAGAATGTCCCTGGTCTCTCACACTGCCATTGGGGAAATGGGCCCTGAATGGGGAGAAGACTTGCCAGAGACACTGAGCATGTTGGTGGCAGGGCCGGGTCTCAGGAATCTCATGGACCCTCTGTAGCTCTTCCTCGGGCTTCCGGGAAACCCGCCAGGTGGCTGCTGCTGCAGAAGCAGCCTGAGTGAGGAGGAAGCAGGAAGCTGAAATAATCCAACAGGGCGGGCCTATGGCCTCATGGCTGAGGGAGCCAGACCCCACATGGCTGACTTCGTTTAAATCCTGGCCCAGCAGCAGGAATATCATGGCAGGTGCGTGTGCATGCGTGCCCCGAATCCAGACAGGATGGAGGTGTGCAGGAGAAGGGACCATGGCCTGGCCACATCCCATTGGTGAATGCTATCTCTTTCTCCTCCTCTTTCTCTCTTTACCTCTCTGATCAGCACATGCACCCTCTAGCAATTAAAGTAATAATCATACAATAAAGGCTAGTGTGAGTGCTCACTCCACAGAGCACCAGGAATATGCCGCTCAAGAGAAGCCAGGTCCTGTATGGTGACTGTGGTTCAAATCCCCAGCCCGGGGGGCCTGAGAGTCTCCTGGCACACGGGTAGGTACCCAGGACCTGATGGCCTGGAGGACTGGAGGAAACGGGTTGCAGTGTGACTGGACCTGCGGGGGTCTCTCTGCCCTGCTCTCTCATGCACGTGTGCTCTATCGCAGATAAAGGGAAAGAAAGGAAACCCACTGTGTGTTGGGCACTCTGAGGTCGGGCACCGTTTTAACTACGTTACATCCATGAACACATTTAGTCCTCACACAACTCAGGTCCATGTGACTGTGATCACCCATTTTCCAGATGAAGAAAGTGAGATACAGAGAGGTTAACTGACTTGACCAGGATCACACAGCTGGTAAGTCAACTTGAGAGATTTTTTGCTATAGGACACGTGGGCTCGTCAGAAAGACAGAGAGAGACAGAGAGACAGAAAGCGAGAAATCAGCCCCCAGGGGGGATGGCCACGCTGCAATCCCTTCTCCTCCATTCTCCTCTCAGGATCTTGGGCACGCACGCACAAGTGCCCGCTGTGAGTTTAAGCCCCCGGGTCCAGGACTTGAACCACAGTCAACTACATGGGAGTCCAGCGACATAGCCATCATGCTATCTGCTGGTCTCCAGCAAGTCGACTTTTTTTCCAACACTCTTTGTCTCTGCATTAAGCAGAGGGCTGAGGTAGAAATATGCCTTTCTTCATCAGAACTGTGAGCTGAGGGCGGCGGGAGCCCTTCCGCCATTGTAGGCGAGCTCTCGACTCTCAGATGCTCCGCTCAGCTTTGCCTGTGCTGTCTCGGGGGTGCTTTACAAATGAGGAGACCGCATTAAAGGAGGTAAAATTACTTGCTCAAGATCACACTGTTGTCCCCGTGTCTCCTTACCGTTCTTGGATGGGGGAAAGCAAGGCTCAGAGAGTTAGGAGACGTGTTTACAGGAACACAGTTGTAAGAGGCCAAGGCAGTGCTTGAACCGGGTCCATCTGGCCTGCAGCCTGTGATCTTAACCACTAGGCTCTCCTGCCTCATGTATCTCTGAATCTCTAAACCATATTCAAGGAGAGCGAGGCATAGACATTACCTCATTTTCCAGGGAGGAAACAGAGGCAGCTTGCCTGAGAGCACACAGCTGGTGAGCATGGGAGCTGAGCTTCAGGACCCAGGTCCATCCGACGCCCTGGCCAACGCCCTCTTCTCTTTGTTCCTTCCGAAATGTTCCAGAAAGGGCCCCCTCTCTGTGGCTATCTGTGGTGAACAGATGATGCCAGAGATGCTTTTCCACAGTAATTTCTTACAGATTATTTTACTGGCACTTTCCACAAACCCAAGGTCATAGCACACTTCAGGAGCTACCAGGTGGTGTAGTGGTTAAAGCTCTGGACTCCCACGTAGCTGACCCTGGTTTGCATCCCAGACCCCAGTAGCTTGAAACACACTGGGGACATGTGCATGGGCACCCAAAATCCCAAGAGAAGGGATTGTGGTGTGGCCATGTCCCCTGGGAGGTGATTCTTGCTTTTGTCTTTCTGTCTGTCTGGCGAGCACACATACCCTATAGCAAAAATCTATTTAAAGGGACCAGCAGGTGGTGTGGTGGTTAAGGGCACTGGACTCTCACATGGCCAACAGCGGTTCGAGTCCTAAGCCTGGCAGCTTGCTTTCTCACTTCTCTCTCTCTCTCTCTCTCTCTCTCTCTCTCTCTCTCTGTGTGTCCCTCTCTGGTCAAATTAAAAATAAATGAATAAATAAAGTTAAATAAAATAATCATTTATAAAAAAAGGAAAAAGCATGCTTCATTTCATAGATGGGCAATCAGAGGTTCAGAAAGGAGAAGAGACTTGCCTGAGGGCTTGAACCAGGGTCCCTACCTTCAAGTCCATCAAGGGAGGCCCAGGGCGGAGGGTCCTGCAGGGGCAGGCCTCAGCTAGCCGGGCTCTCTCTGCTCTGGGTGAGGTCATCGCCTTATCAGCTAATTGCCACCCTCAGGTCTAATCCTGCTCTCAGCTGGAAACAGGGACTGTTTCTCAAGACAGGAGCTGGTATTGTGCAGACGAGAGGACTGGGGACGTGGAGCCAGGCCAGGGGGCAAGTTTGCACTCACAGCTCCCCTCGAAGCAGTGTTCTCAGAAACCTCTGGAGAAAGACACTTCTCAGTCTCAGGCAGAGACACTTCTCAGTCTCTGGAGACAGAGACCCTTCTCAGTCTGAAGGTTCTGCTGCCGGAGTAGCAGAAACAGCGACAGGCATCTGCTTCCTCTTCACGGATAAGGCCGGGCTGCGGAGGCGGGGGATTGGTCACCGATGGCGGAGACAGAAGTTGGGTGACAGAGCTTGGGAATGCTAGCAGGGAGTCATCTCGCCCAGTTGGGGGACTCTCTAAGGGGTGGGTGCTGGAGGGACTTGGGTGGGGATAACATAAAGGACTGAGAACCAGGAAGGATAACAAAACGACAGCCCTCTGATGGCCGCCGTGGATTCAGGGTAGCAGACGTTCGGGCCAATGTGCTTTACTAACAGCAAACAGGTGCCAGCCAGCCGTGTGGCCAAGCATCCTAGAGCCTCTCAGACCTGGGCTCGAATCCCAGCACAGGATTGAGTGCCCCTACAATTTTTCACCCAGGGCGCTTCGCTTGTCTCACCTTAGACCTCTTGGGCTGGTGAGTTTCCCTTTCTGAAGGAGGGTTGTGAGGATTAGAGGGAGAGAGGCAGAGAAAGTGCTTGCACAGGGCTAGCACACAGTAGGCACTTACACTAGTGTTCTCGCTCAGGTTAGGGCACTGTGTTGTTTGCTGTGCTTACAAGCCCTGAGCAAGCCAGATAATTCCTGACCCCACCGTGCTCATAGGCAAGCCAGGGAGACAGGACGGGCTAAGATGAAGGGGGAGGGAGAAGGAGCCAGGGAAATCATACTAGTGAGGCCAGAAGTAGCATGAGAAAAAGCCAAATATCCACCTCCCTAAGCTGATTGTTCAGAACCAAGAGATGCGATCTTGCCCCGCAGGCTACCGACATTAGGATGGCGTCTAGCAACTCCTTGCTTTATTTAGCCCTCGGCCCAGTTTTGCACTATCCACACTAGCTACACAAAGAAACCATGGCTCAGGACCAGCAGTTGGTGTAATGGCTATGTCACTGGACTCCTATGGTTCGAGTCCTGGACCCGGTGGCTTAAACTCACACTGGGTATGTGTATGTGCGTGCCCATGATCCTGAGAGGAGAGTAGAGAAGAGATTGCAGTGTGGCCATCCCCCCTGGGGGGTGATTTCTTGCTTTCTGTCTCTCTGTCTCTCTCTGTCTTTCTGGTAAGCCCATGCGCCCAACAGTATAAACCTCTCAAAAAACAAAAACAAAAACAAAAACAAAACTGCGGCTCAGAGAGATGAAGTAATTGCCTAATATCACACAGCTTGGATGTGGCAGAGCCGGGATGCAAACCCAGCACTTCCTAATTCCTTCCTTTTGTTTACTATGCCCTGCAGCTGGCTGGGTGTGTGATGGGGTTAAGTCACATCTTTCCCATGCCTCGGGTCAAGTCATAGATACGGGAACACTTGGGGCGTTGCAAGATATTGTCTGAGGCTGAAGATTGTTCATGCTGGTGATGCAGCGCACCAGAGGGCCCCATAGCTGCGATGCCCACTCCACCGCCCTCTCCCCCATAGGACTCATCCCTGAGCAGGGGCCTGGGCTTCCTGGGCTTCCTTCTCATCTCTCTCCCCAGGCCGCCTTCACATCGCCCTCATTTTAGGAGAAGCATATGGAAGCGTTTTAATCAGCAGTGATGGCTGCCACCTACCTCTGAGAAGAGAGCTGCTGGTCCTTTTGCAGGCAGGCGGGGCAGGCGGGTCAGTCGCCCAGAGGACAGCCTGTGGCACAGGGACACCTGAGAGAGGGGGTGATACCGCACATTGGTTTCTGGGAGGTGAGGCCCTCCTGGCGGGCAAGCCAGAGGACAGCACTTGAAGGGCAGGGCCAGGGCACTGTTGTGCTGGCTGTGTGGGGGGTGTAGTGGGGAAGAGGACGCCCCCAAAGCCTTCCAGTTCCCCACCCCTTCCTAGGGCTACAGATCTCTCTGAGGTGCCAGTCCCTCCCCACCATGCAAATGTCCCTTGCCCTTTCACTTCATTCTCACCTGCTTGTGAGCTTACACCAGGTCTCTTTCTTTTTTCTTTTTTCTTTTCTTTTTTTTTTTTTTTTTGGAGAGGTTTTTCGCTATAGGGCGCGTGCACTCGCCAGACAGACAGAGAGAGAGACATAGAGACAGAAAGCGAGAAATCACCCCCCGGGGGGATGGTCACGCCGCAATCCCTTCTCCTCCATTCTCCTCTCGGGATCCTGGGCACGCACGCACACGCGCCCGGCGTGAGTTGTAAGCCACCGGGTCCGAGACGCGAACCGCGGTCGACTACGTGGGAGTCCAGCAACATAGCCATTATGCTAACTGCTGGTTCCCCACCAGGTCTCTTTCTTACAGCAGAGAGGAGGCCTCTGGAGGGGCAGAGGGCCTGGGCAGTCAGGCTGAGGGGTAGGAGAAAGGAGTTGGGGATCGCAGGAAACGGGACCCTAACCTAGCCAAGCTGACATTCTCATTCTTGAAAAGCTGTTGGAACAACTGACACCCAGAAAGGTGCTCAAAGACTTACAGCAAGTCAGGGCAGAACCAGGACCTGAGCTACAGTCTCCAGCATTCCGAGTCCCTGTCTACTCTGTGCTGTGATCGACAAAGGACAAAAGTCTTAGCTACACTGAAAAATAAATCAATGTAGACTGAATGGATGCGTGCTGGCCCGTCTTCCAGAAGGTGCCTGGAGATGGAGAGCTGATCCTCCTGTGGGAGCCATGGACAGGCTTCGCCCTCTAAAATCCTCCTCAGTGCCCTTGGAATTACAGCGGTTCATCTGGGTTCTTTTCCCCAGAGAGCTGTGCGCCACCTAGAGGGCACTGGGAGCCCAGCACCCTCGTCCCCAGGAGAAACTGCTGACCCCAGTGCCTTCCAAATGGTCTCTACCCTCTTCCAAGCTTCCTACCTGAAGTCAGGGCCGTTCTGGCCTGGATCTGCTTCAGTGAGCATCTAGTGAATAAGAAGGTTCTTGCAGCAGGGAGGACTTAAGAACATGCCACCTGCTTTCTCGCCTCAGTATTTTCAACTTAGGTCATTCTGCATTTCCTTTCCCCTTTCCCCACCTCTTGGATTTTCTTCCCTTTAAAAAATGCAGACAGGGGGCTGGCAGGTGGCATGGTAGTTAAGGGCACTGGACTCCCACATGGTCAACTGTAGTTCGAGTCCCGAACCAGGTGGCTTGCTTTCTCATTCCCCCACCCCTCTCTCTGTCCCTCTTTGGTCAAATTAAAATAAATAAATAAAGTTAAATAAAATAATTTTATTTTTTAAAAAAAGCAGACAGAGGCAAGCCTGTGGCATGTGGTTAAGGCCCTGGATCCCACATGGCCAACTGTGGTTCAAGTTCTGGGCTCAAAAGCTTAAAAAACATATCAGGCACATGTGTGTGCCCCGAGTCCTGAGAGAATAGAGAAGCAGGGATTGTGGCATGGCCATCCCCCTGGGGGGTGATTTCTCACTTTTCCTCTTCCTCTGGTGAATGTATGTGCCCTATAGCAAATGGGAAAAAAAAAAAAAAAAAAAACAAAAAACAAAAAACAAAAAAACCGCAGACAGAACAAACACCCTCAGTTCTAGGGTGTTCCAGCTAAAGACACACAAATGAGTCCAATCATCAAATGAAACTCAATTAAGGGACCCTCTACGAAACCATTGGAGAGTAATTTTCAAATGCTAAGGTCATGAAATGCAAAGAAAGCCGGAGGAACTGTTCCAGAGGGATGGAGACCAAAGAGACCTGACTGCTGAGCACGGCGCGTGCTTCCAACCCCGTGCAGAGGCCCGGGCCTGAGGATTCCATGGTAGAAACATGCAATCCCACCCCAGTGGCCATGGCTGTGTTACGGCTTGTAGGAGATGGTCCTTGTTCATTGGAAATGAATGTGAAGGTGTCTGGGCGACATGGGGCATCAGATCAGCGGCTTACTCTCAAATGTTTCCAGGGGAGGAAAACTTTTATGTCCTGTACTTGGAACACGTTGGTAAATTTGAGATCTTTCAGTATTTAGACTATGTGGCATTAAAAAGAAATAAAATGAATTTATTAGAGGAAAAGAATTGCAGACAGTCATCTCCGGTGCTCATGGGGGGACCATGTCCTAATCGAACACCGCCCCCCATCCTCCCCGTAATGAATGTGGCCAGTAATATCTCCTGAGGAAACGGAAATCTGTCCTCATGAGACTTACCATTTCCTGAGCCCGGGTTGAGGCTCTGTGGAGGAGGAGGGAGTTCCCTCCCCCCATGCTCCGCCCGTGCAGTGGGGATCATCACCCCATGTTTCAGATGAGGAAACCGAGGTTCAGAAAGTTGAGGAAACTTGCCAAAGGCAGGCCAGTTTGCAGCTTTCACCCAAATGGCTCTCAGCCCAGTGCCCACCCTCAGCCTAAACATCTCACTCTCCTTCTCCTCCCTGCCAGTCGGAATCCTCCCACTCACCAAGACCTGGCTGTAACACCATTGCCCCCAGGAGTCTTCTCTATCCCCCTACTGGCTTCCACGCCTGTTTCTGACCTCCCAGACATGAAATCGTTTCCTCTCTTGGGCAGTCACTGATTCACTAAGGAAGGATCCGCAGAGCCTCCTGCAGGCCAAGCCCTGTGCCAACGGCTGGGTGTGGACTGATGTGTAAAGAAGATGCCTCCTCTCTTCCCCACCTCCCGCCCTGGAGCCGGCAGCTGAGCAGTGGAACAGAGACTGAGTGGGGACACAGATAAATACACACTGAGGCCCACATTTGCTAGGGACCATCAAGGCCAGAGCAGGCAGTGTGACAGGAGGCTGGTCAGGGGCCCCTGGGAGGACAGCGAGGCTCAGCCAGAGGCTGAGGGTCCAGCCAGGCTGGGCAGAGAAGAGGGGATCCTCAACCCGAGCCTGTGTGGCTGGGTTCCTTGAGGGGCTGGAGGAAAACCAGGAGGGCCAGAAGAGGGGGTTCCAGGAGCCAGGGTCCCAGCGACAGGAAGCGGTGGGATCCCAGAAGACCTCTGCCTCTGAGACCATTTCAGGGGAATCTGATCTTTATTCAACCGTAGGCTGTGGCAGGAGAGAACGGCGAGATTTACATTTTTGAAAGATCACTCGGGCTGTGGTGGTGGAGGAGCGGAGGGGAGAGAGTGGAAGCAGATGGGTCCTTATCTCTGCCTCCCTGTTTTCTCGTTGAGCCCTGGTCTTATCTTGCTTTCTAGAGAGCTCCTTGAGGCCAGGGAGGGCATCTGTCTCGGAGGCCACAGAGCCCAGGCTGCCTGTCCTCAGCCTGTCCATTCGAGTTCAGTCTCTCGGCCTCGCCTCTGCTCCTGGGGACAGTCTGGGACACGCTGTGCTCTCGCCTCCTGAGGGCCCTGCACCCCAGCACGAGTGGACTGTTTGACAGAGGAGCGCACGTGTTCTCCAAACAGACCGTGATTCATGTCTCCACGGGAAACTTACAAACAGACCTCTGCAGGCCACATCCGTCAGAGGGGAGATGGGCTCTGTAAACCAAGGCCCACAGGCTGTCTCTGTCTTCCACACAGACAGCCCTCCCGGCAGGCTGCTGGCGGCCCCGTTCCACCCTAGCCCCTGGGGCCACGCTCTGTGCCAAGCCCGTCACCCAAGCCTCAAAGACACAGCACCTGTGTTTTACAGAGGCTCAGAGAGGTCAAGTCTGCTGCCCAAGGTCACGCAGCATAGACAGGTTGTCCACACAGGTACTGCAACTATATTCTACCACATTCTACTATCTGATACATTATACTACTATAATATATATATATTATCTATCTACTAGATGCTGTTATATAGTATACTACTCCGTTCTCTGCATTATATTGTACTACTATATAATCTACTATACTGTATTATCTACTAGTTAAAATAACTGTAACTCACATTTATGAACACTTATCATGTCCTAACTACTTGATATAAAACAGCTCTCAGTCCTCACAACCACCTGGCAAGGTAAGGACTCTTACTCTCCCATTTTTCATATGGGAAACCAAGGCACAGAGAGGGTGGTCAGATGATGGACTGCAGTTGCGCTGAGATGGTGGAGAAGGTGGGACTTGAACCCGGGCTGGGCAAGCCCAGAGCCCCTGTGCTGCAGCACTCTGCCATGCTCAACCTGCTGCGTCCCTGGCCTCCCAGGGACTAAGAGCTCACCTGTCCCTCACACACTTCGTCTCTGTTTCAGAGGTGAAGAAGTCAGGGCCCAAAGAAGCCCTCCATGGCAGGGTGGGGCCTGGAGGGTGGGATCCCTCGGCTCTCCTTTTTGAAGGCCAGGGTAGGAGCTAGGAAGCCTGGGTTCGACTCCCAGCGATGCTGCTGCCTTGCTGTGTGACTGCGACAAGTCACGTGCACTCTCTGAGCCTGGATTCTGTTCCCTCCTTTGCACAGGGGGAATGAGATGGCCCTTGCCCACCCTTTAAGGCCTGGTGAAGCAAGTGAGTGAAGGGGAGTGGGATGGGATGGGACAGCTTTTCTGTCCCAGATTCCTGTCCTGGATGGAATGTCCCAGCAGCTCATTCTGGGGTTTGAAGCCCCAGGGGTGGGGTTGGGCTGGGCCTCCTCCACCAGGAGACCCCCCACCTTGGGCTCCAGCCCAAATTGCCAGACACAGGCCTGAGAGGAGGGCCTCCCTCCAGGCAGGGTGACCAGGAGCCAGTCGGCTGGCCATTTGTCCACAGATGGGTGTGCAGATAACAGGCGTCTGGAGATAAGGCAGGGCCTGCTCACAGCCTCCAGAGAGGCAGGAGAGGCAGGCCGAGTAGCGGGGAGGTAGGGAGGGGGCACTCAGGGCGCCTAGGCACAGAGGGCTGGACCCCACAGATCTCTTTCTGTCACCCCACGGCCCTGGGCTGGTAATCATCCCTCTCCCAGACCTGCTCCCACCTCCACCAAAGCAGGACAGAATAAAGAAAACAAATGAAAAGTGTGCTTTTATGGGAAGTGTCGTTTAAGCTAAGGCGAGCCCTGGGCTGGCACGAGTTGACGCGGACTTACCGAGCAGCCAGCGCTAAGCCAGCCCCGGGCGCCCAGTCAGTGTCCAGTGGCAGTGGCTCAGGGATGCCCTTCCTTCTTGTTCACAAATACAAATAACATCATTTTCTTTTCTTTTTTGAGAGACAGAAAGATTTTTACTATCAGGCATGTGTGCTCACCAGAGAGAGAGAGACAGAGAGCAAGAGATCACCCCCTAAGAGGGATGGCCACACCACAATCCTTTCTCTATTCTCCTCTTGAGATCTTGGGCACGCATGGACCCACAACCGCAGTCAACTACGTGAGGGTCCAACAACATAACACCATCTGCTGGTCCCACAATTAACACCATTATACTGTACTCCCCCAGGCTCATCTTCCTCCAGCACCTGACCCTTCCACTTTCTGTTTCCATGAGTTTGAGTAAATGGCCCGACCCCAGGGACTGTGTGCATAGGTGGAATCTTCTATTCCAGGAGCTGACCCTGGAGCCCTGGAGCAGGCGTTGCTGTTAGCCCCACTTCACAGGTGAAGAGACTGAGGCATGGGGGAGAGGGCATACAACCAGGTGAGGCCAGCATTCAAATGCAGACAATCTAATTCTAGGTATGGACTCGTCACTGCTTGAAAGATCACCACCTGGGACCAGCAGTTGGCATAATGGTTATGTCATTGGACTCCCATGTAGCTGACTGTGGTTCAAGTCCTGGACCTGGTGGCTTAAACTCACGCCGGGTGCATGTGCGTGCCCAAGATCCCGAGAGAATGGAGGAGAAGGGATTGCGGCGTGGCCATTCCCCCTGGGGGGTGATTTCTCTCTCTCTCTCTCTCTCTCTCTCTCTGTCTTTCTGGCGAGCGCACACGCCCTATAGCAAAAACCTCTCAAAAAAAAAAAGAAAGATTACCACCAACGTTAGGAAAGGACTAAAGAAAACCGTAATGGGGTCCATTTTAGTTCAAAAACAGCATTATACATTTACGTTTGGTGTTCAGAGACTTTTTGGAGGAATATATGCCCGGGTATCAACAGCCCTGATGCGCAGAGGAGGGTTTCTCCATCTCGGAGCGGTCCACGTTGTAGCTGTGGGCTGACGGGTCCCTGCTGTGGGCGTGTCTGCGCACTGAGACACCGGGCAGCCTCAGCCCTTGCTCAGCCGTAGTGGCACTGCGCTTCCCCCACCCCACCACCACGTCCAGCTGTGACAACCAAAGACGTCTCCAGACGTGGCCAAATGTTCCCAAGAGCAACCCTCTGCCCCAGCTAAAAAGCTTCGATCTAGAGCCTGTGACTAAGGCGGGCATTCCCTTCCTACGCCCGACCCTGAAGATCTTGCCGTGTGTCAGGACAACTCGCTGAAGTCCGAAGAAACACTCGAGGGGATGAAAAATCAGGAGAAGTTGTCAGATAATGGATGCATGGGCAGAAGGATTCGTGAGTAACTGTGGACTGAAGGGGCCAGATGAAAATCAAGCCTGAGCATTCTGGGGGAGCGTTTTGAGACCATCAGTCCATTCCTGCATTTTACAGAGGAGGAAAAGGAGGCCACAGAGGAAATGGCTTGTCTGCCTCCTGGAAGGGGCTGCTGCAGGGGGAGATGATCTGGGCCTGGCCAGCCCTGGAAAGGCGGGGGCAGCAGCAGGATTTCCAACAGCCAGGAGGTGGAAGCGGCCCAGGTGTCCATCGATGGATGAACAGATAAACAAGGCCGTGCTATTATTCAGCCTTAAAAGCAAGGAAATTCTGGGGGCCAGAAGGCAGTATGGTGGTTAAGGATGCTGGACTCACACATTACTCACTGCGGTTCAAGTCTCGGACCCGGCAGCTTGCTTTCTCACTTTCTCTCTGTCTCTCTCATCAAATATTAAAAAAAAGAAAGAAATTAATTCTGACATATGTGGATGACCCCTGAGTAAAACAAGCCAGTCACCAAAAGACAAATACTGTAAGATTCCTCCTACATACAATATATGGTACCTGGACTAGTCACACTCATAGAAACAGCAGGTAGAAGGGCCAGGTGCTGGAGAAAGTGGAGAATAGAACAGGAAATCTCTCCCACCCCGGCTGGCCAGTCTCCTTCCCCAGAGACATCTCTCAGAGATCTGAGGCCCAGTACTGTTATCGTATAACAAATATGCAGTCTCACTTTTACACAGTAGCTTTGGATTGATTTCATATAGGGATTGGCAGACTTCCACAGATGGGGAAATGGGATTTCAGGAGGAGAACTGGAGGGTAAGAGGAGCCCAGTCAGTCGAGTAGGTGGCACGATGGTTCAGGCAGCTGGATCCCACACAGCCAACTGCACAGTTCAAGTCCTAGACCCAGCGGCTTGAAAAGCACACCGGGCTCATGTGTGCATGCCCAAACTCCCAAGAGGAGAATGGGGAAGAAGGACTGAGGTGTGGCCATTCCCCCGGAAGATGATTTCTCACTCCCTCCCAACCCTCCGTGAGGACACGTGACCTGTAGCTTCCGCAGAGGACTGTGGGGCAGTGGGAGGTGGCCTCTGTGGAAGGCTGTGCTCTCAGGGCTGCATCCCTACCGTCTGCCCTCACATGCCTGCTGGTGGGCTCTGGGCCTCTTCACTCGACTGCCCATCAGTCAGGACGTGGGAGAAGCTGGAACCCGCTGGCACCTCTGTGTCTGCTCATTGTGGCATCTGACCAGGACACTTGAGAGAGGTTTAACCCTGAGAGGGGCCACTGCCTGGATTCCACTTCCAAATTCCATCAACTCTCCTGCTGGCCTACTCTAACCCGAGACCCTACCGGGAGCTTCAAGCTTATCCAAGAACACCAAGAATAAATCACTGTATGGGGTAATGGCGGAGTGATCCAGCTGTAGGGCTAGTTGAAAAAGACAGAGGAACATGTGGACATTTAGCGTACAATTTCTTACCATGACGAATGCACATCACATACAATTTACAACGTGGAGCAGCTGCCACCACTCTCCTCCTGAACTTCTCATTGTCCTCAACTGAAACTCTACGCACGTGACTATTATTATTACTGAGAGAGAGTGAGAAGGAAGGGATGATAGAAAGACAGGTGTAGGGGGGCAGCAGGTGGCGTAGCGTTTATGTCGCTGGACTCCCACATGTTCAACTGCAATTCGAGTACCAGACCTGGCAGCTTGAAACTCACACCAGGCACATGTATGTGCATGCCCAAAATCCCAAGAGGAGAATGGAGGAGAAAGGATTGCGGCATTGTCATTTTCCCGGGGGGATGATTTCTCACTTTCTGTCTCTTTGGAGACACGCATGTGCCCTATAGCAAAAATCTCTCAAAAAATAAAAGAAAGACAGGCAGCCGTGACAGGCTCTCCCCGTGTCGAGATCCTTCCTGTCCCAGGCTCCCAGTTGACTAGGCGCACAAATGTGGGATACCTTGCCTGACCTGTGTAGACTGGACCAGTACCAAACCCAGGCCTCCCCCCACAGCCTTAGCCATTGCAGAGTGGTGCCTTCCCACTCGGGCCAGTGTCTCTGGGCTGAAGCACATGATGGTTTAAAAGTACACACACACACACACACACACACACACCCTTCTACTTGTGAATGCAGAGAATAGCTCTGGAAAGATGCTCAAATACCTAGCAGAGATTGTCTCTAGGGAAGGAGGCAGACAAGCAGGGCTGGGAGAGACGGGTCCTGTTAGAGACTTACTTCTCATTTTATATTCTTTTGTATTGTGTGAACATGCGTTTGTGTGGATTTCCCCCCAGAGGCTGTCTTATCCCTTAATTCTGATGGTGTGTAGAGCAGTTGATCCTTCCCTTTTCCAAGGGCATCGAGCACTGCAGTGGCTTTTCCTGCTTCCCCCAAAACACACAACTTCTCACACAGTCTGGTGTGATGTAAAGATGGCTGGACGGAGTGACTCACTTGTGGCTTTCGGCAAGCCCCTTTTCCTCTCAGGGCCTTGGTATTCCTGTCGATACAAGAAAAGGCTTGGGAGAGATGGTGACTCTGATGTTCTGACCTCTGGGAGTTCTTGATTCTAATCAACATTTCAGAATTGCCCCCTGGAGGCTGGGTCTTTGCTGTGGAGGAGGACGCAGACATGCAGAGAGGCAGAGGCGTCCCTACCTGGAAAGACAGGAATGGGATGGGATTAGAAAGGAGAGTCCCCAGTTACCGTCTGCTCAGAGGGCCATGGGCCACCCCAGACAAATGCAACTTCAGTAATGGGAGCAACTTGCAAATCACAGGCTTCCTTGTTACCCTCATTTTATTATTTTCTTTTCATATAAAAAATGTATAACCATTAATGTAATAACTATTCACTTTGTACCATGTAAAATAATTTAGCTTAGCTGGGCCAACTTGTGACACAGCAGTTCAAATGGCTGGATCCACATGGCCAACTGCATGGTTCAAGTCTCAGACCCAGCCGTTTGAGAAACATGCTGTGTGTGTGTGTGTGTGTGTGTGTGTGTGTGCCCAAAGTCCTGAAAGGAGGAAGAGGTGAGGGAGAAGGGATTACAGCATCACCATCCCCCCCCCCCCCCAGGTGTGTTATCTCACTTTCTCTCTTCTTTTTCAGTCCCCCCGCCCCTTTCTCCAGCAAGCGCATGCACCCTCTGGCAAATTAAAAACAAATTTTTTAAAGTTTTAAAGTTGGGACCAGCAGATGCCATGGTGGTTAGGGGTGCTGGACTCTCACATGGCCAACCATGGTTTAAGTCCTGGACCTGGTGCCTTGCTTTCTCACTCTCTCTCTCTCGCTCGCTCTGTTCCTCTCTGGTCAAATGAAAACAAGTAAATAAATGAATAAAGTTAAATAAAATAATTCTTTAAAAATAATTTTAAAGTTGATTTAGCTTAGCCAAACATAATTGTTGTACAATGACTGGGTGTGTCTGGGGCCCCGGAGAAGGCAGTAAGGGTGTGATGAAGTCCAGCCTTTGGATTTAGACAGATTTCCATTTAGACTTCAACTCTTCCAGTAATGGTAAACTACATAGCTATAAGTGGCAGCTCTCGCCACTATTACAGACTGTAAAATGAGATGATCACATACTGTGAAATGTAAAATTAAAAACGAACTTGTTTTTTGGCATTTAAAAGTAAAACACATGCCCTATATTTTCTCTCTCTCTCTCTCTCTCTCTCAAAGGATTCTTTATTTTATTTTTCATTATCATTATTTTTTACACCTGTTGCAGGACATGTGTGTTCACCAGAGAAAAACACACAGAGAGAAAGTTAGAGTGAAAGTGAGAAAGCAAGCCGCCAAGTCCGGGACTCAAACCATGGTCGGCCAGGTAGGAGTCCAGTGTCTTAATCACTTTGCCACCTGCTGGCCCCAATGTCATATGTTCTTAATTGTGCATAGAATATCTCTAGAAAGATTCATAAGACATTGGTAACGGTCGTTCCCTCTAGGAAGGGAATGATGAGCTTGGGGAGTGGGGACAGAGGGCTTGCTCTACATTTTACACTTTAAAAATTGTTTGACTTTTGGGGTTGGCAGGAGGCTGGTGGTTAAGGGTGCTGGACAACCACATGGCCGACCACAATTTGAGTCCGGGACCTGGTGGCTTGCTTTCTCACTTTCCCTCTTTCTTTCTCTCTCTGTCTCACTCTGTCCCTCTCTGGTCAAGTTAAATAAATAAATAAATAAATAGAGTTAAATAAAAGAATTTTTAAAAAGAAGAGGTAATATTGAAAAAAAATTGTTTGATTTTTAAACCTTATAAACATCAGGACCAGCAGACGATGTAATGGTTATGTAGCTGGACTCCCATGTAGTCAACTGCAGTTGAGTCCTAGACCTGGAGGCTTAAAACATGCCTGTGTGCATTCCCAAGATCCTAAAAGGAGAATGGAGGAGAAGGGATTACAGCGTGGCCATCCCCCTTGGGGGATGATTTCTCACTTTCTGCCTCTCTTTCTCTGTCTCTCTGCAACTGCAAGCGCCCTAAAGCAAAAATCTCTAAAAGCAAAAACAAACAAACAAAAAAAACCCTTAAAAACATGTAGCTTTTAACAAGTAATTACTAGGCTGATTCCAGACCTGGGGCAAGAAATGTACAAGATGGGCCTAGAACATCTCATAAAATGTATAGGGCAAGGAAGCTCTCAGGGCTACTAGAGTCATGGCAAAGTTTTGGGGAGCTAAACTGAAGAGGCTGCCGCTGGTCGAAGACAAGAAGGAGGCAAAAGGAGTTTCAGTAAGAACCAATAATTGCAATGAAAATAAGAATGAATAACTGCAATGAATGGACAGTTCATAAAGAAACAAAAATAAGTAGATAAATAAAAACGTACACATATACCTCCTTGGTGGCCACTGAAGGGTACTGCATCTGGTTGAGTGCAAGAATGGATGCTCTTCTGACTCCACAGAGAATTTGGCTATCCCTCCCCTTAGGAGGTGAAGTCTATTCCCTGCCCCTGACTTTGGGTTTGGCCTGTGATTTACTACAGTCAAGGGTTACTGATGAACTTAACACAACAGAGGTTCAAGTGTGCTTGCAGGATTGGATATCCTTGGCAGAAGAAGACCATGTCCTGGGGTCAACCACTGACTTCCCAGGAATAGTACACACACGAGCAGACCCAGATGCACCCAAGGGCCAAACCCCACCTGCTTCAGTCTGTCTCTCCACAGACACATGAGAGAGAACTAGGTGCTTACTATATTCCACTAAGTTTTCGGGTGCTTTGTTACTCAGTGTAATTGTGGTGATAGCTGACTAATACAAATATGATAATGACATTAGTTTTTTTAAGCCCTTATATTTTGGGGATATACATGAAAATATTCACAACTGAAAATAATTACACATTTTAGGAGAAAAATTATACCCTCCTGTCAGACTACACAGTCACGTGTCCTGTCTTGGGCTTATTCAGGTCATGGTGTCCCTGAGAGACGTGTCTTCTCCCTGCAGTGATTCTATGGCTCTGGGGTTCTAAAGCGTCCAAGTTGGGATGCTCTGGACTGTGCTGCCCAGTGTTCTCATTTGGAAAATCTGTGAACCCTAAAGGCAAAAGGCCTTGCCAAGGATCGCTGTGGGTTAAGACTCCTGCCCTGGATTCCCGACAACTCACTTTCTGTTCCTCCACACTGCTACTAGCAGGAGGCCTGGCCTGGCCGGTCTTATTCTGCTATTGTGTTGCTAACAGAAATCCCTGAGTCTGAGGGGCTGGAGGGTGGCTCAGGGGAGACACAGTGCTCTGTCAGGCAGCCCTACTGGGCAGCTTCTGTGTTCCCACCCGGAGACCTTCCTGGACGCACTGAGCACACGTATGCACATGATCTGGGGCTGGCGGACGCTGGGGGTGAATCACTGGGTCAAGACTCTGTTGGGGGTGCTGGCTCTTTATCTCACTCTCTTGGAAGAAATAAATAAGTAAATGTAAAAAGAAAGAAACATCTGAGACTGGATTGTTTTTCTTTTATTATCTTATTTTACGTAACTTTATTTATTTTAATTTGATCAGAGAGGAACAGAGTAAGAGAGAGAGAGGGAAAGTGAGAAAGCAAGTTGCCAGGTCCAGGACTCGAACCGCAGTTGGCCATGGGGGAGTCCAGCGACTTTAACCATCATACCACCTGCTGGCCCCTTGTTTATTGTTTTTTTTAGAGAAAGAATATTGGCTATAGGGCATGTGCACTTGCCAAAGAGACGGAGACCATGGTTTGAGTCCTGCACCTAGTGGCTTAAAACTCATGCTGGGAATGTGTTCGTGCGTGCCCAAGAAAGATCCTGAGAGGAGAATGGAGAAGAGATTAGGTGTGCCCATCCCCCCGGGGGATGAATTCTCACTTTCTGTCTCTCTGTCTCTCCGGTATATGTGCCCTATAGTAAAAATCTCTTTAAAAAAAAGAAAGAAAGAAAGAGACAGAGGGAAAGGAGGATGGCTATGCCGAAATTCCTTCTCCTCCATTCTTCTTTTAAGCTTCTGGGCATGCACATATATGCACCTAGTGTGTTTTCCAAGCCACTGGGTCTGGGACTTGAACTGCACTGTTAGCCATGTGGGACCCAACGACCTTAACTTCCGTGCCACCTGCTGCCTCCCACCGTCTATCCCCCCACATCCACATGGAGCCCACTTCAGTACAGCAGCCTCTCCCTTCCTTCCTGGCTTCTGGTTCATGCAGCTTCATGCCTGTCAGAATGTCAATTCAATTCCTTGAACTGGAGGAGCCAATGACAACCCAGCTCTGAGGTTCCAAGGAGCCTTGAAGAGTCTCTTGGGGTGTCATAAGCCATTTCTGCAACCACCCTCCCCCCACTAGAAGATGCTCTTTCTAGCTTCCCCCAACCCTGGCTGCCCTATCTTGTCCTTCTCCACTGACTGCCAAATACACTCCTTCCCCGGGGGACCCAGGGCAGCTCTATGGGAGTGGGTGCTTCGTCCTCTTGGCTAAGCAGTATAGGGTTCACCAGCCGTGGGCTCCCTGCCCTGAGTCATCTCCGACATCTGCACGGCTGACATGCTTGCCTCCTACAGGTTTTTGAGGCTCAAAAGTTGTCTTATTATGCACCTTAAAAATGTTATGCCAAGAGAACAGCCAGTCACCAAAGATCACATACGGCATGATTCCACGGACGTGAAATGTTCAGAATAGGCAAATCCAAGACACGGAAAGTAGGTCAGTGGTTGCCCGGGGCTGGGAAAACGCAGAATGGGGAGTGATTGCTGATGGGCACAGTTTCTTTTGGAAAAGATAGGAATGTTCTGGAATGAAATTGTGGTGATAGTTACACAACTAAAGCCACTGATTGTACAGTATGTGAATTATATCACAGTAAGTATAGTTTTTAAAATGACAATAGAAAGACAGTGACCTTATTAACAATGCTCTCCCTAACCACTGTCTCGGAGACTGCATTCCTTCGCTCCTCTCAGATCTCATTCTGCTTTTATTTCTCTCTACCCATTGACCACCACTGACCATGCTGTGTTTTGGGATTTTGTCTCTTTCCTCCAGTTAAAAATAAGCCAAGGGGCCAGCCTCATAGCCTCATGGTTAAGCGAGCTAGATCCCACATGGTCGACCATGGTTCAAATCCCAGCCCCAGTGGCTTGAAAATCATGCTGGACACGTGTGCATGCATGCCCCAAATCCTGACAGGATGGAGACATGGCGAAGGGATTATAGCATGACTATGTCCCTTGGCGGGTGCTTCTTACCTCTGTTTCTCTCCCCTTTGTCTCTGGCTAGAACACATGTCCTCTGGCAGTTAGAAAACAAAAGCAAAAAAGAAAGGATGTTGTTTGTCTATTCACCATCATTCCTGCAGGACCTAGAACAATGCCAACATACAAAAGATATTCAATTGTTGTTGCATCCATTACTCATTCTATATTTTTGGTAAGAATTATCTTATTTAACTTTATTTATTTATCTATTTTAATCTGACCAGAGAGGGACAGAGTGAGAGAGAGAGAAAGTGAGAAAACAAATTGCCAGGTCCAGGACTCGAACTGTGGTCAGCAATGGTGGGAGTCCGGCACCCTTAACCACTGCGCCACCTGCCAGCCCCACTCTGACCATTTATTAAGCTGCCCAGCAGTTGTATACCATCTGGGGTCCTTAAAATAACACCTTTTAAGCAAAAGGTGTCTCTGAACAAAATTTTATAGCGACTCTTCCTCTGCCATCTGCCTTCCCCCCCTCTCATTCCCTGCCACCCCCTCCCATCCTGCTAAGTTCCACCCAGGAAGAAAGTGTCCTGCCACACTTTACTCCTTCCTCCTGGTTCTGCACCTGCCCGCCAGCGCTCATCTCGAATACTGTGGGAGGTGCCCTCAGCCGTCCCCCTCCTGCTGCCTCCACATCTGGCATTTTCCTCTCTCCAAACAGCCGCCCGCCCCGCAGAATGACCGTTCTGGAAATGCAGCTCTAATCTGCACGGTCCTTTCTTTAAACCCCTCCTCAACTTCCCGCTGCTCTCAGGATAAAGGCTAACGCCAGGGTCAAAGCCCTTCACGACCTGACGCCTGCCACTCTCACCTCCCACAGCCTCCCTCTGGTGGATGAGCTCCAGCCACAGTGAACACCATTTAGGTTTTTGAACACAAAGCCCACTCTCCTGCTGCTGCTCTTTGCAACTGTTCCCTGGTCCTGGAACATTTGTCCCACTCTCCTCTGCCTTCCTCCAGGAAAATCCTTACCAGCAGTGAATTTAGTTCCACCCAGGGCGCCTGGGGCATCCCCCCCCCCCATTTGCTTTTTGTACTGTATTTGTCTCCTACTTATCTGTTCCCCCTTAGCCTGAATGCTCCTTAAAAGTAGGGGTTGTGGAGGCCAGCAGTTGGCATAATGGCTGTGTCTCTGAACTCCCATGTAGGTGACCACGGTTCGAGTCCCGGACTTGGTGGCTTAAACTCATGCCGGGTGCATGGGCGTGCATGCCCAAGATCCCAAGAGGAGAATGGAGAAGGGATTGTGGCATGGCTATCCCCCCTGGGGGGGTGATTTCTCGCTTTCTATCTCTCTGTCTTTCTGGAGAGCGCATGCACCCTATAGCAAAAATCTCTCAAAAACAAACAAACAAACAAACAAACAAACAAACAAACAGTAGGGGTTGTGCTCAACACGGAGCCCAGCCAGCGCCTGGTGTATGTGAGGTGCCTATTAAACATCCCAATCAGCAAAGAGCTGAATGAATGAAGGCATGCCCCTTTCCAAGTCTTCTCTCATGCCATTCTTCCTTCCTGCAGTTCCTCCCTCCTCCTTGCCCCTTCCCAGTCCTGCCCACTCTGCAGTTTAAGCCTCACCCCTGGGACTCGAACAGAAATGCACCTTTCTCCCTTCTGCCTCCCGCAGGCACCAAGCTGGACGGCCTGCCACAAGGAGATCCCACAGCTTCGCTTTCTGCTCATGGGCAGAGCCGCTGTCACTGGGCCCTCGAGGACTGGGACTGCTCCTGGGAGTGCCTGGGTAGCACGGGGAATCAGCTCCCTGGAGTGGAGTCTGAGCTCCAGTGGGATGGGCCTCCTCGCGGGAAGGGTGCCTGTCAGGCACTCAGAGGAGGAGGGTTTCAGTCTGTGTGATCTTGGATGTGGGCCTCGTGTTCTTAAGGCGTCAGTTTCCCCATCTGCAAAATGAAGACGTGCAAACTTGCTCCTTAAGCTTTCATGGGCCTTAGATGTCCATCTGCATCTCCCCCCTTAGCAGCCTGGCCCCAGGCAGGACTCTGGGAGGGGCAGAAGGAAGACTGGGGAGTTCACAGCTGCCCCCTTCCTCCTACCCCCAGCACCCCAGGCCTCTGTAGGACTCCAGCCCCAAGATCAGCAATGGGTCATAACCTGCAGGCCCTGTTCCTGGGGAACCTTCCCCCAGGGTTGCCAATCCTCCCCTGCTCCCTTGAGCAGCCTGGGCTGAAAAGAAGCTGGTGGGAGGTCCTGCCCCCTACCGGATGATTACCTTCAGACAGGCCCCTGGCCTCTCTGGGCCTCAGTTTCCACAGTTCTGGCCTTCCCGTGTCTGGAAAAGCTACCTCAGTGGGCCCCAAGGCTGCAGCAGGGCCACCATAATGACCGGCTGAGCAACTCCTCTCCCAGAGGCCTTTGCAGGGAGATGGTGCCCCCGCCGGACTTTTATCGAAAAGAGCCCGCCGCAGCGGCCCATGGTGGGAATGTGCTTTACCCACAGGAGCAGGCCCGGGTCGGGTTGCAAGTCTGGTTAATGCCTCTGTGCATTAGGCCTGTCGCCCGATGACAGGATTTTTTGTTTAATTGGAGGCATAAGAAAACAATAACATCTGTCGGCATGAGGAGAGCTGCAGGGGCACACTGGGGCAAGCTCTCAGTGAGGAGAAGAGGGTGGGGCTCTGAGGCCTGGGCAGGCTGGGTGCCCCTGGGCAGGGCCCTTCTCCTCTGTGGGATGCAGTCCCGCCGGCCAGCAATGAACAGGCGGGACCATAGCTGGCCACCTTGAGGAGGGACCCAGGCGGCACTTGCACCTGCAGGGTGTCCCAGGGAGCTGGTTAAATGCAGATTCCCATCCCCGTTCAGCTCCACCAACCCAGAATCCCCAGGGAATAGGGCTGTCGTCCTGAGTATGACTTGGCAGGACCTGCTCCCGGGGGTGAGGTCAGCCCTGATATCCTGCAGTCCCCAGACGCTCTGCCCCATGGGAAGGGCTCGTTGTTCCTGGGGGCTGAAAGTTAAAAAGAATAGGCACCAAAATATCCATAGGTGGTACCATTCTGGAGATTTGAATTTTTCCCTCTTTTCTTTTTCTTTATATATTTTTTTAAGAATTCTTTGTTTCAAAATTTTATTTATCAAGGACTAGCAGTTAGCGTAATGGCTGTGTCACTAAACTCCCATGTAGTCAACCGCGGTTTGAGTCCCAGACCCGGTGGCTTAAACTCATGCCAGGCGCGTGTGCGTGCGTGCCCAAAATTCCGAGAGGAGAATGGAGGAGAAGGGATTGTGGTGTGGCCATCCCCCCGGGGGGCTGATTTTTTGCTTTCTGTCTCTCTGTCTCTCTCTTTCTGGTGAGCGCACGCGCCCTATAGCCAAAACTTCTCCAGAAAAAAAATTATTTATTATTATTTTTTTAAATTTCCGATAGGATACATGCTCACAGGAGAGAGAGAGAGAGAGAGAGAGAGAGAGAGAGAGAGAGAGAGAGAGAGAGAGAAAGAAAGCTGTCAGGTCCAGGACTTGAACTGCCATTGGCCATGTGGGAATCCAGCGCCTTAACCACCACACCACCTGCTGCCCCTTCCCTTTTTTCTTTTTTAACCTATGAGCATTTTTCTACAGTGAACATGTGTAACAGTGTAATTGACAGAGAACTATGGGGAAAAGGAATTAGTACTACAGTTGGATGGCAGGCAGTTCCCTGGGAAACCCTCAGCAATCTGTATCTCAGCGGTTGTCTTACTGGTATGAAGGACTTTCAGACTGCAACAGTATTACAGGCTTACTGAAACAAGTGGACAATGGAACATGAACACGTGCCTAAGCAGAGTCGCTATCCACTCAGCCATGGCGACATGATCAGTAAGACACTGCTGTATGAGGCTGAGCCATGTGAGAGGCCAAGGTGGGGCTCCCAGATCAACCTGGACAGCTGGGTGGTGGTGCACACCTGTGAGCTGGGAGGCCGGGAGGCTGGGAAGAGGATCTCAACATGGCGAGGCTATTGCTCTTTTTCTCCCTCTCCCTCCCATTGAAAGAAAGAAAGAAAGAAAGAAAGAAAGAAAGAAAGAAAGAAAGAAAGAAAGAAAGAAAGAGAGAGAGGGAGGGAGGGAGGGAGGGAGGGAGGGAGGGAGGGAGGGAGGGAGGGAGGGAGGGAGAGAGAGAGAGAGAGAGAGAGAGAGAAAGAAAGAAAGAAAGGTTGTTATTGAACCCCCTCTGTTGCTCTCTCACCTCCAAGGTAACCAGAATTAACAGCCCTGCAGGGACCATGCCACACGGCTCTCCTGTTCGCAGATTGGCACCCTCGTGCATCGTCAGCTTGGATCGTGTGGCTGTTGTTGTTTTTACTGAAATCAAAGCATCGTGTACACCACCGTGCAGCACATTTTCTCTCTTGGCAATATATCACGGACAACCCTAGGAGAGAAACGAACTCATCTCATTTCTTTCTAGGTTTGCTCAATAAATATTTAATTTCCCTCCTTGCCTCTACAAGTACAAGTAAATGAAAATAAAAGCTATGCAGGAACTTCAGGGTTCCAGCTTGGAATGTTGAGCTGGACCATCCCGTAGTCCAACATATACATGGACACGTGTGTGTGTGTGTGTGTGTGTGCGCACATGTATATACACACACTCTTCCTTGCACTTGGTGAACGTGAGAACTCACCTTCAGGAGCAGAGGGTGGGTCTTTGTCATCTTAGCTATTTTCTTGGATGCATGGGCTCAACCCACGCTGTGAATTCAGGCCCTGTTTCTAAATGAGCACCTAGGACCATGAGGTGAGGCAGGGAGAATGAGCCTTCACAGCCACCTCCTCTTCATCCTCTGTAGGTGAATCTGCCGATTCCAGGGGAGGGCAGATTTTGCTTTCATAAGACAACCTCAACGAAAGCCTCTAGCCCCAAGTTGCAAACTGAGGCCTCGCCCAGCCACAGATGGGTTTAGTTTGGTCCAATCAGCATGACAAATGTGTTTCTAGTTAGAACACTTAAAAATGGAGAGATTTGATATAATAACCTAGATTCCTGGCTTTTCCTGAAAACTCACAGGATTTGGCAGCTCCGGGCCTGAAGTCCCAATTTTCTCACTGGCCAGGACTGAGCATTGCCACCCTTTCAGGGAGGACACCGTCAGTCAGTTACCTGCCCAGCCTCTGAGGGCTACACATCACGGTGAAGAAGCAGGCCTTGGAGGGACTCCCTTGTGGTCCCACTGGGGTAAGAACAGGGAGCCCCAGGAGAATACTGGACAGCCTCACTATGGACCTCCTTTGGCCTCTACATTGGCTAAACACATGCTCTAAGTCACCCTTGTGTGACAGAAGTACCATTATTTATTGAGGGATTACTACATGATGGATACTGAGCTAAGCAATTCACTTTTAGGCCTTCTTTGATCCTTCCAACAATCTATTTACACGTTATTGTCCCCATTGAACTACTGAGAAAGAAACAGGCTCAGAGAGCTTAGGTAATGTGCCCAAGTGACTCTTTTAGCAGGTGGGAGATCCAACTGAACTCTGAAGCTGAGATATCCAGCCTGCCAGGCCCCACCACCTCGGGGAGCAATGGTCATCTCATTTGTGTTATTCATCTAATGTAGAGGGAGTTTTCAAGAGCTGTAGCCCATAGCACTTTGCTCTTCCTATTTGGAGTGGTTGAAAGCATGACTTTAGTGTTAGACATACCTGAGCTCGAAGTCCAGCTCTAGTAATGACACGTGTTAGCTGTGTCGCCTAAGACACACGGCTGAACTCCTCTGAAGCCTCATCTTCCTCTTCTATAAAATGGGAGAGGGGTAACAACACCTGCTGCTTAGAGTAATTCCAGGATTGAGATAGCGCGTTTAAGTGCCGGGTCTGTATAGTTCCTTGGTGGCAGACATCAGAGACAGAATCTGGCTAAAAAGCTTGCCCAAAGGGTTATTATTGGAAAGCAGGAAGTGAAATGTTCGGAGAATCCCAAGGAAAACTATAGAATCAGGTATGCGTTAGGAATCAAGATAGCAGGAATAAAGGACAGCCTTGTTGGGAGTCATCAGTGGAATGGTAAGTATTTGACTTATTTTTTCCCTCTCATCCTTGATTCAGTGTCCTGGGAGATCAGCCGGCCTTGGGTTGCATTCTGGCCTGGGTTATGTCAGGTTTCCTAGGGCGGAGCTTGAGGCAAGTATTCTTGTGCAATCTGTGTACAGAGAGTGCTGTTGGAAGAATAGGCAGGTGAGCAGGATTGAGGAGAGGGAGATGCTGGTCAAAGATGTGGTTCCAGGGACCAGCAGTTGGCATAACGGCTATGTCGCTGGACTCTCATGTAGTAGACTGTGGTTTGAGTCCTGGACCCAGTGGCTTAAACTCACGCTGGGCGCGTGTGCGTATATGCCCAAGATCCTGAGAGGAGAATAGAGGAGAAGGGATTGCAGTGTGGCCCTCTCTTCTGGGGGCTGATTTCTCGTTTTCTGTCTCTCTGTCTCTGTCTGTCTTTCTGGCGAGCACACATGCCATATAGCAAACAAACAAACAAACAAAACTCTCAAAAAAAAAATTAAGGTGTGGTTCCAGGAGAAGTCTGTTGCAGCCTGATCCCTGTGGTTTGCACCCCAGTATGCCTAACTTGAGGCAAGGGGGCAGAGTTTATCCCACATCATCGGTCACTGAGCCCAGGCTACTCCCAGGGGAGAGTGTAACCTTCAGGTAGATCACCCTCGGTGAGTCTCAAGAGGAGGAGCCTCAGCTGGGAGCATTTAGTAGCCATCATGCAGAAAGGGGTTCTGGGCAGCTATGTTAACCCTGAGTGTCCCAACCAGGGACACCCCAGGCCGAGGTAATTGCCTAAACAGAAAACAGTGTGTTTGCAGAAGAAGGAGCAATGGAGACAGAAAGCTAGGGCAAAAGCAGATATTCATGACACATGCTTAGCCCTGAGCGGCAAATTAATGGTGGCGATTCTTGTTAGTGTCATAAGATATTAAAGTGGAAGTATCAGCCGAGAGGCCAAAATAGAATAGATTCCACGTTTCAGGGTAAGGTGCAAGATCGTGGTGCAAAATTCGTTAAGTAGACAAACTCTGGTTGTTCTTAACCCTTTATCCACTTTGTGGGTGAGCTTTGAAAGTTGGGCGTAGTTGGGAAGGAGGAGAAAAATTGGGGGTGTTGTGAGTCCCATCTCCCCCGAGTAAGAGCGATGGGAGACACTTTCCCCTTCTCAAGATAGGAGGAAAGCACTTTCAAGTAACCGCATACCCCTGAGCGCAAAATGTGTCTCCTCTCCAGGTGTCTGCGCATGCCGAGGAGGCTGGTAGGATGAAGCACTGGAGGAAAAGGATCGCGACATGACCAATGCCCATTGAGGGGGTGCTTTACTGGGCTGTCTGTCTGTCTCTATCTCGTGCACATACACGTGCCCCCTAGCATTAAAAATTTTTTTAAATGTCTCCTGCATTTTGCTGGACACAGCCAGATGTAGTGACCTTTGTAGTGACAACTGTTCTGATGATGGAACAGAGTCGAAGTGCCTGCCCCGAGAGGCTCACTCCCAGAGCTTATTAGAGCACATGCTACACGGCTTCTCGTTCTCTCTCTCCCTCCCTCGCTCTTCTTTCCTTTCTCTCTCTCTCTCTCTCTCTCTCTCTGCCTTTCTCCCTTCTTCTCTTCCTTCCTTTCTGTCATGACAGAGCATGTGTGAGTGCACACTAGAAAGCGTGAAGCTCTCTTGACAGGGTCTCGTCGTGCCATGAGGGCTGTGCTCCAGCCTTCCTGCTCTACCGGATCCGGCGTGTCCATGCACACAGCTGTGTCTTCAGGCTTAGGTGGGGATCCAAGCCTGTAGCGGACCACGTGCCTCCAGCACTGCAGTCCAGCACTGTAGGAACTGCCTCTTGGCTGGGCCAGACGTGGTTTCGTTTCGTTTCTTTTCTTTTCTTTTCTTTTCTTTTCTTTTCTTTTTTTTTTTTTTTTAAGAATTATTTTATTTAACTTTATTTATTTGTTTTAATTTGACCAGAGAAGAACAGAGTGAGAGAGAGAAAGTGAGAAAGCAAGCTGCCAGATCCAGGCCTCGAACTGTGGTCGGCCATGTGGGAGTCCAGCACCCTTAACCACCACACCACATGCTGGTCCCCAGGCGTGGTTTCTTGGGGACTCATGTGGGACAGAAGGAGAAGGAGCCAGCAAGGGGTTGTCTTAAGGTCTGTCCATCAGGGATTCTTGGAGAAGCAACCAAACAGCCAAAAGAAGCCAGAGGTCTTGCTGGACTGACACTTAGGGGCCAGGAGGAAGAAACCCACCAGCCAGAACAGAAATATATTCACCTTGCAAAGGACCTGCAGGTGAGGTGCTTCAGAGAGGAGGAAGGGCAGAGCGGGTCTCGGAAGGGCTCACAGAGAGGTCCCATGAAAGGGGCCAGCAGGTGGCATGGTGGTTAAGATGCTGGACACTCCCACATGGCTGACCACGGTTTGAATCCTGGACCTGGTGGCTTGCTTTCTCACTTTCTCTTTCTCTCTCTTCTGTGTGTGTGTGTGTATGGATGTCTAGTCAAATTAAAAGATAAGTGAATGAATAAATAAAATTAAATAATAAATAATTCTTTAAAAAGAAGAAAAAAGAAAGAAAGAAAGAAAGAAAGAAAGAAAGATAGAAAGAAAGAGAGAAAGAAAGAAAGGTCCCTTGAAAGGGTCTACCTGTGCCTCTCCAGTCCACAGAGCCCGAATGCCAGGCTGCCTCAACAGTACCAGTCAAAAAAGAGCCTTGTAGGGACCAGCAGTTAGTGTAATGGCTATGTCACTGGACTCCCATGTAGTCGACCGCGGTTCGAGTCCCGGACCCGGTGGCTTAAACTCACGCCGGGCGCGTGTGCGTGCGTGCCCAAGATCCCGAGAGGAGAATGGAGGAGAAGGGATTGCGGCGTGGCCATCCCCCCTGGGGGGTGATTTCTCGCTTTCTATCTCTCTGTCTCTCTCTCTCTGACTGGCGAGCGCACGCGCCCTATAGCAAAAACCTCTCCCCAAAAAAAAAAAAAAAAAAAAAAAAAAAAGAGCCTTGCTCCACTAAATTCTTGTCTCACTTCAGAGCTCCAACCCTGGAGGACTGTCAGATTCTGCAGGGAAGGACAGATGACAAGGCAGGGGACGAAGAGAGAAGCAAACATGCCCTCTCCCTGACTACAGGCTTTACACCTGCAGCCTATCCAAGCTGGACGGTGGGGGCCTCCAGGGAGAACGCTCAACTTTAGGTCAACTTTGAAGGCTTGATGATTCTGGGGGACTGGGCAGAGATTATATATTTAATTACTTGAAGAGCTTGTAGCATTTTTTAATTACCTGAAGTAACTAGAATGTTCAAGGCTCTGCCCAAGTTTTCATATAGGGACAGGGTAGCTAAGCCTCGCACGAAAAAATGAAAGGAAGGAAGGAAGGAAGAAGAAAAGAAGAAAAGAGAAAAAGAGAAGAGAAAAGATGAGGGTAAGAAAAGATGGAGAGAAGCGAAATTCAAATTCCTTTCCCACGAAAGCTGTGTGTCTGTGCGTGAGACGGAGAGAAGAAGGGACTGGAAAAAGCACTCGCTAGGAGGCTGGTCACGCGACAATCTCTTCTCCTCTGTGTACCCCTGCATGTTCTTCAAGCAGCCATGGTTAAATATAATTAAATAAATAATTTTTTTTTTTTTTTTAAAGAAAATAACATTTGAAAAAGCTTTTTTTGGGGACCAGCAGATGGTGTGGTGGTTAAGGCGCTGGATACTCCCACGTGGCCAACCATGGTTCAAGTCCCAGACCTGGTGGCTTGCTTTCTCACTTGCCCTCTCTCTCTCTCTGTCTCTGTCTCTCTCTGGTCAAATGAAAATAAATGAATAAATAAATAAGATGAAATAAAATTCTTTAGAAAAAGCTTTTTTGTATTTAGAAAGGTATTTAGAAATAATAACCTTTTTAAAAGAATTATTTTATTTCATTTCATCATTCTTATTACTTTTTTGTTTTTAATTTAACCAGAGAGAGAGAGAGGGAAAGTATGAAAGTAACTCGTTAGGTCTGGGACTTGAATAACAATCAGTCCCGTGGGAGTTTAGTGCCTTAACCACCACACCGGCCCCAGTAAATACTTTTTTTTTTTAAAAAAAGGGAGATGGAAGAATATCAGTAATTACTAACATAGGGCCAACCTTGTTGTATCTCTACTCCCACTCAATTCCCCTCCCATATTATTATTTTTTTAGAGGTTTTTGCTATAGGGCGTGTGAGCTCGCCAGATAGATAGAGAGAGACATAGAGACAGAAAGCGAGAAATCACCCCCCAGGGTGGATGGTCACGCCGCAATCCCTTCTCCTCCATTCTTCTCTCAGGATCTTGGGCACGCACGCACACACGCCCGGCGTGAGTTTTAAGCCACCAGGTCCGGGACGCGAACCGCGGTCGACTACGTGGGAGTCCAGCGACATAGCCATTACGCTAACTGCTGGTTCCCTCCCATATTATTTTAAAGGGAACCCCAGATACCATTTTACTCAGAAACAGCTTAGACTCTATCCCTAAAAGGACTCTATTTTAAAAGTATAAGCACAGTGTCATTATCATACCTGAAAAAAATCAATTAATTCCGTGTTATCATGAGTTAGCCAGGTAATGTAAATAATATTAATATTAACTGACAAACAAAAAGCAGCTCAGGACCCACTGCGAAGTGAGAAAAACAAAACAGGATAAACCGTGATCTCATTTTAGAAACATTTGGGTAACGGTAACCTAGTTATTTGGAGGTAGAAAGATTATAGATGATGTCTTTTCTTTCCCAAGTTCTTGAATTACTCTCTGAGTTTAAAAGTAATATAAAAAGGAGAAGTTGATAGGCTTCTTTTTAAAAGTCTAAACTCTAATTCAGCGTCCAAAAATTCCAAGAGTTTATCTTGTTTCATCTTGAGATGGAGAAGACCCAGCCACCCGGGAAGCTGCCGGTCTCTGGCAGTGACGGTTAGTCGGTGAGCCGCTGTGTAGGGGACAGGGCAAGCCTGCTGGCCTCCCCAGCCTCTTGGGAGGAAAGGCTAAAGCGGAGGTTCTGGGACATTTCTCAAGCTTGGTCCCTGATCCTGCCACCTCCACCCGCTGTACCTTCCCACCTTTATCAAGCCTCACACGTTTGGGCCACTTTGCTGCTGGAGTTGACAGACCAAACGAAACAGAGGCGGTGGCAGATAACCAGAGTCCTTTCTTGCCACACATAGGCCTGTTGGCTTGTCGGGCCTGGAAGAGAAGGCATCTTGTTTCCCCAACACATTCCAGAGTCATGTCCCCCAGGCTGCCTGGCCTCCCCGCCAGATGCCCCCAGGCCCCAGGACTTCCATGATTGAGACAAAAAGGGAATCAAAGACCTGACATTGTAGTGTTTTTTTCCCCCCAAGTTCCAGTTTTGCCATGTGACCTTGGGCAAGTGCCTCCCCTCTCTGGGCCTAGGATTCTGCACCTGGACAGGAAGCCGGCCTGGCTAGATAATTTCAGAGACATCCGGCCCCTCCCAGCCACCCAACTCTGATTTCATTCCGAGTTCCTCAGTTGATCAGAAATAGGAAACAATTTAGTAGGCCGCTAAATATCAGCCCAGAATCGCAGGGCTGCCTCAGGCCATGGTGTGAAGAGCAGTTGCAACTCTAGACCATGTAACTTTGAGAGACCAAAAAGAAGGGAGCAAGAAAATAAACTAGAGAGGGGTCGGCAGATGGCGTGGTGGTTAAGGGCACAGGGCTCCCACCCGGCTGACTGTGGTTCAAGTCCTAGACCTGGCAATTTACTTTCTCTCTCTTTCTCACTCTCTTGCTCTTTCTCTGGTCAAATTAAAATAAAGAAATAAAAGTTAAATAAAATAATTCTAAAAAAAGAAAGTGAACTAGAGAATCCATTTTCTTTTACTTGTTTTTTGAGAATCTACTTTAACTCTATTTTATTAATTTAGGTGATATTTTATTTTTTAAATGATTGAATCCGGTAATTAAAGAAAAAAAAATCAGCTGGTTGAGGGTGAGTTGTGGTAGAAACAACTCGACAAATATAATTGCACTAGGGGTTGGCAGGTGGTGTGGTGGTTAAGGCGCTGGACTCCCATATGGGCAACCACAGTTTGAGTCCTGTACCTGGCAGCTTGCTTTCTCACTTCCCTCACTTCCCTTTCTCTCTCTCTCTCTCTCTCTCTCTCTCTAGTCAAATTAAATAATAATAATAATACATTAATAATAATAATAATAATTGTACTAAACGTCATGTGATCTCTTGGATTAGATCCTGGCTCAGAAAAAGGACATAGCTAAAAAAAGCTGGTGACGTCTGAGTGAAGTTTAGTTTAATAGTAATGTATTAATATCAGTATCTTAGTTTTGTAAATGTACTATATTTAGTAAGATGGTAACATCATGGGACCAGCAAATGGTGTAACGGTTACATTGCCAGACTCCCACATGGCCAACCATGGTTCAAGTCCTGGACCCAGAGGCTTGAAATTTGCTGGGCGCATGTGCAAGCATGCCCAAAATCCTGAGAGGAGGATGGAGGAGAAGGGATTGCAGTGTGGCCACCCCTCGGGGTGGGGGGTGACTTCTCACTTTTTGTTTCTCTGGCAAGCCCATGCACCCTATAACAAAAATCTCTCCCCCAGAAAAGACAGTAACATCAGGGGGAAAACAGAAAGGTAAAAGGCATACAGGAGGGTGACCAGATTCAAGTCCTGGACCTGGTGGCTTGAAAATCAGGCAAGGCATGTGTGTGTGCATGCCCAAAATCCCCAGAGGAGACTGGAGGAGAAGAAACTGCGGCATGATCATCCCCTTGAGGGGTGTGATTTCTCACTTTTCTCCTCTTTCTGTCTCTCTGTGGCTAGTACACACACCCTATGGCAAAAATCTAAAAACGAACAAAAAAACCCCACAATAAACATGACCTTCATATAACAAAAAGTCTTCTTAGGATATAGAGTTTGGGGGTGAGGGAGAGAAGCAGAGTACGTTGTTTGGGTGACAGGTTTATACTTTTCAGTTGTTACTGTAATTTATTTATGATAAATTATTGTAAATCCATACAATAAATAAGACAACAAATAATTTTTATTTATTATAATTTACTGTTTTTTGATTTATTTATTTATTTTTTTTAGTTTTGCTGTAGGGCACATGCACTTGCCAGAGAGACACCAGAAAGATAGAGAGGGGAAAAGTGAGAAATCACCCCCTAGGGGAGATGGGACACAGCAATCCCTTATCCTCCATTTTTCATTTTTGGATTTTGGGCACACATACACAGGCACTTGATATGTTTTTCAAGTTGCCGGGTCCAGGACTCAAACTGTGGAGTTGGCCATTTGGGATCTAGTGCTTAATCTTCACACCATCTGCTGGCCCTATCATAATTTATTGTTGTTGCTATTATATTTTGGGAGAATAAAAATATTTTTAGCATGTTAATTATCCCTTCTTCTCCCAACCAATATACACATAATTTTGGTGGCAAGAAACCTTGGGCATTAACTCCACATGTGTAAAATGTGGGTAATTATATCAGTGTGAGGGTTACATGACAAATGCGTAGAAAGTACATGGCACCCAGTAGGACTTAACCAGCTGTTGCTGTCAGTGTACAGTGATGGAAGGAGGGGTCTACCTCAAGGTCTCAGTTAAGAATTATACATTAGGGGCTGACAGGTGGTGTGGTTAAGGTGCTGAACTCTCATGTGGTCAATCATGGTTCGAATCCCAGACCCTCGTGTCTTGCTTTCTCACTTTCCCTCTCTATCTTTCTCTGATCACATTAAAAATAACAAATAAATAAATAAATAAATAAATAAAATAGAAAATTCTTTACAAAAAAGGAACTATGCATTAGTAAACTGAAAATGCCCAACTGTCCTATTTCCGGTGCTGTCTGCACAATTTTGTTGGCGTCTTAAAAAATCTGCTCTGACTGCTCTGTTTGGTACAAGGTGGGGACGGCTGCTCCATTTGAATCCACGCAGATGGCTGGACTGCCCCAGGCAAGGACAGCCCTAAACTAATATCAGATAGTGCAAGCAGAAAACTGTCAGATCAAGTGACAAGACATGGAGAAGAAACACACACGTTTGAATGTCAAGAATCCAGGTGACAAATATGTGTGATTTGTGCAATTACATTTTTTCCCCTAGAGTCAAGAATGAAAAATAGATTTCAGTTTAATCATAATTAGGGTTGCCAGTGACTTTAGAGACCATCTAATCCCACAGTTTTATTGACCCCATTTTTTTTAGCCAAATTTTTAAAAGAGCTTACTATGTGCTAGTTACGTGCTGAGTACTAGAGGTTATACAGTGAAAAAACTGCTCCTTCTAGGAATCTGTAGACTTTGGTGGAGAAAACTACATTCCAGGGAGCTTACATTGCTGTTAAGATCAAGAACACTTTAGTTTTATTCCTAGGATTTTCTTTATTTTTTTCACGAGAGACATATATCACATTTAACTGTATGTATGTCGACTTCGGCAGAGTCACACAGCTAGTAAGAAAAAGAACTTTCATCCATAAACGGGTTACTCTTGAGTAGCCCCCACATCCATGTGTCGTGTTCTTAAAGCCGGCTCCCGTATCAGAGTCTGCCAGGGAGCCTTCCTGAGTGAGCACATCCCACACCTAACTCTCACCTTCAGGGGCTCCTGCATTTGACCATCTTCCCCAAAGAGATGGTGACCGCCACGAAACTTGGAGAGCTAACGAGTATTAGGATGATTCTCCTGGGGCAAAGAAAGCAGCCATGATTTTTTTTTTAATGGCCCCAGAAATGTAATTGAATAAAACGAAGTGAACGAAAACAAACACATTGATCTTTTATAGGAATAAAATCAACTCCTGCCCTTTTTTCTCTAGTGCCACAGCTAATTGCATCCATTATGTGTTTTTAACAGGTGCTATAAATCAGTGTGCCCTGAGAGAGGAGAACGCTAAAGTGAGGTGGGGGGGGGGAGGGAAGGAAGGGGGGCAGTCTCCGTTGCACAAAATGAAATACAAAACAAGTGGCACATTTCCTTCCAACACTGCAGCCCGGAGCTCTTGGGTTTCTGGCCTCCCGACTCCAGTCCCCTCTCCCAGCAGCTCAGCTTGCTGGCTTGCCGTGGGTTGCATAACAGCCTTTTCCGGGCCCTACAAATCACAGCTCTGTCCTAACTCTCGAGCAGGCACTTTTTACACTGCCCAGCCCTACAGCCCTCAGCTTTTGTAACCCCTCTCTTTCCCAGGTTATCATCATCTGTCAGAGCTGAAGTTAAACAACAAAAAACATGTCAGGTGAGTGGCTGGGAGAGACACTTGGCTGTTTACGAGAAATATTCCATTACAATCTGATGCAAAATATTCAGATGCATCTGCCAGTGGTCAGGTTCCGCAGTTCCCTACAGGCTCAGAAAGGGTCCCCTTCTCCTCAAGCTGATTAGTGTGTGGTTCCAACCGATGTTTATCCTCTCTGGCTCCGCGGCAAACGCCCTTGGAAAAACCTGGCTCAGTTGATGCCTGGTCGCCTGGTACGTTCAGATTCATTCAATTAGGATACCCAGTTTGAGACATAATGGGTTTTGGCGAGCTCAATAGACTGATTGGTTTTTATACACATGCACAGAAAGATTTGATTTCCTCTGCGGAATTTATGGCAGAAGAGAAGAGGTAATTAAATTAATTTCTGCTCTGGTTTCTGGGGCTTTCCTTTTTGTTCTCTCTTCTGCTACCTTTTTTTTTTTTTTTAAATATATATAGACTTTTTTAGAGCCTTGCTTACAAGGATGAAAATGAATGTAATAACTTTCAGCAGTTGGTTTGAGTTTGGGACTGGGTTCCACTGTTATTTTTTTCCTTCTTTTTCTTCTTCCTAAATGTTTTTGCCATAGGATGCATGTGTTTGCTGGAGAGAGACAGAGACAGACAGTGAGAGGGAAAGCTAGAAATCATCCCCCAGAGGGGGGCTATGTCACAATCCATTCTCCTTCTGGGATTTTGATCACACACACACACACACACACACACACACACACGAGCCCAGAGTGATTTTCAAGTCGTCAGGTCCAGGACTTGAACCATGGTTGACCATGTGGGAGTCCAGTGCCTTAACCACCAAGCCACCTGCTGGTCCCATGATTTTTGTTCTTTGCTCCATGCTCTAAGTGATGTTTTTGTTTCTTTTTCTTTCTCTCTTTCTTTTTGGCTATAGGGCACATGCGCTCACCAGAAAGAGAGAGAGAGAAAGAGAAGGAAAGTGAGAAATGATCACACCCCATCCCTTCACCATTAGTATTTGAACATGCACGCACATGCGCCCAGTGGTTTTTCAAGCTGCTGGGTCTGGGTCTCAACTGCACAGCTGGCCATGTGGGATCCAGCTGTCTTAAACTCCATGCCACCTGCGGGGCCCCTTGGTGGGTTTTAGGAAGCTAAAGAAGATACTTGTGTCCTCTGGGTGTGTGGGAGAGGTGACGAGGATGTCTGTGGCTGGGGAGCAATGTTCACAAGGGGGTGGGAGGGTGCTCTAACCCAGGCTTCCTGGGAGGGTACCCGCTCTAACACTTGATACTGAAGTACAAACCTAAGTATACTTCCCCTTTCTCCAGTCCCCTTTCAGGCCTCCCCCTTCCTTTTGTGATTCTGTTTATTCCATCATTCACTTACCTTCTCAAACTGTCCCCCCAAGTGTGCCCGCAGCAAAACCTGGCTGCAGTACATAAGGCAGAACGTGGCTGAAAGGGACTGGCAGGGCTGACGGCGACAATGGAAAGGATCAAGACTCAGTTCGCAGGGTACTCTAGGCCCTTCTCCTTTCTGAAGCCAAGACCCTTTTATCCATCTTTTAATGAAGGATATCCCTCGTTAAACTAAAGAGAGGGAGACCCCTGAGAGATGACAAAATTCAATGGAAAAAGCCAAAAACACCAAGCACTTAACGTGTCTCCCGAAGGACAGGAGAGCCTGCCAATTCCCCAGCAACACCAGAACTAAGCATTTTCCCAGTGTCAACATTAAATTCCCTTTTTGTTTTTCTCTTTTAAAGTGTGTTTACAATTGACCATTATGGGAAAGATGACGGATGTAGCCTGGCCTGGTTTAAAATAATAAGACTAATAATGGTACGGTTTCTTGCCCACAGACTCGTTCTGAAAGCCTGTCGGCAGAAGGAAAGGGTTGAAGAACCCAAAATTTTCACCAGTGAGGCGTAGCCAGCCGTGAGATATCCCCCCAACCCACGGCAGGAAACGCATAGGCTCCTGCAGACTTTCTCGGATAAAGACGAACTTGCAGGATTAATACCTCTGTTTCCAAGCAAACCTGAAAGTCTGTATCTTGCTCCGCCTGTCAGCATCGCCCAAGAACTGCGTGGATCCATTAGAGCAAGTCCACTTGAGATTGGGGGAACCAAGGCTCAAGGAAGGAGGGGCTACTCTTTTTCCCCACCCCCACATTTTAAGGGCCGATCCTGGAAGAAGAGCCCTCTGTCTCCTTTTAATTTCTGACACATTCTAACTCACGTCAGTTCTTTATCTCCCAGAACCCACTGGATTGATCCGACTGGGTTTTCGCTACCGAAATTTATTGCATTTCTTTCAACCAAGTGTGACTGTGTTCAGATGCCTCCTGGCAGGTGGTGGCTGGGGCTCCTGGGGCAGCTAGCCCACGAGCTACCGAGGCAGGCTGCCTGGGTGAAGCTCTCGGGCTTGGATGGGACTGGGCAGACAGCCTCAGGCTCCCTCCCACCCTTCTCTAGTCGCTGCCTTCGCTCTGATCCCAGTCGCTCGGAACCCAGTCATTCCAGTGTGCTCCTCTGCCTACTCCGGAGAAAAGCGCACGAAAGCTTGTAAGGAATCCCGAACCCACACCCTAAGGTAGCAGCGCTTAGGTGGACAAGCGTAGAGCTGACAGCTTGCCCTGTTCAGCGCGGGAACTCTGCCAGAGGAAGGCACGATCCGTATATTAAGAGAGACTAGGGTTCAGGTTGATAGCACCCCAAGAAATACCACTGACGATTCCTTGTGAAGCTCTGGCGGGGCCAGTTCTGCCCGAAGCTACCTGGCCAGTGCTCCCAGCCTGTGGCTGGCGGCATCTGTCCCCGGAGCATTCTCAGCTCTAATCTTTCCCCAGTCCTCAAATGGGGTCGGCAGGAGTCAGGATCCAGGAGATAGGTGAAGTGGGTTGATTTGTTTTTTGCAGCGGAGTTCAGATTCGACTGAGAAAGGAAAAAAATTCCCTGACCTGGGGACAGTCAGGCAGTGAAACTGACCTGGGGCGCGCTCACCCGAGTTGAAACTCTTGGCATAAATGGATCAGTAATTCTGGAACCCGTGCAGCAGCCAAGTGTGACAGTAACCAACGTGCAACTAACGAAAAAAAGACCAGATATACTTCAAACAGACTTGTGCACAACAGAACACCCGTTAACTGGCCACTGGAAGGCGACTGCTGTGAGACTGACCAGAGTGAAATAGCCCTGAAAGCGAGGGGACTGGGCCAATCAGCCAGAGTGAAATCCACCTGCTTCAAGCAGCCACTAACCCACTGACTGCAAGGGATGGGAGCAGGACGGGCCAGGGAGGGCTCCAGGGTGACTGGAGAGGAGGCCAGTGTCCCTGGTGTTTGGCAGAACCAGGCAGGAGCTGCTGGGTGATGATGCAGGGGTTGGGGGGTGGTGTCCATGCTTTTTGATTTATGATTGCCGCGCCCCAAGCAATCCCATAAATTTGGGACCGTTTTCACCAAAACTGTGAGTTACGATTTTTCAAATAAATACATTTTCCAATCAGACGGGGTTCTGTTTAGGTTGAACGCGTCCCGAAGCAGACATCTCTCCGTGCGGAAAATACACAGAGGAGGAAACGGAGCCGGGACGAAGCTCAGACGACATAAAAACTTGTGTAAACACGATGTCATTTACCGACTTCGGAAGAGAAAGGGAAGGGGGGGAGGGAGACAGAAAAAGTACAGAGAAACATGTTTAATTCTCTCTTGAATCCTCAGGTCCTAGTCCCAAGGGAAGGCACGGAAAATTTAATATTCTTTTTCCATAAACTTGATTTATGTTACTCATTAGACAATGGGCAGCAGCAGGTTTACCTTAAATAGATTTTGAATTTTTGAGGCTGTTGCAAACTTAAGAGTGAACAGGGTTGCCCTTCCCGGTTCCCCCCACAGACATATGCACACACACTCTCTCAGTTTTTCTCTAGGAAAGAGGGTAGTGAAGAGAAACCAGAACAGATTATTTTAGTTGCAGAGTCTTCGATTTCTAGCAGTGTATCCAAGGCAAGTCCCTCCCCATCCTCTGGACCTGTGTTTGGTCACCTGTAAAATGAGGGGACCAGACGAGGAATCTGAGACCATTTGCACCTAATTCTGAACATCGGAACCCCTAAGCCAAAAGATTTGAACTCTGACTGTCCCACTTGTCATCCCAGAAAAAGGGATAGTAAGAGGGGCGGAAAGTTGCCTCTGACTTCAACTTCCCACTAGAGGCCTGGGCTCCCGCTGGGTCGCTGCCACTCCACTGACTGTGTGACCTTGGGGAAGTCCCTTTCCCTCTCTGGGCCCATTTCCTATCTATTTACAGAAGTTGGTTCTTACACGATCTCTGATCTCCTCGCTATTCTCCCGCACCGCACAGGCAAGGCCTGGAGACGTCTATGCCCATCTTCCAGCAGAAATCCACCCCCTGCTTATCTCTTTCTTACCCTGACTGTCCCCCAGCCCCGGTGAGCAGGCTGGACCAGATTGGAAAGTCTTAGACCCTCTTTAGATAGGATACAGCAGAGAAATGTTTAAAGGATTTGTGCGCTCAAGCTGCGGAGTAAATGGCCCGTGGGCTGATTTATGGCGCGTTACTGCGCGACGCGATTCCCCAAGACAGCGAGAATATTTTACACCGCGCTAATATAAACAGGCGGCCGGCCGGGGCCTTTTTATGGAGTTCCTGTAATTACCCGGGCCCTGACAGGTCCTTGATTTACTGCCCTATTTAGATAAGGGGTCCGTTGCGGGGATTGCCCGTGGCGTCAAGGTCACGGGACTCGGTGGGAGAAGGTTTTGCGGTAGGCGCCGCCGGGGCACCCGCTCTCCTCTCCGAGGCTTGCCAGTCCTAGGGTAGGCTTGACAGTAGGATAGGGGCGAGGTTAGGAGAAGGGACCCCTCTGTCACTGCAGAGCCTCCGGGAGACCTTCCAATCCCAAGTATAGCCAATCCACTCTACAGATGGAGGAACTGAGTCTTGGTCCTTTGGGGTAGAAATTCCCCTACAGTCACTTGACTAGGGAAACAGGGGTAGAGGGTGGGATCTGAAACAGCAGCGTCTCTGGCAACACAATCCCCACACCAGGCAATGTGGGGTCTCTCCACGCCCAGCCTTATGGCAGCGGGCTTGTGTAGGATTGGTGAGAAAAGGGCAGGATCCCACCACGGACTGAAACTGGGAAGTCAGGTCGGAAGAAAGCACTGCAGGGGGGACTCAGCCAGGAGCCTCTTCTCCCAGCCCAGGGCTTTGTAGTCCTTTGGCCATGTGTAATGCAATTTCTTTTCCTGTGAAATTAATACTCCTAAGAACAGAGCCACGGTTTCCCCAGGTTTACTGTTACCTGCTAAGAGCCTCGCTTCATCTGAGGCCAGCCCTTTCCAGAAGATATTATTGTGCCTAGATTTACCGGGAAAACTGAGGCTCAGATCTTTTTTTTTTTTTTTTTTTTTTTTTTTTTACAGGGAGAAAGGACAGTGCTGGGTTTCAAGTCAGGTGGGCCCAATTCCACCGCAGCCTTTCTTAAGCACTCCTTTAAGGCAATTCTTAAACATTTTTGTGCCTCAGATCCACTCTGCAAAATGAGCTCCTGCCCAGGCTCACCAGCACAGTTGGAGGAAGCACTCAGAAGCCCGCATTTGAAAACTTGGATGAGCCAAACCTCCCGGGAGGCACTTCATAGGTGAGCAAGGTGGGCTGGGTCAGGAGGCTGCCGGGGAGTGTGCAGCTGGCCGGGGAAGTTGGCGAGGGAACCCAGGAGTCCCTTGCTCCTAGTCCTTGGTCTGTGGAGGAGGGCTGGAAGAGCGTGGAGCCTACCAGTTAGTTAGGTTGCATCAGCGGAGCACACAGTCAGAACGCAAAGGGGATCAGGCCGTCTCGACCGCAGGGAACTGGGAATTACTAAACTCCAGATCACCAGTCCTAGGGCTTTTTCTGCAAATGAGGGAACTGAGCTGCAAGTGGGAGCTGGAAAGGGAAAGTGTGGCATTAGGCAGAGCCCATACATTGACCTGTCAGCCTGAAGCAATTTCAGCCAACTCCCTCCACACACACACACCCAGGTCCCAGACCTCCCTCTGCCATATAGCACTGGGGCAAAGGGAGAGAGCACTCTCACTAGGTTCCGTTGCTCTGGGAGTTTCATGGTACTCCTCACCCACCTGAGCTGGGCTGGAGTGAAAAATACTTTAGAATCTCCTGGAAGACTGGGTCTGGAGCCTGGGTGCCTTGCGGTCTCCCCAAGTTTATCCTGTGCAGCTCTGAGCCACAGTGAATTCCTTAGGGCTGCACTCTTGGGGACAGTCGCCCCCCGATGAAACACTTCAAGTCCTCCCCAGGAGGCAGGGAACAGCATTTGTTTAGGCTTCGGCGACTGTGGGCATTCTGCTCCTTAACGCCCATGGGAGGCTGACGGGCATTTTCAAGGCCCTCAGGAGGTCTCATGGGACTGGGACGCTTCACCCAGGACTGATAATGCTTTCCCTGCAACTTCCTGCAGACTGGAAATTTGGAGAGTGTCTACAACACGGAACGATCAGTGTAATGTTGGGAAAGCAACTGGGACCATGAGGATGGGTGTGCAAGCTGAGTGTAGGTGCATAATTGTACTCATGAGTGCGCTTGCCCTGGCGGGTGCCTTACTAACGTGCATACCATGGTATACCTTCATTTTGAGAGCGTGTGAATCTGACTGTATAGTTAAGGCTGAGGACACACATCAGATGGAGTGTTTGAACGTGTGTCTCTGTGTAATACACACAAATAGGAGAATGTCCGAACATTTGTGTGTGCAGAGTAGTCATTGTGGCAGTGTCTGTGGGACTGAAGGCGTGGCCGTGACACGGAAAATACACGAATTCAATTCTTATATCTAGGGTTTCTGAAAGTTTGTGCTGTGGGGGCAATGGACGGCAAGTGGAAGAAAACACAAAGCCGTCCTGCCTGTGTGTAAGTGTGACGTGCAATTATGTGTAAAACCCTGCCTCTGTGTGGAGCTTAGAATTTATGTACCTTTAATGAATGACTGCGGTCTTTTTTTTTTTTTTTTAAGTTTATTTCTTCCGTGACTGAGAGCACCCCAAGAGGGTCGGGACGTGGTGATTCACCCTCAGCTTTCAGGCAGCCCAGGATGGTGAGGGAGTATATGCCACAGGCCCAAGATACCCAGAGAGGTCTCTGGACTTGAACCTGGAACCCTCCCATGTGGGATTACCTCATAGAGGCTGTGTTTTACCACTGCCCCACTGCAGTCTTCATGCACCCTGAGCGTAGGTTGGGAAAATGAACAGCAGGGAGCTGCAACGCTGAAGCCTGATGTGTTCCTGCCGGTGACAGTAAGATAATTCTAGGAATGCACGGAAATTGCGATGCTGTATGTAGCGTGAGTGTAAATGTGTGTTACTGCGCGAACGCACATATTTGTGATCGTCTGCATGAATATACGGATTTCTGCGTGCCAGCGAGGTTGTGTGCCCGTGCGCACGTACATGAACGTGTAATCGTAGGGCCTAGGGTGTCGCTGTGAGAGACTGCGGGTGAAGGGCACGCCCAGATTAGACAAAGGCTGGGGGAACCCCAGTCTTCTTGCGTGCCCATGTCGAAGACTGGGGTCCTTTTCCACAACGTAATTACTCTTGCTACTCACACATCCTCACTCTGGAGCGCCTGGAGGTCGGTGTGGCGCGAGACCCCGCGGAGCCGCCGGTGGATCGGGCGCCGGGTGCTCCCTCCCTGCTAGCCTGCGGCTCCGCGCTCGGCCCAACCCCAGCGCTGCTGGCGCCAGGCGCAGGGGAGAGCGGCGGGTTTCCAGTCTGCTCGGGGCGGGAAACCAGGCCCTCCCTTTGGCGCACCCGCCCTCCACCCCGGCACCTCCTGGGCCCGTCGCCCTGCCGAGTTCCCGTAGGTGGAGCACAGGCTCAGGACTTCGCGTTTGTCACCTCTCGGGTGTGCCTCCACCCTCACCTCCCGCGCCACTCACAGCCTGCCCCGGGAGGAGAGTAATGCCACCTCTCCACTAACTGCTGGATCTGCATGGGAATCCTCCCTGGGCCTCCTTTCCCCACCTGTAAACCGAGACGGCCTTTCTCACTCCGCCTTTAGTAACGGAATGGACATCAGTACATCATTGTTCACATGAATGGATAAATAATGAATTCGCCCTCTAAAAAGCACTCTCGTAGACGCCCTGCGCCTTTCACCCTCACCTCGACATTCCTTTAGAGAAAGAGGCACACTCCCTTGATCGCACCTAGGAACGTGGGGAGGGATGGCCGGGAAAGGTGGGTGCAGACGGAGGATCCTAGACGCGTTAACCATTACTGGATGCAACACCGAGAGTCCCCAGCCCGAAGCGTTCGTCTTGGGACACCCCCCCCCCCCCCAGTTCCAACGCAAGCCCGGGAAAGACCCCCGTGGAGACAATCCCACCGGCGGCGACTGGCCCTCGCCCAGGAGGAACAAGCCCAGGACAGTGCGGCCGGGAGCAAGCCTCGCGCGGTGCGGCGAGAAGCTGCGATTCTCCGTCGGCGCCAGGCGGAGGTTGTTCAGGGTCTCCAACCCCTGCGTGTATCTATCGCCCAACGCCGGCTTCTCGCCGGGTGAGCTTCCGCGTGGCGTCTTCAGAGAATCCGTTTCCGTGGGCGATGGTCCGGGCAGAGTGGCCCAACGTAGGGCACTCCCAGCCCTCGGTGCGAATTAAGCGCAGAGAGGAAAGGAGCCCTGCCGGCTGGAGGCCCCGGGCCAAGGCGGGTGCCGGACTACCTCTGCGTCAGCGCCGCCGGCCTTTGCACTGGATGGAGCGACCTCGAGGCTGGAAGAACGGATCTCAGGTCTTCGAACCCGGAACAAACCGGTCAACGCCGTGGGCTTGGAGCCCGCCTCCCGGTTCCTGCCTCTACACCCCACCTCGGCCTCAGCAAGCCTCTGGGATGGACAGACTCCCTGCGCCCCTCTGCCCACGACTCGGACAGACGTGGTGGGCCGGTAACGACCCCGTGCACCGGTGGCTCCCAGTCCTGCCAGAAAGGACCGACGACTAAGGGCGGGCAGCTGGCAGTGGGATGTGTTAGGATAGACTTAGGGGCCTGTCTGCCCTCAGCAGCGCCCTCTTGTCTTCTGGCTCCTACAGAGGAGCGGCTGGAGTTCGGGACTGGGAACCGTTGGAATTTCTATTTTGAATTCTGCCGTCTAGAAACAACCTTTTTTCCTTTGGGCCTCAGTTTCCCTATCTGTAAAATCAGGGGGATGGGCTTTAGGTGACGGCTTTCTCTTAAGCCCAAGATTTTCGAGTCCTTTCCTCAAACCCACGGGGGAGAGGGTGGCAGCCACAGTCCGGGCGTTGGCAGGCCCCAGCCTCAAGTACGCAGCCCCCGCCCACCCCCACCCCGCGGTCGGGAACTGGGGGAGGGGCGGAGGCGGGGCCGGTTCCTTGTCCCCCGAAGGCGGCCTGGAGTCGAGTGGCGCTTGCTGAGCATAAAACCTGGGACGGCCACCCCCCCTCCTCCTCCCCGCCCCCCTGCCATTGGTTCCAGGGAGAGGTTGACATCAAAGCCACGGTCCTATATAAGCCAGATCCTGCAGGCGAGTCCGCAGAGGGTTAAACAGGTCCCTGGGATTCGGCGTCTACGCCGGACAGAAACTGGTCGAAAGGCTGCGGGCTGTCGGTCTCATCTTCGGTCTTGCCCTGGACACTCCCAAAGTAGGCGCCCAGCGGTGTGCAAACCCAGAGCCCACGGGTGGCTCCAGCAGTCTCCGGGGCGCATGGGGCGGCGCTAATCCAGCTGGCGGCGCAGGCCCGGAGCCTCTTCAACATGAACCTCGTGGGCGGCTACGCACACCATCACCACCACCACCACCCGCACCCCGCGCACCCCATGCTCCACGAGCCCTTCCTCTTCGGCTCGGCCTCGCGCTGTCACCAGGAGCGGCCCTACTTCCAGAGCTGGCTGCTGAGCCCGGCTGACGCTGCTCCGGACTTCGCTGCTGGCGGGCCACCGCCGTCAGCAGCTGCAGCTGCCGCCGCCTACGGTCCAGACGCCAGGCCAGGCCAGAGCCCGGGGCGGCTGGAGGCACTCGGAGGCCGCCTGGGCCGGCGGAAAGGCTCCGGACCCAAGAAGGAACGCAGACGCACCGAGAGCATTAACAGCGCGTTCGCTGAGCTACGCGAGTGTATCCCCAACGTGCCGGCCGACACCAAGCTCTCCAAGATCAAGACTCTTCGCCTGGCCACCAGCTACATTGCCTACCTGATGGACGTGCTGGCCAAGGACGCACAGGCGGGGGACCCCGAGGCCTTCAAGGCTGAGCTTAAGAAGGCTGATGGAGGTCGTGAGAGCAAGCGGAAAAGGGAGTTGGTAAGTCTTGGGGCCTGTTCGTTCCAACCGAGGGTGTAAGCGCCGTGAGCACCCCTCTGCAGGCCAAGCACACAGTGGAAGGACGCTGTGTGGTTTTGTGTGTGATTTTCAAAGGCTGCTGGGAGTTCTGAGATGGTCACCGTGTGCAGTTGCATGTACCAGGGAGGCAGATTTATCATTGAATTCATTTGTAACGTGATTGTAAGACTGAGTGAACACAGAATCGTAACTCTTTCCAAAGGCATCTTCCCACCCCTTGACGAATCTGTTGGATGCCTAACCCTGAGAAAATGCACACACTGCTTATTTCACTTCCAATTCGGAGGAGTCCTGATCCTTCTCTGGGCTCCCCTGGAAGCCCGGTTAAGAATGCAGGAGTTTTCACTTTAATTTGCTTGTGTGTGAATTTATGGGCCTAAGCTCAGCTACTGCCTCCCAAGGGGCTTTGTTGAAGAGGCTAGTCTACCTCTATCCTTCTACAGAGAGGGACCCTGAGGCCCAGAGTGGGATGGGAATGAAGGGCACCTACCAAAAAATTGGAAGTGACGTGGAATAAAAGATTTGGGTCTTCTAGTCTCAGCCCAGAGAGCGCCTTTCCACCGCTCCTGTCTCTGTGCATGGGTTCCTTCCAAGGGCGACCTTGATGACTTTTTTGTATAAAGAAGCAAGCTTCTTTTTGGCTTTGGAGGTGGCAGTCTCTGTTCAGCCTTTCTAAAGTCCCTCCAATTAGGGCGACCCTTTCTGATGCTCTGTTGCGCTTCCCAAGGCCCCAGGTGCTTCCCGTGTGGTCATTTCCAGTCTGGAGAACTAGTTTCTCCAAGTGGATGCGGTCAGGTCGGCAGCGCAGTAGCCAACTGGAGAGCTCACCGGATTATTTTTTAAAATTTTATTGCCTCCCTCCACCTGCGGGGACTGCGGTAAATTAGGGGATGCTTACAGCATGACATGGGGCAAGACAGGTATGGAGTCACTAAACCCCGTCCTGTGGCCCGGGGAGAAGCAGGCCCGGGAGTCGCCTCGCCTCGCTGGAAGTAGTTCCTGGGTGTTTCCCGATCCCTCACACATCGCCGGCCCCTTCAAGTAGTTTGGCGGCTCCTGCTCAACAGGAACGGGAGACGCTAGGCCAGACTGACTCCTTCTGGGGCTGGTCTGAGCTCCAAGCGCCCACCGACCCGGAGGCACGCAATGCTGTTTCTAAGCTCAGATGCTAAACGGGGTTGGAAAGCCAGTGGGACCTGAGTGTGCGGTTGGGGAAGCTGGTTCCTGAGCAGAACAGTTGATTCAACTCCCATTCCAGCCCCCTGAGGTCTCCCTTAGGCGCCATGAAACCAAACCGGTGCTCATCAGCTTCACCAGAGGCAGAGGATTCTCGTTAACAAACCTGAAGCTGCTCTGCGCATCCCGGGTCCCAGGAACTTGGCACATAAAGGCAAATTTATGAGCCTGTATGCCTATTTCTCAAACAGAAATCCGTCACTCTCTCTCTCTGCTCCCGCACCTTCCCAACCCCACCCCACCACTCCGCAGGGCGATTGGAGCAGAACATTAAAACCTGTCTCTCTCGCCTCTTTTCTTCTATGTATCCTTTTGGCAGCAGCAGCACGAAGGCTTTCCTCCTGCCCTGGGCCCAGGCGAGAAGAGGATTAAAGGGCGCACTGGCTGGCCGCAGCAAGTTTGGGCCCTGGAGTTAAACCAGTGAGCGAGGCCCACTCGGAGGACCTGGCCACATCTGGCTGTTCCCAGAGCCCCCGGGAGGAGCGGAAGGCAGGAATGAATGCCAAGCTCTGGGTTCCAGCCGCTGGTGGAGTGCATCCCGGGAACCTCTGCTGAGCACCGGCAGGTCGCTGGCAGCAACCCCACACTTGGATCGCACGTGCAATGTCATTTGGAATTTTAATACATTAAGAGAAATAGAAATATATATATATATATATATATGTACACCTCCCCTAACTGAGGGTGGCTCTTTGGGGCAAGATCCAGGAGCAAGGAACTCTGGAACCCAAGCGCTGCAAAGAAGCACCCTTCCAACCCTCCTGGGGCGAATTTAGAACCCCCAACGCCATCCACATTCCACTACCTGGCTCAGTTTCTCTGTTTCTCTCGGGTCTTCCTCTCAGCTTTGAATCAACCCCCCTCCCCCCACTTGCTTCTGTCATTAAAATAAGAGGAATCAATAGTTTTCCACCAGGAAAGAACCCAAAACAGGAAGATGGACGGCTGTCATTTGTCCTTCTTCTTCAAACAGTGGTGATTTTATTGTTTTTCTTTACTGTGGCTGTACTTCCTATTTAGTTCCAAGGGAAACACTTTCTCTCTTTTCTTCCTTCCTTCCTTCCTTCCTTCCTTCCTTCCTTCCTTCCTTCCTTCCTTCCTTTCTTTCTTTCTTTCTTTCTTTCTTTCTTTCTTTCTTTCTTTCTTTCCTTCTTTCTTTCTCCTCCGTTTCTTTTTTCCTTTCCTCGCCTTCTTTGTAAATAAAAACTTTCCCCTGTGTTGGATGTCGGAAAGTTTTTATGTGTTTAAACTACCTACCAAGCCTGTTGCTCAGGTGTTGTTCACCTCCCCCCACCCCTTTTCTACCTCAAATCTGTATGACCATTCACAGCACCCGTCCTTTGCCAAAGCAGTATCTACGCTCTTGACTAATAAAACGTTTTTTCTGAAGTCCTCTCAAGCCTGTGTGCTGTCTCAGCTGGGATCGCCCGCCTACTCCGTGGTCTCTGCTAGGTGGACAGCCTTGTGTTCCTGCTTCTCTTTTGATAAATATTAAATCAAGCTGCAAATCAAGCGGGGGGGGGGGGGGAGGGACAGAAGAAGAATTTGTTCATGGAAAGAACAACATCCCTCTTTGTAGGCAGGACATGGGCCAGGAGAAATGAAAAAAATAGACCCAGAGATGCCGGACTAGGATTTATTCCGGTGGGTTCTATGCACATTGGTGTCTGTAGACAATTGTTGGGCAAGGTTATGGGGGGGAATGGGGCCTATCACGCAAATGAATGGCGTCCCAAGGACAGGGTAGAACAGAAGAGGGGAATTCACCAGGGGATGCATTTCTGTATGTGAAATTCTGAATGCAAAGGTGGGTGTGCAAGTGACCATGCAGCCACTTAATACGGAGCCCCGACGGTGCAGGGTCTGGACGGTCCTAGCACAGCCCCAAACACGCATGAGACTCAACAAGTAGTAGCAGCTATTATTATTTTATATGTGGGTAAAGTAAGTTTGTGAATGCTTTCGGTCGAGCTATTTAGGCTTCTCTCCAGCAACAAAGCACGCCACAAATGTTTGTGAGAACACATGGATTTGTGCAAAGGGATGGTGTGTGTGAACACGCGCAGGCACGCGCGTGTGCAGGAGAGTCGGTCTCTATGTCCTCACGTGTACAGCCTGGCTGGGTGTGGGCGTGGAAAAAATGCGGATGCATTTGCCAAGGGGTGCGGATGTGTGTTGGGCTGAATTGGGAGTGCAAGCTCAGGCGTTTTTTGAGTCCGTGATTAATGATGTTGTATAGACGATTCGTTGTGTTTGCGCACAACTGTGTGCTATGCACTGTGCTAAACGCTTTTGTGCCTCATATCAGCTCCCATGAGCCAGCGCCGGAATGAACGCGCGCTCCGCAGGGCTTGGCCAGGTCCCAGCGCGGTGCTCGCTGCGAAGGAGCGGGAGGACGCGCGCAGGTCTCTGTTTGGGCTCGCTGTAGCCAGAGTTTCAGTTCTCAGGATGCGGACCTGAAAGGAGACCGCCTGGCAGCTCTGGGACAGGTCTTCACCGGGTACCAGCCGTGCCCCAGGAGCCTGGACCTGCCATCGGGGTGAATATGGGGCCCCATTAGTCGGCTGTAAACACCGGGGCAGGGGCGGAGTGGCCACGCAGGCCTTTCCGGACGCGAAAGAGTTAATAAAAGGTGTTTTATTGGACGTGAGGAAACGGTGGGGGAGGTGTGAGCCTCTTTCTACTCACGCCCCCCTACTTTTTTCTTTTTTCCCTCTCGCCACCCGCCGCCAGATCAAACAGGCCGGCGGTTTAACTAGGGCAACACCTCGCGGTAATGAGCCGGGACGCACTGCTTCCCCGGGCTCAGAACCCGGCCCAAGGCCCCTCGGGGAGGAACAGAAACAAACACCAAGTTTTCTTTCCTTCCTTTCTTTCTTTTCTGGCTCCCGCCTTTCCCTTTCTTAAGAGCTGAGATTCCTTTTAGAAATTCTGGCATGCAAGGGCCAACGGAGATGGTCCCACAGCGCAGAGAACCTTATCTAGATTCGAACCCAGGACTCCAGCCCGGTTCACAGACAAGCCTCTGACTCTCCGCAGGGCCCAGCTCGCGCCACTATTTTTAGCACCAGGAAATATCCTAGGCACGGGAAGAATGTGCACCCGGGTCCTACTTTCTTACAGCCGGTGAAAAGAGAAGGGCTGCGGAGAGGCACCGAGGGCGGCGGCCAGGGCCAAGTCTGGCATAACCAGGCCCCTTCGGGAAACGCCGAGCGGCCGGCCCCGAACCCTCTTCGGAACGAGGATGGGGAGCCCTAACCGTCGCGGTCGCGTCGGTCGGATCTCAGCCCGGGTACCAGGAAGCTGAGACCAGGCGTGTCCCCAGCACCGAGTGCCGCAGGCACACCCAGGCCGCACTCCGCCCGGGGAAAGGCGAGCCGGAGCCGGAGGAGTCGCTCCGGCTTTCACAAAGCGCTCCGCCCGGCTCCAGATTCGCGCCCGGTCCCGCTGTCCTTGCTGCCACCCGGCTCTGCGCTCTGCGCTCTGCTCTCGCTGTCTCCCTTCGTCGGCCCTCCCGCCTTTGAAAATCTCTCCAGACCCTGAAATTTACCTTCTTATTCCCCACCCAGTCTCGGCATGGTTTGTCAGCTATCGCAATCTGGGGCAGAAACATTATTATTTCTGAATTATTATGATTGCCACTCTTTTAATCATTTTATCTTCATGATTTTTAAATTAAATATATTATCTTTTTTAATATGAGGGAAAATGGAATGGTTATGAACTTCAAAGTAAATTCCAAGAATTTATCATAAGGAAATATTTCCTGAAATTACAGAAGTTTAACTACAGGAGGTTTTTTTTTAGTTTTGCCAGAGGGCATGTGTGCTTTCCTGGGAGAGAGAGAGAGACAGAGAGACAGAGAGACAGAGAGAAAGTGAAAAAGCACCTCCATGGGGAATGATCGCTCCCAAATCCCTTACCCTTCATCTATCCCTCCTTTCAAGATTTTGTATACACAGTGTGTTTCTCAAAGCACAGGTTTGGGGACTCCAAACTGCGCTTGGCTATGTAGGGTCCAGCCGCCTTTCCTACCACACCACTGGCTGGCCCAATAAGACTATTGTTTAAAGAGTAAGAACTAGAAAGGACCCGGATATACTGATGTACTGTCATTAATACCATTTTTTCTTTCTTTTTTCTTTTTTGGAGAGGTTTTTTGCTATAGGGCACATGAGCTCACCAGACAGACAGAGAGAGACAGAGAGACAGAAAGTGAGAAATCACCCCCCGGGGGGGATGGCCACGCTGCAATCCCTTCTCCTCCATTCTCCTCTCGGGATCTTGGGCACACACGCACACGCACCCGGCGTGAGTTTTAAGCCACCAGGTCCGGGACGCGAACCGCGGTCGACTATGTGGGAGTCCAGCGACATAGCCATTATGCTAACTGCTGGTTCCTTAGCTTATTTTTAACATCCATCATGCCATGAATTCATAGGGAATAGGTTCCAGAAGCTCAGGCTCCTTTCCATTGGTTCTCTCAAAGTGAGCTTCTCTGGGTGGAGCAGGCTGACGCTTCAGTTGAACCCAGGTACCTTTCTCTTTGGCTTCCTTCTTTTTCTGATCACTTTCCTTCCCACATTTTAAGAAGCTATCTCTGCTCTTAGAATGCTTAATGTGCTCAAAACACACATTAATTCTCTTGGCAAGAATCTTGCCTTTAACTTGTTTGTTCACAACAATGCCAACAGCATGCTGGGTAACACTGTAGACTCTTCCAGTTTTGCCATGGTAACATTGGTGGGGCATTCCTTTTTGAATAGTATCCATTCTCTTGATGTCTACAATATCACCTGTCTTATAGATTCACATGTATGTTGCCAAAGGAACCACTCCATGTTTTCTTTTAAAAGGCTGAGAGAACGTGTACCAGGTGCCTCTCCTCTTTCCCTTTGTGTTTGTCGTTTTGGTGAATTACTGGAAGATGGCAGCTCCAGCCAAAAAGAACCATTAATACCATTAATAAATCCATCAGCACAGAGGGTTACTACTCAGACATTAGAAAAAAACAAGAAGGAATTGACGTGGAAATTGTTCATATGTATGTGTATATACATATGTGTGTATACGTATTATATATATACACATATGGTATACGTACATATATATGTATATATACGGGACACTCACATTACTAAACACCATCCATTGTGAACTCCTTTATGTAAAGATAAATATGTAAATTTAATTCATGAAAAAAGTGCAGCAGAACAGACATAAAATATTGGCACCTCTACCTTCAACTTTTGGGAATAGGGTACTTTTTACTTGTCTTCTTGCTAAGCAATATTGTCCAAGCATTTTGTTTGTACAATGAATAAGTATTACTGTGCAATAACGCGGAGCTGCAATTTCCTTCCGATTTCTCCTGTTGCTAGGATTCAATACACTGTTTAGACACCTACCTGTATTGTGTGCCCAGCATGGGCTCAGCATTGTGAATATATCGATAAATATAAAGAATAAGAACCCTAATAATAGTCATTGATGAACATACAAAAGTAAGTGTTCATCTTGAAGACTTTGTTAGCCCTTCCAGGAACACACGTGGTTCTTCTCTTTCATTTAGGTGCTATGGATGCGAGCCAGCAGGTGGCCTGAAGGGTAAGGGGGCTGGGTCCCATATGGCTTATTGTGCAGTTGAGTTCCTAACCTATGGCTTGAAAATCATGTGGGACGTGTGTGTGTGTGTGTGTGTGTGTGTGTGTGTGTATGCATGCGTGCCCAAAATCCCCTAGAGGAAAATGGAGGAGAAGGGATTTGGGCATGGCCATTCCTCCTAGTCTGCAGAATTCTCACTTTCTCCCTTTCTTTCGCATGCCCCCTCTGGCAAAAACCTAAAAAAATTTTAAAGATAGAAGCTATTGATGAATGAAATAATAATAGCTAAAATGTACAAAGCAAACGATGTAAACCCTTAGCCGGTATTACTTTACATAATCCTCCTGAGAATTCTGAGAGGTCAAAATTGAGGCAGCAGGGACCAGCAGGTGGCATGGTGGTTAAGGAGCTGGACACTCCCACATGGCTGACTCCAGTTCGAGTCCTGGACCTGGCAGCTTGCTTTCGCACTTCCCTCCTCCCTTTCTCCCTCTGTCTGTGTGTCTCTCCTTGGTCAAATTAAAATAAAACGAATGAATAAATAAAATTAAATGAAATCATTCTTTAAAATTTTTTTTTTTTAAAACTGAGGCAGCAGAGGCTCAGAGACCTGAAGAACTTTGTCCACATAAATGGGTAAAAGGCAAATTGGCCTTGGATTCCTGTGCAAGTCTGGCTGCCTCCAGGGACCTGGCCTTTTCCTACATCTCAGAGCTCCTCTGCTGTGCGTGCGTGTGCATGTGTGTGCAGTACACACATAGGTGCCCACATACAGTCTCTCAGTCTGTTCTTCCTTGAAGGTGGAGAAAGAAAGGAGTTATGCAAAGGAGTTCGTCTGAGTTTAATTCCAGCCCTGGCTCTGGGTAGGTCCCATCTGTAAAATGAGGAAGAGGGTGGGCTCTGCAATCTCTAGCTTCTTTCCAGACAGTATCATTCTGATTCCAGGAATGTAGTTTCTGCTGGTGAAAACCTCAGCATGTTCTTTGCATTCACCTTTCCTGGGAACTTTTTACTTCTCTATTACATTTTTCTCCCCACTGTCTCCTGGGGCTGGGGCAGGAATGATGCTCCCCATGGACAGATGGAGAAAGGAAGGCCCCGAGAGTTGAAGGGACAGGGTCAGGGTCATGCAACCCAGCAAAGGTTGGGCTGGGATTAGAAGGCATATCTGCAAGCCTTAGTTAGGCCCCGGGTTCTCTTGCAAAAGGCACTGGATACCTTCTCCTCCTGCAACCAGCAGTTAAGCTTATGGTCTTGCGAAATCCTCATAAAAGAAACGAAACTAAGAAATCAGCCAGCCTCATTTTTAAATGAAAAGTGACTGAGAAGAAAAACTATGCATGCTCGAAAGTGTCTGAAACCAACCTCCTGATTTAAACCCAATTTGTTTGGGAAAAAAAAAATTTTTTTCAGCTGAGAGTTTTTACAGCTGAGCTCTCCCAAACCCATAAAAAACAAGGTTTATATGGGAAATAGTGAAAGACTCTTAACTATAATACACAACGTCTAATGTAAGCAGAAATAGACACTATATAAAGCTTCTACAAATGTTAGTAAAACAAACACAAATGCACATTTATCCCCACAGAATGGACAACGGAAGGCATGCGTCATCCCAGAAGTTTTACGTTCACTGAAATGTTCGAAGCATTCTGTCACACTGAGACCTCCAAGATTTTCACCCACTAGCCACACATTTGCCTCACTTTACAGAAGGAGAAACTGAGGCCCACAGAGGAGACGGCCTTAGCCAAGCTTACGTGGGGAGTTGTGCTCGTCTTTCCCCTTTGTTTGTGTTCTATGTCTAAAGCAGGGCAGAGACCAAGACTGGCCAAGGGACTCTGCTCCAGTTCCTAAGCATTTCCAAACCTCAGTTTCCTTATCTGCAAATGAGAGAGCGTTTTCCCAACTTCCCGGAGTCAGAGAGGATCGAAAGCAATAAGGTATGGAGTACCCTTAGCACATCGTCCATGACAGAGCTATTATTATTATTTTATTTAATCCTTATGGCAGTTGTGTGAGGGATTAAAGATTAAAAATTTAAAAATAATTATATGATGTATTACTATTATTATTTTTAAAATTTGCTCTAGGGTACATGTGCTTACCAGAGAGAGACAGAGAGCCAGAGAGGGAAAGTGAGAAAGCATGCTGCCAGATCCAAGACTCAAACCATGGTTGGCCATATGGGAGTCCAGTGCCATGACCACCACACCACCTGCTGTATTAAGGATTTATTTTGGTTTATTTACCTGTTTTGGAAAAGAATGTATTGTTTTCTTTCTTTATTTATTTTAGCTTAATTTTTGTTATAGGGCATATGTGCTCACTGGAGGCAGACACAGAGAGAAAGAGGGAAAGTGACAAATCACCCCCTAAGGGGGGATGGCCATGCTGCAATCCTTTTTCTGCACCCCCCCCACCCCCGCCGCCGGGGTTTTGGGCACACACGCACGCTCACACACACCCAGTGTGTTCCTCAAGCTGCTGGTGTCTAGGATGCAAACCATGCCACCGGCCGTGTGGAATCAGCCACCTTCATCACCACACCACTGGCTGGCTCAATAATGTATTTTAACTCGATAGATCCAAAATGTTTTTTTCAACAAGAATCGATATAAAATTATTAATGAGCTATCTTACATTCTTGTTTTCATAACAAGCCTTCAAAATTGAGAGTGTATTTTACTTCAGTTTGGACCATGTTTCAAGTGTTTAATAGCCACACGTGGCTAGGTCTAAGGGCTCTTTTAGCAGGAATATGAAATAAGGAACTACAGTTTATCATATCAATGGATAGCCACGTTTTTAGAAAATGAGCGTTTACTGTGGACTAGGCAGCATCGCGCACCACACCCGGGCTCATTCCTTCTCCTAACAGACAGAGGTAAGTCACTTAGTCACATGAATAACGAGTGGCAGGACTGGGGCACAGAGCCTGACATCTCTGGCTCCCAAACCCACAATTTTAGCCAGAGTTCCATGGCTCTCAGGGACAGAAAAGGGGTTGTGGTTGAGCAGTGAGGGGCGGAATGTCCTTTAAGTGTGTCCCACTCAAATCCAGAGAGAGTCTACTATGAGTCAGGTGACCTTGGGCCAATCACCCCTTGATCCAGTTTTCTAATTGCTCTAATGGGTCAACAGTACCTTCCTTACCGTCACAGAACTCTTGTTAGGCCAAAAGGAAAAAAAGTCCTTGCAAGTGTTTTAAAAGACAGAAAATACAGTAAAAGAGACCCGGCTGGGTTCACGAGGTGCATTTAGGCTGGGTCCCAGACCTGTACTCACCACCAGATGAGCTGGTTAGACGAGCGGTGTGGCGTCAGGTAGGTTTCTTTGGTTTGTTTTGTGTTTTGTTTTTAAGGTTTTTGTCATAGGACACATGTGCTCCCTGGAGAGAGACAGAGAGACAGTGAGAGAGAAACTGAGAAATCACTCCCTGCAAGGATGGCCATGCCACCATCCCGTCTCCTCCATTCTCCTCTTGGGATTTTGGGCATGCACACACACAGACGGTGTGATTTTCAAGCCACCAAATCTGGGACTTGATGTGGGAATTCCTTACCCACCAAGCCGCCTGCTGGCCCCATCAAGTAGGTTTTCATAACCTCTCGGAGCCCCAGAGCAGTTCCGGAGATGTTGTGAAGATCCAAAAATGACCAGCTGATGACTGGGAAGCTGCTAACCTGGCTCAGAGCAGGCAGGGGGCAGGCACACAGTATTATGCTGCCGCTGTTGCACTTGGGGTTGGGCTTCTGGGCTGCTGGAAACAACAGGACAGGGCAGGGGAGGAGGGGAGGGAGCAGGCTTTTCCTGGCCTTGGACCAGCCCTGGCTGAGGACAGTATTCTGGCAGTCTGATGGTGGGGCATGGGAGGAGCGCTTGGGAGCAGAGCAGTCAGTGTGATAGAAAAGCACTAGCGCCAGGAGCCAAGAGAGGGAGTTCAGTTTCCTGTGTGACCTTGAGCGCTTCCTTGTCCCCCAACTGGACCTTGCTGTCATCTGTAAAACGATGGGGGGGACCAGATAGCTAAGGTCATTTCTGCATTGCCTAAGATTTCTATAGTGGCATGAAATAAAGTATTCACCAAACACAGCATCTCTGAGGGGACAGAAATGATCCCTGAGCCTTCCCCTGTGGTCCCTAGCTGCCCTGGATTTGAGGGGAGGGCGCCACCTGGTGGGCACACCTCTCCCCTGGGTAGTCAGAGCAGAGACATCAGCCTGCACCTGACTCTCCTGTGCAAGGAGAGCCCAGAGCCCCAGGGCTTCCTTTCTCTGATTTCCACTGGCGGTTCAGGGACTCTACATGGGGATCCAGCAACTTCACAGAACCAGGAGTTCTGGGTGTGAGGCCAACTCCTGAGGGATGTCAGTGTTTTGCAATCCAAGATCCCTGAGATCTTTGATCCCGAAGCACCTTAGAGGCAGGGGTCTGGGTTTCCTTGCTATGTAAAGTTTAAACTGCACCGCACAGGTTTGTCTGCTTGCTTGTTTGTTTGTTGTTCCTTTGAATAGGAATCGTCGCACAAAACACAATCCTCTCGGTAACTCACAATCCTGCCTCTGCTACCCTGGGTTAATTAAAAGCAGAGGGTGGATTCCCACTACTAAATACCCTTCACTGCTGGGATCCTGAGGTTTCTGTTTTTTTTTTTTTTTTTTTTTTTTTTTTTTTTTTTTTTTTTTTTTCCCCCCAGGGCCCATACTGTAGGCTCACCAGAAGAAAGACAGAGAAACAGTTCATGTGGGGACCAGTAGCAGTTGGCATAATGGCTATGTCTCTCGACTCCCATCTAGTCAACTGTGGTTTGAGTCCCAGACCTGGTGGCTTAAACTCACGCTGGGCATGTGTGCGTGCGTGCCCAAGATCCCGAGAGGAGAATGGAGGAGAAGGGATTGCGGCGTGGCCATCCCCCTTAGGGGGTGATTTCTCACTTTCCATCTCTCTGTCTCTCTCTGTCTTTTTGACAAGTGCACACGCCAAAAGGAAACGGTTCATGTGGGAGTCCAACACCCCAACACCTTAACCACTGCGCCACCTGCTGGCCCAGATCTTGAGTTCTTCTGATAGCTTTGACTTCTCTTGCGCTTCTTCAACTATCAATATTCTATTTTTTCTGTGGTAGTAGTTGCATAGCACATGGAGGAAGCAGATTTACATGGGTTCAAATCCCTACACATCATGAGACCCAGGTAAGCCAATATAAACCACCTAACTTCTGTGAGCCTCAGTTCCCCCACTTGAAAATTAGGGATAATACGTTTCTTGGTAGGTTTATATGAGAATCATGAGCATATACATAAATATCCTAACACAATGTGTACTTCTTAGTAGGTGCTTAACAACTAGTTATTTACTGTATTTCTGCAGGTCTTGACCATCTTTCCATGTCCAGCTTTGGAAATACTCTTAGAAAAATGAAAAGTATGCATTTGAAAATGATATTAGCAACCAGAGATAAAACCCCCTGAAGATGGTGGAACTATCCAAATGGACTCAGCTGAGTTCAGCTTCATCCTGTCTAGCTAGCCCCCACTAGGCAGGCCGGGGTCTCGTCACTACTTGTCTCCTGCAGCCCTCATTTTTGGGGCCTTGCCAGCTGCATTAGCTATGAGTTCACCTCTGGCAGTGGCTCATCAACATGGCTGTGTCTGAACGCCTGAGCCCTGCACCACCTGGAACCTAGCCACTCCGCTGCCCTTGAGGCCTGGCCCACCTCTCCATGCCCTGGCCACTTTAAGTAGGAGAAGGGTTTGGTTAGGCACAGGTGCCCTCCCACTGCTCACTTAGCAGGGTCCAATCTTGCTGGTGGCTTGAGCCGCAGGAAGCCTCATTAGCTGCCTTAGCTTAATTAAGCTCATTACATTTAATAGGCCTCACTGGCTTCTCTAAGACTTTAAGAGCCCACTGGGCATCATTTCTTATGAAGTAGGGTCCGTGCAGGGCTCTGAATCATCTGTTGGGTTGTCAGGAAAGTTGTGATGCATTTTTGCATAGAAAAACAGAAAAATATGTCATAACTTTCCTGAGGACCCACTGTGCAGATCCTGTGATTGAAACAGTGAAGGACCTCCTTCTCTTCCCAAGTCCTAACTCTGAAATTCCCCGCTCCTGGAGAACATTCTCATCGGCAGCTGGCCCACAGCAGCCACTCAAATGTTTTCCTGTGTTTCATTGTTTTTTTTTTTTTTAAAGAATTATTTATTGGGAACCAGCCGCTAGCGTAACGGCTATGTCGCTGGACTCCCACGTAGTCGACCGTGGTTCACATCCCGGACCCAGTGGCTTAAAACTCACACCGGGCGCGTGTGCGTGCGTGCCCAAGATCCCGAGAGGAGAATGGAGGAGAAGGGATTGCGGCGTGACCATCCCTCCTGGGGGGTGATTTCTCGCTTTCTGTCTCTCTGTCTCTCTCTGTCTGGCGAGCGCACGCGCCGTATAGCAAAAACCTCTCCAAAAAAAAAAAGAAAGAGAGAGAGAATTATTTATTTAATTTATTCATACATTAATTTAAATTTGATCTCTCTCTCTCACACACACACACACAGAGAAAGAGAGAGAGAGAAAGCCACCAGGTCCAGGACTTGAACTGTGGTCAGCTATGTGGGAATCCAGTGCCTTAACAACCATGCCATCTTGCTAGTCCCCTCATTGGTTTGTTTTTTAATACCTGGCAGGTTTGGGGGCCAGCAGCTGGTGTGGTGGTTACGGTGCTGGACTCCTCCCACATGGCCAAACGCAGTTTGAGTCCAAGAAACTTATGCCAGGATGCATGTGCATGTGTGCCCAAAATTCAGCGAGGAGAATGGAGGAGAAGGGATTGTGGTGTGGCCAATCCTCTGAAGGGAGAGTTCTCGTTTTCCCTCTCTCTGTCTCTCTCTGGTGAACACATGTGCCCTATGGCAAAAACCTATTAAAAAAAAAAATAGACAGTTTTGGGAACTCCGAAATTCCGGGATCCTTATTCTAGCACCTGAGGATCCTTGTTCATAGTCATGTTGGCCTGGACGTACCCTCGTTCTCATTTTGTCAGAGCTTTGATTTTCTTCAAGGCCCTGCTTAAGAACCTCTTCTTCCAGGAAGCTTCCTGGTTTTTCAGGGAAAAACCTCCTTACTCTGAAACATATAGGGTTTTTTGTTTGTTTGGTTTCTTTTGAGAGATTTTTACTATAGGCCATGTGTGCTAGCTGGAGAGACAGAGAGACAAAGACAGAAAGTGAGAAATCACCCCCCCCTCCAAGGGGGGATGGCCACATTGCAATCCCTTCTTCTCCATGTGCCTGGCACAAGTTTCAAGTCACCAGGTCTGGGACTTGAACTACAGTCAGTCATATGGGAGTCTAGAACCTTAACCACTACACCACCTGCTGGTCCCAACATGTAGCTATTGATATAGTATAGCTACACATGGAACTGGGAAGTAGATGCTTCGACATGCCCATAAAAATGGCCACAGTCACAGTTACGTGAGTACATATATACACACACGTGTACGTAAATACACAGAATACTATATATTGTATAGCACTTATTACATATATTACATATACACTAGTATGCATGCATATGCATATATAGTATATATATGTATACTTCCGTGTTGGGTATACACGTATGCACGATGCAATTTTACATAGAAAAACTACATCATGGCTTTTCTGACAAACCAATAGTATTTCTTTTTTTTTTTAAAGAATTATTTTATTTAACTTCATTTATTTATTTTTAATTTGACCAGAGAGGGACAGAATGAGACAGCGAGTGAGAAGGCAAGCCCCCAGGTCTGGAACTCAAACTGCAGTCAGCCATGTGGGAGTCCAGCAAACTTAACCACCACACCATCTGCTGGCCCCAACCCAATAGTGTTTCTAACAGATAGGTTGTCTTTCTAGGCCTTTAACTATTACTTTACACTGATAATATACATAGAGTTTTGTTTTGTTTTGTTTTTTTTTTTAAGAGAGATTTTTGTTATAGGGCACGTGCACTCGCCGGAGAGACAGAAAGCGAGAAATCACCCTCCAAGGGGAAATGGCCATGCTATAATCCTTTCTCCTCCACTCTCCTCTCGGGATTTTGGGCACACACGCACACAGCATGAGTATTAAGCTGTCAGGTCTGGGACTTGAACTGCAGTCACCTGCATGGGAGTCCAGCAATAACCATTCTGCCATCTGCTGGTCCCTATCCATACAGTTTTATTGACATGGAGGCTGCTTCCAGCTCTTCACCATGGCACAGGTGGCATGGCAGAGTGGCTCTGGGACCTGTGTTTGACTCTCATCCTACCACTTTGTGGTGGCCCTGGACAGGCCATGCCTAAACTTCTGTCTCCTCGTCTATGAACCAGGAGTAATAGTAGTACCCATCTCACAGCTGGTCCGGGCATGTGCCTGCTTTCACGTGGGGCCTGCCACACAGGAAGTACTCACTGAAAACCACACCCAGTCGGCAAGCAGCAGAGAATTTGCTTTGGCTTCCACACTGCCAGGGTGCCCTTGGTATTATGTATCACTGTGTCATCGTGTGGGACAAAACCCCATAGAGACAGCGGGTGACAGCCCTTACACCACTTAAGTGCTACCCAAATGAAAGACTGTATTATTGTTGTGCTTTCACTTCTCTTACCATTTACTACCCATTTTAGGACTATAGAACTTAAACTATGTAAGCAGAGAGCAAGAACTTTGAGGGCACTTAAAAAAAAAAAAAACACTGGGAAAAGATATTGAATGATGAAGTGGGGATTTTAATGTCTCTGTATTGACGGACAGGCCTGGCATTCCCTTTTGAAAAAGCAATGTAATACACTGTAAAGTTATATGCAGTTCAATGTAATATAAACAAGATTATGATGATAATAAATAAATAAAAACAAAACAAAAACAAAAACAAAAAAACAAACCACTGGGGCCAGCAGGTGGCATGGTGGTTAAGGTGCTGGATTCCCACCTGGTTGACTATTGTTCAAGCTCTGGACCCGGTGGCGTAAAAATCATTCTGTGAGCGTGTGTGTGCCAATATCCCAGGATGAGAATGGAAGAGAAGGGACTATGTCATGGCCATCTCCCTGGGGGTAGGGGAGGTGATTTGTCGCTGTCCTGCTCATTGTCTGTCTCTTTCCACTGAGTACACATGCCCTATGGAAAAACAAAAACAAACAAAAACCCTTAAAAAACAAAAACTCTGCTAGGCCACCAGGTGGCATTAGGTAGTTAAGGCGCTGAATCCCACATGGCTAACTGCACAGGTTTGAGTACCAGACCCGGTGGCTTGAAAATCACACTGAACATGTGTGCATGCATGCCCAAAATCCCAAGAAGAGAATGTAGGAGGAAGGCATTGTGGTGTGGCCCTCTATTCTGGGAGGTGATTTCTCACTTTCCATCTCTTTGTCTCTTTCTGGTGAGTATATACACTCTAAGGCAAACATTGGAAAAACAACAACAACAACAACAACAACAACAACAAAACCCAACCCAACCCAACCCAACCCAACCCAACTGCTTTGCTCTTTTACAGGGATGGTGAAAATGATTCATGCTTGTTATATAAATAGTTTCAACCATCTCAAGAAAGCAGAAAGCAGGGAGTAAAACGCACCCCAAACCTCCCAACCAGGACTCAGTGTGCTCGGCATGTTGGCTGTGGCCTTTTCTCACTTGTTCTTCCTGCAGTGCCCAGGGCAGGACAGGGCAGGCTTCAACCATTTAATAAATGTCTGTTGACCTCACACAGATTGACTCGTGAGCAGCAGCGTGCTCCAGTCTGTCCCTCTCGGCCAACCTCTGACAGTTTCATTAACCCCATTAAATCATGCAGGTGCCTTTCCACCTCCTGGGCTTGTTAATCTCCGTTCAGCTCTGGTGAGCTAAAACCTGGCTGAAAGGTTGGATGTACCTTGTTAACCTCCATTAAACCCTATTAAATTTCCTAACTAGAGTCTTAGTGACTTCTCGGAATCCCTCATTAAAGTTTAGCGAAGCCAGTTGATCAGGACAAGGGCGAATACTGTGCCTCCCTGCTTCAAAGCCTGCCATCCCGAGTTCTTTGATGGTGGGGTTGACGACAGGGTCCCTGGGGTCAGACAAACCTTGGATCCAATTGCAGGAGCACCTCTAGTTCTCACTATTACTTGGGCAAGTGTTTCAACCTTTCTAAGTCTGTATTTACACCTCTATAAATTGGAGTTAGTCACGGTTCCTATTGCCTGTGATTGTAGTGAGATGAAATGAATGAATGCACGGACAGCTATGAGCTCGCTGCCTGACAGCTCTTACTACTCCCGGATATGGAAGACCCTTGTAAACTAACACGCATCTTGGTGAACGTCAGATTCCATCCTCGACACTCACTGTGCATTCATAGTGTCCTCCTCATTGCCAGGCCTTGTGCTGGAGGCTGTGGATGATCATGCTGGTTCTGTTGAGGCTGACGACATCGTTCCAATAACTGGTCTCGACAGTGTCTTGGTAGCTGTGCAGGTCACTGTACTTGCTCAGGCTCAGACACTCCTGAGCTGGGTGATGCTGGACATAGTGGGGCAGACCCAGTGGTTCTTCCACGTGGAGGTGCAGGTTCCCAGGAAACTTTATAAATACATCATTTCCTGGGGCCTATTTAGGAAGATTCTGATTTAGTAAATCTCACGGGGAACTTTAGATTCAGACAGACAGTATTCAGGTAAGACTGAAGCTTCTCTTCTCGGGATGAACCCCATTCGTGCTTCTCAACTTCCCTAAGTCTTACCAAGGGAAATAAAAAAAATTTCATGTTCCTGGGATTTAACTCCTGACCTTTTCATCCTGAGGATCTGGGATGGGGACCCAGAAATTGGCACTGCAATAGAGTTCTCAGGGGATTCTGATGGGGGCGAGAGTGGCAAATATCACATTTAAAAAATGCTGGACCTCTGATGATCCAATGCTTGATATTCTAAAGTGCTCTATTTTTTTTTTTTTTACAAATGACTCCTTTATTATTTATTTATTTATTCTTTAATTTTTGTATATAGGGCATGTGCACTTGCCAGAGACAGAGAGAGAGAGAAAGAGAGAGAGAATGAGAAGTCATCCCTCAGGGCGGCAGCCACATCATAATCCCTTATCCTCCATTTTCCTCTTGGGATTTGGGGCATGTATGTACACATGTCGGATGTGTTTTCTCAGTCATCAGGTCTGGGACCCCAACCGTGCAATGGGCCATGTGGGATCCAACTGCCTGAATCCCAAGTCCACTGGCTAGTCCCAAGCTCTGTTTATTTGTTTTGTTATAGGGTACATGCACTTCCTGGAGAGAGACCATGACACAGAGAGGTGGGGGAAGTGAGAAATCACCCCAAGGGTGGATGACCACACCGCATCTCTTCTCCATTATTGTCTCAGGATTTTGGGGTGTACACACTCGTGCCCAGAGTGATATTTAAACCATTGGGTCTATGAGTCAAACCACGGAGTTGGCTATGTGGGATCCAGCTGCTTAACCATCCTGTCACCTACTGGCCCTTAAGCTCTATTTTTTTTTTTTTTTTTAAGTTTTTGCCAAAGGATGTGTGCATTCACAATAGACAGTGAGAGGGGAAGTGAGAAACCACCCCCCAGGGGAACAGCCACACTGTACCCACCCTTCTCCTCTATTCTCATCCCAGGATTTTGGGCACGCATGCACACACACCTGGCATGATTTTCAAGCCACCTGGTCCAGGACTAGAACCATGGTCAGCCATGTGGGAGTCCAGTACCATAATCACTATGTCACCTGCTGGCCCCATAAGCACTTTTTTTTTTTTTTCCAAGAGTGTTTTGCTATAGGGAGCGTGTCCTTGCCAGATTGACAGACAGAAAGCCAATAATCACCCCGAGAAGTGATGGCCACACTGCAATCCCTTCTCCTCCATTCTCTTGGACTCTTGGGCACACACACACATGCCTGGTGTGAGTTTTAAGCCACTGGGTCAGGGACTTGAATCACAGCCAACTATGTGGGAGTCCAGCAATGTAACCATTATGCCATCTGCTGGTCTCACGCTCTGTTTTTTAACTGACAAAAGGTGTGTGTGCTCATATAAGAGAGCACCCTCCAATGGAGCATGGCCACGCTGCAATCCTTTCTCTTCCATTTCTCCACCCCATCAGGATGTCAAGCACACACACATGGACCTGGCATGTTTTTCAAGTCTCTGGGCAGGGACTCAAACCGAGGTTGTCGATGTGGGATCAGGCTCCCTACGCATAGTACTTAACCGCTGCACTGAGGGCTGGCCCTTTAAAGCTCTATTTTGAGGGAAAAACATAGGGAGTTCCTAGCAAAACTTCTGTTCACTGGTACATTAAAATGTGAGTTTGGGGGACCAGCAGTTAGCGTAATGGCTGTGTCGCTGGACTCCCATGTAGCTGACTGCGGTTCGAGTCCTGGACCCAGTGGCTTAAACTCATGCCGGGCGCGTGTGCGTGCATGCCCAAGATCCCGAGAGGAGAATGGAGAAGAAGGGATTACGGCGTGACCATCCCCCCGGTGGGTGATTTCTTACTTTCTTTCTGTCTCTCTGGCAAGCGCATGCGCCCTATAGCGAAAACGTCTCCAAAAAAAAAAAAAAAAAAAAAAAAAAAAGTGAGTTTGGCACCAGCAGGTGGCATGGTGGTTAAGGGGCTGGATCCTACATGACCGGCTGTGTGGTTCAAGGCTCAGACTGGCAGGTGTGTGCTTGCCCAACATCCCAAGAGGAGAATGCAGCAGAAAGGACCGCAGCATGGGCAGCATCCCGGGGGATGGGTTCTAGTTTCCACCTCTCTCTAGCCAGCACACAAGCCCTATGGCAAAAACCAACAACAATAAAATGTGGGTTCACCTTTCCACTTTAGTAGAGGATAGACCAGTTTTGGGGAAGCTTGGGGACAAGCACCTCTTTTCATTCTCCAGCCTCCTTGCTCCACAAATGTTTCATGAAGTCATTCTGTCTTTCTTCATTTTTAAAAAAAATTCATGCTCAAGTGTGTGCATGCACATGCGAGTGAAAAAGAGAGATGAGCACCCTCCACAGGGTCAGATTTAGCCATGCCACGATCACCTTCCTCCAGTCCTCCAGCCAAGTCCTAGGTACTCATGTGGGTGTCCGGCGTGTCTCGGGCTGACCAGCCAAAGGACTCGAACCACAGTCACCAGGTGGGATCCAGAGTCCCTTGAGCAGTGCATTGCCACTGTGCCAGGGGTCAGCCATTTGCAAGGGAGTGGAACGGGAGAAGATGGTGGTGGTGCGGGGAGAATCTGCACTTACAAACTCTCTGTGAGGTTTTAAATTTTAGAATGAAAATATTACTTCTATGGGACCAGCAGTTAGCGTAATGGCTATGTTGCTGGACTCCCATGTAGTTGACCGCGGTTCACATCCTGGACCTGGTGGCTTAAAACTCATGCTGGGTGCGTGTGCATGCGTGCCCAAGATCCCGAGAGGAGAATGGAGGAGAAGGGACTGCAGTGTGGCCATCCCCCCCTGGGGGGTGATTTCTCGCTTTCTGTCTCTGTCTGGCGAGTGCACGCGCCCTATAGCGAAAACCTCTCCAAAAAAAAGAAAAAAAAATTACTTCTATATAACTGATATAATAAAAATAGTTACTGGGAACCAGCAGTTAGTGTAATGGCTATGTCGCTGGACTCCCACGTAGTCGACCGCGGTTTGCGTCCCGGACCCGGAGGCTTAAAACTCACGCCGGGCACGTGTGCGTGCGTGCCCAAGATCCCAAGAGAATGGAGGAGAAGGGATTGCGGCGTGACCATCCCCCCTGGGGGGTGATTTCTCGCTTTCTGTCTCTATGTCTCTGTCTGTCTGACGAGCGCACGCGCCCTATAGCGAAAACCTCTCCAAAAAAAAAAAAAAAAAAAGTTACTGAAGCTCTTCCTTCTTTTCCTGTGGACTGAAGTTGGTAAAGTGGCCCCAGGGACCTCCTGCCTATGCTAGTGAGAGAGCTGAGCACCCAGTGCAGCGTGTTCACACAGCGCAGGCTCTCCAACTGTAATGCGCACATAACTCACGTGGGACCTCTGTTAAAATGCAGGTTCTGGGCCAGCCGGTCATGGTGGTTAAGGCAGCTAGATCTCACACGGCCAACTGTGTGGTTGAGTCCTGGACCCTGCGGCTTAAAAACCACATGAAGCATGTATGCCTGTGTGCCCAGGATTGCAGAAGATAGGAGAGACATGCGGTGGGACATCCAAGAGGAAGGGCGTGCTTTCTCTTTTTTCCAGTGAGCACCTGTGCCTTCTAGCAAAATAACAACCAAAAAACCCCACGTAGATCCTGGAACCAGAGGGTGGCGTGGTGGTTAAGGTGCTGGATGCTCCTACACGGCTGACCATGGTTCAAATCCTGGACCTGGTGGCTTGCTTTCTCACCTTCTCTCTCTCTCTCTCTCTGTGTGTCTCTCTGGTCAAATTAAAAATGAATGAATGAATAAATAAAGTTAAATAAATAATTAAAAAAAACATGTAGATCCTGATTCCACAGACGGTTGGCAGAACGGGGGAGCAGAAATTCTGCATTTTTACTCAGAAGACAGACTAACTTTAAATAACAAGGCTCTACTGTAGGTGAGAAACGATAGTCCATACACTGTTAAAATGTTTCTGAGACGTTTGAACACTGGGATATTTACATAAAGGTCTAGAGTTCCAGCTACTCTGTCAAATCGCAAGATCTGGCCACACAGGGCTGGTCTTCCCACAGGGCAATGACAGGCGGAGCCGGGTAGCAACTGCCCTTAGAGGGGACCTGGATTTTCATTTGCAGCTTGCCTCCTGTAAGCATTTCGATTTGCAATCCTCCCTCTGGTTTTCCTGGGACTCTCACTTCATAGCTGCATAACCAAAGACTCAGACAGTGAATTCTATTTCCCAGTTATCTGGGACACTGTATGGAAGCCGAGCCCCTAACTCAGACTGTTGGACCCAGCTAGTGTGAGTGAGTGGGAAAGCCGGACTGGACCTTGGGCTCAGTCTCTCGTGCTCTAAACTACCCTGGTGTGTACTGGGATGGCAGGGGAATAGGGTGCTAGTGCTTGGAGCTGCGGGTGAAGACTGCTCTCGTTAAGCACTGTAATACCTAGGAAGGGGCCAGTGTGGCAGCGAAAGCATCTGAATCCTGGGTAGAAATTCAAAGGGAACAAGAGAGTGTGTCTCATACTCATTCAGATTGTTTATTAAGAGTGAAGTCGAAGTCGGGCCATCGAGTCTGTTGGTATTGCAACATGAAAAGTTACATACATACTAAGGAGACCCCACAGGACTGAGAGCCTGCAACAGTACAGAGCCATAGATTACAAAATTAAGATACAAATGATCCCCCAAATTTCACAGGAAACAAGTACAATGTGAGGAGGCCTGGAATGGAAGGGCACTTACTTTTCAATAAGGCAGTTACAAAATGAGAAAAAAACCCAACAAAACCAAACCCATACCCCAAAATACACTCTGATGGGCGTAACAGACAGTAGAAATGTAAAACAGGGATCTCGTACAACCCTCTGTCATTGGCAAGTGCATTCGCTGTGTGAAAGCGACTGAACGGTCTGTCCTCAGATGCAAGCTAGATGAATTCAGTGTAGACATCTCTGTCTCAAGAACTGGGCCCATCTTGCCCCCCGGCTGGATTTCTCCCTCAAAACATCAAACCAACTTTACTCTTCCTAATCATAAACTTGGAAACAGTCTGTCATATAGTGAGAGGAATGAAAAGCACCCCTAAAGCACCGTAATAGGGACTGGGAGCCAGGGCCGGCGGTGTGGCACAAGACGGCCCGGATGGCGGGAGTCTGACCAAGAGATCACTGACCCAGCCCATTTCATGGGGATATTGATTCTGGACAACAGTGCGTTTCCCGGGAAGTTACAGGCTAGGTCTGCTTCCCCTTACCAGTGGTTCTGTAAAACTCACGTAGCATAATCGTTTCTCTCAACCCTGAGTTCTGCATGTTAGCTGACAGTCCCCGAGAGCTGGCCTTGGGAACAACTGCTCAGGTACACGGCCACGAGAATCTGGGGGAAGTTGACTTTGATTAGAGTTATCCTGCAAGCCCCAAAGCAGAGGAGTGCTGGGCAGGTTAGGAAGACTAGCGGCTGGTCCTGATAGTGCCATGTGACTTCAGGGAAACTCTGAATTTTAGTTTCTCTATCTCTAAAAATGCACAATTGGACAACAGCTCCCTTAAAAAGGTTTTCCAGCTTGAAAATATGGCACTTACTCTGACCCAGAGGTATATAGTCTCCCATCCCTAAGTCTTTCAGCTTTGCTTCTTCAGTAAAAACAGTGTGAAGTCCTTATAGGAACTTTAGGTATAAGCCCTTGGCAACCACAGAACCTTTAAGCTTCAGGTAAAGCGATGACACTACTTTAAAATCTTCCAGCTGAGATTTTCCCTAAGGGATGTGTGAACATCCAGTTTTGTGGGGCAAGCACAGGACCAAGGCCTCTCTGTCTGAGGTTGTTTTTCAACAGGCTGATAACCACCTCTCTTCCCCTGCCCCTGCAACAGCTCTGCCAGAACAAGTGAGCATAACTAGGCCGACGGGGTTTCAACAATCTCCAACTAAGAAGTAAGCAGACCGATACTCAGGGCCACGGACAGTCAGGGCCTCAAAGTGTCTGCTCTAGCTACTCCTTTGAAAAAGGTAGAGGCTGTGCCCTGGGATGGTGCCAACACACAGGTCCTCTGTCACAATAAATTCCTTGTTTCACATGGTCCCTGTGGGGCAGAGACTAAGATGGAAACTACAGAACAGAGACCAGCCAGAGGTTTACAGAGAGGGCAGGCTTCCCCGGGAGGTAGTGAGTTCTCTGTCCTCAGAGATGTCCAAGCCCAGCCGTTAACCCCTTAGTGAGACAGCAGGCAGCACGTCGGCACCTGTGGGGAGTGGACTGGATGACTTAAAGGCGCTTTCTCAACCTTGGATCTCGTCATACTAAGAACCGAGAGCCTTCGGTTCAACAGGCAGGGCCCCCAGAGGAAGCTCTCCTCCTCCTCTCTCCCTTCTGCAGTTGCCCTGCAGAAGATTAAAAAATAAATAAATAAATAAAGGGTCTCACAGAATGAACAGCTGAAATGATTAATAACTGTTCTCTGAAAAGCCAGCAGAGACTGGCTGTGACAGGGACATCGAATAACTTGGCAGCCACGTCACACAGTGAGACTCCTCTTCATTTTATACCGCCAGTCTTGGAGCTTTCAGTTTTCAATCTTCCGCGAGAGTCAGCTATGATCCTTTTCACACGCTGTTGCCAACCTAAGATTTTGCTCCTTAAAATTAGCAATTTGTTTTTCAAAACTTTAAAATGAAGCAACATGAATGGCAGGATGCTGACATTTCCAAGTAACAAGCTTCAGGGCACAGGAAAGAACCATACCATGCTGGAATTGAGGCAGGAGCTGGACTCTGAGGAGAGGACAATGCCAGTTCTGGATTTCAAAGTCCAGTTTTGCCCATGAGCACCAAGAGAAGAGAAGGCGATTCTGCAACGTCATGGGGAAGATGCCAAGAGTCCTGGATGGGTGCTGCGACAATGCAGGCGGCCACGATGAACACCGCTTTCCTACAACCCACTGCGCCCTGAGCCAGGCCCTGTGCATGGAGGCCCTGGCGTCTCCACAGGCCCAGAAAGCCGCCAGAAACTGCAGAAGAGCTAAGGCAAGTGGTTTAGCAGTTGGATGAGAGGAGAGTTCTGCACGTGAGAATACCCTAAGGTCACAGGGCTTCATCTTCTCTCTCACCTGACCTATTTTAAAAGGTTGAAAAGACACCCACAACTTCCATCTCCCAGAGCACCTCTCTTTAGAGGAAAGACGACATGGGACTTCAGTGAGCACAGCATCTGGGGAAGGCGAAACGTCTCCCCAGGCTTCACTGCGGAACAAAAGCATCATAGACACACTTGAACAGAGGGACCCTGACGCCACATCTGGTATGGACAGGTACTGCAGTCTCTCCCACGTACTGTTACAGGAACGGGGATATGACCTGCTTGCCCATAATTTTGGTTTCAATACCAGAAAGACACACCTTCCTCCTCAGTAAGATACGGTCAGAGAGTGGGTTAATGATGCCTTAACCTGCAGGCCCCGTTTACCCCCAACTCCAGCTCCTGGTGAGCCCTCTTGATGCCTACGTCAATACCCTTCAGCTGTAAGAAGGGAGGCACCCTACCTACACACAGAATCTGAATGACTGGAAACACCCGGAGAGCACCCTGATGTGCAGTCCACAGCTGGGAGGCCCTCACAGTCCAGAGTATAGTCTATGTACATTCATTTACACGTATTTGAAAAGGCTGTAATCTGGAAGGCATGCATCTTGAACACTGCTGAAAGCTTGGTTGCAATGGAACATACTGCGCTGCGTGTCACCGCCCCATCCCCTTCTAGTCTGCTCTGCAGAACTGAGACCTTCACACACTTTGCCACTGCTCAGTGGGCCTCGAGCTCCGACTTCTCTGTGAGGGCGCTCAGATTAAGCCACATCTGAGACATCCTCTGCCAGGCCAGGCTGGGCGCTGCTCCTTTTGTCATTTAAAGCTTTAGAAATAACTAAGAGTTGGAACTGAGTGGGAAAATGATTCCTTTGATTTTAATACACGTTAAGATGGTCAGAAATTAAAACCCAACCCTTTCCTCTCTCTTCCTTCTACCTGCCCCTCAACACACGGATTGGAGAATCTTACAACAGAATGTTTTTGGATATAAGGCTTTGTTTTCACTGGATACTTTGGCTCTGATATAGAGATATCTGAATTCCTGAATGAAAAGAGTCAGGCTAATTACTGACATTTAAAACAATTGTTTCGGCAATGTGTCTCCCTCAGAGGGGGCAAACTGCTTCCGGAAGTGAGCATCAGATGGCACTGACCTCGCTGCTCAGACTCATGATCTGCCGCTGACCAGGGCCAAGGCAGCCAAGGCCAGCCCGTCGTTCTGTCCCGCAGCTGAAATCTGGGCGGGAAGCACGTGGCCTTTGCCACTTTGTGGCAGCTGTGAACTAAGAACGAATACCTCTACAAACATTGCCCGAACACTAAGTGTTCCCGTCTGACAGAGCACTCACTGCCCAGGAGCCTGGCTGAAGCCCTGACACATACTCTCGCCCCACACACTGACGGCGCAGGTGTGCACAGGACCACGTCTCCTGTGATGGTCTCTGTGCCGGTGTTTCTGGGCCCTCGCAGGACTGGAAAGCTCCTCGTTGGTGTGCCATGGCACCACACTCCAGCAGGTAAGGGGCAAGCAACGGAAACGGCAGAGGTCTCAGTAACAAGAGTGTGAGGCAGACGCTACAAGGCAGCCGTTAGTGACAGCTCAGTTGCCAAAAAACACTGACTGAGTGCCTGCTGTGTCCAAGGCACAGGATGAGGAAGGGGCACCAGGGTCAAACTGATTTGCTGAAGAATGACAAAGCTTGCAGCGAAGTGGGACATCTATGTCCCAGTGGGCAGTGTACAAGTCCAGACATGGGGCTGCTCATACACCTCTGGCCTCGGTGGCACCTTGCTGCTATTCTGGGGCCGTCTGACACCCGGCAGCCTGGTACACAAGGAGCCTGCCAAACTATTTCTTACCCCACGTTTCGGGGAGAAGCGACTTAATGAGCTGCTGAATGCTGTGATACATAGTTCTCCTTTCATTCTTTTTTATGATCCAGTTTTTTTCAGTCCAATAGTTACCTTAAAAGACAGTCTTTCTATACACATGCTGAATCATGAGAATATAGTTCTCCTGACCAAAAAGATTTACAGTATTCATCATTCAAACTTTTTTATTTACAATAAAATTTAACAGTCTTTATGGGCTTAAATGCAGCGGACATCACCTGGGCACTGGCATTACACGTCAATCCTTTAGGGTGTGCTTCCTCCTCACTCGAGCTGTTTGCCGCCCTCTGATTTCTGGTCCAGTCTGCTCTTGTTACTCTTCACCATGTAGATGAAGTAGGCCAGGGTCTCTTTTTCATTCACAGGTATATTCCTGAAGTGTCGGCTGACGGTCTACATTGGGGGAGAAACAAACCAAAGTCCCTTAACCCATGTATAAATTAGGGTCACAGAGGACCAGCAGTTGGCATAATGGCTATGTCGCTGGACTCCCATGTAGTCAACCATGGTTCAAGTCCCGGACCTGGTGGCTTAAACTCATGCCAGGCGTGTGTGCATGCGTGCCCAAGATCCCAAGAGGAGAATGGAGGAGAAGGGATTGTGGCGTGGCCATCTCTCCTGGGGGGTGATTTATTGCTTTCTGTCTCTGTCTCTCTGGTGAGTGCACGCGCCCTATAGCAAAAACCTCTCCATAAAATAAATAAATAAATATATAAATAAATTAGGGTCACAAATTCTTAACTGTGTGAAGAGAGAAAACAGAGTAGCTCCTAGCACTTGAGGAGGGAATGACGACTACGGCTCAGCTTCCTGTAGTGATGCAGAGCCTGGAATGCCCGACTTCCCAGGCGTTTGGGTGGTCTGCTTCCCAGGCTTCCTACAACACTACCAAGGTGCAGCTCTATCTCAGCGGCAGCCGACCATCCATCGTGACATAAGTTCAGGGTCATCCCCATGGCCACTGTGGTTGGCCAGCAGCTACGAAATCTCTCTGGCCCTGGAATTGCATAGAAGTTGTTTTTTTCCTCTTATTTATTTTTTTAATTACATAAATGACTAGCCAATTGAACAGATGTAGGTGTCTGGCCCCAAGAATTCCTCTATATAATTGCCTCTTGAAAAATGCATCAGATTTGAAGGAAAACTCATCATTTACTATATAAATTCCTGACACTTTGTGTTGTGTGTCCCGAGAATGCAGGTTTCCTCAGGCCCCGCCTCATCCGATCCCTTCTGTCAGGAGTGAACACTGGCAAATGGGTCCTGTGATCTTAACACAGGAAAGGCTGGCCTGCCCCTAGGCTTCCCTGGACACTGGTGAAGGAACATGATATCGGGGCCAGCAGATGGCATAATGGTTATGTCGCTGGACTCCCACGTAGTTGACTATGGTTCGAGTCCCAGAGACTTAAAATTCACTCTGGGTGCATGCATGTGTGTACCCAAGATCTTAGGAGGAGAATGAAGAAGTGATTGCAGTGTGTCCATCACCCCAGGGGGTGATTTCTCGCTTTCTGTCTGTCTCTGTCTAGTGGTGCACGCTATAACAAAAAGCTCTCTGAAAAAAAAAAAAAAAAAAAAAGAAAGAAAGAAAATGATGCAACAGAGACAAAGCTCTAAGGAAAGACCAAAAATCAACCAAGTTGTGAACCTTTACAGAAACCCCCCAAAATGGATTGAGGCGGCTAGGACAGATAAAAAAGAGGGACAGAGAACTAGACACGAATCAGGCTATCTCTGGATGAAAGGATTATTATTATTATTTTCATTTTCTAAAGTTTCTTTTTTTAAAATCATACAAATTAGTTTTTAATGTATGCGATAAGAATTTTTAAAGTCACAATCATGGCTAAATTCCCCATTAAATACAAGGTTCCAAGTAGCTGCTCTGGTTGACTATATCTTCAACTACTTTTGCTCCCAGTAAGTCCTTTTGCTAATTCCGTCATAACACTTATTACATATTTTACTTACTAGCTTGTTAGTCTCCCACTACCCTACAGGCTCCCTGAGATTAAGGGCTGTCTGTACTCTGCCTTTAGAATGTATACACGGGTACCAAAAGATTCACTTAATGAGCAATACGTCTATTCAAATAATAAGCATTTGTCTATAGTTACTGAGAATCGCTAAATATTCTAAACTAATCTTAGTTAATTTAAAATCCTCAAATTTAATCAAACTTATACCAAGACTGGCTTAGCTTATGTTAAGTCATTTTTAAAAACTGCAGCTTTGGGAACCAGCAGTTAGCGTAATGGCTATGTCGCTGGACTCCCATGTAGTCGACCACGGTTCGCGTCCCGGACCCGGTGGCTTAAAACTCACGCTGGGCGCGTGTGCGTGCGTGCCCAAGATCCCGAGAGGAGAATGGAGGAGAAGGGATTTGCGTGACCATCCCCCCTGGGGGGTGATTTCTCGCTTTCTGTCTCTATGTCTCTTTCTGTCTGTCTGGAGAGCGCACGCGCCCTATAGCGAAAATCTCTCTCAAAAAAAAAAAAAAAAAAAAAAAACTGCAGCTTTGAGATATCTTATTATAAAAAGTTGATACTCATATACATAAACTAATATGAACTTAAAATCATACATTTAATTCATTTCTTTGCTTGACCTTCTAGTACATCTTTAGCTTCATTGATTTTGGCTGCTATATAAGGAGATCCTCCTTTGTTTGGATGATTTAAAAGCATAATTTGTCGATGAGCGTCTCTTGTTTTTCCTTTATTAGCAGTAGGGCCTACACCTAATATTAATGCTGCTTCCTGTTTTGTCATTTGGGTTCAAATCCACCTCTGTAATAGCCACCACTGAAGGCCTGCAACCCTAGCAGCAGCAGTGGTCAGTTCAACTGCTACCACTGTATTGGCCATGGCTCCGGCTCGGCTTCCCTGCCTCCACTGTGAGTGCGGTTCACCCCAGCTCAGAGGCCGCAGCCACCAACTCACACCTTTTCACCGGAAAGCAATGCAACGCAGCCACGACCTCCAAGCCCCAATCTCGGAGCCCCAACCCTGAGCCCAGGTGCTCTACAAATTGCGGCAGTACCCCAAATTCTCTACAATAGATAGAAAAACACGTTAAGAAAAGAATGAGACTGCCCATGCAAACGCCAAAGGCAGAAGTATCAAGTCAGGCTGTCAATAGATTTTAAAAATGGCCAACAGAATACTCTTCTCCCTTCAAACTGTTAAAAACTCAAGACAGGAGAACACTTTCTGGGGTACCCTTCATTATAATGAATACTCCCATATTCAAACAGACAAACAAACAGTGACTCAGGACTTAGCATGAGGATCCTGAGGTTCCAGACTCAATTCTGTTACCACTTTGCTGTGTGAATCTAAGTAAGACCGTTCCTCTCTCTGCGCTATGGCTTCTTTTCTGGAAATGGAGGCCTTTCCTGGTCTAAAGGTCACCATTAGATACACAATGCTGGCTCTTTTTAAAAATTTGCTATAGGGCACATGTGCTTACCTGAAAGAGACAGAGAGAGAGAGGGAGGGAAAGAGGGAAAGGGAGGGGGAGGGGGAGAGGGGGGGAGAGAGAGAGAGAGAGAGAGAGAACCTTCCAGAGGAGATGGCCACGTTGCAATCCCTTCTCCTCTATTTCTCCCCGTTTTTGAATTTTGGGCAGGCAAGCACATGCCCAATTTGTTTCTCAAGGTACCGAGTCTGGGACCTGAACCACACAGTCAGCCTTGTGGGATCCAGCTGCCTTAGCTACCACGTCACTGGCTGGTCCCTGGCTCTCTCTTTTGAAGAGGGTAATTCTGTCTACCTACTTCTGCTAACTGGGCCTTATTGAAGCCTGGTCTGGTCTGTAACTTGTAGTGTCGTTTATAACGTCGCAGAGTGTTCACCTGCAGCTGGAACAGATCGACCTAGAGAGAAGAGGAGAAACACATTATCCGTCACCTGCGCAGCCAGGCCTCATCCAGAGCCCACTATGTGCCTAGCACTACCCTGGATGGGGGTGGGGATAGGGAGGTTACACGAGAAGTCTCAGAAATGGTCCAGGAGGACCAGTAACTGGCTAGGAGGACAAAAATAACAATGGAAAGAGTTCTGGCAGGGGTGGGCTGATCCCAGAAGGCCAGTGGAGGGAAAGCTTAAACTAAGGAGGGGTGAGGTCGAGAAAGGCAGTGAGAAGTAGAGTGGGAAATGAGGGTGAAGACCAGTGAGTGTGGAAAGCTGGGAGGTGAAGAGCCGGGCTCAGGGGTCACAGGTGACTGTGGTGGCTTAAAAGGTGAGGCCGGATGGCAGCGTGACTTGAAAAGCAGGAAAAGCGATCACAGATGGCGGAGGGTAACATTTCAGGAAGACGGAGCTGGTGGTGGTGTGAAGGAAAGGCTTATTGGGTTGGGAGAGAGGGAGAGGCTGAGCCGTGATCCAGAAATGAGATGATGAAGTTGAGTTCTCGAGGGATGGCGATGCTAGCGGGGAACGCTGAGGATGGAGCGCGAAGGCGAAACCCAGAGACATCCTCAGGGAAGACACGGCAGAATTAGGCAGCACACAGGGAGGGGGCATGAAGGACAGTGGGAAGAACGGCTTGTTCTCAAGTAGTTATTTCCTAGGCTCAGCCTTCAGGTATTAGAACCCTAGACAACCCTCCAGAGAAAGCTCCAAGGCTACTGTGGTGAATGTACAATCAGCAGGTTAGGGTCAGGGTCTCTGCAGATGACTGAGTAACAGAGGGGAAGGGACCCCCCCTTTTTGGTTTTCTAACACAGGAAGAGAGGAAAGCTGCACAGTCATGAAATATTGAAGGCCCAGAAAGTTGGGCTGCCTTTACCTGCCTCTAAAAGAGATGTTCTTGCTTCAGGCAGGTGGAGAGCACTTAAAAACAAAATGAATGATCAATATGATGGACCAAAGTCCTTCGTTCTTTTCAAAACATTCCTCAAACCTTTTTTTTTTTTTTTTGGGGGGGGGAACATTTAGAAATTGAATACATCATTTCTTTATAAAATAATGCGAAAAGCAACAGAAAGGTACTGTGAACCAATGCTGGAAAAGGGGACACAGGGAGGGGCAGAGGGAAAGGGCCAGATTTGCAAAGGTTTCCTCACATCTGCAGACAAAGGCCCGCCTACTCTTTCTATTCCTACACAGTCATTTTCACTCTGAGTGCTAACAGGCGGTTGCCTTATGAAATATTCATGTGTCAAATATTCAATGTACACTATAAACGGTTCTTCTTTTGCTGAGTCTTAAGTGAAAACAATTTAGATAGAAAGAAAATCCAATATTCCTTCCCAGAGCCTCACTTAATAGATACTAGCATCTTGGAAGAAAGGTGGCCTTCCAGTTTGAGACGTCCAGATTTCATGGTCTGGTGCAGTGGTTCTCAGTACTGGACATTTGGCAATGTCTGGAGACATTTTCATTGTCACGACTCAGGGGGTGGTGTGACGAGCATGGAGTAAGTAGAGTCTAGGGAAGCTGCTAACCATCATCCTACAATGCACAGGACAGCCCCCACCACAGAGAACTGTCTGGCCCCAGGCAGGGCCAGAGCTGAGAAACTGGTCCAGTCTAAGTGACTTGGGAATGGATCCTTGGGATAAGCCTGGACCAGGAGCCAGGGAATCAGAGTAGCAGAGAATCCAAGCTGGTTTGAACTGACAATTTACACTTTTATTTTACAGATCAGAAAATAGAGAAGAGACTTTCTCCAGACTCAAACTTCAAATGCAAAAATGAAGTTTTTTAAAAATGTTGACACTGTGGTTGTATTGAAGCATACATCAGGGGCTTTTTGAAATGGCCTACCGGAAAGGTCACTAGACCAGAGCTTCCAAACTTCGTATGTGACCTCGGATCTCTGTGCCAGTCTGTAAAATGATGCAGTGGTCAGATCAGTTGATTTTTAAACTGTCAGCTCTCAGAATCAATGTTACTATGATTCCATGATTCACTTTTTAAATAAACCACAGCAAAACAAAAAGGATTAAAATTACTTCTTGGCACAAAAAGCAGATCAAGCCAGAGGCAAGGATCAGATTAGAATTTATTCTTCCAGCTTTCTCAAGCTGATTTTTTTTCTTTTTGTCCTTTACCTCAGGAATGTCAGTGTCATGCTCAGGAGAATCTCCACCATCGTCACTTGTCTTCCTCTTCCTTTTATTTCGTACACTCTGGATAAAATTTTTGTGGAAATCGCAAATATATAGGTGCCTTACCTGATGGAAAGGAAATTAAAGTCAGAGTTGCCAGTTTCATGGAAATCACAACAGGTAATTATCAAATTATGGGGTTTCTCTTCTTTGTAAGTCATTGGAGAGGAAGAACAAGACGTAGGCCATACTTTCTAGAAGTTTTCTACTGAAGTGAAGAACAAGAATTACACAAAGAGAATGCTGACACCATACTGGGTAATATGTTACAAACCAAGTCTAACTAAACATGAAGACAGTACGTGGTATGGATTCAGGGGAGGATCGCTACAACTGAGGTGGTCAAGGTGGAGGCCCCTGACTGGAAGGGAGGATTTGCAGCAGGCGGGAACAGTCTGGATGGAGTCCAGTGAGGCGACAGTGGTGAGTGAGGAGTCTGGGGTGTGCAGCGTCAGGTGGGTGGCAGTGACTGCTCGTGCAGAAGCATGACGAGAAATTCGGAGGCTGTAGGAGTTCTTAGGTGTTCCTTCAGGTAAGACAGAGTCCCTCAAGGTGTCTGAGGCAGGGAGAGAGGTGACATTTTCAGAATACTTCTCGGAGTTCCTCACTCCCCACAGGCTGTGATACATTGCCCCGGAGAGGAGGAAAGCAAGAGAAAAGGGACTGTGGTAATGACATCTGGGACACCCTATTTTTATGCCAACAATAGCTACTATTGCAGGATGACAGCTCTCTGAAACATTTTATGTCCATGTATCAGTTTCTCATCCTTGCATGACCTTGCATGTGACCCACAGAGAGAAGCAGAAAGAGATGCAGCAATTCTCTCAAGGTGAAACCACCAGGAAGGAGCTGGCTACTGCTGCGGAGGTTCTCACCCAGGCTGCAGGCGCCCAGTAAGTGGGCGTGATGGCACTGAGCGGCAGGGAACGTGTTTTTCTTTAAGAATTAAGTACCAGGGTTGGCTGGAGGAACCAATCAAAACCTCACAGAACCCAAATGCCTGTGTGAGTGACTTGGAGCTGTTGATACTCAAACAGATGTTGCACAAATGTTTGGAGAGATTTCTGAATTTGAGTTTATTCCTTAAACCCTTAAAAGTTGACAGAAAATCAGCAATGATTAACTCGGGCTTCCTCTTGGAAAAAATAATAAAAACTGTTTATGCAGACGAATTATCACTTTCATGCGGTTGGATTAGTGAGTCAAGAGTTAGTTTTAAGTTTATACTGTGATGGTGTCTAGCAGACAGCAGGTTCTCAATAGATTTGGACGCAACAGCAGGGGCAGTTCAGTCCTCTACTTCTAAAAGCCACCACTTACAGGGCTAAACTGGGACAGCTTGCCAGATGCAACCCTGCCAAAGGACTTTCAGACACAGCACTTGCCGTGCCGCTGTTCCCAAGAATCCCCCCTCGTTGGGGTATCTACTACTGCTCGTGCTTTTCTACAGGAAGGAAGCCACTGAAGCTAACTCTCCATCCCTCACAGGAAGTTGGGCCTCCATGCTTGGTCAGCCAGCATGCAAACTCTGACTAAGCGGCTCCTTGAGTTCGTGGAGTGACAAACTTGGCAATCAACAGGCGGAATAGGTGGTTCCCTAAAGTTCTGGCTGGGAGAGTTTAGGTCAGGACACTCGCATAACGGAATCGTAGGTGGAAGAGAATTTAGCACTCACTAGAGTATCCCCTGCCAGCCCCAGTTCATTTCTAGAGAGATACACCAAAGCCACCCTGAGTAGGGACATGACCTGGCCAAGGATAAACTGGTCTCTTTTTTAGATTTTTAAAGAAAATTTTGCTATAAGGCGCATGTGCTTGACAGAGAGAAACAGAGAAAATGAGAACCCTCCCCCCCCCTCGAAGATGGTCACACTGCAACCCCTTCTCCCCCATTCTCCTCCTGGGGTCTGGGGAATGCACACACACATACACATGCCTTTTGTGTTTTTCAAGCCTCCAAGTTCACCCGAACTGCACAGCTGGCATTTGGGATCCAGCCACCTAACCATCCCACCACTAGCGGGACCAGTCAGGTGTCCCGATCCCTGGTACATGTCTTTTCCTATCCCCACATTTTCCTCTACACTGTTCTCCGTTTCTACTTTTCTCCAAAAAATAAAAAGCAGAAATCTGTCAACTGGAAGAATTTTTGCAAGTATGCTTTATCTTAATAAATCACAGACTACTGCCCAACGCCTACATAACATGACTTAAATGCTTGAGTTGCATTTTTGGTGCTGTTACTTAAAACCGTTCTCTGCTAAATCCTTTTACAAGATAAATAGTTACTGTTTTTCCTTAACCATCTTTAAGTACATGCTGGTTTTCTGAAATTTCAGAGCTCAGTGGTCTTTGAAGGGTGGGGCAGGGGCAGAAAGACCTAATCAATAGTGTTTTTTCTTTTTCCCACTTCACTTTCTGCAATAGGTAAAAATTCTTGTAACACAGCAGTTACTTGGAATTGAATTCCTACGCAAGACGGTGAGAATGAAATAGAATCCCTTTCAGAAATACTGACTCTACACCACCTTGAAATGAATTGTGAGTGATCCCACCTCAACACCCTACTCTTTCAGAAGCATCACCTTTGGGGAACACTAGTGTTAGGCTCCGGCTGTTTCTCTTCTAGACGTGCGTGTGGAATGATCAAGATAGCCTAACACAGGTTTTCCAGTAGGATCTGTGGGCAAACAGGGCCTCACCTTAGCAGCCAAATCATCCAGAGGTGAAGGTATCTAAGAGTTTAAAGGGACTGTAAATTTCTCTTTTTAAGGATTGTAAACATAAAAGCTTGTAAACGTAAAAGCTTCTAACAGAAGACACAGAAGGTAGACCATGTCACCGAGGGGGTGAAGTCCTTGCTGTCTGGTCCTTCCAGCATGGCTAGCCAGTGGTTTGCTCTCAAATGAATTCTACTCATTCATTGATATAAATTTGAATAAGAAAACCATTAACTCACCCCCCCCCCAACTATTTAAAAATAGCACCTGTTCTACATCAGGCTCTTGCATGGGACTTGGAAGTAAAGCAGAGAACTTGACCCACCTCTTAGGCGTACAGTGTGTATCTGGCCCCATCACTCCCTATCTCTGGTTCTCAGTTTCATCTGCAACATCGGAAGGGGAAAAAGCAGCTCCCTTTCAGTTTAAGAAGCGGATCTCTGACTTCCCCCAGCTGTGGAGAAATTTGGGCCCTAAAAGAGAAAGGATGCTAACCACCTAAGCTCTTAGCTGGTCTATCTGAATATTAAACGACCCCTTAACTCATTTCCAATTCCTAGTGATGAAGCAGTCACTTAAGGCTTGCAGCAACAGATGTCAAACTAGAAAGTTCTTAATTGGTTGACAATAGGCACATCGCTAGAATTGTTAACTAAAAGGGGTGAAATCACACAGGAAAAGTTTCCTATAATTAGGCACAAAGCACAGGGCAATCCTACTGAAATTTAAATCTCTGACCCCCCCACCCCCACCCCTGAATTTCTAAAGAAACTATTCCTATGATAGCCCCCCCCCGCCGCCCCCCCACCAGTCACATTGCAACAGCTACCTCCCAAGACCTGGCCTTGGCCTTATTTCTGCAGCATTTTAGAAATGATCCATGATTATGTCTGTGACCCTCTGCAGAAACCGAGGACTCCGGAGACAGGCAAGTAACTGCCACCTGTCCCTGTCGGAAGGAACAGCGTTCCTAGAAGGAGCCATAAGTTGGAGAAGGGCTGGGTCTCTTGTCATCCCCTCCCCGATGCTTGCTCTTTTCATGGATCAACAAAATGAGCCCACCTCCCTCTGCTCTAATATCGACGCCTCTAATACAACAAGCTCGAAAGTGCTGTCAAAGCTTCCCCGGCAGGAAGAGTCCTGGGAGTCCCCCGCCCCCAACCTCCCGATCTGGGCAGAATCCGAGAGCGTGTCTGCGCTGAAGCGGCCTTTGAAACCCCGAGTCCGAGTCCGGGTGCTCGGCTGTGCGGATAAGGGGCGGCCAGGCCCACAGCGGGGTGTCCTGGCAGCTCCGGCCGCAGCCCGGGACGCCGGCGGAGAGCGGCGGGCCGCGGAGCCCGGGGCGGGGGCGGACTCACGCTCTTGTCGATGTCCAGCTTGAGTTTCTTCTGCGAGATGCTCTTCTGGACTCTCTTGCTGAAGGAGGCGTTGCCCGCCGGCCGGACGCAGCGCTCGCCGTCCTCGATGAGGCAGCAGCTCTGGCCGTAGCCCGGGGCGGCGGCGGGGGCGGCGGGGGGCCCTTCGCGGCTGTCCTCCTCGGTGCTGAAGCCGTTCATCTCCCCGCCGCTGGCCGGCCCCTCCGGGGGAGCGTCCCCGGTAGGCCACTCCGCGGCCGCGCTCTCCGCGGGGCAGGTCGCAGAGACCCCCGCGCCGGAGAGTCCCAGAGTCCGTCCCGGTCTCCAGACCAGGCGCTGCCCTGCCCCAGTCCGAGAGGCCGGCCTCCTCCGGGCCCCGGCCCCGCGCTCCGAAACCCCCTTCCTCCCCGCCGGAGGCCCCGGGCTCGGCTCCCGCGGCTCGCAGGGCCCCGCCGGGGGTCACCCGGAGGCACCTTCTGCGGGGGGCCCAGAGCCGTTACCCAGCGGCGGGGGCGTCCCGGAGGGCGTCCCAGGAAGCAACCTCTCCCTAGGGACCTTGGGTCCGGGTTGCCAGCGGGTTCCCAAGGCCCCCGTTGGCTCCCGCCTTCTTTCGGCGGCGGGGCAAACTCGCTGCCGGGCAGCTCCCCTGGGGTGGTGCGGCCTCCTCGCGCGGGGCCCGGTCTCGAACCCGCGCTGCCCGGGCCCCGCGGCGCGTCCGGCCAGCCCCACCCCTGCAGCTGCAGAGCTGCGCCCCGAGTCCCGCGGCAGCCCCTGGGCCGCCCGGCCGCCGCCCGCCCAACGCGCCGCACCACAACAGTTCGCTCCCCCCGCCCTCCGCGGGACAGCGGAAGTCCCGCCTCAGTGCGCCCATTGGCTGTATTTGCTCCCTGGGCGGGGCCGCTGCTGCCGCTGCCGCGCCCTATTGGGCGCCGCTGCGGTCAGTCCCCGGCGCCAGGCTACTTCCTGGACTCTGCTGGGATGGGTTCAAAGTAGAGAAAGTGGAAAAGGGAAGAGTTGCATGGGAGAGGGAGGGAACGGGCCGCAGACTCGCCGACCCAGGGGAGGAATGGTGAGCAGGGACCTCGGTAGTCTGAGGGACAGACTCCTGGAGCAGAAGAACATATTCGGGAGCGGACAGAGTACGGACAGGGGCCGGGGCGCAGAGGGGCAGACCTAGGGGAGGAGCATAGAAGGGAAGACCTAAAGGGGATAGAGGTCTTGTGACGCGGCCGGGGCTGGGGGGCAAAACGAAAGGACCAGGGTCAGATGACCCCCCAGGCCAATGGCGGGGAAGGTGGGAGAAATGGGACAGAAAGCTAATCGTGGCGGGAAAGACAGAGAGACAATCCCATAACAGATACGTGGGAAAAGATGCGGAGGAGGTGATGAGGGTCTGCTGCAGGACAGGGGTGCCTTGCAAGGTAGTCCAAATCCTGGGGGTGGCAGAGACCCCTAACTATGGAGACTGGGACAGGCTTGATCGGTGAGGTAAAAAAGAGGAGGAGGAAAGGAGACCCCAAGGGCCTTGGGTAACTCCTTTGCTGGGAAGAATCGGAGATCGGGACAAGCCCTGCAGGGTGGACGAGGTGAACCGCGGGGAAGTGGAGGTCTGCAGCGAGATGGAAAAAAGGCTGGGACTGAGACGGTCCAAGGGCCAGTCCCCGGGGTCGATCTAGAGGAAGGCTAGCGGTGTCTTGGGCCCTCCCTGGGTTCTAAACTGTAGTTCTATTGCTTTAAGCAGCCCTGCCCACCGCGACACCACCAGCCCCCTGTCCAGCCCCTGCGAGTCATCCTCCTCTCTCAGAAAGACCGTAGGGAATACCCAAGTCTAGCTCCTCTAGTCCCTTTACAAGGCAGCATGGGGACAAGGAAGGCCCAGAGGACAGATGGGACTAGCCCAGGGTTGTGCAGTCCTGTAGGGCCAGAGTGGAGGAGAGGAGAAGGGGAAGGAGGAGGGTGGTTGGTGACAGGTGAGCAAGCGTTCTTGTTTTGGAGGTACTGGAGGGCATAGAAGGAGCTTTGCGTTTGTGTCTTGTTGAAAAAACAGCTTCCAGTTTCCATGTTTAGAAGCAGCCGTCCTGTGGTCTTTAATTTCCTCAGTGGCTTTAAGCATTTGTATCAATTTCGTAATTTCACGCGTGGGACAGCCATTTTAGGAAATGGGCCTATCAGAAAATAACATTTAAGCACAATGATATTTATTATGGGATTGTTTATAATAAGAAAGATAAAAAAGAACCTAAAAGTTACAAAAGGGAAGTGGATAAGTAAACTTTACAGTGAAACAACTATTAAGTAAAATATCTTCAGAAAGATATTGTGGAGTCAACATTTAAGGGTAGTTTCAACATCAGTATAAACATTTTCAACATATAATAATTCACCATCAACTGTTCCAAGACTTTATGAGTTGAAGAAATGTTTTTTTTAAAATATTTTATTTATTTATTTATTTATTTATTTATTTATTTTAATTTGACCAGAGAGGGACAAAGAGAGAGAAAGTGAGAAAGCAAGTCGCCAGGTCCTGGACTTGAGTCACTGTCAGCCACATGGGAGTCCAGCGCCTTTTACCACTGTGCCACCTGTCAGCCCCAAAGAAATGCTTTTTTATATTAAATAAAAAATGCAGGATATAGAATTGCATATGGGACTTTGTGTGTACATCTATGTTTTTTAAAAAAGAAATAAAAACCTTGCTGTTTGTAAGAAATATTATTTCTGGATACCAGAAATGATTGATATTTTGCTCCTTTTGTTCTATGTTTGTATTTTCCTTAATAAGTTTTTCCTTTTCTTTTCTCTCTCTTTTTTTTTTTTTTTTTTTTTTTTTTTTTGCTTATACGGTAGAAAAAGTAGAATAAAAGTAATGGGGAAAGCAGGGTTTAATAGGAGTGCTCCTTTAGAGTTCATGTATCTGAGTAAATTATTGAGCACACTGTGTATAACTCTGTGTGGTGCTGGCTAGAGGAGGAGGATGGAATATAATCCTTGCCCCAACAGAATATCTTCTAGTTGGGGAGCTCAGACATGTACTCAGAAAACAGCTGGGTAGGGGACCAGCAGGTGGCGTGGTGGTTAAGGTGCTGGACACTCCCCCATGGTCGACCACAGTTCAAGTCCCAGACCTGGGGGATTGCTTTCTCACCTTCCCTCTCTTTCTCTGTGTCTTTATCTCTCCAGTCAAATTAAAATAAATTAAAAAAAATTAGAAACAAAACAAAACAAAAAAACAGCTGGGTATCTGAACAAGGCAGTACACAATGTTGGTTCCATAATCAACTGGTATGGATAAGAGCTCCACGTTTCCCATGTAAGTTGCACTTAAATATTTTTCAAAACAGCATTCATGTTCAGGGACCAGCAGTTAGTGTAATGGCTATGTCGCTGGACTCCCACGTAATCTACCACGGTTCAAATCCAGGACCCGGGGGCTTAAACTCACGCCGGGCGCATGTGCGTGCATGCCCAAGATCCCGAGAGGAGAATGGAGGAGAAGGGACTGAGGCGTGGCCATCCCCCCTGGGGGGTGATTTCTCGCTTTCTGTCTGTCTTTCTGGGGAGCACATGCATCCTATAGCAAAAACCTCTCCAAAAAATAGGAAAAAAACCCAAAACAAACAAATAAAAAAACAGCATTCGTGTTCAGTGCTAGGCTATTGTGATACAGCCTTTTCAGCATCAGGTTCCTCTGAACCGAGGTGTTTTTCCTTGGTGCTTTGTCTTAGCCCTAAGGTAGTAGCTACTCCTTTTATCTGCTCTTCTTTTATTCTTCAGGTTTTCTTCTTGCTAGGCAAGTCCTTATTTCTAGAATCCCCTGTTATAATTAATAAATCTTCGTATTTCCTTTTCAAATAACTGTGTGGTTTCTTTTTCCTCATTAGATTTAGACTAATAGCCTCAGCCTCTATATTTCATGTGTGGGTGTGTGTGAACTCGTGATTTACAAACATCCTTCGTGTGCAATTTTGTATCTCTCTTTACAAGTGCCTTATCAGGGACCAGCAGGTGACGTGGTGGTTAAGGCGCTGGACATTCCCACATGGCTGACCATGGTATGAGTCCTGGACCTGGTGGCTTGCTTTCTCACTTCCCTCTCTCTCTCTGGTCAAATTAAAATAAATGAATGAATAAATAAAATTAAGTAAATAAATTAAAAAAATGCCTTATCCAGAAATTTTCTGCATGTTATATAGTTTTCACAGTTGCCATTTTTTGAAAGAATTATTTCCTTTATTATTATTTAAAATTTGCTATAGGGCACGTGTGCCTACCAAATAGGGAGAGAGGGAAGGTGAGAAAGCAAGCCACCAGGTCTGGGACTCGAATAATAGTTGGCCACGTGGGAGTCTAGCACCCTAACTACCATGCCACTACTGGCCTTCCACAGTTGCCATTTTTAATGACTTTGTAGCAATATAGTTTACTGCAGTGCTTAGGACTGTTGACTGAGCTGTCAGAACTGGGTTCAAATTTAGGCTTCACTCCTTACTTGCTCTGATGTATTAGCGAATTATTTTATTTTTAAGCTTGTTCAAAATGGGTGGTGACAAATAAATGCATAACACAATACTTGGAGGGGACCAGCAGGTGGCATGGTGGTTAAGGCACTGGACACTCCCACATGGCCGACCACAGTTCAAGTCCTGGACCTGGTGGCTCGCTTTCTCACTTTCCCTCCTCTCTCTCACTCTGTGTCTCTCTCTGGTCAAATTAAAATAAATGAATGAATAAAATTAAGTAAAAAATAATTATTTAAATAAAAACCCAAAACACAATACTTGGAATATCATAAGTGGTTAATAAATATTAGCTACTGTTATTACTATCATAGTTTACTTACTTTAATCCCTAGTAGTTAGATGTTGGGGGAGAGGAGATTCTAAGTAAATATTTCTGAACGTGAAACTTTTTTTTTTTCATATTTAGGATTATTATCAGAGTGCCAGAAATGGAACTGTGGTCAAAACCCACAAAACTAAGTTTTTCCATAGTCGCTTGCCCAGGCTCTTTGACCTTCTTTCTCACCCTTGGCCACTCTGCCTCCCACTCCCCTGTCCACACGCCCCCACAGTCAGTCCTTCCATTCAGTCCCGCCCCAGTTTGGTCATTATCTCCCACCAGGCCTTGAAGAATCAGGCTTGGGCACCTCTGCCAGTCAGTCTTAGAAAGGCTTTCCCTTCCTTCTGCTCTTTCCTTTCCCTTTTATTGGGGGGTGTGATAGGTAGCTCTGAGAGTGATTTCCAGTGATTGCCCTTCTTTGGGAACAGGTAGACACTTAGGGCTAGATCCCTGTGATTGGGCCCCTAATCCACAAGTATTTCCTGATGGTTTAAAAAATAATTATTTTATTTTATTTATTATTATTATTTTTAGTTTGCTACAGGACATATGCACTCATCAGAGAGAGAAAAAAAGCAAGCCACCATGTCCAGAACTCAAACGTGGCTGGCCACGTGGGAGTCCAGCACCTTAACCACCACGCCACCTACTGGCCCTATGTCCCCTGATTTGGACCATGCTGCGTTAGGCCTATGGCTCAAATGATGCTGGTCAGTTTCTCTCCAGTGAACGTGTCCGTTGGGACCGAGCAATGGATGCTGGGAGCAGTTAGAGCAGAGACTCCAATGGTGGGTCCTGCCTCCTGGGCTCCCCAGGGTCTTACGGTTGGACCTGTACTTGGGTTCTGTGAGGTACTCATGGGCATGTTGTCATAAGCTCTGTGAGGGCTGGGAGCTGTCTCTATGGTGCATCATAAAGTTCCCAGTGCCCGGGCATTTGATTATTTGCAGAATGGGTGGATAGATGGATGATGACTGAGGACTTGACCTCTGGAATCAAGAGACACCACAGCATAATGGTTGGGATCACGCACTATAGACCTAGTCAGCCTGCACTGGGATCCTGGCTCTGCCACTCACTCACCTGGGGACCTAGGGAAAATTGCATAGCTTTGCCATGTCTCAGTTCCCTCATCTGTAAAATGTGGATTGTGGTGAAGACGATCTGAGGTAACAGATGTGAGCCACTTACAACAGTGCCTGGTACATATCAGGTTCTCAATAAGCACTAGTTATTATTACTGGCTACATTAGTTTAAATTAAGTTTTAACAGAAAACCCAAAATAAGCTTAACTTTTTTCTCACTTTTAAGAATGATAAAGGTTGAGCTGCTAGCCCTGTGATTAGGGGAGCTGGGTCCCACATGGCCATTAAGCAGTTAGAGTCCCAGACCTGGCAGCATGAAAAGCATACTGAGTGCATGTGCACGCACACCCCACATCCTGACAGGATGGAGGAATGGAGAAGGGATTGTGGTGTGACCCTGCCCCACAGGGAGTGTTTTCCCCTCTCCCTTTCTTTCTCTTTCTCTGTCACTTTCTAGTAAGCACACACACACTAGCAAATCAAAAAAAAAAAAAAAAAAAAAAAAAGAATTATAGAAGCGGTCAGTTTGTTTTCTTGGTGTCAGGTTTTCTTTGGTTGCTCCGCGTGTAGGGCTTCCTTCCCAAGGTTGTCTCATTGACCTTACGGCTTCTGGGACTTTATCTACTGGTACATTCTAGCCAGAGGAGGGGGAGGGCGAGGGCGAGGGCGAGGGCTCATCCCTGCCCTTGTAGGATACTTCCCAGAAGTTGTAGAATCTTGTGCTTACATGTCTCTAGCCAGAATTTAGCCATACCTAATGGCAAGGGGGTGGGGTGGGGTGGGAATTATGGTCTTTATTCCTGGTGGCTGTGTGCTCAGGTGGAAAATGGAGGCTTCTGTTATTGGAGTAGAAGGTGGGATGCATATGTGGAAACCATCGACCCTCTTTGCCACACCTCCTTTTGGAATCTCCCCCACCTTCTACATTCTGGTGAGGTCTGTTGGCTAATTTTGGTTCTGTTTCTCTGGAGAACTCTGAACTTTGAACTAAGACTTGTGGCTTTTGGCTTTTGGAGACCACTGCAGCCTCAGTATTTTGCCAGTTGTCAAGTTACTGCATTTTTTTTTTTTTTTTTTGGAGAGGTTTTTGCTATAGGGTGTGCACGCTTGCCAGACAGACAGAGAGAAACAGAGAGACAGAAAGCGAGAAATCAACCCCCAGGGAGGATGGCCACACCCCAATCCCTTCTCCTCTTGGCATCTTGGGCATGCACACACACACGCCTGACATGAGTTTAAGCCACCGGGTCCAGGACTCGAACTGTGGTTGACTACATGGGAGTCCAGCGACATAGCCATTACACCAACTGCTGGTCCCAAGTTACTGTATCTTAACATTGTTCTCTGCAGTATATGTTGGAGGAACGGCTTCTGTCTCCAATAGATATAATTTAGGACTTCAAAGTAAAGATTTCCAGGTTACTGTCGTCAAACCTAGCTCTGCATCCCAACTGTCAAGGGAGAAAGTGACTAAAACTTATATTTTAAAATACATTAATTTAGTCTGCATTTAAGTTACACTGTCTCAGATGATTCTTAATGCACACTGAAGTTCAAGACCCCCTGCTTTAAAGGTTACAGTGCGCAATAATCTTCACTGGAAACAGTTATCTCTTCTAGTTTAACTGGCCTGCTTACTTTCTTCCAAACATGCACTTTCTTATATGCACTGTTTTGCTTACCATGCTTCCTGACTCATTAGATGTTAAATTTAGAAAGGATATTAGAAATTCAATCCCCTTTTAAGCCTGTGGGAGCTTGAGTTTGGCAAGGCTGAGCAGCATGTTCAAGCACACACAGTGATTGGTAGCTATTAAGACTGGACAGGCAACATTTGCTGGGATAATGTGTAAAATCCTTCCTCCCCAAATTAAGAGATTGATAAGGAGTTTCATGTTTTATTTGACAGTTAAAGTAGTTTTAACTGGTTTTCACATGGTCTATCCTCAGTCTAGGTATTAGCCTCCAGACTCGATCCTTGACTTACTATGTTTTCTCCATGCCTTTTCTCAAGATCAGGAGTCCCCAGGACCATGCAGCAGGAGGTGAGCAGCAGGTGAGGAGCGAAGCTTTATCTGTATTTATAGCCACTTCCCACCACTTCATTGCTGCCTGAGGCCTGAGTTCCATCTCCTGTCAGATTGAAGGTGGCATTAACATCTCATAGGAGTGCAAACCCTATTGTGAACTGTGCCTCTGTGGGATCTAGGTTGCACGCTCCTTATAAGAGTCCAATGCCTGATGATCTGAGGTGGAGCTGAGGCAGTGATGCTAGCACTGGGGAGAGGCTGCAAGTGTTGCATTAAGGTGAGTTGTATAATTATTTCATTATATATCGCAATGCAATCATAATAGAAATAAAGTGCACAGTAAATGTAATGTGCTTGAATCATCCCAAAACCAAACCCACCCCCCTCATCCATGGAAATATTGTCTTTCATGAAATTGGTTCTTGGTGCCAAACAGGTTGGGTTCCACTGCTTTACATAATATCATTTGTCCACACGACCATCATTTGTTAATGTCTCCTGTCAATAAATACCTGAAAACTTATGGGTAAGACAGCAGATTTTAAAGTGAATTAGACTGGTTGCCATTATTAATATTTTGGGGAAAATTCTGATCTTTGTTGGAGGAGAAAATCTGTAACTCCAGAAAGGAAATATAAACAAATAGTCAGATAATGAAGAACCAAATAAAGCATAGAAGCTTCTGAGATCCTTGTTCTGCTTTGTATCGGATTTAAGGTTTCTGAAATGGCCAAAAGATTCTGATTTGCTACATTTATAAAGTTTAGAAAATTAATTTATGACAGTTGCTTACGTGTTTAGAAAGATTTTGCTTTTTAGATTTGTAAGACTGTCCTGTTGGGCATTTTAAATATTTGCGAAAATAAGACATATTCAATTCATAATTGTAGTTTGAAATGTCTAAGGAAATTTGATTAATTAAGGCAGTAAGCCCATGAAATGTTTAGGGAGGATTGAATGTACTAAACTTAAGAAATAATTCAGTTGTAATCAAAGAACAAGTGAAAGTGATTATTCTTACCTTTATATAAAAAAATTTGCTAGATTTGAAAGGAAATAATAGGATTCGTAGGTTGAACTTAAATCCTTTAGTAAAAGCTAAGCTTTAAAATAGGCAACTTGAGTCAGTAACCATAACTTTTTTTTTCATATGCAAGCCTACCCCTAGACTTTTTTTTAAAGATTGTTTATTTCATTTTATTAATTATTGTTATTGTTATTAGTAGTAGTGGTATTTTTTGACTGGAGAGAGACAGAGAAAGAGAGAGAAAGGGAAAGTGAGAAAGCAAGCCACCACATTCAGGACTTGACCACAGTTGGCCATGTGGGAATCTAGCACCTTAACCACCATGCCACCTGTCGTCCTTCCCCTCCTCGCACAGAGCCTTAAACGCACTTGTCAATAACTCTCATCTGTAGAGTTCTAGCTGAGACCTTTCATGTGAATTCCAAACAGCGATATTTACCTCCTTTCCTGGGTTGCTCCAGAGGCATCTCAGCAAAATGTTCAACTTGAAACTTTCTCTGACACCCAAATGCATTCTCCCTAAATGGTCACCTGTTCCATTCTTGATTTTCCCTTCTCACTATAGTTCAAGTCAACCTGTCATCGAGGTAAATTTATTCTACCTCCAAGAGATATTCAAAATCGGTTCTTTTTGCTTCATTCCTCACCTCCTACCATCCAGCCCAGGACATCATCTTCCGACTGAAATGTGTAGGGCTCTTAGCTGGTTGCTAACGCACTCCACTCCGTGAGCTTTTATACAACCAGACCATGCATTGCCTCCTTTACCCCCTCACTAGTTTCCCAGTGCACCTGACGGTGCTCCCTGCCAGCTCTGTGTCCTGTTCCCCAGACTTCGGTAACTTATCAGCAATGTTTCGTTTCCACAGAGGTGGTCTCCAGCTCCGTCTGCACAGGGAATCCATCTGGGGAAAACTACTTGATCACGTCTACAGTTCTTGAAACAATGCCTGAAAAATTACTTGATTATTTTATTGCATCTTATCCTCATCTTATAAAACTGTGTTGATGAAGAAAAATGGAAGTGCCGATAGTAGTGTTAAAAAGCATGTATACAGCAAGCAAGCACAAAGATAACTCATAGAACAGGGGAAAGTGTAAGTAAATCATTGATCTCATATGGGACTGGTCTTCAGAATATATAAAAAACTCTTACTACCTCAACTATCAAAGAAAAGAACCCGATTAAAAAGTAGGCAAATGGGGACAGCAGGTGGTGTGGTGGTATGGTGGTTAAAGCATTGGACTCCCACATAGCCCACTGTGGTTCGAGTCCTGGGCCTGGTGGCTTGCTTTCTCATTTTTCTCTCTCTGTTTCTCTCTGATGAGCACAAATTAATAATAATAATAATAAAATTAAATAAATAATTCTTTAAAAATTAAAAAAAAAGTGGGCAAAATAAAAGTAGACATTTTTCCGCAAAAGTATAACAAATGGCCAATAAGCTCATGAAAAGATGCTCAGCATCACTAATCGTCAGGGAAATGCAAATTAAAACCACAATGAGATAGTATGTCATACCTACTAGGATGGCCACAGCCATGAGACAGACAAGAGTAAGTGCTGATGAGCATATGGAGAAGTTGAAATCCATATACATTGTTAGTAGGGATGCAAAATGATGAAGCCACTTAGGAGAACAATTTAGCGGTTACTTGAAAGGTTAATGTAGAGTTATCCAGCAATTCTACTCTTAGAAAGCTACCCAGAGAAATGAAACATACATCCATACAAATGCTTTTATATGAATGTTAATAGCATTACTCATAGCAGCCAAAAGCTGGAAACAACCCAAACGTCCATCAACTGATGAATGGATAAACAGAATGTGGTATATTCAGACAATGAAACATGATGTGGCAATAAAATGGAATGAAGTACCAACCTTTGCAACATGAACCCTAAAATATTATGCTAAATGAAAGCATACTAAAGACAACATATTGAAGATTCCATTGATGTAAAGTGTCTAGAAAAGGCAAGACCATAGAGGGAAAAAGTAGATTAGTGGTTCCCAGAGGCTGCTGCAAGAGTGGAATGGATTGGGGTAGAGAATAACCATTTGGGGTACAGGGTTTCTTTTTGGAGGGATAAAAAAGGGCCAGCAGATGGCGTGGTGGTTACATTGCTGGACTCCCACAGTGGCCGACCACGGTTCAAGTTAAGGACTTGGTGAAGCTCACACCAGGTGCATGTGTGTGCATGCCCGCCCAAGAGCCCAGGAGGAGAATGGAGGAGAAAGGATTGTGGCATGGCTATCCCCCCAGGGGCTGATTTCTTACTTTCCCTCTCACTGTTTCTGTCTCATCACTGGCAATCACACCCACCCAATGGGGGAAATCTCTAAAAAGAAAAAAATTCTGGAATTACATAGTGGTTATGACTGCACAACCTTGTGAATACACTAAATATACATTGAATTGTACATTGTAAGTGAGTTAATTATGTAGTATGTGAATTATATTTTAAAAAAGCTGATTGAAAATGAATATGTGCATTAACTTCTTTGATATAAAGATAGAAAATGTTAGATTTGTTTGAAGGGATGAGTCTTTAGCTTCCATTGGATTTTGTTGTTGTTGTTGTTGTTTATTTATTTCTTCCATGAAAGAAAGAGGGACACAGAGACAGGTGTCTCATCAGGGCCTTCGTGGTGCAATCTACCCCTAGCCTTAGCTAGTCTTTTTTTTTTTTTTTTTTTTTTTTTTTGGAGAGGTTTTTGCTATAGGGGCATGCACTTGCCAGAAAGACAGAAAAAGACAGAGAGACAGAAATCGAGAAATCACTCTCCAGGGGGCATGGCCACACTGCAATCCCTTCTTCTCCATTCTTCTCTCAGGATCTTGGGCATGCATGCACACATGCTCGGCGTGAGTTTAAGCTACTGGGTCCTGGACTCGAACCGCAGTCGACTACTTGGGAGTCCAGCAACATAGCCATTATGCCAACTGCTGGTCCCCTTAGCCAGTCTTGATCACGTGTGCCCAGAGTGTGCACAGGGAGCCCTCAGGACATGAACCAGTGCCTTTCCATGTGCATCTAGCATTAAGAGAATTGCATTATCTTGGAGCCCTTGGCTGGTCCCTCTACCATATGTTCTTATGTCTGCTGCTGGTATTTTGATTTGTGAAGGAAAATAATCAGATTGAAGCTATATTAGGAGAGACAGTGAACATATCAAAGATTATGTCTAAAAGTGGAGGTGCAGTTGGAAATGTACCACTTTTTATTCGGTAGGATCAGATGTGTATGTGTGTTTTGTACTTTTTTGTATTTTGTTTTTGCTATAGCTCGCTGGAGAAAGAAAATGAGAAAGTGAGAAATCACCCCCAGAGGAGATGGCCATGTCCCAATCCCTTCTCCTCCATTCTTCTCTTGGTATTTTGGGCATGTATGCACATGTGCATGATTTTCAAGTCACTGGATCCAGGAATTGAACTGCAGCTGGCCATGTGGGAATCCAGTGCTTTAGCCACTATGCCACATGCTGGCCCCTAAGATGTGTCTTTCTTTATAGAACAAATTTGTTGTTTGACTTTTGCACTTTTGAGGTTAGTAGAATTTTGTATGGAAGTAGGACACTGAATCCTGTGTTATGGGGAAAGCAATCTCTTAGCCTTTCCCATATCCCATTTCTCTAATGTAGATCAACAAACAAACCTCTTTTTTCCCCTTTTTTTGAGAGATTTTTGCTATAGGGCACATGTGCCTGGCAGAGAGACAGAAAGCGAGACATCACCCCCCAAGAGAATGGCCATGCCACAATCCCTTTCTCCATTCTCTTGAGATTTTGGGCATGCACACACATGTACCCAAAGTGAATTTCAAGCTGCTGGGTATGGGACTTGAACTGTGGCCAGCCATGTGGGAGTCCAGCAGTATAACCACTATGCCATCTAATGTTCCCTAAATAAACTTCTAAGGAATCATTCAGCTGACATTAGGAGATGGCACATAATTGTTTGGGTCACTGGAAAATTCTATTGCCTGTGAAAAATACGAATAACTTTGGTTTATTGATCTGTCTTTTTTGAGTTCGATCAGGTAAACTCAGCCCTGAGAGCTGTTTCATTTTAGCCATAATTAAATATGCAAATAATCGTGACATAAATAATAGGATTACTAATAAATCTCACAAAACTGAACTTCTGGAGTTTAGTTTGGTTGGTTCACCAGCAGCTCAAGAATTCCAGAGGTCCACTTTACCTCTGCTAAGAGGGAGGGATACAATAGTGAATGATATACACGTCCTTACTCTCCTGAAATCAAGTGGAAAAAAGTGATACTCAGTAAATGAATGAATAAAATAATTATATGCTATTCAAGGATTCCATCATTATACTTATTATTCATGGATTTTGAGTTTGTGATTTTCTACTCACTGAAATTTATCTATAACCCCCAAATCAATGCTCATGGCCCTTTCAAGTTTGCCTGAGACATGAGCTAGCATAGAATGGCGAAAGAAACTTGAATGGTCCACACACACTGCCGTCGACTGAATGTGCGTGTCCTCTCCACATCATATGTTGAAATCCTAGCCCCCAATATGGTGGGGTTAGGAGGTGTAGCCTTTGGTCGGTGACTAGTTCACAAAGGTAGAGACATAATGAGTGGAATCAGTGTCCTTACGAAAGAGATTCTGGAGGGCTCCCTCCTCTTCTACCATCTGAGGACACAGGGACGGCAGTGTAGGAGCCAGGATGTGGACCTTATCACATGTTGCATCTGCTGGCACCGTGGCACCTTGCATTTCCAGCCTCCAGACCTGTGATGAATAAACTCTCTTGTCTCTAAGTCACCCAGTCTATGGCATTTTGTTACAGCAGTCCCTTCTGACTGAGACACGCGTGTTCCCAGCCAAGGTGGGGTAACAAGAGAACATGCGTCTTCCTTCAGCTCTCCTACGGTGAACGGCTGTCCTCTTAGCAGTCTATTTTATGTTCCTGTGCTTTTTCGTTGGCGACTTTGGCTTAAATGTCTCCCACGTGTAGTGCCGAAGGGCCGTGTAGTGTTCCTAAGCACAAGAAAGCTGTGATATTCCTTACAGAGGAAAGCCACGTGACGGTTCACTGAGGGCTGTTACAGTGTGGCTGGCTGTGAGTTCCATGTTAATGAGTCAGTGATAAATATTACATGAGGTGTCTCTGAACAGAAATGCACCTAAAACAAAGTTATTGATCACTACGTGAAAATGTTGTGACCAGAGGCTTGCAGGAACCAAACCCCACGAATCCCCTAGGAGCAGTGGTTCATTATCCACTAATTCAGTGTTCGTGTTGGCTGCATAGAACAGAACTGCCACAAACAATGAGAACCGAGTGTATTATGGGATAGCTGTTGTGGAGGGGTACAAAAGTGCTGAGAATCACAGAGAACGATATGTGTGGGAGTCTATTATTTTTTATAAAATTTTGCTACAGGGCACGTGCATTCATGAGAGAAAGAGAGAGAGAGAGAGACAGAGAGAGAATGTGAGGCAGTTCCACTCCCTACCCCCAGGGGAATAGCTGTACTGCAATCCCTTCTCCATTCTCCTCTCAGGATTTTGGGCACACACACTTCCACACCAGGCATATATTTTTCAAGTTGCTGAATCTGGGACTCGAATTGCTTCATCGGCCATGTGGGGTCCAGTCACCTTAACCACCATCCCACTGGCCAACGCAGGAGTCTATTCTTTCTTTTTCTCTTTTAAAAAATAATTATTGGGGCTGGCAGGTGGCGTGGTGGTTAAGGGTGCTGGACTCCCACATGGGCAACCATAGTTCGAGTCCCGGACCTGGTGGTTTGCTTTCTCACTTTCTCTGTCTCTCTCTCTCTGTCTCTTTCTCACCAAATTAAAATAAATAAGCAAATCAAATAAAGTTAAAATAAAATAATTATTAAAAAATTATTTAATTTTACTCACTATTTTTTAAAATTTGCTATAGGACATGTACACTCATGAGAGAGATAGAGAGAGAGAGTGAGAAAGCAAGCCACCAGGTCTGGGACTCAAACCATGGTCAGACATGTGGAAGTCCAGTGCCTTGACCATCACACCACCTGCTGGCCCCAGGAATCTATTTTTAATAAAGGCGACAAGGAAATTTCTTGGGGGAAAGTGACAGCTAAGCTGAGACTGAAGGATGAAAAGAAGCTACAGAACAGGGAAAAGCAGTCCACGCAAAGAGAGCAGCAGGGCCTGGAGGTGGGAGGGCCTTGGATGGTGGGGGGAACTGGAACCGTGCAGGGAGGTGACAGAGAAGTAGGCACAGGTTAGCCCCACAGAGCCTTTTGAACCAGGCTAAGAAATTTGGATTTTATTGTAAAGGCCTGGAGTAAAAACACAAGCGGGATGTTTGCATTGCTCTAAATTCCTCTGTTGAAGTCCTAACCCCCAGTAAGATGGCACTAGGAGGCAGCGCTTCTAGGGTTTAAAGTTACAAACAGAGCGATCGAGTTCATCTCCGTGTGCTCGTCTGGAAGTTTGTTCTCATCACTCGGCTACAGAGGTCTCAGTCTTTCTAGCACCTCGGTATTTCTACAGTCCAGGGCAGAGCTAGGACCCAAATCCGTGGGCACAGAGCGTGAACCGCCAGGACCCACAGTGCATGCACCCTGACGCGCTCATTGGTTCGATGACTAAGCCCTGAGATTCTGTGTCTGTAGCTGTTAGGAAAACACAGAGAGATTTTTCCTAAACCTGAGCGAATCCAGAGTTCAGGCCTCTGCTTCCCAGGCTGGCTGACAGGCGGGTGGTGGGGTGAGCTTAGCTCTCAGTGCCAACAAAGGCCGACCTGCCATCCCCTTCCCCTCTCCCCAGGCGGGCACTGGCAGGAGATTATACGCTACTTAAATTTCAAGTAGCTCCTGAACAAAGGCTGCAAAGTTGCTAAGAAACCTGTTTTTCTGAGGCTTCCCCGTGTTTTTTTGTTTCCATGGTGTTGTGTGCATGAGTGCGTGAGTGTGAGCCCACCATGGGCTGTCACCCTGCCAGCCCAGAATGAAGTCACACTTGGAGAGGAAAACTCAGGCTGCCCTGGGGCACCGGCACCAGCCCTAGGTGTCCTCAGGCTGGGTGACCCAGGAACTGAGGGTAGACAAAAGGGGAGCCGGCTGCCTCGAGGCAGGGCTTGGCAGAGCTGTGCGCTGCTGAAAGAAGCCTTGAATCTACTTACAGGAAAAGCCCAGAAGCCTTGAGGGTGGGAGCACCAACGGTGGAACTGGCAGGAGTCTCATCCTCACCCCTCAGCTAAGCTTGGAAAACAAATCCTTAACAAAGCTGGGCCCATTCCCAAATGCTTGTTGCAAGATTTGTAGAACTGTGAGAGTCCACGCAGGCCAGGATCAAACTTGCCTGCCTTCTCTCAGTCTCACATGGAGAGACGGAGGCTGAGGGTGGGAAGATGCTTCCTTAGGGCGCAGAGAATATACCAAACGCAGGAGCACTGGCCATGAGAGGGTCTAGGGCCTAGAGTGGAGGGAAACAGGCCCAAGTGCTGCTGAGCCTCTATTACTCTCCGTGGTGACCATTTATCAAATACTTACTGAGCCCCTACTGAGTTCTGGAAGCTTCTGACTCCAATCCCAACCAAATACAGAGGAAAAGAGAACCCGGAACGGGGAGCAGATCACTGTATTCCCTGAGTCTGTGTGCCAATAAGTATGCCGTCGCCACCACCAGAGCCCTCCCTCGGGATCTGGCCAGGGGTCTTAAACATCCTGGATTTCTCATGTGCAGCCTTGGGAGGCCCAGGAGCTGAACTCTGAGAAATGTAACCTCCTCCAGCCATCCTCTTACACGGAGGTCTTTCCTCCCTGTGGTCCGGGTCTTCGAGGACGCACCAGAGAACCAGCTGCTCTGGACTCAGTTCTCACTCTAGGCCCTCTGGCCATCAACAAGGACACATCTGATACTCTCACTTTGTCCAGTTTAAAGCCTCTACTGGTTCCTATTACTTTTTTTTTTTTGGTATGTAAGGTGTTTTGCCAGAGGGCATGTGTGCTCACCAGAGAGACACTGAGAGGGAAAGTGAGAAATCATTCCTCAGGGGGGATGGCCATGCCACAATCCTTTCTCCTCCATTCTCCTTCTGGGATTTTGGACATGTAGGCACAGGCACCCAGTGTGATTTTTAAACAGTAAGGTCCGGGATTCGAACCACAGTCGATCATGTGGGAGTCCAGCCCTTTAACTACCACACCACCTACTCGCCCATCTGCTTTGAAAAGAGACTCCTTAACATGATCCATGAGGCACTGAACTCCCACAAGGCCGACTGCAGTTTGAGTCCCAGACCTCGTGGCTTGAAACATACAGGGTATGTGTGCGTGTGTGCCCGAATCCCACAAGAATGGCAGAGAAGGTTCTGTGGTGTGGCCATGCCCCCTATGGGGTGATTTCTTACTTCCCCTCTCACTGTCTCTCCTTCTCTCTCTCTCTGGAGAGTGCAGGTGCCCTATGAGTAATAGTCATCCTAGTGGGCGTAAAATGGTATAACATTGTGATTTCAATTTGTATTTTCCTAGTGACTAATGATGTTGAAATCTTTTCATATGCTATTTGTATATATTTCATGGTTATTTGTATATCTTCTTTGAGGAAATGTCTGTTCAAATCTTTGCCATATTTTAATTAGGTTATCTTTTCATTGTGTTGTAAGAGAACCTAATATAGGGGAACCAGCAGTTAGCGTAATGGCTATGTTGCTGGACTCCCACGTAGTCAACCGTGGTTTGAGTCCCGGACCCGGTGGCTTAAAATTCACACTGGGCACGTGTGCGTGCGTGCCCAAGATCCCGAGAGGAGAATGGAGGAGAAGGAATTGCGGCATGACCATCCCCCCCTGGGGGGTGATTTCTTGCTTTCTGTCTCTCTGTCTCTTTCTGTCTGTCTGGTGAGCGCATGCGCCCTATAGCGAAAACCTCTCAAAAAAAAAAGAAGAGTACCTAATATATGTATTGTCAAATATATGATTTGAAAATATTTTCTCATTCTATGGGTTATCTTTTCACTTTCTTTTTTTCTTTTCTTTTCTTTCTTTTTTTTTTTTTTTTTTTTTTTTTTTTTTTTTTTTTTTTTTTTTTTTTTTTGCCATAGGGCATGTGAGCTTGCCAGAGAGAAAGTAAGAAATCACCCCCGCCCCAGGGAGATGGCCACACCACAATCCTTTCTCTTCTATTTTCCTCTTGGAATTTTGGGCACACACTCATATGCCCATCATGATTTTCAAGCCACCTGTCCAGGCCTCCAACCATGGTTCACCATGTGGGAGTCCAGCACCTTAACCACCATGCCACCTGCTGGTCCCTTGAAAGTTTTTAGTTTTGATGAAGTCCAATTTTCTGCTAGCTGCTTGTACTTTTGGTATCACATCTAAGAAACCATTGTCTAAGGCAAGATTATGGCATATACCTTTGCTTCTTCTAATCACTTTTTAGTTTGAACAGTTACACGTAAGTCTTTGAAACATTTTAGTTAATTTTTGTATGTAGTGTGAAGTAGGCGCCCAAATTCAGTCTTTTGAATGTGTGGATCCAGTTTTCTTGGCATCTTTTCTTTTCTAAATAATTTTTTAAATTTAATTTTATTCGTTGTCACTATTTTATTTTCGTTTTTCAAAGTTGACCAGAGAGAGACAAGGACAGTGCAAAAGTAAGCTGCCAGGTCTGGGACTCGAACCACGGTCAGCCACGTGGGAGTTCAGTTGCCTTAACCACCATGCCACCTGCCAGCCCCATCTTGGCATCATTTTTTGAAGACTGTCCTTTCCCCCATTGAATGGTCTTAACTCCCTTGTTAATTGACCACAGACGTATGGGCTTACTTTTGGGCTTTTGGTTCTATTCCATTGATCTGTATGTTTATCATTATGCCTGAATACCAGTTACCGTTATGCCTCTGATCCAGGGCTGCCTGAAGTCTAGGGGTGCATCATGGCGTCAGGACCCAATTAGGGGTGCTGTCTCTCTGTTTCTCTTTCTCTCTCTCATAATTCATGGAAGAAACAAACTTTTAAAAAATATCCAACTATAAACTGTTTATAAAAGACACACTTTAGATTCAAAGTCACATAAGTTGAAAATTAAGGGACCAGCAGATGGCTTAATGGTTAGGTTGCTGGACTTCCACATGGCCAACTGCGGTTCAAGTCCTGGACTTGGCAGCTTAAAACTCATGCCAGCTGCGTGTGCACATGTGCCCAAGATCCTGCGAGGAGAATGGAGGAGAATGCGGGGAGTGATTTCTCGCTTTCTCTCTCTTCCTTCCCATTGTGATCACATGTGCTCTATAGCCAAAATATCTCTTAAAAAAAAAAGAAAGAAAAATGAAAATGTATAGGGCCATTGGGCCGGCGGGGGGGGGGGGGGGGGAGGGGCATGGTGGTTGAGACACTGGAGTCCCATATGGACGACCATGGTTTGGGTCCTGAACCTGGTGGCTTGTTTTCTTGCTTTCCCTCTTCCTCTCTTTCTAGTCAAAACTGAAGAATAACAATCATAAATAAAGTGAAAAATAAATAATTTTTATAAAAAGTATGGGGAGAGCAGGTGCCATGGTGGTTAGGGCTCTGGATTCTCACAAGGCCCACTTCCGTTTGAGTCCCAGATATGGTGGCTTGCTTTCTCACTTTCCTTCTCTGTTACCAGCTATAGAAAAGAAAAGAAAAAAAAAAAAAAAAAAAAAAAAAAAAAAAAAAAAAAGAAAAGAAAAGAAAAGAAAAGAAAAGAAAAGAAAAGAAAAGATTCTCCATATGTCTGCAAAGCTATTGATCATTTGCCACTAGGTCGGGTCAGGAGCTTCTCTGGGCCTGTTTTCATCTGCAAAATGAAGACTTTGGAACAATATTCCGAGGTGCTGAAGACCTTTAGGGAGATTTTCTTCTTTCTGGCTTGGACTCAAAGCTGCCACAAGGGCCAGATTCTCGCTTTCCCTTACTCAATCTTTTCCAAGTCATGGTCCACAGCACCCCCTGGTGGTCACTAAGTGGCAGTACCAGGAGTAGCTTCTACCTATGGTCCCCTGCAGCTCCCCCCACCCAAGACTCAACCATAGGACCATAGTGGAGATGAATCTTACTGTGGAAAATGGAGGCCTGGATGGGGAAGGATTTGCACAAGATCTCACCAAGTGTTCTGTAGAGGTGGGCCAACAGTGACCTTCCCAGGATATGGTATTAGACAAACCTAACACCCAACAGCATCAAAATGTTTTGGCAAGCTGGGTGATCGCCACGAATGAGTTAAACTTATTTCACACCGTCAAGGGCTTTCTGCACTCCTCCACGTCTGGGTATAGACTCTCTGACCTCTTTGAGCTTACTTCCTGTCGCTCTTCTGACAGGAATTCCTTCCTACCTCAGGGCCTTTGCATGAGCCGTTCCGTCTGCATTCAACTTCCTTTGCACGTTATCTCCTCTGGGTTCACATCCCTCATGTCTTCCAGCTCTCACAGAAACATCCCCTGACCACTCAAGCTAATGATGCTCACCCATCTCTAAATGTCCTTCTCTTGGCAACTGAAATCTGCCCACTGTTTCAGGCCTGCCTTCTTTTCTAGAATGATGGCTGTTGGGAATTTGTTCAGTACTCAGTGAAGCGTCTGGGCCCTGAGTAGGGTGCTCAATGATCGTAGGGAGCGATGGAAAGGAGAATGGGGCGTGACAAAGAAGACGCTGGAGACCACTTTAGAGAAAGTCTGGAGGTTTACTCAACAATCACATCACAATGGTACATGGTCAGTTCTTCACAAAGGCTCACTTCCCAGGCAGAAGAGAGGTTGGTGGTCTGGAGCTTTCTCTACGGAATCCCAGCCTGACTTTGCAAATCGTCCCTGCCTGCAACCCCTTGGGAGCCCAGCCCTGTCACCTGGCTCAGCTGAATCAAAGCCATTGTGGAAGTCGTGACAATGACCTTGTCACCTGGTGTAGGCCCACCTCCCACTCATGGGTGACAGTGGATCTTGGCTCAAGATCAAGTCTGAACTAAAGTAGTACTTGGATTTTCCACAAACAGCATCAGCTGAAAGCAGACACGAGAGAATTCCAGCACAGAACGGCACTCCCTGCCCCTCTCCTATACTTACGAATCTTCAGAAAAACATTAAAAATGCATCGCCTCTTAGGAAGTATAAAAGATCGCCCAACGTGTACAAACTAGGGATTGCTGAAGCCAGGAATCTAGGTTTCTCAGTCACCACGGTAAAGTGCTCTGCCACTCTTCAGACTCCAGAGACTAGAAAAACAGAGATGCACGGAAACACGGAGCCAGTTTCCAGGACGTCAACCTGTTTCTTACAGAGAAAAGGAAATTGAACCAGGAGAAGGTTTGAAAAAGGAGTGTAATGTGGACTTTGGAAATCCAGATGCTACATTTTCGAGAAAACTGCTCTTTCCCCCTTGCACCTAATGTCACGTCCCGTCAACTCTCCCCTGTGGTTGGCCCACCCTCTCTCTCCGAGCTCTTTCTTGCTATAGGGAGGAACTGCAGTTCCCTAGACTGTTTTCAAAGTTGAAAGCTCCACTTGAAAGTTGGAGGCACAAGATGGAATGGCTTTTCTCACGTACGCCTGCAGACTTAGCCACCTCCAAAGGCCTTGTCCTGACAGCAAAGGCGTCCTCTGCATTCTGAAATGTTTCTGGAGCCCCCATTTGGAAAGGGCTGCTGGTGGCCCACATGGTCACTGGACTCTCTAGCCAGACCTTCTTTTGTAACCTCGTCTCAGAAGACCACCTTCTAGAGAAAAAGGTGCTCACATTCGTACCTGGTACCTGGCTGATGGCGTCTCTAGAGGCTCCTGGCTGAGTCTGAGCATCAGCTAGGGGTGTGCACAGAAACCCGAATCCGAGACAGGTGGTTGGCAAAAATGAGGCCAAAACTGTGAGTGGCTGACTCCGTGAGACTGAACCAGTGACATGCTCCCCTTCCTTCCTCAAGTACATCCTTTGCCAGGGCCCAGCACCTACTGAGGTGGGCTCAGTGACTGCAAACGCCAGCATGCTCTGAGGCCATGTCCACTCCTGTTGAGGGTGTGAGTCCAGACCGCGGAGGAGAACCAGAGGATGGCCAAGGGAAGGCTGAGGCTGGCTGGCGGCTGCTCGTACTTCCCACGGACTCCTGGTCTGGCTGAGAACTCTGCCACCCACCCAGTGGGACCACCTGGAGACCTGGTCTGCGGTCCGCACACTTTAATCCTAACAGGGAGGATCAGGACAAGCATCTGATCGAGGGTTGGGATGGCGACTGCAGGCAGGGCCCTAAACGGCCCAATGAGGTAATGCAAGGCCTTCTCTCAGGGGCTGCGAGGCCCTTCCAGGCCCTGGACTGAACTAGTTCCCAGCTGCCCTTCTAATCTGGAGTGTTACATACACTGACTGGCAAACTCTGGCCTCTGGTCCCTTGGGGGGCACCTCGGAACCTGCTCTAGGCCCAGCATCTCTGGCTTGAAATGAGACATGAGGAAACGCACTCATTCAACAGGAACTGCACACGCCACCAAATTGCCCCCCCCCAACCCTGCCCCGTTCTGTGTTTGTCTAGCAAGGCACTAGAAAATGGTTCAAGTTTAGGGATTTGCTGTACAGTTGCATTTTTTTTTTCTTTGTAAAAGGCACAGTTTTTATTTCAATGATGCTGCATTGCTCTCTGATGATGAATCTTAATTCGACTCCCCAAAATTGCAATGCTCTTTTAATCCCAGATTCTAGAAGGGGTGTCGTTTTGGACTCCACTCTAGAGAGGGCTGCTTCTAGAGATATAGCACTCGTTTGGAAAAGGACACTGCGGGTCAGCAAGCTTTGCCAGCACAGGGCAGGGCATTTACTGGGGCCGAAGTGGAAGCGACCCTTTGCCAGGTGCACGTTCAATCTGGGGGTTGGTGGCCGGTGGTGGTGAACCTTCCCTCCACCCCCAGTAACGGATGGCCTTGAGATCAGCCAGCATCTCAAAGGCAGAATCGTGGCTCTGCTCCCAGATCTATGTCTCATTATTTAGCTGGCAAACGACACGATCTAGAGACCCAACTCTACTGGGAATACTGGTTTTAAGTCTTTCCTGGGAGAGCTGGTGGAAGCCATGGATTGTGGAATGCGATTTCCGTTTCCGAATCAGTGGGTGGCAGCTGGTTCCAGGAATGCTCCCTAGTACTTTGGGAGCCCTCTGGGAGCCTGACGTGTCATCAACAAAGCAGAGAGTAAACGTGACGGGCTGGCATGGCACTGGGTGAGTATCTGGTCGTGGCATTTGGGGTTTTCTCCACTGCAAATGAGACTGCAGCTGTGATGACGGTGGCCGGTTCCAGGGCTTCAGGTCCTCACCGAGGACTGTGCGGTACAGAAACGTCTGGTACAAGCAGATGGCCACAAGGCCCTCCCTCCATTCCCCACCCCAGCCCTGCCTTCCAATACCACCAACCTGGGAGTTACAGATTGTCTTTAGGCTGGGGGCTGCCTCACCTGTATTGTACCTGGCTGGATGCTTTCATTGTAGCTTTCTAGAAACTCACGTCAGAGGTGAGAATTCCAGAATTCTACACAGCGTTCCAGTTTGTGATCGAATTCTGGAGTTCTTACAAAAAAACTCTAGAGTTCTGTGTGAGAACTAGAACCGAGATGAGGTCAGAGGCTAGGCATCTTGCCCACAGTCGAACCTGGGGGCCTCCGGACTCGGTGGGGGGACTCCCTCGCAGCACTTCTGTTCCTCTTTAGAGGCAGGTCACTGCCAGGAGGGAGAGGAACGTGAGAGCACAGGAGGGAAGTTCAGCCAACATTTCCAGTCTGGAGAAGTCTCCTCCTCAGCCTTCTCCATGGGCCCGAGGGTCACCTCCGATACATCCCTGAAAAGCTGGTGGCCGGGCTGTCCTGCCTGCAGAGCATGGAAGTGGGCATTTCAAATACCCAGAGCAGGAGACATCCCATACGGCCAGGGCTGCCAAGAAACGTCTGGGGTCCCTCTCTGACCACCTAGGAGGGTCTAGCAGGCATTCGGTACTGGGCGTTGGGAGGGGCCCTGGTATGGCCTGACTGAATCACCCGGGCTGTAAGAGAGGACGGAAGCTGGGTGGCAACGGCAGTCACCCCCAAGACAGGCAGAAACTATAAGGCCCAGAGGAGGACTCCTTCCCCTTCTGCGGCAGATGGGTGGCCTTGGTGCTAAAAGCTGCCCCAAACAGACACATTTTGCCTCTCTCTTTAAAGTACTGTCGCGTACGAGAGCCACGTGAGTGCTGGGCGACTCTGCAGGTCTCATTTTTGGGTGGCCTCGGTCTGCCCTGTATGCTCCTGCGTAATAGAGGGGACACGGTGGGCGACGTTGAAAAGCCCTCCTGCTTTTCCGGGATGCCAGCAGGGATGCAGGCAGGCTCTGCTCTCCACCTCACTCCCACAACCCAGGAGCTCAGGGACCAGGCAGACCCCGGTTCCAGCTACAGGAGCCCCGTCTGCCCTGAACCGCTGGGTCCAGCACCTTTACACCGCGGTGGCCAGGGGGTACTGCCTCCCCGGGACAGGAAGGCTGTCATGAGCGTCAGAGGGGCTCCTCTGCGCTTGCCCAGGGAACAGGACGGCTCAGTTGCTATTGAATTTCTCCAAGACTGTTGAGTTGGTGTGTTCAAACAGCCACTGCTGGGTGAGAGAGGAGGGGTCACAGGTGTTCATGAAGATCCTGTGGTCACTTTCGCTGCAGTCCATGCAACTGCCACTGATGGGGTGGTACAGGGTCTTGTCCTACAAAACAGGGAGGCTATCAGCAAGGCAGCAGGGGATGTGGACAGCGAGGCGTGGCAGCCATAGCAGTGACGCAGTGGTGAGGGAGCAAGTGCCCAGCAGCTCTAGGCCGGCTGCCTTTCCTCTCAGCTCACGGCCTGACACGGCCAGGCTTCCTGTGGCCCGGGCTGCCGTGTGACCCAGCTCTGCTGCAGGATATGGCAGAAGTGAAAGCTGCCCCCAGGCCGGGCCCTGTACGTAGCCCGTCTCTGGTCAAATTTCACTGGCCCTCATAGGGCATGCGTGTGTTTGTTTGCTTGTTTGTTTGTTTGTTTGTTTCTTTTTTTTTTTTTGAGAGTTTTTTGCTATAGGACGCATGCGCTCGCCAGAAAAAGAGAGACATAGAGATAGAAAGCGAGAAATCATCCCCCGGGGGGGGATGGTCATGCCGCAATCCCTTCTCCTCCATTCTCCTCTCGGGATCTTGGGCACGCACGCACACGCGCCCAATGTGAATTTAAGCTACTGGGTCCAGGACCCAAACTGCTTTTGCCTATATGGGAGCCCAGTGACATAGCCATTGCACCAACTGCTGGTCCCAATGTGTGTATTTCTTTTAAAGTAAACTTAGTTGCCGACCTTTAAGATCTGGAGATTTCACATAAAAATCTGGATTTCTAGCTTCTTTTGAATGAATAGAAAATCAGGCCTGGTAGGTTTGTGAGGTAAATGACGGAGGGGGTGGGTTGGGTTGGGAGAAGGACCCCCCGCCCCCCAGAGCACGCTGCCTGCTGCCCTCCAGAGCCCGTGTCACCTGGCGGTACTTCCACAGCTGGTTGCCCTTCATGCTGTGACAGTCGTAGAGGGTGACCGGGCTGGTGTGGGAGATGGCGTCAAAGCAGAACTTCTTGGTGTGCTGGGGGTCTCCGGGCCGGATGTCCTCTCTCCAGGTGAAGGTGAATACCTGTGCACACAGGAACACCATGCGTGAGAGAGCAAAGCCAGGGGGATTTCCTTTCTTTCTTTTCAGAAAATTATGAAAAACTTTAAACACAGAGGTCCCCAAAGGGGTATACTGACCGTCCTTCCTCTTCTGATCACCCTATTCTAATCTAACCCTCAAAGTCACTGACGTGAGGCCGGTCTTCTTCTACTTCTGCCTCCACCATTATCCCCAGCTCACACTACTGTGAAGGAGTCCTGGATCCCCTCCGCGTCAGGTATAAACACTCCAGGAAGCACCATCATAACATGCAGAAGTTACCCAAAGTCCTCGGTATCGTCAAGTATCTGGAGGGCAAGTGATTGCCTTATCAATTTCTTTTTCCCGTCTGAATCAGAATTCAAGCTGGGTCCGCACATTGCATTTGGTTGATAAGCTTTTGTTTTTGTTGTTGTTGAAAATAATTTCAGTAGCTTTACTTAACTGGCAGATGATAAACTGCACTCGCTCAAAGTGTTCAACTGGATACTTCTGACGTATGTTTACACCCGTGAAACCGTCATCACAATCAAGATAAGGACTTATCTGTCACCTCAAAACGTGTCCTCAGGGTACCCCACGTCCTAGGTAACTACTGACTCGCTTTCCACTTACTAAAAACTAGTTTTCAGTTTCTAGAATTTTATAATAAAGAATCATCGGGACCAGAAGTTGGTGTAATGGTTACATCATTAGACTCCTCCATGTAGTTGACTGCGGTTCGAGTCCTGGACCCGGTGACTTAAACTCACGCTGGGCATGTGTGCGTGTGTGCCCAAGATCCTGAGAGGAGAATGGAGGAGAAGGGATTGCTGCGTGGCCATCCTCCCTGGGGGGTTATTTCTCGCTTTCTGTCTCTTTCTGGCGAGTGCACATGCCCTATAGCAAAAACCTCCCCTCCCCCCCAAAATAATAAAGGAATCATCTGGGGCCAGCAGGTGGTGTGGTGGTTAAGGCACTGGACTCCCACATGGCTGACTGTGGCTTGAGTCCCAGACCTGGTGGCTTGCTTTCTCTCTCTCTCTCTCTTTCTCTCTCTGTTAGTCTCTCCCTCTGGTGAGTGCATGTGCCCTGTACCAAATTTACAAATAATAATTATGATAAATAAAATGAAATAAATAATAAAAAGATAAAGGAATCACCCAGTATATTTTTCCTTTTCTTTAATTGCCATGAGGCACTTGTCTCTCCAGAGAGACAGAAAGACATGGAGAAACCGAGGGAGAAAGCACCCCACAATGGGCATGACTACAGCACGATACCTTTTCCTCCATTTCTCCTTCCTGTTGGGATTTTGGGCATACACAGACATGTGCCTGGCATGTTTTTCAAGTGGCCAGTGCCAGGACTTGAACCATGTCAATCCAGCTCCCTTAGCCACTAGACAATGGGCCTGGCCCCGTATGTGCTACCTCTTTCCGACTTCTTTCACTCAACGTAATTTTGCTACCAACAGTTATCGATAGCTCATCCCTTGTTATTACGGGGTGGTATTTCACTGCATGGCGCTCCATTTTCTGTTCCGGGCAACTCAGTTGTTCCCACTTTCTGTATATTGCAAATAAGGTTGGAGTGAACCTTTGTGTATAAGTCTTTGTATGAACAAAGGCTTTTTCATTTTTTTCTCCTAGATAAATACCTGGGAGTGGCATTGCTGGCTTATTAAATCGATCAACGTTTAACTTTCTAAGAAACTGTTTTTCAAGGTGGCTGTACAACTTCCAGCCCTGCTGGCAGTGCCTAATTTCATTCCACCCACAGATGTGCCACCCTGGGTAGGGGCAATCTTTACCCTAAACTTGTGGTGGCGTATCGCTGTAGCTATAATGTCCCTTTCTCTAATAACTAATGAAGTTAAGCATATTAAATCTGTTTATCTGCCACGGAGAGACCTTCTTTGGTAAGGGATAAGTACAACTCTTTTGCCCATTACATTTCTTTTAATTGTTGAGTTTGGAGGGTTTAGATATGAGTCCTTTATCAGATATTTGCTTTACAAATATTTTCTCCCAGTCTACACAGTCTTTTTATTTTCTCAACAGTCTTTTTATTTATTTATTTTTTTAAGGTTTTTGCCATAGGGCATGTATGCTCGCTAGAGAGAGACAGAGAGGGAAAACGAGCAATCAACCTCCCCACCCCCCGGGGAAATGGCCACATTTGCAATCCCTTCTCCATTCTCCTCTTGGGATTTTGGGCACACATGCACTAACACCTGGCGTGATTTTCAAGCTGCTGGGTCTGAAACTTGAACTGTGGTCAGCCATGTGTGAATCCAGTGCCTTAACGACCACGCCACCTGCTGGTACTCAACAATGCCTTTTAAAGAACAGAAGTTTCTCATTTTGAAGAAGTCTACCAGCTGCTTACACTCTGCATTATTTTGAGAACTCCCTTGAGAAGTCACTCCGTAGGGGGTCAGCCCTCTCCCACTCTCCTCCCTACCCTGCAGATGAGGCTGTGACGAGGTGGGGCTCCATGAGTGGGCAAGGACCAGGCTCAGGGAGGTTGATGCGTGAGAGCAAGGGCCCCAGGGCTTTTCTAGAACTCCTGAAAGGGGTGACCCTCTGCACTGGGGGCTGGAAGACTGAGCTGACAGTCACACCTGCCACCACACGGTGAGACTGGCTAAGAAGGAAGATGACAGAGAGAGAGATCCAGATGGTAGCATCTAGACTTTGCTGTGACATGAGCCAATAACTCCTTCTTCCTGGTGAAGGCCATTTGGGCTGCGGTGTCATCGTTAGAACCATATTGCAATGTGAGAGAGTCCCCCTTCTGAGGGAGTCCTCAGGAAGCTCCATTAACTCGTGCCGTGAGCCGATTTTCATCACTCGTCACTGATGAAACCATGACCTCTCTCCTCCAGCTCTGACCCCCTGGCCAGTCCCTGAGGCGTGGCCCTTACCTGCATGTTGTTCCAGGCAGCCTCACCGCGGCCCCGGACACAGGCTTCCAGCCTCAGCGGGGACCCCAGGGCCCCATGCTTCGTGTCTGCACACAGCCCCGTGCCCACATTGCGAATCTGGGGAGGAAGACAGAGGCATGAGCCAGAAAGGCACTGCAAGGGGTCTAAGGGATCTTGCTGGAGGCAGGGCACTGAGGCAGAGGCAGGAGAGGGGTTAAACTCCCCACTTCCTCATGAAAGCTCCCTGGGCTGCCGGGAGGGCCTGAGCTCTCGGGAAAGGGGCACTCAGCCAACTGCTGAGTGTGCCAACTAAACTGTGTTTAGAGATTCACAGTTATGAGGTGGTGATGCGGGACAGACTGAAGACAAGCCCTGCTCACCTGAGCTCCACTGCCTGAGAATTTGCTCCTACAGGCCCAGGAATCTAGTTTTACCCCCATTCCAGATGACCCAGGGGCAGGTCGTTGAGGGACCATGCCTGGAAAACAGCTAGGAAAGGACAGGAAGTCTCTGCTGCAGACCTTGGGTTCTCTCTGCCCTTGAGGGCATATGAACAGCAAGAGGTAGGCCCTCCCCCACCCAGAGACAAAGAACGATGGTGCTCTCAACCCTTCAGCCGCTAGGGCTAGGCGGTGTGGTGTGTGGTGCGTTGTGGTGTGAGGAGCCCTGGCTGCAGCCTGCAGCCTAGCCAACAGGCACTGATGGCACTCCCCGTGGCGGGCCACTGTGCTAGTGCGGTGTCCCGTCATTTCCAGCCTCACAGGTACCACTCCTGTTTGGCCCGAGAGGTGGGTGTGTGGCAGCCGTGAGCAGTTGCAGCTCTGGGTTCGTGTTGCACGGAGTCTCGACCCCAGCTGTGTGTTTTGAATCTATCCCTGTGTCTTCCCAGGGCCGCCCCTCGCCAGTGACGGAGTGAGGCAGGGGTACTAGGGCAGGCCTGTTCTGGGAGATGCTTGGCTCCTCTGACCACCCAGAGGACCCTTCATTGATCTGGGGCCACAGTCCAGGTCTCCTCCTACCCCACCCCTCCTTCCTCCCTCTCTGCTTCACCGAGGTTAGCCCCGTCTCCCTGGGTTGCTTTTCTCCTCGCAGGTGTTTCACTGTGACTCTCTGGCACATCTACTCCTAGCATCTGCTTCTCAGAGGACTTGAACTAACACAGAAGAGAAAGAAGCTCGGAAAGAACTGAGCGCGTCATGACGGGAGTCAACCCAACACCTTTTCTAGAGTCCCGGCGGCTTACTCAGGTGAGGCCTCTGGGTCTGCACGAGCCACACCTGGAGCTCCTGCTGGCCCAACATGCCTCTCTCCCTCCACAGGTAACAACACTCGGTTTTTCCACGGGGCCGTGCTTCTGCACCCACCTGTGGCCAGCCGGAGTGCCCACCCTGCCCTTGTTTTCTCACATCCCCTCTTGACCACAGTGATGGGGAGAGGCTCTGAGTGAAACCCGCACCTCTGCTAGCTCTCCGGGGAAGGACTGGCTAAGCCGGGGGTTTGCCAGCCTGAAGCTTCTGGAAGCCACCTCGCTACCTTCAGTGTGACTACACAAAAGAAAGCCGTTATGCAGAAGAAAAAGAGACAGACTCATTTAAGGCCTACGATCCAGGATGGCTGAAGCATGGCTACTACTATGTGAATCAATAAATTCTCCTTTTTAAAAATCTTAAACTGGGCTGAAAGAGACCCAACTCCTGGGCTCCCCTCTCCAAGCCCCAACACGCCCCTCTACAATCAAGTAGGCACTGGGCTCAGAGACCCAGGATCCGATGACGGGGTGCCTGTCTGCCTGGTGGGACTGGCCTGCCTGCTCCAGCAGCTTCATGGCTGCGGCAAGTCACCTGGAACCCCTGGTCTATGCCCGGCTTAGAGCTCTGCTGTAGTTGCCATTCCGGAATTTTTTTTAAAGAGAGATTTTTGCTATAAGGTACATGTGCTCGCTGGAGAAAGAGGCAGAAAGTAAGAAATCACCCCCCCAGGGGAGATGGCCACGTCACAATCCCTTCTCCTCCATTCTCCTCTCGGGATCTTGGGCACGCACGTACATACACTGGGCGTGAGTTTTAAGCCATCAGGTCTGGGTCTTAAATTGCAGTCGACTACATGGGAGTCCAGCGACATAGCCATTACGCCAACTGCTGGTCCCAGTAGTCTCGTCTTTGCACTGTGTTATGCAAGCGGGATGTGACAGGACAAGGGCACGAGCATAGGAGCCGGGAGTGTCTGCGGCTCTGTCCTGGGCTGTCTGCACATGGCCTTCCCTGCCCCGCAGCACAGAACTCTGCGCCCACAATGCCTGGGAGCTCAACGAGACTCAAAGTGGGTGCTATGCCTGTGACTAAGTGGGGTGCTGGCAGGTCCCCGAGGCCAGGCCTCCTCTTCCAACCAGATCGCGTGTGGGAGGTGCAGAGAAAGGCAATGCCAGTCTCAGAAACAAGACTGATGAGGAGCCATCAGTCCTTCCTTCCTGGCCGCACTGCCTCAGGTTCCCCGCTGTTTATGCAGGGAAGGGAGGGGAGGGAAGCCGCAGTTCCTTTCCTGGTCAGCGGTCAGCCTTCTCACTCATCGGCAAGTGCAGGTAAACTGCTGGCAGAAATGAGCATCTTCACGAAGGGAAATAAAAACAGCCAGGCCGCTGCATGCAGCACTTTCCTCGCTCAGGAGAGTGCGAAGTCTGGAGCCTGCTCTTAATTTGCATTTCAAACCCGCACAGCATAACAACAGGAAAGGTCAAATTCACATGCATATTTTATTTTATTTTTTTTAGGTTTTTGCCGTAGGTGAGTGTGCTTGCCAGAGAGAGGAAGAGAAAGAGAGAAAGCAATCCTCAGGGAAGAAGACCATGCCATAATCCCTTGTCCTGCGTTCTGTTCCACGCACATGCACCCAGCATGATTTTCTACTTTAAGTTTATTTATTATTATTTTCCAATTTGACCAGAGACAGAGAGAGGGAAAGTGAGAAAGGAAGCCACCAGGTCCAGGACTTGAACCATGGTCAGCCATGTGGGATCCACCACCTTAACGACCATGCCACCTGCTGGCCCTTCATGTTAATAGTTTAAAGTTTTAATTTTCCTATACTCAGACTCCTAAATAGCAAAACTAAACCAAGCCAAAACCCCAAAAAACTAAAACACCATGACAAAGCTAGTGAGAGCAGGAAGGAAAGGCAGTTTTGTCCCTGTTTACACCCCCCTCTGTGCTTTCTTCCTGTTTTGTAAACACGGGTGGGAGTCAGCATTCTGCCCTGGGCCCCACAGACACACTCACCTCCCCCCACGCTGCGGCCGGGGGCTCCACTGGCGGGTAGAATTTGGGCAGATCCCAGGCAATCTTGGTCATGAACCACTTGAAACTCTTACAGTTGAGGGAGCTGCGGAGCTTCTTCTGGGCTGCCACGTCGCCTGCAGAGAGGTGGCGGTACTCTGGCCGGCGCTGGTAAATGTACTCTGCGTACTCGTCCATCCACACTTCCGCCACTCGCTTAAGGTTCTGGGGGTAAAAGAAGAGTGTAAGGGGCGAGGCCAGGGGGTGGGTGCAAAGGGTGCTGGCAAGTTGAGGTCAGGTTTTCTGTTTCCTTTAAAAAAAAAAAGAATTATTTAACTTTATTTATTTATTTTTAATTTGACCAGAGAGGGACAGAGAGAGAGAGAGAAAGCCGCCAGGTCTGGGACTCAAACCGTAGACGACCATGTGGGAGTCTAATGCCCTTAACCATCATGCCACCTGCCGGCCCCTAAGCTTTCTTGTCTTGCATTGCACCAGAGGTCCTTACCCCGCCATGAATTCAGGCCTTCTGTACTTGGGTTATTTGTGTATATTTTCAGGACTCTACAACTGACAGTAGAAAAACAGATTGCTGCTGCTGCATCTGCCCTTCTCCCATCCCCTCTCTTTAAAGAATTATTTACTTAATTTTATTATTATTATTTTAAAAATTCGCTATAGGGTGCATGTGCTCACGAGAGAGAGAAAGGAAAAGTGAGAAAACAAGCTGTCAGGCCTGGGACTTGAACTGCAGTCAGTCAGCTAGATGGGAGTCCAGTGCCTCAACCACCACACCACCTGCTGGCCCCATCATCTCTTCTTGTTCTTGCAGTAACCACCCACCAGGTTCCATTGGGGGGCCACCCACTCATCTCACTGTCAGCTCACGTGGCTGAAGAAAAGCACGTGACCCCGCCTGGATAGAGTAGATATTCCTGGCCCCCGGGATTGGTCAGTAGTGAGCACATGACCTAAGCCGAGCAGTGGAACCGACACAGGCATTGGCCCTGGAGTTCTGCGGGGATAGTGGGAAGAATGGCCTGTTTCTGCGGGGAGAGCTGCTGGGCCCAAAGGCCACAAGAGGAAAACCTATCCACGGAGGAAATGAACCCCCAGAAATTGCAGTCACGTGAGCTACTAAGTGCCCTTTTTGCTTAAGCCAGTTTGAGTTGACTTTCTGTCATTTTCAACTAAAGGGGTTCTGACAGAGTCACACGGTGAAAACAAATTCTCATTTGGAACCAAAAGCTATAAATTCCATCAACAGTTGGAATTTCTAATAATCTCTTGAGGTGCAAAGGTTGCTGCTGCTTTTTTAAATTATGAAACACAAAGATGATAATAATAAAGATAACCACATTATTGACAAATCGTGGCAGCAGTGGAGGAAATACCCCATTTAAGAGCAGACTTGGGATAGAGGAAGAGGGAATTTTTATGTGTAAATGTGATGACCATTCTTCACTCCATCTGCAGCGGAGATGCCACCTGACAAGAACTGACAGCCGATCCCAGAGAGCACACCTTCAGGGTCCAGGGGACATTTCCTGCTCCCAAACATCTTCCTTTAATTCCTGACTATTGCCAGAAAGTCCGCCACTTCAATATTTACCTCTCAGGCTTCACCTCTGGCATAAGGTTTTTTCCCTATTGCAATCCTAACTTTCCTCTGAGGGGTAAAGGAGAGGTCACCGTTAGGTAGTTATCAGTCATTCACACCAAAGTGTGAAGGGCTGCTCTGGGAGCAGAGGGTAAGGCAGGGCCCGACGTGTCTGTGTTTTCTGTAAAGAGCCAGATAGTAAACATTTAGGCTCTGTAGACCATATGGTCCCGACTCTGAAGTAGCTCTAAAGCACCCATGGACACCATGTAAACTGCGTGGCTGTTCCAACAAAGCTTATGGACACTGAAGTTTCATATTCATGTGTCACAAAATCTTCTTTTGATTTCCACCTCCCAGAAATGTAAAAACCATTCTCAGCTCACAGGCCATGCAAAATGCCAAACTCAGGAGTTGGCAAAGGGGGAAGGAAGCCAGCAGGAGGGAGGCCCCACCTGAGACAAAATTCACCAATCTCCCCAATTTGGCTGGCACTGAGTTTGGGACCAGGCAACTCCCGAATTTTCGTGTGGCTACCTCGTCCTTTGGGAGTGCCGATGAGTCCACAAAACGCTTTAGAAACAGCGCTGTCCCTGCCAGGTCCCCATACAGCAAGGGCTGTGCTTAATTTGAAACTGTGCCCAGAGGAAGTTGAAGGCCTGAAAGAGCCTGACTGTATGTTTTTAAATGTTTATTTATTTATTTTTGCTATAGGGCACATGTGCTCGTTGGAGAGAGAGAGAGAGAGAGAGAGAGAGAGAGAGAGAGAGAGAGAGATAGGGAGGGAGAGAAATCACCCCTTGGGGGGATGGGTATACTGCAATCCCTTCTCCTCCACTCTTGCCTCCAGATTTTGGGCATGCATACACATGTGCCTGGTGTATCTCTCAAGATGCCAGATCTGGGACTTGAACCATGCTATCGGCTATGTGGGATCCCGTGGCCCAAACTTCACACCACTTGCTGGCCCCGGAGCCCGTCTAGTCAAACTCTCAAAAACACAGTACTTCCTCCCCTTTTTCCAGGCTGTCCACCATGTCCTTCAGCTCGGTGACCAGCTCAGGCTGTGGAGGCCATGAGGACCCACGGTAGCTCCACTCCAACAGGAAGCAGGCCCGGCTAGTTTGCCCCTGGAAAGCTGCCAGCACTCACCAGTATTATTATAAAGGATCGCAGAACACAGTATTTTAGCTCTAATCCTAATTACTATTTTAATTGATACGGCCTTCTTGTATTTTCCAGACGTGGCTTAGACAGCCATTCCTCCCAGACCTTAACCTTCCATTCCGTGGACTGATCCAAAGGGAAGGACTTGACATGCCTTTCCCTTACATCTCATAAAAAGGACCCTGGGATTTTCGTGGGCTTTGTGTTCTCACACCCCTGCTCTCAGCTCCTTCCTGGTTCCCACCTGCACTTCTCACACTTGGATTACAGAGAGCTGCCTAGACCCTCGGAGAGAGCCTCACCAAGTTTGAGTGGGTTTCTGTTGCCGCTTTCCCCAAAGGCAGAGACAAGAGAGACCTTTATAATTTTAGTCAACAAAATAAGACTAGCTCCTTGTCCTTTCTTCCTTCTTATTTGGGGAAAATTTTTGCTCTAAGGCACATGTGCTTGCTGGAGACATAGAGAGAGACAGAGGGAGAAAGTGAGAAATCATGCCCCAAGGAGAATGGCCAAGCCACACATCATTTCTCTTCCATTCTCCTCCCAGGATTTGGGGGACACCTGCGCCTGGTGCGAGTTTCAAGCTTCCAGGTCCAGGACTTGAACTGTGGTAGGCCATGTGGGAGTCCAGTGCCTTAACCACTACACCACTGCTGGTCCCAGTTCATCCTTCTTGAACTACCACCTCCTCGCTGTGTCTGGGTGTTTGTCCTTCCGGCGTCTGCACACTTCCCTCTTCATATATGCCTCCTAGGGCTCCTCTGAAAGCTACCAAGATGGTGTTCTAGGAGCTAATGCTACAGAAGGCTTAGGGTTGATGAAAACACTGAGCAAATATGTAAAATACGATCTGCAACTAAATAAGCGCAGCTACTGCAATAAAAGGCCATGCTTCTGGTCCTGCAAACCTACACATAAGCAGAGCTGGCAGATCACAGGGCCCTAGGGAGCTCTTTGAAGGAGAAGCTTTGAAGGAGGCATGGGGCATCTCCAGACTGTTAACCGGTTTCAAACTCAGGATCCTGATTCAGTCCACGCAGTGAAAAACATCCCAGTGTCCAAACACTGAACCGAGATAAGATATTGAAATAAACTTTCCAGTCGTGATTGTTACATTGGTGCTGACCCTAATAATGCAGAACTATAGCAGTTACGATGAAGGAACCCCGGCTCTGTGCCAGCTTCCTGTCAGACCTAAATGGGTTTGAATTCTGGTACTAGTTACTTAACATCTCTGTAATTCACCTTCCTCATTTCTAAACAGGGCATTAAAAAAGTGAGAAAATGGGCCAGTCCTGTGGTTTCTGGTTAAAAGAGCTGGATTCCACATGGCGGATTGCTGTTTGAATCTAGGCCCTGGTGGCTTGAAAACACACCAGGTGTGTGTGCAGGTGTGCCCAAAGTCCTGCCAGGATGGGGACGTGGAGAATGGACTGTGCTATGACCATGCCATATGGGGGGGTTGCTTTTTTCCTTCCCTCCCTCTCTGGCCAGCACATGTACCTGCTGGCAATTTAAAAAACTGAGAATTACGTGAGATAGCATGTAAGATGCTTAGCATGAGGCCTGGCTGGAAGGAGGATTTGGGTTATTGTAGTTAATGGGAGCCACTGAATTCATTTGCAGTTCAGTAAATAGAAGCTGGGCCTTATTAATGACAGTTTAGGGTTGGTGTTGCCTAAGGAAGGGTTTGAGTGTCCTCCCAGTTCCTTGTAGCTGCGGGTGTGGCAGTGCCGGGCTTACAGGGAGGTCTTTCCTGCCTGGCACCTTTCTGAGGGCTCGTCCCTGGTGTTTCTGAAGACGTGCGACTTCTGGCTCCCCAGGCTGAATGCAGAGCCCAGCCTTCGCGTGGGATGGGCCTCTGTTCAGAGCGCGGACGGCCAGCGAGGCTGTCGTTAAAAGCTTCTACCACGAGAGGGCACTGCGGGCTCTCTTTCCCTCCCCGCCGCCGGCTCAAGGCAGGGGCTGGCGCTTTCCGGAGCTCGGCTCCCACCCACACCGGGAGCCCGCGAGCAGACGCCAAGCCTCTCTGAGCCTATCGGGTTTCCTTGTAGGTCACAGGATAACGGGGCTTCCAGGACCCAGAAGCTACAATCCTGCACGTCAGAACTGTCAGGTGACTAGGGAGGAGGACGCGGAAGGCGGCGGTGTGGGCTGATGCCCAACAGACTCGCTAGGGGGTGGGTTGGGGTTTGGGGGGATCACTGACTAGGGGAGGGAGAGAATGGGGCTCCCCGGAGGCAAGGCTGTGCTGTGACCCTTACTGCTTCTCCCAAACCTCCCTTTACCCTCTGGGGACCCTCCCTGCTCTTCTTTTATCTTTCTGTGGTCACCTTGATTTACTATTATTTCAAAATGTTTAATATAAAAAATAAAACCAAAAATCTCTGGCCAAACAGATTTCCATTTATGGCCGGTGACAATTTAATTCAAGCAATGATTGATTCAAACGATTTTATGGCAATGAAACAGTCTGACACAGTTTTTGTCCATGCAGGTGGGGGGAGGGGAGAAGAGGAAGGTGCTGACATTTATAACTCTCCCACCTTCAGGAACTTTTAAATATCTTTTTTTTTTTTTTTTTTTTTTTGAGAAGTTTTTGCTATAGGGCACGTCTGCTTGCCAGAACGACAGAGAGAGACAGAGAGACAGAAAGCGAGAAATCACCCCCCAGGGGAGATGGCCACGCCACAATCCCTTCTCTTCCATTCTCCTCTTGGGATCTTGGGCACGCATGCACACGCGCCCGGCGTGAGTTTAAGCCACTGGGTCTGGGACTCGAACCGTGATCGAATACGTGGGAGTCCAGTGACATAGCCATTAAGCTAACTGCTGGTCCCAGTAACTTTAAATACCTTGTCTCAGGCTTTCCCAATGCACCAGGCACCCTGTATCAGTATGTACCTGGCATTTTCATGAAGTCACTCCTCCCCTGTACCTACTTTGGCTTTATCATAAATCTATGAAATCACAAATTTGCTACACTAATCCACATTAATTTCTAATCCACATTAATTTGAACACTTGGAAATAAAAATGTTCCCATTTCTGCCTCCTGAGATCATCTCTTCACACTTCGGGAAGCCGCACCATCTCCTCCCTTCACTTGGCAATGCCCCATGTGGGAAAGAGCTCCCTTTAAAGAGGCAACGGGCTCAGAGGAGCTAAGTAACCCTCCCACGTCCCACAGCCAAGATGGGGCGAAGTGGGGCTTTCAGGAAGTTCTTTCACACGGGACTCCACCTGGAGAATGGGGAGACACCCTCACACGTAGGGGTCACACCCTGGGCCCCAGCGAGCCTCCGTGGGGCTGTCAGGCCTCGGTCCCCTCCTCCCCGGACGGAAGCGCCCGCTTACCCGAGCCAGGCTGACTCCAGCAGGGACCTTGTAGGGCACATACTTCCTGTAGATGTGGCCCACCCTGGAGCAGGGGATGTCCTCCATGCGGCCTCCACACATCCACACCTGCAGGGCGAGGAGGGAGAGGCTGACGTTTCTCCAAGTCACCATCCCCGCAGAGGACGGTGTTCCTCCCCACACTCGGCCATCACAGCCCGAAGGCCTCCTGACTCCATCACAGAATTAACTACGCGGGAAAACAGAGACGGCGGCAGTGAGAACCTGCCAACGCCCGCCGAGAGCTCCACACGCACGCGGTGTTTAAGCCTCACCGGAAAATCGGTAAAGTGGGGAGAACATTGCTCCATTTTACAGGGGCCCAAACTGAGGCTCAGAGACGTGAAGAAAACTGTCAAAGGTCACCGTTAGTGAAGGGGTGGGGTCGGAGCTGATGCCAGAGACTGAGCTCCGCACAGACATGGCCTCTGGCAGAGCTATGTTGTCAGCTTGAAGGTGCATCGGGGGCTCTGGAAAGACTATGGTGATGGCATGGTGACCATATTTCTGCCATGGGAATGGGAGGGGACGAGGTGGCGCACAGGCTGTGTGTTTACTGACAGGCCTCAGTTCCGGAGTTCCCTCCTAAATCTTCACTGGGTTCCTCTGAGGAGTTCTGTCAGCCCCGACCCCACTCCTCCTCCCTGGTGCCCGTCCCTGGCGTCACAGAGAGCTCCCGAGTATTTGCACACTGGGTGGACAACAATTTGGGAATTTGTTTTTTGACAGTTTTTTTTTTTTTTTTTTTTTTTTTTTTTTTTTTTTTTTTTTTTTTTTTTGCTATAGGGTGCATGTACTTGCTGGAGAGGCAAAAAGACAGAGAGAGATCAAGTGAGAAATCACCCTCCAAGGGGATGGCCATGCTGCAATCCCTTCTCCTCCATTCTTCTTTCAAGATTTTGGGCTTGCATGCACGTGCGCCTGGCATGATTTTCAAGCCATCGTGTCTGGGACTCGAACCACGGGTGGCCATGTGGGAGTCCAGCGCCTTAACCACTCTGTGTCTGCTAGACTACAATTTGGGAATTTTGAACAAGTACAGTCAATGTTGGCTTATACCCACTGTTGGCACCAGCCTAAACAGACTCTTCTCAGCAGGCCTGGGTTCAAATCCTGGCTTGGGCATCCACAGCTTTCCAACTTTGATCAAGGTCCTTAACCTCTTTCAGATGGTTTCCTCCTCTGGACTAGGTGAGGCTGGGCAGGGTGAGAGATTGCATGGGGAGTGCTTAGCACAGGGCTTGGCACACATGCAGTCATGCAGGACAGTATGATGACTGAGTCATACGTCTGACCGTGGAGTCCTGCCACAGGCCACACATTGTGCTGGGGACACATCGCAGGACTAGGTCAGCCCAAGCCCCAGCTCTCAGGGAAGGGGAGAGTGGTGAGCAGCCTCCAGGACGACCTTTGATGACCCTTGGTTCCTGGTTTTTGTGCCCCTATGTAGCTGCCTAGAGGAATGACCCGTGCAACCACTGTGACATTGCAGGAAGGCCAGTTATTGGGACATGCGGCTTCCGCCTCTCTCTGGGATCCCTCTTGTCTGAGGACACACAGCACCAGGGAGAGGTCCTGTGGGGAGAGCGGAGGGCTCCTGCTGACCACACCGACTTCCAAACCAGGTCTGCACAGGGAGGGAGCCCTGGCACACATCCTGACGAGAACCTTCTGACAGACCCAAGCCAGAACTGTCGAATTTGCAAAGCGAGCAGTCAGACCCACTGTCTGCAGGAATAGCGTGCCACTTAAACCTCACCAGCCAGGGAAGCCATCTCACTTAGGAGGGGAGACTTGAGGGGGCACGTAAATGGTGAGAAGGGAAAGATCTGAGGGGTGAGAGAGCTGCTGGGAAGAGCAGTGTGAAGGCCTGGGGTAGGGCCAGCCTCGGCAGGAAGTAAGCCAGAGGCTGGGGCAGAAGGAGCAGAGGGGAGAGTGATGGGAGGGAGGTCAGAGGGGAGGCCGAGGCTCTCAGGAGGGTCCCTGAGGAAGCAAGGCTTTACTGAGGGAGATGACATAATGCAACTTGTGTTTTACAAGATGACGCTGCCCGAGGTGGGGGTGCAGGACTGGGGAAGGCCTAGGAGGCTCTGGTAGTCCAGATCCAAGGCGGCGGTGGTGAGGTGGAGGCTATGGTGATGGGGGAACCCAGCCTGGGTGGGGACATTCTTGTTCATCTCGTCACCACGTGCCTCATTTGTGAAATGACAGGGGACTTCTATGACCGTGATTCTGTGCAAAGGAGCCCTTTTCAGGACTTGACAGGATATTGAAGACCGGGCTTCACGTCTTGATTAATTCAGGGGCTTTACAAGGGCTGCTCATCCTCCTCGCACCTAAGGTCTCCACCCCTAGCCCAGGCGCACTCTGTCTTGGGCTTCCCGAGAGGGGATACGCCTGGGCCTGCAATTAGCGGAAGTGCTGCCTGGAGAAATGCAATTATATTCTGATCTTGGGGGAGAAAAATAAAATCGAGCAAGTCAATAGAACAGAACATTGGTCTCGGGATAATGGGCTCCTGATGGTAGATTAATGTCAAGGCCAAGCCAAGAAGTTTATTCTCAAAGCGGGAGACATTGATCGGGCGCCAGCATCCCATAACAATAACTCTTCCTTTATACAAAGTGATTGATGTGGAAGCGATGCTGGTGTCTGGCGGGGACTGCCCAGGTCGCTGCCGGGCTGGCCTCTGCCTTCCGGGCGATGGAGCAGCCTGAGCAGGTGGGCCACACGGTACCGGCTCTATTTTTGCATGTCTCCTGGGCAGTTGACCAGGCCAGCATCCAGCTCTCTCAACTCCACATTAAACTCGCATTAGCTAACGAGGCTGATGTCCGGCTCTGCCTGGCAAGAGGTTTACGCAGCTGGATGAGCAATTCCAACTCCTCTTTGCCGTGACCTCTGGTTTCTTTGGCCCTGCCCGTGCTGGCCACCAGCCTGCAGGTTTCTCAGAGGCCGGGCTGCCCTTGCTCTGTTGAGAAGTTTGAGGCATCCGAAGGCCCTTGGATTCGCAGGCTATCTGGAGCCTAGAGAGAGTCTGCCTGGCTCTGGACATGGGGTCTACTGCGTGGCTTTGCTGCCAGATGTGCTGTGCAGTGGGGGGCGACTCGGAATGTGAACTTTTTTTTTTTTTTTTTTGGAGAGGTGCGTGTGCGCTCGCCAGACAGAGACAGAGAGACAGAAAGTGAGAAATCACCCCCCATGGGGGATGGCCACGCCGCAATCCCTTCTCCTCCATTCTCCTCTAGGGATCTTGGGCACTCACGCACACGAGCCCAGCGTGAATTTTAAGCCACCGGGTCCGGGACGCGAACCGCGGTTGACTACGTGGGAGTCCAGCGACATAGCCATTACGCTAACTGCTGGTTCCCGTGAACTTTTTTTTTTTAAAAAAGAATGATTTATTATCTTTTTTTTTTTTTTTTTTTTTTTTTTTTTCCAATTTTTACTAGCAAGAGACAGAGAGGGAGAGAGAACAAGCTGCCAGGTCTGGGACTTGAACCACTCGGCCATGTGGGAGTCCAGCGCCTTTTACCACCACGACACTGGCTGGCCTCAGAATGTGAACTTCTTCAGAGAGACAGATGCCTGTTCAGCTAAGGCTGCTGCCACCCTGCAGTGCCTCGGGAACACTCAGCGCAGCCCATACCCAACACTTCCAACTGCCCCTGGCCGCCCAGCTGTGTCTTCCCTGTGCACTCAGCAGGCCTGGGTGTCCCTGGCTGTCTGGCCTGGCCAGGGCCTAAGCTCCCGCTCTCCCTCCACTTTCTCTCCCTCATCTCATCCTCTCACCCTCACCTCCTGCTCTCCACATCCCTCCCTGACAGCCAGACACTCCCACGGGCTCCTCCCTCTGCCTGAGGCACCCTCTGCCCACCCTGTGCCTGCTGCCTCCTGCTCATCCCTCAGTCCCCTGTTATTGCCACCCCTCACGGGCTCCTCTGTCCCACAGCACTGGGCCTCACCCTTTCCTACCTGCTCTGAGCACCTAGGCTAAGCATGGAAGCACAATATTAAATTACCCATGTGGCTATGGCTCAGGGCTAATTTTTTTTTAAATATAATTTTTATTGCTATAGGGCGCATGCGCTCGCCAGACAGAGAGACAGAGAGACAGAAAGCGAGAAATCACCCCCCAGGGGGGATGGCCACGCTGCAATCCCTTCTCCTCCATTCTCCTCTCGGGATCTTGGGCACACACGCACACGCGCCCGGCATGAGTTTAAGCCACCGGGTTGACTACGTGGGAGTCCAGCGACATAGCCATTACGCTAACTGCTGGTCCCGCTCAGGGCTAACTTCACCTGTTGTTTTTACCTGTCCAGCCTGCCTTCTCTCTTTTGGGGACTGTCCCAACCACTCCACCAGGGCCCTGTGACCCAGGCTGGCCAGTGGCAACATCCCTGCCTTCTGGGCTCTGAGTAACGGGGTATTTCAGATGGTTGCTGTGTGTGCTGCGAGGGATGACCACATGCTTCTTTCTAAATGGAGAGCAAAGGGGACAACAGCTGCAGCCACCAGTGGCCCCGTCTGCCACCACAGGGCGCATTCTCACCTGCCTGAGAATGCGGCCAGCAGAGGAGGGCAGAGCCGAGAGAGGGCGAGGGTCCCCTGCTGGAGCCCCTGGATCCACGTGTGCCGGGCACAGCCCACCGGCCCCCACACCACCACCACCCTTTCTTGGTCAGTTTTTTTTTTTTTTTCCCCTGTCCCTTTAGGTGAAGGAGTCCCTTCCAACCCCTCTGGGTCCCCTCTAGACTCAGGGGTCCCACCTGCTGCATTTGCCAGTGGGCCTTGAGCCCCAGGCACTGGGCTGTGCCCAGGACAGGCGCTCATCTGTACTGGCAGAACTCACGAAGCAGGAAGTCAGGACGGATGCGAGTCTTGGGAAGAGGGACTCGCCCAGAGAAATGAATCGCATTTTGTCATCAGCTCTTTAGTCCCCAGAGAAAATGCACTGGGTCTTTTTTGCTTCTAGCAATCTTGGCAAGAATCTAAGTCAGGTGGGAGCAGGAGCGGGAGGTTTTATTATTTCTTAGGCAGAAGGTCTCATCTCTCGCTTTCAGGCTGAACCCTGGCTGGAAGTGGACAGGCAAAGGAGGACAGAGACTGTGTCACCATCATGGTCTCCTCCCTCTTGACAAACAGCTCTGACCTTTGCCTCTGGAGAGACAGAATCCCAAGACTGGAAGGGCTCTCCTTCCTGGGACACTGTCGTGCGTAAACAGCTCTGACCTTTGCCTCTGGACAGACAGAATCCCAAGACTGGAAGGGCTCTCCTTCCTGGGACACTGTCGTGCGTAAATACGAGGCATGGATACAATGGTGTCAGGGCTCACCCTGGGGCAGGTGCCAGCTGGAGCTGGCCACAGGCCCCAGGTGCTATGACCCGCCCGGGCCACTCACCCTCGCTCCTCTGAGCCCCTCTCCTCTCCCAGCAGAGGCAGCACAGTCCCGACCCAGTGGGCCCCACATGGGGGCTGGGAGCAGCACTGCAGCCTGACTCCCTGCACTCCAGCCCTCACGCCATCACGCTGGCATCAGTGTGACCTTGCGTGAGTCATCTGGGAGCCTCAGTTTCCCCTTCTGTAACATAGGGGTGACAATCTCACGAAGCTACCGAAACAACACGAGACAAGCTTGAAAAAGCACTTAGCCCTATGCCTGACTCCTACAAAGCCTGAGTGTTGGCCAGGTCTACTTGCGAACGGACGGGGCCGTCCACCGTGGCATTACACAGCACTCGCCCTTCTGCCAACGCCGGCGTGTTTTTTAACCTATGGTCCAGTTTCCCAAGTGGACAAACGGAGGCTCAGAGAGAGAAGCAGTTGTTCTTAACCGACTTGGTGGCAAAACCTGCAGCAGACCAAGGGACCGAGGGTCAAAGGGGGTGGGGCAGAGTCGCCATATACATTTGGGGCCAGGCCACCGGAGGGCATTGTCTTTTCATCAAATGCAGGAAAGGAGACCAGCTGGTGGCTGAGGGCGGGGAGCTGCGGGGGCAGCAGCAGCTGTGTCACATCTGGCCAGGAACCCGTCGTATTTGAGGTGGGAATACAGACAAGGCACTGAGATGACGTTTCTGCAGTCCTGCTCGTCATGGTGTCTGCTGTCAGCTTTGACCCTGCCCTGTCCCCTCTCCAGCGCCCACTGTGTGAGGGGGTGTGGGGGTGCAGCTCTCCACTCTGGGAGCCCGGTCTCGCCTTCCGAAACACGTCTTGTCAGCTCGGTTCTTGGGGGCCCCACCCCGCCCCCTGCGGAAGTCGTCTCTTTAGACACACCACGCCACTAGACAAGAAGAAATCTAATTGCGAAAGCCTGCTCCCCATTCATGCTCATGGCTGCTTTGATTTATTTTATTAGCAAACTTCTTTTGTGTGATGACAGGCTTCATTACAGTGTCTATAAAAGACAATTACTCGCTCTTATCTCCTAAACTGAGGAGGAAAGAAGCGAGTGGAGATGCGCACCAGGAAAACACAAATGGGACCTGGGGAGCGAGGAGGAGGGAGGGCTATCCCGCAGAGGGGGAACGCCAGCAGACGGGCTGGAGCAATCCTCTCTGTCAGCCAGCCAGGCGTGGCGGCACCCTACCTGCGGAAGGCCAGGAAAATACTGGCGGCCGCCATGTCTTGCTGTTGGCATCTCGGGTGAGGACCCCTATGGAGTTCACGCCCTAAGGAGCCCTAAGGAGTTGCACGTGCGGTAGTAATCTGCTGGTAATCGCCACCGATTATTCAGATTAGCAGTGTGCTTAGGAGGCACATAGGGTGGCAGTGAGGAGCTCGTTCTGCAGAGACACAGAAGTGAGATCTAAGTCAAGCTCTTGAGTTAGTTTTCTAAGTCTGGAAGCCTCAGTTTCCTCATCTGCAACCCCAGGAAAATGACAGCTCAGCTCTGAGGGTGGTGGCAAGGGTACGTGATGTCATGTGGGAGCACAGAGGACACTGAACCACCTGTGTGGTCCTACCTGGACACACGGCAGCTGTGGGTACTGGTGGTGGGCACTGCGTGTGCCACATGGTTCCTCTCAGAGGAGATGTTCGTATTATTCTGACAGTATTCGTGTGTCTTGAGCAGCACGATGTTACAAGGTCTCACCAGCATGAAATGATCTTGGTCATGCTAGTTCCGGATGTTTACAACAGTTACAGGGTGCCGTTGGTAAAAAAGAATAGAAAAGAATAATTTGAAAATTTTTTTGCCAGGGCCAGCATGTGGCATAGTGGTTAAGGCACTGGACTCTCACATGGCTGACCACGGTTCAAGTCTCGCACCTGGTGGCTTGAAACATATGCTGGGTGCATGTGTGTGTGTGTGCCCGAATTCCCAAGAGGAGAATAGATGAGAAGGGATTGTGGTGTGGCCATTGCCCTGGGGGTTTGGGGGGGGGGGTGACTTCTCACTTTTTGTCTCTCTGGGGGAGTGGACATGCCCTATAGCAAAAATCTCTCAAAATAAAACAACTTTTTTTTTTTTTTTTTTTTTTTTTTTTGCCAGAGGCTTCTGTACTTGTACTTGTTAAAGACACAGAGAGAAAGAGAGGGAGAAAGCACCCGTGGATGAGGCACATTCATGCTACGATCTCTTCTACGTCTCTCCACCTACCCCCCTGGCACCCTCTGGCCTGCATGTGTGCCTGTTATGAAGAACCAGCTCCAATGCATTCACTTTTCCTCCCTGGGGCACACGTTCCTTTTCTTTCCATGAATGTTGTGGCCCTACACAATGAATGAGTGAATGAACTCATTCACTCATTCACACGTGACCTGGGCATTGGTCAGCTTTGATCTAAAACCCTGTTGGAAGACATGGAACCAGCTGGCCACCAGGCCAACTAACCCACTTACTGGGTTGTCGGGAAAGTCATGATGCATTTTTGCATCGAAGAACATAGAAAAAAATGTCATGCCTTTCCAGACAACCTAATATTTAGTCTGTCCTTCCCTGCCCAAGCCTGCACACCCTTTCTGCACCAGGCCCTTCCTAGTCATTACAGCTGTGATTTTCAGCCTCCACGCAGTGTCAGAACCCCCCGAGGCTTTGTTAAATCACAGATCACTGGGCTCCACCCCAGGGTGCCTGACTCAGCAGCCAGGGTGGAGGCTGTGATTTGTGTTCCTAACAAGGTCCCAGGGCATGCCGAGGCTCCCTGCCCAGGAACCACTCCTGCAGTCACTGCGTGCGGAAGAGACAACACCTCTCTCCAGTGAGCTGTCTTCCTGTTGCCTGGTGTCTTCTGACGGTCCCTGAATTTGGGATTCTTACTGCCCCTTTGCAGACGAGGGAATACAAGTGCAGCAGAAAGGGCAGGAGAACCCAGGATCATCTCGGGAGTCTGTTCCAGAAGTGGGCCTGCTGCCAAGGCCAACCTCAAAGCTCTTTCCACTCGTGTCCGCCTGCAACCACAGCCCGATCACAACCACAGCAGTGCTGACATTACCAGCTGCTGTTTATTGATCATTTATTACATTCTGGGCACTAAGCTAAGTGTTTTTTGTTTTTCGTTTTTTGTGTTTTTTTTTTGGAGAGGTTTTTGCTGTAGGATGCGTGCACTTGCCAGAAAGACACAGAGAGCTAGAGAGACAGAAAGACAGAAAGCAAGAAATCACCTCCCAGCAGGGATGGTCACGCCGCAATCCCTTCTCCTCCATTCTCCTCTCGGGATCTTGAGCACACACGCACACACGCCCAGCGTGAGTTTAAGCCACTGGGTCTGGGACCTGAACCTCAGTTGACTACATGGGAGTCCAGCGACATAGCCATTACGCCATCTGTTGGTCCCACACTGAGCTAAGCTTTTAATATATTTTGACTTTTAAGCTCACAACTGTACTATAAGGTAAATAGGATCCTATCCCCATTTTACAGAGGAAGAAGTGAAGCCCAGAGTGGTTAAGTCATGTTCCTAGGGTCACACAGTGACCAGCTGGTCAGGTTTGCACCAGCACCCGTCGAAGCCCTCATACTTAATTTCGCGCTGTCTGCTTCCTTATTTGACATAAGGGCTATGGCCGTAACAACTACGGTTTATTGAGTGTCTCCTTTTCGTCTGGCTCTGGGCCAAATAAATATATTTATCCTATTTGGTTGTTACAAAGAGGCTTTGAAGAAGTCATTATTATTACCACTTTTAGCGATAAAAGAGCCATGGCAAGAAGAGACAGGTGTATGCTGGTGAGCGAGTGATGTACCAACAGGCAACCCTTGGGCCTCTGAGCCCACAGCGACGCTTGTGGAATTTCAAGTGGCTTGCTAAGAGTCACGTGCAGAGTGTCTTTGCTGTTCCGAGCAGACAGCTCTGGGGCAGGCTGGGCAGATGGGGCCCTGGGAGGAAAATGCTCACGGCAGAGCGTGTTCCTAGTACCCTCGGTAGCGTAGGGAAGGACATTTCCTGGCAGCCATGTGGCAGCTGGCCCAAGATGGAGGGTGCTGGAAGGGGAGTGGAAAAGGTGGGGGGGCATCATATGCATGTGCTTGGATGGTAGCCCCTGTCGTGGTGGCCCCCGATCACCCTGTGCCACGCGGGCTGGCCTTTAGAAATCATTTCCCCTCCCGTGCGGTAACTTAGGCCCCTTCCCGTCACAACGGCCTCTCTCTAGACTAGACACACCCTTTTCTCCACCCCCCCACCAGGTGGGCTGAGGTGAGTGCTGGGTTTGGAGGCAGGACATACAGGATTCGGCCCAAGCACTGCCACCTTCTCGCTGAGGGACCTTGGCCTCGCCACCCAAGTGCTGTGGGCATCAGGTTGCAGCACTACCCTTGACCAGTCTCTGGGGCGTTTCCTGCCTTTTTTCACACACCTGACTTCATTTAATCCTGTTGACAACACTAAGCTTCATGGAAAGAAAATCTGAGGGTTTTTTTTTTTTTTTTTTTTTTGGAGAGGTTTTTGCCTTAGAGCATGTGCGCTCGCCAGGGAGACAGAGAGACAGAGATAGTGAGAGGGAAAGTGAGAAATCACCCTCCAGGGGGGTGGCCATGCCACAATCCCTTTTTCTCCATTCTCCTCCCGGGATCTTGGGCACGCATGTACACGTACCTGGTGTGATTTTCAAGCTACTGGGTCTGGGACCCGGATCTCAGTCGATCATGTAGGAGCCCAGAGATGTAACCACTATGCCATCTGCTGGCCTCTTTAGTTTTGGTTTTTAATTTTAATCTGCCTGAGGCAATTCAGGACTAGCCTAGGCTTCCAGTAACCATCTCAGTGCCAGACAGAGCATAAACGCCTCAACCCCGACGCTTCATGCCCCTACTAAGGTCTGACCGTTTCCTCCTGGTACAGGCTTAAAGGTTTCCTGACTTCTCAGGGAAGGGCATCCCCACACGCCCTCAGGTGGGTTTCCCTCACTCCCTCGCTCCTACAATCTGTTTCAATCCGAAGGCAGTAGGGTTTGCCTCTGCCTTCTGGGGCAGACCCTGCAGAGGCACTCTCAGCGGGGGCTCAGGCCTTCCCTGGGAGCCTCCTAACTGTCTCGTCCTTCACTGTAGGCCTGGCTTGTGAAGAAACTCAGCCCTGAACTTGCAAAGGGCCCAAACGATGCCTTGGGATGATACAGGGGTGGGACAGGCTACAGGTGCTGAGAGACCAACATTTTTCCTTCTTCTTAGTTACCAAGTTTCCCCGATTAAAGAGGTAATATGTACTTAGGAAGAACATGTTCAATGTTACATACACACATTGGGTAGAAAGGGACAGCTGTATTTTGTAGACTTCCCATCCCTCATGTCCAGTAGGGACAGAAAGTCGTTCGAGTCATTTTTGGGAAGTGATTTAACCTAAGCCTTCGTTTCCTCATCTATAAAATGGGGAGAATGGGAGCACTGCCTTGGGCAGAGGAGGAGTAAATGATGCAGTGCCAAGCCAGGGCCCCACACGTCACTGAGCGTCAGTGAAAACGAAAGTGTCAGTGTAGAATATCCTTATGTCAGCTAGCTGGTGAAAGGATATTCTAATTTTTTTCTCTGCATTTTTCATATTTTTAAAAACTGAACATGAAATCATATTGGGTTGTCAATAAAGTCATGACATATTTTTGCATAGAAAGCCACAGAGGGGCCAGCAGGTGGCGTGGTGGTTAAGGGCGCTGGACTCCCACATGGCTGACCGCGGTTCAAGTCCTGGACCTGGTGGGTTGCTTTCTTTTCTTTCGTTCTTTTCTTTTCTTTTCTTTTCTTTTCTTTTCTTTTCTTTTCTTTTCTTTTCTTTTCTTTTCTTTTCTTTTTTGAGAGGTTTTTGCTATAGGGTGCGTGAGCTTGCCAGACAGAGAGAAACAGAGAGACAGAAAGTGAGAAATCATCCCCCCAGGGGGTATGGCCACGCCACAATCCCTCTCCTCCATTCTCCTCTTGGGATCTTGGGCACGCATGCACACGTGCCTGGCGTGTTTTAAGCCACCGGGTCCGGGACGCAAACCGCAGTTGACTACATGGGAGTCCAGCGACATAGCCATTACGCTAACTGCTGGTCCCACTGGTGGGTTGCGTTCTCACTTTCCCCCTCTTTCTCTCCTCTCTCTCTCAGGCTGTCCCTCTCTGGTCAAATTAAATTAAAATAAATAAATAAATAAAATAAAAATAAAATAATTCTTAAATAAAGAAAACCATAGAAAAAATGTCATGACTTCTCCGACCACCTAATATAATATATGGGGTCTTTAAAATGTTTATGGAAAATACATATTATGAAAAAACCATGCCTGGGTTTCAACACGTTTGGTATCAAAATAAACTCATACTTTAATCTATTTTTCATGACTTTTGTGATATCTCTTCATATATAGTATTTTCATTTATCTTTTTAAACTTAATTTTGGAGGCATCTAACTTCTTTTAGATATGATACTATATTATTTAGATGTGCTCTAACTTATCACCCAAGGACATGCATTTGGGTCACAGCACATCAAGCATAGCTTCTTCCTAATTCTTTATCTATGTGCCATCTCTCTTGGAGAAACTTCCGGGCATAGAATTTCAGGTCAAAGAATATGCATGCTCAGAAACAACAGATTTTTACCAAATTGTTGTTCACAAAAGATACATTTACTTACATTGCCCCAAAGTCTATGTTTTCTCACTCTAGTTTGGTCACGTTTCCCGGCTTTGATACTTTCTCCTGTATCCCATGGTTAAAGATGGTCTATCCATGGCTGCCTGGGGACACACAACAGGTCCCTGTCTGTTCATCCTGCCACCACCCCCTCTAATCCAGACTACCTGTCCTATCGGTGTGAGTCACAGGGCTTTCTCCACAGCATCTTATTGATCCTATTTCATGGAGTAGGAAGGAAACTTTATCAGCGCCATTTGGAATACGGGGGCCAGAGGTCAAGCAATTTGCCTAGTGCTCCCAGATGGATGAAGAACAGAGGTGAGAAGCCAGGTCCCTGCCTTCTCAGTGAGCTCCTTTCCCACCACACACCACCACCCAAAGATGGAGGTGATATAAATATGGGAAGAGAGTTCAAAGGGCTTTTAGCAGTTGAAAGCGATGCCACTAACAGTTATGTAAAAAATGCATATGGGTGGGACCAGCAGGTGGCGTGGTGGTTAAGGTGCTGGACACTCCCACATGGCTGACCATGGTTCGAGTCCTGGACCTGGTGGCTTCCTTTCTCACTTTCCCTCTCTCTCTTTCCTCCTCTGTATCTCTCTCTGGTCAAATTAAAATAAATGAGTGACTAAATAAAATTAAATAAATAATTATAATAAAGAACATTTAAAAAAAAATGCATATGGGTCAGAGACTGGGGGTACAGAGGGGACAGAATCCTCTCCCAGATTCCAGGAGCTCAGGGCTCAGTAGGCAAGAGGCAGATCCCTAGGTCATGTCAACTCAGGGTACCCAGAGCCGTGCTGGGAGCATGAGAATGTGGGAGGGCAATGTCGGGGTGGTCCCTGAGGATCATAGGAAGCTCAGGTAAGGCTGAGAGAAGGCCATATACGAGTGGACACTGGAGGATGAGACTGGAAAGGCTGGGTTGGCCAGATGAAGGAAATATGTTTCGGGCAGAGCAAACAGTGAGGGCCTCCAAAGAGGACCTGGCACGTGATCCTGGGGCTTGTGAGCAGTCTGGTATGGCTGGGTGAGGCGGATGTCTGTGGTCTGCCCTGCCCCTCTTGTGGGCACAGCACCTGGACTTTCCTTGGGGGAACCAACCCATCCCACCCTCCTGGTTGTGGGATGGGCATGTGGCTGTAGCTGGCCAATCAGAATGTTGCTCAGGAATGAGCGAGGGACCAGGAGGCCAATGAGATTCACCTTGGGGATTTCTGTAGGATGATGGGGAAGAGAAACTCTTTCTACTGTGCTGTTGGGGATATCCATGCAATAATTCTTGCCCAAGAGGGAAGCCAACCCAGAAGAAAGAAGAGTCAAGGAAATGAAAGAGACAGAGTCCAGATGACAGGCTTTAGTCCCTGGATCCTGGGTAGGATCTACCCTGAATTTCAGTTGCGAGCCCATCAATTCTGAGTTTTTCCTTATATCTGACCAACTAGAGTTTTAGTCACTTGAAACCAAATATCCAGACTAATGTAACATGGTAAGAGGGAAAAAAGGGAGAGGGTGGGGAGATAAGGTGGATCAGACATGAGGCTAGCTGGAGGCTGGGCTAGAACTGGGATGATCCTAACCTCCAAGCAGGACTCGGCTGGTGTTACTGTGCCTTTTGACAATAAAAGCTCTGCCGAGAGAGACACTGAGAGCAGGAGGGAGGAAGGGAAAGAAAAGGGGATAATAACTCTTCTAGAAACTTCAGAGCTGTTGGAACATCGATCCTGGGGTTTTCCCATCAGGATAGATGGCCCGGTCTGGAATCAGGGCCAAGTTATTAATCCGTCAGCCTTGATGGCATATAACGATTTATCTTAATTTCTGAAAATACGCTCATGCCTCTTAGACCAGTCTCTCTTCTCTGTCACCAAGAAGAAAAGAGATCTTAGCAGAGATTAATCAGAGGCAATCTGGCTGGGCTCTGGCTGAAACAGAACACCCGCATTTCAGCAAGGGGGGCGCCCGCAGATGAATGGGCTCGCCTGCTCTTCTCGGCCCTGTGCGTCTCCCTTCCTCTGGGCCTGGGAGACAGTGCACTGGCAGACGGGCTGTCTCTGGCTCCGGGAACTCGTGTTCTCAGAGCCAGGAGAGAGAAAACCAAGGGAGAGAAGTGTCCCTTCCAGACCTCAGGAGCCTCCTCATTACACCGTCTCATTTCCCCTCGAGAGGGACAGACATAATTGGATCAAATGGAAACACGAGCCAGCCTCCTCCTCCCTCCTGGATGAGAGACTTCCAATATGGCTTCATTACCAAGTCTTCTGTAAATAACCGGTGGAGAAAAAGGCCAGTTGTTCTGCGGTAATTGCCTGATGAGCATCATTAGAAGGGGCTTTGAAACACACAGAATGAAAATCATTTTGGGTTTAGAATTTCCTTTGTGCAGATCTTTCTCCATTCCCTGTTCTCCCCAGAGGGAGTTTCGAAAGGGGACTTCTAGACCAAGGAGCTAATTGGGAGTTTGGAGCCTGACCCTGGGCAGTGACACACCTGCTCTGAGTGTTCAACCAGCAAATATTTTATTAGGTGCCTTTTTGGTGTCAGAAAATCCTTTAAGTACTTGGGAGAGAGTAGTGAGTAAAACACAAAAAGGTCCCTACCCTACTGAAGACTACTACCTTCTGCTAAGAACTCACAACTTGGATGTGCCCATTGCTGGGGACACATTTGGAAGAATGCCTAATAAATTGAGCTTGTTTAATTGAAAGACTGAGGAACTGGGATGTTACAATTCTTCTGACTCCTTGTGGAAAATGAGATGGCATGGGCTAGGGATACTAAATAAGTAACATACATACCATCACCAACCAAATTTACCCCCTGGCAGACATCACTAATCAATCACTACTTTTTTCCAGATGAGCCTGGACGCAGGGTCAGAATACAAATCAACACAGAACCAGGGCAGCCCTGATCAATTGTTCAGAGCTGGCTGAAAAGGAAACCCATTTGCTACTTCTAACTTAGACTGTTTCTCCTTTAATTTAGTAAGTGGTGGTACAGTATCCAAGTAAATTAGGAATAACCCCAGGTAGAGGCAAAAACTAAGAAAAAAGAGGTAAGAGACACAGCCAACGTCTTAGGCTAGATTTCTTCTCAACTGCTTTTGTCTGATGTCCCTACACAGGCACACAAAAAACAGCAGACAGGGGGCAAGCAGTTGGCATAGTGGTTAAGGTACTTGATTCCCACATGGCTGTCCACAGTCCCAGACCCAACAGCTTGAAACTCACTCTGGGTGCATACCCAAAGTCCTGAGAGGAGAATGGAGGAGAAGGGACTGTGGCATGGCCGTCTTCCCGGGGGTGATGTCTTACTTTCTCTTTGTCTCTCTGGTGAACCCACACACCTATAGCAAAAATCTCTCTAGAAAAACAGCAGTTAGAGCACGGACGTTGGAGTTAGGCAACCTGAGCTCAGGCCCTGTTTTTGTTACTTCCAGCTGTGTAGGGCTTTGGTCTGGGCCCCACTTCCCTCCCCTGTGAAATGGATAGAACCATGATACCAGTTTCTCAGGGCCTTACGAGGACTGTCCTGGTAGCTCTCCTCAGGGCTGAAATTCAGCGATACGCACCCGAGTGGGTGTACGCTAGCTCACAGCGGGCGTCACTCTGGCTGATGGGTGCTTGTCCCGCTCCAGTCATTAAGTATTTTGAACATTTCTCTGGATATTAGTATTCACTTTATTTAGGGGGCTGGTCCCCTTATGAGAGACAACTTTCAGAATGCTGGAGGTTAAGGCAGACATTGACTGCTTTTCAAACCAAAATGACATTTCAGTAGAATTCTAGCAATCCCTTCTTTTTTTTTTTTGTAAGCCACCGGGTCCGAAAAAAAAGAATTATTAATTTATTATGATGATTTTTGAAATTTGCTCTAGGGTTCATAAGGTAATCAGAGAGAGACAGAGTGCATGCATGTGAGAGAGAGAGAGTGAGAAAGCAAGTTGCCAGATCTGGACTCGAATCACAGTCAGCCATGTGGGAGTCCGGTGCCTTAACCACTACACCACCTGCTGGGCCCTAGGTTGTCTTTTTGCTGATAAAAAATTTATGTTCTGCAATTCTAAACTGTTCAATCTGTGTTGTACACAAAAATATTAATATATTAACAAAGATAATAATCTTTCGAATATCTGTTAAGAAGTATCTAACAAGCCCTGTCTCATTTTGTCCTAGCAACAGCCCTGTGAGGATTAAAATATCATTAGGCCCATTTTATAGAAGCAGAAACTGAGGCTTGGTGAGAGTTTCTTGTTCAAGATAACAAAGCTGGTAGGAAGTGGCAGAGCTAGGATCTAACTGGGTACTCTGACCCTGGCGCTCAAGTCTGAATCACTGCGCTTGACAATGGGTCTCTGCACTGAAAGATGATGCCCACGTTTGCTGCTGTATAGATGAGAGAAAGTTCAGAGAGGACTCTAACTTGCCCCAAGTCAGACAGCTACTGAGTGATGGAGGTGGGAGTTGAATCCAGGCCTTTATGACTCGACAATGAAGCTTTTATCCACTGTCTCTGTGCCAAACTCCTGCACTGACAGATACAAAAGAGAAAGCTGGAAAGGATGGCCAGGAACCACCATGGCCAACTGCAGTCTCCGAGAGATGGCCATTCTCAGAGAGAGCATTCCTCTAGGCCCAGGTACCTTGTCTGGCCTCCCTGGCTTCTGTCCTCACTGCTGGTTTGCTGGGCATGTCAATCACAGACATGCCATCTTGATTAGAAGCGAGATCTGTCCTAGTCCAACATCTTAAGTCAGGGATGTGGCTCACACCAACCTTGGTAGCCTGTGGGTACTCCTCCCACCCCCTTTACCTCCCACACAATCAGGAGTGACCAGGCCTCTGAGGAACAGAGAGGTGACAGAGTGCTCAGGCCTCTAGAGTCCTTCCTGGCTCAGAGACATGCTAGGCAGGGACCTGCCAGGACAGGGGCCCAGGAGCCTGTGCCAAGGAGAATGGGGCTCCTGGAGAGCTGGCTCACCTTGAACGAGATCTCATACTGCTCCCCTCCCCAGATCTCCAAGCCAGGGTCATACCCGCCCAGCTCCCAGAACCACTTCCGATCCACAGCGAACAGTCCACCAGCCATCACGGGAGACCTGTCGGAGAAGAAGAGCATGGCGTGAAGACGCAGAGTCCTGGCCGTGCCTCCTGTGCAGTCTGTCCTGCTGTTCTCCGGGGATGAGTTCCATGCTGCTGCCTATGGGGAATCCAGCCGGGCCCCAGGCTTTCCTGTCTTGTCCACCACTTCCCTTCCTCCGTGCTACACCTTAACCGAGAGGATCGAGTTCCTTTACATGATCAACACCTAAGAACACATGCAAAATGAAATCACAGTACATCTTTCCCATGGGCCTTGTGTCCTCTCAATGGTTTAAGCCCACTGATGCTGTAGAATCTCTTAGATGAAAAAAAACATACAGCTTACTGGGCCCCACCCTCAGACCTGCTGAAACAATTGCTGGGGGATAGGGCCCAGGAATCTGTGTTTTTGATCTTCTCTGTGTTCCTTTGATGATTCTTGCTCCGTAAGCCCAGGTGGATGTTTGTTTTCCTACGGGGTTTATAGAAGCCACAGTGTCTGCTCTCTCAGTTAAATGGGGAGAGGAAATTAACCCCATTCATTCATTCTCTCATTGGTTTAATCATTGAGTGCCAGCTGGGCAGCAGGTGCTGGAAGAATACTGAGGTGAATCCGAGTCCTTCGGGGGATGCCAGTGTAGTAGGGTGACAGTAGTAGTAGTCACCTCAGGACAGAAGGACCCAGATCAGGTGGGTGTAATCAGGGGGCTCTGGGAGGTACAGACAAGTCACCCAAGGGCTGAGAGGATTGTGTGCTTCTGGTGTTTGCAAGTGGGGAGGAAGGCCGGGGCCAGGGTCAGGGAAGGATGCTCAGAGGAGGTGATATTTGAGTGAGGCTGGACCAGAGGGTGTGGGGAGGAGGGGGAAGGCATCTGGCAGGAGAAAACAGCACCAGCAAAGACACAGAGACGATAAGCTGTGCAGTGCCCGAGGGGAGCAGGAAGTCGGCACGGCATATTGCTAAGCCCGAGGGGGTGCTATGCTGCTGCCTGCTGGAATTCTCCATGGTGCCTCACACAGGGTGGCACCGGGCAGGGGCACACCAGTGTCTGCTGTGTGGAAATCTACCAAGACGGGCTGTGTCCTTGTCTGTCAAACCACAACATTCCAGCAGCAACCTCCACTCCCCTCCGGGCCCAAGAACTGCAAGCTCATGGGAAGTGGTCTGATTTAGACAGACCTCAGTTAACCCACACGTGCCCAGAGCCTCCTACAGCACACGAGCCTCAGGCTAGCACAGGAGGGGACTGCTTTGAAAGGAGATCCCCTTGGCTTTTTGCTGAGGGCTTGGACGTGCCAGGTGCTGTACTTTAATTTGTTCATGAAACAAATTTCCTCCCCACTCGACCTCATGAGGTAGGCCTCCTTATTTCCACCTCCATTTTACACATGTGAAAACCACAGCAGGGACAGGTGGCTGCTCAAGGCTCCATGACTACCAAGCTGTACTGCTGGGGTTTGGATCTCGAATCTAAGCCACGGCCCACACTCCCCCACCACTACCATACACTGCCTCCTTCAGGAGAAATCCGGAAGCAGGAGATGAGCGGAAAGGAAGGGGCTCGGAATTTGGGAACTTTCACCTTAGTGTCTGCTCTCCTGAACCTGCTGTGTGGCCTGAGGTGAAGTGTTAACCATTAACCCTGAGCTGCCCAGGGTAGCAGCCACTGGGCACAGGTGACGACGGAGTGCTTGAGATATAACTGGTCTGAATTGTGATGTGCAGAGTGTAAGACGCTCGCTGGCTTTTCAAAGCTTAGTGTGAAGGAGAACGTACAAAAGACGTCATCAATAATTTTAAAGTGTTGGTTACGTGTTAGGATGGTAATATTTTAGGGGCCAGCAGGTGACGTGGTTAAAGTGCTGGGCTCGCACATGGCTGATTGTGGTTCAAGTCCCGGACCTGGTGGCTTGCTTTCTCACATTCTCTCTTTGTGTTTCTCTCGGGTGAGTGCATAAACCCTGTAGCAAATTTAAAGAAAGAAAGAAAGAAAAAGATAAATAAAATTAAATAATTATTTTGAAAAAGATGGTAATATTTTAGATATACTAATTTAAATGAAATATATTATAAAAATAAATTTAACCTGTTTCTCTTTACCTTTTTAAAACATAGCTACTAAGGCCAGCAGGTGGCATAATGATTAAGGCACTGGACTACCACATGGCTGACCATGGTTTGAGTCCCAGACCTGGAGGCTTGAAAAATCATGCTGCTCATGTGTGCAGATGTGCCCAAAATCCCAGGGGGAAAATGGAGGAGAAAGGATTGTGGCATGGCCATACCTCCAGGGGCATGATTTCTCACTTTCCCTCTCACTGTCTCTCTCTCTGGCAAGCGCACATGTCCTATGACAAAACCTTAAAAAAAAGGAGCTACCAGAAATTTTAAAATGACTAATGTGGGACCAGCAGGTGGCATGGGTAGAAGGGACTGTGGCATGACCATCCCCTCTGGGAGATGATTTCTCACTGTTTCTCTCTCTGTGGCAAGCACATGTGCCCTATAACAACAAAATAAAAACAAATAAAACAAAGTCAGAAAACAACAAACAACCCCAAAACTAAAAAAATAAAATAAAATAAAATAAAAATAAAATAACGAATGTGGCTTGCATGGTACTGGATAGTGCTGATCAAATGGGGGGCCTGATTCTCCATGTCCACATCGGAGGTGTAGCTTCACTTCCCATCTCACACTGCTATTGATAGTTTTTTCTAAAAGTCTCCAGTACTAATAGAAAATGCAGTGGTGTTAGTATCGACTCCCTCAGTCTTCTGAATATCGTGGGGTCTTGGGTTTGGGCTGGAGTACTAAATGCACTGCTTGGAGAGGCACAGCGATTCTGACTTGGTGCTTTATGGGAAATCGACCTGGGGTGAAGCCAGCAGCAGGGGCTGCATGGACGGGTAGGTTATTAGCCTTAACGCGTTCCGGATGCTCAAGGCTTTGCCTCTGAGGGAGGCCTCTCCTCCTGGCCTCCTCTGTTTTCTGCCATGTTCAGCAATAACCATAACAACTCTGTCTAGTGCGGGCCACTCACTTTACCAAAATCATCTCCCGCTTTCAAAGCCCTATTACTAGCCCCCTTTTCAGATGGGGAAATATGGAACTTACAAATGCGGCATAATCTGCCCAAGGGCAGGTGGCCAGCAAGTGGATGAGCTGGACTTCAAACCAGGGTCTGCCACCCAAACCCATGTTTCTCAGACACCATTACACCATGCCTTCACACTGCCCCTTGCTGGGCCACGGAGAGGAGTGCAGAAAGGGACCAGGGTTTCTATGGTGGCCACTTGCTGGGGTTTTGTTCATGCTCCGTACAGAAGAGAGACTTCTGGAAGGAATTAGAGAGGACCAAGGATGGAGAGTCCCTCAGAAAGCATCTGGGGCTCTTCACCCTGACACAAATCAGCATTATTGGGAGTTTTGAAAAACGATGATGCCCAGGGGCCAGCAGGTGGCAGGGTGACGAAGGTGCTGAATGGCTGACCACAGTCTGAGTCCTGGACCCAGTAGCTTCAAAAATCATGCTGGCTGGGGCCAACAGGTGGCATGATGGCTAAGGTGCTGGACTCCTACATGGCCAACAGTAGTTCAAGTCCTGGATCTGACAGCTTGTTTTCTCACTTTCTCTCTCTGGTCAACTTAAAATTAAATAAGTAAATACAATTGAAAAAAATATTTTTTTTTTATAGAGAAGTTTTTGTTATAGGATGTGTGTGCTCACTGGAGAGAAACAGAGAGACAGAAAGTGAGAAATCACCCCCCAGGGGCGATGGCCATAATGCAATCCTGTCCCTCCATTCTCCTCTCAGGATTTTGGGCATGCATATACATGTACCTAGTGTGTTTTAAGCTGCTGGGTTTGGGACTTGAACCATGGTCAACTATGTGAGAGTCTAGTGATATAACCATTATGCCATCTGCTGGTCCTTAATAAATAATTCTTTAAAAAAAATCACGCCAGGTGTGTGTGCATGTGTTCCCCAAATTCTGAGAGGATAATGGAAGAGAAGGGACTGTGGTGTGGCCCTCCTTCTTGGGAGGTGATTTCTCATTTACCCTTTCTCTGGGAAGCACGTGTGCCCTTTAGCAAAAACAAAACAAAACAAAAAAAGCCCAAAAAAACAAAAATGAAAAATTGAGGCCCATTTCCTACCCAGATTCTGGTGAAACTGCTCTGGAGGGTGACCAGCTCCCAGGAGATGCCAATGTAGAGCCAGGGCTGAGAGCCTCTGCTCTAGGCTGGGCCAACCCCTCGACCAGCTGAAGAGACTGACGCCCGGGAGCACAGTGGGCCTCTGCCACCAGCCAGCTGCATGTACTGGACTTCACTTTTCTTTCTTATTTTTAAAAAATTTTAGGTGGGCAGCAAAATATGGAACACTTCACGAATTTGCGTGTCGTCCTTGCACAGGGGCCATGCTAACCTCTGTATCATTCCAATTTTAGCATATGTGCTGCTGAAGTGAGACTTCATTTTTCTTTAGTGTGCAGTGAGAACACAAATGGGCTACCACCCATCCTAAAGTCCCTTCCAAATCTGGCGCCCATCAGTCTGCTTATGGGAAAAAGTCCAATCTCAGGGTGGCTTCTAAATCTCCCTCCATTGTCCTGGAAATTCCATTTTCTCATGTGGTCTGTTCCAACCTTGGCTTCTGCTATTGCGCCATCTTGGGCAAGTCTGGTTTCCTCTTTGAACCCTAGGGTCCCCATCAACCGGATGGGGATATTCTATCTATGCCTGAAGACAAGGATGCGATGATCACGCACAATAATGTCAGTTAAAATCGCTTTGCCAACTCAGGGTAAATGTCAGTTAGTCCCTATTAGTGTCATCTCCAAGACTTCACCTCCACTGAGGGTTGGCTCTGAGTAGGGAGGGTGTAGACCGACTGTATGATATGGTCTTGGCTAACTCCTGTCTTGGCTCTAACAGCAGTGACTGACCATGCTTATGATAAAGGAGGTCAGGAGAAAACCTGACACCCGACCAGAGCAGACGACGTAGCATCCACCCATGCCCTCCATTCTGGGCTCCGGTTGCTCTATCCCTCCAGCAGCCTCTTGCTTCCTCTGAGGAGTCTGGCACTTCCTACTTCCAGTCCCTACAGAGGTAAGAGCACCTCTTAAGACCCCTGGGTATGCACTGTGCCATGAAGATGCCTGAGCTGCCAACAGCCCTGCTTCTCAGATGCAGAGGGTAAGACACAGAGTAACTGGGGTTCACTAGGGACCAAACTGGTGAGGCAGGTGTGCCCCCAGCCCCCAAAGATGTCTAACCTCCGGAACCTGTGAACATGTTACCTTACACTGCAAAGGGCACTTTGCAGATGTGATTCAGGCCACAGACCTTGAGATGGGGAGGTTGTCCTGGTAAGCCCAATGGGATCACGTGGAATCCCAAGGGCTCGCCGTGTAACAAGGAGGCAGGGGAGTCAGAGTCAGAGAAGGAGACATGATGGCGGAGGTGAGCGGGGAGGAGGGAGGGACAGGGACAGAGAGGTTTGAGAGGCTGTGCTTCTGGCTTTGAGATGGAGGGAGGGGCCATGAGCCAAGGAATGTGAGAAGCCTCTGGAAGCTGGAAAGGGCAAGGGAACGGACCCTCGCCTAGACACTCAGAGGGACCAGCCTTGTTGTCACTGTGACTTTAACCCGGTGAGACACATGCAGCCTTCTGACTTCTAGAACTGTCGAAGAATTAATCGGTGTGGTCCTAAGCCACTGGTTTGTGACCATTTATCCACAGGACACAGTACAGGAGACCCCGTGCTCTGGCTTTGTATGGTGGCCTCTTGCACAGCTCTGGGAGGTGAGCTAGAACGGCTCTACGACAGGTGCAGGCATGGCTAGCAGACCTTCAAAGCTTGGAGTATCACAGAGGGACTGGGCTCGACTTCTGGCTTAGTCATGAACTCACTGTCTACCTCAGGGCAAGCCCCCGCTCCTCCCGGGGCCTCAGTCTCCTCATCTGCAAGGGGTTGAACCCTTTGCCTGTAGGTTCCTTCTAAGTTTCACATTCTAGGAGGCTGCGTTCAGTCTCTCCCTCTCAGCCCTGACAGACTTCCACCACGGGGCAGGCTATTATTCCCCTAGAAATGTAAGAGGGAGTAACAGAATGATGGGCAAAGCGGCTCTAGAGGCAGAGACCTGCATCTGCACTGAGCCTTTGCCATTTCATAGCTGTGCGACCCCAGAAAGTCACTTGGCCTCTGGGAGCCTTGGTGTCCCCCACTTGGAAAACATGGGTAATAGTTTCCTGCACTCGTGGCTTTTGGGGGCTAATGAGGACCAAGGTGTGATGTGCTCAGGCCTGTACCTGGCACCTCCTGGTGGTGATGACAATGATGGTGACAACTGGGTGCCAGGCTTGAGGACGAGAGCATGAGAAACTCGGCTCACCAATGCTGGCAATCGTGGCAAACTGTGCCTGGAGGTGACCAGCGTGGTAATCCTTGAGCCGAGGCTTTGGGGAAAGCCGGGAGGACTGGTGCTTCTGGTTGGGGATGTGTGTCACTTGGTGCTGAGCAGGGCCAGGACACCTGACCCTCTGCACCGGACTTCGGGGGTGGTGCCAGTTCTGAATGTATGCGTGTTGGGGAGGGTCTGTTTCACTCACCGGGACCAGCCTGGGTTGCTCATACTTACTCAAAGGGGTCGCTGGAGTCAGCCTTCTGCAGCTCCGGAGGGATCGGGATCCGCTTGTAGTACATCTCCCAGTCAAAGGCACCGCGCATGGCGTCCCCCGCCTGTGTCTCATACCGGAAGTCATCGTGGTCGATCACATCGATCATGGGGCACACGATGGTCTTACGGTTTCGAGCAATGCGGTCTGGAGAAGCCAAGAGATGCCCATTAGGTGAGGCAGGGCGGGCGGAGCAGCGAAGCACACAGTCCTCGACCCTATTCTGCAGCTTAGTTTTTATTTTTTTGAGAGGTTTTTGCTATAGGGCGCGTGCACTCACCAGACAGACAGAGAAAGACAGAGAGACAGAAAGCGAGAAATCACCCCCAGGGGGGATGGCTACACCGCAATCCCTTCTCCTCTCGTGATCTTGGGCACGCATGCACACCCGCCCGGCGTGAGTTTAAGCCACCAGGTCCGGGACTCGAACCGTGGTCGACTATGTGGGAGTCCAGCGACATAGCCATTATGCTAACTGCTGGTCCCTGTAAAAAACATTTTTAAAAAACTAAGCTGCAGGAACCAGCAGTTAGCGTAATGCCACCAAGATGGAAGCTATCTCGTGGGGTCTCGGTGAGGCCTGGGTGGGACAATAAGGCTGGCCCACCCCACACATGAGCCATGAGCGGCACTCAGCTGACGTTCTGTCACCAAGATCACTGAAAGATGCACAGCAGCAGGAGTTAGGAGACTGAGTAGCTCCTTTATTCTCCTTGCTCCTGAGTTGTTCGTATTTGCAAAATAAGGATAATGATGCCTGGCCTGCCGGCTTTATGTGCAACCAGCAGATTCAAACTGTGGCAGCGGTCTGAAAAGCGGCGGCCGATTAGAGCCATGTGACGGAGACGATAATGATGGTGATGAGGAGGATGGCAATGAAATCAACAGGGCCCTCCTTTGGGGGGCCGAATTCTTCTCAGGGAAACGAGCACTCTTCAAAGACAGAGTGAGTGATGCACGGAGGTGCTAATGGCTTCACAGACAAAAGCCACACGTGCTCTGGCGGCTGCTGATATTAGCGCCCCATTTCTACCAGAAAAACAAACAAACAGGGGGGCTGTGTTTCTTCCGTGTCCGTCTGCGGATTACGAGCACTGCCCTTGTGTATTTCCATAGAAACAGAGTAAAGGGCTATTTAGACGACTAGCTGGGCTCGGCGCCCCCCACTTCACTCCGTTTATGAGTTGCTGAATGACCCTACAAATGGGTTGTTCCTTCAGGACTATAAATTAGGCGGTTTATAGTGAGGCTTTTTTTTTTTTTTTCCTTCAGTAATGAGAGGCAGATGCAGAAGATCTCTTGGTTTAATTACATCAATACTTTATCAGATATTCTGAATTCTAGCCTTTTCCTAACCCAGCGCGGTCCGGGCCCTTGGGGTCAGCGGCACACAGTCTAGTAATAAATCACACCCGCGAGGGTATCCCGTTTGACTGCGTCCGTTTGCCTTCTGTCCTCAGCACTGAATGGTGGCATCAAAGCTTGGTCCCTGGACCAGCAGCACTGGCCTCCCCTGGGGGCTGGTTAGAAATGCAACCTGTTGGGTACCAGCAGGTGGTGTGGTGGCTAAGGCACTGGACACTCCTACATGGCCGACCACAGTTCGAGTCCCGAACCTGGTGGCTTGCTTTCTCATTCTCTCTCTCTCTCTCTCTCTCTCTCTCTCTCTGCGTCTTTATCTAATAAAATTAGATGAAAAAAATTCTTAAAAAATGCAACCTGTCAGGCCCCACCCTGGGCCTCCTAACTCAGGTACTCTGGGGTGGGGCCTTTGGGTGATTCTTGAGCACACTCGTGTTTGCCTTGACTTCATCATTTGCTCCTTAGGCTATGTTTATGGGGTGCTTACCCTTCTATTCTTGGGGAGTTTACTTTTCTCTCTAGATTGAGGACTGCTCCCCAGTCTGCCTCCAGACTGGCCTGGCACGTACCCAACTCCGGGAGGAACAGAACATTTCTTCTTCAGTGACTGCCTGGCAGCACGAGGTCACTGTCTTCATCAACACTATACTCCTTAGGATTCAGGCCAGGTTCTTCAACCAGCCAGGTGGCACCTCACGCCCCGCATCCAGTCCTGGGTCTCCCTTCTGTCTCTGAGGCAATGCGGATGCTCCTGGACCTAGCTGCACTCTGTCTATAGCCCTCCCCTGGTATCTCTTGGAACTCTTTCCTAAGAGGAAAAGAATTTAGGGAGGCAGCCTGGGAGAGTGAAAGAGAGTTGGTGACAGAGACCAGTAGATGGCATAGCGGTTACATTGCTGGACTCCCACACAGCTGACTGTGGTTTGAGTTCCGGACCTGGTGGCCTGAAATCGCACTGGGTACGTGTGTGTGTGCCCAAAACCCCAGGAGGAGAATGGAGGAGAAGGGACTGCGGTGTAGCCATGCCCCCCGGGGGAGTGATTTCTCACTTTCCCTCTCACTGTCTGTCTCTCTGGTAAGCGCAAGTGGCCAATGGCAAAAAATTCTTAAAAAAAAAAAGAGAGAGGGTGATGTTTACACTTACGGTACAAGGGGGCAAGTGAGTCACTCATTATCTCTTTCTGTTATGACATGAAGGGGGTCCTCTATGACCTTGCACAGTTTGGTGACGACGAGAGGCCATCTTGTCACCAGCCTTGCTCACAGTGGCAGTACAATAAACAGTAGCTGCTCTGGGTTGACGTGATGATGTCCTCCCATAAGTTGGTTCTTAACAGTGGATAGCCTTGACCTGCTCTCTGACAAGATGCAAAGCAATCTGAGTGAAGTGGTGATACTACTCAGGCACTGGTCACTTCTCCTCTCTGAGTCTCAGCTTCCTTCTCTGTGAAATGAAAGGACACGACTGGCTAGATTTTTAAGGTCTCTTTGAGAACTCCTGAATCTCTGAATGCCTCAGGGTACCTGGCTTTGTGCGGGGTGCATCTCAGGCAGACGGGGGGTGCTCCCTGCAGCAGCCTGGGGCCAGTGGTGGTTGGCTCCCTCCTGGCCACCTACCTCACCTTAGAAGGGGCTCCCTTACCTAGCAAGGGGGGAAGCCAGTTGACATTGGCTTCACAGTGTGAGTCCAAGAATGTGATGACATCCCCAGTTGCCGCTGAGGCCCCCAGCATCCGGGTCCTTATCAGCCCTTCCCGTTTCTTGGTTCGGAGAATCCGCACGCTGGGGAAAAGGGCCATGTAGTCTTCAAGTGGCTTCTTCAAGTGCTCTATGAGGGAGACAGAAGAGAACAGAGAGACAGATGCTTAGTAATCACTCTGTGACCCTCTTTACGTGTACACTGCCCTTCAGAGCCCAGGCCCAGCTTTCCTCCACTCTGTCTCATTGATCCTTTCAGAGAGGGCCAAGAAAGGTGTGGATTATCACCTGTGTACTGCAAATGGGGAAACTGAGGCTCAGGAGGTCCAGGGATAGAGTCCAGCATAGAACACAGTGAGATCTTTTGTACAAGGGTGTGAGTATTGGTAGTTTATGATTTTTATTTATTTTAAATACTAGTGACAGGAATTAATTTTGTTTTCTTCATCCATGATAGAGCATGTGTGCATACACACAAGAGTGTGGAGAGAGAAAGAGAAAGAGGAGCATCCTCCACAGGTTCTGGCCAGAATATGATCTGCTCCCTGCAGTCCTCCAGCCCATCAGATCCTGGGCACTTGTGCGCAAAACCACTTGGTTTCAGGCTAAGATGGGGATTTGAACCACGGTCACCATGTGATATCTAGCTTCTCTTGAGCAGTGCATCACCACTGTGCCACGGAGCCGGCTCCATCTGTAGTTTGGATGGTTGGGACCTAGTCCTTTCTTTTTGATAACGATATTTTGATTTTTCCTTGGAACATCCCCCTCCCTTTTCAGTCCATCAGACTTAGTTGCAAGGGGAAGGAGGGTGTGACTCGGGCATGACCAACCAGGGCATTTCATTCCCCTGGCCACAGCGACTGGTTCAAGGACTGCCACCTAACCTAAGTTGGTCCAGATAATGATTCCTAAGAATGTTTTTAGAACTACCAAAAAATATAGCCTTTTCTTTTTGCTATAAAGGTTAGTACTCTGGTCTGGATAATGGTTTGCTCCCCAGAGGTTTGTGTTCAGGAAGCTTGGTCCCACTTCTTCATGAGTTGAAGTGATGAGACCTTTAAGAGGTGGGGCCTGGGGCCAGCAGGTGGCACAGAGGTTAAGGTGGCTGGATTCCATATGACTGTCAGCATGATTCTAGTCCTGGACCCAGCAGCTTGAAAAACTCGCCAGCATGTGTACATGCATGCCAAGAATCTAGAGGAGAAGGTACTGTGGCATGGCCATCCCCCTTGGGAGGTGATTTCTCACTTTTCTCTCTCTCCAGTGAAGCAAATGGCGTTCTAGATATTCTTACTCCACATGCCAACAAGTTCTCCTCCTTGCTATTTTAATGTGGACTTCACACCTGGAATAAGTACCAAAGACACTCTAATACTAAAAGTCCTAGCCTTAATATTGGTGTCTTTTTATATAACTCAGAGTTAGGTTTAGAGTTTAGAAAACTTCTAGGATGACTACAAAAAAAACCTCTTTAGCTTACATCATATTTAATGATGAACTTTGGAATACTTTCCTCCTATGATCAGAAGAGTAAACAGAAAAGAGTAACAATATCTTCCATTGTAGATGACATGATGATTTACACTAAAAAAAAACCATACAAATCTGCAAATACATTAGAATAGGAAAATTTAGCAAGCATCAATAAAAATCAATACAAAAGCAATTGTATTTCTTTTTTTTGGGAGAGGTTTTTTTTTGCTATAGGGCACGTGTGCTCGCCAGAAAGACAGAGAGAGACAGAGAGACAGAAAGCGAGAAATCGCCTCCATGCCCCAGGGGAATGGCCATGCCGCAATCTCTTCTCCTCCTTTCTCCTCTTGGGATCTTGGGCATGCATGCATATGCATGTGAGTTTAAGCCACTGGGTCTGGGACTCGAACCATGGTTGACTACATGGGAGTCTAGCGATATAGCCATTACACTAACTGCTGGTCCCAAGCAACTGTATTTCTATAACTAGCAAATAAAAAATTAAAAAATGCAATTAAAAATGGACCGGTAGGTGGTGTGGTGGTTGAGGTGGCTGAATCCCACATGACTAATTGAATGTTTCAAGTCCCAGACCTGGTGGCTTGAAAATCACACCAGTGTGTGTGCGTGCATGCCCAAAATCCCAAGAGGAGAATGGAGAGGAGACTGCAGTATGGCCTTTCTCCCCAGGGGGTGATTTCTCACTTCACTTTCTCTGTCTTGCTCTGGCAAGCCCACATGCCCTACAGCAAAACTTAAAAAAAAAGAAAAGGTAATAGTACTATTGACAGTTTATTATAGTAAAACAAGTGAAAATACATACTCTGAAAACTATACCAAATGCCTAAGCAAAAAAGAAAAAAAATAGACAAACTGGACATCATCAAAGTTAAAAACTTTTATGCATCAAATAACACTATTTTTTTTTTTTTGGAGAGGTTTTTGCTATAGGGCGTGTGCACTCGCCAGACAGACAGAGAGAGACAGAGAGACAGAAAGCGAGAAATCACCCCCCAGGGGGGATGGCCACGCCGCAATCCCTTCCCCTCCATGCTCCTCTCGGGATCTTGGGCACGCATGCACACGCGCCCGGCGTGAGTTTTAAGCCACCGACTCCGGGACGCGAACCACGGTCGACTACATGGGAGTCCAGCGACATAGCCATTACACTAACTGCTGGTCCTATGGCCCCAATATTTTTAAAAATTAAAACAAACAAACAATAAAAAGAAAAACAGTTTGGTAGTTCCTCAAAAAGTTAAAGAATTACTATATGACCCAGTAACTCCACTCCTAGGTATCAACATATTCTGAAAAGAACTGAAAATAGGAAAACAAATATTTGTACATGACTGTTCATAGCATGATTGTTCACAATAGCCCAAAACTTGAAATGATCCATATTTCCATCGCCTTAAGAATGGATAAATAAATGTGTATAAATAATAAATAAATAAATAAATTTATATGATAGCATGTTACTTAGTCATAACAAGGAATGAAGCACTGACACATGCTATGATGCTAAATTAAAGAAGCAAGGCATAAAAAAGCTCATGTAATGTACAATTACATTTACATCAAATTCCAGATTAGTTAAATCCATAGAGGCAGGAAGCAGATTAGGGGTTTCCAAAGACTGGGGTAAAGGAAATGGGCAATGACTATTTAATGGTAGAAGTTTCCATTTTCTTTTTCTTTTCTTTAGGTTTTTGCCGTAAGGCATGTGCACTTCCCAGAGAGAGACAGAGAGAGGGAAAATGAGAAATCATTCCCCAGAGGGGATGGCCACACCACAATCCCATCTCCTCCATCCTCCTGGGATTTTGGGCATGCATGCAAAGCCCGAGACTCCAACTGCAGTCACATATGGGAGTCCAGCACCTTAACCACCATGCCACCCGTTGGTCTGTGGGGTTTCCTTTTAAAGTGATAAAATATTTTAGAATTAGGTAGAGGTGGTAGTTGTACAACATTGCAAATGCACTAAATGCCATCGAATTGTACTCTTTAAGATGGTTAGTTTTATGTTATATAAATTTTACCTCAATTTAAGAATGGGCAAAGGATATGAACAGACATTTCCCCAAAGGATAGATACAAACAGTAGCATGAAAAGATGCTCAACATAATTAGTCATCAAAGAAATGCAAATTAATACTACAATGAGATACTATTTCACATTTTACGATGGCTATAATCAAAAAGTCAGATTTTAGTAAGTACCGATCACGGTGTGGAGAAATCAGAACCCTCCTATGCTGCTGGTGAGAATGTAAAATGGTGCAGCCACTTTGGAAAATAGTCTGGCAGGTTCTCTAGCAGCGATACGCAGTTAGGACACCACCACGGATTCTACTCCTAGTTAGATATCCAAGAGAAATAAAAACACAAGTCCACAGAAACACTGGTACATTTAAGTCCATAGCAGCAATATTCATAACAGCTAAAAATTGGAAGCCACCCAGATGTCCATCGACTGATGAAAGGTTAAACAAATCTGGCACAGCATGCTATGAATATTAGTCAGCAATAAAAAAGGAACAAGCTAACTCAACAGTATTGATAAACCTCAGAAGTATTACGCCAGGTTAAAGAAGCCAGATAATAAGACTAGATAGCATGATTCTATTAAATGACATTTCTAGAAAGGCAGAAAAGGAGATCTATGGCTACTTAGAACTGGGTAGAGAGTGGGGAAGATGTAAACGGGCATGCGGAAATGTTCTGGAGTGATGGAAATGCTCTAACGCTGGATTAGAGTGATAGTTTCACAACTGTATGGAGGTATTTCAACACACACTGAATTGCAGACTACAAATAAGTGATTTTTGTAGTATGCAAATTTTATCTCAATAAAGTTAAGTTTTTAAAAGAATCAGTTATATTTCTATATATTAGCCAAAACAAACAAGAAATTGGAAAGCCCCATAAACAGCATTTATAAGAACCTCACTTATATATACAGACCCAAACAAATGAAGGCATAAGCTGATAAATCATATTTACATATAGGAACACTGCATTACCATTGAGAGTCAATTCTCAAATTGTTCTACAGATTCAACACAGTTCTAATAAAATCACAGCTTTTTTTTTTTTTTTCAGAGAGATTTTTAGGGCGAGTGTATTTGCTGGAGAGAGAGACAGAAAGTGAGAAATCAACACCCCCCCTGGGAGGATGGCCACTCTGCAATTCCTTCTCCTCAATTCTCCTCTTGAGATCTTGGGCATGCAAGCACACATGCTCAGCTTGAGTTTTAAGCCACCAGGTTGGGGACTAGAACCTCAGTCGACTACATAGGAGAGTCCAGTGATGTAACCATTATGCCATCTGCTGGTCCCAAAATCACAGCATATATATATATATATATATATATATATATATATATATATATATTTTGGAGAGGTTTTCGCTATAAGGTGCGTGAACTCGCCAGACAGACAGAGAGAGACATAGAGACAGAAAGCGAGAAATCAGCCCCCCAGGGGGGATGGTCACGCCGCAATCCCTTCTCCTCCATTCTCCTCTCAGGATCTTGGACACGCACGCACACGAGCCCGGCGTGAGTTTTAAGCCACCGGGTCCGGGACGCGAACTGCGGTTGACTATGTGGAAGTCCAGCGACATAGCCATTACGCTAACTGCTGGTCCCCTCACAGCATATATTTTGAAACTGACATCTTGGTTCTAAAATTTATATGGGAACTGTAAAGGACCCAAAACATTCAAAACTATCTTGGAAAAGAAGAACAAAGTTGGAGGACTCGCATTAATTTAGAAACATATTATAAAGCTAAAATAATCAAGATGGGCAAAGAATAAACACGAGGTCAATAGAATAGAAGGCAGAAGTATATCCACACACATATTGTTAGCTGATTTTCTGGCAAAGCCCTGAGGTAGTTCCATGAGGAAATAAAAGTTCTCACCAACTATTGCTAAGATGACTGGATAAATAGATGAAAACAAATAAGCCTTAATCCCTATCTCAGAACCATATACAGAAATACTTTTAGATGGATCACAGACTTAAGCATAAAAGCTAAAGTTTCTTGAAGAAAACATACGATATCTTCATGAACTTGAGGGTAGGAAAATACTTAAGACATAAAAAAAGAAATAACATAAAAGGAAAACAACTGATAAATTGGACTTGATTAAAATTAAGAAGTTGCTCTTCAAAAAACTCACTCACTGAAAGACACCAGTAAGGAAATGATAAGGTAAGTCACAGTGTGGGAGAAAAATATTGGGTTGTTGGAAAAGTCATGACATATTTTTTCTGTTTTTCTATGCAAAATGCCTCATGACTTTTCCAACAACCCAATATTTGCATTACAAGTATCTGACAGAGGACTTGTACCCAGAATATACTAAGAATTCCTACAAAGTCAGTAATACAAAGAGATCCAATTAGAAAAATTGGCAAAAAAACAAAACAAAACAAAAACAAACAAACAAACAAAAACAAAACTGAAAAGAAACTTCACAAAGGAACTGATATACAAGTGGCCAGTATCATATGAAAAGGTGCTCTGTAGCATTTGTCATCAGGGAAATGCAATGAAAAGCATGAGATATCACTCACCAGAATGGCTAAAATTACAAGCAGGAACAATTCAGGGTACTGGGGAAGAGAGGGAGCAATTAGAACTCTCATTCACTGCAAGAAAGAGTATCAAGTGGTATAACCACTTTGGAAAACTGTTTGAGGGTTGTTATAGGGATAATATACCTATCCTATGCCCAGCAACTTCACTTCCAGGGTATTTACCTGAGAAACAAAAACCTACACCCACAAAATAAATGAGAAAGTTTCATAATACTTCATAATAGCCCCAAAGTAGGGCCAGGTCTGTGGCCTAGTGGTAAGGGGAGCCAGATCCCATATGGCTGACTGCGGCTTGAGAAACACACCAGATGCGTGTACATGTGTGCCCCAAATCCCAACAGGGTGGAGTAATGGAGGGATTGTAGTATGACCACGCACCACTAGGGGGTGCTTTCTCCCTCGCCTTTCTTTTTTTCCTTGTCTCTGGTGAGCACATGTGCCCTCTGGCAATTAAATCCCCAAAATGGCCATAAACTAGAAATAATCTATACATCTGTCAACATGCGAATGAATAAGCAAATAGCGATATGGTCATACAATAGATGACTACTCAGCAATAAAACACACTGCAGTACTGATACATCCAACCACGTGGACGAATTTCAGAATTATGATGCTGAACCAAAGAAGCTAGACACAATAAAAGAACATAATTTATATTCATTTGAAGTTCATCAGTAGTTGAGCTAATCGATGATGACAAAACTAAAGGATGATTGCTCCTGGGCTGTGGGGAGAAAATGTTCTGTATTTTTTTTTTTTTTTTTTTTTTTTGTCATAGGGTGTGTGCATCTGCTGGAGAGAGACAGAGACAGAGACAGTAAGAGGGCAAGTGAGAAATCCCCCCCCAGGGGGTTCACCATGCTGCAATCCCTTTTTTTCCATTCTCCTCTCGGGTTTTAGGGCACACACGCACATGTATCCAGAGTGATTTTCAAGCCACCAATCTGGGACTGGAACCATGGTTGACCATGTGGGAGTCCAGTACCTTAATTACCACACCACCTCCTGGCCCAGGAAATGTTCTATATCTTAACAGGGATGCTGGTTTTCCAAGAGTATGCATACATTTGTTAAATGACTGGGTCGTCAGAAAAGTTATGACACATTTTTGCATAGAAAAATACGATACGACTTTTATGACAACTCAATATATGGAATTGTGTACTTAACATCTTTGCTTTGTGCACTTTTTTTTTTTTAACCATTTGTAACTTTTTAAAAAAATTATTATTTATTTAATTTTATTTATTCATTCATTTATTTTAATTTGACCAGACAGAGACACAGAGAGAGAGAGAGAGAGGGAAAGAGAGAGTTCAGGTCCGGGAACTGAACCGTGGTCTGCCATGTGGGAGTGTCCAGCATCTTGACCACAACGCCACCTGCTGGTCCCAACCATTTGTAACTTTTATATAGAATAAAATAAAACTGGTCAAAACACACGAGAATCAAGAAAACTCCTTTCTCTAGCACATTGGCGAGCACGTCATTTATCTCCTCTGGGTCTCAGGGATGTCTCTAAATCAGGGTTTTGGGCCAGGTTTTCTTGGGCTGTAGGCTGAGGACTGGAGGAAGCCCAGGTAGCACATGAGCAGAGCTGCCAAGCTCTCTTCCCTGCCAGTCCCTGACGTGATCACCTAACCCAAGTCCTGAATCCTGCTCTAAATTCACTCCATCAGGGTCTAGAGCTAGAAGGGCCATCCTAAATTAGGGAGTGTGTCAAATCACCAGGAGAGCTGCCTGGGCATCACCCCAGGGGAGAGTGGCCAGTCCAGGCTGACATCTGGGACCTTTACTTTGATTTGACCCCCAGGTGATTCTGATGCACAGCCAGGTCTGGAAACCACGTTTTGATGGCTTCATCTTATGGACAGAAAACTGAGGCCCAGGGAAGGTAAGGGTCCACACCTCTTGGTTAGCAGTAGAGCTGTTTTGAGCCAGGTCTTGGCTCAGAATCTGTTGGGAACCAGCAGTTAGTGTAATGGCTATGTCGCTGGACTCCCACGTAGTCGACCACGGTTCGTGTCCCGGACCTGGTGGCTTAAAACTCAAGCCGGGTGCGTGTGCGTGCGTGCTCAAGATCCCGAGAGGAGAATGGAGGAGAAGGGATTGTGGCATGACCATCCCCCCGGGGGGTGTTTTCTCGCTTTCTGTCTCTATGTCTCTCTTTGTCTGTCTGGCGAGCGCATGCGTCCTATAGCGAAAACCTCTAAAAAAAAAAAGAATCTGTTGACTTTTATTTTTCTAGCTCCATAAAAAATGAATCCCTTTCACTGAGAAGGCACACAGTGATGTGCGAAGGAGCTTCATGTCCCCATGGTTCACAAAGACACACTCTGCATTACGTTTTCCCTCACTGGACAGATGAGAAAACTGCTACTGAGAGAGTAAGACATTTGCTCAAGGTCATATGGTCAGTAAATTGCGGGGTTTTCGGGCCAGCAGGAGGCGTGGCGGTTAAGAGCGCTGGACTCCCACATGGCTGACTGCAGTTTGAGTCCCCCACGATGCTTTCCCTCCCTTAGTCGTGCTTCCCGACCTCTGACAATCCTACTGCAATGGCTTTAGCTATGTCCACCTACTTTGCTACAACTCACTTAGTTTTGTCTTAATCAACTCACTTTAAAAATATTTCATTAATTTTTTTAGAATTATTTTATTTAATTCTACTTATTTATTTTTAATTTGACCAGAAAGGGGGAGGGGGAGAGAGAGAGAGAGAGAGAGAGAGAGAGAGAGAGAGAGAGAGAAAGGGAGAAAGAAAGCCGCCAAGTCCGGCAGGTCAGCCATGCGGGAGTCCAGAAGCCTTAACCACCATGCCACCTGCTGGCCCCAAACTGTTTGAAAAGAAACTTTAAACACCATAAATAAAAAATTGGTAATAATTTATAATAAAGAGCTAATAAATAAAAATCCCTGATGAATAAAAATAAAACAATGTTCTTAGATCTTAGCCAGATATTCCTGCCTCCCTATGACTGTGAGAGTAGTCTGCTCTTTGTTAAGAAGGGCGATACGGAGCCAGCAGTTGGTGTGGTTGCTGGATCCCACGTGGCTGATGGTGCAGTTCAAGTCCTAGACCCGGTGACTTAGTACACAGGCACGTGTACGTACGTGCCCAAAATCCTGAGAGGAGAAGAGATTATGGCATGGCCATTCCTTTGGGGAGTGATTTTTTCACTTTCTCCCTGTCTTTCTCTAGCCAGCAAGTGCACACATGCCTTACTGAAAAGAAAAGGAAAAAAAAAAAAATAAAAAAGAAGGGAGATATGGAAACCAAGCAGAGATTCTCCCTTAGAGATAATCAGAAGAAACGAAAGAGAACTGAAACGAGAACACGTTCTCCACATGATTCAGCGATCCTTACTGCCAAGTCCCTGAACCACCTGAAATCAGCTTAGGCACGGCTTACATCACTTCCGAACTGGCGTACTCGGGGAATCACTGTTCTGGTCACTTTGATTTATGTCTCTAAAAACTCCGAGATGAAGTGTGTTTCATGTTGTGCTTCCCGGCATCTTGTAGGTCGGAGTGATTAACATACGGAGGGAGGAAAGATTATCTACACACACAACAAGCAGAGGCTAGAAGGCTACGGGACGCTCCAGGTCTCCTTTTGTTTGCACACAAAGATGAATATGACTTCCCTCGCCCTTTTCCACTTCTCTTTGGAACAGTGACTCTGTAGAAAGCAGAAATCAATTTGCCCTAATTGAGGGACTAAATCTTTCCAAAAGACACTTTCTCGGGCAACCAGACAAGATAGTAAGAGGCATGATTATGCTCCAGATATGCTGCTGTTTGGGCAGGAGCACTATCTTTTAAAGAAGAAAAAAAAAATCCATAGTCATTGTGACCACGGCTGCCTGTTGGCTGGGTTCAACTGGTAGGTCATTAAAACGGGATGAGACGATCTGCAGGACCACACTCCAATACTCCCATCAGAAGGAGAAATATCACCCCATCCAGCTCTAATCATTGAGGGCCCCGCTCCAGCAGAGGCCCGTCACTAAATCATCCCAAACGCAGATGGCTACAGTCATTACAGATTGACCAATTACGGCCTTCTGACAGCTTGTGGTAAAGTCGCGGCAATTATTTAGGGCCAATTACGCTCCTCCTGTCCTATTAGAAAGGACGCACGCACGAAATCAGGCCTGTCGACTTATTTTACTGCTGTCTTCTTGGCTGAGGACATTCCATAAAGTCGTCGAATTTTAGAGCTGGAAGGGACTCGAAATGAAGATGATGATTATGATGATGACAATTATAGGGGACAATCACTGAGCCACGCTCACACACAGCGCTCCGTACCTCACACACGTCAGCTCTGGCACCTACTTACAGCAACATGACAGGCTGGGTGTTACAGCCACATTTTATAGAAAGAGATACCGAGTCTCTGAGTGGGTGACGTAAACTGCCCAAGGCACATGGTTCATAAATGACAAAGCCAGGGTCTGAGACCCACCCTTTTTGACTGTGAAAGAGCAGGCTCTTCCTAAGCACCAGCCCCTGTCTCTGCCTCACTTCAGTTGGTCCTTTCATTTTGCCCATAGAGGAGCAGGAGGGGCCAGAGAACTTGTACGTCACAGTGAGTTTGTGACCCAGCAGGACTAGAACCCAGTTCAGGGTCTTTTCCAGGCAGGATTTCCTCCAGCTTCATAAACCCTAGGGCAGGGATAGCAAACTGACTTTACTGATAATGGGTCTGCAGTGGATACCTGAAACTATGTTAAGAGAGTCTGAGGTGGAACCAGTGGGTGGAGTAATGGTTACGTCGCTGAACTCTCATGTAGTTGACTGTAGTTTGGGTGCTGGACCTGGTGGCTTAAAACTCACAAGGGGTGCGCGCGTGTGTGTGTGCATATGTGTGCGTGTGTGTGCGTGCGCACGCACGCGCCTGAAATCCCAAGAGAATAGAGAATGACAGAGAAGGGACTGTAGTGTGGCCCTCTCTCCTGGGGGGTGATTTCTTGCTTTCTGTCTGTCTCTGTCTCTCCAGCGAGTGCATGTGCCCTATAGCAGAAATCTCTCTCTAAAAAAACAAAAACAAAAAGAGTCTGAGATCTATCCTGGCTTAGCATGAAAGTGCCTGGGCCAAGAGGGGGTGTGTCTGCCCTGATGCAGCAGGGAGGCAGCGGCCCTAATGCCACATACTCGTCACCCCTGTCCAGGAGCTGTGCTGACTACAGAATAATACAGAACGGCCTTTGCCCTCATCACCCCTAACTTAACCATAAAGTCCGAGCTGTCCAACAGGGACTGCTGCTGATTCTAAAGGTGGTGAGCCCTCATCAACGTAAGACTTTAAGCAGCTGTTAGATGAGCATTTATCAGAGAGCGTGGGGATGGATTCTGCAGAACAGACGCCTGGTGCCCGACCCACGACCCGTCAGCATTTGTTGTCCCCCTGTCTGCCTGGGGGCTCTTTGTGCCCATATGTTGGCCCTCAACCGATGACTGCAGTACTGGTGGGGCTCCAGTTCCCCTGTCCCCCAGGTGGGGTGACCTTGAGCACATGCCCTATGCTGGCTCCCAGAACTGTCAGTGGGACAGGACAGCAGTGGTGCCTGTCACAGCCACTCTTACTAGCTGCCTCCCCGAAGGATCCATCACTCGGCTTCGGAAATGACCAGCTCCTGACCACTCTTGTTTTATCTCTGCTGCTGCCCCGGGTTGATTCTGAAGTTAACAGAGTTTGTGCTTGTAACCAACACACCGCAAGAGGAGCAGAGGGTTAGTACAGAACCCGTTCCTCTCTTAAGAGCACTCTCAACAAGTGCTCACGATGCCAGGCACATGGTTCTTCTCAGGGAATACCTGACTACCCCCCTGGACTCCTCCCTAGCACAAGAACGAAGGGGCAGGGGTCATTAGTTCTGGTGTTACTAGAAAGGAAATTGAGGCCCAGCGAAGGGAAGGCCTTGCGCCGAGTCTCTCAGATGGTGAAGTCTGAGTGAGGACCGGAAACCAGGGCCTATGCTTCCCAGAGCCCGCCCCAAATGTGCTGCCCCGAACACACACACAGTTTCTCTCTGCAGCTTCTCTAAGTTCTGTGGCTCTCTTGGTTCCTATCTGGTCCAAGAGGTTCTTAGGACTCCAAGGATGTTCTACCTGGTGAGCTGTGACAGGAAAGGCTGTACTCAGGGGAGTTGTGGGTTGTCCTGTATCCTCCCCCACCCAAAGATATATGAAGTCTTAACCCCGGTACCTGTGAATATGACCATATTTGGAAGCAGGGTCTTTGCGGACGTAATCAAGATAAGGTGAGGTCATACTGGGTTTGAGTGACAATTAATCGAACGACTGGGGTACTTCTTAGATGAGGGAAATCTGGACACACAGAGATGGAGGCAAAGAGTGAAGTGATGCATCTACAAGCCAAGCAATGCCAAGGATTGCTGGCAACACCTGAAACTAAGAACAGGCAGACAGAGATCCTCCCCTAAAGTCTTCGGAGAGAACATGACACTTGGAGTTTTATTTGGAAAACTGAACAGTGAGAGAATAAATTTCTGATGTTTTAAGCCACCCGATTTGTGGTGTGTGGTTTTTTTTTTTTTTTTTTTTTTTTGGTTATAGCAGTCCTAGGAAACCACCAGAGGAATAGCGAGAGTCTCTCACACTGGCACTGTGACAGTGACACCACAGGAATAAGGCCCTGGTCCAGGCCACTGGTGTCCCTTGTCTGTACCATTCCAGTCTATGGCCAACTACAGTAGCCAGGACTCTGGCCCCTCTGTAGTCTAGTGTGCCTGTGGCATTTTGGGTGGTCTCTAAAAGGAGAAGTAAATTTCTTCTTGTCACCCTCGTACCTCCCTGCTGAGCCCCTTCAATGGCTTCCCACGGCTCTTGGAAGAAGGTCCAATATCCTTTCCAAGGATGACAAGGCTGTGCATTAGTTGGTCCCTGCCTCCTCTCTAGCCTTGTCTAGCCCTTCTCTGCCCATTCCCATTCCCGCCATTTTTTTTTCAGATGTTCAAAGCACTCTTTATGTCTCCTTTGGCCTCAGGGTCTCTGCCTATGGCAATCCCTCTGCTGGATCACCCCAGACCCCAAGCCACTCCACACATTTCCTCGTAATCTTGCCCATCTTTCAAATAGCAATGCCGACTTTAACTCCTCCCAAAAGCCTTCCATGGCTTCCCAGACCACAGCAGGTCCTTATGTCAGCCCATTGCAGAGCCCTGGAACTTGGCCTTCACGGCACTAACTTCCACCATTAGGTATCAGTGGAATTCCTCACTGTTTCCCTCTCAATACTCAGCTTCCTGAGGGCAAGCTCTGTCAACACTCTGTCCAGTGGTGGGGCCTCGGGCCTGGAGCCAAGTCAGAGGCTTCTGTACATCTCTGCTGAATCCTTCTCCATTGTCTCATCTGACTCTTATACCAACCCTGTGAGGGAAGCAGGCCACAGTTCCATCATCCTTGCTTCAGGATGAAGGAAGGTGGGCCTAGAAAAATGTGGCTTTGGGCCAGTGGTGGCGTGGTGTTTAAGACAGCTGGATCTACATGGCTGACTACATGACTGAGTCCCAGACTTGAGAGTATGAAAAACACGCACGAGCGTCCAATATCCTGAAGGGAGAAACAAGGAGAAGGGATTGTGGTGTGACCATCCTCCATGGGGATATTTTCTCACTTTCTCTCTTTCCTGCTCTCTCTGCCTCTCTTCCCTGGTGAGCACATAGGCCCTCTAGCAAATTAAAAAACAAAAACAAAAACAAAACAAAACAAAGCTCATGGCTTGTTCCAGGTTACACAGCAAGTGCTGAGGATAGGACTCCAATGCAGTCTGGCTTGTGCAGGAATCGTCGGCTCAGTGTAATCCAATTACTTCCTGACTGGAATACACCAGAGTTTCAATCTCTGATGCCACTGAGCCTTATAGGGACAGGTCCATGAGGGGAGAGGAGGAGAAAGGAAGTAAGCAGTAGGTCACAGACCAGATAATTCAGTAATGGCCCCAGAGCAGGCTTTCTGGTTTCCTGGGGCATTGCTAATAATGCGAAGGCCTTGGCAGGAGAGGCTGCCCTTGGCACCCTTGGGCTGGCTTCTGGGACCGAGAGGTACTCTGGGTCTTGTCATGTCTCGGCTCCTCTGGGCTTCTGGCTATTAAAGTATTATAGCTCATCTGTTTCCTGGATAATTTATTCCCTTGGACGCCTTAGGCTTTGTCTTCTAAAGCATTGGCGATCCATTTGGAGAGAGGCAAGGGCGCACGGCAGTCAAAAGCGTCACTCTTCACTCTGTTTTGAGACTCAGGTGTTTCCAGCCAGAGATTTTCAGATGAGGTGGACCTCACCTTTATTATCACTGTTGTCGAGATTTCTATCAAATGCTTATTGTGTCCCTAGACCCTATGTTATGTGCTGTTACATGCATCGCCTCATGTCATTCCCATGACAAGTCTGTGTAGCTAGGCACTATTAACTCGTCTGTCTTAAACAAGGGGAAACTGAGGCTTGGAAAAGTCCTATGAAAAATCTATGTTTAGGAAGCTGGTAGGTGACAGCCAGGAGTCATACCAGGCGCTGGCACGATAAACTATGCAACTGTGCCACCTCTCGATGCCCTTGCTATCTCTGTTCTGCCTGGCAGGTCCCAGTTTCTAGCTCTACAGCCCTAACCCTCTAGGATGTCCAGGACTTTCCCTTACTTGAAAACCTTACAGACAGATAAATATAAGCAGCAGAAAAGTGAAAAGGAAAGGTTGAGAAGGAAAACTATGATTACACCGGATGGGTTTTGACAGGTGAAGTGCATAGGCATTTAAGCATCATTTACTGTTGAGAAAAGGGAAACAGATCAGCCCTTAAGGAGGACATACTGTTTCTTGCCCCAAGTCCCAGAAAGAACAGTTGCAGAGCTGCAAGGAACCTCGGAGTCGGCTAGAAGACCTTCTTCATTCTCCCCTAACACGTGTCTGTGCACTCCTGAGACAATCACACTTCTGATGTGTGATTTTCTTTGTTCTCCTTCCCTCTCCCCTATCCTTCCTGCTGCCTCCTCTTCTTCTTTTTGATAATAGCTTTACTCAGATATAATTCCCATATCATGCAATTCAGTCATTTAAAACATACAATTCAGTGTCAACCAGCCATTTTCTGCACTGAAAGTAGAGCCAACCGCATCTCAGTGAAGGCATTTTTGTCAGGGAGAATTCAGTTCCGTTTAATCCTGAAAGGATTGACTGAGCTCCTGCTGTGGGCCAGGAGCTTTACTGGGTGCGTTCCTTTCTGCTGATCTAACACAGTGGCTTTCAAAGCGTGGTCCTAGACCAGGAGCATCAGCACTATCTGGGAACTTATTAGAAATGGCAATTCTTAAGTCTCACCCCAGACCTTGGGAGTTAGATGGGCAGGGCCCACTGATGGGAACTTTAACAAGCCCTCCAAGTGATTCTTAGGCATGCCAAACGTTTGAGAGCCTCTGCGGTATAACATAATGCAGAAGGTGAGCTCAGAATATACCCAGGCCATCTTGATCACTTCAGGATCTCTAAAAGATTAAAAACAGAACCCTACTGCAGTTCTTCCAGGAAGCCAAGACTATTCGCCCCTTCCCCTCTAAAGACCTGTGAGGGAGACTGGGGCAGGCTCAGACCCCCTCTTAAAGCTCCTCCACTCTCTCAGCTCAGCCCTCAGACTCTGGGGTCCCCACTTCGTGGCCTCCCCTTCACTATCCAGTCTCCCTCCTCTCACCTTCAAGTGAGAAAAGATTTGACAAAAGATGCAAGTTCTGTTAGGGCTCATGATAAGGGTTCTTAAACCTCAGGCCTAAGAACCCCTAAGGGAATTAATTGGTTTTTACATAGAAGCCCAGGCAGTCTCATAGATTCTGATTCTGTACTGCTGGGAATAGTAGCTTTTAAATCTTTTGCCTACCACTCATAAAAGGAAATAACATTTTACACTGTGACCTTGAACACACATTTATACAAATATATACATATATATAACTGCACTATGAGGTATGATACACTGGGATGTATTGTGTCCAATCTAGCCTCTTGTGTTCTATTTTTACTAAAAAGCTGGGCATGGGACCAGTAGATGGTGCAAAGCTTACATCGCTGGACCTGGAGGCTTGAAACTCTATGTCGGGTGTGTGTGTGTGCTCAAAATCCTGAGAGGAGAAAGGATTGCAGTGTGGCTATTCCCCCTGGGGAGTGATTTCTCACTTTCTGTCTCTGTCTCTCCGGCAAGTACCTGCATCCCAAAGCAAAAATCTTTCTCTAAAAAAATAGTTGGGTATGGTGACCCTGTAAATGAATTTCATGACCTTCCAATGAGTCTACTCCTACAGTCTGGAATCTACCACGTGAACAAATGCTTTACGGATGCTGAAATAGGCAGTCCTCAGCCATAGCCCTCAGCCCCAGGCTAGTGCTCCTGACATGACACCCCACTGTTGCTACTGCTGTTATTACAGAGTTTCTGAGAATGCACGAAAATATACCTCGGGTCCAGTTTTCTAAATGGGACTGTCACTGCACTGCTTACCACAACTGGTCATTACTGGGATTATTTTCTCTTGATTGGAGATCTCTGGAATACCCATGGGTGAAGAAGATCATTACTCCTGAACAACCAATTTCCTTCCGCTAAAGACTCCAGAGAACACACTGGGTTGTTGGAAAAGTCATGATACGTTTTTGCATAGAAAAACACGTCATGACTTTTCTGACAACCTAATATTTTAGGTGTCTTTGCTCTCACTGTAAAAACTGGCAGGAAAATGTATGTGTCAGGACTTTTGGCATCTCTGGGCAGGAAACTCTCAAGGACACAGCAGGTCTGAGGGAATTGAGCTGAAACCCTTTGTCAAAGGTCAGCACAAATATAACATCTGGCCGACCCACCTTCTAATTCAGGGGTTTTCAACCCTCTCTAACGCAATGCCCCTTTATGGAACAACTATTTTGAATTATTACTATTTAAACAATTTTTTAAAAATTTACTCATTTAATTTTATTTATTATTATTTTTTAAATTTGACCAGAAAGAGACAGAAAGAGAGAGGGAAAGGAAAAGTAAAAGCAAGCTGCCAGGTCCAGGACTTGAACTGCGGTTGGTCATATGGGAGTCCAGTGCCCCAACCACTATGCTACCTGCCAGACCCAGAACAGCTATTTTTATGGCCCCCTATAATATCTTAAAATAAAATGAGCAAATAATGTAACCTGCCTAACACCAATTTTTTTTGTGTGTGATATAAAAGAAAAATAATATTGGGTTGTCGAAAAAGTCATGGTGTATTTTTTTTCTATGCAAAAATGCGCCATGACTTTTCTGACAACCCAAAAATGTGTTTCAATTTGTAGATTCTTGGGATGACTACAAGAAGACAGAGAAGGAGCCACATGCTTATTCTTGTACGTGTTGTACACTGAAATGCATAGTATTTTACCTACGGACTGGTGCAGGGGTGCTGGGAGGGCAACCCAAATACCATAAGCAGCATCGCTGATAAAGATGTGATTTTCTAAAACTCTGAACAATTTCTGGTGGAATTTCAACACAAACAAATACAATCTGCCTTTGATAGATGAGTGGTCTTTAGAATACACATCTTCATGGAAAATGTGTATTATGAAAAGCTATTCATGCATTTCACATTTCTTTTGGTACCAAAATAAACTCATACGAACCTGTTATAACAAGCCTGAATAGGATCCAATCTGAAACACTAAGGAGGATCAGACACCAGTTTGAAAAGAGCCCCTACAAGAGAAACATGAATTCTGCTAAACCTGAAGTAAGAATAAACATCAAATGTATCATGAAGCTTAGGTGGAGGAATGTTGAAATCATTGCTGCTTTATGAAAAATTGATGAGGACAATGCCCTAAAGAAATTGCAGTTTATAAATGAGTAACTTGTTTTAAGGAAGGAAGATATGATGGTGAAGAAGATGCCCACCACAGCAGACCATCCACATTAATTTGCAACAAAACAAAACAAAACAAAAACATTATTTTTTCATGCACTAAAGGAAGAAGACCAACAATTAGTGGCAGAAACAATGGCCAACACCGTAGGCATCTTAAGTGGTTTGGTTTACACTATTCTGTCTGGAAAATTAAAGCTGAACAAACTTTCCACTCAAAGGATACCAAAACTGTTGTGCCCAGATCAGCTGCAGACAAAAGCAGAGCTTTCATTGGAAAATTTAAACAAGTGGAATCAAGATCCTGAAGCACTTCTTTGAAGAATTGTCATGGGAGATGACTTGTGGCTTTACCAGTGTGATCCTGAAGACAAAGCACAAAGCAGTGACTACCCAGAGGTGAAGGTAGTTCAGCTAAAACGAAAGTGGGTTGGTCAAAAGCCAAGATCATGGATAGGACCAACAGATGGCATGATGGTTATGTTGATGGACGCACATGTAGTCGACTACAGTTCAAGCCCCAGACCTGGTGGCTTAAATTCACACCGGGCACATGTGCGCACATACCCAAAATCCTGAAAGGAGAATGGAGGAGAAGAGACTGCGGTGTGGCCATCCCCCCTGGGGGGTGATTTCTTGTTTTCTGTCTCTCTCTGTAACTCCAGTGAATGCATGCACCCTACAGTCAAACAAACAAACAAACAAACAACTCAAAAAACCAACAACAAAAAGCAAAGGTCATGGCAGTAGTTTTTTTTTTTTTTTTTTATGTTTAAAATGTTTTGCTTGTTGATTTTCTGTAGAACCAGAGAACAGTAACATCTGCTTATTATGAGAGTGTTTTGAGAATGTTAGCCAAAGTTTTAGCAAAAATACAGCCAGAAAAGCTTGACTAGAGTCTTTCTTCACCACGATAATCCGCCTACTCATTCCTCTCACCAAACAAGGGTAATTCTGTCCTGATGTGGCTCCTTCTGACTTCCTTTTGTTTCCTCACCTTAAAAATGTTCAAGGGCACCGATATTTCTTCATCTAATAATGTAAAAAAGACTATGTTGACATGATTAAATTTCCAGGACCCTCAGTTCTTTAGGGATGGACTAACTGGCTGGTATCATCAATTACAAGAATGGTCAACTTGATGGAGCTTATTTTGAGAAATCATATGTGTGTGTGTGTGTGTGTGTGTGTGTGTGTGTGTGTGTACACACAGTTTGGTTTATTGTTTTTGCTATAGGGCATGCATGCTCACCAGAGAGAGACAGGGAAAGTGAGAAATCACCCCCCAAGAGGAATGGCTACACCCCAGTCAGTCCCTTTTCCTCCAGGCCCCTGTAGAGATTTTGGGCACACATGCACATATGCTCGTTGTTATTTTTAAGCTGCCAGGTCTAAGACTCAAATTGCCCATTCAGCTGCGTGGGATCTAGCACTGTAACCCCCGTGCCACTGTTGGGCTTATATTTTTAATTTTTATCTTTTAATTCTATTTGACCATAAACTTTTTTTTTTTTATTTAAAGTTTTGCTAGAGGGTGTGTGTACTGCTGGAGAGAGACAGACAGAGAAAAAGAGAGAGAGATAGAGGGAAAGAGAGAAATCACTTCCCCACAGTGATGGCCATGCTGGAATCTTCCTCCATTCTCCTCTTGGGATTTTGGGCACACATGCACATGTGCCCAGAGTAATTTTATTTATTTATTTTTGTAAAAGTTTTTTTAGAAAGAATTATTTAACTTATTTTATTTTTTGACCAGAGAGGGACACACACACACACACACACACAGAGAGAGAGAGAGAGAGAGAGAGAGAGAGAGAGAGAGAGAGAGAAGGAAAGTGAGAAAGAAAGCCGCCAGGCCTGGGACTTGAACCGCAGTTGGCCATGTGGGAGTCTACTGCCCGTAACCACCACACCATCTGCCAGCCCCAAGAATTATTTGATTTCATTGATTATCATCATTATTATTTGTTTAATTTGACTTGAGACAGACAGAGAAAGAGAAAGGGAAAGTAGGAAAGCAAGCCGCTAGGTCCGGACTCAAACTGTGGTCAGTCATTTGGGAATCCAGCGCTTTAACCACTATGCCACCTGCCAGCGCCCAGAGTAATTTTCAAGCCACAGGATGTGGGACTCAAACCATGAAGTTAGCCACGTGGGATCCAGCCACTTTAACCCCCACACCACAGTAAACTTTCTGAAGTCCCCCACAAGTCCTATCTAGGGAGGGGAGGGCAAGGAGGGGAAGACAATTCAGTGCACTGCACTTCACTTTGAAGAGAATGTTGCACACGTTTCTAAGCTCTTTAGATGGCAGGTGGGAGAGGCGGATAGGAAGACTGAGGAACGTGGGTGAAATGCTAGAGGACAAGCCCCACTATTATAACAAAACAAAATTCTGGGGGGAAATGTAGGAAGAGGAACCCATAAGGCTGGGCAATGAGTGGGTGGAGAGGGAGTTCAAACGGCCCCTAGCGGTACACCTCAGGGACCTTGGGAGAGCAGGACTGTCTAGTGGTCTGCCATGGAGAATGTGATCAAAAACCCCTCCTCATGGGCCAGCAGGTGGCATGGGGGTTAAGGTGGCTGGATTCCACATAGCCGACAACACAGGTTGAGTCCTAGACCTGGCAGCTTGAAAACTACTCCAAGCACATGTATGTGCATGCCCAAAATCTTGAGAGAAGGATGGAAAAGAAAAGGACTGTGGCATGGCCATCCCCTGGCGGGAGATTTCTTACTCCACCTCCCACCACTCTGTCTGTCGCTCTCAGTCCAGTGCATGTGCCCTATATCAAACTTAAATAAATAAATAAAAAAAATAAAACCCCTCTTTGGCCTCTTCCATCAAATGTTCAGTGAAGTCGAAGTCTTCCCTAATGCTTTGGTACAGGTGGACTCGTTCTGGTAAGAGCTGTCAGGGGAGAGCAATGAGCCCCTGGAGTGAGAAGGCAGGGGATGAGGATGCAGCTGATTCTTACACCTTCCGGGCACTGAGCAGCAGCCCAGGCACTTGGCAGGCTTCAACTCACATAACGGCCTCCACCACCACCCATGAAGGTTAACCCCACTTGACACAGTGGAAATGAAGACTCACCGTGGGTATGACACTGCCACGGTCATAGTTCGTGGTATTCTCTCCGGAATTCAAGCCCAGGTCTCTCCCTTTTCACCATCCCTTACAACCAGGGCCACCTGGTCTGACAGCTTAGATGAACACGTGTTTATTTCTCTGGCAAATTTCTGAGAATGAATGGTTGGAATGACCTCTGACCTAAAGACAAACCGTACACCTTCCCCAAACATGTGTGTTGAAACCACAAGCCCCTCTGTTCTTTGGCATCACATTACAAATGACCCCACTCCTCGGGGTGCAGGTATTTGGCCTGAGCACGTCTTTGGTGATTTTAAGAATGAATTACACTCCTTCCTCCAGCAATCACTTCCACCAGCCAGCTCCCAGAAATAGAAAGCACTTCATCACACAAATTAACTCCTCTCCCCTATTTTGCAGAAGATGAGTAATCTATTAAAAAAGAGATGCTATTATCTAAACAGACAGCCTTGTCTGCACTTTTAATTTCAACTAAATGCCTTGGTCTCTTTTCAGCGGGTGGGCAGGGCCATAAATCTGTTTAATAATCAGACGACGAATAAAAACACTCCAGAAACCACCACTGCCAAGTTAATTACAGCCTCCCCTGTTTTCTGAAAGCGACTCCTCACCAATCAGCTACAAATGAGAAGTGCAGGCAGGGTCCCCTGGACTTGGTCCACTCCACTTTTCACCCAGTTGGAGCCCGTCCTGGGGAGCAGATTCACAGGCATCTGCAGTCGTGGATTCTTGGTAGCTACTCTTAAATTATGGCCGGTTGTCAGGTGTCGGGAAGCACCATGTGCTTCATTTAGGGCTCGGGCTTCCATGCCTACCATTGAAGGTGTTATTAAAACAGAAAAAAATTCTTCCACTTCAGGAACAGTGTTGGCCTGTCAGTTTCATATTTGTTAAAGGGCAAAAGTGTCTCCTGGGGGAAATTTTCCTGCTCAGTGCTCAGGAAAGAAAGCTAAACATATGTCAGAGCTTTCCTTACCACCTCCTCCAACCCCCACCAACAATCCCCAGCCCAACCCCACCAAATATGTGCCAACTCCCATTTGGACCTTCTCTCTCTGCTTCTGCCCTGGTTAGTGCAAGAGCAGGCACTGTGGGATCTCCAGCTGCGGACTGAGGCTGTGGACACAGCAGGGATTAGTCTGCTGTGCACAGGTCTTCTGGTCTCTCTGGGGCCAGCACACTGGACTCCCACCAGGCCGACAGTGGTTCAAGTCTTAGACCCGGTGGCTTGAAACTCATGCTGGACACTTGTGCGTGCATACCCAAGATCCCAGGAGGAGAAGGGATTTTTTTTTTTTTTTTTGCGTGGCCATTCCCCCTGAGTTGGGGAATGTCTCTCTCTCTCTCTCTCTCTGGTGCGTGCATGTGCCCTAAGGCAAAAACTTCCAAAAACACCCCCCAGAAAACAAAAGACACAGGTCTTCTGGTCTCTACTCCCTCACCTCTCATCCTATCCACACTGTGGCTATAGGCCAAGAGACATTCAGGGTTTCTCTTTAATGGCCAGAGCCCACCTTCCAGACCCCTCTCTCGTCTAACCTTACACCCAATCCACCCTCCGCAGACACCACTTGACTGATTTCCTTGCTACTGCCCTTTACTCTTGCAAGTCCTTCAGCTGGGGGCATCCCTCCTTGCTTCTCTGTCCCAGGGAATCACATTCTTCCCCCCAGGCTCAGGTCCAAGTGCTCTGGAAGCACCACTCTCATGCACAGTGCTCTCCTCTTGACCACCACCAAGAGCAGCAACGCTCCAGCCACAACTGCTGCTGCAGCCCGATGTGTGTTCTGCTTCTGGCCCACGTCTATCTGCCTAGCATGAGTGCCAGTGGGCAGGATCCAGGGTGGGCTATTTTCCCTAACCACACCTGGTATATGGAGGTTCAGCAAATGTTTGGTGAACATCCCACCTTCATATATTTGCAGACAACATGCTTCCAGAGGACACAGCCTGTCATCGAAGGAAGCTGTCAACAGACCAATTTGGGGAGGCCCTGTTTCCTGTATTCACTCGTGAGTCTCCAAACATCAGAGGTAGTGTTGGGAATCCAAAGTCTTGCTCCCAGAAAGACATTTATCAGAGAACAGACCATTGCCAAAGTTCCCACTCACACAGCCCACTTAACTAATGGGTATATTTCTGCCCAGTATATCCAAGTCTGAACGTGAGACTGCTGTGTTTTAGATGTGACCACCCAGCAACAGAACACAAACTGATTACAAGTTGCTACAGAGGGAGCAGTCAATGCAAAGGCCCAGAAACTTGGTAAAACCTAAAGTGGTCAGTCATTGGTGTTTTTAGTTGTTGTTAAATTTTTTTTATTTTTTATTTTTTTGGAGAGGTTTTTTTTTTTTTTTTTTTTGCTATAGGGCGCGTGCGCTCGCCAGACAGACAGAGACAGACAGAGAGACAGAAAGCGAGAAATCACACCCCAGAGGGGATGGTCACGCCGCAATCCCTTCTCCTCCATTCTCCTCTCGGGATCTTGGGCACGCACACACACGCGCCCGGCGTGAGTTTTTTTTTTTTTTTTTTTTTTTTTTTTTTTTTTTTTTTTTGCTATAGGGCGCGTGCGCTCGCCAGACAGACAGAGAGAGACAGAGAGACAGAAAGCGAGAAATCACCCCCCAGAGGGGATGGTCATGCCGCAATCCCTTCTCCTCCATTCTCCTCTCGGGATCTTGGGCACGCACACACACGCGCCCGGCGTGAGTTTTTTTTTTTTTTTTTTTTGGGAGAGGTTTTTTCGCTATAGGGCGCGTGCGCTCGCCAGACAGACAGAGAGAGACATAGAGACAGAAAGCGAGAAATCACCCCCCAGGGGGGATGGTCACGCCGCAATCCCTTCTCCTCCATTCTCCTCTCGGGATCTTGGGCACGCACGCACACGCGCCCGGCGTGAGTTGTAAGCCACCGGGTCCGAGACGCAAACCGCGGTCGACTACGTGGGAGTCCAGCGACATAGCCATTACGCTAACTGCTGGTTCCCCCGGCGTGAGTTTTAAGCCACCGGGTCTGGGACTCAAACCATGGTGGACTACGTGGGAGTCCAGCACCATAGCCATTATGCTAACTGCTGATCCCCCAGTTGTTGTTAAATGTTTGAGGCCATTTCTTGTAGAAAGACATGGGCACAAAATCCTTATATACCTTGAAGATTCACATATCCTGCAGGGAAAGAAACATTGAATGATACAGGCAGTCTCCATTTCTCTTTCCTTTTTATTATTTTTTTAAAGAATTATTTTATTTAACTAACTTACTTACTTACTTACTTACTTTATTTATTTATTTATTTATTTTAATTTGACCAGAGAGGGGCAGAGAGAGAGAGAGAGAGAGAGAGAGAGAGAGACAGAGAGGAAGAAAGTGAGAAAGCAAGCCGCCAGGTCCGGGACTTGAACTGCGGTCAGCCATGTGGGAGTCCAGCATCCTTAAGCACCATACTACCTGCTGGCCCCTTCATTTCTTTTTTGATATAAAATGTTTTGGATATTTCGTCTTTTTCTTCCTAAGATGGAAATGTCTTTATTTTTTTGAGATCCCAAGTGTGATGCATTTTTGTAAAACAATGTTTTAGCCATCATGGAAGAATGTAATATCTAAGCGATAAGCCATGCTAGTCACACCTGCTAGAGATGGCCGCACTTACTAGCTGGTTTTATTTCTTATCCAAATTTCCAATATTTTTATGTTTATTTATTTCTTCTGGAAACTGCTTTCTGTCCATTTAATGATAACTCACAGTCATCATTCTTTTTATTTTTTTGGAGAGGTTTTTGTTACAGGGCACATGCGCTCGCTAGAAATACAGAGAGAGACAGAGAGAGAGAAAGTGAGAAATCACCCCCCAGGGAGGATGACCACGCCACAATCCCTTCTACTCCATTCTCTTCTTGGGATCTTGGGCACGCATGCCCATGCACTTGGTGTGAGTTTAAGCCACCGGGTCTGGGACATGAACCCATTTTGGCTGAGATGGAGGTTTGCCTGACGTTGACAACTGGCAGATCAGATGACGGGGCTCTGTGACTCTGCAGCTCACGTCCTGTCCCTGACACCATGCTGTCTGCCTCCAGGAGACAGGACTAGAACCAGAGGATGAATTTTTCAGAGAGCCACAGCTCAGTTCCATGGAAGGTAAGAACTTTCGAGTAATAGGAGCTATCTGGCTTAAGGAATAGGATTTCTCATAAGATAGAGCTGTCCTTCACTGGAAGAATTCAGTCAGAGGTTGAACTTAAGCACATCACAGCAAAGACTCAAATGGTAAAGAAATGGATGGACCTCATAGCCTCCCTCTAGCACTAGAATTGTGTGATTGTACAATTCCAAGATGATGTGCCCACCTGAAATCCAGCTCCGGTGAACATCCAGCTGAAGGACCTACTCCTTTAACCCGATAGCTCCTTCCGAGGCGCACTCAGTAATTCACACGGAGAGAATGTGGTTTGCCTGTCATAAGCTCTAGCCTATTTTACCTATCCCTGTAATTTTCTCCCTAACCCAGCCGTGAGCAACTTTTAGTTTCCAACGTTGTATTTGGTTTATTTGTCAAAGGCCAGAAAACACATGAAATGCTGGTTTCGAGGGAACTCCACTGGGTGGGTGTATGTGAAGCAATGTGAGTTGGAAGTTCTGTGCATTCTGAACCCCAATTGGTGATAGATAGAAATGTTCCCAGTTTTTTTTTTTTTTTTTTTTTTTTTTTTTTAGGGTGCATTTGCTCACGAGAGAGAGAGAGAGATAGTGAGAGAGAAAGTGAGAACTCACCCCCAGGGGGGATGGCCACACCATAATCTCTTCTCCAATCTCCTCCTGGGATACTGGGCATGCATGTACACATGCCCAGCATGAGTTTGAAGTTACCAGATCCTGGACTCGAACCATGGTCGGTCATGTGGGAGCCCAGTGATGTAACAGCTACACCGTCTGCTGGCTCTGAAAATGTTTTCAGTCTTATGGTTGTGAATGAGCTACTTGATGCCCATTATTCTGATTTGTTAGCGTATGCTCAGATATGAACATGAGTGAACATGCACACATACACACACACACACACACCCTCCTGATCACAACTGCATAAGTGAAGGGGATACTTTCCACTTTATTCTGGAGTGCCCTGTGAGAACAGAAAGGGCTATTTCTGGCTAGGGCATCACAAGCTCAAGTCCAAATGAGCAAGGAGCACTGGCACAGGCATGTATGATAGGACTCAGTCCTGGGGAGGCAGCTTGTTCCCACGCAGGGACCCAGACGGCCACCTGGGCTGCAGAGTCATAGACAGCTGCATCCCCTGGAAGCCAGGCGGTGTGACCTGCACACTAGCAATGCCTTTGGCTCCTCGGTACTTCTTCCATGTCATGGTGTCTGTCTGTCTTCCATGTCTTCCTCTGTCATGGTGTCTGACTTTCCACTATTGGTGACCCCATTCCCAGGAGTTACCACTGCCCTATTCCAGGGGCAATAAGAAAAGTATCCAAGGGACCAGCAGTTGGTGTAATGGCTGTGTTACTGGACTCCTACGTAGTTGACAGTGGTTCAAGTCCCGGACCCGGTGGCTTAAACTCATGCCAGGCACATGTGTGTGCATGCCCAAGATCCTGAGAGGAGAATGGAAGAAGAATGTTAAAAAAAAAAAAAAAAAGAGAGAAAAGTATCCAAGTACATTCATACATGCTCATTTGAAATGGTTGAAAAAAAGTATGCAAAAGTAAACTAAAAATCACCAACTAATCTCCTATCTAAGTGGCCTCTTTAATACTATGTTATATTAATACTATATTGAGGCTTTCCTGTCTCTTTTTTTTGGAGAGGTTATTGCTATAGGGCGCATGTGCTTGCCAGGAAGAGAGAGACAGAGAGATAGAAAGTGAGAAATCACACCCCAGAGGGGATGGCCACGCCGCAATCCCTTCTCCTCCATTCTCCTCTCGGGATCTTGGGCATGCACGCACACGCACCTGGCATGAGTTTAAGCCACCGGGTCCGGGACTTGCACTGCGGTTGGCTACACGGGAGTTCAGTGACATAGCCATTACGCCAACTGCTGGTTCCAAGGCTTTCATGTCTCTTTAGTAGAAAATCCTTGAGGTCTGGAAGGCCAGCCTTCCTTATTCCTTACTGCACATTTCAGTGCAAAATAACATGTGGCTGAGCCTCCAGGGTTTGTCAGGGATGGTATGAGCTGATCAGAAACCAAGCCAACCCATCTCGGGCCCCAGGTCTGTGAGCAAGACACTTCTGCTCCAAGAACAACATGAACAGCTGACATGCTGGGGGTGTACTCTGACCGGACACCGTGCTGAGCACCCTGCAAATATCATCTCGTTTAATGCTCACGATGCTGCTGTAAGGTGGGATGACTACAAGGTCATCCCCATCTTAGAGAAAAGAAAATGGAGTAGGAAGTTAGAGAATTTCTTTTTTAAGGTTTTTGCCATAGGGTATGTTCACTTGCCTGAGAGAGACAGAAAGAGACAGGAAGAGGGAAAATGAGAAATCACCCCCTGGGGGCAGGCAGATGGTCACGCCACAATCCCTTCTCCTCCAGTCTCCTCCTGGAATTTTGGGCATGCACACACATGTGCCCATCATGAGTTTCCTGCAGCCAGTCTGGGACTCAAACCAAGGTTGGCCATGTGGGATCCAGTGCTCTAACCACTATACAACCTGCTAGCCCCAAGAGTTGGAGGATCTTATAAACTGCCAGTAAATGGCAGAGCAGGGATTTGAACCCAGCTTGGTTGGATGCCTCTGTCTGCATTCCTAACCACTGTGCTTTCCTTTAACAGTAGAAGCATGTACCAAGATCAGCAGCAGTACTAGGCATGGACTGGATTGGGAAGGGGGACCAAGGGCAGTAGAGATTTCCTGAGCAGAGTTTCAGTAGAAATTATCAGGGTCAATATTCTACACAGAAAAATCAATCCAGGCTCAGCCTAGTTGGCAGTTTGTAGAATACTGGGCTGCAGTGCTAGAAGCCACACGGTTGACCATGAATTCGAATCTCCAGGTCAGCCTGAAAATGTGCTAGGTGCATGAGCAGGTGCCTAGGATCCTAAGGAACTGTAGGGCTGTGGAAAGGGGATGATGATAGGAGAATGCCCCCCCTCTGCCCCCACGGGCACGTGTGCGTCCATGCACGTACATACACATGCTCTCTACCATGATTAAAAAATAATTAAGAATACAAACCCATGCAAAATCACAGAATCTTAAAACAGCTGAGTATACAGGGACACAGAGTCCAATGCCTTCTCATCGATGATACATCATGTTAATAAAAAATGAAGCATTGGGGCCGGCAGGTGGCATGGTGGTTAAAGGCGCTGGATTCCCACATAGCCGACCATGGTTCGAGTCCTGGACCTGGCAGCTTGCTTTCTCTCTCTCTCTCTCTCTCTCTCTCTCTCTCTCTCTCTCTCCCTGTCCCTCTCTGGTCAAATTTAAATAAACAAATGAATAAATAATAAATAAAGTTAAATAAAATAATTAAAAAAAATGAAGCATTAATAATTCCTTTCATTTGAAAGGGTGTGTTTTAAAAGTATGTATGACTACCCAATATAGGCTTTGTTCATAAACTAAACTTAAGATTAAGAATTAAAACTTACATCCTGGCCAGTGCCATGGCTGAGTGGTTAAGGAAGCTGACTGCAGTTTGAATCCTCTCCCTGGAGTTTTGAAAAACACCAGGTATGTGTGCATGCCCCAAATCCCAACAGGACAGAGAAATAGAAGAGGAAGGATTGAGGCATGATCACGCCTCATTGGGGGGGTGCTTTCTCCTTCTCTCTATTGTCTCTCTGTCTCTCTCTTTGTCCTGTGGGGAAAAAAAAAGACATAAATCTTCCCCTCCTCTCCCTACGCCGCTCTTCTCCCCCTGGAGGGGAAACATGTTAAATCTCTAAACCTTGTAGGAAATGAATTATTTGATCAACAATTTTCTTTTCTTTGAGACAACACTACTTTTATTTTCTTTTCCCCCTTTTTTCTAAATTTGTACACTCGCTAGAGAGAGACACAAAGAGAGAGAAAGTGACAAAGCACCACCCCCAGGGGATGACCACATCACCCTTCTCTCTTCTCCTCTTGGGATTTTGGGCACCTATGCACACATATCTAAAGTGTTTCTAAAGCCTGCAGGTCTGTGACTTGAACTACACAGCCAGCCATGTGGGATCCAGCCACCTTCGCCATGTCTCCAGCTGGTCCAGTATTATTGTTTTAATTACATGAGAAATACATAAACATTCTCCTTATGAAAAGAAATAAAATTTTACAAATACAAGAGATGATGGTAAAGTTTTTTTTTTCTCTTTTTTTATTTTAAGAGAGATGTTTGCTATAGGGTGCATGTGCTCACCAGAGAGACAGAGAAAGAGAGACAGAAAGCAAGAAATGACTCCCCCATGGGGGATAGCCACACTGTGATCCTTTCCCTTCCATTCTCCTCTCGAGATTTTGGGCACACACGCATATGCGCCTGGCATGAATTTGAAGCTGCCGGGTCTGGGACTAGAACTGTGGTTGGCCATGTGAGAGTCCAGCGATGTAACCATTACACCATCTGCTGGTCTCAATGGTGGTAAAGTTTCTATTGGCCATGACCCTTGATCTTGGTTCACTCACCTGTCTCAGAGGTAACCACTGTTGCAGTTGGAGTATATCCTTCTATGCCCTTTTTCTGGATGTTTGTACATAAATATACACACACATTGGAAACAGAAAGTCCTGATTTGATTGTGTGCTGTGTTTACACATTTTATTTATAATACCTCTCAGAGCTTAGCTTATGTCATTTAGATCCAGGGCGCTGCTTTTAACAGCTGCATCATATTCCATATTGGCGATGCCACACTGTATTTCCCTTCGTCTACTGATGAATATTTAGGTTGTTTCTAATTTGGTGCTATTACTAAACACTGGATTAAAACAGTGTGGCAGTGAGCGTGTGTGTGTGTGTGTGTGTATATACACACACACACACACACACACTCATGGTATATGGATAGTTCTCTAGGCCAGGCACTGAGAAATGGAATTTCTGGATTATAAAATAAGCACATTAAAATTATTTTGACACTTCCAAACTGCCCTCTGAAGTGGCTCTTCCAATTTTTAGTCTCACCAGCAGTTCCTGTTTAGAAGAGTGAGAATCTTGGGAGGAAAGGTGGGCTGGAGTGAGGAGCGAGTGTTTATTTTAAATGGCTTAGTCAGTATAATAAAATATTCACAAAAATTGCTACCAACTAGATAAAGCAGAGCTGGACAAAATCTTGGCTTGGGGTGATACCCAAAAGGACAGCCCTCCCTGACGAGGGGACCATGCCTGCCCCACCAAGAGTCTCTGGTGAGGGGTGGGGAAAGGATAAGGGACCCGCATTTTTATAGACTTGCAAGGGTAGTGTTTAAAAGAGAAAGAAGAGAAAGAAATGGAGTCCAGTTAGGCTCTGAGTGAAGGTCACTGATGAAGGGCTGGGAAGCAGAGGGCTGAGTAGACAGACTTGTCTCCTCGGGGCCTCTGGGGCCACCTGTGTTTGAGAAGGCCCATCTGGTCACCATTAAAATGGTGGGGCTTGGGACCATCAGTTAGCATAATGGCTATGACGCTGGACTCCCACGTAGTCGACCATGGTTTGCATCCCGGACCCGGGGGCTTAAAACTCACGCCGGGCGCGTGTGCGTGCGTGCCCAAGATCCTGAGAGGAGAATGGAGGAGAAGGGATTGCAGCGTGGCTATCCCCCCTGGGGGGGTGATTTCTTGCTTTCTGTCTCTCTGTCTCTCTCTGTCTGTCTGGCGAGCGCACGCGCCCTATAGCAAAAACCTCTTAAAAAAACAAAAACCAGAAAACAAAAAAACGGTGGGACTTGGCATGAATTCTCCAGGACCAGAGGCAGGACTGCTCCACTAACCTCATCTTTCCCAGGGTCAGAAACCGCCATCCAGCTGGTCTGAGTACAGAGGGCTTGTCTAACTTGGACAACCCAGGACCTCGGGCGTGAAGTGTGGTCAGAGTGGTAAAAGCTGCCTCTGTGGATGGCGGTGGTGAGGAAGGTGCATTTACCATGACGTAACTGGTACATGAAGGAGACAACCCTTCAGGAGAGAGCCCGCTCTCCTCCCGAGTGTGCACCAATTAAGATGATTACTGGTTTCCTTACAACACAGATACTAATGGCCTGTCACATTCTGGCATATTTTTCTTGGTAACCTTCAACTCCAAATGATTAATAAGGCTCTAGTGGCAAGGCTCATATACACACAGGCAGAAAACAGGAGGGGAAGAAAAAAAAAACAACACAAAACTCTGACAAATGCACATCCAGTGAGCAAAGGTTTGTGGAAAAAATGTTCTAAAGGACAGTGTCTGGGAGAGCCTGGCTACATTGAACAGAGAAAATGTCCTGAGAACGCGCTGATGATTCAGGACGAGGACCCGCCATGGGATCCCACGAAAGTCACTTTCGCTCTCTGGGCGTCCACGTCTTGTCTGTTAGGTGGGGATAGTAACCCCTCCCCGTTTGCCAGGCAAGATGCCTCACACAGAAGTGTACTTAAAGACACAGGAACTATACCATTATTAGCAGTGGGAAAAATGAAAGTGGGAGGGGTCGGCCCTGCAGCCTGGTGGTTAAGGTAGCCGGATCCCACATGGCCAACCATGGTTCAGATCTCAGCAGCTTGAAAAACACACTGAGCACCCGTGTATGCATGCCCCCCAAATCCCAACAGGATGAAGAAATGGAGAGGGGACTGTGGTGTGACCATGCCCACTGGGGCGTGCTCCTCCCCCCTCCCTCCCTCACTGCTACCCCACCTCCTGCAAAAGTAAGCACCTTCTGGCAATTTAGAAAAAATAAAAAAGGAAGTGGGAGTATGGCATTATGGTTCAGATGCAGGCTCTAAAATAAGGTGGACTTTGGTGGGCTGTCTACTTTTCCTACAAACCAGCTCTGCCAAGTTACTTTACATTTCTCTAAGCCTCATCTAAACAGCGGGGCCCCTAGAAGCCTCTGCTTCAGGATGTTAGGATGCTGTAGGCTGATGGAGGTGGCGTGCTCCGCAAGCTGGTGACGGAGGCAGCCCGGGCATCGGTTCTCACTAGCCTCGGAGTTCTTATGGTTATTGCTGTTGCTCCAAGCCGGGAAGATGGCGTCACCCCTGGAGCCTGCAAGGAGACCCTACTGACCCAATTTACATTTACCAGAGACATTCCCCTCCACGCAGAACATGTCAAATCCCATCTCCTTTACTTAACCAAGGCCAAGCAGGGCCCCAACTACCCTACACTCAATTCCCTTCCAGGGTTCTGTGAGCATCATTTAGGGAGAAAACAGTCAAGACTGTTTTCCATTTAGCCTTTTCAGAAATGTGAACTGCTAGCTAGAGGTGCTGACACCTTCGCTGATGCTTTTCTGTCTAATATTCAGTAATTAGTAGTCAGAGGAGACTCTACTTGACCACTCAGGTTTCTTGCCTCAATTCATCTTACATAAAATGCTATGCACAGGGCCAGCAGGAGGCACAGTGGTTAAAGTGCTGGACTCTCACATGGCTGACCACAGTTCGAGTCCTGGACCTGGCAGCTTGCTCTCTCACTTGTTCCCTCTTTCTCTCTCTGTCTCTGGGCAAATAAAATAAAATAACTAAATGAAATTAAAACAAATAATAAAAAGGAAGAGAGAAAGAAAAGCTATGCAGACAGAGTCTCAGCACCTTTTCTTCCAACCCAATGGTCACCCCAAGACCCTGCCCAGGAAGAAATTTCAGAACATCCTTGGCCTCATGTAAGTCCCCACCTCAGCTCATAGGGGGAGCAGTCCCTATGAGATGCTTAAAGGGCTCTCAGCCTGGAGGGTGAGAGGCTTCAGAGCGGGGAGGGGGGCTGGGGGAGCTCACATGTTCCAAGGTCTGGAGCTAAGGGATGTATAGGATCTGGGCCAGATGGAATCCCATAAACCCAACTGTATCACATGGGAATGTGGGTCCCAGATGACCTCAGAAACCAGAGAACCAAACTTTTACGGATTTCTCCCAACTTCTAAATATTAGCAATTCAATCAGATGTTTTTAGAATTCCAAATGATACATAATAAGTATACTTGCTTGTGCGATATGATGTGATTTTTAGGTACATAAATACAAGATGTCATTCCATCAGATTAAAACATTATTTTGAAGGCCAAAAGAGGTCATCTATGGAGCTGTATCCAGCACCTTGAGAAGAACATAAACTCTTCAAAGCCAGAAGTTTATTACCTGGAGCAAAGTAATTCACCAGATGGAATTCTCTAAGACCAAAGGAGTTTAATGAATTGGAAAAAAGAAGACTATAAAAACCACCCATCATTCCACCACCAGACTACTATTACCACTTTGATATACATATTTCCAACATTAAAAAAAGAGATACGGATGTATCTATGATGGCAGAGGTTTCACTCGGTTTTTCCATTTCACTAGAATGGTCCCAATCTGTAGCCTTCATTTCCTCCACTTCCCCCTTCACATGCCACCCCTTCCAGGTGCCTCTCTTACACCAAACCCTCCTCGCTATCAAAATCTGCTCATTTGGCAGTTTTCCCTGGGATGGGCTGAGTCCATGCTTCTCACATTGAAGTAATAAAATTGCCTTTAAAATAATGAAATCAATTATGTAGTCTCTTTCACAAGCACACCCCGGGATTTATCTAAGAAATACTAACCAGGGCTGTCCCTGTAGCTCAGCAGTTGAAGGAACTGGATTCCACATGGCTGACTGTGGTTCAAGTTCCAGCACCAGTGGCTTGAAAGACATGCTGTGTGCACGTGTGCCCAAAATCCTGATGGAAAGGAGGACTGGAGTCTCCTCCAGTGGCATGACTATGCCTCACTGGGGGGTGCTCCTGCTCTCTCAGAGTATATATGCACTGAAAGGAAGGAAGGAAGGAAGGAAGGGAGGAAGAATAAAGAAAGAAAAGACAAAGAAGGATAGATAAACCAAAGAAGCTAAGGTTTCTGTCTTTTCACTGTAAATTTTTACTGCACAGAGAAGTAGCTTCATAGCTAGTAATTTTTTAAACGACTAAAAATCAAAATAAAAAATAGCATGTAACATTCCTACCTACCTCTTGGATCCATTCAGCCCGCTGGAGAAACACTGGCCTAAGGTATGGTAACGTGTCCCTCAGAACCTGAGGTCCTTGCCGCCTCTGCCTCAGCAGCTCCTCCCAACCCCTGCTGGCCCTCCTTCCTGCAGAGGTCACTGCTCTGTGCCCTGGAGTGCAGCCCTAGTTTTCCTGCATCTCCCTTCTCCCACCTTCAGGAGAAACCATATTTTACATTTTCTTCTACATAAGGCTCCTGTGGAATATTTATCTTCAAAAACAGTTTTTGCTATTGGAAAAAGAAAAAAGTCTGGAAGAGTACAAATATAGGCATTCTCCTCATATCACAGATGGCGAAACCATGGCCCAGAGAGGACAGGGCTTCCTGTGGCTGGAGGGCCTGCAGCAGGCAGGCCCGAGGACTCGGGGCTCCCCCGCCTCACCCACACCACAGAGCTCCTCCCAGAGCCTTCCTCACTCCCAGTCCTCCATCCACCATGCCCTCTTGCTCTCTCCAAAATAAACATCGATTTCCAAGGGCTCCCCGTGTATTTCCTCACAGGCAGATGGGAAGATACAAAGGAAAGGGGTGTGGAAGCCTCCACATCGGATCCTGGCGTCAGCCCAGAGCCCTGTGCAGCTGCAGGGCCTCTCGCCTATGCAGGAGAGGGGGAGCTGAACCGGTTGACTGTTCTATAAATAGAGACATAATCTTTTTAGCTGGAGACACCTTTTTGATTCCACCAAAAGATGACACGAATTCAATTTCAGAATACTTTCTTGTTCTAAACACGAGGACAGAGGCTTTCATAAAATAAAGGCCCTGGTGTCCTTAAGTCAATGCCTGATGGCAGCACCAGGGTGCAGGGTATGTGGCCTGGAGGAGAGAGAGGCTGGGAAGGGGTGGGTGGCTGGTATAGACCTGGCTAAAAGGCCTGAGTGAGCCTGCCTCAAACTTTCCGTGGGACCTCAGGTCATTCACCTATCCTTCTGGGCCTTCACTTCTTCATCTTTGGCACGTAGCTACCAGCATGTAACTGCCTTCATGGACTACAGACAGAAAGGAAATGAGGTACGTGAAGTCAGCCTGAGGTTTGTCACTTACCCTCAGCATTTCAGCTGCCTCATCTACAAAACGGTGGCAATCCACCTTATTAGTGCCAAGAAGAACAGTGCAGATATCAGAGATTCCCATTAGGAGAAAAAGTTAGGACACCCAAAAATCACTTCCCTGACACACAATGGCAGCTGCTACCTAAACACATCATGCCTTCCCAAATGCCCACACTGCCAGCAAGCTTTTAAGGCATGCCCAGCCCCACCGTGCCTGGGCCCTGGCCCCTCCACTGCTCATTCTTGTGCTGGATAGCAGATGCCAGGCCTGGAACAGAGGGACCAAGTATGTGGGCTCCACCTTGTGAGCTGGGCATGCAAGCTCCAGGACCTCCAGGGGCTGGAGCATCAAGAGAGACCTTCTCAGAGGCGGGAGAAGTTGACCATCCTGGGCCTTTACTGAAGGGTGTGGGGACTGTGAGGACGCAGAAGAACAGCTGTGCACGTGGCTGTGAAAGGAAGTGTGCGACTTGGAAAGTGAGTAATGCCGGCAGGGGGTGATGCTGGACAGGCAGATGGGCCTCTGTGCCTTGTTCTCCTGGCCACGTCCAGCCTTGGTCTGTGAGGGCACACACCTCACCTGTCCTGCAGCAGCACCCAGTTCCATTCCAGCCAAATGGAGTGCTAGGTGGACGGTCTGTACACAATACATTCCACTTTTCCAAAGATGATTATTTTATTCTTTTATGAGAAAGAGAGAGAGAGAGAGAGAAACAGGGAGAGGGAAAAAGGAGACCCATAAACCCAATGGGGTCTTCAGACCATAATCTACCACTAGTCTCAGCCAGCCTCGATCACAGGCATGAGTGTGTTTGGAGAGGTCTTGGGACGTGAACTCGGAACCCTTCCCACTTGCATCAAGTCTAGCTGCATAGCCTCTGTGCCACCCCTGGCCCCTGAGCTCAATCTTTTTTGAAGACGCTTTCTAAATCTCTCATGCAGACGTCCCGATTCAGTGTGAGTTGCTAACATTACCACGTTGACACGACAATCTAGCTGGGGAGATGAGAATTAGAAAAGCAAAAACAATATCCAATTTATTAGGTGGGCTGGAGTTGAGATGACACACATGACTAATGATGTTTATGAGGTGACAGGATCCTATGGATATCCCCAGGGTCACGCACGATGTCCGTCTGTACCGGAGCTCTGACAGCTGTCATGCCATTCCTTTCTCTCCCACCCAGGAAAGCACAGGAGTGCGGCAAATGGGTGAGTCTCGTTATTATGGCGCTGCACTAGACACAAAGCTCATCTGTCTTCACCCACGTCCTTAACTGTCTCCTCTCCCCAAACCTCCACCCCAGCTGGCATCCCACCCACACTGGGTCACAGGGAGACCTAGAAGAAATATCCGTGGTTATATCAAGGTTTGGGATCCGGCACAGACAGCCCTGCTCGGTGATCTAAGCCTCTCTTCCACCCAACACACCGAGGGGTGTTGATCATTCCTTCCCAGGGGCCACTGTGGCTGCCTGGGGCCAGGGTCTCTCTGGGCAGGGGGGATGTTGAAGAGTGGGAAAAGACCTCTCTGCAACTTTGTTCCAGATCTTTGGGTGCAGTGGAAAGTGCTTCTTCTGTGAGAACCTCGTTCTATATCTGTGCTGTCCCAGTTACATGAGCACGTGAAATGTGGCTTGCATGACCAAGGAACTGAACTTTAAAATGCTATAAAATTTTAATTAGGTCAACAATAAACGGTCACATATGGCTAGTGGCTCCTGTACTGGACAGCACAGCTCGAGGAATTCAGAAGGGACAGCGGCTCATGGCTCCTCCGTAACTGATCACCATGGGAGCAGTGATTCTGCATTATTTATACCAGCTCCGATTTCACACAGTCTGTTCCCACTGGCCCATAAACACTGACATACTGGGATTTCTTAAATGTCTAGAAATTCTGATATCTCGGAGTTTAAAGTGCATCTCCCAGATGACATTTCCGACCTGGGATCTTTTGTCAGGTTACACATCCCATTAGGGATTGGGGAATGATGCTCCAGCTCAGAAGAGAGAGTGGAGGTCAATAACTCAAGGGTATATAGCCTCTGGGACCAGCACTTGGCATAACAGCTATGTCACTGAACTCCCATGTAGTCAACAGCGGTTTGAGTTCTGGACCCGGTGGCTTAAACTCACCCAGTGGCACTTACAAGTCGGGTGCATGTGCATGCGTGCCCAAGATCCTGGGAGGAGAATGGAGGAGAAGGGATTGTGGCATGGCCATCCCCCCCTGGAGGGTGATTTCTCACTTTCTGTCTCTCTGTCTCTGTCTTTCTGGTGAGTGTACAAGCCCTATAGCAAGACCTTCTCCCTGCTCCCTACCAAAAAAAAAAAAAAAAAGAGTATAGCCACTGTCACTACTAAGGACTGATGACTGACTATCCTGTATCTGTGCCTTTGCTGATGTTGTTTTCTGTGTCCAGGGAACCCTCATTAGGCAATGACACCTCCTCTAAGAAGTCCTCCCTGGTTACTCCCATTTTGAATTAAAGGCTTCACCATCATTGACCACTCATCATGGCTCATGAAGTATAATCACAGGTAAGAGGTTTGGCTAGGACCTACTTAACCCTCATTTTAGATGCAAAATTTAAAAATTTAATAATTGGATTTTTTTTTTTTTCAGTTTGCCAGAGGTCACATATATTCACTGAAGAGAGACAGTGAAAAAGTAACCCTCATGGGAGACGGTCATACCACGATCCTTTCTACTTCACTTCTCCTTTTGGGATCTCAGGTACACATGCACACATGCCCAAACCTCCAGGTCCAGGACTCAAACTGCACAGGTGGCTGTGTGGGATCTGCCTTAACCACCACACCACCAGCTAGTCCAACACCTGGATTTCTTATTCCAAGGCTGCTTTTAAGTAGCAAATCAGATAGGGAAAAAGGCTCTTAGGGACAAACACGTGAGGTAATATGAAGAGAACACTATAGGGGCTGATGTGGTGTGGTGGTTAAGGTGCTGATCATGGTTCAAGTCCCAGACCTGGAGGCTTGCTTTTTTACTTTCCCTTACTCTCTCTTTCTGGCAAATTAAAATAAATAAATAGGGACCAGCAGATGGCGTAATGGTTATGTTGCTGGACTCCCACGTAGTCAACCGTGGTTTGAGTCCCAGACCTGGCAGCTTAAAACTCACACCAGGCGTGTATGCATTCATGCCCAGAATCCTGAAAGGAGAATGGAGGAGGCGGGATTGCAGCATGACCATCCCTTCCTGGGGTGGGGGGGTGGTGGTGGTGATTTCTCGCTTTCTGTTTTTCTGTCTGTCTCTGTCTCTGGTGAGCACACATGCTCTATAGGAAAAAATGTCTCTCTAAAAAACTAACTAAATAAAAATAATAAGTAAATAAAATAAAATTAAATACATAATTCTTAAAAAAGAGAAAAGTAAACACTATCTTAGCATCATGCAGTAAGAGAGAAGATTTTAAAAAGAATATAAATACCAATCTTGGCCTTCTGAAACCAAGCTGTTGTGTCACTCTGTGCAGGGACAAACACGTTCTCAGACCTCGGGAGTTCTTGAGGGTCGTATATCTCAAATAGTCGGTATTCATTCAGACTACTATGAGGCATCAAATCATGCACTTAAACTATGCGGAAGAAGTGAGGCCAGTCATCCTGGGGTCCTAGGATGTAAAGCTTGCTGGGATCTGAGAGTTTGCCCACCTTATGGATGTGGGTGCTGAAGCTCTTAGGGACAAACACGTGAGGTAATATGAAGTGAACACTATAGGGGCTGGTGTGGTGTGGTGGTTAAGGTGCTGATCATGGTTCATGTCCCAGACATCACAGAAAGGTGATGTCATTTGTTCAAGGTCACAAAGCTATTTATTGGCGGGGCTGGAACCAAAGCTGGTCTCCTTATTCTCACACAAATACCTGGAAAATCACTTGATGAACTTTTTACTCCACAATGTCACTGAATTGATGAGTCATTTATAGAGAAAAAAGTAACAGATCTTTCCCATCCCCTATAGAAAGATTTTTTTTTTTCTTATCACTGATGACAAACTCTGAGAAAGGAAACCTATCTACATATTAATAGATGCAGGTGTGAAGAGGCAGAATGAAACAAGAGTTGGCATTTATAGCTTTATGACTAACGCGGTGGAAATGGCACAACTTGGGGGTGATATAATATTTGAAAGGCATTCCCTAATTGGGGTGGTTGATATCCAAACTGGTATTACAAATGGGCGACCAAAGGCTGTTAACAAAAATGAAACCCCATGGGGCCATCAGATGGCCTAATGGTTACGTTGCTGGACTCCCACACGGTTGACTGAGGTTCAAGTCCTGGACCTGGTGGCTTAAAACTCATGCCAGGCGCGTGTGTGTGCGTGCCCCAAATCCCAAGAGCAGAATGGAGGAGAAGGGGTTGCAGCATGGCCATCCTCCCTGGGGAGTGATTTCTTGCTTTCTGTCTCTCTGTCTCTCTGGTGAGCACACATGCCTTACAGCAAAAATCTCTTAAAAAAAAAAAAAAAAGAAATCCTTGGCACCAGATGGTGGTAAAATGCAATGCACCATGGGGCAATCCCACACAGGTGTTGATCCAGGGACCTCCCTAGTTTAAAGGACACGTGTGTGCCCATCATCCAATCTGGCTGAGACTGGCAGGCAGATCATAATGTCAAAATCCTGTCAGGAGTACTGTGTCCATCTCTCTGTCACTCTCTATCTTTCTCACTAATGAAATAAATAAAACTAAAAAAACAAAAAAAAAAAGGAAAGAAATCCCCCAACACATGTTGTCTATCAGGATGCAAATGACAGGAGAGACACAAACGAGTGATGACACTCAAAAGATTTCAATGCTCCGTGCATCGCCAGCCATTTGTACTGGGACCCGAGCCGTGGAGCAAGACTAATAGGACTGATCGAAGGCAGTTATAAACCAGTACTGATAAATAAATATACATCTTCCCACCCTAGCAGGAGCAGGTATTCAGAACAAGATGCCTCACACAAGGTGGCTCTTTAAACGATACCTTGCAATTACATCACAGCCTTCCAGTAGATAATAAACCTTCGATGTCTTGAATAATTGAAAACTTTCCAGTGGCATGAAGGTTGAAGAGAAAGAAAATCACTCTGCTCTACAGGAAGAAAGTCTTAGCAAATCAACTGTGGGAATTCTGGCAAAAAAAAAAAAAAAAAAGGTTCTTTTTTTTTTAATTTTTTTTTTTTATGTTTCCTTCTGAGAAGTGGATATTTTCTGTCTAGTACTGCCAAGGTAAACTTTTATAATTAAGTTAGCTATGGGCACAGCACACTGAGGTATGTCCAAAGAAGTTGCCTTGACAGAAAACGCCTTTGTTAGATGACTAAAAATGTTCAGTGCTGTTGAAAGTGTGTACTACATGTGTCATGTTAGTGATTAGCTAAAATGTTAAAATGGGATGGATACTTCATGGAACTAGTCACAGAATATATCCAATGATGAGCTCATATTTTCCACACAGGCATTATGGAAAATAATATGGAGGTCCTAAAAATATTCATAAAGGAACTAACATATGATCCAGCAATCCCACTTCTGGGTATATATACAAAGAGAATAAAATTACTATCCCGTGTCAGCAGGTGGTGTAGTGGCCTAGGCACGGGACTCCCACATGGCAGATGGTGGTTCGAGTCCAGGATCCAGTGGCTTCAAACTCATGCCGTGTGTGTGTGTGTGTGTGTGTGTGTGTGTGTGCCCAAAATCCAAGAGAAGAATGGAGGAGAAGGATTAAAGAATGGCCAACCACTCTGGAGGGTGATCTCTCACTTTCTCTCTCTCTCTATTTCTGTCTCTGGCAAATGCACGTGCCCTATAGCAAAAATCTCTTTAAAAAAACCGCTGTCCCAAAGGGGTATCTGTCATCCTACTATGTTCACTGCAATACTATTCACAACCATAAGATACAGAGACAACCTAAGTGTCCACTTACAGATGAATAAGGAAAATGTAATACACACACACATACATGTACACATACATACATACATACATACACACAATGGAATGTTATTTAGCCTTTAAAAAGGGCAAAATCCTGCTATTTGTGGCAACATCGATGAACCAAAAGGATATTATGCAAAGAGAAGTCAGTCAGACACAGAAAGATAAATACTATATGATCTCACTTGGGATCTAAAAAAGTTGAACTTGGAAACAGGGACTAGCATGGTGGTTTGGCAGACACAGAAAGATACTGGCCAAGGGGGACAAACTTTGAGTTACAAATGAAGGTGTTCTAGAGATCTAATGCTCAGCTATAGTTAAGAATAATGTATCCCTCCTCAATTTTACATTTTAAAAATTACATATGGTGGGACCAACAGTTAGCATAATGGCTATGTCACTGGACTCCCACATAGTTGACCACAGTTCGAGTCCTGGACCCAGTGGCTTAAACTCACGCTGGGCGCGTGTGCGTGCGTGCCCAGGATCCCAAGAGGAGAATAGAGGAGAAGGGATTGTGGCGTGGCCATCCCCCCTGGGGGGTGATTTCTCGCTTTCTGTCTCTCTGTCTCTGTCTGTCTGGCGAATGCACGTACCCTATAGCAAAAACTTCTAAAAAAATTACATATGATAAAAAATTCAAAATGATATATAAAGCTATATAATTTAAAGGGAGTGTGCCTTCTCACATCTTACCCCCAGTACTGTTCTCCAAAGGTAACCTCTACTAACAATTTCTTAATGTAATTTTTCAGAAAATTTTTGTGCTTATATAAGCAAATATGTAATCTTTGTTTTTAAATAAATGGGATCATATATACTAAAATAAAAAAGAAAGAAATTTGTTAAATGCCTAGGTTGGATGTATTCTCATCACACAAGGAACTCACAAGCTAACTCTGTGAGCTGAAGACGTATACTTCATTAGCTTGACTGTGGAAGTGATGTCACAGCGAATATGTGTACCCATTCGTCACATTGTATAATACCTTAAATATGTGCTTTTAAAATTTGTCCATTACACCTCAATGAAGCTGGAGCGGAGAATAAAGGATGAACTTTGGCTCCAATTTGGCTCCCACATTAAGTCAATGAAAGAACAGAACAAGACATCACTGGAGTGTCCCCATCTGCTGCTGGCTACCTTACCCTTCGGCACAATGGGTGGCCCAGCCACCAGCAGCTCGCTCACTGGGGACAGCCTGGACCAAAGTGATGTGACAGTGCATCTGACTTCTGGGGGCTTGCTGGCTTGTGGGGTCCACGCCTAGCCAGCAATGGGTACCCCTGAAGTGTGAGGGACGGCCCGTCATTAACCAGTGATCCACCTGGGCAAGCCCCTCCATGCACATTCTGATCCCTAAGATATACAAGATTCCTGAAAGCAGTGCAGAAATTCCCCGAACTCTGAAGTCGAGCCGCCTGGGAACACTCGGCTTCCTACTATTGGTGGGAAGCCTTGATTTCTTCCAGATTTAAAAATACACTTTGCGTGTGGGTAACTTGCAAATGCCTGAACTTGAGGTTTCGCATGTGGAGAGTGCGCTAAGAGAGGGGATCCGTAGGAGTGTGGAAGAAATATTTAAAAATAAAGGTTGAAATGTGAATAGAACCAGAGTGTCTGTTCTTTAACTCACTCTACCACCGCATCTTTTAGACATTCATTTTGCAGTGGAAGGAACTTGGAAACGAGGCCACAAAGAGAGGGTTTTCCAAAACATGGAGGGAGCCATGGGAGGGCCAAGGCAGGGGAACCCCACTGAGGGACCCTGCAAGGAAGATGACCGTCCTCCAGTAGGAGGCAACAATGTCCTAAGAGCTGTTCAGTTCACTGTGACACCGCAGGTCACAAGTGTGCAGAGGTGGTCATCAGGATTAGCGACCCGATCTCAAGGAACACTTGGAACAAACCCGAGCAGGTGAGTATGCGGGTTGAAAAAAATCAAGGCCGGGGCTGCCTGGATTTGAACTTTTCTATTTCCAAAGCCGTGGAGGTGACTGGAAGTGTGTTCATAGGGAAGAAGCACTCTGGAGGCGAAAATGTTCATGGGTGGGTGAGTTTTACATGTCTCAAGAAAGGCCAGAAACCCAGGGCTGCAGAGCAGGGCTCCTTATCTGGTGCTCTGAGTTTATAGGAGATGGGCTCCCCCAGAACAGATGGGAGCAGACAACAGAAGAAAACAGAAAGCTTCCGAGTGAGGACGAGGCAGGGCCCTGAGCACATTCTCCCATCAGAAACACCACTTTATTCGACACTTCAGGAGGAATTTATTCCATGCCTGGTGAATTTAGAGTTATGGGCTTGGTTGGGACCTCAAACAGGTGATTATGGTAATTTAGAGAGAAAGTACCAAGCCATTTCTGTCACAAGGCCGTTCCGGCTTGAAAATAATAGTGCCTCCTTGTATTTATAGAGTGCTGACTACTTTCCAAAGTGCTTTCCCATGTATTATCTCATTTGATTTTTACAACAGGCCAGAGATACACGCTGCGCCTCTGTTGTGGGGCTTTGAACAAGAACATTCACCTCTCTGGGTTTCAGTCTCCTTATCAAAAACTAAGGGGGGACCAGCAGATGGCATAAGGGTTACGACGCTGGACTCCCACATAGTCAATACAGTTCGAGCCCTGGATCCGGTGGCTTAAAACACAGCAGGTGTGTGTGCGTGCAGGCCCTAAGTCCTGAGAGAAGAATGGAAGAGAAGGGATTGCAGCATGGCCATCTACCCCGGGGGAGGGGGGTGATTACTCACTTTCTGTCTCTGTCTCTCCAGTGAACACACGCCCTATAGCAAAAATCTCTCTAAAAAAAGTGAAGGGGCTGTTCTCATCCCTCAAGTTTTGTTCTCATCAAACATTCCTTGAGAGCTCCTAGCATCTGGAGGATGCAGAGTGCCTCGGATCGAGGTCTCAGGACCACTTATTCCACCTGGATGCCCAGAGGTGGGGCCTGGGAATCTGCATGTTAAACAGTTCCTGGGATTCTTCTGTGTACCCGAATCTGAGAACTCCTGCACCAGAATTTCATAACTCTTTAGCTCTGAGATCTTGTCGTGTATAACATTCACACTCGGCAAGTGAAAAAAAATCCTGAAAAAGTATAAAATTCTGATGAGTGTGGAGAAAACAGCCTAGTGTCAGCTGAGTGTATCTGATCATCCAGATAATAACAGCCTCTCAAGATGTAATTAGTGCCCCTCGAAATTGGAATATGACTATTTAATAATTTAAGTGAGATCATCAGGATTAATGAATAGCGGTTGAAATTAAATGTGGGACCATAAATCCACACAGGCCTGCTATAATAAGGCAATTATTCATGACAAGACATTCTGGAAAACAGGGGTCTGGCCAAGGCTGAAGGCATCTTCACTTACCTCCTCCCAAAGGGCCATGTGTCTTTGCACTCACTGTGATCTGCAGTGTATTGTCAAAGACATCACCGTCCAAATATTATCATGAAGCACACTTAGTGACCCGACATGCCTAACCCAGTGGTTTCCAAAAGTCGGATCACCTGTTTAACTCTTATCAAAATAATCTGAGATGCCTTCTAAGAATGCAGATTCTTGGAACCCACCCCAGAACCAACAAATCAGAATCTGCGTGGAGAGGCCCTGATAACCCGTATTTTAACAAACTCTTCAGTATGGAGGATGCTGATATGGATAAGAGTTAAGAGCCAATGCATGAACCCAGTTGGAGGGGACCATGGAGACACCATCCAGTTTGGGGATATTTGCTTTGGGGGTCACATTTTTTCAGCCACCAGATTTGAAAGTTCTCCGTGGAAATCAGGATCTTCTTCTGTGTCCTTATAGCAATTGTGACTTTATTAAACTCTTTCACGTTTTATTTCACCTAATCCCTACAATGAGACTTTGAGGTAGACGGGTAGCTAAGCATTTCAGTTAACAGCAATAGTGGCTGGCCATACCGAAAGGTGAAGGAAGCTGGATCCCACATGGCTGACCATGTGGTTTTGAGTTTTGGCCCCAGAAGTGGGAGAAACACACCAGGTACATGTGTGTGTGAGTCCCAAGTCCCCACAGGATGGCGAAATGGAGAAGGGACTGTGATGTGACCATGCCCTGTTGGAGGGATGCCCCCTCCATTGCCAGCTCATATGCCCTCTAGCAATTTAAAAATAAAACAAAACAGTGGGCCAGCAGATGGCATGGTTAGGGCGCTGGTTCCCACATAGCCTACTCTGCAGTTCGAGTCCCAGATCCAGCAGCTTGAGGAACATACCAGGTGTGTGTGTGTACCCAAAACCCTGATAGGAGAGTGGAAGAGAGGGGACTGCAGCAAGGCTAGCCCCTTGGGGCCATTCTCTATCTCTGTCTGTCTGTCTGTCTCTAGCAAGCATATGTGCTCTATGGCAAAAATCTCAAAAAAGAAAAAAACAGAAATAAAATAGTAATACCAGCAAGCACATAACAACAGAAGCAACAATCACCACTTACTAAACGCTGACCTCTGCCTAACACATTATCTCACTTAACCCTCACCTAGTCCTTGAAAGGGAATATAGGAATTCTGCCTTTTGGGTTAGGAATGACAGAAAATCAACTTCAACTGCAATTGTCCCCCCTTACATGCAGTTTCACTTTATGTGGTTTCAGTCACCTACAGTGAATCACAACTTGGAAAAAATTATATATATATGTAAAAAATTATATATATATATATATATATATATATATATATATATATAATTATATACACACACACACACACACACACACATATATATATATATGATTTACTTATTTAATTTTATTTATCATCATTTTTGCTACATGGTACATGCATGAGAGAGAGAGTGAGAGAGAAAGTGAGAAGGCAAGCTGCCAGGTTTGGGACTTGAACTGTGATCAGCCATGTGGGAGTCCAGCACCTTAACCAACACATCACTTGCTGGCCCCACAAATTGAAAATTCTAGAAATAAACAATTCATCTGTTTAAAACTAAATGCCGTTCTGAGTATCATGATGAAATCTTTGCTCTGTCCTGCCAGGACATAAATCATCCCTGTCCACACTGTCCACATATGTGTGTGCTTCCCACCAGCTGGTCACCTAGAAGCTGTCTCTATTATCAGACTGAAAAACCATAGTGCAGTCCAGTATATAAGGTCCAGTCCTACCTGGTGTTTCAGATATCCATGGGGGTCTTGGAACATGTCCCCCTTGATGAAGGGGGTGCTACGTGTAGAGTTTATATAGAAAGAGAATGTGCTGGTTCTTGGAATGGAGAAAAGATGGAGGTAGAACAGGCCTGAAGCATGTTTGGATTTAGGGGACCCCGCTGGCATTACAAGGAACGGGCAGCGGGTAAGGGAGACTGGAGACAAAGTTTTATGTCTACCACAAAGAATATTTAGAGCCACCTCTGCCCAGGAAGAAGGTCTACGTAGACCTCATTTGAGCCACTTGTGAGGTGAAGTGCTGTCACACGGCAGCAGGAAACACTTGTTGGGAAAGACCCAGACTGCTCTTCCCTCCTGCCTGGGTAAAACAAATCCACTGCCTGTGGGGAAGGCTCTGGGAAGAGAATTGTTAGTTGGAGTTTTCCATTAACAGAGACTGGAGTGCAGTTATTATTTCTAATATGCTAGACCATATATTCTGACAGCGTATAAAAAAAACAATTTCCGAGAAGACTGGAAAGAAAGTGTAATTTTATAATTCCACCTCTTTTCATCTTCACTGCGTATTATTAGCAATGCCCAATAAGTCCCATTCATTAACAAGTCCAGGAGCAGAGGGAAAACAGCAGACAATAGGAAGTTATTGGTTATTTCGAGATTCCTGATTGATTATAAATCTGAGGAAGTCTGCATTTATGAAGCCAATGAATTAAAAAAAAATTTTTTTTTAATTTAATCATTTGAGGAATTAACATTGTGGTCTTTCAGGAGAAGGAACTGAGTATACGTGAGGCTCCCAGAGGCTGGAAAAGGCAGCCCGAGTCTGTTAATACTTTATAGGAACCAATGTCACTAAATCACAGAGGAAAGGGTGCTACTGTGGCCTTGTATCAGCTTAGTTCTTTGTTCTATATAATAATGCAAGAATTACATTTCCATGTGATTCTTCTATGTGAGATAGTAAAGCAATAGAAGAAGAGAGAGTGAGAAAAGAGAAATTCAATCGTCAATGCCCATGAGCACCATATTGATTTACAGTGCTGCCACTTTCTCCTTTTAGAGAATTTATGGAATACATAAGCGAGGTATCAATGTGTGGATCTGGCCTTTTGATCCCCAGAGCTGTCGGCATTGCCTATTTTTGGCTAGAAAATGGGTAACGTTTTAAGCCTCCGATGTTAACAGATCTGAAGGTGCCTCTGGATTCAAATCAAAACAAAATTGGCTCCAGAGTTGTAGTTGCCTGGTAAAGACATGCTTAAACATTTCTGGGGCTCCAGGTTCTGCAAGGAAATGGAGAAGAAGCCTTAAGTACTTCTGTTTGTGATGGGTTCATTTTGAGCCTGTCTATGGTTGGTACCGGGCAGTGGGTTAGAGCAGGGGTCTCCAACCCTCAGGCCACGCAGCACAAGGTGAGCATGGGCCAGTGAAGGTTCATCTGTATTTACAGTCACTCCTGCCTCTAGCTTTACTGCTTGAGCTCCGCCTCCTGTCAGACCAGTGACAGCCGTAGAATCTCGTTGGAGCCCCAGATGGACTGTAGTCTAGCTGCAGGAAAACAAGCTCAGGGCTCCCCATGATTCCGTATTATGGTGAGTTGTATAATACTTCATAATGTATTACAATGTACTAACCATAGAAATAAAGTGCACAATAAATGTAATGTGCTTCCATCATCCCCAGACCAACCCCTCTCCCACCCCTCAGACTTTGAAAAAACTGTCTTCCATGAATCCAGTCCCTGGGACCAAAATGGTCAGAGACTGCTGTGTTGGAGCTAATATCTCCCTTTTTTTTTTTTTTTTTTTTTTTGCCAAGCTGCTTCATTAACTTGCTAGGTCCAATGTCACTTATATATTATGACTAACAGTTATAATAAGTGAAAACAGCAGAACATACCTATTACCTATTAGACATAAGGACATGTATCGAATGTCATGACTGAGCAGTTTATATTTTTTCTGAAAAATTATTTAGTTATTTAGAGAGTTTTTTTTTTTTTTGCTATAGGGCATGTGTGCTCATCAGAGAGACAGAGAAAGACAGAGAGACAGGAAATGAGAAATCACCCCCCTCTGGGGGTGGGGGGGAGGATGGCCATGCTGCAATCCCTTCTCCTCCATTTCTCCTCCATTCTCCTTTCAAGATCTTGGGCACGCACACACATGCACCTAGCGTGAGTTTTACGTCACTGGGTTCAGGACTCGAGCCACAGTTAACCATGTGGGTGTCCGGTGATGTAACCACTATGCCATCACATCTTCTTTTTCCTTTTGCCACAGGGCGCATGCATTCGCTGGAGAGACAGATAGAGGGAAAGTGAGAAATCAGTCCTCAGGAGGGACATCTACACCACAGTCCTGTCTCTCCCATTCTCCTCTCAGGACTGCAGGTGCACACGCACATGCGCCCAGCATGATTTTCAAGCCACTGGATCTGAGACTTGCTGTTGGCCCTGTAGGAACCCAGCACCTTAGCCACCATGCCACCTGTGGGCCCCAGCATTTCATATCTTTATCTAAAAGATGTTATGGCTGTTGTTTTCTTTAAGAGTTAGGATGGGGGTGGGGTGGGGAGGGGAATTTCTTAATTTCTTTTACTTTGATTTGATCTCTCTATTCAATGTGAATTTTCCCTTTAGGCACATGTTAGCTACTAGGAGGCTTCCTATAAAATGAGATATAATGTGTTTAAGTCACCTAGAATGGTGTCTGACACGCAGTAAGAGTTATTTATAGCTGCTATGCTGCATTATTATTATTACTGCTATTATTGTTTATTTCCCCTTGTGATGCAGACAAAATCAGGACTTCCATTTATTGAGCTAAATATGGAGCAGGTGAATAGGACTTGGTTGGTTTGTGCTAGACGAAGTTAGGTATGAAAGAACCTTTTATTTATATTTCAGGCTCAAATCTCATCTCCCTCTAAACCCTGAATAAATAACAATTCACATAGACCTAAGCTGGCAAAGAGGCCCAGGAGCTGTCTAAAGATAGACTACGACAGAAGGGGGCAGTTCCGTGGCCTCTCCCTGGGGACCTTATTCCAAGGACCTCCAATATCACGCTCCATTGGGTTTTGCCCCCCCCCCTTATGTTTCTGAGGGAACACTAAAACAGTGGAAAAAGTTAGACTTTAATACTCACGAGAAAATCGGGAGAATATCCGCAATTTAGCACCGTCTGGCTGTGCCAAGTTTTTAAAATGTAGACTGTTCACCCACCTCAATAGAAGCATCACCTTTCTGAAAACATAATGCAGCTATTTTCCACTACAGAAACGATTCTTTCCCAAACATCGGCGCTTTTGATGCTTCAGATGCAATCTGAGCGATTTATTTGACTGCTTTTTTTCCTCTCCCAGTAAATCATTTATACACTGCTTGATTCACAAAATCCTGTTTTTTTTTTTTCCCTAAAGATGCACAAAATATCCCAAACATATATCGACTCCTGCATCCTGTGTTCCTGCCAGACATCCACCAAAAGGTTTATAGATTTCCCTCATTATAAACTAATTGATATTCTGTAAGAGCTTTAATCTCAGTGGTTCTCTCCTTTGGAGTCTGAGGGAGAAGCATTTAGGATGTCAAGGATATTAAAGGAGAAGACAATCAAGAAAGCCTGTAGATTTTCTTAGTGGTAAGACACCCTAGAGATGGATTCTTAAGATCGGAGATTCTCAAGATTATGGAACTCATTGTGGGGAAGACCAGTCCTTCCTGCAATTACCAACGAGGAGGTGACCACTCTCAGGACAGGTATGCCGTTTAAGCTACCTGCTAACAGTCTCTCTGAGCCTCAGTGTTATCGTGTAGAAGATGGAACTGCTTCCCCCCACCACCCATACTGCCACGGAAGGAACGCTGCTTCACTCGTAGTGTGGCTGGGAGGTGGAACATGACAAGCTGAGGTAAGACCAGGCACTGTGCCGCTGGCCTGGCTCTGTGCTTCTCTCCACGGTGTGCACAATGTCCGGGTCACAGGCAATCAGGTCCATGGACTGGTTAGTTCAGGAGGAAGAGGTAGGAAGAAACTCACGTTGCATTCTCTGGGTGAGTCTATGCCAACAACGCAGTGGGTGTTCTGGTGTCATCTGACTCCCGTCTCTTTTCCCCACTGACTCAGAGAAGGAGAGAGGTGGAAGTCATCTCAGAATGAAAAGGGGACAAGACTGTGGACAGTTAAGTGAAAGGAACCAGAATACAAAGTTACATGTGATTGGATGTCCACTATATGAAATGTAATGAAAGGAGGCCATAGATTCACACTATGGAATTTTATCTAGCTACTAAAGAACAAATTAGTTCATTCATTTCTTTTCTTTTCTCTTCTTTTCTCTTCTCTCCTTCTCTTCTCTCCATCTCTCTCTCTCTCCCTCCCCCTCTCTCTCTCTCTCTCTCTCTCTCTCTCTTTCTTTAGTAATGTGTGCAGTATGATCCCATTAAGGGGGAGGGGAGGGCATACGAAGATTAAGAGCAAAAGTTCTGGAATCCAAATGCACGGTTTTAAAATAAAAAATCTGCTCCTGAGCTTAGTACATCTTGGCAACTTAACTTCTCTGTGTCATGGCTTTCTCATTTGTAAAGTGGGGACAAAACTATTGAATCTGTAAGTAAAACTAAGAGGTCTGACAGCAACGAGGCCAGTGGTTTTCACTCTAGGCGTGACAGAACTTACAACAGTGCTGTGATGAGGAGTGAGTTAAATGCACTGAGTACATAGTAAAAGCTCAATCCACGTGAGCTCCTGTCATTACAGGTTCTTACATGTTAGTATGTTTATGCAGAATGACCTGGAATGATACATACGAAAGCATTAACATTAATTACCTCAATTTCAGGGCCAGCAGGTGGTGTGGTGGTTAAGACGCTGGACTCCCACATGGCTGTGGTTTGAGTCCTAGATTTGGTGGCTTGCTGTCTCACTTTCCCTCTCTCTCTCTGGTGAATTCAATACTACTAACAGTAATGATAAATACAAATTAAATAAATAATTCTTTAAAAAATGATCTCGATTTGGGTGAGACTGGAGGGAAATTTGGAGAGTATTAAAAATAAAGCAAATCAAAACACTGGGAACAAAAGGGGAAAGTTTACAAATGGCAGATAAACATATAAATTGTTTCACATCCCATGTCATTAGGAACTTCAAATTAAAATCACAATGAGATATTACTATCCATCCATCAAAATGGCAAAAATCCCAAACACTGACAACCTTAAAACGCTGACGAGGATTTGGGACAATGGGGTACTATCATTGATCACTGATGGGAATACAAAATGGTACAACCACAGCTTGGCAGTTTCTCAAAAACCTATACCTACTATGGGACCAGCAGATGGTGTAATAGTTAGGTCATTGGACATACATATAGTTAACCATGGTTCAAGTTCCAGATCTGGTGGCTTAAAACTCAGGTACATGTGTGTACATGCCCAAAATCCCAGAAAGAGAATGGAGGAGAAGAGATTGCAGTGTGGCCATCCCCTCGGGTGGTGATTTCTCACTTTCTGTCTCTCTCTGTTGCTTTGGCAACACATGTGCCCTACAGCAAAAATCTCTCAAGTGAAACAAAACAAAAAAACAAAAACAAAACTAAACATACTCTGACCATATGATCCAGCAGTCGTGTTCCTTGGTAGTTACCTTGGTAGCTGAAAACTTCTGTCCATATAGAAACCTACACCCAAATGTTTATAGCAGCTTTATTAATTATTGCCCAACTAAGATGTCCTTAGCAACTAAGATGTCCTTCAGCAGATGAATGAATAAAAAGACTGTGTCACATCCAGACAATCGAATATTATTCAGTGTTAAAAAAAAATGAGCTATCAAGTCATAGAGAGACATGGAGGAAACTTAAATGCGTATTAGTAAGTGAACAAAGAAGACCATCTGAAAAGGCTCCAGGCTATATGATTCCAACTCTGTGACATTCTGAAAAGGAAAAAATGACAAAGGTAGGAAGAAGACTGGTGGTTGCAGGGGTCAGAGGGAGGGAAAGATGAACAGGTGGAGAACAGAGGATTCTTCGGGTCCTGGACGATTCTGGATGTAACCATAATGGAGGAGATGTGTCATTACGCACTTGTCCACCCCCAAAGCACTAAGAGTGAGCCATAATACACACCATGGATTCTAAGAGGATGGTGTCAATGTACCACTTTAAAGTGGGATTTTGATAATGAAGGATGTCTTGTGGGGGGCGGGTGGAGGGAGGGCTTTGGGGAGTATGTGGCAATGCTCTATACTTCAAGCTCAATTTTGTTATGAATGTAAATTGCTCTAAAAAATAAAGTCTAGGGACCAGCAGGTGGCATGGTGGTTAAGACGCTGGACACTCCCATGTGGTTGACCATGGTTTGATGGTTTGAGTCCTGGTCCTGGTGGCTTACTTTCTCACTTTCTCTCTCACTTTCTCGCTCTCTTTCTCTGGCCATGTTAAAATAAATACATGAATAAATAAAATAAATAACTATTAAAAAATAAAGTCTATTTAAAAAAAACTGGAGGGAAAAAAAGCCTAGATATTAACAATAATTTAACAATGACTGCCCCAGGTCGTGAGGTCGTAGATTTCTGTACTTCCCACACTTTCTCCTTGATCCCTAGCTAAACCCGTGCTACTAACTCTGTCTGGAACCTTTCTTCTCTTTACTCTGAGAGGTGATATCTGCTTATCCTTCTAGATTGAGTTTAGTTGGAGTTTTCTATGGGACGTCTTCCCAGATCTCCTCTGTGCTCCACCAGGGAGACCTACTCCACAGTCTTACAATTGCTCCCAGCCTTGTCTCTCTCCTGTCTTGGCAGTAAGCATTTGAGGTAAGCCTATTTTATTCCCGCTGTCACCCTAGCACCTAGCAGAACGTCAGGCAGAGTCATCTCATGAATACTGCTGAATATATGAAAGTGAATTACTTTGATAAATTAAGACGAATGTAGAGAAAAATAAAATAAGCAGCACAAAAATAAAAAAGGTAAAAGCAAAAAGCAAAAAAAAAAAAAAAAAGGAAACAAAACAAAAATACCCCAAAAAACCCAAACCTAACAACAGAATGGAAATGGGGAATGGGATGACAGTTGTGGTGGCCCTGAAAGTAAACTAAGGCTATAGAAAGTCGATGAGAAACGAGGACCAGGTCTTCACTGGGCGGTGTGTGAAATGCAGTCGGTCAGGGCAGAATGGATTTCCCTGCTGTGTTCCCATGACTGGCGTGGTGTGCGAGTGCAGGTCAGAGTTCACTGGCCCATCGTGGGAAGAGGACCTCTGACCCTGACCTCGCTGGCAAGGGTCTCTACCATGAGAGAGAAGGCCCAGCACCAATGCACTCCTTTGCCAAGGCTTTCTTAAGACTTCCTGTCGAGAACCCTTCTCTCTGTACGTTTTTGTCTATTTGCTGATAAGGGGTTGAATTGGAAAAAATGCTGACCATGTGATCCGGCCTTTCACTACCGTACCTCATCATTCCAGACAGCCCACGGTTCATCCAAAGACAAGCACCGTCTTTATTGCTAAATATCCCAGTTTTCTGGAAAAGCAACATTGTTTGAGAATGGAGAGAAGGAGAAGAGGAAAACAGACAAATAAAGGAACACAGGCCTTTTTTGTTTTCCCTAATAAATAGGCCACCTGGAGGTAGGTCTGCCAGCCTGCACCTTCACCTCTCTCTCCTACAAGTACAAAACCACCTCCATGTCCTCCTAATCCTTGAGCAAAGCCCTTACATTTGAAGAGCTTTTGGAGACCCCTAGAAAATTCTGTAGCGTCTATTTGTAAGCAGGGTGGAATTATTTCGATGTCGGCAACTGCCTACACTCTAGTCCCTCATGCTGCCTGCACGAAGCTCTGGATATTATTTCAAGAATTCATCTGCTCCAATTTCATCTCCTACCCGAGGTCTCGACCCTTTGCTGAATTACAATTAGTTGCCCTGAGGATCCTGGAGGAGACTCGTTTCAGAGGAAAATGCCGTCTGCTTGGCAGCGCCAATCTAGCTTCTAGTTAGCATCTATGAATTTCAACTCCGAGAACTGCCGCTGCCAGCGTGGCCCAGAGAAATCTGTCTTTGACGATGGCCCATATTTGCTGTACTTGAGACAGGTCTCTCCATAATTCTGAAATTGTTTCTCCCAAATCTCATTTTTAAAACAATCACAGCTGAGTAAGTTTTCTTCCAAAGCCGCCCTGAGAATTCCTTCTCGAAACAAGAATAATGATTTTGCTTTTCTGAAAACTGCAGGTTGCAAAATCTGACAGCACACGTGTAGGACTGAAGGGTGCAAGGTAAGAGTCCTCCAGGCTCCACGCCTGGTTTGGTGAGTGAAAAAGGGCAGCAACCAGGGGCCTCAGTTTTCATTCTCAGCTGCGAAATGGGACAGTACTTGTTCTCTTCTCTGTCTTAGAAGGATGTGGGGATGATACATTGAATACACTGAATTAATATATTTGCTCCCTAGAGAAATAGATGCACTTGGAAAGTGTCATGAAACGTCCCTTTTCTTTGTCAAGATTGTTGTTTTTGGAGGAAGGATAGGTATTATCTTTACCACTGAGTATAATTTTGATGAAACTGAGATATTAGAAGTACAAATCATTATAGTAGCCTGGGATTAACTCAGTGTGACACTGAGCTGTGAGCTCTTTTTAGTTAAAAGTTTGTTTTGTTTTAGTTTTTGCTACAGGACACACACATTGGCCAGAGATAGAGAATGACAAAAAGTGAGACCTCCCTCCCACCCCCGGGCGGGTTGGGGAGTAGGGTAGATAGCCACGTTGTAATCTCTTTTCTTCCATTTTCTTCCTGGGAGTTTGGACATGCATGCACATGCGCCAAACATGATTTATTTTTATTTTTTTTGGAGAGGCTTTTGCTATAGTGCACGTGTGCTCGCCAGAAAGACAGAGACAGAGAGACAGAAAGCGAAAAATCACCCCCCAGGGCGGGTGGCCACGCCACAATCCCTTCTCCTCCATTCTCCTCTTGAGATATTGGGTATGCATGCATACACGCCTGGCGTGAGTTTAAGCCACCGGGTTCAGGACTTGAACCGCAGTTGACTACATGGGAGTCCAGCAACATAGCCATTAGGCCATCTGCTGGTCCCAACCCAAGCATGATTTTTAAGACACCAGTCCAGGACTTGAACTGTGCAGTTGGGCATGTAGATCCAGCTGCGTTAACCTCCACACCACCTGCTAACCCAGAAATTTGCTCTTCAATACCATGGGAAAGTAATGAATTGAGAATTGCCCTTGGAACTAGAAAGGAGTAATGCACTTCTGCAGATGGGTCTCATAACCAGCTGAAGTAAAGAAGGACAAGGCTGCACCAGCAGCTTGGAGTCAGGGTTCCTGCCCCCCTTCTGCATGCAGCTACCTGTGTGCTCTTAGTTAAGTCTTCCCACAGCTCCAAGCTGTGGGTTTCCCATCTGTAAAACGAACGGGCTGAATTACACCTGTGGTTTTCTCACACTTTTAAGCAGTGGAGCAACTCCTGGTGAACACTTTTTTCAGACAACAAATGTAGACTGGGCCAGGAGAGGTACCTGAACCGCACCTGTGCCTGTGGGTTCTTCATGCCCCTCACAGCACACTCCCATGCCTGCCCCCCAGCATCCCTGCTGGGACTCCTCTGCTCTGAGAGGAGGGTCAAATCCACTGGCCTAGATGATCTCAAAATTCTTTACTTTCTTTTTTTTTTTTTAGAGAGAGTTGCTTTGTTCTGTTCTGTTTTTGTTTTTGTCTTTGCTATATGGCGCATATGTTTGTTGGAGAGACAGAGAGACAGAAAGTGAGAAATCACCTCCCAGAGGGGATGGCCATGCTACAATCTCTTCTCCTCCATTCTCCTCTCGGGATCTTAGGCACACACATACATACATGCACCTGGTGTGAGTTTTAAGCTGCCTGTTTTGGGATTCGAACCATGGTTGACTATGTGGGGATCCAGCGACAACCATTATGCCATCTGCTGGTCCTTTTTTATTTTCTTAAGAGATATTTTTGCTATAGGGCACGTGCACTTGCCAGAGAGACAGAGAAAGATAAGAGACAGAAATCACATTCTTGTGCGCTGTTCTCTGCCTGGGCACCTTTTTTTGGGGGGGTGGGGGGAGGTTTTTGCTATAGGGCACGTGTGCTTGCCAGCAAGACAGAGACAGAGAGATAGAAAGTGAGAAATCACCCTTCAAGGGGGATGGCCACGCTGCAATCCACTCTCCTCCATTCTCCTTTCAGGATCTTGGGCATGCACGCACATGTACCCGGCATGAGTTTAAGCCAGTGGGTCCAGGATTTGAACTGCAGTCGACCACATGGGAGTATAAGGATGTATCCATTACACCAATTGCTGGTCCCTGGGCACCTTTGTTTATTTGTTTTTGCTATAGGGCATGAACACTGCTGGAGAGACAGAAAGCCAGAAAGCAAGAAATCACCCCCCTGGGGGATGGCCACATCACAATCCCTTCTCCCTCATTCTCCTCTTGGGATTTTGGGTATGCCCACACATCCATCTGGCATGAGTTTTAAGCCACCAGGTTCAGTACTCAAACCGTGGTCAACTACGTAGGAGTCCAGCAATGTAACCATTACGCCATCTGCTGGTCCCTAAGAAATGCTTGTTTCTAATCCAGCTGATTCTTGGTTTATTCTGCCTCTGGAGAATATTATGCCATGACGCTCTGTGATGTTCATGGAGGGATGCTGCATAGTGCTGGGGTTCCACCCCAGTAGCTAGGGCTTCGGTATTACAGTCTACGACCCTGAGCCCGAGAGATTACGACAATGTGGACCGGCAGCAGTCACTGTAGGAACAGCGCCATCCACAGCCACGTCCGTCTCGCTGGATGAAGATGGCCGTGTTGCTAGTGATAATTTTGTGCGTGTGTGTGTGTGGACGCAGCTGCCATTTTCCCTTTCCTCCTCCTCACCCATTCGTTCACTAATTCACAGACACTTACTAATTACCAACTTCTGGACCACGCATTGTCTATAGGGAGGATTGACAATAAATAAATAGGTCAACCAACAGCCAAGTGCTCACACATAGAGACAGTGATTAACGGCAGTGGTGGGGGACCTTACTGAAGATGGCAAAGAGGAGCTGGTGTGCCGAGAGCTGAGAAGTGCCCAGGCAGAGAGCAGTGCACGAGGATCCTGCAGCGGACGGCGCTTGCCTGGTGTGCTCCAGGATGGAGAGCCCTGCCAGGGCTGCTACACAGAGCGGGAGCCAGAGGGAGTGCAGTCCTGGCTGCCTGGCCCTGAGACCGGGCGCAGGGTGAGCCTGCCGGGAGTGGGCGGCCCATCCCGGAGGGAAGGTTTGGGTATTTGACCCCGAGTGGCAGAGGCTGTTTATGCTGCAGAATATCAATTAATTATGTGAACAATTCATTCTTTTTTCCCCCCCCTTCCTTTCCTTGGTTATGAGTTCTTGGCCTGTGGGTAGCAGGTCCAAACTGGAAAAAGGATGAGGTTGGGAGAGGAGATTGGGCGAAAGAAAGCTGAAGAGGAGGAGGAAAAGGCAGTGCATGTTCTGGGCTTGGCACCCAAGGACCTGGGTGTGCTGTGTGGCTCTGGACAGATTACTTAGCCCCAGGTTCCTCATCTGAGACCAAAGATCCCTAAGTCTCCCTGAGAGATGATTGTTAAGAATAAGTGAGATGACACATGAGACTGGAATATTGAAACTGCCCCCTAAAGGGTAGCTGCTATTATTCAAAGAGTGGGGTGAAGAGACAGGAAGACAATTTAGGTGGTAGAGGAGATAATAGCCAATTCATTTAGTGTTTTACAATTTGGAAATCTCTTCACTGAGAGAAAAGGGATCCTGTACCTATACCTCTGTAAACTTCATTCCTGAAGCAAACCAGCCACAAATAATGTCAATAACAGTGATAATACCACACTTAAATGCTTGCTTTTTAAAAAATTAGCTATAGGGCACATGCACTTGCTGAAGAGAGTGAGAGTAAAAGAGAGAAAGAGAGAGAGAGAGAATGAAAAAGCATGCCCCAGAAGGGATGGCCACACCACAATCCCTTCTCTTCCATTCTCCTCTTGGGATTTTGGTCATGCATGCACACACATCGGGTGCATTTTTCAAGCCTCTTGGTCCAGGGCTTGAACTGTACAGTCACCCACAAGGGATCCAGTTGCCTTAACCACCATACCATTGGCTAGCCCAAATGTTTACTTTTAATGTTCACCCTGTGCCTGGCCCTGTCCTAGGTACTTTACATCTGTTCACTCATTTAATAGTCACAGCCACCTAAGAGGTAATAGGTACTATCATGATCCCATTTTACAAAAGCAGGAACTGATGCACAGAGAGGTTAAGCGACTGGGTTAAGGTCACAGTACGTGGCAGGGCTAGGGTCAGAGAGCTAACTATTGCCAGGCTCTCTGCTAATGTGCAGGGCTCCAGGACAAGGAAGACACACGCCTGCCATCACTGGGCTCACAGACCTCACTTCATAGATGCAAGTAAACCTCCTAGATCGCGCCCAAGGCACCTGTAACCATGGCAAACATGCTAAAGGAACAGAGACAAGCTCTGGCCATTCACCAAACGTGTAGTCAGGAGTGTGCCTGAGTGTAGTAAGTACTGTGTGCCTAAGGGGCTGGGGATGAGTGGTGAGCAAGACCGACGTGGTGGTCCCTGCTCGCAGGATGTACCCCCTAGAAGGGGAGACACGCAACAAGCCCAGGTTTACAAATAAGCATTTTACAAATAAGTAATGTAATGAATAAGGGGTAAGTGGAAAAGTGAACGTTGCCATGAGAATATGTGTATGTCAAGGGCTGGGAAAGACCTTACGGTTGTGTAAGAACCGAGTTAGAAGTTCATACACACGTGGAGGCCCCTGTATTGAAGACATATAATTAAGAATGCGGTATTAAAGAGGGGCAACGGGCAGGTGATGAGCTCCTGAAACCGTCAGCCATAATTACTCCGGAGTGCACTTACACTCCCTCTCCTGGCTGCTTATTAGTGTCTCTGCCAGAGGTGAGCAGAGAAAAGGGCTCTTTTTGATTTTGTTACAACTGGTGAAAGCTTTGATGCAAAGAATATGAGGCCCCTGGCTGGAGGGTGATTTCTTTCTTGGATTTCATTTTTGGCTCCACATCTATATGCTAAACCCAGGGCTGAGAATTGTTCCACAAGGTGAGACTCATAGCTAAGGGCTCTGCATGTGCTTATGATTGCATGCCTGGGGCCAGACAGATGTGGTTGGGTCACCAGACGACCGTCTAAGGGCTGGGTGACCACTGATGAGTCACTTACCCTCTCTGGGTCTCAGTTTTCTCATCTGTAGAATGCTGTGGCAGATACTGTAGGTGGGCTTACCCGACAGCCCTACTCGACTTCTCCTCCTACCTCTACTAAACAGGTCAAACCCCAAACACTCATATCCTAGGCCTCCCTCGCAGGTAGGGGTGCCCAGATGGCAGAGTTCTGGATGAAGGTCTCTGAAGTGACTTTCATGAACATTCCTGCCGATATTCCTGGGCAGGAAGAGGCTTTTTGTCCTTTGCTCTTCTCCCTTTCTCCTGTTCGAAAGGTAGACTTCCAGAGGTTCAGCAGTCATTCTGTGACCATGAGGATGAGGGACAGGAAGAGCGAAAAAGTCGGGTTCTTTGATGACACGGCCTCAAGTAGCCAATTGTACCAGTTCTGAATGTCTTATTATGTAATAGACAGACAGACATACAGAGAGGTAGACAGAGCGGTAAGTGAATGAATCCTTCACTTCTTTAAGCTACTGTTTACCAAGTTTTCTTTTCTTTGCAGTTTAATTCATTTCTGAACTGACATAAAGAGAGGAAAACAGAACCTGTTTCATGGGTTGTTGTGAGGATTAAATGAGATGGTGTTGTGTATAGTACAAGGTTCATGGCCCGACACACAGTGAACCTTAAGTAAGGGGTGGTCTGTATGTTGACAATGCCGATGAGGGGACTGATGTGGGGACAACCGGCCTTCCCTTTGGCAAGTCACTGGGCGGAATGTGGGGGGCAGGTCCTACCTCGATCACTGAAGTCATCGACCAGCACAATCTCGGCGACCAGCTCCGGGGGTGAGCGGTTCAGTACGCTGTGGACGGTGCGCAGGAGGGAGGACCAGCCCTCGTTGTGGAAGGGGATGATGATGCTTGTGTTGGGGAGTGTCTCCAGGTAGCGTTTGCTGTTGCAGCTAGAGGGAGACACAAGGGACGAGAGGACAGGGTCAGCTCTCACCGGAGGACTCAGCCACAGGGTTGGCCAGCTGCAAATCTGCTTCCTCTTCAGCCTTTAGGGAATGGGTAAAAGACTCCGAGACCTGGTCATATCAGAGCTTCCTTCTACTTGGCAACCTAAAGCCTGTCTCCAATCCCTGACTTTGGACAAAGTCATGATTCCACGAGGAGGGCAGCCCATCGGTAACTCTTTGGCTGCCTCCCCACCTGTGATATTGTGACCTCCACAATTTGGCCTTTGTCCCAGGTTCCTGGCACAGAGCATCTGAAATCCTCATAATTTTCTGAGCAACAGAAGTGCCAGGAGAATCTTGTGTTCTTATGGGTCTTTGACTCCAGCTTGTAACACGGCTTCTAAATCCCTTGAATTTCCTGGGTGATAGAGGTGCCTTCTGTTCTAATGAGGTGAATCTTGGTAGGCCCCAGGAGGGCGGTAGGTCACTAGAAAGCCCAAACCATGACTAGAAGCTCACTCCCAGCCCCTGTCCTCTGAGAAAGGGAGAGAGACTAGAGACTGGGTAATAACTGATCCTATCTGTGTGTGATGAAGCCTTCATTAAAATCCCTGAACTGTGCAGAGCTTCTTGGTGCTGGGAGCGTGGTTGGCCTGGACACGGCACAGAAGCTCCGTGCCCCTTCTCACACACCATGCCCTATATAGTTCCTCATCTGGCTGCTCACTGCATCCTTTGTAATAGCCTTCACAACAAACCGTTAAACGTGTTCTCCTGAGTTCTGTGTCCCAATCTGGTCAACAGTCCAATGCACGGAGGGAGTGATGGGAATATTCAATTTATAGCCAGTCGGTAAGAAGTATTGGAGGCCTGGCCTTGTGATTAGCATCTGAAGCAGGAGGCAGTCTTGTGGGACTGAGCCCTCATCTATGGGCTTGAACTTGAACTCCTGGTAGATAGCATTGGAATGAACTGAATTATAGGACAGGTAGTATTGGAGGATTGCTTGGTGGGAAGAACTGCCCTCCCCCAACATGTGGTCACCGAAGTGTTCTGTGTTGACTGTGTGATTAGTAGAGGAAGAAACTGTTTATTCCTATCATACACCACCATTGCCACATTCCTATCCAATACAGGAGAAACGACTTCTCAGAGACTGGAAAAGAAGGCTGGCCTTCACTGGCTCTGCCCCTCCCTCCTGCACCCCGGGGCCTGCTCACCACCAGCCGTGCAATAAACTTGGAAGTAGAAGGCCCTGTCGCTGTGGGCCTCCAACTTCTCTATAACATCCAAAGGAATTAACACAATTCCTCAACATCATCCAATATCTGGTGGGTGTTCAAATTTCCCTGGTCGTATGCCTTTTTTATAGTTGGGTTGTTCAAATCAGGATCAAACAATGTCTACTAATGCATTTAGCTAATGGGTCTCCTAAGTCTCTCTGTATCTATAAATTGTCCTTCTTCTTTTTTCTTTCTATTTATTTATTTATTTATTTATTTATTTATTTATTTGGAGAGGTTTTTTTGCTATAGGGCGCTTGCGCTCGCCAGCCAGCCAGCCAGACAGAGACAGAAAGACAGAAAGCGAGAAATCACCCCCCCCCAGGGGGGATGGTCACGCCGCAATCCCTTCTCCATTCTCCTCTTGGGATCTTGGGCACGCACGCACACGCACCCAGCGTGAGTTTTAAGCCACCAGGTCCGGGACGTGAACCGCGGTCGACTACGTGGGAGTCCAGTGACATAGCCATTACGCTAACTGCTGGTTCCCTTATAATTTATTTGTTGAAGAAACTGTGCCATTTGTCCCACAGGATTTCCTGTAGTCTGCATCTCACTACTTGCATCTCTGTGGTGTCTTTCAACATGTTCCTCTGACCATCCCTTTTTAGTTCCCATAAACTGATGGTTAGATCTAGAGACTTAACCTAATCCAACAAGACAATGTAGTAACCTCTTTGTGGGTGGTGTGTGTGCATCCCTTAGAGGACACGTGACAGCCAGCTATCTTTCCTTCTGTGATGTTGGCAGCCATGGATAGCTAATGCCTAAATCCTTTATTACATCAGGAGTCTGAGAAATGGTGATATCCTATCATTCTGTCTTCTTTAACTGGCTGGAATATTTCTACCCAGAAAATCTTAACTAAATCTACTATTTGTTTATCCTGAAGCACAGGAAAGGCAGAGTAAGGTCTTGCTTCTTTATGTTTCATTCCCAAGAATAAGCTGGTCCCCTCACATCCTCCAAAGGTGACCAATTATTAATATTTGTTGTTTTTATTATGAACACATACATTTTTAATCTAATTAACATGTTTTAGTTGAACCAGTTATTCTTCCTGGTTCCCAAATAAGCCCATCTTTGGCCAAGAGGAGTCTTCTCAAATGGGCTGCTGAGCCCTTTGGACATGACCAAAATACTGATGGTTCCCTTACTTTCTGATAGAAAGTATAAGAAGATTCTCTGGACTTCATTGTACGTTTTCCATCCGACCCTGGAATGAGCCATTCTGCTAAGAAACCCTGGCTCTTTAATATCATCAGTATCGCCGTTTAGATCATACACGAGGAGCACGTGTAATTCTGAAACAGTGATTCTGAAAGTGTAGTCCTGGACACACAGCGTCAGCATCATATGGGAGCTGGTTAGAAATGCAGGTTCTCTGGCCCACCTAGACCATCTGAATCAGAAACTCTCAGGGTGGAGTGCAGCAATTTGTGTCTGAACAAGCCCTCTGGGTGATTCTGAGGCCCACTCAAGTTTGAATACCACTGTTCTAAAATATTCACACTTACAATAGGTAAGAATAGGGAAGAAATCCTGAGGTGAAGAATTGCAGATGGTTTTTGGGGAGCACTCTGGAGAGATTAGCCTGTGAGGAAGAAGCAGCTGACCCCATGTGGCACTGATAGCTACAACCCACCTTACCAGGGACTCTGGAGTTAAGACAGCTTTCCTAAGTGTTAGATGGAGGCCAGGGCCTGGCCTTTATACACAAACATCTGTAGTCATCGACTGGGAGCAAGGCAGCTCCTTGCTGCCAACCACAGGCCCAGGGGGAAGCAGAGCTGTGAGCTGTCCACTGCCTCTGTGGCCCACAGTTGTGGATGGGCACATCAGTTGAAGAGGGAATCTAGGTAGAGCCATCTTATTCTCTGTAATACTGCCAGGAACCCCAGGTGGAAGGCATCATTACTGTCCCCTGTTACACAGGACAAACTGAGTGCAGAGAGGTTGTAGAACCCATCTGAAGTCACACAACTGGAAACAGGTGGGGTCTAGGCCTGGGAATTCACTCTGGAGCGCATACTCCCAACCATTAAGCTGACACCTACAAGTCACTTTCACTTGGGAACCAGCAGTTAGCGTAATGGCTATGTCGCTGGACTCCCATGTAGTTGACCGCGGTTCGTGTCCTGGACCCGGTGGCTTACAACTCACGCCGGGCGCGTGTGCGTGCGTGCCCAAGATCCCGAGAGGAGAATGGAGGAGAAGGGATTGCGGCGTGACCATCCCCCCTGGGGGGTGATTTCTCGCTTTCTGTCTCTATGTCTCTCTCTGTCTGTCTGGCGAGCGCATGCGCCCTATAGTGAAAACCTCTCCAAAAAAAACAAAAACAAAAACAAAAAAACACCACCCAAATTCTCAAGAGCCCCAAGGGGCAAGTAAGTCAGGACCTACCATCCTCATTTTACAGAAGGCACTGAGACTCAGGACAGCAGGAGAAATGGAGTCCCTACAGGTACAGCCCTCCACAGTTTGATGCCACCCTGTCCCTGTAATGGAGCTGAACACTGTTGTAGGGAGTGGAAGGATCATTCTACTACACTGCAGATAATGCTCAAGACCATTCTGTGAGGAGGAAAGGAAACTGAGGAAAGCCAGATGGGCAAAGGAACCTGCCTGGAATGGAGCAGCCCTGGACAGTGGTGCTCCTCCTTGGTTGCTCAGATGTAAGCTTGGATCCCCTCCCCCGTCACATATCAACTGATTGCCTCCACACCCCAGCTTAAATGCTGCTTCTTCAGAGAAGTCTTCCCTGATCCCTGCTTCCCCAGTTGTAAGTAGATTCTTTTTTTTTTTTTTTTTTTTTTGAGAGAGGTTTTTGCTATAGGGTGCGTGCACTTGCCAGAAAGACAGAGACAGAGAGACAGAAAATGAGAAATCATCCCCCGGGGGGTGGCCATACCGCAATCCCTTCTCCTCCATTCTCCTCTTGGGATCTTGGGCACGCGTGCACACATGCCCGGTATGAGTTTAAGCCATCGGGTCCAGGACTCGAACTGCGGTTGACTACATGGGAGTCCAGGGACATAGCCATTATGCTGACTGCTGGTCCCCCCCAATTGTAAGTAGATCTTTATAATGTTCCACCTCAGGGATCGGCCAAACTATGGCCCAAGGACCAAATCTGACAGTCTGGTTTTGAGTTAACTCTTGAGTTATAATGACTTTTACACTTTTTTAAGGCTTTGCCATAGGGCACATGGGCTCGATGGAGAGAGACAGAGCGAGAGAGTGAGAGAGAGAGAGAGAGAAGGAAAGTGAGAAACCACCCCCTCAAGGGGCTGGCCATGCCACAATCCCTTCTCCTCCATTCTCCTCTTGGGATTTTGGGCATACACAGACACACATGCTTCTGGAATGATTTTCAAACCCTCAGGTCTGGAACTCAAGCCACGGTCAGTCATGTGGGAGTCAAATACCTTCACTACCATGCTATTTGCTAGCCCGTGACTTGTACATTTTTAAAGTTATATAAACAAAACAAAAATCAAAGAATATATTGCAACAGGGACCTCTGGGGCTCTCCAAGCCTGTAACATTTACTATCTGCCCTTTACAAAGAAGTCTGCCGATCTCTGCTCTACCTCCCTGTTCCCGATGGCTTATTTACTGTACTTAGCACACTTCATAACCACACATTTCATCTGCATGTCTGTCCCCCCCCCCGCCCCCCGCCCTGTAGAATGATGAGCACTTCCCTCCTTAGACAGCCTAGCACAGTACCAGGCTCGCAGTCTGTGATCCATAGATATTTGTTGAATGAATGAAGATCTCAGAGTTCAACTACAGTCCTTTTACACAACAACCCTCATTCTTTTCTCCACATAGGGAGGGTGGGCAGTGATTCTCCTGCAGGAAATGTGCTTGTCTTGCCTGAAGGGAAGTCAGGATCCAGGATTGAGAGGGCATCTCAGAAACTGTACCAATGTGGTGAGTTCTGGCTGAGGACATCTGGCGCCTATGGGAAAGGAGGGGTTTTCCAAGAGTCACTGTTCAGCTGTCAAATGTGCCAGGGTCTCTCTGCAATTTACTTCAAAATGCATCAAAAAGTAGAGTGAACTGATGAAAGGGTAAGATAAATACACGATCGAGTAAGTGGACGTTCCATCTAGGATGGAACCTAGATGGTGGGTGTTCACTGTACAATTCTTCTAACTCTTCTGTATGTCTGATAAGTTTTAGAAAGAAATGGAGGGGGAGAAGAGTCGGGGTCCATAGTCCTCTTGGTTTCAAAGTCTACCTCTCTCAAAGGCACTCAGAGAAGCTGGGAAGGCAGATGCAGCACCCCAGGACTTAACCTCTCAGTCCTAGCAGGAAGGAGCTCATTTCCATCTGTATGCATAGGACACCTTCCTCCCCGCCCAGTTCTAGCAGAACACTTCTGATGGACAAGTCAGCCTCTCTATCTTTCCCCTTGGGCCTTTCCAGACTCCTTTCATGTCCCCTCTTGCTGGACTGTTTTCATCCCGTCTCCATGCAGCCCTCCTCTGCCCCTTTTCCCACCTCTCTAATCCCTTTGATCATTTCAGCCAGTCTTCTTGGGAGCCTTCTCCAACGTCATTATATTGGCCTTCACAAATAAATGAAAGCTCCCCTTCTTAAAAACCCCTTTCTCTTAACTCTGCTGAGTTCTTTGCAGCCAAGACAGACAGGCGCTATCTGGTGTTCTGTAAGAGTTCCTGTCTTCCATCCAATTCCACAGGAAGCCTGCAGGGCTGGAGGGGGTGGGGGTCAGTTGTAATAAACTGCCTGGAGTCTGAGGGTGAAATACAATATAGCTATTACCCAGTAGAGCTGGGCCTAACACACAAACACCATCCTGTATTAAGGAAAGTAGACAAAGCCACAATAGACTAAATTCACTTCTAATTTAATTTAATTGTGGAATTAAAGATTATTTGGAATGCAAATAAAAGGCTCTGCTTGGCTCTTAGCCCTGCATGTGTGCTTTTTTTTTTTTTTTTTTTTTTTTTTTAATCCACTCTCTTCTTCTCCTCTCCATCTATTCATTCATTTACCAAATAAACACAAAACTGCAATTCGACTTTTGCCATAAGCACTAGTCATTAGTTTGGTCTCAGTGAGTAGAGACTCTTTAAGTGATGAAATGTAGCACATGTTCAAATGAATCTCTCCCATATCCAGCAGGGAACTGGTTCCACAGACCTGCCCACAGGTTGCCTTCCTGGGGAGACACTGTGCAAAGCCCGGTTTCTTCTCCTCTTATTAGGACTTAGGTCACAGCAGACAGAGGGCCTGGGAGGGCAAGGAGGAAGACAGGAAGTCCTCACCTATCACCTGTCTTACTAGCCCCGTGTAGACCTGTCGACAGCATGCCGTGTCGTGAGGTCTGGGCACTGGATGGCAGGGTGTGCCCAGTTCTTTGGTGTGTGACGGGAAGCCTCCCTTTGTTGGATGCCCTGGTGAAATAGCCATAGAGCGTGTGGTCTCTCTCTGAAGGGGAGACTACCCTGTTGACAAGAAGCAGGCTGTGGCCATCATAGCAGACCAGGCAGTACTCAGCCCTGCCTCCTCCTGGTTAGTTATGCCTGGTGTTTAGATAGCATTTTCCTCTGTCTCCTCTAACCGTGGCACATCCTCCAGCAGGAGACAAATCAGGGGGTGTTTTCCAGAGGAAGGAAGTGGAGCCCAGAGTAAGTGACTTCAGTCCAGGTCTCAGAGTCCGAAGCCTGGATTTAGTTAAAATCATATTTATATTTTCCTTGATTTCAAAAGTGATCACTATGGAGCACCAAAGTCTGGAAGACACAGAAAGGCTCCAGGGAAAACATAACCACAGTGAACCCGATGCTGATGCCTGGGCTGATCATTTCAGCTAAACACGAAATGATGCTGAGCATTTAGGGCGGGCCTTTCGCTGTGTTCTCTGCACAAGTTTATTCATTTTCACAACACAAGATAAAGAACACGGATTCTTTCATGTCCTCCTCTGCTCCCCAGTCCTGGATAGCATCAAGTCTTTGTGGGCTCCTGGAGGCATGGCCTCCTGAGGTTCCTGCAAAGATCTCTCAGTGGGACAAGACAGAGTAGAGTGAAGCTCCCTCAGAGGGTCAAAGAGGTGACACTATGAAACTTCCAACACATAGTATTGAACTTGAGGCCCTCATCTCAGTACTTCTGACCCAAATGGCACCGTAAAAGAGACTTCTGTGGAAGTTAGAATCTTACAACCAAGACTTGCATGGGAAACATTGTCTCTCTTATACCAGAACTTCCACTGTCCATGGCTTCAGAGTCTCCTGAGAGTCAAACCCTGACCAGGCAAAGGTTAACTAGAAGGGCACTGCATGAGGACAAAGAGGCACAGCTGGAGATATCCGGTGACACTGTTTGAAACAGTTGACAGAGTACAAATGGAGTATGTCCATCAATATAAGATTAAATAAAGGATGAAAAAGTATTTTTTTGTTTTTATTTTTGCCATAGGGTGCGTGCACTCACTGGCGAGAAACAGAGAGAAAGGGAAAGTGAGAAATCACTCCCCCCCCACCAGGAGGATGACTATGCCGCAGTCCCTTCTCTTCCATTCTCCTCTCAGTATTTTGGGCATGCATGCACATGTGCCCTGCATGATTATCCAGCTGCCAGGTCTGGGGCTTGAACTGTGGCTGACCATATGGGAATTCAGCGTCTTAATCACCATGCTACTTGCTGGCCCCAAGGATGAAAAATTTTAACTATGGAATCCTGATAAGCAGTTAAAAAATAGGTAGAAGACAGCAGTGATGGTAACAGAAAACATCTGTTGAGGATTTCCAGTATGCCAGGCAAGGCTGGAGGCTCTTGATATGCATAAAGCCATTGGATTGTCAAAATAATCTTAAGAGGTCGAGACTATTACCATTCGCATAATAAAGATGAAAGAAGGCACAGAGAAATGATGGAACTTTTCTAAACATAGTTGGTAAAGGATGGAGCCCAGATTTAAACTCAGCTTTCCTTATAGGGATAATTTATCAATGCTATTAATTGTGTAAGCAAAAAGAAGACTGAATGAATAAAAACCAACAGTTGAGGGAATTCTGTAGGAGTCTGAAGTCCTAACCTTCAGCTTTTGCATTGCTATGTAATATCCAGGTCTCTCTTCATGGTGGATCCGTTTCCCCTTCTGTCAATAAGGAAGCTGGATTGATGCAGTGGGCGGGTCTTAGTGCCTGCTCTGCCCTCTTTGCCTTTCTTTTGGTAAGAGCAACCTGATTTCCCCTGGGGAATCTCCTGCCCCTCAGTTATACAGCATTTGGAGAAGCTGACTCCTCTCTTGCCTTAGAGATAGACCAGGGAGTCTGGCTCAGCTAATCACGGCATCATGTCCCTGAGCCACAGTGATTGTTCAGGGATGACTATTTATAAGTCAGAGGAAGTACATCTTTGTGAGACAATTAGAAGAGAGACAAACTCTTTTCTGTTGAAATTAAAACTTGAGAAGATTAAATGTGGTCTGCCTGGGTCGACTGTGTGGACTTTCTCTGTCTCAGAATTAAGTTGACAGTAGGAAAGAGAGCCAAGAGTTGGAGAGAGAGGTTCCTGCTGGCATCATTTGAGAACCTGGATCCAGCAATGCCCGAAGCCAAGATCTATTCCTGGCCTTTTCCATGACATGAACCAATTCGTTTTCTTAAGTCTGTTTAAGTTAAGTTTCTGTCACTTGTAACTAAAAAAATCCCCTCTGATATAACTGGACAATCTCTAAGCCTTTCAGTCAAATCAATTTGTTTTGGACCTAATGATAGTTTCAAAAGGACAAGGAAATAGAAACTGTTCCTCAGGAGATCCTACTGATCTGAAGGGGCAGCCTCTCCTTTCTGCTGCAGTAGAACTCTGCTCATGCCCAATTCGTAGAAAATGACTTGGGTGGAGGGTTGTGGAGGAAGGCATGGAAGGAATGGGAGATAGATAACTGTGCTCACCTGTGACTGTACAATCCCAAATTAAAAATTCTTTAAAGGACTGTCAGCTCTTGGGACACAAAGATGAATCTAATATACTAGGCCTTAATACTCACAGGGCTTAATGCTGGAGCACCAGAATGCACGCATGCACACACACACACACACACACACACACACACGTATAAAGAGGAATCAAAATAAGGGAAGCATTTAAAAAATACTCTTGAGTTATGGAAATCATGGAAATGTCTGTTAAAGAATTTAGAACATTCATAATGGTGAAGCTAACAGAGATGGAAGAGAAGAGAGACAATAAACTGCAGAAGAGAAAGGAGAAAAGAGCTGACGAGTGCCAGGAGGTGAGGAAATTCTTGCAAGATCTAAAAGAGGAATTACACACTTTAAAAAAAGAATCAAACGGAACTGTTAGAGATGAAGACTATAATACAGGAAGTCAAAATCTCCCTTGAAAGTATTAAAAGCAGACTAGATCATACAGAAAATAGAATCTCAGATGTAGAAGAGAAAATGGTCGGCCTAGAAAAATCCACCACAAAGACTGAGAAAATTGCTCCCCAAAATGAGAATAATATATGAGAAGTACTAGATACCATCAAACATCCAAACATCCAGATAATTGGCATCCCAGAAGGCAAAGAGACTCATAAGGGTATTGATAATCTATTCCATAAAATTCTGTAAGAAAACTTTTCAAACCTAGAGAGGGACTCAACGATCTAGTCCCAAGAAATACAAAGGACCCCAAATAGAATCAACCCAATAAGATCTTCTCCAAGACTTATTATAGCCAGACTGACCAAAACCACAAACAAAGACAAGAAACTAAGATTGGCAAGAGAGAAACGGCAAGTTACATACAAAGGATATCCCATCAGGCTAACAGCAGATCTCTCATCAGAAACAATGCGAGTGAGGAAAGAATGGGAAAATATATCCAAAATGTTAAGGAAAAAGCAATTTCAACCAAGAATACTGTACCGGCAAGATTATCCTTCATATGGGAAGAAAAGACAAGAACATTCTCAGATAAACAAAACCTGAAAGAATTTACCAGCACCAGACTAGATCTCCAAGAAGTTCTCAAGGGAGTGCTATGTCAGGAAAATGAAATACAGATACACAGAAATAAGAGTTCAAAAACTAAGAAAATGGCCAACTTAATTGTAGGGATAAGTCTGGAGTTGAAAATTATATCCCAGAATTAAATTGGGAAGACTGAACCACAACAGAAGATAGACTAAGTACATGAGATTGAACTGGTGAAATAGCATTCTGTGACTTTTGATCAAAATATTGCTGCTTTCCTTCTAGACTTTATTGTTCAGTTTTAAGAGTTTTTGTCCTGTCTTGAGCTGTCAATAGGTTTATGTACCTACTATTTGAACAGAACACTAACCAGGCTTTAAGTTTTAAGCAAATTTACTCACCATTTCAAAACTGCTTTTCTTAAAATTACCAGCTGAACTTGCTACTGAAAGTAGCTAGATAATTTAAGAAACTGTGTGATCAATAAAATGTGGGTGTAAAAGGAATGGAAGACAACTGTAGACACCAGAGATAGTGTGAGAAGAGGGTGGGAAAGAGCAGAGGGTCAGACATAGGGGTAAATATATATATATATATAAAACTAGAAATGGAAAATCATTGATGATAACATGCATGATTAAGGCACTATGCAGTACATTCCGGATGAGAAACCACATTTGGTATGCTGTGACAATGCTTAGGGGATGAATGTAAATTAATTTTAAAAAAGTTTCAGGAGAAAAAAAAAGAAAACACGAAAACTGTTTTTCTTGAAATTAAAAAAATGCATATTTTATGATTGCAGTAAGCTATATAGCCTCAGTTAGGTGCTACTTTATAGTATGTTCATTCTACTCACTGAGGTTTATGCCTAAAGTCAGACTTGTGTTCATGGATATATATATATATATATATACACACACACATATATATATATATATATATCAGCTGATATATATATATATATATCAGCTGTGCTTGCTATTGGAAATATTTAGGTTAATTAAGTTTATTAGCAAATCAATAAAATGGGGGGAAAAGACATAGAAAGCAACCATGGATACCAGAGACAGTGTGGGAAGAGGGTGGGACATGGCAGAGGGTGAGAGATAGGGAATGAAGGATGGGGAAAAAAAAGCAAAATATGCAGGAAACAAGAAATGGAAAATGTTATAATGATGTATAGGAATGAATGTAAATAAATAAATTTAAATAAAAAAATTGAAATAGGACAATGCAATCATTTTATAGGGAATTATAATAAACATTCAAATCCCTTGCATGGACACCATCCACAGTCCGAGCTGAGATGCCAGTCATTGAACAAACCTGATGCTGTTCGTGCTTAACAAGTGAAGACAGGAACATCATGAGAATGTTGTGAGAACCACTGAGCCAGTACGTTTGCAACAGCCATGTGGAGACAGAGGAGCCAGCTCTGTCCTTGAAAGTGAGTTATGTGGAGACCACAGAGCAAAAAGAATGTTCCTTTATTTTTTTTCATTTAAGAGATTTTTGCTATAGAGCATGTACACTTGTTGGAGAGACAGAGAAATACAGAGAGAAAGAAGTGAGAAATCACCCCCGGGGGTAAATGACTACACTGCAATCCCTTCTCCTCCATTTTCCTCTCAGGATCTTGGGCACGCACTCACACGTGCCCAGATTAAGTTTTAAACTGCTGGGTCCAGGATTCAAACCCAGGTTGACTACTTGGGAGTCCAGTGACGTAACCATTATACCTTCTGCTGGTCCCACTCCTGATTTTAATTCTCTCAAAATAAGGGCTGGCCATCCAAGGAAAGGCATGTGGCTTCTGCTCTTACAGACATGAATCCCACCCACGGTACCCCAGGCTTAAGGCAGATCCTGACTCAACATTCTCATTTGTTCAACATTCATGTGTTCAAGAAATGTACACTGAGCACCTACTATATGAGACGCTATACTGTAAGCCCTGGGATTGCAACCATGAGAAACAAGTCATTGTTCCTGCCTCAATAGGGGGTAGGGTCATTTACCCCCGGGGGTGATTTCTCACTTCTTTCTCTTTGTATTTCTCTGTCTCTCCAACAAGTGTACATGCTCTATAGCAAAAATCTCTTAAATGAAAAAAAAAAGGAGCATTCTATAAATTAAGGTAATTTGTTTCTTGCCTCCCAGTGTATGGCTAGGAGGTGAGAAATGAAAACAGCCTAGAAAGACAGCGTGAGGACGTTTTAAGTGGCACATCCTCATGCCCAACCCTGTACCTTGGCAACGGTGAGCAGGAGATGAATGGTTGCTGGGTTGGCCTGAATAAGGAAGGAGCTGGTCCAACCGTCCTGTTTTAAAAGAGGTACAGCTTGAGAGGTTACACAGTGATCCCTGCCACACGGCCAGCAGGTGTTGGCCTGGGAGGTGGATTGGCTCCTTAGTTTTATCATGCCACAGAAAGAAAATCCTTTGAAGACCTTGGATGTAAATAACAAATCTAAATTAGACACCATTTCAAGGAACTGGCACCTGCTGCCATGTTCTAAGTGCTGCCTGTTGACTTGGCAGGTCCACGAAGTGGAATCTTCAGCAGGTTTGAAGAACTTCAGCAACTAAAAGCTCCCACTAGTAGACAAGTTAATGCCCTAAATACTCCGGGATCCACTCCACGTTTGCTCTCATTTATCAGAAGTGTGGATTTGGACCTGAAAAGACCACTTATTAGCTACACAACCTTGGGCAACTTCCCAAAGCTCTGCAAGCTTCGGTCTCTTCCTTTATGAAAAGGACCTGCAGGTTTGAGCTGAGAAATAAGAGAAGAATGTGCGGGTGTTCTGTAAACATGAGGGTGCATCAGGTGCCATCTCGATGCCCAAAAGAACATACATGCTGGTTGGGTCATCTGTGGGGCCTGCCTTACCTGTGCCTTCCCTGCTGGCAGATATGACCAAGCCTATAGCCCTGGCAGAGGAAGGAGTCCTGGCTTGGTCCTGCGACTACCCCCTTCCTGGCCAGAGCTGCCTGGAGCAAAAGCAGAGCCCTGACCCAAGGGCAGGCAATCCATTGACCTGATAGTAACCAAAAGCCTTGCAAAAGTTTGCCAAAGGGAGCTACCAGGCCAATTCATTCTCTTTTCTTGGAGACACGATCTCAATGTGTGGAAAGAGGGTCAGATAATGAAGGGAGCAGAAACAGAACCACACAGAGAGGCGCTAAGGCCTCCTAGTGGTGGGATTCAGAAATCCCTGGCATTGAGGAGGTCTTAAGAGAACCCAAAAGACCAGGCTTGGAAAGTCTTCCCATTTTGGGCATTGGGAGGCCTGGCTGTGCCCTGGTTCCACCTCCTCCTCATGGGTGCCTGGTTGTCTAGCTTTCCCCGGATTTCAACTAGCCAACATGCCCACTTCCCAGTACTGCCCCTGCCTGCTTGCCTGGGATGCCCCATGAGTCCAGGGAACCTTGAAGCCAAGGAAGTCTATCCTATCCCTAAGATCATTCCTTGGAATGAAAAACCAAACTCAAGCACCTAAAAGCTGTACTATAGCTGGGTCAATTATTCTTTTTCTTTCTTTATGATTTTGAGAATAGTTAAGTTCATTTAGAGTTAAGATCTCTTCATTTCAGAAATACCACTGACATGGAAATCTGGACTAACAGGTCATGGGCCCTGGGACTGCTGGGACCCACTGTTATAGTTCTACACGAACTGCACTATTAATGCCATGTCCCCAGGTGGGTCCCTGCAACACCATGAGCAAGTACTTGCAGCCCACAGCACTTTACCACCTCTATGCTCCGCACTGTAGAGCAAATTGCTCTGTAATTACAGGGGTGAGATTTCGGCATGCTTGTAAAGGAATAAGTATTTTTACAATCCTGTAGGCTTAGCCACTACGGTGCAGTGGTAACATGAGCATCCACAATATTGGAAGCCACATGGCGCCTGTGGTTTGGATCTTAGGTTGGTGCATGTGTGCATGGGTACCCAGAATCCCGAGAAGCTGAGGGCTGAGAAAGGGGATTGTAGTTTGATAAAATCCTGTTAACAGTGCGTTCTCTACTTTCTCTCTCTTCCATTTCCCATGTGTGAGAGCACACACTTTCCATCATGAAAAAAGGAAAAAATAAAAATAAAAAAGAAATTGTTGTGAGCAACTCTGTTGTTTGGAACTCCTAGTGCATAGACTCCTAGATAAAGAATTTCTGCTGGAAATAGGCGCTATGTAGCACCTTCTCATGGGAACCAAATACAACGCACTCTCCTTTGCTAGCAGATGACAGCTGTGGGTTTTCCACTGACCAGATGGGGCCTACTGGGAACTGGTTTGTGTGTCCTAGTGGTGGCAGATGCCAGGATCCCTTTGGATTGAGGAACAAGGCCAATTAACATCACCAGGCTGCAGATATAGCTTCAATATAAAAAGCAGTAAGGGACCAGCAGGTGGAGTGGTGGTTAAGGCACCAGACTCCCATATGGCTGACCATAGTTCGAATCCTGGACTCAGCAGCTTGAAACTCATGCTAGGCGCACGTGTGTGCATGCCCAAAATTTCGAGATGAGAATGGAGGAGAAGGGATTGTGGCATGGCCATCCCCCCTGAGGAGGATGATATCTCACTTTCTGTCTCTCTGACCCTCCAGCGAGCTTATGCACCTTATAGCAAAAATCTCTCAAAACAACAAGACGCAATGAAAACCACTAATTTAAGGCTGGAAGGATCTGACTCTCACCCTTTTTCAGTACTCCTTGTTTTATAGATAGGGAAACTGAGGCCCGGAATGGGGATGGACTTCCCCAGGGTCACATCCCAAACAGCAGTCCTGTGCCCAAGGTAAGGATTCTGGGAAGGTGCTTCCCGAGACTGCAGGGGCAGTGAGAGCAGATCGAGGGCTGAAGAGGTGCTCAGATCTGGGTTTAAATCCCTCCCCTGTCACTTTGCGACTGGGTCACCTTGGGAGAGTCATAACCTCCCCGAGTCTCAGTTTCTACTGGGGTACACGGGAGTCCAAGTCCTTCCTATTAAGGCTGTCATGGGGTGATAGAGGAACCATTTGAGAATGAGCCTGGCATGGCAGCTGGCACGTGAATATTGGTATCAACTCCCACGGGCCATGGGGTAGGTCATTTTCCAGTTCAAAATTCTGCAATTCTCCCCTCTCTGTTTTGTGTAAAGGACATTTCCTTATTACACAACGTTCTCAGAAACACTGCATCCAATGGGCCCTGGAGCTGCCAAGAAACTGAACCAGGAGTTACAAATGGCTCCGGATCTGGAGAAACAGGAAGAATCTGAGCATTAGCGTGTAGAGTGTAAAAAGTCTCCATCCTCTGGCCCCCATCCTCCCTCCAGATGTAGACTGGAGGCCCTCTCCTGACACACAGAAAGCCTCCTTCCCCAGCTCACACATGGCCCCCAGCCTGCCTCTACCCACTCCGGGGGATGACAGGCACTGGCTTTCCATTGTACAGAGTTTGGCTGGAATCAAAGGAGCTGGATGAGTCTGACAACATGGGCCATGGATGAAGACCCTTTTCCATTCCTGTGAGGCTTTGCTGAGAGTCAGGTGAACCCATCTGCTATTCCTTCTTTTCAACAGTTAAAACAAACACAAAGATTATTATTAATTACCAATCTTGCCCTGTGAGTTCATCACTAGGATTACAACCCCTGACTTATGCCAGTGATGTCAGACACAATGAGCATTTAAAGGCTCTTGGTTCCTGCTGGCTTTTCCTTCGCTTTTGAACTGACATATTGGAAACCTTTGTCCAGGTCACATTCAGTTTTAAGATGGTTGTAAAAGCAACAAAATTAAAAAAGAAAATCTAGGGTCAACAGGTGGCATGGTGGCTAAGGCACTGGCCAACAACATGATTTGAGTCCTGGATCTGGTAGCTTTAAAAACACACCAGGTGCATGTATGTGTGCATGTGTGCCCAAAATCTCGAGAGAAGGGATTCTGGTGTGGCCATCCTCCTCCCCCGCCCCCCCCCCAGTGGGGGTGATTTCTCACTTTCTCTGTTCCTGTCTCTGTCTTTTTCTCTATCTTGCCCTGGTGAGTGCACTTGCCCTATAGAAAAAATCTATATTGGTTTCTTCTTCACACTGCTGTCCCGTATGATAAAATATATGGTTCTCCTATAAATATAACATGCAACGTTATCCATATGCTCAAATTGTAAACAAAGGCGGACAGTAGGAAGGGGGAAACTCTGGTTAATGAATATGGCACATAAGGCATAAAGTAATAACCATAAGGACCACGCCTCTATCCCAGTGAGATGACACTCCAGGCAAACAGTCATTAGGAGGAAATGCATTTTAATATCAAGACTCTTGATGGTTTGTGATAGAGGAGAAAAGAAAAATGTAAAGATATACATTCAAGGATGTTTCTTACCATGCTGTTTCCAGAAGCACAGAACCAGAAACAACCTGTATGCCTGACTACAGAGGAATGACTGAATAGATGATATTCATGTAGACTATTACACAGCTATTAGAAATATCTTAGAACTGTGACCACAATATAGTAAGTGAAAAAAGCTATTTGCAGGGACCAGCAGTTAGCGTAATGGATATGTCGCTGGACTCCCACGTAGTTGACCGCGGTTCAAGTCCCAGACCTGGTGGCTTAAACTCATGCCGGGCGCGTGTGTGTGCGTGCCCAAGATCCTGAGAGGAGAATGGAGGAGAAGGGACTGTGGTGTGGCCATCCCCCCGGGGGGTGATTTCTCACTTTCTATCTCTCTGTCTGTCTGGCAAGTGCACGCGCCCTATAGCAAAAACCTCTAAAAAAAAAAAAAAAAAAAAAGCTATTTGCAGAAAAAATATACAGGACACCTTGAATCAAAACCCTAAACCCCATTTGTAGATCTATACATGTTGCATAAGCCAGGAAAGAAAAACCTACAGAACGCTATAAACTAACTAGGACTGTTCTCTACCTGGACAGACTTAGGACTGAGGTGTGCGGTGGTGGTTGGTGGGGGACAATTGATTTCTTCCCTGAGAACAGGTGTGCAGAAGAAGGCTTACAACCAGGAGGCAGTTCTGTTCTGTTCTACATAACAGAGTCCCTAAGCTAAGCTGCTCTGGCGCTATCATAGCTGTCCTTGATACAATCTTAGTGGAGGGAGAGAACTGATAATTGCCTTTATCTTCTAGTCATCATTTTCTTTTCCCGAAAGCCCTTTCAAGGCCACACCACTTAGAAAGCAAACTCATCTCAGTGACCAATTTTCCTCAATGCTGTTTAGCCGCTCCTGGACAAGTGTACATTACCTTTGACATTGTGAGAGAAATGCAACTGAGGGAGTCTGCTGGTTGTGTTTTGCTGGAGTTATCTAGAACATTCTGCTCCCTATGCCTGGTTTAAGAACCTCTATGCACAGAGGGTTGGAATTGAAAAACAGCTCCCTACTTTTCCACAAGACTTGAATTTCATCCCATGCGTGATGGCAGTAGACAGAACAACTATTCCTGGGCTCAGGTTTGAGTCTTCTCTGCCTTGTTCTTGTGAGGTGATCTGAAGCAGAACTGGCCTCTGAGGGTCAGTCTGCACATCTGTAAAACAGAGCTAGTAATTTCCCTCTGATATGAACACTCTCAGAGAGGCTAGAGCCAGAGAACAGTTGTGCTAATGCTTTTGAAAACCATAAGACAGGGGGCAGCAGGTGGCATGGTGGGTAAGAGTGCTGAATTCCCACATGGCTGACCATGGTTCGAATCCTAGACCTGGCAGCTTGCTTTTTCACTTTCCCCCTCTCTGCCCTCTCTGGTCAAATTAAAATAAATAAATAAATGGAGTTAAATAAAATAATTCTTTTTTTAAAAAAAGAAAAAAAGCCAGAAGACAGTGGTGAAACACAAAGGGAAAAAAAATGATCATCTCACAAGAACTAAGGGTCTGAACAAGAGAAGGCTGGTGTGACGCTCAGCACACTGTCTGGCACATCGATCACTAAATAAAAGCACTTTGATAAACGGGAGAGGTAGTTGATAGAAGGCACAGCATCCATTTCTAGAAAGATGTAGAAAAAGCATCTATTTGGGACCAGCAGATAGTGTAATGGCTATCTTGCTGGACTCCCATGTAGTCGACCGCAATTAGAGTCCTGGACCCGGTGGCTTTAAACTCATTCTGGGTGTGTGTGCGTGTGTGCCCAAGATCCTGAAAGGAGAATGAAGGAGAAGGGATTGCGGCATGGCCATCCCCCCTGGGGGGTGATTTCTCTCTGTCTCTCTCTGTCTTTCTGGCATGTGCACGTGCCCTATAGTAAAAACCTCTCTTTTTTTTAGGGGGGGGAGAGGTTTTCGCTATAGGGCGTGTGCGCTGGCCAGACAGACAGAGAGAGACAGAGAGACAGAAAGCGAGAAATCACCCCCCGGGGGGATGGTCACGCCGTAATCCCTTCTCCTCCATTCTCCTCTCGGGATCTTGGACACACAGACACGTGCCCAGCGTGAGTTTTAAGCCACCGGGTCCGGGACGCGAACCGCGGTCGACTACGTGGGAGTCCAGCAACATAGCCATTACGCTAACTGCTGGTCCCCAAAACCTTTCTTAAAAAAAGAAAAGAAAAGAAAAAAAAAAAGAAAAGAAAAGGAAAAAAGAAAAGCATCTGTTTGCAGAAATGATAAAAGAACGCAAACCACACTTCAGCTCAGGTGACGCGGACGTCGGGCGGTTTTTACCTAGTGTACATTGTATACGCCCAGCTGAGTTTTAGTTGACAGGCAGCCCTTTTTGTTGTAAGCTGTTTTCCTCTGCAATTTCAACCTAAGGGCTGAATTCACTGAAATCTGCTTTAAGAAAAATCTGAGGGAAAAAAAAAGTCAATTTGAGAAACTGTATTGGCTGTCATTTTACCTTAAGGCTTATGTATGTCTTTAAATCCCAATATTAGGTCCTATGGATCAATAACTGCGATTTTGAACGGAACACCATTGTTCAGAAGGGAGTCATTTCATATCAGAGGAGGAGTGCTGATTTCAGTCTTCTAAAAAGTCCGGGATGCTCCTATAAAGCGTGGACTCTCTCCTTTCTCAGTTCACAAACCTCCCCTCCCACAGCTGCCTCACTAACAACCTGCCAAGCTGGGAAGCCCGCATCACTCTCACATCGCGAATATCCCTGGGGTGCTGATCTAACACCGAAGCACTCCATTAGAAAAATGTCAAGCAAGATTGCTTGAGCTTATCACATGAATCATGATAAAAAGGGTAAAAACTGCTAATAAGCACTAAATATGTCTTCCAAGCCTGTCACTCCTCTACCGCCCTGCACCATGGATGGGGGCAGGTGTGGGTGCAAACGCTAGTCATTTATTCATTCCCATCGAAAAGGATGGAAGGTGGTGGGCACCGTGCTTGCCATGACCCAAACCCTGAACGTAAACTCCAGCATCTCACACACCACAGATGACGGCTGGGCTTGGGTCATTTTTAAACCTACCATCTGGCATTTCTTTCTATTCAAGGAAGGTGAGTTCATTAAAAGCCATAATAAACACACAGTAACTCAGAAAAGAATCCCATCACCATTTCTACTTTTTGCAACACAAATGGCACCATTTATCCCACTACCTACGAGACGTTGACATTTGGATGTTTAATGGGATCTCAAACTTGTCTGAAATCATGATCTGGATTTTTCCCAAAGTCATCTCCATTTCTGTAAATGGCAAAACCTCCATTTCCCCAGTTGCTCTGTCCAAAAACCGTGGCCACGCCCTTGGCTCCTCTCTTTCCCTCCTATCTACATTGCTTAAAAATAAACCCTATCGTCTCCACCTTCGCAGTGTCTCCAGAACATGGCAGGGCCACTGCGCTCCTCCCACTGTGGTTGGAGTCGCTGTCACTGTTCTCTGCCTTACTGTAATGCACTCCAGCTAGTCTCCCTGCGTTCACCCTTGGCCGCCTACAGTCTGATCTTAAAATAGTACCCAAAGTGATCCTCGCAAAATGAAAATCAGATCTCTGCTGAACTGTCGCTCCCTGCTCAAAACCCTCCCTGGCTTCCCGTCTTCTTCACTTTGTGAGAGAGCCAGCCCCAGCGTGAATCCTGACCACCACCCAGCCACTTCTCCAGCTTTGCTGCTCACTAGTGTCATCACAGGGCTTCAGCCACACTGGCCTCCACAAGCCAAGCGTGATGGCCTCAGACACCTGGCACTGTTTCCTCTGCCTGCAGGGCTCCTCCCCCAGAGCCAGCTGCCCTGCTGGACCCCTCACAGCTCATCTCTCTGTGTATTTGTCATCTTGTCAGAGAGGCCCTCCCTGATCACTGAAGTCAAATTCACCCCATTCTCATCAGTCCCTCTACTTTTTAAAAAATTATTTTATTTATTTATTATGATTATCAATTTGACCAGAGACGGAGAGAGGGACAGAAAGTGAGAAAGTAAGCTGCCAGGCCCAGGACTTGAACCATGGTTAGCCATGTGGGAGTCCAGTGCCTTAATCACCATCCCACCTGCTGGCCCAGTCCCTCTACTCTTTATCCTGCTTCAGTTTCTTTTTTCCTACACTACTTATCACCCTCTGAAAAACTGATATATTTATTTATTTATATTATGACTCCCCCCACTGGGGAAATGGAAGCTCTCAGAAGAAAGGAAATATTGCCTATTTGTTCACTGCTATTTCCCCAGGGCCTGAACCACACAGTAAGTTCACGTAATAGGCACTCAATAAGTACTTGCTGAATCTATGAACAAATCAATGAACGACCGACTTGAAGAGAATGTTTCAAGTGACTAATAGGCTTGACATCTCATCAAGGCAGAAACGTTGGGTCCTTTCAGTACAGTAAACCTGTGTAGGGGCTGGCTGTAGTTCAGACGGGTTGCAGATCAGGGGTAGGAGGGAAAGGCGTTCCCATCACAATGTTACATCCAATTAAGTTCCTGATTAATTAGCTCTGGATACACCAGTGAGGTAGCCATGCAGGGCAGGAGCCCAAGAACACAGGCAGAAGTTCTGCCTTAGCTGTCCTTGGCTTCCAGGGTCCCCAGCATGGATGTGCAGCTGGCAATGTCTTCTGGGTCAGGAAAGCTCAATTCTTTTTACGTCCCTACCTTTTCTTTCTTTCCTTTATTTTTTTAAAAAGAATTATTTATTTATTTCCATTTGTTATTATTATTTTTTTTAATTTGACCAGAGAGAGACAGAGAGAGAAAAAGTGAGAAAGCAAGCGCCAGGTTCAGGACTTGAACCGCAGTTGGCCATGTGGGAATCCAGCACCTTTAACCACTACGCCACCTGCTGGCCCCCCACACCTCTACCTTTTCTGGTTAAGGCTGACCACCATCCAGGAAGGCTCCCCTTCTACTTATGGGGATATTGATAAACATCAGGCTTTTCTGGTTCTCAAGCCCAACTCGGCATCAGCAAGCCACACTTTCACGGGAGGAAGGAGGTGGTCCCTAAATAGGGCCTCAGCTGCCAGCTCTCCTGGGCCTGGGGAAGGGATTTCCCCACAGTTCACTCCCCTTCCCTGATTCCTCACGTTTGTCAGCATGTTTTGATGCTGCAGTGGTTAGCAAATGGTAACAAACCCATTTCCAACTGGACTGTAGATACAACTCTGCTCAAGGCATACCTGTGTGATTCTGGTATGCCTCTTAATGCCTCTGATCCTTTTATTTGTTGATCTGAAAAAAGTGAATGATGGTGACCAAGAAGATGATGATGAAGAAGGCACCTCTAGCCCACCTGTTCGCGAGGGATACTGTTCTATAATAATCTTTTCTTGTATGTTTGTCTGATTCTGGTATCACAGTAATGTTGATTTCACAATGAGTTGGAAAATACGCCATCCTCTTTCATTTTTGGAAGGGCTCGTGTAGAACTGGTATTATTCCTTAAAGTGTTGGCAGAATTCATCAGGGAACCCATCCAGGCTCAGAGTTTTCTTTATGGAAAAGTTCATAACTACACTGTCCATTTCTTCAGTACCTATACGGCTACTCAGTTATTAATCACTTTTTCTTGAGTGAGCTTCGGAAGTTTGTGTCTTTCAAGAAACTTGTCATTTCACTAAGCTGTTAAATTTACAGGCACAAAGTTGTTACGAATATTTCTCTTCATAGTTATAGACTCTGTAGCTTTATCATCTCTCAATTCCTGATATTGGTCATTTGTATCCTCTCTCTTTTTCTCCTTATAGGATTGGTTAATCAATACGTTGATCATCTTGGGGCCAACAGGTGGTGTAGTGGTTTAGGCACTGGACTCCCATATGGCCAACCACTAGAGTCTCGGACCTGGTGGCTTGCTTTTTCTACTCCTCCCCCTCGCACATGCTTTGTAGCAAATTAAAAAGTAATAATGAAACAAATAATTCTTTTTAAAAATTGATCATCTTAAAGAGCCTTTGATTTCACTGATTTTTTTCTCTACTGCATTTCTATATCCTATTTCAACCTCTGCTTTGATCTTTTTATTTCCTTTATTCTTCTGACTGAGGATGAATTTGCTCTCCTTTTTCTAGTCTCCGAAAGTACAAGCTGATGTCATCAATTTGAGAGCATTCTTCTTTTCTAATCTAGGCATTCAATGCTACAAATTTCCCCGAAGTACTACTTTAGCGGCATCCCACAAATTCTGTTATATTGTTTTCATTATCATTCAATTTAGAATACTTCCTGATTTTCCTTTTGATTTCTTCTCTGACCTATGTGCTATTCCTAGGTGAGTTACACAGTTTCTAAACTTTCAGGAAAATTTTAAGAGATCATTCTGTTATTGATTTTTAAATTTAATTCCACTGTGGCCAGAGGACATAAGTCTGTAACACTTGAATCCTCTTAAATTTATGGAAACTTGCTTTCTGGCCAAGAAGATGGCTTATCTTGGTAAATGTCCCATATGCACTTGAAAAGAATGTATGTTCTGCTGTTATTGGGTGGAGTGTTCTATAAATGCCAGTTAGGTCACACTGGTTGATAGTGCTGTTCAAGTCTACAATGGTCACCCCCTTCTTATCTGCAGGAGACACACACCCCAAGATCCCCAAAAGATATCTGAAATCACAGATAGTATGCCATTCTGTATGCAGTATATAGTTTCTCTTATTTAGGAGAGAGAATTGTTAGAAATCTCATCTTATAATTGTGACTATGTCTACTTTCTCCTTGTAGTTCCATCATTTTCTTTCCTTTTCTTTTTCTTTCTTTCTTTCTTTCTTTCTTTCTTTCTTTCTTTCTTTCTTTCTTTCTTTCTTTCTTTCTTTTTAAGAGATTTTTGCTAAAGGATATGTCCACTCCCTGGAGGAACAGAGAGAGACAGAAAGCGAGAAATCACCCCCCAAGAGGGATGGCCACACTGCAGTCTCTTCTTCTCCATTCTCCTCTCAGGATTTTGGGTATGCATACACACGTGCCCTGTGTGTTTCAAGCCACTGGATCCAGGACTCGAACTGTGGTCAACCACGTGAGAACCCAGCACCTTAATCACTATACCACCTGCTTGCCTCTCAAGTTTCTTTACATATTTTGAAGCTCTTTTATTAGCCGGACATACATTTAGGATTACTATGTCCTCTTGACGAATACTCTTTTAATATGAAATGACTTTTTTCATTCCTGGTAAAATGCTTTGTTCTGAAATCTACTGGTGATTTATGGAGGTTGTCAGAAAAGTCATGATGCATTTTTGCATTAAAAACCATAGAAAAACACGCCATGACTTTTCCTACACCACAATATATTAATATGGCCTCTGCAGCTTTCTTTTGACAAGTGTTTGTTCTCACCATGATGGGCCGTGTTTCCCTGTTTCTTTGCATCCCTGGTGATCTTTGATTGGATTTCACAGTGTTCAATGCTGAATATTTCTGTATTTCTATAAGTATTGTCGAGCTTTGTTTTGAAATATGTTAAATAACTTGAAAAGAGGTTGATCCTTTTGGGTCATAATTTATGATTTCTTTTTTTTTTTTTTGGAGAGGTTTTCACTATAGGGTGCGTGCACTAGCCAGACAGACAGAGAGAGACATAGAGACAGAAAGCAAGAAATCACCCCCCAGGGGGGATGTTCACGCCGCAATCCCTTCTCCTCCATTCTCCTCTCGGGATCTTGGGCATGCACGCACACGCGCCCGGCGTGAGTTTTAAGCCACCGGGTCTGGGATGCGAACCGCGGTGGACTACGTGGGAGTCCAGTGACATAGCCATTACGCTAACTGCTGGTTCCCATAATTTATGATTTTTTAAGGCTAGTTCAGTCTAGGGCTACTTGGTCCTACTAAGACAAAACTTTTCCTGGGTCCAGCAGGTGGTGTGGAGCTTAAGGCATTGGATTCCACTTAGCGAACTGAGTGGTTCAAGTCTTGGACTCAGCAGCTTGAAAATCATGCTGGACGCTTGTGTGTGCGTGCCCCAAACCCGGGGAGACTGGAGAAGGGACTGCAGTGTGGCCCACCCCCAAAGGGGGTGATGTCTTACTTTCCCTCTCTCTCACTCTCTGGTGAACGTATATGCCTTGAAGCAAAACAAAGACACAAACAAAGATAAAACTCTTCCCAACTCTATCCAATTCCCCATGAGTTCTGAATGATAAGGTTTTCCAGTCTGGGTAGTGGGAAGAGGGGCAATTCTCATTCCGAGTAATGCTGGGCACTGTCCTCTCTAATCCTTCGGGTGGTGTTTCTGTGACTCTGGTAGTTTCCTCACAGGCTCTGCTGACTGGTAGAGCAGTGAGTAGACAGAGGCCCCTCTGCGGATCTCCACAGCTCTCTCTCTGTGCAGGTCTCCTGCCTCCAGCACTCGCTTTGTGAACTCTAGCCTGCTGGGTTTCCCTGGACCCTCAGTCCTATCTTTTCCTCTCAGGAAGTCTGAAGAAGTCCACCTGGGTTTCCCACCCTGCACCATGGCCCAGAAACCCCTCTCAAGGCAATAAGCCGGGTGTAATTGCAGGGCTCACCTCATTTGATTTATACCTCTTAGGTATCATCATCCTTGTTACTCCATCTTGGCCCCAAATAGCACTTTTATGTCCATGTGTTTGTTCACATTGGGATACAATTATTATTATTATCATAATAGATATGATTGACTTGAACTTCCTATGCCGACAAGTTTTCAATTTTTTAGACTCTGTATCTAATACATGTTTGTCAAAGCTAATAGACTCTAACTCTCTTGTTTTCTTGTTGCTTCTACTTTGTAGCCCGTTGGGGATATAAAAGTGCTCAACAAAATTCAGGCCTATTACAATAATATGAGCTTATTACTTCTTTTGAGGAAATTCAGCACCTACTATAAACTAACCAGGTTAATGTAACACAAAGGAAAAAAAAGGCAAAAAGGAGCAGGAACCAGGAATCTGGTAGACTTGAGTCTTTTATTGCAACAAAGACTTAAACCCAGGGAATGCATGAAGCAGGTCAGGCTTGCTGATTGATGGCTTTCATTCTCACTGTGGATAATCTTTGCATGGGAAAAACGTAACACCCCACAGTGGGGTTTGCACAGGAACCTGCCGACCGAGCCACTTCAGCAGTCAGGTCTCTGTGCCATTGGCTCTGTGCCCTGGAGGGGCCTTCCATGTTTGGTTGCCAAGCGGCCCTGCAGGAGTCACCCTGGAGTAGGGAAATGGGCCAGCTCACCAGTTAGCCTCTGTTCATGGTCACTTGGCAGGAGGTGCAGAGGGCAGCCCCGCTAGGAGCCAGCTGGCCGCCTCCCACCTGCAGGCCTAGCAAGTTGGGGCCAAACTGCCTACTTTCGGTCCTCAGTGGTTTAGGTTCCCCAGTGCAGCTTCTGATGGAAGCAAAGGCAGCTGGCACAAACAAACAGCCCCTCAATCCCGTTCTTGACACATCGTTGCCCAAATTCAGTTTGAAGGAATAAAAGGCAAATATAAACTTCAGCTCCGGCTGGAGAAGTCGTTTAAGTGAAAAGAAACTGAAGGGAGTGAGCAGCTCAACTGCTCTAATTTACTCACACATTTCTACTGTCAAACTGTGGGAAAGATTCCCCCCTGGAAAAAAGGGAAAGCTCTTTAAGACATCTGTCAAGTCCTTTCTGAAAAGTCAGCTTCCACAAGTGGAGAGTCTAAAAGAGGGGGGTGTGGATTTTGTGACACATTTTGCAATTAGTAACTTAAATGCTGGGGGGCGGGGGGGGGGGGTCAAGGACCCCATACCAGGCTGGTGAAGCCTCCAGACATGTCTCAGAGCAAGGATCATAATGCATAAAATAAAAAATACGTGAGGGTAAAAGAAACCAAGTAGACTGAAATAGTTACAGAAATTTATTTTAAAAAATTGAAATATGGTAATACATGTGCTTCTCTGTTAACACATGAAACAAGATCTAGTGGTAGTCCTAACAACTACCTACCTTCAAAGCAATGACTAGCGTACTTGCCATTTCAACAGGTCTGTAACATGGTATGAAAGTAAATGACTTCTTTGGGTGATAATGTCACAGGGTTTTGTTGCCTACGCTCATAACTGAAGAGAACACTTAATTTCAGCTAGAGGTTAACAAAAAGAAAAATGCAATGTTTTTCTCATCTGTTTACAGATTTCCCGGAATTCTACCCATGGAGCTGTCTGCAGACCCCAGGATTCCCAGACAGTGTTTCTTTCTTTCTTTCTTTCTTTCTTTCTTTCTTTCTTTCTTTCTTTCTTTCTTTCTTTCTTTCTTTCTTTTTTTTTTTTTTTTTTTTGTTCCTGGGCTGTCAGGAAAGAGCACTCCAATGGGTGGGAAACAAAGCAGCTGGGTGCCCCTCTTAACTCCACTTCTCTGCAGGTGAGAGGTTCATCTTCTTAAGATGAGCTGCACCAAAGAGCGTGTGCCGTCTTGCCTGGAGGCCTCTGTCTAGGTAGCTTCTCTACCCGCCATGTTCTTCCTGCTCCCGACCTCCTGCTAGCTCTAGTTAGGACTCAGCACACGGCACCTCCCTCTGGAAGGCTTTCCTAGCTCTCAAAAGGCGGTCTCGGGTTTGGGGTATATCCTCTGTGGTCCCAAAGCTTGCCGTGACTACCCCTATTATCAATCTTCTCACCTGAGGCGTGAAGACCTGCCTGTGCCATCTGCCCCATCCTTGCACAAGACGGTGGCTTCTTCGGAAGCTGCAGCAAAGGCTGCGTCTATGTCTTCCTGGTGTCGAGTGTAGGTCTGGGCACACGGAAGACCATTACTACATATTTATTGAGTAATTAGATGAATGGATGGATGGAAGTGGGACCACACCCAGCCTGCTTCTCACTCACTGCAGAAATATTTTTTATTTCATACCAATGACTCTTAACCCTAGTTATATGGGAGAATGCATCTGGAGATTTTAGAAAATACTAAGATGAGGTGGTAACCTCAGAGATGGACTCCAGTGGTTCTGGGGTAGGACCCCGGCCTTGTATTTTTAAAAAACCACACAGGTGCAGCCGAGTTTGAGAACTCACAGTGCCACAAGAACAGCAACTGAGGTTAGAGTACAATGCTCCCAAATGAACTTCTTTCTTAAACCCAGAAGGAGAAATTAGTGCAGAATTCTGAACTCTGCAAGGGGCTAAACACATAAATTGAATTTCTGACCCTCAGAGTCAGGTCATAGTTCTGAATTCAGCAACATCACTGATAGCTAAACTGCACTCTCAGACTCCGATGGAAAAATCTGGCACCTGACAGTGAAGATCATGAAGCAAACAGCAAACCCCCCTGCAAGCACACTGAGGTCCCTGCTCCATCCTCTCACTGCAAGAAGTCATTGGGAAATGGACCCAGTCCTGGGTGACAACACATCCTCCAACAGGAGTCCCAGCTGAGTGGCTTTTTCACCTCCGGAGTGGAGATGAAAAATAATGCCAGCCTCTAAGCTGTTGTTGCAGGAACCAAAGGAGGTGAAATGGATGGAAGCCTTTTGATAAGTCACCATGGTACTACCATGATTAAGCTGCCTTTTTTTCTTTTCTTTTTTTTTTTTTGCTATAGGGTATGGGCATGCCTAGGAGAGAGAAAAACCGACAGACAGAGGAAAAGTGAGAAATCACCCTCTTGGGGGGATAGCCGTGCTATAATCCCTACACATCTATTCTCCTCTTGGGATTTTGGGCACACTTCCACAAGTGCCTAGTGTGTTTTTCAAGCCATGAGGCCTTGAACCATGAAGCTGGCCATGTGGGATCCAGCTGCCTTAACCTCTATGCCACCTGCTGGCCCCTGACTGAGCCTTTAGTATTGTGTTTACTGATGAAGTTATAGAGCCAGACTCCCTGTGTTCAAATTCCGGCTCTTTGCCTCTTAATAGCTATGTCAGCTTATGCAAAATAGTTCATCTTTTTGTGCCTTGATTCTTTATATGTAAGATGGTGATGATAAGGGTACCTATCGTAAAGGGGTTTTGAAAAGTCTGGCAGAATTAATGCAGGTAAAGTCCCTAAAGCAGTGGTTTAAAAACTTGAGTAAACATCAATATCACGTGGGGGGGGGGGGGGGGGCTTGTTAAACCACTGACATCTGGATCTGTTTCCAGAACTTCGGATGCAGTGAGTCTGAACTGGGGTCCAAGAATCTGCATGTCTGACAAATCCCCAGGCGATACGAACACTGCTGGTCTGGGAACCACACTTTGAAAACTGCAGGCATGGAACAATGCTTGGCATATGGTAAGCATCGAATAAATGTTAGTTGTTTCTTGCCTTTTCCTGGGCTCTCCTTTCTTAGTCCCTGAGGGAAACATCATGCCCCAGTGCTACTCAGAGCTGCCTTCATGGAGAAGCACTTTTTTTTTTTTTTTTTTTTTTTTTCTTTTTTTGGAGAGGTTTTTTTTTGCTATAGGGCGCGTGCGCTCGCCAGACAGAGAGAGAGAGACAGAGAGATAGAAAGCAGGAAATCACCCCCCAGGGGGGATGGCCACGCCGCAATCCCTTCTCCTCCATTCTCCTCTCGGGATCTTGGGCACGCACGCACACGCGCCCGGCGTGAGTTTAAGCCGCCGGGTCCGGGACTCGAACCGCGGTCGACTACGTGGGAGTCCAGCGACATAGCCATTACGCTAACTGCTGGTCCCGAGAAGCACTTTTGAAATCTTCTCCTGGCAGTATGTCTCAAAGTGTCGTCCTAAGATAAACAGCACCTGGTCTCACTTGGGAGCTTGTTTGAAATGCAAATTTTGGCCCAACTTAGACCTAGCCCATCAGAAACTTTGGGGATGAGGTTCAACATCCTCAGTTCTAACAGTCTTCCACGGAATTCTAATGTTCGTCAAGTTCAAGTTTAATAAGTACTTTACTAGATAAATCACTGGGACCAGCAGATGGCATAGCAGCTAACGTCACTGGACTCTCATGTACTTGACTGTGGTTCAAGTCCTGGACCTGGCAGCTTAAAACTAATGTTGGCTGCATGTGTATGCATGCCCCAAAATCCCAAGAGGAAAATGGAGAAGGGATTGCGGCATGGCCATCCTCCCCCCGCCCGAGGTGATTTCTTACTTTCTGTCTCTCTGTCTCTGTCTCTCCAGTGAGCGCATGTGCCCTATAGCAAAAATCTCTCTAGGAAAAAAAAAGAATTACAATTGAATTTTATTTATCATTATTATTATTATTTATTTTGCTATTGGGCACATGTGAGAGAGAGAGAAAGTGAGAAAGCAAGTTGTCGGGTCCAGGACTTGAACTGTGGTCGGCCATGTGGCGGTCCAGTCTCTTAACCACCATGCAACCTGCTGTGCCCCTTAGCTCTGCTTCTTAAACACCTGTGGTCTTCATTAGTTATAACCACCCTGTAAACCTCAGTTTCCTGATCTGTAAAATGAGTGTGGCTCCAGGACTTACCTAACAGGAACCCGAGATGCTGTACATGAACGGCACCTGCCATTGTGATCATCTTTGTCATCATCACCACATGTCCTCTCTCTCTCTTTATTTTTGGGGAGGTTTCTGCTATAGGGTGGGTGCACCCACCAGAAAGACAGACAGAGACAGAGAGATAGAAAGCGAGAAATCATCCCCCTGGGGTGGATGGCCAAGCTACAACCCCTTCTCCTCCTTTCTCCTCTTGGGATCTTGGGCATGCACGCACACGCATCTGGCATGAGTTTAAACCACCGGGTCTGGGACTTGACAGCGGTCGACTATATGGGAGTCCAGCGACATAGCCATTATGCCAACTGCTGGTCCCCCCTTCCCACATGTCCTTATGTGATTTGAGAGACTTAGTCATAAAGAGAAATATTCAGGTGTATCGGGTAGCTATTGATAAAATGAAGATTATCTTTTTTTTTTTTTTTTTTGGAGAGTTTTTTTTTTTTTTTTCGCTATAGGGCGCGTGCGCTCGCCAGACAGACAGAGAGAGACAGAGAGACAGAAAGCGAGAAATCACCCCCAGGGGGGATGGTCACACTGCAATCCCTTCTCCTCCATTCTCCTCTCGGGATCTTGGGCACGCACGCACACGCGCCCGGCGTGAGTTGTAAGCCACCGGGTCCGAGACGCGAACCGCGGTCGACTACGTGGGAGTCCAGCGACATAGCCATTACACTAACTGCTGGTTCCCAAGATTATCTTTTTATTTATTTATTTTTTTTGGAGAAGTTTTCGCTATAGGGCGCGTGCGCTCGCCAGACAGAGAGAGACAGAGAGACAGAAAATGAGAAATCACCCCCCAGGGGGGATGGCCACACCGCAATCCCTTCTCCTCCATTCTCCTCTCGGGATCTTGGGAACGCACGCACACGCACCCGGCGTGAGTTTTAAGCCACTGGGTCTGGGACGCGAACTGCGGTCGACTACGTGGGAGTCCAGCGACATAGCTATTACGCTAACTGCTGGTTCCCAAATGAAGATTATTTTTAAGAGAAATAAAAATACCCCACACAGGACATGTAGAGAGTAAGGGCTGAAAACGTCACTGTAATTGTCCTCTGAACCAAGGTCTGAACTTCCCTGGGCCAGAGCAAATGGGGAAATGCCAAGGTTACATGGTTCCAACTCCCTACAAAGAGGAAGCAGACTCGCTCTTCTGGAGAAACAGCCGGGCCTCCCTCCTTTCCCAGCTCTAATCAAATGCATAACAACTGTGTAACAGGAAGGAATCTCCACCAGCAGCGCTTCATGTACCTGTTTCTTTAATTCTTTTTTTTTTTGGAGAGGTTTTCGCTATAGGGCGTGTGCGCTCGCCAGACAGACAGAGAGAGACATAGGGACAGAAAGCAAGAAATCACTCCCCAGGGGGGATGGTCACGCTGCAACCCCTTCTCCTCCATTCTCCTCTCGGGATCTTGGGCACGCACGCACACGCGCCCGGTGTGAGTTTTAAGCCACCGGGTCCGGGACGTGAACCGTGGTTGACTACGTGGGAGTCCAGTGACATAGCCATTACGCCAACTGCTGGTTCCCTTTAATTAATTCTTAACAAGAGCCGGGGGCAAAATCCTTAGATCCCAGAATTTGAGACATGTCACACTTACTTTGGGTGCCGGATATCAGGGAGAGAGCGATTCAGGGAGATTTTATCACTGACGTAGATGTTAAATCCATTTTCCCGGTATGCCTGATCCACTCGCTCAGCGTCAGTCAGCGGGTAAGGTCTCCCTTGTTCTCCATTTCCTAGAGGCAAAGAGTAAATTCAACGTTGCCTATTACCCAGCATTTAGGAGGGTACGGTGTATGGAGTGGAGGTGGGGGAGGATTTGATTAAAAGGAAAAATATGATTAAACCAGACATCGAACTTTACAGTTGGATATAGAGCATGCCCCTAGATTTTGCAGGGGAAGTGCAAAGAGCAGGCGGGAACAAGCATTGCCTCAGCCATGGCCTTGTCATGCACTTCACAAATCTGGTGTTCATGAAACCCTCCTAGCATCCCAGCAGGCTAGATATGAGAGCTCTTGATAAATGAATAAAATGAGATTCAGAAAGGTTAAAAAGCCAACTGTGTGGGTTCAAAAGCCCACGCTCCCTCCACTCCACCTGGAGTCCCACACACCCCTGCTAGTGGAGCCCAGTCACCTAGACAAGGGACCAGGTCTTCCAACTATGAGTGGGTCCACCTTGGGCAAGTCACACCAACTCTCTAGGTGGTGGCTTTCTCCTCGGGTACCCACAGCATGTTTGGGGTGAGTCAAAACAGTATGCATATGTGAAAGCTTTCTGTAAACCATAAAACACTACATAAATGTGAGGGATTATGATTACTCTCTAGGTAAGGCAAACTTTATATGTAAATCAAAATTGCCATAAACGATAAAAGATGCTTTTTTTAAAAGCAAGCAAACAAATTAAGATCTTCCTACCCTAAGCCAGGATTGCCTGAGAAGTGTTGCTTTTAGTCACGGATTTGAGTGGATAAAGTGCTAGCTTTCTTCACTCTGCACGATCCATCTGGGAAAGAGTCCCTGATGCTCCAGGAAATTATTCTCTGGGCCCCCAGTGCATATGGTGAGTGGGAATGTCCACCCAACCCCCTGCAGTAGTTGCCCAAGAATCTGCCATGGTGAGGGTCTTGAAGAAATGGCAATAAAACCAGCTGGTTAAAAAATCACCTCTCCTAGAGCTTGTGGTCTGAGCAACACCTGTTTCCTTTGCAAGGTGACAATCACAGCTGGACAGTAAGGTACAGCGGAGAGGTAGAGCCCAAGGGCTGTGTCTACTCTGGTCATCCAGCTCGGGCAGGCCTCCGCCAGTTGTCATTTGTTATGTTCCATGTAAGACACTGCTGATTATTCCATAAGGGACAAAAATGTAGCAAGCAAATAAAGACTGAAAGTATGGGGCCAGCAGATGGCATAATGGCTATGTCACTGGATTCCCACATAGTTGACTGTGGTTTGAGTCCCAGAACCAGTGGCTTAAAACTCACCCGGGGTGTGTAAGTGTGTGTGCCCAAGATCCCAAGAGAACGGAGAAGGGACTGCAGCCTGGCCATCCCTCCTGGGGGGTGATTTTTTGCTGTCTCTCTTTCTAGTGAGCACACACACCCTCTAACAAAAATCTCTCTCTAAAAAAAAACCAAAAGACCTAAACCCAAAACTCCGTAAGTGCTTGTTCAAGGAGGGAAGCTTTAGGAGAACGGTCAATACAGGGAAGATACTCAGAGTTCAGGCCCTGGAACTGGGCAGGGGGAGTTCAGAGGCCAGCTCTGCCAGACCCTAGCTGTGTCATCTTGGGTGTGCCTTCTGTCTTTCTAAGTCTCAGTTTTTGTCTTTTGCATTAATGTCAAAATCAGAAGATTCAATGTAATGATTATGGAGGGCAAGATGCCTGGCACATAGCACTCAACACATGACTGAGTAGTTATTAATATTCTGAATGTCTCCACTGCTTGCTCTTTTGCTGGTTAGCCAAATGTTCTAGTAACTCTAGTACAGCTGACATATCAGCTCTTTCTAAATGTTTCTTTTCTTCATTTAAGCAGCAACCTCCCCTTCCCATTTTAAACCACTGGTCTATGGAAACCTGCATGTCATGTCTTCATATTTCCATTCCCATCAGTTGTGCTATCTTACTAGCTTTATTTAGAGCCTTGTCATAAGTTGGTTTTGGCATCAATAATGGCAGATGCCTCTCATTGGGCTAAAAATGACTAAAATACCAATCCCTTATATTTCGACAGCATTTTCCAGTACCACAAACTACTTTATACCCATCCCTTTATTTGTCATCTTTATAAGAATATCCTAAGGTTCTCCAAGCAGGAAGTATGAGCCCCATTGACAGATGGAGAAACTGAGGCTGGTAAGTGGCATCAGAGCTGCTCTTCTGATTCCTTAGCCCAGGGTCCCTGGAGATGATTTTCCATATCATTTCTGTACCACCTGACCCCCACTCTTCCCAACTCTCTGGTGTAACAGGAACAACTCCCAAAAATGAATTAGCCAAAGAAAACCTTGGCTGAAGCCCACAACATCCATACAACCTTGTGGCTATGGTGGTGGCTATGGATTAGCTCTGCCTTCCACACCTGGCTGGGTTCCTATTCCTAGTCTGTATTTCCTCACTGTGTGACTGTACACAGATTTCCGCATCTCTCTGAGCTACAAGACACTTCTTTTTAAATGGGCCCTGAAGGTTGATTTGGTGTTTCACAGAGAAGATTTACAAAGTACAGAGTATAAACCCTGTCCAGCGTAGATGTCCAGTAAATGCTGGCTCTTGTTAGTATAGCGCCTTGTTTTAGTGGTAAAATATCTTACATGGGGGAGACATTTCAAACACCTGCCGACAAGTACCTGCAGGCAATGGGTCTGATGACGTGAGTGGAGAAAGGGGTTAGGGCACGTGTAAGTGGTGGGAGGTCCCCATGAACGAGGAAAAGGAATGGTGGCAGACAAGGCGGGAGTCAACTGGAGGTCCAGACACCCCTCCTAAACACACACACCAGCCGCCCTCCAGAGAACCCGCCCGCGATGATCCTCCGATCCTCCCTCCGTACCTACACGCTGAGCGTCCCTCTTGATGGCCTCCCTGTCGTGCCAGTCCTTCTGCTTCTGCCCATCTCCCAAGAAAAATGCCTTCTTTTGCCCCCTGTGTGAGCCCTGAAAAAAATTAAAAAAGACAAAAACTTTGAGAAAGAAGAAAGGGGAAAATGAGTTCAGCAATACAGATCCAGAAATCACACTGCCCATGGAGTTTTTGGTACTGGTTAAATGCTTGTCATTGTTCATTTGTTCGTTCCCTCAGTAAACCTCTGCCAGGGGCGGGCCAGACTGCAAGGCCGGCAAGATGACAGGAGCCTGTGTCCACTTTTTGGGAACTCACAAATAGGAGGAAAGATGGACACATCCTTTTCACCCAAGGGAGAAAGCACTAAGTGTGGCACTATTTGTTTTGTTTTGTTTTGAGAGGTTTTTGCTATAGGGCGCATGCGCTCGCCAGAAAGACAGAGAGAGAGAGAAAGACAGAAAGCGAGAAATCACCCCCCAGGGGGGATGACCACGCCACAATCCTTTCTCCTCCATTCTCCTCTTGGGATCTTGGGCACACATACACATGCGCCCAGCCTGAGTTTAAGCCACAGGGTCTGGGACTCGAACCTTGGTCAACTACATGGGAGTCCAGACAAAGCCAAGTCCCAAATGTGGCACTGTTTAACAAAAATGTAATGCAAACCACATATGTAAGTTGAAACTTTTTAGTAGCCTTATTAGAAAAAGGAAGGGGCCGGCAGGTGACATGGTGATTAAGGCACTGGACTCCCACATAGCCAATCACGGTTCAAGTCCTGGAACCAGTGGCTTGAAAATCATACTGAGCATGTGCATGTGCATGCCCAATCATGAGAGGAAAGTGGAGGAGAAGGGATTGTTTTGCGGTCATCCCCGGGGGGGGGGGGGGGTGGTGATTTCTCACTTTCCCTCTCACTGTGTTTCTTTCTGTCTCTTTCTGGTGAGCACACGCACTATGGCAAACCCTCTCCCAGAAAAAAAGAAAAAAAGATTCATTTTAAAGATGTATTTTATGTAATCTAATATAGTCTATCTAGAATATCATCATTTTGTTTATCATGCAACATAAAAAATACCCTTTTTTGGGTAGTAAGTCTCTGAAATCTAGTGTGTACACAATTTACACTTGTGATCATTTTGATTCAAATCCATTTTAAGTGTCTGATAGCTGCATGGGGCTAGTGGCTACATATTGAACAGGGCAGCATAAGTGACTCGAAAATGAAAAGGCCAGACCAGCGCTACAGCTCACTTCTTCTGGGGAAAATGAAGACCATTCCCTGGACATGAATGAGGGCATTTGGGCAGGGCCTCAGACCAGCAGAACTGAGAGGTGGGCAGGGCCAGCAGCCTGGGCCGGGCCTGCAAGGTGTGGGTAGATAAAGGCAGGTCTGTGTTGGCCTGAATGAAAGGCGCTTCAAGCACAGAAGTAGAAGTCCGGTCTTGGTCATCTCTATAGTCCTGGGGCCGGCTTCCAAAGAGGGTGGTTATTTGGCAAAGGTATGGAGACTGTATAAACAGGCAACTGAACGATGGAAAGAAAAAGGCATACACAGCAACCGCAAGAGAGCAGCCTCCGGGAGCCAGGCAGATGGCATTCATTATGTGTCCAGGGAGGTCAGCCCATCATGGTGGGCCCACTAGGAAGCGGTTTTCCCCAATTAAGGGCGGCTGCATTCTGAGTATGGGGTCATCAGAAAGTGCCTGGTGCTTTGCTGGGCTCAGTTGGAGTCTTCCCAAGGTCAGCCGCATCACACAGCTATTTACACATCTCTCCTATTCACGCAAATGACAATGGTTTTCCGGATCATCTTGCCCATTAAAAATCCCTCAGTCTTGCTCTTGCCACCGTGACAGGCAGAATCCAATAGTCTTATTTCCTATATAATGAACTACAAAGGCCCTGAACCCATTTGGTGTGCTGGGACATTAGCGCTAACAAGAAGCTGCCTGAATACAATCATCATCCTCCTGTTTATGAAGTCTTTGACCAATCCTGGAGTTAGCAGATTTTCCACAACAGCTCAATAGCCTTGCAATAGGTCTAGTGATAATAATCCTTTGCCTTCTCTCCCCCACAGACCTCTCTGAATTATAAGAAGATAATTCTGAAAGTTGGCCTGCTAGACGTCTTGATCAGAAAGGAAAAGAAAGCTACAAAAACAAAGGCTGCGTGCCAGACAGTTCTTAGGGTTCTTAGAAATCATAGAAGCTGAGCTCAAGGTCCTTGTGGGACCATCTAATCAGTTCAGTGGGTTTCAACAGCATGGAGCTACAGTTCTACAGAAGAGGCCCGAGGCACTGCCTTGGGAAGGGGCAGGCTGAGAGGAGAAGCTTGCTTCTCCCTTTCAGCCAGACCAGCAGGCATCTGTACTGTGTACCAGACTTCCAAGTGGGATTTTATTTGAAAAGGTTCTGCTAAAAACAACCAGACAATCAAATCTCCCAAGCAAACCAGTGAATACATTTGGAAACTGAGCTAGGGCCACTTCCTTACACCACAGAGAAATCAAGACTTGGGGCAGGTCAGGAACTTAACCCAAGTCAAGTCCTGCTTCTCCATGTCAGGGTGACCAGTGAGGGGCTGGTTAGCCCTCCTTCCTCAAGCCCCCACTCCCAGTTCCCTTTCCCTCTTTTGGTACCCAAAGATTGGAAGCTTTGATTGATTACTTTAGGTCACTGGTAGAATCAAAGAGATCATGCAAACTGAGGCTGCCTTCATGGAAGGCACAAATTTAAACCTGTGAGCCTCAAAGGGTTGCCCTGAAATATCAGCATCCACACTAGCTGGGAACTTGGTAGAAATGGAAGTTTCTGGAGCCAACCCTAGACCTCTTGAAACTGAAAATCTAGGAGGTGGGTATGACACTATTTTTTTCTCATTATTTATTAAAATCTTATTATCATTATTTTTAAATTTGACCAGAGAGAAATGGGGGGGGGGTGAGAAAGCAAGTCTCTAGGTCCAGGACTCAAACCGCTGTTGGCCATGTCGGAGTCCAGTGCCTTTAACTACTACACCACATGCTGGCTCCTAACTATTTGTTTTTAATGAGGCTTCCAAGTAATCCTGGTTCACGTTTGAGTTTGAGAACTACTGGTCTATAATGACGGAGACAATAATCCTACCTGCTTTGTGATGATCAGACTAAACTTGGGCTATTTTATCCAAGTTGAGCACATGTTCATTGTCAAAGGTTGTAAAAACCCAAGGCCTGTGGGCCAAATGAGGGCATTGGAGAACACAATCTGGTGGCTTTTCAGGTGTTTTCATTTTGGTTTGTTTTTATAAGCTCTAGTTTTAAAATGTAGGAAGATTATGGGACCAGCAGTTAGCGTAATGGCTATGTCGCTGGACTCCCACGTAGTCGACCACGGTTCGAGTCCCGGACCCGGCGGCTTAAACTCACGCCGGGCGCGTGTGCGTGCGTGCCCAAGATCCCGAGAGGAGAATGGAGGAGAAGGGATTGCGGCGTGGCCATCCCCCCTGGGGGGTGATTTCCTGCTTTCTATCTCTCTGTCTCTCTCTGTCTGTCTGGCGAGCGCACGCGCCCTATAGCAAAAACCTCTCAAAAAAAAAAAATGTAGGAAGATTTCATATTTTTTACCAACATTTTTTATTTTTTTTAAAAACCCAACAGATACATCAATATTTGGGCTGAGTTCCCTCCACTCCCAGCTGGGCTGAGCTAGGCTGGGCTAGACTGGGCTAGACTGGGCTAGGTTTGGTGGGGCATGAGTTCCAGTTGGTGGCTGTCTACACCCTTATTACTGCCTTTCAGGAGGCTCTCAGAGTGGATCTATGTTACCTCCCTGGCCTCAGGGAGCCTGCAATTTGCTGAGAAATACAAAAACTAGGGTAGGAAGAGCAGAAACTGTGTCCTAAGAGGACTAGGACTTAAGAAGCCCTGGGAGGAGTTATCTTGAGGTCCTGAGATCAGAGAGCGAGTGCCAATGGTAGAAGTCACTGAATGAGGGATCAGCCTAAGATGAAGAAGAAATTCCAGCAGTTGGACTGGTTGTAGGATGAAACGCAGCTCTTGGAAAAGATGTTAGAGGAGGGCAGGAATGGGAAGCTTGACTGTTTATCAGAATGTGAAAGAGGGGAATCACATGCAACATTAGGGCTCCTCAAACTTTAATGTGCAGTGGAATCACAAGGGATCTTGTAATTGTATATTCTGGAATAGTACTGTATGTCTGGGTGGGGCTCGAGATTCTGAAGTTCTAACATGTTCCCCCAAGGTGATGCTGACGCAGCTGGTCCAGGAAAGACGCTTTGGGTAGTAGGGGTTAGGCAACGTTTAAAGGACATTTCAAGAGTCCAAGATCCACGCCGGGGACCAGTTCCTCTATGTTTTTTAAGGTTTCCAATGCTACCAGGAATGGGATACAAGGATGACTCTCATGGTCTTGACCTCACAGAGTAAATTCCTTAAATCTTACTCTCAGGACCAGCAAATGGTGTGGTGGTTAAAGTGTTGAACTCCCACATGGCTGATCACAGTTCGAGTCCCAGACCTGGCAGCTTGAAAATCATGCGTTGCATGTGTACATGCCCAAAATCCCAGGAAGGGAATGGAGGAGAATGGATTGCAGTGTGGCCATCCCTCCCAGGGGTGGGGGGGTGACTTCTCACTTTCCTTCTCTCTGTCTCTCTTTGTCTCTCTGGTGAGCACATGTGCCCTATGGTGGAAACTTTAAAAAAAATCTTGTTCTCTGGGACCAGCAGTTAGCGTAATGGCTATGTCTCTGGACTTCCACGTAGCCGACCGCGGTTCGCGTCCTGGACCCAGTGGTTTAAAACTCATGCTGCGTGTGCATGTGCGTGTGCATGTGTGCCCAAGATCCCGAGAGGAGAATGGAGGAGAAGGGATTGCGGCGTGACCATCCCCCCTGGGGGGTGATTTCTCGCTTTCTGTCTCTCTCTGTCTGGTGTGCGCACGCGCCTTATAGCAAAAACCTCTAAAAGAAAAAAAAAAAAAAAAGAAAAAAAAAATCTTGTTCTCTAAATGAAACAGTAGATTGCTGAACTGACAACACTGAGAATTAAGGTTCCAAATCCTGGGAGTCTTCCACTCACTTCCACTCCCCTACCTTAATGATGTTCTTACCCCCTCCCTCTTAGGGTCTTCAGAGGTGACTTATACTGGTTTAGGTGGTCTCTTTGGTCCTCATATCTTCCCCAAACCAAGAGGACTGTGGAGTTTGCTGACAGAGGGAGCCCTACCTGTCTAAGCAGGACTGAAGAGTCCTCTAACATCTGAGCTAAGCAGCTGCTTGGAGATAATGAGTCCACCTCCCCTATCCTACAGAAAGGGAAACGGAAGTCCATATAGGCCAAGGTACCCAGTCTCAGCCATACAAGCAGGCAAGAAAATCAAAGCCATGCCCTTTAACCCCAAGGCTAGTTCTTAGTGGAAAGATTCCCTGCAGTGTGACTATACGTGTATGAGTCACAGGCACCTCATTCTTCCCATCTGGAAAATGGAGATGATACCTGTTCCAAAGGTACCTTCAGGTGAACCAAGGAAATCACAAACAGTATATTTTGAGCACTCTCACAATTTACACACAGATTATGGATACTGGCCCCTTAGGATCTTCATCTACTGTAAGTGACATCTTCTCACCAATCACTTTCATACAGGACTCAAATTTTACTATGCAGGTTTACAAAGTTTCTAGTTCCTATTGGTCTGAGCCCTTGATAGAGTGGGGGAAAAAAAAAAGGAGTTTCAGATTTAAAATAATCAAGTATTCAGAGGCCAAAGAAACTGTAGAATCCTATCCACAACCCTGATCAAAAACTGTGGTTGTTAGACATCTCTGCAGTCCATCCATGGAGTTAGTAGAAATAGTACAGATTAAGAAACCCAGTTTAGGGCCTAGTAGATGGTGTAATGTTTATATCACTTGACTCCCACATAGTCGACAGTGGTTCGAGTCCCAGACCTGATGACTTAAAACATACTGGGCCCAAAATCCTGAGAGGAAAAGGGATTGTGGTATGGGCATCTCCCGTAGGGGGTGACTTCTCGCTTTCTGTCTCTCCGGCGAGTGCATGTACCCTGCAGAAAAAATCTCAAAAAAAGAAAAAAAGAAAGAAAGAAAGAAACCCAATTTATTCAAACTATCACCAAATATTTATCAAACCCACCCTGTGCCAGGCTGCGTGCTAGGCACTTGGTGATATGGGTGTGACAGCACAGATCCCACATAGGTGCTAATGAACTTAATACCAGACTAGTCTCTCTCGAAGGGTGGTTCTTGTGAGACACAGGGCCTCATTACAGATGCAAATTCTTAGATGACACCCTAAACTTACTAAGTTAGAGCATCTGGGGACAGGAGCCCAGGAAGATGTGTTTGTTAACACACTGGCCATGTGATTCTGATTCATCATGAAGTTGGAAGACGACTTATCTAAATCCAGCTGACTTATTTTAGTTACGAAATCTGAGGCTAACAAGATAGAATGGATTTGCCCTAAATCCTGTAGCTTCTCAGCCCTAAAGATTAAACCAACATCCAGACCAAATATAGCTGTTTTCTCCCTGGGACAGAATGAACTACTTGAAGGCAGAGACATGTCTATTTTGGCTCATTACTATGCATTTCTAGGCTAATATCTGGTTCATCTTAGGCCGACTGAATGCATGCAGGAATGAATTGCTCATCAATAGGGTAGGTAGTGTGGTTTAATGGGTCATACATAGTGTCCTGGTTCTAGAATTGGAAAATCCTAGCTTTCATTTCATGGGCAGGTAGTGTTTTAATGCCCTGATAAGTAGGGAAAACTAAAAGAATAACAGTATATACTCCCAAATTGTTGGGAGGATTAACTCAGCCAGTCTATACAAAGTACTTGGATGTATCTGGGACAAAGTTAGGCCTTCTTAGTAAAGAAGAGTTACTATTAATACATTATCTTGAGAAAGTTCACAAAAACGAGTTATATGTTAGTGTTTATGATGGCCATATTTGGGGAGACAGGGGAGGGAATGGAAATCTTATAATAAAATGTGGGTCTTGCAGAGACAACCTATTTAACACCTGATCCAATTCAACTGGCTCTTGCTGATAACAGGATTTAGAGAGTTTCCTCATTAACAGGCTGTCATATGCCCAAATGGAGACTCAGTGTTCTTCAAGGAAGGAAAAAAAGTTTAGTTGGTAGTGGCATTCCACAATGCAAACACATGCCACGAGACCTTTAACAACAAAAAAGGCACGAACGGTGCTTTTCAAAAGACAGCAATTCTCATGCAGTAGCAATCAATGTTATATGAAAGAGCATATCTGGATTTTTCAATCCAGAGGTAATTTTAAATTTCTTTCATTCTGTAGATCCAAATGTCCTTTCACAGCAGGAAACAAAGGGATTGGGAAGGAGTGCCAGTAAGAGAAGTGAAAGAGACTTTGCAGAGGAAGCTGGCAGAATTAATGTGGAGATCACATTAAACAATAAATTGGAAATGGATTTTGACTGGCTGCTCTAAATAACTGCTTCTGGTATCTGGGTGCTTTTACTTAACATTCCACTAAAAGAATCGATTAGTGTTCAAACAGCCACACACTCACACACACAAATGGAATTTTAATCTTTGTTTAATCACTATTTAGTGTGCCTGGCACCCTTTGGAGGCAGGAAAGAAGGGTGGTTAAGCAACCCGACTGTACTCTGCTCAAGAAGAAAGATCTCTTAAAGTGCATACTCTAAAATCCCAAGAATGCAGATTTGGCAATCTGCTCAATGAGGACACATGCATCTCTGCCTGAGCTAGCAAAGACCTTTAAAATAGTGACAGGGCTGCATACTCTCAAATGGGATGCTGAAGATACCCAAAAAGGTCACCTGCTTCATCCAGGGTCTACTTCAAACAAACTTTTACAATGGCTTCCCTTAACCTTCCTGAATGATTTTGCTTTGAAGTTTAAACAACTCTTAATATAGTTTCCAACATTTGTTTACCTGCTAAGTAGATTATTCTAATAACCTCTCTTTCTCTCTCTCTCTTTCTCTCTCACACACATACACACACATACACACACACACACACACACACACACACACACGTGCACAGGCGCACGCGCGTAAAGCATCTTCTTTAAGGTCACCTTCAAAGTTAGACTTCAAAGACAACCAGCTAGGGCTTAATTCAGCAGAAAGCAGTTACTTTAAGCAAGAAGTTAGGACAATTGGATAAATATTCTTTCTTCATGAGTTCTGAGGGCACAAGTTGGACAGTTTTGACTATTTGTTCATCTAACAGATGATTATGGAGGGGCCTATATGTCCAAAGAACTCTGCGTGAGACAAAGGTAAATAAGGTAGTCCATGAACTCCACAAACATGGATATGAGGGATGTATATAAGAGAGGGAAAAACACACACCACCATAACATAGTGCCTTGAAAGTAGTAGCAGGTCAATTCTATAAGTATTTTCAGAAGCAAAAAACTAAAATTGTACCTGGGATGATCGGGGAGGACTCTTAAAGAAGAAGTCTTTTTTTTGGTGGAGGTGGAGGGGGGAGAAGAGGTTTTTGCTATAGGGTGCATATGCTCGCCAGAAAGAGAGAAAGAGAGACAGAAAGCGAGGAATCACCCTCTGGGGGGGGATGGCAACGCTGCAATTCCTTCTCCTACATTCTCCTCTCGGGATCTTGGGCACACATGCACACGTGCCCAGCATGAGTTTAAGTCACTGGATCTGGGACTCGAACTGCAGTAGACTACATGGGAGTCCAGCGGCATAGCCATTATGCCACCTGCTGGTCCCCAGAAGCACAGTCTTTGAGAAGAGCGTAAAAGGAGAGCAAGAGTGTTGACGTGTAGTAATGGGGCGATGGAATTCAATGAGGGAAAGCATGTGCAAAGAAATGGAGGTTAGAAACCGAGAGACAGAGGGACCAGCAGATGGCGTAATGGTTATGTAGCTGGATTCCCACATGGCCGACCATGGTTTAGGTTCCAGACCCAACAGCTTGAAACTTATACCAGGAACATGTGCATACATGCCCAAAGTCCCAAGAGGAGAATGGAGGAGAAAGGATTGTGCATGGCTACCCCCCCAGGGGGTGATTTCTCACTTTATATCTCTGCCTCACCGGTAAATGCACATACCCTATAGCAAAAATCTCTCCAAAAAATTTGAAAATTAAAAAAAAAAAAAAAAAAAAAGCCAGGGGAAGGGCCAGCAGGTGACGTAGCGGTGCTAAACTCCCACATGGTCAACCAAGGTTTGAGTCCAGGACCTGGCAGCTTAAAACTCATGCTGGGCACACGAACATGCCCAAAATCCCAAGAAGAAAATGGAGGAGAAGGGATTAAGTCATGGCAATGACCTCTGGGGGGTGGTTTCTCACTTTCTCTGTCTCTCCAGTAAGCACACAAAACCTCTCTTAAAAAAAAAAAAAAGTGAGGGACATATTTACTTGGCCTGATTTAATAGGAGTGAGTGGGGTGCAAAGCAGAGTCATGAACAAGACCTGGAAGGAAGTCTAGACCAGAATTGGAGGTCCTGGTCTTGGAGCAAGAGTGGAGCTGGCATAGGGCTCCAAGATTACAGTGTCACTACCTACCTACTCTCAACTCATCTCAGAATCTTCCTCTTCCTGTGAGAGAGGCAGGGACAAAGATGACTTTGTTTTCATTCAGATGAAGTAATCCCTCTTCACAGGCTTATTCTGGCACCCCACAGCTCAGACTTCAATGAAGCTGACCTAACCCCAGCCTCTATCCAGGATGCTGCTGTTTTGAGAAAACACCATTTTCAGTGCAACCAAGACCAAGTTGTATGAGGAGATGATCAAGCCTAAAGGTACTGTTTATAAATGGAAGGAGACACAACCCAGCAACCATGAGACTGACCAGTGGCCCGGCCCACGACAGGCCCGTCCTACTGTCCCACTCTGCAATTGTGCCAGGTCGGTTTCCCCGCTCCAATAACTCTGTTGTCTCAACTCTGGGGTGTTGAAATCTGAAATCCAGACGGGGCCGTTCCCTAAGAGGGAACGCCACTCACAAATAGAAGCCATTGTTTAAAAGGGCCGATCCTCCATTTTGAAGGGCAGAACTACCCCGCCCCTCCAATGCACCCTTTGTTTGGTATAGACAGCTCTAGAAAAGGTCATTTGCTACTTAAGGTGTGAAAGCTCATTAAAAGACATTTTAAACAGCAGGGAGAAAAAACGAAGATATTTTGGAATGTCTATTATCTAAAGGGCAAATGGAACCCTTGAAACTTATCCCCTTCTATTCTAAAAGAACAATTGCAACTTGTGCCATTTTCTTCAGAGTACGTACCCAACTGTTTTATCACTGGAAAAAAAACCCACCCTGATTGATAATTTGGTAATGTTCATCAGCACCTCTCACCTACCCATCCCTCCATCTGTCTGTCCATCCATCTATCCATCCATCCATCCATCCATCCATCCATTCATCCACTTGGACTCATAATGAGTATAACCCCATGCCAGGCTCTGTGTTAGGTACTAAGGATATACTGGTGAGCAAGAGAGACGAGGATCCCACTGTCAGAGATTATAGCAGTGTGTGTGATGGGTGGTGGGATACATATTTCGATCCTGAGCCACAAAGAGGTTAAAATAGTTGTGTGGTGGCATGTGCATAAAAGACAGGTACATTGTGCAAAATGGAGAACCTTTCTTTCAGGCCAGATCAGGGGACATCTGATCCAGTTGACAGGACTTCCCTAAGGACATTGAATGAGGAGTTAACTTGGAAGAGAGAAGGAAACAGAGCATTTTAGGTGGAGGGAAAAGTAAAGACATGCAAAGGCCCTGTGGTTAGACAAATATGAAGCACAGGAGGGACTGAAAGAGCCATGTGTGTGGTGCACAGGGAAGGAGGGGAAGCGGGCTGGGTGAGAGGTAGGTAGGAATAAAGATTTCTGTCTTCCTCCAGCAGCATTTGGAAATGCAAGTGCTTTACATAAGGGGGTGGTGAGATCAGGTGCATTTGCAAAGCCCTCTTGCAGCCAAGTGGAGAAGGCATTAGGAAGCTAAGAGGAAGAGTGGAGGCCAGGAGGGAGCTATCACAGTGGCACAGGCAGAGGCGAGGCTAGGGTGGGCTAGGAAGGCAGCACTGGGCAGAAGCACACTCAGATCAATTTTTCAACAGGGTCATGAAGGTTCTGCGGGTCTGAGTCAAGAAATGGAGCCTAAGAACTTGGATGTCCAGGTGGGAAGTTCACGTGTAAGGTTCGGATGCCTGTGGTCCCCCAGATACAGGTGGTGTCCACTGGGACCTGGGCCCAGCTCTCTCTCCACCCAGCCTGGTGTCTGCATCATCACATGCTACTTTCACGTCTCCATACTGTCCACAGAAAGCAAGTCAGAGATTAGGCCAAATGAAATGGGATCACACATCTAGGTCACCTTCAGGAATTCAGTGATGCAGAATCAAAGGAGGGGCAAGAAATCCAGACCAGGGAGGCCAGGGAGCCTCCTGTCCTCACACCGAATGTAGAAGTTCTCCACGGCATCCCCAGAGGTCCTGGTTCTCTCCAGTCCCCGGCACTCTGAACACTCTGGGGCTGAACGAACATAAGCATTTTCATTACCTCGGGACACACCACGAACATTTCACCCACAGAAACAGTCATCAATTTTCATGCTGAAGGAAAAACTACCTACACCAGACTTTTGAAAGGTGGTTTGTCTTTATATTCCATGGGTGATTGTCAAGGGTGATTCTGATTTTATGTTATTTTCACCTTAAGTGGTGAGTTTATTATAACCTAACTTTCATGTGATGAGACTTGACTGCGATATTATTGTCATTATATCCACTTTGTAGATGACAAAACCGAGGCTGGGTGAGAAGATCGATATGAAAGTGTTTTGCAAACTGCCAACCACCACATGAGTGTAATCATCACAGCTAACAGCGCCTACCACACACATCTGCCCACTCCTTCCCGCCTTTCAGGGTCCACAATGGCGCTAGCGACATAGTCAGCTCTCAAGGAGGAGAAACTTGCTGAAGTGAGTCATATTTCTGCACCAAGAGAGCAGTTCACGAGGGATCTTGAAAATCTCAGTCTAGCTGCTGCGTGATCAATCATGGGAAACCCTCTAAGAAGTGTTCTCGGAGGCTTGAGGAGTGCAGCGTAACAGAGGGTCATTATATTGCTTTGTACAGCAGCTGTGGATGGGAAAAGAAAGAGGAGCCAGAACTGGCGAGCTCAAAAGAAGGCAAATTCCAACTTTTCAGGGACTGAAAAACGACTGTAAACACATCTGATTAGTCTTCTAGCTGAGGACTCAGGGCTGAGCCACCAAGTAAAAAAGTTATTGCTCTATTTGCAGTAATAATTATTACTACAGTCCTCTGCTTCCTGTAGACAGCAAAACACTGTGTTAAGTACACTTACTCTGGAGTCAGAAAGACCTAGGCTTGTGTCATAACTTGGCTGCTTATTAGCTCCGCAACCTTGGGCAAGTTTCGCTATTTTCCTAAGCCTTGGTTCGCCAGCTGAATAACGGGCGAAATTAATAGTATCTCGCATAAAGATTATTGTGAAGATGAAGGCAGACATAGCATGCACAGCTCCTAGTAGTACTTGGTATATTTAGGAAGCAACCAAAACTACAGCTGCCATTATTACTCATCGCCTGGGTAGTCCTTTACTCTTCACACAGCTTTTTCTTTTTTGAGAGAGAGAGATTTTTGCTATAGGGAGCATGTGTTTGCTAGAGAGACAGAAAGTGAGAAATAAACCCCATGGGGGATGGCCACACTGCAATCCCCTTCTCCTCCATTCTCTTCTGGGGATTTTGGGCACGCATACACGCCCGATGTGAGTTTCACGTTGCCAGATCCAGCCCTATGGGAGTTCAACAACTTAACCTCCACACCACCTCCCAAGCCCCACATAGCTTGTTAATAGAGGGGCGGCTGGTGGCACAATGGTTAAGGCAGCTGAATACCACATGGCTGGTTGCATGGTTTGAGTTCTAGATCTGGTAGCTTAAGATATGCTGGGCACGTGTGCATGCAAATTCAAAGTCTTGAGAATAGAAGCAAAGGGACTGAGGTGCGGCCTGTCCTACAGGGAAAAGTGCTCTCACTTTCCCTATCTCTTGTTTTGGGCAAGAACATATGCCCAATAGAGAAAAAAAAATCTTTTAATATATGTACTTCCCATTTTCCACCACTATCATACAAGGATGAAGGCAGACATCAACACCTTATTGCAATACTCTACTTGGGGGTCCCAGATTCTGAGAATCCTTCTCAACAGAGCTCCAAGTGGCCCTGACCAGCCACTTAGCATTTGCCAGGGAACAAGACCCATCTGCCATGCTTGCCTTAAGCTGTAAGAGTGAATTCTCAAGTTCACCTCATAGATGGTGATCTACTAGTTGATTTCTAGTCTTAGATTTTCAGACTGGCTGGCTGTTCACTGTGGGCAAAGGCTCCGCATGGGGGGCAGAGGGGTGGGGGGTGGAAAGTGGAATGGACAAAAGGTGGTCCCTACCTCCAGCGCTATCCTCCCCTGGCCTGTAACTGCTGGGGCCTTCCCTTGTGCCATGCCTCCTGGAGTCACAGAATCTGGCTGCCAAGTGGGAGCCACGATGCTGTGTCCTTGGACAGAACACAGACCAGGCACCCTTTCTTTTGCTATGGCACATGGATGGCCACTGAGATTGGCTCGGACACTTAGAAGATGGAAACTCTCTCCACAGAGATGGCTAAGTTTATTAGAAGTGTTTTCTGGTATTAGCTCCTAGAGGAGGAAAGTCTCTGACTGGATGATGAACTTGGCCTCCTTCTGGTGCCTTAGAACCTCTGAACTCTCCTCCCTCCTTTTCTCTTGGATGGAGGCCACAGGCACTCTGGACCTCCTGGGCAGCACCTAGTCCTTACCTTCTCCAGCTTATTCTAAACACTGGCATTCTTCTTACACAATCATCTCTGACATATGGCGCCCAGGCAGGATTCATAGGGTGCAACCACAACAAAGCACATGGGACAGTTTTCCCGGAACACACCGTACTCCTTAACTAACTGTAATTTTCAAGCCAAACCCTCAGGCAAGCTCTGATCCCCCCCCCCCCCCCCCCCCGCCCTGCCACCCCTGACAAAATAAAAATTCTTGACGTGGGCCCTCATCTTTTTTTTTTTTTTAAAGAGAGAGATTTTTGCTATAGGGTACATGTGCTTGCCAGAGATACAGAGAAACAGAAACTGAGAAATCACTCCCTAGGGGATGGCCGCGCCACAATCCCTTCTACTCCATTCTCCTTTCCAGATCTTGGGCATGCACACACACACACACGGCAGCTTGAGAGACACAGTGGCATGTGTGTTAAGCTTCCAGGTTCAGGACTCGAACCACGGTCGATGATGTGGGAGTCTAGCAATGTAACCATTATGCCATCTGCTGGTCCCCCTTAAAGCATCTTGATCATTCCTCTGTGATTTCCCATTCATTTGGTGATCCTTTGAATATTGTCTGTTTTTCCCCAATTATGTGAGCTCCATGAAAGTAGGAAGTATCAATTTTTGTTGAAAAATTGAGTAGAGACGCCTTTTAGCTGAAGAAAAGGACATCCAGGGATTAGATATGTCTAATATAGTCACAAGATTTAATACCATAAAGGGGTTCTGAGGATTAACTTTATCCTGTGACTAAATGGCTACAGATGAACTTAATGGGATGCAAGGCTCTAAAGACAGCTGGCTTACCTGATCCTAAAATGATCCCTAAAAGATGCTACAGGCTCCGAACTCCTCTACATCCTTCTTTCATTTTCAAACTGCTTCCTTTCTGGATTCCTCAACTTAAGGTTTATGGCAGAAATTGCTGCTTATTCCCCATAGGAGATGTTTTCATTTTCTCCCCCAGTAATGGAAGTTTCAGCTGGGAATATATTTTTATATAATTTTAAAAGAATTATTATTTATTTAATTCCATTTGTTATTGTTATTTTTAAATTCGATCAGAGAGAGAGAGAAAAAAGGAAAGTGAGAAAGCAAGTCACCAGGTCCGGGACTCGAACCATGATTGGCCATGTGGAAATCCAGCACCCTTATCTACCACACCACCTGCTGGCCCCTTAGCTGGGAATATTACTGTTGAGAATAAATATGACATTTCCCTGACTCCTCCAACTAGATTCTGCTGGATGTTGGGGGAGGTATTGTGTGGAAGCTTGCTATGGATTCAATGTGTCTCTCAAAGTTCATGTGTTGAAAATTTAATTCCCAATACAACACGGTTGGGAAGTGAGACCTTTAAGAGGTGTTTTAAGAAGTGAATGAGCACACTCCCATCTTTTGACCCCTGGGCCAGGATCTTCGAGGGAGGACTGCCCCAGTAGCTTCAGCCCCGGGACCCCCCAGCCAGACACCCCTCTTTCAGCCAGGAACGCCCTCAGTTCTACCACACCACACTCCCATCTTTTGACCCCTGGGCCAGGATCTTCGAGGGAGGACTGCCCCCAGTAGCTTCAGCCCCGGGACCCCCAAGCCAGACACACCTCTTTCAGCCAGGTACACTTTTTTTTTTCCCTTTCTTTTTCTGTCCCCTTACCCACGTCTTTCATTTGTAAATTTCTCTTTTCTGATTAACACATAGGAACGCCCTCAGTTCTACCACACCACACTTCCATCTTTCGACCCCTGGCAAAATCGCAAACGGCGCGCAACTTTTCCTTTATTCTACGTATTATTTTCTTCCCACTTATTCAGTCCTCACTTCCTTTATCTACACCATTCCTGGCTGTCTAGATAGATCTAGAATTACAATTCTGAAACATTCTAGCATTTTAAGACTCTCTAGAATCCTCCATTTCACTGAACCACCTGTGAAGAAGGAGATACATTTCTTTGTACACCTGAAGAGAATACTTGTTCTTGGATTACATTACTAAACACAATTGAAGAGAGACTTTGGCTGTCTCCATTCCACATCAGAAAGGAAACACACTTGCTCCTATTTGAAGAAACGTTCTCGTAAAAGGTTTTTCAAAGGGAACACATCTCCCAATGGTCAGAAGTAGAAGAACCTCAGGCCTGAATAAAGCAGGAAATATGTCTCCATCAAAGGAACACAGTAACTCCCTTCCTTTTCTTGAAAAAATAGAGGACGTGGAAACCAGCAGTTAGCGTAATGGCTATGTCGCTGGACTCCCACGTAGTCGACCGCGGTTCGTGTCCCGGACCCAGTGGCTTAGAACTCACGCCGGGCGCGTGTGCATGCGTGCCCAAGATCCCGAGAGGAGAATGGAGGAGAAGGGATTGCGGCGTGACCATCCCCCCTGGGGGGTGATTTCTCACTTTCTCTCTCTCTGTCTCTCTCTGTCTGTCTGGCAAGCGCATGCGCCCTATAGCGAAAACCTCTCAAAAAAAAAAAAAAAAAAAAATAGAGGACGTTACCAAAATGTCCGAGATAGAGTTTAGAACATTCATGTTGAACAAGTACTATGAGCTGGAACAGAAAAGAGACAATGCACTATAGGAGATGAGAAAGTCCTTCAACGATATGAAGGAAGAAATGCTAAGGAAGAATAAGACGGAACTATTAGAGGTGAAGTCTGAAATACAGGAAATCAAAAACTCTCTCGAAAGTATTAAAAGTCGATTAGACCATGCTGAAGGTCGAATCTCTGAGGTAGAAGATAAAACTTCTGACCTAGAGAAAACCACCAAAAAGATAGAGAAAATAACAAAAAAACATGAAGATAACATACGAGAATTACTAGATTCCACTAGACGTCCTAACATCCGAATAATTGGTATCCCAGAAGATGAAGAAACTTATAAGAGCATGAAATCTTGGAAGAAAATCTTTCGACACCTGGCAAAATCGCAAACGGCGCGCAACTTTTCCTTTATTCTACGTATTATTTTCTTCCCACTTATTCAGTCCTCACTTCCTTTATCTACACCATTCCTGGCTGTCTAGATAGATCTAGAATTACAATTCTGAAACATTCTAGCATTTTAAGACTCTCTAGAATCCTCCATTTCACTGAACCACCTGTGAAGAAGGAGATACATTTCTTTGTACACCTGAAGAGAATACTTGTTCTTGGATTACATTACTAAACACAATTGAAGAGAGACTTTGGCTGTCTCCATTCCACATCAGAAAGGAAACACACTTGCTCCTATTTGAAGAAACGTTGTTCCATGAAATCTTGGAAGAAAATTTCCCAAGCACAGAGAGGCACTCAAACATCCAGACCCAAGAAACACAAAGGACACCAAATAGAATCAACCCAAGAAGATCTTCCCCTAGGCATATCATAGCTAGACTGGCTAAGACCACAGATAAAGATAAGATACTAAAACTGGTAAGAGAGAAACGACAAGTGACTTACAAAGGTCACCCCATCAGGCTAACACCGGATTTCTCAACGGAAACAATGCAAGCAAGAAAAGAATGGGAAGATGTGCTGAAAGTGTTAAGAAGGAAACAATTTCAACCAAGATTATTGTATCCTGCAAGATTATCCTTCATATGGGAAAAAAAGATTAAAATCTTCTCAAACAAAACCTGAAAGAATTTGCCAGCACCAGGCCAACTCTTCATGAAACCCTGAAGAAAGTGCTGTTCCAGGAAAACTAAAGAAATAACAGCCAGAAACAAAAGAGTAAAAGGCAACTATGACAATGGCCAACTTAAACGTGGGGACAGATCTATTAACATTGAAAATAACTTTGAACGTTAATGGATTAAATTCTCCAATAAGAGACACAGACTGGCTGAATGGGTTAAAAAACAAAAACCCTCTATCTGTTGCCTACAGGAAACCCACTTCATGGATAAAGATATACATAGACTGAAAGTGAAGGGTTGGAAAAAGATTTTCCATGCAAATGGGAACCAAAAAAGAGCTAAAGTCACAATACTAATCTCTGACAAAATAGGCTTTAAAACAAAAACTGTTCGAAGAGACAAAGAAGGGCACTATATTGTAGTAAAAGGATCAATCGATCAAGAAGATATAACGCTTATTAATATCTATGCGCCTAACACAGGAGCACCCAAATATGTGAAGGAAAGACTGCTAGATCTAAAAAGGGAGATAGACTGCAACACACTAATTGTTGGAGACCTCAACACTGCACTATCCCCCCTGGATAGATCATCTAGACAAAAAATAGGTAAAGAGATAAAAGATCTAAACGATATCATAAATCAAATGGACTTAACAGACATCTATAGAACTTTCCATCCCAAAACCTCGAGATACACTTTTTTCTCGCCGCCACATGGAACATTCTCGAAGATTGACCACATCATTGGGCACAAAGCAAGCCTCTACAGATTCAAAAGCATAGAAACTATACCCAGCATCTTCACCGACCATGATGGAATTAAACTTGAATTTAATTTCAAGAGAAATCCTCAAAAATACTCAAATACATGGAAACTTAATAACCTACTCCTGAATAACTCCACAACTACTGAAGAAATAAAGACTGAAATCAAAAGGTTCATGGAAGCCAATGACAATGAGGATACGAGTTTCCATAATCTTTGGGACACTGCTAAAGCAGTCAGAAGAGGGAAGTTCATAGCAATTAATGCATATAAGAGGAGCATGGAAAGAAGGCAAATGGATCACCTAACATCATGCCTCATAGAATTGGAAAAGCAACAGCAAGAAAATCCAAAAAACTCCAGGAGAAAGGAAATAATAAAGATATGAGCAGAAATAAATGAAATAGAAAATAAACGAACTATACAGAAGATAAATGAAAGTAAAAGCTGGTTCTTTGAAAAGATAAACAAAATTGATACACCACTAGTGAGACTTATTAAGAAGAAGAGAGAAAAGAACCAGGTGAATCAGATCTGCAATGAAGCAGGCAAAATAACAACAGACATAGTAGAAATAAAAAACATTATTAGAGGATACTATGAACATCTGTATGCCAAGAAACAAGATAATTTGGATGAGACGGACAAATTCCTGGACATGTATAATCTACCTAGATTGAGTCAGGAGGATATAGAAAGTCTGAATAGGTCCATAACAAGCCAGGAGATCAAATCGGTTATAAATAACCTTCCAACAAAGAAAAGCCCTGGCCCAGATGGATTCACCTCTGAATTCTACAAAACTTTCAAAGAAGAGTTACCCCCCATTCTGCTCAAGTTATTTCTAAATATCCAAAAGGGTGAATCTCTCCCTAATTCATTCTATGTAGCCTCTATCACCCTTATTCTTAAAACAGATAAGGACAGGACAAGGAAGGAAAACTATAGACCAATATCCCTGATGAATATAGACGCGAAGATTCTCAACAAGGTACTAGCAAATCGTATACAACAACTTATAAAAAAGATTATACATCATGATCAGGTAGGCTTTATCCCAGGAATGCAAGGTTGGTTCAACATACGCAAAACCATAAATGTAATACACCATATTAATAGAAAGAAAGATAAAAACCACATGGTCATATCAATTGATGCAGAAAAAGCATTTGATAAGATACAACATCCCTTCATGATCAAGACTCTCAGCAAAATCGGCATAGAAGGGTCATTTCTCAACACAATAAAAGCTATCTATGAAAAACCCATAGTGAAAATCATCCTCAATGGAGAAAAGCTGAAAGCTTTTCCACTAAAAACGGGTACAAGACAAGGATGTCCACTTTCTCCACTCCTCTTCAATATAGTACTAGAAGTCTTGGCCATTGCAATCAGAAAAGAGGAAAAAATAAAAGGCATTCAAATAGGAAAAGAAGAGGTGAAACTCTATTTGCAGATGACATGATTGTATACATAGAAGACCCAATGGTTTCCATAAAAAGCTCCTGTAAGTAATACATGAATACAGTAATGTTGCAGGATACAAAATTAATATCCAGAAACCTATAGCATTTCTGTATACGAACAACAGGCAGACTGAGATAGAACTGAAAAAAGTTGTTCCACTTACCATAGCCACAAAAAGTATAAGATACTTAGGGATAAATCTAACTAAAGAAGTTAAAGACCTCCACAAGGAAAACTATGGGAAGCTAAAAAAAGAAATTGAAAATGACACAAAAAGTGGAAGGACATCCCTTGTTCCTGGATTGGAAGAATTAATATAATCAGAATGGCAATTTTACCCAAATTAATCTACCTATTTAATGCAATGCCAATCAAAGTACCAGACACATTCTTCACAGATCTAGAAAAGACAATCATAAAGTTTGTCTGGAATCATAAAAGACCCCGTATTGCCAAAGCAGTTCTGCACAAGAAGAGTGGAGTGGGCGGCATCTCACTCCCTGACCCAAAAATATACTACAAAGCTGTGGTAATCAAAACAGCATGGTACTGGCACAGGAACAGACAGGTGGACCAGTGGAACAGAATAGAGTCCCCAGAAATGAATGCTCAAACATACAGCCAACTGATTTTTGACAAGGGGTACCAGTCAATTCAGTGGGAAAAGGAAAACCTTTTCAGCAAATGGTGCTGGCAAAACTGGATCTCCACTTGCAGAAAGATGAATCTGAACCCCTACCTCTCACCTCTGACAAAAATAAAGTCAAGGTGGATCAAAGATCTAAATCTAAGAGCTCAAACTATAAAACTGCTCCTGGAAAACACCAGGGAAAATCTGGGAGACATTGGGGTAGGGAAAAACTTCTTAAATAAGACTCCCAACGCACAGTCTATGATCCCTAAAATAGACAAGTGAGATTACATCAGACTAAGAAGTTTCTGCATGGCAAAAGACACAGTGATTAGTGTGAACAGACAGCCCTCAGAATGGGAAAATATTTTTGTAAACTATGCATCAGACAAGGGTCTGATAACCAGAATTCACAAGGAACTCAAGCAGCTGTTCCGGAAAAAGTCAATCAATCCTATTAAAAGATGGGAGAATGAGTTGAAAAAACCACTCTCTAAAGATGACATACGAATAGCTAAAAGGCACATGAAAAAATGCTCAACATCCCTCATTGTAAGAGAAATGCAGATCAAAACAACAATGAGATATCACCTAACCCCAGTCAGAATATCTAAGATTAAAAAAACAAAAAATGATAAGTGCTGGAGGGGGTGTGGTGAAAAGGGAACTCTCTTACACTGCTGGTGGGATTGTAAATTGGTCCAACCACTGTGGAGAACAATTTGGAGATTCCTCCAAAATCTACAAATAGAACTACCATATGATCCAGCAATCTCACTCCTTGGTATCTACCCAAAGGAAAGATGAATAATTAATCGAAAAAGTGCTTGCACATCGATGTTTATTGCGGCACTTTTCACGATTGCTAAGTCATGGAAACAACCTAAATGCCCACGAACTGATGAATGGTTAGAAAAACTGTGGCACATATACTCAATGGAATACTATTCATCCATAAAAAACAACAAAACCCTGGCTTTTGAAAGGAAGTGGATGAATATTGAAGACTTACTGCTGAGTGAAGCAAGCCATGGTATGAAGGAGAGGCATTGTATGTCCCCACTTAATATATACCTCTAAATATGTATATATATATATTTGAAACCATACTGCTTCTGTTGTTATAGAGTTATAAAATTATACAAAATTATAAAACATATTTTGAACATTATCTGTAAAATTCAGTATTTTGAAATTTTGAAAGTTGTTTGTAAACTGTCAAGAATTATGGAGTATGAGCTAAAATATTTTGCTATGTAAAGTAAATGTTTGTGGAAAAATGTAAAAATAAATAAATGAAAGAAAAAAAAGAAGTGAATGAATTAATGCTGTTATTGTGGAAGTGGGCTTATTACTGCAATAGTGGGGTCCTTCTGAAGATCGAGAAGCCCCCTCCCAGCCATGTGATATCTGCCATATTATGATGCAGCTGAAGGCCCTCGTCAGATGATGGCCCCTTGTTCTTGGACATCCTAGCCTCCAGAACCATGAGCCAAATGAATTTCTTCTCTTCATAAATTACCACATCTCTGGCATTCTGTTACAGCAGCACAGAATGGACTGAGACATGAGCTCATGAAACCTATCTAAAGAAATCACTGGTATGCACCTTTGTTCCTCTCTTTCATCTCTTTGTCTATCTTGCTGCCTAGAATGTAAATGCCACCTTAGTGGACCATGATGAGGTGGGCCCTCCATGTGTTGGGGATGGTGGGTCATCATCAGCAGGCAAGACTTGAGGTTCTTAAGAACTTTGTGAAGCAGAACTGTCATGAGTCAGGGACTGCAAACCTCCAGACTTCAAAGAGAAAAAAAATAAGCTTCTATCTTGTTTCAGTTGCTCAGATCTAATCTTACTGATAGAAGTTTCTTCTTCTGAGACTTGAAAGACTGAGAAGCAGGAAAGTAGGTGGAGAGAACACTGAAGGAGGACCCAGAAGACCCAGGTTTCAGACTCCTGGCTCTGCCTAGACAAAGAGCAGGACCTTAGGGAGGCCCCCTTGTCCACATATACCTCTATGTTTTTCTTCCTTTCTTCCTTTTAAAGTTTTAAATTGACACAGTAATTGTACATATTTGTGGAATATAGTGTAGTTTTTCAGTGCATGAATACAATGTGTTATGATCAAATTAGAATAATTTACATTTCCATCAGCTCAAACATTTGTCATTATTTTGTGCTGGGCATGTTTGAAATCTCTTCTAGCTATCTTGAAATACACAATGAATTTTTGTTAACTATAGCCACTCTATTGTGCTAAAGAACCCTAGAACTTTAATTGTAATTTGTTAAAGAATTACTTATTTAATTTTATTTATTATTATTGTTATTTTTTCATTTGCTAAAGAGCACATGTGCACACCAGAGAGAGATTGAGAGAGAGAAAAAGAGAGAGGGAAAGTAAGCAACCAAGTCACTAGGTCTAGGACTTGAACCACAGTTATTCACGTAGGAGTATAGAGCCTCAATCACCATGCCATCTGTTGGCCTAATTATAATTTTATATCCATTAACCAACATCTCCCTGTCCCTTCTTTCCCACCCGTCCATCCACTAGTAACCACTATTTTACTCACTCCTTCTATGAGGTCTGTTTTTAGCTTCCACACGAGTGAGAACACATGTTACTTCTTGTCTGTGCCTGGATTATTTCATTTAACATAATGTTCTTCAGGCTCATCCATGTTGCCTTGAATACCAAGCTTTCTTTCATTTTTATGGCTTAATAGTACTCCATTCTACATTTATACCACAACTTTTTGTTTTTGTTTTTGGAGAGGTTTTTGCTAAAGGGCACGTGTACTCGCCAGAAAGACAGAGAGAGACAGAGAGACAGAAAGCGAGAAATCACCCCCTGGGGAGATGGCCATGCTGCAATCCCTTCTCCTCCATTCTCTTCTTGGGATCTTGCGCACGCACACACACGTGCCTGGTGTGAGTTTAAGCAACAGGGTCCAGGACTCAAACCAAAGTTGACTACATGGGAGTCCAGCGACATAACAGTAATGCCAACTTCAGGTCCCAATATATATCACAGTTTCATTAACCACTTCTCTGTTGATGGACACTGAGGTTTATTTTGTATCTTGACTGTTGTAAATAGGGCTGTAATAAACATATTTTTTTGTAGGTCTCCACTCTCTGACTATAAAATGGGGACAAAATAATATCTGACCTTGACTTGATTCTCTGTATAAGAAATGCTAAAGAATCTACAAAAAAAAAAAAAAAAAAAACCCTATTAGAACAAATGAATTTAACAATGTCACAGGATACAAGGTTGATACACGAAATCACTTTTATTTTTATATACAAATAATAGAACACTGAAAATTCAAATTAAAAATACTATTTACAATGGTGTCAAAATATGATATACTTAAGGGATAAATGCAATAAAAATGTACAATAGAGCCACAGTGACCAAGAGAGTGTGGTATTAGCATAAGGACAGTCATGACCAATGGAGCAGAGTGGAGAATTCAGATACAGATACAGTCCGTTGATTCTGAACAAAAGAATGAAGGAAATTCAATGGGTAGAGAATAATCTTTTTAACAAAAGGTGTTGGAACAATTAGATTATATATGTGCCAAAAAAATAAAGCTCAACTTTTCTTTTATACCATACACAAAAATAAATTTGAAATGGATCATAGATCTAAATGTAAGAATCCAAACTATAAAATTTATAGAATATGTGAGAAAAGTCTTAATGACTTTAATTGAGGCAAAAATTTCTTTCTTTCTTTTTAAAAATTTGTCAGAGGGTGCAAGTGCTCACCAGAGAGAGACAGAAATAGAGAGAGAGAGAAAATGAGAAAGCACCCGTCCCCCCATGGGAAATGGTCACACCACAATCCCCCTTTTTCAGGGCTCTCGGACTCCTTCAAATCATTGAAGGAGTTGAAATAGGACTTGACCACACAGCTGGCTATATGGGATCCAGCTGCCTTAACCACCATGTCACCAGCTGGCTCAGATTTTACATAGGACACAAACAGCATGGAATATAGATAATGTGGAATTACTCACAATTAAAAGCTTTTTTTTTCTCTTCAAGGGATAAGCCATACACTGGCAGAATATATTTGCAAAACATGTATTTGATGAAGGACTTATATTCAGAATGCATAAGAACTCTTACAACTCAACGTTACTAGTCATTAAGGCAATGCATATCAAAACCATCACAAAATACTATTTGCTATCTATCAGGATAACTATAATTTAAAAAATGGAAAATAACAACTGTTGGTGAGGATGTGGGTGGAGAAATTGGAGCCATCGTGCATTGGTGGTAGGTATGCAAGATGGTGCAGCTGCTGTGAAAAACAGCTGGGCAGTTTCTCAAAAGGTTAAACATAGAAATACTAAATGACCTAGAAATGTCACTCCTCATAATACATCTACAAGAATTGAAAACAGGGTTTCAAATGGACATTTGGACAACATTCATGGCAGTATTATTCACAATAGCCAAAAGGCAGCAACAACTTCATCTGTCCATCAACAGATGAAGGTATAAACAAAGTGTGGCATATACAGACAGTGGAATATCATTAAGCCATAAACAGAACAAAAATTTTGAAATATGCAACAACATAGAGGAGCTTGAAAATATTATCTGAAGTGAAATAAGCCAGACACAGTGATTCCACTCACATGAGGGATCTAGAATAAGCAAGTTCATAGAGACAGAAAGTAGAATAGAGGTTACTGAGGAATAAGGAGGGTGGGAATGGGGAGTTATTACTTAAAGGGCGTTATTACTGTTTGGAATGACTTTAAAAATTGGAGTGTAGACAGTGGCAACGGCAATAGAACATTGTGAACGTATTTAATTCTATAAAACAGTACGCTTACAAATACTCAATATCATAATTATTCAGTTAAATATATTTTACCACAATCAAAAATTGAATCTCCCTCTTCCCTTCTATAAAAGCGAATCTTTCCAGTTTTCAACCCTTATTCCAGTGCCCTTCTGAAGATTCATAATGTATATTAGCATATTAAAGGTTCTTTGAAGTCCCACAGCAAAGAAAGCTGTCCAAGTTTGTTCAATTCAGCATTCCACGTATTTATTTGACTAGAAGTCTCCCCTTCATCTCTCCTGGCCACTAGAAAATGAATAGGTCCTAGGGAACTCATGGTATGAACACGGTTCTGATGCCAATAATGATGGGGTTTACGAGAGGGAAAACAATGTGGTTTCTCCCCTCAGCAACACGAGACCCATTTGGTTCTGCTGTTTGAAAGCATGTGGACCTGGAACAACTTCACAAAGATTCCACACTGACATGTTAACTTGGAAGGAGGAAGATAAGTTCTGTGATAATAGCACATTTTCTTAAGGAAGGCTTCCGTCAACTTCTAAAGCATCTGTCACCCATTTGTCTGCTCACCATATACCCTGTTATCCCTACTTGTTCATGGTACAACTATTTGGTGGCCCTGGGTTAGGGAATATCATATCCCTTAGGATATCTTTTAGTTAGGGAACATCATGAATGACAATGGTTTCTGTCTATGATACATCAGACTTGAGATAATTTCATTGTAAAAATTGCTACTGGGCTCCGGAAGAGCCATGAATTCTTCTCCCAGAGAAAGTTTTGGAATGGTTCTGCAGAGGGGAATCGGGGTCAGGCATTGAAGGATGAGTATGATATGGGCTGGGAGAGGTACCACATGAGCAAAGGTAATAAAGTTGCCCTGAAATCTTCCTGGTTTGTCTTCCACTCACAAAGAAGATGCAGACTATTGAACAAGCCTGGCTTCTTATAACTCTGGGTAATGGGACAGGTCACATTTCCCAAATGGTTGATCAGGTGCAAATTTCTCCCCAAACCTTGGCTTAGTTTGAGAAACAATGCATTTCAAATTCTTTTATTCTAGAATATTTAAGAAGATTCCTCAGGATGCCTATAGGAGATTGACTGGAAAAGTGGCCCCACTTCTCCATCCTACCTCAAATCCGTGTCCTTCACAATGAGAGTGTGTGCCTCCTCCTATCGGGAGTGGAATCAGGGGACCAGTGGATGGTGTAATGATTATATCACTGGACTCCCATGTAGTTGACCACAATTTGAGTCCCAGATCGGGTGGCTTAAAACTCACACCAGGCGCGTGTGCGTGTGTGCCCAAAATCCCGCGAGGAGAATGACGGAGAAGGGATTGTGGCGTGGCCATCCCCTCTGGGGGGACGATTCTCACTTTCTGTCTCTTCCTGACTCTCAGGGGGGTGCATGTGTCCTATAGCAAAATTCTCTCTTAAAAAAAAAAAGTGGAATTGGTGTGTGTCCCACCTTTTGAAACTGGCTGGCATTGTGACTTGCTTTGGCCCTAAGAAAAAAGCAGTAGTAGTATACCAGTATTGAGTTTAAGCCTCAGAGATCTGCCCTCTTTTGCCCTTGTTGTTTGTTCCTTTGCTTCCTCTTTGAGAAGTCCAGCCTAGTATTCGAGACAGACGTGAGAGGCAAGCGGAAGATGAGATAGGTGGAGAACTGCGGCCACCCTAAACCAGCTGATAGACAGCTGGCTATCGAGGCCCAGCCAAGACCAGCAGAGCCACCTAGGCCACCCAGGGCTGCCCAGAGACACATGGATAAGCACAGCCAAGGCCAGAGAAACCACCCTACTGGCCTACAGACCTGGAAGGATTGATGCATGATTATTGTTTGAAGTCACTGAGCTTTGGGGGTTTGTTACTCAGCACTATTTATAGTAAGAAGGAAGTAATAAAATAGGAATAGAATTCTTTGAATCCTGTCCTCCCACCTCATTTTCGGAGAGTCAAATCACACCTGTTTGCCAAGGTTTAGTTCAATTCCACATCCTTCAGAAGTTCTAATTTATGCCCCTCCACTTAAAAATAATACTCTCTCCTACTGACCTCTCCCTGCACTCTCTCTAGCCTTCTTTGTAGATGTTAGCACTTATGGTCTTAAATTATAGCTATTTGTATACATGTCATTTGCTCCCACTGGACTCTAAACTAGTGTTTTTAAACTATCTGTGATGAAGAACCACTTTGTTTTCATTTCCAATTCATTATGAACCAAACCATCTGTGGTAGACAGAATTCTAAGAATGACTTCCAATGACCTTCATCCTTTTATAATCCCCTTCCCTTTGAGTGTGGGAGAACCCGTGAATATGAGATGCCACTCCTGTGATTACTTTATGTTATACTGCAAGAGGGAGATTATCCAGGTCGATTTAACCTAATCACGCAACAAAAGCAGAGAGCTTTCTCCATCTGGCAGTGTAAGAGGAAGTCAAAGTGATTCAAAGAGTGAGAGGAATTCCATGTAGCACTGCTAGCTTTGCAGATCAAGGGGGCTATGTATGGGCAGCCTTTAGGGATATAGAGCAATGCCTGGCTGACAGCTAGCAAGGGAACAGGGACCTCAGTCCTATAACCACAAGGAACTAATTGCTTCCATCAACCCAGATAAGCCTGCAAGTGGATTTGCTGAGATCCCCCACATAGGAGCCAGGCCTGACTGATACCTTGATTTTTGGCCTTATGAGACCCTAGGCAGAAAATCTAGTTAAGCCTGCTTGGACTTATGACTTTTAAAACTCTGAGTTAAGGGCCAGCAGGTGGTATGGTGGTTAAGGTGCTGGACTCTCATATGATGGCTGACCATGGTTCGAGTCCCAGACCTGGCAGCTTGCTTTTTCATTCCCTCCCCACCATCTCTCTAGTGAGCAAATTAAAATAACAATAAATAAAATTAAATAATTTTAAAGGAGTTATTATTGAAGAAAGAAATCCCATTTACAATAGCCACAAAACCAACATGATATTTAGGAATAAACCTTACCAAAGATGTCAAAGATCTCTACAAGGAAAACTATGAAACACTAGAAAAGGAAATTAAAAATGATACAAAAAAGTGTAAAAACATCTCATGTTCCTGGATTGGAAGAATTAATATAATCAAGATGTCAATCCTATGCAAATTAATCTATAAATTTAATGCAACAAAACTGGATGATTATTTCTCACCATTAACAAAAATTAACTCAAAATGGATTGAGGGTCTAAATATAAATCATAAAACATAAAAATACTGGTGGAAAACACCAGTAAGGAAAAACTCTTGGAGTCCTTGGAGTAGGCAAAGACTTCTTACAGAAGACCTCCAAAGCACAGGCAATAGTCCTAAAACTAGGCAAATGGGACTGTATTAGGCTGAAAAGCAGCAAAGGAAACAATAAGTAGAGTAAGAAGACAACTTTCAGAGTGGGAGAATATATTTGCAAACTATACCTCAGATAAGAGACTGATAATCAGAATATACAGGGAGCTCAAGCAGCTTACCCCCCCCCCCCAAAAAAAAAAAAAATCAATCCAAACAAATGGGAAAAGGAGCTGAATGGACAATTCTCTGAAGAAGACATATGAACGGCCCAAAAGCATATGAAAATATGCTCAGTCTCTCTTATCATAAGAGAAATGCAAATCAAAACCACAATGAGTTACCACTTAATCACAGTCAGAATGACTAAAATTAAAAAAATAAATAATGGTAAGTGCTGGCAGGGCTGTGGTGAAAGGGGAACTCTCTTACACTATCGGTGGGAATGCAAATCAGGACAACCACTTTGGAGAACAATATGGAGATTCCTCAGAAATCACAAATAGAACTACCATAAGACTCAGTAATCCCACCCTTAGCTATTTACCCAAGGACAAAAAAGCCCTTAGTAGGAAAAACACCTTCTCATCCATGTTTATTGCAGCATTATTTACAGTTGCTAGGACTTGGAATCAACCCAAATTCCAAATATAGATGACTGGACTGAAAAAATGTGGCATATACACTCTATGGAATACTACTCAGCCATAAAAAACAGTGAAGTCCTGGGACCAGCAGTTGGCGTAATGGCTATGTCGCTGGACTCCCACGTAGTCGACTGCGGTTCGCGTCCCGGACCCGGTGGCTTAAACTCACGCCAGGCGCGTGTGCGTGTGTGCCCAAAATCCCAAGAGGAGAATGGAGGAGAGGGGATTGCGGCATGGCCATCCCCCCGGGGGGTGATTTCCTGCTTTCTGTCTCTCTGTCTCTGTCTGTCTGTCTGGCGAGCGCATGCGCCCTATAGCAAAAAAAACCTCTCCAAAAAAAAAAAAAAAAAGAAGTCCTGACATTTGATATAAAGTAGATGAATATGGAAGACTTAATGCTAAGCAAAGCAAGCCAGACTATGAAAGACAGTCTTTTTTTAATTTTCTTTTCTTTTTTTTTGGAGAGGTTTTTGCTATAGGGCGCGTGCGCTCACCAGACAGACAGAGAGAGACAGAGAGACAGAAAGCGAGAAATCACCCCCCAGGGGGTATGGCCACACCGCAATCCCTTCTCCTCCATTCTCCTCTTGGGATCTTCGGCACGCACGCACACGCGCCCGGCGTGAGTTTAAGCCACCGGGTCCGGGACTTGAACCGTGGTCGACTACGTGGGAGTCTAGTGACATAGCCATTATGCTAACTGCTGGTCCCGAAAGACAGTCTTTGTATGGCCCCACTCAATATATACCGATTGTCTGCTCTCTATAGCCGGAACTGAAAGTTTGAAAGGTATAGTAGCAGGGAAGGCAACTGTAGATACTAGAGATAGTAGGATGGGAGTAATACAGGGGTGGGTAATGGAGGGAGGAAGGAAAATAAGGAAAGAAAAAAATGTATGTTTAATTGACAAAAAGTGAAAACTATTTGCTGATGATAATGTATATAGTAATGTCTCTGTCTTGACTGATACGCATGGTATTTGTGCTAGAAAAAGCAATGTTGAACACTGTAAAGATATATGTGATTACATGTAAATTAAAATAAAAAAATTTTAAAAAGAAAAATATAAAAAATAAAATAAAATAAAGGACTTATTAAATATATGTTGTTTTAAGCCACCAAATTTTTGGTAACTTGCTATGCAGCAACAGAAGAAGAATACACATTGTAATAGTATGGCAGATTATATTGGCCAAAGCTGGCTGCAACAAAATCTTCTGTTCCATGTGCTCTAGAAACTCCCCACAAATCCATTAAGAGGTGGAATCTAGGTCCCTCCTTTTGAACTTGGGAAGACCTGTGCAAGTGCTCCAGTCAGTAGAGTTTGGCAGGAGAGATGCAATGTGACCTCTGAGACTAGATCATAAAAAAAAAGGGCACACACTTCCTCTTTGTTCTCTTGGGACACTGTTCTTGGCACCCAGCCACCATGCTATGGGGATGCTTTCTTGTGGAGAGGCCAAAGTGAACAGGAACTAACACCCACACCGGCTTGCTAGTCATGGGAAGGAACCATTTCGGCAGTAGATCGTCAGGCCCCTGCTGACCCACTCTAGTTGGCACATGTGCAGCAGACAGGAGCTGTTCTGCAAAGCCCTCCTCAAATTATAGTCTAATGAGCAAATGCATGACTGCTGTTGCTTTAAGCCACTAGGTTTGGGGTCATTTGTTACGCACCAATAGTAAATGAAACAAGGACACAACTTGTGCCACATGCAATTCACCACGAGCTCGACAATCTGTGAGCTGATCTATGTCTGTTCAAAAAGATGAGTCTACTGAGCATGCACCTGGCTGTCATGGCAATGTCAAGTTGCCATGAGAGACCAAAAAAAAAAAAAGAAAAGGAAAAAAAATAGCACAAAAGTTTCTGCATGCTTTCCTCAATTCCTTTACTGATCTCACTGCTGGTCTGCTAACTACCCCTTGAGGCACTGCTGTGGAACAGCTCGGGATTGGGCCCATTCTTATTCATCTCTGCATCTTTCCAAGTGCCTTACGATTCCTGGAAACAGGAGGGACTAAATATTTATGGATTGAATAGAAAATCCAAAGAAAGTTGAGGCTGGAAGCTCAACACACTTGTTTTATAGATGGTGATAGTCCAGAGAGGTGAAGGGTCACAATTAAGGTCATGGAATCAGCTAGTGACAGAACCAAGATAAGGGCACAAAATTCCTGACACTTTCTAATCCAGGCTTTCCAAACCCAGCTGCCTGTGTGTGAAGGGGTGGTCCGTTACAAGACAACATGGGCAGAAGGAGGTTGGTGAAAGACAGGGTGCACGGGCCTATGTGACGGGATAGCTGCCTCTCCAGCTACGGCTGTCTGTCTCCAGCTGAGGGCCAGTGGAATTAGATGTTTATTTTTTAAAGAGAAGTTGAAAAATTCAGATTTCTAGGGTCTATTTCTTGATTTTTTTCATCTACTAGTTTGATGGGCCAGCAGGTGGTGTAGAGATTATGTCACTGGACTCCCACACGGCTGATTGTGGTGTGAGTCTTGGACCTGGTTGCTTGAAAATGAAGCCGGGCTACTGTGTGTACATGCCCAAGATCCAGGAGGAAAATGGGATTGCGGCATGGTCATTTCTCCTGGGGAGGTGGGTGGTGGTAGTAATTTCTCACTTTCCTTCTCACTGTCTCTGTGTTTCTCTCCTTTTGGCAAGTGCAAGTGCCTTATGGCAAAAACCTCTTTAAAAAATTATATTGGATAAACAAATATGTTTGCAGGATGAATTCTGTCCAGTGGGTCACCAATTTGCAATTCCTGAGCAGGGTGAATACCTCTAATTTATATGTAAGGATAAGGGGGTCCAGAAAGGTTACAGATTTTACCATGGGGGGACTTCAGAAAGTGCATAGAAAATGGAATTAAAGAACAAATCTTGAAATACATGCATAGTGTTTTATAACTTTCATGGAAAGTTCATTTTCCATGAACTTTCTCCGCATATGCAAGAAGAGTAGCAAGGGTATCTTCTGACATGCCCAGGAATTCCATGATGATAACAATGATGACAATTAGTATCACCAACTATTACTGAGCTCCTATGAAGGGTAAGACACTGTGCCAAGCACTGAGACCTACAATCTCAGCTTAAGTCCCGGGAAGTTGGCTTTAGTTATCTACCTCTTTTACAGACCCTGAGAAACTAAGCAACTTCTCAAGTATAAGTAGGCATACGTAAGCAGCAGGTCTGTGTTCATAAGCATATTTTTTACTGCGTGAATGGATCTTCTACCACCTTATGCTATTCCATTGCCCCCTTTTTTTTTTTTTGAGAAAGATTTCGTGATAGGGTGTGTATGCTCGCCAGAGAGACAGAGAGCGAGAAATCACCACAATCCCTTCTCTATTCTCTCAGGATTTGGGGATGCATGCACATGCGCTCAGTGTGAATTTTAAGCCCCAGGCTTGGGACTGGAACTGCCTTTTGACTATGTGGGAGTCCAGCGAAGTACCCATTAGGCCATCGGCTGGTCCCCCCCATTGCCCTTTTAGCATCTTGCCTATTAAAGCCCCAAGTTCACTTTTACCTGGAATATTTGCAAAATCCACCTTCCAACATTTTCCCGTCATTTCAGCCCAGGAGAAACAATTCGAGGAAAATCTGTTTCTTGTCCCTTGGGATCTGAATGACAGCCTGTGCTCAGTTCATCCTTCCCAGCTGGGGGTCAGGGTGCATCTGCAGCAGCTGCAGAGGAGCAGCACCAAGCCACAGGGCGAGCATGCCCCTGCTTTCTGGACCAAACAGAAGGATGCACAGTACTGAAGAGGTAAAAGGCCCGAGAGAAAAAATTTAAACCTGTTATTTCCCAACTACGTTCAATGGATCCCTTGGAGATGCCACAGCTGGGAATCGGAGGGAGAGCCCCAGCAAGAGCGGCTCTGATTCCTTTTTGTTATACATTAATTAGGCTTTCAAGTAAGATTATGCGAACAGTGTTCCACTGCTTTAAAAAAAAAACAAGTTTGAAAACCAATGATCTAACCCAACCCTTTCATTGCATTTAAAAAAAAAAAGCCAAACCCTGTAATTTGATTTGCAATTATAAAAATAATAAAGGCCCCATGGTGAAAGATCCAAACAGTCAAAAGGGTACACAATGAAAAATAAAAAATCTTTCTCTGTTTCCAACCCCTAAGTCCCACTCCCTGGAGATAATCACTGTTAACAATTTCTTGTGTATCGCTTCCAGAATTTTTAATAAGGAAACTGGGCCCTCGAGGTTGGCGTGTCTGAGATTAGTCAGCCAGGCTCAGGGCTATTTACTGGACATTCTGCTCCTGGCATTTTTCTCGCTTTGTAATAACTTACAAATGTCTCAAATGTTTCCTCAGGTTCCAAACTCTCTCTCCAATCCACTTGCGGTGTTAGAAACCATACCTTACACAGCTGCAGGCCTTACTCACTGAACAGGAAGATTTCATGCCTTTTTCATGGGGCCCTATTTCCCCCGGGTCTTTGTTTTGCACGGTGGAGAAACCACCAGGATCCCGTTCTCAACACGGGCCAACGTTCCAGTCGGAGCAGCCTCTGTGAACTGCGTGCTCAGCAGGCAGCCTGGGCAGCTGGCCAGGAGCTTGGGCTTGACCCAAAGTCCTGTAAGGAGCAACCTTCATACTCTCATCCTGCAGTTTTGGTTTCTCTCTTGGGGCAGTGCCTGCCTCTCCACCTCTCTCCGGTCCTCTGGCTCCTGCCCAATTACCAACCTTTCTGCCTCCTCAGTTGGTCTGCATTCCCTGTCTGTAACCCTTTCCCTTTTTTTAGAGAGTTCTTTTTTCTTCCTTTCTTCCTTCCTTTCCTCCTCCTTCTTCTTCTTCTTCTTTTTTTTTTTTTTTTTTGCTATAGGGTGCATGTACTTGCTCTAAATTAAGAAAGAGAGGCACAGACAGAGAGAGAGAAAGTGAGAAATCACCCCCTGGGTGGATGACCATGCCACAGTCCCTTCTCTTCCATTCTCCTCTCGGGATTTTGGGAATGCATGGACATGTACCCGATGTAAGTGTCAAGCTGCTAGATCCTGGACTTGAACCACAGTCAGCCATGTGAGAGTCCAGTGCCTTAACCCCTATGCGACCTGCTGGCTCCACAGCCCTTTTCTTAAAGGCTAGAATCCAGGTCCTTTCAGGCTAAGCTCATTCTCTGCCTGGTAGTAAAAAGTGCGTAAGAAGGCAATACCCATGGCCTCTGTCTCCCCAGGAGAAACCCTGAAAGGCTAACATCTGTCGGGCTCTCTTTGTGCCTGGCTCTGTACAAGGCAATGTTCAGTCCTTATCTTCTCCACAAGCCTAGAAGGGGGCACTATTATTATTGTCCCTGTTACAGAAGAAGACACTGACTTAGAACTAGTACTGGGATAGGAACAAGGAGCTGGCCGGCTCACCCAAGATTCAGGAGGGATGTGCCAAAAGCTGGTGAGCTACCCATGACCCTAGGGCTTTTACGTCACATCTGCCCATCACATTGCCTGCATCATGTTTTTGAAGGGGACAAAATGCTCACAGGTAACCTAGGCAGACTCTAATTCCCTTTCCCTGTTATGCAACAGCGTAGCTCCTTCTGGAGGCCCTTGAAGTGGACTCTGAGCCTAAAAGAAGGTTGCAGATCTGGGGACAAATTAATCCCATGCTACTTGTCAGCAGTGGCAGTGGTGCAGACTCCCTGCCGTTGCCTAGGTTACCTGACTGGAGTTTAAGTCACTGCTGGTCACTCCCCTATTTACCTTAACTAATCGGATTGGTGTGGTTCCCTCTGGAGGTATCGCACCCTGCGATAAGGGAGAGAGCTAGGGAATACTTGGAGAAATAATTTAAGGACTGCAGAGAGGCAGCCCCAGAGGCCAGTGCGGGTAGGAAGACGGCCATGGAGAGGCCACTGGCACTGGGGTGGGACAAGAAGGGCTCATTCTCGGTGGTACTTGCCAAGAAATTTCAACGCTCACTGAGAAGGTAAATACACTGCTAGGTCAACATAATTTCAAGCCGTGTTATTCCGGCTACTCATAAGGAAAGCGTGAGACCTGAGAAGAGAGCTGTCTCCTACGTAAAGGCTCCACTTCATTTTTCCTGCTTTTAATGCACAGGAAAGAGGCAGAGAAAGGGGAGGCCTCTTCTCTTTCTATTGCAGAGGGCTTATGTTCTCAGACGCATCCTGTTGGCTGACCTGAATCGAAGCGAGGACTCTACCTTGGTTTCTGGCTTTCAACTCTTCCCTTTCCCGATGTGCATTTTAGTTTCCTGAGGGAGTCACAGACGACTGGACAAGTGGCACTCGCTGGGTCATGGCCTGAAATATATCAGGGCTCAAAGGAAGCAAGATTTATAGACATACTGAGCTTCCTTCCCAGTAAGAAATGGACATATAATAAGACAGGCAGACAGACAGACATGCCCACACACACACCCTTGGACTTGGAAAGCTTCAATGCAGCAAAGTCACGTAAAGAGGACTAACACTCCTCGCTAAACCCCACACCAAGGACAAGCCGGTGGCGTAGTGGTCAAAGTGCTGGACTCCCAAAGACTGACCGCAGAGCGAGCCCTAGACTTGGCAGCTTGAAATTCATGCCAAGCATGTGTGCGTGTGTGCCCCAAACCCTGAGAGGAGAATGGAGGAGAAAGGATTGTGGTGTGGCCATCCTTCCTGCAGGGTCATTTGTTGCTTTCTTTCTCTCTGTCTCTCCAGCAAGAGCATGCGCCCTATAGCAAAAAAATCTCTCTCAGAAAGAAAAGAAAAGATAACAAAGCAAAAACCCCGTGCCAAACACTGTGTGCTCTACAAGCAGTCCCTCCCTTATTTCCAGGATTTAAATATTTGTCCAGGCTCTTGTTTCTTCAATTGTGTGTCTTATCCACTTTACTTTTTTTTCAGGACACAGAGTAAGCCACACTGTCTCCAGCAGGTTAATTCCATTGTGTTCCAGGAGCTATGATTTCACCGTGCGTGTGTGTCTGGGCATGGTATTTAATGACCATGCCTGTGTCTTCATATGAAGAAGGGGGGAGGACAGCAGGTGCCTGGGCTACCTCATTCACCTGATTGGAGGATCAAAAGAGAAGGTGTGTAGCGGACCATATTGTGACCGTGAAGGGTCGTGCACACAGACGCAGTCATCACCATCCTCTGAACTGGGTCACCCACGAAAGGAGTGATCTCATGGTGTTCAGCTGAGGAGGTGGAAATCGCCGTCTGTCTGCCTCTCATTCTGTAAAAAGCCTGTTGAGCCTGCAGGTTTGGGCTATCTCCATTCTGGCCTGCCCTGTTCTTATGCAGAATGATGCTAAATTGGGTTAACTCTATAACTGGTTATCCAGTCACACTAGATTAGACAGAGCTAGAAGAAATAACAGAGCTGGGGCTGGTGTAGGTGAGGAATAGAGACTATACAATTCCAAAGTCAGGATTCACCGCAGGGAATCGACAGATACCGCGTTCGGGCTGGGAGATGTGGAAGACAAGCCTTTGTTAGCAGAATCTCTAGGTGCTCCCATTTTGAGCTAGACAGCTGACACGGGTTTATTAAGGGTGGTCACACATGAATGAGTCAAATATATCCTACAAGTTGGGACCACCTGATCCCTCCCAGAAGCCTCAGATAAGCCACGTGGTTCGGGGGGAATCAGTCTGACCTCCGGCGGGACAAAGAGCAGGGTACCTAGGTCCCAGGTTCGGGCTCAGCGTCCTCATCTGGGTCAGACTACTATGACTTCCTGTACTAGCTTCGGTGCCCAGACTCTTTCTTTCTCCCTCAGACCAGGTCCCAACCGGCCCTTGGCCCTTGGTGTTCTCTTGTCCTCCGCAGCCCAGCCCTGAGTTCCCTTCCCAGGGATGCCCCGACTCTCTCATGCTGACATCCTGCCTGCCTCGGCCATGCCTGGCTCCCTCGGCAGGTATCGGTCTCTGCCCACCAGCCTGCACCCACTCAGTATCAGAGGCCTGGCGACAACCTGGCTTGAGCTGGCAAGGCCAATGTAGTTTGGCAGGCTTGCCAAGTCTGCCGGTCCCAGCCAGATGCAGAGAGTCTCACCTTTCCACCCTGAATCTGGGCTGCTCTTCAGTTTTTCTGGTACCACATGAAGGAGGAACCGCATCACAACTGACCTACAGGTTCTGGTGTATTACAGATCCCGCTTTCAGAACACCAGATGGATCAACGGAATTTTTGGGGGTAGTTTTAAAAAAACTATTCACAAAATCCAATAAGAAAGCCAATAGAGTAGGGATGTAGGAACAATAATAGCTAACATTTATTGAATTCAATTTTTTTTAAAAAAGTTATTACTTTTATTTATTACTGAGTCATCAGAAAAGTTATGATATATTTTCCTTTTTCTTCTACGCAAGAATGCGTCGTGATTTTTCTGAAGACTCAGTATTATTTTTAATTTGCTATAGGGCACATACGCTTACTAGAAAGAGAGAGAGAGAAAATGGGAGAGCAAGCTGCCAGATCCAGGATTCAAACCACAGTTGGCCATGTGGAAGTCCAGTGCTTTAACCATAACACCACCTTCTGGCACCAAATTCAATATAATTTTTTTCTCTGTTTAGAGAGATGTTTGCTATAGGGCACATGCGCTCACCAGAGAGACAGAAAGTGAGAAATGGAGGGGGAATGGCCACTCTGCAATTCCCTCTCCTCCATTCTCCTCTCAAAATTTTGGGCATGCACGCACATGCGCCTGGAGTGAGTTTAAGCCGACAGGTCTGGAACTTGAACCACAGTCAACTACATGGGAGTCCAGTGACATAACCATTATGCCATCTGCTGGTCCCATAAATTCAGTCATTTTTAAGCCCCTGCTTAAAATCTTTCAACAGTGGGGTCAGCAGGTGGTGTGGTGGTTAAGGCGCTGGACTCCCATGAGTTGGTTCAAGTCTCAGACCCAATGGCTTGAAAATCACACTGGGCACATGTATATGCATGCCCCAAATCCCAAGAGAATGGAGAAGGGACTGTGGCATGGCCAGCTCCCCAGGGAGGGGTGGGGGAGTGACTTCTCACTTTCCCTCTCTCTGTCTCTCTCCAGTGAGCATACATGCCCTATGGTAAAAACCTAAAAACAAAAATAAAAAACAACTTTCAACAGCTTTTTATTATTCTTACAAGGAAACCAAAGTCCTTAACAGACTTATGAGGAGTAGAAGGTTCGACAAGGCCTGGCCCACACACACTTCTCCAGCCTCTCCAGTGTCATACTCTCCTCAGTCTCAGAGTGCCAGTCACTTTTCTAAGTTCCTCAAAAGCACTCCACTTTGTCCTACCACAGGGCCTTTGCACACACTATTTCTTCTACCTTGAATACTTGTTACAACTTATTCTCATTCCATCAAATTTAGTTCACATTTCAGCTCAGCTACCATTTCCCCTAGTAGTCTTCCCTGACCTCTCAGTCCAGCCTTGTGGCAAACAGACTAGCCCCATCCTTTACAGCACTAAGTGTGTGGACTGTTATTCAGAGTGATTATTTAATGAGTGTCTGAACTGAAAGTTCTAGAAGGGTAGAGGCAGTGTCTGGTCTGGCTCACTGCAACACCTGGACTGCTAAAACCTAGCAATGTCCCTCGTACATACAGGTGCTCAATAAATGTTAGCTGAACAAATGGACGAGTAGCTACACACCACGTGTTGGTTCCTGGAATAATTCAGTCTCAATGAATCATATCATTATACCCTCAAAATAACCCCAGGAGACATGGATGAGGTGGGGACTATTGATACTATTCCCAAGGTTACATACATAGCTAAGATTTTATAAGCGTAACTCCCCAAGGCTGCAGCTACAGCAAGTGGTCAAGCCAGGATTTAAACCCAGGTCTTCCAGACTCTAATGCTTGCATCTCTTCATTCTGCGAAATCGAATCTATAGCTGGGAAGAAGAGGTCCTCTCGGTCATGAGTCACAGAACAACGCTTCAGTCAGTGGTAGAACACATAAACAATGATGGTCCCATGGAGAACACATGGGCTGCACCACGTAGCTTGAGTCTGCAGTCGGTGATACCAGCTAGGTCTGGGTAAGTACACTCTGTGACGTTCACATGACAAAATCATCTAGTGATGCCTGAACGTAGCCCTGTCAGGAGGGGTCATCTGACTGTACCTACTCCCTTGGTTTTAGAGTATAAACTGCCATAGGGGTGAACACGATGAGGGGAGAGTTTTCTCCTTTCTTTCTACACACCTGAATTTGAACTATGAAGAGGTGAGGGCATCTCAGATTCTTTGCATTGGATCATCGGAAAAGTTACGACACATTTTAAAAATGTGTCATAACTTTTCCGATGATCCAATATTTTCCACAACAAGTTTTAATAAGTTCCCTGGGAATCTCCTGGGAATTTCATGTCCTCTTCCTTGTCCTTTCTGAGGTGCTCTCGAGACCTAGGCTAGAGTGTGGTTTGAATTTCGTGTGAGAAAATTTACTTGTGGGGTTATGGGGCCAGTGGTGGCATGGTGGGTAAGGCAGCTGCACCTCACAAGGCTGACTGCATGGTACAAGTCCCAGATAAGCTTCTTGAGAAACACCCTGGGTGCATGTGCATCGTGCCTAGGATCCTGAAAGACGGGAGAAATGGAAGAGAAGGGATTGTGGTGTGGTGTGACCATCCTCTAGGAGGAGGTACTTTCTCACTTTATTTCTCTGTCTCCACCTCTGTCTTTCTCCAGTAAGCACATGTACCCTTTGGCAAATTAAACAAACAAACAAACAAATCTGTGGTGTTACAATGCTGATATTTCAGGTTTGATCTGTTATACCACCTAACATTACCAATAAGAATGCAAATCTAAACTCATACACCAACATACTTTCTTGAATAGATTTTCCTGAATGGAATTTAATATTCTCTTGGCACCTTTATGAAATTAAGGATGACCTAAGTTGTCAATGAACTATGCAAGTTGTTTGTTCCAGCTCACCTGCTCTACTGGCTCTTCCCCATGGGTGCTATCAGCTGGTGCTCCTCAATTCTAACATGGTATTAGTCTGGATGAGTGCTGGAAAATGAAGCCACCTCTCTAGTAGGGAGAAGCATGCTTGGGTGTTGTTTGGTGAACCCGTTTAGCCACCCTTGGGGGTGTAACCTTGTAAGATAGACTTGTAGAGTCTGAAACTCCATGACTGAGATGCCCCATAATGCTTTGCTGTTCAGTAGACTGCAGAATCAACGGACCATGCTGTTTCCAACACGTGAACTCCTCGGGAAAGGGGGCTCACTCCGCGAGGAGTGTGGCTAACTCTGCACTGGTGATGAAGTCTGCTAATTGCATTACCGCATGTACCATCTGACCTTGCTAATAACTGCTCAAGCTGCAAACCTGCTACTAAAGTCACCATGTTATAAGCAATTATTTGGCTCTGTGCAAAAATGTTAATTTCATGCTTTGTAAACACATCTCTTGTAAAAGACCAACCTGCCTATAAAAATTGCTTTTGACATCCCTAAGATAATCTTCTGGGGTGGGGAGGGAAAGGGGGTTATCCTGTTAATCAGTTTCTACAACCTTCTTTCTCTTGAGTCTTTTTTTAATGACAAAAGAGAGGTGTTAACATTGAATGAGGCAGACAAATACCTAAAGTAGTTAAGAATGGCTTCCAAGATTGCTAAAGTTCATTGTGCACTTTTAGTTAGGTTCAAAGAGCTTGAGAAACCTGGGGAAAATCGCACGGTTCAGGCTGACTGAACCCGTGCACGTGACCTTCAAGGTAGGAGACTTGGCGAAGACCTGGCCTGAACACTTATCTCAGTCAGGTGGCACAGAAAGGTGGCCCAGAGATGAGACCTCCTGCCAGGCTCACACAAAGGTCAAAACCAGGGCCCAGAACCGAGCCCAAGGCCCCTGATTTCTAGGTAGAATGCTTGCTGGTAAGATAGGGGCATTAGGGCAGAGAGAGAAGACCTGAAGTTTTTTGAAAATGAAGGAGCAGGACTTTAGTTATGCTCTTTCCCAGTGATTTGTTACAGTCCCGGGAGTCCTCCAAAATGCACCCCACTGGGCAGGGATCAGCAAACAGCTGAAGAAGCAGACGGTCTAATTCAACTCAAGAAGCTTTTTTTTAGGGACATCTATTAGCAGAACTGTCCAAGACATCAAACTAGTGGCCACCCTCTTGCCCTCTCTATCACTTTGTCCAAGAGGACAATCAGCTCACAGCAGGAACATCTGGAAGCCTTCTGACCCAAAGTAGTCATAGTTACTTTACCTTAAATATTCATCTCATAGTGAAAACCTTACTTTCTATCCAACTTGGACGCTTTAGTTTTATTTTCGTATAAAAATGTTTCTTTCCTCTTGTCTCCAGAAAATTTGAGTAAACGTGATGCTCTTGGAAGGTATGCCTTGTTTTTCCAACATTCTGTATGAGCCATACGTAGGCAAGGATCCAGTTATCTCCAATAGCAACAGCAGGTACATAGGTGTACCATGGACCAAAGGCCATGCAGAGGGCTATGGGGGCACAAGAAAGGAGAGCTTAATTCCAGTCTGGAGCGAGGGTCTCCAGAAGCTGGATGAGCATTTTGTCTTTAAATCGTATTCCTCTGTTTTATTTTCCCTGACTGTAGATTATTTGGAAATCTACAAGGAGAAAAGTACAAAGGAGAAAATGAAAATCCCCTGTAGGAAACTGGCTAAAGGGTACACAGAATCTCCCTGTAATTTTTCTTACCACTGCATGTGAAATCTACAATTAACTCAAAATAAAAAATTTAATTAAAGAAAGCCTCCATAATCCCACCATCCAATAATCAGCGCTGTTAGTAATTTCATGGTTATCCTTTTTATCTTGTTTCAATGCATGTGTCTGAAATCTGAAGACCTAATTGGAGGTTTGGAACCAGCTTTCTTCATCCTTGATGTGTCAAGAGAAATTTCCTATTATTAAAATTTCTTTGAGGGACCAGATGGTGGTGTCGTGGTAAAATGCAATGCTCTGTGATGCAGCTGCACATGGGAAGATTCCCAGTTCAAGTCCAGAGACCTTCCTGAGTACGCTCGGCACAGGTATGCCCCTGATCTGGGGCTGACTGAGGCTGGGGTAGATCAGGGCACTGGGACTCTGTTTGAGATGTGTCTCTCATTCGCTCTTTCTCTCCCTCTCTTACACAAGAAATAATTCAATAAATAAACTTACGTTTTTTGAAAGTGATTTCAAAGAATGCATTATATTCTAATATATACATAGATCATATCTCCTAGTGTTGGACATTTAATTGCTTCTAGTTTTCTACTATGAAAAATTTTGGTTTCTGTGTGTGTGTGTGTGTGTGTGTATGTATGTATGTTTGTATAATTGCTTTAAGAGAAATTTTTGCTTTAGGGTGCATGCCAGGGAGACAGACAGAAAACAAGAAATCACACCCCTCCCCCCCGTGGGAATGGCCATGTTGCAATCACTCTATAAATTCATGGGATCTTGGGCATGCATGTACCCATGACCTGGCATGAATTTTAAGCTGTGGGGTCCAGGACTTGAACTGTGGTTGACTATATGGGAGTCCAGTGACGTAACCATTATGCCATCTGCTGGTCCCTATACATAATTTTAAAAAAAAAAAAAACTTTCAATAAACCTCTTACATATAATATTGGACTTCTAGAAAGCAAATTCTTGAATTATTTCTTTAAGGCTCTGGTTGTGTATTAACACATTTCCTTCCTGATGAGAGTGGAGGGAGGTGGGCAACATTTTTTTTTTTTTTAAATGAAATTGAAAAACACCTCAACAACAAAAATAAACTCCAGGCAACTGCAAAGTGCCTAATTGGTAAATTTTCAAATGCAAGGCCATCTGGGAGCTGGGCAGGAGAGCCCAGAAATCCCAAAACCCACCTGCTTGCAAACCAGGGTAGGTGTTTCCTCCAGTTGTCATGATTTCTTGACATCTCTATACAAAACGATCTGAGAAGAGAGACGCACTAAACCAGGACATATGGGACTGTCTGTTGTAAAAGGAGGCTGTTCACTCCTCTCCTAGGAGGGTAATAACTTGGGAAATATGCATAAACCATTGCTGCTAGGATATAAACAGCACGAAATTATCCAAACTTGGAGCCATTAAAGATGCACATTGTGAATTTAGAATCAAAACACTCTATAAATTCATAGCAAATCTGCACGTTGAAAAAATCAGCCTGCACACTGAAAAAGCAGTTGTTGGTTTAAAGTCTTGTGCAAATGTTCCTGAGTATATCTCCTGGGCGGGCATGAGGTGTGAGATCAGCGGCTTTCTCTTGTGGAAGACCTTGTCAACATAGGGACAATAAAGAAGCTCTGAGATCCCTTCCAGGCAGACATTCTAGATTATTGGTTTTGCCATTTGTGCTGGAAGGGATTTGGTCAGACTCTCCTTCATAAGGCTAAAGACTGCCTGACATTTTGTTGATTTTTTTTCCATATTTTGGGGAGGGAGACAGGAAACTAGACACTTGACAAGTTACTACAAGGAATTTGTCAAATATTGCAACAAAAGAACATGTAAGAAAACTCTTTGAGAAGTCTTTCTAGAAATTATGCTTGCTATCTATTTTAGTGTTCCCTTAGAATACAGGAAACAAAGTCTGCCCCACCACCCTTTCTAGAATGATCCAGAATTGAGGTCGGAAAAGGAGCTATGACTAGCAGCCCATTTGTGGCCCACTGGGGAAACCACAGATGGTCATAAGAATGCCCCTTCATTGACGGTCAACACGAAGAGCACATAGTACTGGGCTGTGGGTTTAGGCACTTTCCAAAAACAGCTGAATGGCGGGTCTGTACTACTCAGAAATAGAATTAATTTCGTCTGACAAAGTCTAAAAAGTGAGTGTTCACTTATCTTTGTCTTAGACAGAGACAAAAGGGTCAAGGTAGACACCCCAAAGCCCATTGACTTATCTCTGTCTCCAGAATTCTAAAATCCACTTGGTTGCCTTGTACCAGCCTACTATTTTGAAGAATTTCAACAGAAAAGCTGTGTGAACAGTGAAAAGAACACCAGTATACTGTTCACCTAGATTTACCAATTGTTAATGTTTTATCACATCACTCTCTACCTAGTTTATACATTTTGGTGAGTCATGGGAAAACGATTCGGACATCATGCACTGCAGACATCATGACACCTGGCCATTAAGTGCTTTAGCCTGCACCTCTCAAACAAGAGAACACTCTCCTATGTAACTAGGACTCTATTATCACATTGATATAAAGTATAATCTAATTTACACTCCGTATTCAAATGCCCTCGTTATCTCCTGTTACAGTTTGAACATGTCCCCCCAAATTCACATACTGAAATTTGATGAGCCATTATTATGATGGTGAGAGGATAGAGACTTAAGTGGATTATGGCATTGAAAGGCAGGACCTTTGAGGTGGGCCCAGGATTGGTACTCATAGGTCTGGTTTTTTTTGTTTTGAAGGGAATTATTTATTTAATTATATTTATTATTATTATTATTATTTTAATTTGACCAGAGAGAGAGAGAGAGAGAGTATTAAAGTAAGCCACCAGGTCCAGGACTCAATCCATAGTTGGCCATGTGGTTGTCTATCACCTTAACTACCATGCCATCTGCTGGTCCCAAATACTTGTAAGTTTAAAAGGAAATACAAACACATGCTCTGTGCTTGCTGTCTCGCCATATGAGGGCTTCTGCCATGTCATATGCTGGCAAGAAGACCTTTATCAGATGTGGCCCCTTGACTGTGGATCACTAAAACCAGGAGCTAAATAAACCTCTATCTTCTTAAATTACCCAGATTCCAGTATTTCTGTCATCAGAGACACAATGTTCTAAAATATCCCCCAAATTACTTTTTGGTTTTACTTGACATACAATTCATACAGCACAAAATTTACCCTCCTAAAGTATACAATTTAGTGGCTTTAGTATTCTCACAAAGTTGTGCAAACACTACCACCATCTAATTCCAAATAATTTTCAAGAACCTTTATAGCCATTGTCAGTGCTATGGTCTGAATGTTTGTGTCCCTTGAGAATTCAGAAATTGGAATCTTCACCCCAAGGTAATGGCATTGGGAGGTGGAGCCTTTGGGAGGTAAGGAATCGGAGTAGAGCCTCTATTAAAGAGACCCTAGAGAAAACCACTGCCCTTCCACCATGTAAGGATGTGACAAAAGGCACTGTCTATGAACCAGAAAGTGTGTCTTCATAAGACCAAATCTGCCAGGTCTTAATCTTGGACTTCTCAGTTTTCAGAAAGTGAGAAGTAAAGTTCTATTGTTTATAAATATGGTATTTTATTATAGTAGTCCAAAAGGATTAAGACAATCAGTCACTTCCCATTTTTCCCTCTCCCCATCCCTGAGAATCCACAAATTTACTTTCTGCCTCTATGAGTTTGCCTATTTTGGACATTTCATAGGAACAGAACCATGCAATACGTGGCTTTTTGTATCTGACTTCTTTAACTTGTATAATGCATCCATGCTATAGCATGCACCAGTACCTCATTCCTTATTACAGCTGAGTAATATTTTATACGACTGACATACTGCATGCTGTATAGCCATCCACAAATTGACAGACATTTGCATTGTTGCCGCCTTTTGTCTACTATGAGTAATGCTGCTGTGAAGATCCGTGGGTGTGTTTTGTGTGGTCATGTTCCCATTTATTTGGGGGACATACCAAGGAGTGGAATTGCTGGGCCATATGGCAACTCTTCTGAACAACGGTCAGACTACTTTCCAAAGTGGCTGTACCATTTCACAGACCCACCAGCAATACCTGAGCAATCCAGTTTCTTCGCATAGTTGCCAACACTTGGTATTGTCTGTCTCCTGATAGATTTTATAGCTATTATTTCCTCAAACCCACAATCAAATCAGGGATTATGCACTGAATTTAGTTGTCATGTCTTTCATTTTCTTTAATCTGGACTACTTCGACCTTCTTTTGCCTTCTCTGATGTTAACACTAAAAGAATTCTCCCTTAAGAATTAATGGCACAGCTATGACAAGATTGTCTGGAAGGCTGTTGTTCCTCCTGATTCTAGTGAGATCCTAAAGCACCCTCTTCTTTCCCATTGTGTCGACAAATCAGGAGTGCTGGGTATGCATCCTCCAGGGGGTTAAGTTGGAGCCCAGTTTAGTGTGAAGCAAAGTGATGCTATGGCTCTTGACAGGGAAATGCTTCTTGACGTCTTAAGGCTTCTGTTGGGCATCAATAGGGAAGGACAGCGGGTCAGGGTGCCATGGAGAAGAATATGGCTGAGGGGCACTGGGGAATCTGGCGCCTGCCTCTAAGTGGCCCTTGGTGACACCTCCCAAACTGAGCTGTCTTGAGTGTTGGAGTTAATTGGGGTCGCTGAACTACAATAGGGCACAGCGCTGGAGAATCACAACCACCAGCTCTACACAGTAATGAGCTCTGACGTCTCTCATATCTCACATGGTAGCTAATTACATGTGCCACAGCTGCTCCAACGGGAATGAAGACCGGACGCACTGAGCTGAGGAGGACAAAATCAGGGGAACTGGGACCTAGCTCTGGCTTAGCCTGATGCCCTGTATAATGCCAGGCAGGAAAACCAACCTCTTACCAGGCCCCTCCTGAATCTATAACAAGGGGGTGAGGAATGCTTGTGAGATTTCTTTAAACATTGGGGTGTGGCATTCTAGGCAGACTAGACAGTTAATGTAACTGACAATAACTCAGATGCATTCTTCAACAAAAGGAAATGGTGGCGAGAAATAAATGCAATACAACCAGAGCCTATGACATCGTAACCATACCAGACACTCACGAACTACCTCTTCTCTTTTATGGAGCGACTCAGGGCTCTTCCACATATTATCTCACTAGTGGGCAGGGGTTAGGTTATCATTCTCATTTTACACAAGAGGTTCACAGATCTGAGGTTAATTCATTCATTCTGGTATAATAATCACAAGGCATCCTTCAAGTGGCAGGTTCTGTGCTAGACTCTGAAGACACAACAGTGAGCCAGCCAGGTGAGTAGGAATATTGCCTGTGAATTTCAAATGGGCAGGGAAGACAACTAAGAAGCAACAACAACAAAATGTAACCATCAATCCCCTAGGGGAACTAGGGGGTCTATTGAGGGCCCTAACCTCAGGAGCGATTTGTCATGGGTCATTCACAGGAGGTGGCTTTGAGACCTCTCTCTTTCCATTCTATTGCAGTAATGCAGACAGAGCCTCAGGTAGTGGGAATAAACTCCTCTCTGGAGCCTACTTGGCTGGTGGAAGAAGGGTGATGTAACACATTTTCTCTTGTTGGGTGCTAAATACAGAGCTGCAGAAGGAACGCACTGCCGTGGCCAAAGCCTTGTCTCCTCATGATACAAGAAGTCTGGGCAAGATTCCCAGGGGATTTTCAGCTCTGAGGAACCTCCCTGGAGTCTTGATCTCACAAGCAATGTGTGGTGCTACTGGAAAAAAGCGAAGAGCTCAGGTCCCTCCCTGCTCTGGGGCTCAGTTTCTCCACCTGTAGGGTGAATAGTTTTCAACTAATGCTTGTTCTTTAGCGCAAATCTACTGATAAGACATCAAAACTGTTTTGCCTTTTCTCTGTCAAAAGCCAAAGACAAGAGATGAGTTGATGACTTTTGATGGTGTCTCGTAAAATGACTTTAACATTGTCAGGAATCTTTATTGACCTCTGAAGTCAAATTCTTCAAGGCTGTTGGCTGGACACAGCTGTTTGATAATGGGTCCCCTCCTCCATCCCATCTCACACTTCTTTGCAGTTAATAAGGCTATCCCATAAGTCATTCCATGAGAGAGAAGAAAGGGAATGGCCAGTGTCTGTACATTGTGCAGAAGCTGGTTCATAAAGCGATATTTATACATTCCCTTTAACCTGACACTGCATAAGATCTATTACCAGTTAATTAAATTGTAACCATTTTATACATTGACTTCTGGTTGTGATCAGCATCTAAATTTACAGATCCAAGAGGCTGCATTGACTTGCGTGAAGAAGTGAAATAATATTCACTTAAAAGAGCATTAAATTGTGCAGAACCATCATAAGCAGTCAATAAAGGCTTCATGTTAACCAGAATTTAAAGGGATGGTATTTGCTACTGTACTCCCTTGAGAAACATATGCTTTTAAAAGTTATTTCCTATCCCTGAATTCCCTGAGACTGGAGTGGTTTTGACAATTTTCTGATTTGTTTAAAATGAACGATTATAAAACTTCGTTAGAGGCATTTGCATTCATTTAAGAGGGGATGCGTACCAGGTTCTGCCACTGTCATAAAGGGAAAAGAGACAGGAGACTAATTAAGCCACAAAGACTCAGCCAGGAACCTCGGTTCCAGAGGCATAATCTCCTTTGCCAGGCGCGGGGCAGATGACTGGCTTCAGCTCGCTCCAGCCTCCTCGGTCTAATCCTCCCTCCTCAGCAAGAAGCATTCCGACAGTGTCTGGAATAATAATGTAATTATGGACAACCGAAACACCTCATCCATGAAGGACGGGGATTTGGATCCTTTCAAATATGGGAAAGAGAATCAAAGTCACCAAAGGATGGGTCTTTCGGTGGGGTGGAGGGAGTTAGAAATCCTTCTTTTTTTTTTTCCCCTGCTAAAGTATACATGCTTCTCAGAGGGAAATAACTGCTTTCAACCAAGACCTGATGGCTAGTTAAGCCAAAGTGGGCCTGGCACTCAATCGAAAACCAAACCGTAAATCCTCAAGTACATTTCTCCCAAAAGCCAATTTTTTGTGTTTTTGTTCTCTCCCTTCATATTATTTTCTCGGGCCTAGGTTATAAAGACCTTTTGGTTCTGAAAGAAAAGATGTCATTTTGATGGACAGAGACTCTGTTTTACGAATTTGGTATTTCCTAGGTTTAGCATAGGGACCGACAGAGAAGGTGCCAACGCAAATGTAAGCCGGGTGCAGTTACACCTCACGCCCTTTACGTTAACTCTCACCTGGCTGCTTCCAATGTGGGAGCAAACCGTTTTGCAAAACATTTTCATTGCAGGGTTTTATAAGAATCATGACAACCAGAAGCCCCAAAGCACAACCCAGAGCTGTGATTTTCAAATGGCATTCTACAAAGGCTTAGGGATTCCACATGATTTAGGCTATTCTAGGGACGGGATGGGAAGAGCTGAGCCCCACCCCATGTCCATTTCAATCAGTGCCACTCACTTCCACCTGCTGTTTATACTAGACCTTCGCATAAATTCTCTTTGGAAGAAAAAGTACCTGCAACTATATAGTCAGATAGTCTCAAAAGTATCTTCCCGCGAGAGAATTTTCTGAAGTTCATTTACTTATTTATTCACTCATTCATTCTATGAGAGAATGAGGGAGCCAAACAGACAGGTACCACAACAGGTCTTGATACCATGTTCCACCCCCAGCCTCACCTAGCCAGAGATCACGGGCAAGCATATGCCTAACGCACTCAGGGAGATCTCTGGGGGGAGAATCTGGAAGCTTCCCTTACGGGATCTGCCACGCTGAGCATCGTGTTTTACCACTGCACTACCATCAGGCCTTTCTTACACAATATTTATTAATTGCAGGGGGAAAAAAATATGCTGTAAAGGGTAACTACACTGAAGAGATCTGGCAGACATCACCTCAACTAGGTGATCAAAGTGACATCCCCGGTAACACGATGCCAGTACTGTTCTGACATGGTGCCCTGCAAAGGGCATGTCCTGCAATACCACAAACGCATCAAACGAGTCGTGAGAAAACATAACACAAAGCCAAACTCTACAAAGTAATTGGCTACCCTTTTCAAAATTGGCAAGGTCATGAAGAGTAATGAAAAGACTAAGGAAATGCCATGGATTGGAGGGGACTAAGGAGACAGGACAACTAAATGTATTGTAGGATCCTGGATTGGACGCTGGAACAGAAAACAAAGATATTAGTGGGAGGAATGGCTGACATTCAAATTAGGTCTGTACATAAATTAATAATATGGTCTCAATGTTAATTTCATGGTCTAGATCATTGAACTATGGTTATGTAAGCTGTTAACATCAGGGGAAGCTGGGTAAAGGGTTCAAAGGACTACTTTTGCAAATCGAAAATTATTTCAAAATAAGAGTCAAAAACGTGTCTGCAACTAAATAAAGTTTAACAAATCACCACTCATGAGACATTCAGTTGGACTTTTGCTTGGGATGACCTTCAAATATGATAGACGGGCTTCAAGGGGAGCTAAAAGCAATTCCACTTCATGATCAAAGCCATGAGTTCTGAAGAGTCATGAATAGTGAAGCCATAATGCCCTGCACCTGCTGGCGGAGGGGCGGGGGGGGGGGGCAGTCCAAAGAGCAGGAAGTAGTAAGACTTCACAGCCATAAGCAGGCTTACTACTCTGTACTAGTGTCAAGAAAGCACAGACAACCTACATTCTTAGAAGTGACAAGGGTCACGGGCTAGAATCAATGACCACGCTGGTTGATGTCCCATTTTTCTAATGGTCAGATTCCCAAAGATTTCACCAGTCTCTTCCCAGTGTGAGTCCCCCACTGGACAGGTCACATAGCCCTGAACTTATTTTATGGAAAAAGAGTAAGACCCCTGTCTTGCTAAGTCTACTGATTTAGATATATGTGTGACTTTAATGTTATTTGTTTAAGAAGCTTGACTATCTGGTTTCTCCTGCCAATGCCCAATTATCTCCTAAGCATAATGTAAAGACTGACCAGTGATGGAGAACTGCTCAATGTAATGCACACTGAAGAAGAAAAAAAGCACTGGGGTTCGGAGACATTTACTGAAGGGACAAAGAGCTTCAGTAAGCTCTGAGAGCATTTGAGGTTTACTTTTCCCTAAAGGCACATTGATATGTATGGGAGGAAGGAATGGAAGAGGAGAGGAAGATAAAGTCTGGATAATATTGGGTCACTGGGAAAGTCATGATGCATTTTTGCATAGAAAAACAAGTCATGACTTCCCCAATAACCTAACAGCCTGAATTGGCTCAGATTTTTTCTAAAATATTCCTAAGAATTTTGTATTCTTGTCCATAACATACTTGTATGTTTGTTTTCATATGAAAAGTATGAGCCCTCCCAACTCAGGTCTTGAAGAGGAGTCGTATTGATGCCATAGATTCTCATACCTGCTGGCAGGTGCTCTAAGTTCTAGAAGCATGATACAAAATGACTTAGAAGATGTTAATTTATGTTTATTGGATCAGTGTATTCTGGTAGTGTAAAAAATTTTAAAAACCAGATTTAAATCTTAAAAAGCACAAACATATCTGCAGAATCCACTCATCCAGAAAACCTCACTCCCTAATGATGTCAGATAAATGAAACACTGCTCTGCCAGGAAGCTGTGTTAAGACCCCAGGAATCTATATCGTACATATATTAGTTATGCATGGGAAAACAAAGCTTGTCCTTTCTTTTTCTATTATAAAAAGTGTGAGTTTGGCAAATGTCCCAATGGTCCTTTTCTTTTTTTAAAGGAAACATCTGAACTGCTGATAACATAACTTGGCTTCTGGGATTTTTTTTTTTAGGGCTGGTCAGAGAGAGAGAGACAGAGATGGTGAGAGGAAAAGTGAGAAGTCACCCCCCCTCCCCCCCCAGGGAGATGGCCACGCTGCAATCCCTTCTCCGTTTTCTTCCCAGGATCTTGGACATACACACACGTGCATGCATACATGCATGCACACGCACCTGGCATGATTTTCAAGCCACTGGGTCCAAAACTCAAACTGTGGTCAGCCAAGTGCAAGTCCAGTGATGTAACCACTATGCCATCTGCTGGCCCCCATAACATTTTTTTTTTAATTCATATTTGGTCTTATAATTTTCTTTGAAAACCAAGATTCTTATTAAGGATATTTTTTAGTCCTCAGGATATTTAATAAACATTAAAATGGCTGTTGTTTTAAATATAAGAGCAGGTAACTATGTGCCCAGCCTTCATCCCCTACTTTTTATTTTTTTTTTTAGAACTCTCACCCTCATCTTAGGAAGCCAGTCTTTTTCCACTGTTAGTCTACGAAGTTTAGGAGGATGGCATCTCCGTCAATTCCATGAATGGAGACTTGTCCCATATATGACAGAATGTAGAAATCCTCTTGACCACAATGAAAAGTTCAGAGGCATGTGAACGACCCAAAGAAGGCACAGCATGTTGGCCCAGGGCTTTTGATTACAAGTCTCAAATCAACATGGAGCATTTTCTTTCTGCTTTGGCTCCACACAATAGAAAAACAGCCTGAAGCTACTGGAGGCTACTTATTGCCAAGAAGAGAAGAGCCTCTGAGAAGAAGCAAATGGCATCCCATGGAGGTTACTGAAGACAAATAAGCTTCTGGACCCAACCATGCCTAAAGTTAGCACATCCCAGTTTTTTCAATGACAGAAGCCAATTAATTCCTCTTTCTTTTTTTTTGTTTTTCTTTTTTGCTTAAGCCACTTTGAGATGAGCTTCTGTCACTTGCAACTGAAAGAGTCCTACTGAAAGAGTCCTTACTTAAATGTATTTTTTAAATAGAAAGCATTGGGAAGGTACAGATAAAAGTGGATGTTTCTAGCCCTTAAAATTCAACGTTAAGATCTAGAGGCAGGCAACTCTAGTCAGGTCACAGGGCATGAAAGCATAGAGAAGAAAAATGTTAACAAACCAAATTGAAAAGAGACTCTGCAATTGGCCAGATAAGTGGCATGGACCAATTGCTAAACTCAAGCCTCAGTCTATGACTTTAAAATGCGGGTGACAACTTCAGTGTTCGTATAAAAACTGAAGAGCTAATGGATGAAACAGCTAAGCACTGACCAACCCAGAACGATCATTTTTCTCCTTGGCTTGAGTGAAAGCTGTGAAGGAAGGGGATGGTATGCTCACGTGCTATTTGAAGAGTAGCTGGGTTTGGGGAGACATCTGCTGAAGCCTACAGAGAAGCACTGACATCAGAAACATCTGTGGGGACCAGCAGTTAGTGTAATGGCTATGTCGCTGGACTCCCATGTAGTCAACTGCAGTTCGACTCCCGGACCCGGTGGCTTAAAACTCACGCTGGGTGCATGTGCTTGCATGCCCAAGATCCCTAGAGGAGAATAGAGAAGAAGGGATTGCGGCGTGGCCATCCCCAGTAGGGGGTGATTTCTCGCTTTCTGTCTCTCTCTCTCTCTGTCTTTCTGGTGAGTGCAAGTGCCCTATAGCAAAAACCTCTCCAAAAAGAAAAAGGAAAAAAAAAAAAAAAACATCTGTGGCTGACTAGTACAAGGAGAGAAGTCCAGCCATCTCATCTAAACATGGTCGCAGTGTTTGAAGACAAATATGTGAACCAAACATCTGATTATAAGCCACATCACTAGCCCTCTCTTTTTCATGGAACTGCTTACTCTAAACATTTAAGAACATGATTGCATTCATCTAATGGGCCTTTTGGGGTCTTATTTGTCATTATGTTTTGATTTTTGTTTGTTTTTATGCCAGAGGGTGTGAATGTTCTCACGAGAAAGGGAGAAGGAAGAAGAAAGAAAGGAGAGAGAGATTTCTTGCCACAATCCTTGTTCCTCCGATTCTCCAACCCATCAGGATCCTGGGCAAGTATGCACGCACTTGAAATGTTTTTCAAGCCTACAAGGACAGGACTCAAACTCTGATCAACTGTGTGGGATCCAGCTCCCTTCGCATTGCCTAACCTGTTACGGGGCTAGCTCTAGTATTAGGTTTGTCAAAGTTTGCCCCTGTATTACACCTGAAAAACTCTAGTCCCAGGTGATATGAAATAAATGCATGAAATGAATGGAAAAAAGTTGATGAAAATAACTGAAACAGAATGAGACAAATCAAACAAACAAAAATGTCATCTTCAATCTACAAGAGACCACACAGGTTTTTGTTGTTGTTGTTGTTTTTAAACATAAATAGCCGATGTTTAAAAATCCAGGAAGTTCTCTTAAAGATCCAAATGTCCAACTTCCCTTGAAGAACCAGAGATCTGGCAAGCCCAGCCCTATGGTCCTGTAGGGCAGCTGTTGGCCTGAGCTACACCGCCAGCAGCTGCCTTTCTGGGTGACACGGCACGTGCTCCTGCCCCTCACGCCCTCACCAACTCTCCCTGAACTCCACTAGGGAGTTTGTTACCCTCAAGAAAGGAGCAACCTGGGACCTCTGGAGGCCCTCCTTGGTCAACTTCCCCACTCTGAAAGCAAAGTTACATGGTTATTAAGAAACAATGGCTTTGGGGCCAGCAGGTGGCACAGTGGTTAATGGTTATTAAGAAACAATGGCTTCGGGCCAGCAGGTGGCATAGTGGTTAAGGTGTTAGGTTCCCACATGGCTGACAGGTTCAAATTCCCGGCCTGGAGGCTTGAAACTCACACCTGGAGCTGCCCCCAATCCATAGAGAATGGAGGAGAAGGGATTGTGACGTGGTGATCTCTGTGAGGGATGATTTATCACTTTCTCTCCCTTTAGAACTCTCTCTGTCTCTGCAGCAAGCACACATGTCTTATATATAGCAAAGATCTCTCCAAAAATAAAAAAAAAGAAAAGATAAAAAGAAAGGATGGCTTTACTGACAATGGATGCACAACTGTGAATATACTGAAGACCACTGAAAGGTGACTTTTATGGTATGTGAATTGGAAAAGAAGGAGAAGGAGGGAAGGGAGGAGGGGGAGTAGGAAAGAAAGGCTTCCTAGAGGGGAAAGTCTTCACCAAACTGGTACTAACAAGGCCTGCCCTCAGTAACCCCCAAGCTTCCCCTACTCCCTGGGAAAGAAACCTGGCTTTTAGCCAGCTACCAGGGAGAGAAAGTAGAAGGTAAACTAGATCTGGAGGCAGGAGACCCTTCTATCATTTTCTGACCATGTGACTTCGTATAAATCAGTTTGCCTCTCTGGGTCTCATTGTCCCTACTACAAAATAAAAACGATAACCACTGAGCTGCTTAGGTCAAGCATAATCTGACCAAGAGTAAAGACAATGTATGTGAAACTTTTTTGTTTTTAAACTGTAAAGGGTCATATCAAATGTATGACCTCGTGACATCACATCTCTGTCCTATGCCCGTGGCAGACAGAGTTCCCCATCATGACACATCTCACTGTGGCAAACACTGCAACTGCTTATCTGGGAGTCCTCTTCCCCTCTGCCACATTAGCAGAGTCCTGATTTTGATACACGTGCCGTATTTCCCTCCCATAATTGAGGAGTGAGTCTGGACCGATCTTGGTAGTACTACTAGGGACAAGTTCGATGATAAAACCAACTCAAAGAGTCTGCTGGGGGTTACAGACAGGGTTTGGGTAAAGGATTTCATTGCTGATTAAAAGATGACCGTCCCCCTCACACACACACACACACACACACACACACACACACAATGTCTTCTCTGCTCTAGTCAGGAATTCCAGCAGGAACCTTATATCTCAGAAGGACAAAAAGCAGTCATGCTGAGGATGATAGAAAGCGACATAGGGAGAACCGGGTCCTCTGTTACCTTATTGGGCTGCTACATTAACCAGCGCTGAACCTGTCCTGCCCCTGAACTTATCATTATTCTAATGTACTAAATGCTCTCATTATTTTTGTTTTTTATTTATTTATTTTTAATTGTCAGAATGTGCATGCCTTCCAGGAGAGAGACAGAGCTAGAGAGCAAGAAAGTGAAAAAGCATCCCTCCACACATACCACGGGCCATGGTCAGGCCTCAATCCCTTCTCTTCCATTCCTCCTTCCATTTGGGATTTTGGGTATGTCTGCACACATGCTTGGCCTGTTTTTCAAGTCTCTGGTGCCAGGACTAGAACTGCATAGTTGGCCATGTGGGGTCCAGCTGACTTAACCACCAGGTCACGGGCTGGCCCTTGTTTTGGCCCTTTTGAATTAGGTTTTATTACTTGCCGCCCAAAGCATGCTGATTGATAAACCCAGTGAGCTATGATGTGGCCAGAGTCTTTCTTAACATAACACTACAAAGGGTCATTATCAAATGATCAGAATTATGACTTGAAATAAAAATAAATCTGCCTTCCTAGGGCTATGTACTTTTTTCCAACTAGGGATGCCAGTAAAAATTCCTCATTTGATGTTATCCCTTCCAGGAATTCATTATTAATAAAAGTTACCTGAAGACAGAAAAAAAAACCCTACAGGAATTTTGGGACCAAAAGGGCTGCATAAAACAAAATATCTTCAGGTAAATATTTCTCTGCCAACAGGAATAATTCTTCAATGTGATCTCAATATTTATGAGCCTCTCCTACATATGTAAGAGGCACTAGAGGAATTAAAATGATGAAGAAAAAAAGATAGCACTGAAAACAATCCTTTTTCACTATCTCTGAATACCCACAGAACCACACAAAGCAACTACATGCAAAACCCATGGGGAAACATGTACAAGCGAATTAGTCAACAAGGCATCCTCGTGAACCCTGAAACACAAGTGGGTAAGAACAAACCACCATTAACCGTGTGGTCTGCAAGTTATTGGCGTCCATACAGAAGGAAACAGTGGCTACCAATCCTGAGGGCAGAACACAAAAACGGCCACAGGTGGGCACCGCATGTGGGATGTGTTCTCTCTCTCTTCCCCTAGTGAGCACACATGCCTTCTGGTAAGTTAAAAAAGAAAAGTTAAAAGACAGAGTAGAAAGCAGAATAGCATTCCTAAATGAAAGCATGCCCAAAAGACATGCTCACAAAATAAATAAAACTGGAAATTCATTAAGAGACATTAACAAAAATATCCAAGACATGAAATAACAATAGAAATCAGAAAGACTCAAATGTGAGGCCAAAACTTCATCTAAAATGAGAAATTAAAAAAATCATTTCATAGGGCCAGCAGGTAGTGGTATAGTGGTTAAGTTGCTGGACTTCCACATGGATGACCGCAGTTTGAGTCCTGGAGCTAGCAACTTGAAAATCACTCCAAGTACATGTGTGCACATACTCAAAGTCCTGAGAGGAGAGTGGAGGAGAAGAAACTGCAGTGTGGCCATCACCCTTTGGGGGTAGTGGGGTGATTTCTCACATTAAGACTCACCGACTATCTTGGTGAGCGCACGCACCCTATGGCAAAAACCTAAAAATGAAAAACAAAAACATTCTATAAATCGGGACCAGCAGTTAGCGTAATGGCTAAGTCGCTGAACTCCCATGTAGTCAACCACGGTTCAGGCCCGGACCCGGTGGCTTAAACTCACGCCGGGCACATGTGCATGTGTGCCCAAGATCCCAAGAGGAGAATGGAGGAGAAGGGATTGCAGCGTGGCCATCCCCCTGAGGGATGATTTCTCGCCTTCTCTCTCTCTGTCTCTCTCGGTCTTTCTGGTAAGCGCACGTGCCCTATAGCAAAAAATATTCTCCAAAAAAAATTCTAAATGAAGAGCAAACTAGAAGAAGCAAGAAACTTATAAAACAAACAAACAAACAAACAAACAAAAACAAAAAACTTAATGGCCTAACTAGATGAAAGGAAGAAAAAATTTTAAGTAAAGAAGAGATGGTGGCTGGGACCAGCAGATGGCATAATGGTTACATCACTGGACTCCCATGTAGTCGATCACGGTTCAAGTCTTGGACCTGGCAGCTCAAAACTCACGCTAGGATCATGTGTATGTGTGTCCAAAATCCTGAGAGAAGAATGAAGGAAAAGGGATTGTGGCATGGCCAACCACTGTTGGGGGTGATTTCTCACTTTCTGTCTTTCCATCTCTCTGTGTCTCTTTGGTGAGTGCATGCTTCCTATAGCAAAAATTTCTCTAAAAAAAAGAAGAGATGGTGGGCTGGCCCTGTGACCTGGTACTTAGAGTTAGATCTCACATGTCCAATCACGCTGTTTGAATCTGAGTCCAGGGACTGGAAAAACATGCCAGGCACGTCGTGTGTGTGTGTGTGTGCATGCCCCTAAATCCTGACAGGATGCAGAAATGGAGGAGAAGGGACTGCAGCGTGATCACATCCCATTAGGAGATGCTTTCTCCCTCTCCTTCTGCCCCTCTGTCTTTCTGGTGAGTGTATATACCTTCTGGAAAAATAAAAAAAGGAAAAGAAATGGGGAGGGGAAACAGGTAAAGACACAATAGAAAGTAACAAATGGTAAAGACAGTCAATGAAAGAAGATTTAACATATAAAGTTAAAAGAGAAATCCCTGAAGAAGAAAATCGAAACCAAGTTTAAAAAAAAGATTAAAATTATAATTAAGAAAAAATTTCCGGGAACCAGCAGTTAGCGTAATGGCTATGTTGCTGGACTCCCATGTAGTCGACCGCAGTTCGCATCCCGGACCCGGTGGCTTAAAACTCACGCCGGGCGCATGTGCGTGCATGCCCAAGATCCCGAGAGGAGAACGGAGAAGGGATTGTGGTGTGACCATCCCCTCTGGGGGGTGATTTCTCGCTTTCTGTCTCTCTGTCTCTCTCTGTCTGTCTGGCGAGCGCACACGCCCTATAGCGAAAACCTCTCTCCCTCCCCAAAAAAAAGAAAAAAATTTCCAAACTTTAAGAAAAAAAAGTTGAAAACGCAAATTGAAAGAATACACTGAAAACTAAGAAAATGACCTTCAACAACCAACACTAACCCATAATCCAGCAAATTTACTAGAAAAAGAGGAAGGAGAAAGGAGAGGCAAGGACAGAATTAGAATAGTGTAAGACATGTGTAGTGCCTTTTGAGACAGCAGCACAGCATCACCTATATTCAGGCCAGCAGAGTCAACAACGCAAGTCAGATCTAGTCTCCGGATCCAGTTGCCAATTTGCAGAAAATAAACAAAACCGAGGAACGTGTTAACCATTCTGAGTGTGCAATCAGCAAAATCCAAATGGATGAAAACTCAACAAGCCTGGATTTTTCAAAAATAGATATAGTAAAAGGAAAAACAAAAAAAGAAATGAAGGGGGAACTAGTAGATTAAGAACGTCTTTAAAAAGTTACATTGAGGGACCAGCAGTCAGCGTAACGGCTATGTCACTGAACTCCCATGTAGTTGACCGCGGTTCTAGTCCTGGATTCAGTGGCTTAAACTCACGACGGGCGTGTGTGTGTGCGTGCCCAAGACCCCAGAGGAGAAGGGACTGCAGCGTGGCCATTCCCCCTGGAGGGTGATTTCTCGCTTTCTGTCTCTCTGTCTCTTTGTATCTTTCTGGCCAGCACACGCACCCTATAGCAAAACCACTCCAAGAAAAAAAAAAAAAAGTTACATTGAACAATGGGTAAGGCTAAACCACTGGGGACACACATTTGTGATGAATCTGTCTTTAAAAAGAAAAGTGATTATTGTAAAAGTAAGATTACTGTCAAGGAGAGAGAGGTCACTGTGACTGGGCAGAGCACAGGAAGGGGTTTCTAGCGAGATGGGTAAAATGTCCCATCTCTTAGCTGGTGGTGGCTGCAGGAGGATTACCTTATAAGAATTAACTGAATTTATGGTTATTTTGTATGGTTTCCTCTATCTTGGATTTTATTTTGTAGTAAAAAGAGAGATGGGAGGAGGAAGAGAAAGGCTGTTTCTGTTTCTGTCTCTGTCCCTCGACATGTTTCATGTTAAGAGTTAGGGATGATGGACAAGGTGTATTCCAGATACAGGGAACAGCCTTAGCAAGCCAAGGAAGTAGAAATGAAATGTGCGGGAAACTCTGGCAGTAGCGAGTGGTCCTGTTCGGCATGCACAGAACAACAGGAAATAAACCTAGGAAAGGTCATTTAAGGGCATACTGCGGAAGTCTCATTATGTCGTGACAAGACATTTGTGTTTAATGTCTTAGGCAGAAGAAGAAAGATAAATGTTTCTCAACAAGGATTGTTCCTTGGATTGAGCCACCCTAGAGGTAATTTCTCATTCCAACCCCTTCTCGTTTCCTAAAAGAACTACGCGCTTTTGTCCAGTTACACATTCCCTAGGTTTCTGTGTCTACATGTGATGTCTGGAGCTGCAGCAGCTACCTTGGTACAACGAGAAACTTTAACCAAAGGAGAACATGCTGAATATAGCAGAGGACAAAGATGACAGGAATATGAATCTCAGATGATGTTGCTGAGCCAGTGAATTAATTAATCAATCCACCCTTTTGTCAGGATTGTTGTTTGGTGAGATAAATCTCTGTAACACTTAAATGAGTTGCGTCTTCCATTACTTGCAGCTGAAAGTAGCCAAAAATATGCCTGGGTTGTAAGGAAAAAATCATTAAGAAGTTTACTTCTTAATTATTAAAGTCACTTATAGGTAACACTCAAAGACAGAATGCTTATAGTCTCCACATCCTCCGTGATCTGGAGAGCTCTTGTCCCACCTTGCCCTGAACACTCCCATTTCCACAGAAACACATGGAGTATGCCAGCAGTCAGCTTAAGTTTACCACTTAATCACACAAGTCTAGCTGGCGTCAAGCTCTTAACGGAGTTGATCCCAGGGAACGGGGAGAAAAATGAAAAGGAAATAAAATTGAACAGTTGCCTGCAGAGAACACCCGCAGTGTGTGATTGATTTCCATGTAATCTCCATTTGTCTCCCTGGAATTTCTTCATCAGGTCTCTGGCACAGGGTCACAGGGAAGTTCCATACTGCTTAGGCCCAGAGTTTTAGAGAAGAAACATTCCCTTACGTGCCTCTGAAGGACAAGAAGGCCACGATGGGTGACCTGAGGGGGAGCAAGGGAGAGAAGCGTTTCTTTGCCCACTGGCAATACTCAGGCGACAGGTCTCTGCAACCAAGCTGGAAGGTCAGCCCTATCAGTGAGTCTACTGGGAGTTGTAGCTCGAGCTGGTGAGTGCCTGTGATCTGGGAAGGGGTGTGCCCATATCTAGGGTGTCTTCAATCTACCGACCTCTCAGGGCAGACGTCTTGTTATAACGTGGGGTTCCTTCATGGACTCATCTGTCCTAAAAACCACACAGGAGAGCAAGTGACGTGGTGGGGGAGTCTCGGTTTGGGGACACTGGTGGAGACACAATAAAAGAGTAGAAGAGGATAGAAGGGGCAGGGTGCCTGTTGTCATTTCAAAGTTCCACCTCTTTTGTTTCTGTGATGCTTCCTGAATGTTCTCGGAGATGTTCGCGCGGCATTGTGCATTTTACCCGGTGCATCTTTGCCCACTGACTTGGAGCTTGTGTGTTCAAAAAGGATGGAGCGAACATCTAGGGCAGTGGTTCTTTTTTTTTTTTTTGAGAGATATTTTTGCTATAGGGCGTATGTGCTCACCAGACAGACAGAGACAGAAAGTGAGAAATCGCCCCCTACAGGGGATGGGCATGCCTCAAGCCCTTCTCCTCTTGGAATTTTGGGCGCGCAAGTGCATTCACCCAGCGTGAGTTTTAAGCCACCGAGTCCGGGACTTGAACCAGTGTCGACTCTGTGGGAGTCCAGCAATATAACCATTATGCCATCTGCTGGTCCCAGGCAGTGGTTCTTAAAGTGTGATCGCCTGTTCCACAGCATCAGCATTCCAGCGAAACTTGCCAGACATGAAAATTCTCAAGCTGAACCCAGGACTACTGAATCACAGCTCTGGGGGTGAAGGCCAGAAGTGTATATTTGAACAAGCCCCCAGGAAGACCAGACTTAACAATCTCATTATGCAGAGAGGGACAGGGCCTGCCCGGGGGACTTAGAGGAGCTTATGTAAGATCAAATAGCTGGAAAGTCTTTGCAGAGCGCAACTAGAATCCAGGTGTGACTCATTACATCAGGAAAGAAAGCAAGGTTGCAAGGGTCAGCTCCGGCTACTTCAAACCTAGTCTTCACCATTTCTAGTGTTTCTATATCAGTCCCAACAAGTCGCCCAGAGCCTAGACACTTCCACCTCTAATACAGGATGTGGAACCAGGGCTGGCCTTCCCCCCTGACTCCTCTGTGGCCAGCACTGGAGAAGAGTGTCCACATTCACTCAGTGGACTGAGCCAGAAACCCAAGGGACAGTGGGACAGAGAGGTCAATCGCAGGTGCTCAGGAAACAGACTGCAGGTTTAAACCTAGCTTCATGACTTGTTTGCTGTGCCACTGGGGACAAGCGTGTGGTGTGTATGTGGTACTTGAGGCAAGGTCTCACTGTGTCACGCTGGCCCTGCCTCAGCTCCTCGAGAAGCTGACTACGAGTGCACACGGCAGCACCTTGCTTTTTAGAGTGGGCCAGGAATCGAGGCAGGGCCTGTGCTGTGGACGAGTTTCAACCTCTCTGAGCCTGTCTCCTCGGCTCTCACATTGGGATAGAATAGCACCTGTTGCTGAGGACTCAATGTGTCACCCAGGTCACATGCTTAGTGTGGGACTGGGCGCACCACTAAGTGCTCAAGGCACAGCAGCCGTCACTGCTGTCCACACTGTCGCCTCACCCCGGCCTCCTCATGGGCCAACTGGTGACCAAGGCACACTGACTTCACCTCTGTGTCCCTGCATCTGTTCCTTCATCTGTGTCTGCAGGTCCAGACTCACTGTGACTGTTGTGGTTCTGTTTCTCAACCTGTCCCCCAGCGCCACTGTACAAATCTTCAAACAAGTCTTCTGCTTCCAGGCAGCACTCCAGGCTCACAGCCCAGGAGTTTTCTAAACTAGAATCACTGCAGCAGAGAGCCTGAGGTATTCAAGGTATTCAACTGCTCCTGGACAGAACCCACAGGCCCCTGCTGGGCCGTACCCCTATTTATCTTACATCTGGGTTCCCCCCACCCACCCCCATGCTCTGTACCTAATTACCTTTAAGACCACCCAAACAGTGGACTTTAACTCTTCTGTGCTCTGTTCCCTCTGCCAGGAATGCCTCAGCCCCAGCTGCCTGGCAATCCCATGTCACCTTCCAAGTCTTCGCACAGGGTGGCACCTCCTCGGAGCCCTGTTCCCAGGAGAAGAGGCTGCCTGCTCCTTGCCCTCCCTGCTGCTGTTCCTGCTTCACACAGCACCTGCTCCACATTGCCAGGCTTAACGTGTTTTCACGTCTGCCGCCCTGGCTGTCTGCCGGATTGTCACTCTCCTGGACACAGAGAAAGCATTCTACACTTACATATTAAGTGGATAAAACCTCCCCTACTCTCACCCACTCCAGCTCTGTCCTCTGGCTCAGAGGATAAACTACCTCTAGTATTTCCCCCAAAAAACCTCAGAAGTGGAACTGCATCTCACTTTTGAAGCAAACTGAGACGATTCTCCACACAAACTGGCGGTGGTTATACAGTGCGTGAAAGAAAAAGTACATGAGTCTGAACTGGTGAAACGGAATTTTATGACTTTTGACTAAAACATTACTGATCTTCTCCTATGCTTTGTTTTCTGGAGTTAAGGAGTTTTGTCTTCTCTTGAGCTGTGGACAGGTCCATGTGCCTACTATTCGAACAGAATCCTAACCTGTTTCCTGGCTTTAAGTCTTAGGCAAAATTCTCTTAACATTCTTTTTATTTTGATTTATTAAAGCTAAGACTGCCTTTCTTGAAATTAAAAATATATTTTAAAATACTTATTTAATGATCACGGTAAGCTATATAGCCTCAGCTAGGTGCTACTTTATAATATATTCATTCTACCCATAGTTTCATGCCTAAAGCAACATGTGTTCACAGATATGTAAATATCAGCTGAACTCGCTATTGAAAGCATTTAGATTAATTAAAATATTTTGTGACTCAATGAAATGGGGGAAAAAATAAAAAAGAATGGAAAGCAACTATAGATACCAGAGACAGTGTGGGAGGAGGGTGAGAAATGGCAGGGGGTGAGAAATGGGAGAGGGGGAATATATATATATATATATATATATACACACACACACACACACACACACACACACACATATATATATGCATATATATATATACACACACACACACACACACACACACACATATATATATATATATATATATATACACACAAGAAACAAAAAATGCAAAATTATTTGTTGACAATAACATGCATGATTAAGCCTTCATGTTTCAGGAATTTCAATGCTTATTAGGCCACCGGTGACTGCAACAATGGGATCAATTTATAATGCATGCCAAACAATGGCTTAGAGGAAGAATTCTGGGCTTTAGGGCCAGTTTACCCCAACAACTTTTTTATTTTGGAGAGGTTTTTGCTATAGGGCACGTGCGCTCACCAGAAAGACAGAGAGAAACAGAGAGACGGATAGCGAGAAATCCCCCCCCCCCCCCAGGGAAGATGGCCACGCTGCAATTCCTCCTCCTCCATTCTCCTCTCGGGATCTTGGGCACGCACGCACATGCGCCCGGCGTGAGTTTAAGCCGCTGGGTCCAGGACTCAAATTGCCGTCGACTATGTGAGAGTCCAGTGACATAGTCATTACACCAAGTGCTGGTCCCCTCCCAACAACTTTTTGAAATGACTATAGACAGCAACTCCTTTCCCGGAACATCTTTGAGAGGCTATAACAACTTAATAATAAACTTTGTCAAGTGACAGTCACTGTTTAAGGAATTGACTCTATTAGTTATCTTGATGTTGCCATAAAGAACTATTATTCTCTTTATTTTTCAGGTGAGAAAATAGACACAGAGTGGTTCAGCAATCTGCTCAAGGCCATACAGCTACTGAGTAGCAGAACCAGGAGTGAAAACAAGTAGTCTAATTCTGGACTGTGCATCACAAACCACTATGCAATATTGCCTCCTTTGGTTAAATCCCAAACACAAAGAGAGTTGTTTACTTGGGAAGAAGCTGGAGACTCCAGGAACAGGTACTCCTAGCATGAAGTCCTAAGTTCAAGAGCACCTGGATGAAGACAGGAAGAGACCTAGAAATTTGTTCAATGAACATTGCCTCTTATGTGCCTGTTATGGGACTGGCAAAGTGTTCAGAAGAAAGGGGAGGGTAGAAAGTAAAGAATCCCAGTTCTTTTTTTTTTTTTTTTTTAGAGGTTTTTTGCTATAGGGCACATGCGCTCGCCAGAAAGACAGAGAGATAGAAAGCGAGAGATCACTCCCCAGGGGGGATGGCCACGCTGCAATCCCTTCTCTTCCATTTTCCTCTCAGGATCTTGAGCATGCACGCACGTGCGCCGGCGTGAGTTTAAGCCACTGGGTCCGGGACTCAAACTGTGGTCGACTACATGGGAGTTCAGTGACACAGCCATTACATTAACTGCTGGTCCCAAAGAGTCCCAGTTCTTAAAGGAACATAGAGTAACAGTGACAGTAACAATGTACCAGGCATTCTGCCAACTGCCTTCATTCATTATTTTATTTGTTCACTGCAAAGTAGGTGTCAATGATAAACCATTTCGCAGGCAAGGAGAGGCGGCATTGGGAGGTGAAATAGCTAGCTCAAGGAGGTACCACTAGGAAGTGGCAGAGCGAGGATGCGAACACAGATCTGCCTGTGCTCTGGGCTCTGTGCTCTTAACAACATTGATTTACTAAACTCTTAGGAAAACAACTCAATCTTTGAAGAATCAAAAGACTAGACAATAAGAGAAATTACAAAGCTATATGAGACCAGGGGTGAAAACAATGGACTAGACAAGTTTAAAGCACTTTTTACAAAAGTTTTAGCCATAGGGCATGAGGGAAAGTGAGAAATCACTCCCCCAGGGGGCATGGCCATGCCACAATCCCTCCTCTTTAATTTCCTCCTGGGATTTTGGCCACCCAAGATCATTCACCAGCATGAGTTTCAAGCCACCGGAACCAGGACTCGAACCACAGTTAACCATGTGGGAGTCCGGCACCTTTATCACTTTTAAGAAGTGATGACTATTTCCCCTAAGGAGGCTGGTAAAAAAGGAGAGAGGACTTTACCATACTGGGATCTGTGCTGGGAGAGGAGCTGAGATAATCTCAGACATTGCAGGCAGACCACACCGTCACCCGGGTAGGACTCTGAGTGCCAGGCATAATCCCACAAATTAGAGTCTCAGAGCTTTCAGTAGAGGGACAGGAGGACAGCAGAGATTTGGGAACTTTGGCCTAGGACTGGGACTCCCAACAGGAAGGGTTTATGCCCCCACAGAATCATGATTATTATTAACCCTGGCAAAAGGCACCTGGATGTATGCACCAGAGTATTCAAAGAAGAAGACACAGGGTGAGCAGGAAGACAGGTGCCTGGGGGACACCACAGAGATGCCTGTCCGTGGTGCAGAGGGCCCAGGCTCAGACCAACGATTCTCCAGCCCCCATGGTGACCCCAGGAGTCTGTTAAAATGCAACCATCTCAGCAGGCCTGCGGTGGGACGGGGCACTGCACGTCTGACATGCACCCTCCTCACACCAGATGGTTCTCCTACAGGGGGGTGTGGAAACAATGCTGAAAAATAACGATTTATCGGAAGACTCCGGAATTAGACTGGGAGGAGTAGAAGTAAGACTCCAGCAATTATTCTTTTGAAACCATGCAGCTTTGAGCAAGTCATTTAAAAACTCCCTGAGATTCCATTTTCTAATCTGCAAAATAGAGATATCTTACACTACCCCCTTCACAGAGCTGGCCAAATGAGAAAGACTGTGACACAGGGGCGGTGACGGTGATGGTGATGAAGAAAAAGAAGCATGTTCCCAGGCTCCGGAATCCTCTTAATACCACTTCCAAGTCTTGAAGTAGCAAAGAGGAAAAAATAATAAGTTATTTAAAAAGTCTGCCAGCTCCAACTCTCAGGGTATATACTGAGGAAATAACTGGACAAAAAAGCTAGTATGTGTTGAGGAGGACGGCCACTGCGTGTTGTTTATGATCATGAAAAACTGGAAATAGTCTAAATGCCCAGTGATATAGGAAAGGTTAAAGGAACTAGGGTTATCTCCCAAATAGGAATAGTACCCAGTATTTCTTTTTTAAAGTTTTTTAATAAGTTATTATTTATTTAATTATGTGTGTGTGTGTGTGTGTGTGTGTGTGTGTGTGTGTGTTATTTAATTTTAAACATTTGACTACAGAGAGAGAGAGAAAAAGAGAGAGAGAGAAAAAATGAGAAAACAAGCCACCAGGTTCAGGACTCAAACAGTGGTCAGCCATGTGGGAGTCCAGCGCCTTAACCACCACACCACTAGCCAGCTCCAGTACCCGTATTTTAAAATAATGATGCATAACTCCATTCATTTACAATAATTCCCACTCACAATATATTAAGTGAAAAAAGTTAGTGAACTCAAACTTCTCTATACTCTAGAATCTCTTTAAAATAGATAAATTACATATTTTTTAAAGTGGGACGAGAAAGATACGATGCAACTGTGGTATCTCTGCGTGGTCTTATCACCGGGAAGAGGAGAATCTCACCTTCTGCTTCTGAGAGTCCATCTCTCCCCTCCGCTGGGCTCTTTCCACGTTCCAGGGACTGTGGGCCGACTGTAAGCCTGTGACTTGGCCTCATAGCTGGGCCCAGCATTCTAAGGAATTGCCAAACCCCAAACCCATGCTCTTCAGGAATGGGCAGGGTAGGGCCTCTCCAGTGGGGCCTCATCTAACTATCAAGGGCACATTCTTTCCATGAGCATTTCCAGATCAGACAAAAGCGAAAATGACAGGAGTTTGAATTAGACCATCCATCAAACAGAACTCTTAATAAGGCTCAGGATCTCAAAGCAAGACTTCGAGCCGTTTACTGGGCATTTAAGCTGTACCCAACACTGGAGAGCTCTATTATAAATATATTCCGAGCATTCTCTCACTGGATCTCCACAATCTCACAGGAAAAATACCTGTATTCCCACCCCTCCCCCAAGTTACAGATGAGGATACCTGAGGTTCTGCTAATGTACTTATTTTTTTAATTGTACAAGGACACACAGAGAGAGATTAAGGGAGAAAGACACCCCCACCACCACCACCATGGGCACTGTCACTCCACAATTCCTTCTCTTCCATTGCTCCATCCTATCAGGATTTTGTACATACATGCACATGTTCCCAGCAAAATGTTCAAACTGCCAGGACCAAGATTTGAACCCACTCAGCCATGTGGAATCTGGTTCTTTTAACCACCGAACTCTGGGGCCAGCCCAAGGCTCTACTTCATCTTGTCTAGGTCACAGAGCCAGGAAGTAGCTAAGAAGGTCTCAAATCCAGGTCTAACTGCTGGACACCACAGAGAAACTGGATCTTCTCAGCTTCAGCACCTTGAATTTCTCTTTTGTTATTCAAGGAACTAGACTCTTGCCAACACCCAAGATTGCTAAATAAAGTACTTACAGCTACCCCTGAGTCACTTTTCCCAACCTCCCACACTTTGTTTCCCAGCCACAATATAAAACTGCCTTCAGTCACCTAGTGAGCATTTACTGGTTCGGTGTGCTAGGGAGCCTCGTACTGTTAACTTGGGGCACTAAACTCTCAGAAATGGTCCATTACGTATGGAAAACATTTCAGTGTCCATCTAAGACCAACAGACTGAGAAACCCCAAAATGTGTCAAGCCAGCCCCTTCCTCAGTGTTCTAATTCACTAATACCTGGGCAGTTCGGTGCTACCATTTATTGGATCGACCTTGTACCAAGCACTTTATCTGCTTCCTCTCTTCTCACCCTGATCATAAGCCTAGGAGACAGAGTTTGTTACTCTCATTTATAGGTGACGGCTCTGAGGCTAAGGGGAGTTCAGAGAGTTGTGTAAGGTCACCTAGAACCAGGAACTGCCCTTGTGGCATCTACGACACTCAGTCACATTTGAAGGTTATTTTATGTCCGTCTGTCACTATATGAGACTGAAGGCCCGTAAAGACAAGGGTGTACCCCTCACTGACTTAATTCTGGACCTGATATACGGTGAGGGTAAACCTGTGTTTGCGTGTGTGTGTGTGTGTGAGTGTGTGAGTGTGTGTGTGTGTGTGTGCGTGCGTGCAATACAAAGAGAGCAATCAGATAACTCCAAAGGGAGCCTCTGGATTCAGACTGGTCTGGGTTTGAACAGCAGCTCTGTTACAGCCTCATTATTTCTTTAAGCTATTCCGTTTTAGTTTTCTCATCTGTTACGTGGGAGACCAACAAGCTCAGCAACTATGGAGGATGTTAGGAATAAACAAGAGTCATGGAATCATTTCTGAACGGAAGCCTGGCATGCAGTGATGAAAACACGGACATCTATTACTACAAGGCCAGAGAGAATTATCCAATTAATTAGCGGGATACCTGGAAATCAAGGCACTCTCTTCTCCCTGGGAGAATGTGAGCTTTTTGAGGGCAAGGACAGGATGTTACATCTCTGTAACCCCAGCACAAGCCAATAAAGAGTGTTAACAAGTGGCCGGTGATGGCAGAGACTTACATAGCCTTTCCTCGCCAGCATGGGGACTCTGAGCTGTGCCCAGGACGGGTAGGCACAGGCAGGAAAGGGAACCTCCTTCAGCTGTAGCAGAGGGTTTCTGAGCCAGCCTCACCGCAGAATGGGGATAAAAACTGCGGTCCCCTGAGGAGTCATAATGAGGCTGAGCAGACATCCTCAGGAGACTTTCCAGCCCCCAGAGATCAATGAGAAGAGGATACAAGAAGTGATGATGCAAGGGGACACTGGGCAATGAGGCTGGGAAGGCTTTGAATGCTGGGCCAAAAAGAGGTATTATGACGGATGGTTTTGGGTAAGAGTCCAAATCCCAGCTCTGACATTCACCAGCCTGAGAGTTCCCCTCCCTGAGCCTGGGCTTCCTCATCTACACATGGAGAAAAATAACAGAACTTCCCCATGAATCTGTAGCAAATGAAATACAAGGTGGGCTGAGCACCTAGTACCTAGTGGGAACAAGGTAAACAGAAGTCCTATTACAGAGGATATACTTGTCTCTGAACGTAAAAGCCGGCTTCCTCAGACAATACACAGCTAAGTAGGAATCCAACTTAGTGCAACCAATATGAAGATAGGAGAGGAAAACTGCTTCCTGAGGACCACTATTTATGAGGCCAATTTCGGTTTCCAAGTGCTAATGAATTCCCCACGACAGCCTCCACGCAGCTCCGAGTCCAGAAAGCAGGGATTCAGCCTCCCCAGAGTTCTTGCAAACACCGCAGACCCTCACGGTGCTCAATCAGCGTTTAATAATCACGGCAATAATCCTAATACTGATCGGGGTAAAGTGTGTGTAGCGGGGAGAAGATGCAGGTGAGGAGGAATAACACTTAAGCTATTTTGTTTCCTCAAGACAAACTTCTGCCTGAAATAGATTAATTCAATCTGCATATTAAATGCAGATTACTAATTAATGACTAAAAAAAAATGCTTCCAACACGGAAAGTGCTATGCAAATGCTTAAAAAATAATAACTTCCAGGAGTCTCGGGGTAAGTGTGGAAAGGAAATAAGCCAACCTCATTTTGTGTTTTTTCTTTTTTTAACATTTAAAGCTTTATAGTGGAAGGAAATGGAGGACATTAGGGAAATTCACTTAAAGCACGGAAACATAAAATACGAAAGCCTGGTGAGAAGTGACTTGCTCTGTGCGCCTCTAGAAACTGCTTGCTGCACTTACTATGGGGTATTGTGACAGCTGGTACACCTGTCCGTGCTGCCTTCTAGCCTCTGAGTGCTTTGTCTGTACCTCCGATCCCTTAGTACCCAACACTGCGCCAGGCAGGCAGGGAGCAGCCGATCATATTTACTGAAACAAATGAATGGTCCCCAAACCCTTTGTCAAAAGAGGAGGACAAGGGTCACTTAATAGTGACTTCCTTCCAAAGAGTACAGTATGGAAAAGAAGACCATGAAGAAACCTGATAGGCACTACCTTAGCCAGGTGATGGAGGTCAGGGTCAACAATAAGCCATGGCAACAGCACTTCCCCTTGGCATGATGGGATAAGAACGGCTACCTACGTGCATCAGATATGCAACAGACAAATCCCAATAGATTCTAAAAAGTGTCCAACCAGGGCTCCTCCGGGAGCCTTGACAAGACTGTCAAGGTCATCAAAAACAAGGAAAGCCTGAGAAACTCACAGCTAGGAGGGTCCTAAGGAGACTTGAGGTGACTTTATGCAATGTGATACCTGGAGGGGATTTTACAGAGAGCCTCTTCCTAGGTCTCATGGAGACAGCAGTCATGACTATAACCATCCCCACACTCTCCAGGTAGATCGATTCTCATGAGCACGCCGATGCGTGACAGAATGATGAAGATGGCATTTCTTTTCATATATAGTGAATAACTTTCGTTTAAAAAAAAAAAAAAAAAAAAAAAAAAACTTGCAACTTAAATGCAATTTCTTCCCTCTGGAAACTTCTCTTGACCAAAAAATCCTGTATGACCTGCCAGCAGTCAAACAGTCACAGGAATCAAGAGAATCAATGGGCTGAAAGGTTGGTCCTCAGAACTCGCCAGGACCAATTGCTCACATTTAGCAGGAAAAATGAAGGGCCCAAAGTGGGAGACAGCATCTTGCCCCTGCCAGTTTGCTGCATTGGTGCCACATGTAACTCATCGTCTTCACTCACAGTATCCAAAACTCCCTCCTACCCTGGGGCACAAGGAACCAGTTTAGGGCTATGGAGGAACTCCAGCTAAATCTTAGCTCTGTCTCTACTGGGTTCAAGGCCGTCAAGGGCAACCGTATAAAAAGCACTGTGTATTTAGCCCTGCATCTTGTTGCCCTGGGCCCCAGCCATCACCACGCAGAATGCCTGGGCCTGGAAGGCTAAGGCTTGACCCACAAACACAGCTTCCAATTGGGGTATATGCAAAGGACACGGCTCAGGCTGGCTGGCAGGCCACACTTCCCCTGTGTGGCCCCATTCATCAGCCACCCTGGGGGATCTCATTTTCCAGCTTGGCGTAGGGGACATTTTCTAAATGTGACCCTGTTTCTGTTATGAGGATCAAAGTGCTCTAACCGCAAGATCATAAATACTCAAAAGTGACGGCTAATGGCAGTGGCAGTTTGCAAAATGCCAAATGGCAGCGCGAAGTGGATGTCGTAAATTATGTCCCGACTCCTCTATTCTCACTGAGGTGTTTTGTGGGGTTTTAGTGATGAGATCTGCTTTTGAGTGGATTTACACTGGCGCCCCATGAAATCAGGCAGAGCTTTAAAAAATAATGGATGCTAAAAAGAAAACCAGAGGAGCCTACAATTTCTAGCCTAGAACATGTTTATTAAAATGTGTTTAATGTGCAATGGCCAAAATATGGAAAGTGGCCCATTGGAAAATGGATGCATTTAGTGTGAAAATGCTAATGATTTTAATAACAGTAACAATGTGAGCTATGATGTACGAGTCAGGCACTGGGCTAAGCATTTGATTCATTTTGTGATAGGTGCTGTAATTGTCCTTGTTTGGCATGTAAGAAAACTCAGGTTCCAAGAGATTTAAGTCATTTGTCCAGGGGACACAGTTGGTGAGTGACAGACTGCAGCTGTGAACACAAGGGGTCTAACCTTAGAGCCCAAGATCCAGCTCACCCTGCTACATCTCCCACCCGGTCAAAGTAGACTGAAGACAGAACGTAACAAGGGCTCCTCAACCCTCAGTTAAACCCCGCCGTGCCCGAGATCTGCGGACTGTGTAAAGTAAACCTACAAAAAACATGTCATCAGCACACTGAACCAAAAGACTAAGTTTTGAAAATACAAAGGGCCCCTATTATTATGAAATTGTCAACTGTGAGGCCTGGTTTTGCTCCCTCCTAAATCTTCTTAGCCTCAGTTCCTTTACCAGTAAAATGAGGGCAATACCACTATCTGCCTGTTATGACAATTTGGTATGATTGCCTACGTGAAAGACTCTTGGAAAACCTCAAAGCAATACTATTACGCTATGAATGAGAAGACTTAGATGAAATTGTTTAAAGTCAGGGCTAACAGCCGTTCCCTCATATCCTCTTTACAGATGTAGAAACTGAGGTTCAAAGAGATTAACTTGCTCAGAGTCGCCATACTGAGAATTAATGGCACAGCTATGACAAGATCGTCTGGAGGGGGGTTGTCCCTCCTGTGCTCAGTTCTTTCTCTGGTCCCCCTAAATAACATGCACACAAAACATGGCTCGACAAGCCCTGGGGTAATCAACCCCTAAGGTCCTTTCCTAGTACTGAAGCTCCAAGCCTCAGTTCACATTCCAGGTGGAAAGACTCTGCAGGTCTGTGGCCTCAGAGGACACGGGATCTCCAGGTCTCAGGGCAGGCCCCGTCTGTGTGCCCTTGGCACAGTGTCTGCAGCTGCTGCTGTGGCCAGTCACCCACAGTTAGAACCTGCAGGCTCACCAAGACCAAGGGCCCCTACTGAATGGTCCCTGTATTTCTCAGTAGTCAGAGATGTTTTTGATGAAAACAGGGCAAGCAGCAGTTCTGTGCCGGGCTTTGAAGGGACCGCAGCCCCGCACATTGCCAGCAGTGTAAGGACAGGTCTATCTCCAGGTCCCTGTCCTTCCACAGACTCGGTTCCTTTGGGAACTGGCCCAGTTTCTTATAAACTTCTATGCACTAGATCATTTCCCTCAGGCCCTGTTTCCTCATTTTCTAACTTTCAGTAAAGTCATGGAAGGCAAAGTTACAGAATCCTAGAACTGCAGGGCTCAGAGGATCTCAGAGACTAAAAATGTCTAACCTGACGTCCTTCCATCTGGCACTGAAGCCTCCTTTCACGTGTTCCTGCTTCGCTGTTGTCTGGCCTCACCTTGAATACCTCCAAGGATGGGAACTCATCGCTTCCTGAAGCAGCCTGTTCCACATCTTGCCTAGAGTTAGAATAAGGTGGTGAGAGACCAGCAGATGGTGTACTGGTTACATCACTGGACTCCCACATAATCGACTGCTGTTCTAGTCCCAGACCCGGCAGCTTAAACTTCACACCAGGTGCGTACACGTGCATGCCCGAAATCTCAAGAGGAAAATGGAGGAAGAGGGATTGCAACATGGCCATCCCCCTTGGGGGGTGATTTCTCACTTTCTGTCTCTTTGTCTCTCTCTTTCTCCCTGGTGAGCGCAACCTCTAGTAAAACTCTTTCCAAAAAAAAAAAAAAAAAAAAAGAATAAAGTGCTGATAGGTTAAGAGCATGGCCTCTGATCATGACAGACTATATACTTTGCAGGGCCCAGTGCAAAATAAAAACGTAGAGCTTCTTATTCAAAACTTATTAAGGATGTCGAGGTGGCAATACCAGAGTACGAAGCCAACTTCGGGCCTGGCCAAATGCAGGGCCCTGTAAACATGCACTGGTCACATGCTGTGTGGCCTGATTCTGACACCAGACTCGATGGGTTTGAATCCCACCTGTGAACCGGAACGGGCAAGATACCTGACCTCACCATACCCTCCTTCCCTCAGAAAGAAACAGAGGTCATTCTAGCTATCGCACATGTCTCTGAGGATTGGAGAAGTAGTATAGCATAGCCTGCTTCGAGCAGTGCCCGGCACAGAGTAAACACCACCAGTTTTGTGCCCGAGCTGTACACTGGGGAGAGAGAAAAGTACACTTAGTTATCTCCACGCCAGCCCTTTTGCAGGCAGCTCACCGAGCCTTGTGAGGCTCTCTTCACCTGGAGCAAAGTGGCTGCTTCCTGCTGCTGCTGCCAGCTGTTACGGCCCCAGCTAGGAGAAAAAAATCATAGCTGCCACCGTGGGCAGACCTGCTTTTGTGGGACCTGATGTTTATGCATTGAGGCTGGGGGGCTCCTCGAAGAAGAATATGAAATGAAGGCACGCACACAGTGTATTTTTTAAATGTGGCGAGGTGTACTCGATGTAGTTCCCAGTGCACGGCCTCTTAAAATGCCTGTGGCCACTCTACCATTCTGAGGAGGGGAGTGAGAATAAGGGGAGACAGCAGTCTTAGGACCATGGTTAAATTATTTCACTTTTGCAAATGTTAAGAGAACATACGACCATGGAATATATTGCCAGGGCCCCTCCGGGGGCCTCAGGCTGCCAAGACTCTGAAGCTTCATGTAAATCTGACACCTCCCTCCACCATAGCTCAAGGTATCTGATCAAATTCCCCAAGAAGCTAGTTGCTGTCACTAGTCTTGTCGGTTCTAACCCCTGAATCTCTTTCGAATGTGCCTACTACCCTCCACCATCTCTTGCCTGGCCTTCATGGCCTCACAGATGGCTGCCCTGCTGGCACCCCTGTCTCCTTCGAGACAGTCTGTCTTCATAGAACAGCTGCAGCTGGGACCCCTGCCATGCAAACCTGACCATGCATTCCCCTGCTTAAAACCCCTGCCGGCTTCCCGCTGACCTCAACGTAAAACAAAACTCCTGGCCACATTGGCCCATAACCTTCTTTCTTCCAAGACCCTCCACCCTCTGGGGTCCAACTGTCACTGCTCAGCCCTTGTAGGCCAAGCCCCAGTCGGACAAGCTGCATCCCAAGAGGAGGTTCTGTCTGGATCCTCCTCTCACTCCCTACCCCGCCTAGCTCAGCCTTCAGTTGGTCACAGAAATGGCACTTGTCCCAAGAAGCCTTCCCTGGCCCCCCCAGAACAAATGCAAAACAAAACTGCTGGCTTTGACACCTGCTAAATGCTCCCACTGCATTCTCTTCCTGTCCCCCAACAGCACTTCCTGTCACCTTCTTCTGTCTCCCAATTAGGCTGTAAGCGCTGTGAGGAAAGGCCCTGTCTACCCTGCAGCTCAGGGCCCTCACACAGTATGAAAAAAATGCCAGGCACTTGACAGCCATGTGCTGCTGAATGACTAAGTGTTTCAGAGTGCCCAAGGTAGGGGCCTGGGGTGCAAAGATCACTGGGTGGCACTCTGAAGGGCCACAATCTTATTCCAGTGCCACCATTCCCTTGCTGGGCAACCCAGGTCAAGGCCCTCATGCCTGGTGCCACACACTTTCCAGAGACTGAGGCCCTTGCCCGCGACACAGGGCTGCTGGCAGAAGCCCACTTCTCCTTGCAGAAGCTGCACAATGAACCCATCTCCTTTTTGCTGAGTTTCCTATCTGGAGAAGTCTTGCAGGAGCAGCCTGACTTCAGAGCCCTTCATTTATTATTCATTTATTTCCTTGTAATATCATTTCTGTGTTCGAAGGACAAGCCCCAAACAGGCCTCCCACCTGCAAAGTTAACATGGATTCAACCCAACCATGGAAAATCTTGTCTACAGTACCCAATTATTTTTTAATTTAATTTTTTTTTGGGGGGGAGAGGATTTTTGCTATAGGGCATGTGCGCTCACCAGAAAGACAGAGAGAGAGACACAGAGACAGAAAGCAAGAAATCGCCCCCCAGGGGGGATGGCCACGCCGCAATCCCTTCTCCTCCATTCTTCTCTTGGGATCTTGGGCACGCACGCACACGTGCCCAGCGTGAGTTTAAGCCACCGGGTCTGGGACTCGAACTGTGGACAGCTACATGGGAGTTCAGCGACATAGCTATTACGCTAACTGCTGGTCTCTACAGTACCCAATTATTGACCACAAACAAACCCAGGATGCAAAGGACCTATCTGGAATCAAGACATTCTCTTTCTTATTAATAATGCTCTTTAAGCATTGCAAGCATTTACCAATTTATCATTTCCTTCAAAATTCTGTGGTGTGGTGGTTAAAGGTGCTGGATTCCCACATGGCCGACTGCCGTTCAAGTCCTTTGACTTGGTGGCTTGCTTTCTCATTTTCCCTTTTCCTCTGTCTCTCTCTGGTCAAATTAAAAAAAAAAAAATAATACTAATAACAAATGGAATGAAATACTTTTTTTTTTTAATTTTCAGAACAATCTTCTGAAGGATGGACCCAAGGAGTTCCCATTTTACAGACAGGGCAACCGAGGTTCAGAAAGACTAAGTAGCTTGTCCAAAATCACAGAGCTTGTAAGTGGCAGAGTTGATGTGAACCTGAGACAACCGACTCCAAAGTCCATTTTCTGTAACTACTTTACAGTATTTTCCCTTCTTCATTGTAAAGATATTTTTAAAATGGTTTTAATATCCAGAACCTATCTACAAATTAACTTTGTTCCCCAAGACAAGTGAGCATAAAAACAGAAAGAAAAAAATGAAAAGAGGTTGAAGGGACTCCATATCTTATGAAACCAGCCTGCGTGTGTTACAGTCACCGTGCTCCAGCTACACTGCACCCCTTGCTAGTCTTTAAGCCGGCTGGCTCTGAGCAGCCTCAAGGCTCCTGTACATACGAATCCTCCTGTCTGGACACGTCGCCCCGTGATATCTTCGGAGAAACCTCCTCCAACCCCCTACCTGACTTTCTGACACCAGCCTGTCTATGTCCTTTGTAGCACCCGCCATCACTGTCTTACTGACTTGCTCACTGTCTCTCTGATCCACCAGAATGTAACCTCCTAAAGGTTAAGTCTGGTTTTCTCACTGCTACACAGAACTATGCCTGACACACTGCAGCCTTAGCAATAAGTGTATTAAATACATAAATAAATCTTATTTGTATTTACCACTGTTAAAGTCCTAGTATCTCACAATAACCAAATTATGTACGACAACCAAGTAACCTTACAATAACCAATCAAAGAAGGACAGATAACAGTCTTTTAGTTTTATGAAGGATGAAAATAAGAGACCCTGAGGGGTTAAATGGCTTGCTCAGAGCCACAGCACATAAGTGGGTCTTAGACTCACTCACAGATTGACTTTCTAACTTGCTTTCAATAAAAATACGCTTAACCAGGCGTGTGTGTGTGCTTGCCCAAGATCCCAAGAGGAGAATGGAAGAGAAGGGACTGCGGTGTGGCCATCCCCCCTGGGGGGCGTGATTTCTCACTTTCTGTCTCTCTGTCTCTGTCTTTCTGGCGAGCACATGCACCCTATAGAAAAAACCTCTTCAAAAAAAGAAAAAATAATACGCTTAAAATATGCTTACAATACCTTACTTTCTGCTTCTTACCACTGCCTTAGAGATTCTTCCAGATTACTGTGTGGTTTGCTGAGCTTCTGGTTCTCCCTCCCCAGGGCAGAGAGCTGCCCTACCTGCATTTCTTTGAGCTGAGCTGGACTGTGAAATAACAGGGTAACTAAGGTGAAGCTATATCCAGGATCCTGTGCAGAAAGCTGATGAGCACAAACACCTGTTGGGTTTCTAGGAGTCTCAGTAAAAGCAAGTATGCGAGTGTCCAAGGACTCCTCTGTAGGCACTAGGGAGGTGGACAGAGGCCCAGATAGGCCCGCAATAGGCTGTCGGTAAACCTACGGCCTAAGAGCACATACGTGACTTAAGTCAATGGACCAAGATGCACCCCCCACGATCCCAGTCCCCTCACAGAATAAGTGGGGTTCACTCTTATTCTAATAAGCCCATGGCAAAAGAAACAATAAGACAGTAATCAAAACCCAAACTTTGGAGTTAATAAGAAGGAAGGGAAAGTGTCTCCTACACTACCCATAATCCTCACATCAGAAGAGCTGAGGCTGTTCACTTCCAAAGTCACCTAACCGGGCTGTTCTGAATGCTGAATTCAATAGACTTGAAAAGAGTCCACTGTAACACGTTGGGAAGAGGCTGTGTTATCGGCTCTGTGTTCTGTTAAGTGCATTCAAACCAAGAAGACAACCTTCATCTGCTTTTACCATCATTTCCCAAAATACAGGACATCTTATACCAGCTTGGAATGTCCACCCGGAGTTACTGTCACACAGAAAGACTTCTGAAAAACTCACCACTCTGTCCTCATTGTCTCTTTCATTTCACCTCGGTGAAAATTTTAATAGGACTGAGTTTGTGGGCCAGTGACTGAAAATCACAGCCCTGGCCCATTTCCTTTGTCAACGTATAAGAACAGGGAGGCCTCTGGAGCCAGACAGCCTGAAGTTCACCAACTGTGGCGGCAGGTTCTCGGGAGCTGCGGGGCCCTGCCTTGCCATTTCTGTGAAGACACATACACTAAAGATATATCAAATGAGCTGATTTGCTTTTTAAAAAAAAATTTAAGAGAGATTTTTACTATAGGGTATGTGCACTCACCGGAGAGACAGAGAGAGACAGAAAGACAGAAAGCAAGAAATCACCACCAACCCCTCCCCAGGGGATGGCCACTTCACAATCTCGTCTCCTCAATTCTCCTGTCGGGATTTTAGGCATGCACACATACTCACCCAGCATGAGTTTTTTTTGTTTGTTTGTTTTTGTTTTTTTTTGCTATAGGGTGTGTGCGCTCGCCAGACTCAGAGAGAGAGACAGAGAGACCGAAAGCAAGAAATCACCCCCCAGGAGGGATGGCCATGCTGCAATCCCTTCTCCTCCATTCTCCTCTCGGGATCTTCGGCACGCACGCACACGCACCCGGCGTGAGTTTAAGCCACCGGATCTGGGACTTGAACCGCGGTCGACTACGTGGGAATCCAGCGACATAGCCATTACGCTAACTGCTGGTCCCACACCCAGCATGAGTTTTAAGCTGCCGGTTCCAGGATTCAAACTGCAGTTGACTACTTGGGAATCCAGTGACATAACTATTACTTCAACTGCTGGTCCCTGAATTTGCTTTTCTTTTCAAATGTTGCATCTTCTTTTCCTGGGCTTGACCAGACTCATTGGCCTAGGTTCCAGAAAAGAGTAAGAACTGTGACTTGGACTAGGTTCTGAGTTACTGAACTCTGGTCTACCCCAGACCTGCTAGCAAGCAGTGCCTTGGAAGTGCACAGGAGGAAGGGACAAGTGGGCACATGCAGCTGCCCAGCACTTGTGTCTTCTTCAAGGTGTATCGAGGGCCCAGGGATCTAGGTCACGCCACACAAGAGAGGGTCATGGGTCTGAGAGATGTGGAATTGTGGGCTTGTTAACTATGTCTCTGGGCTCATTGTACTGGGCAAGTACTTCTCTACTCATAAACCTGCTACTACGCAAGTCAGATGCAGAGGCCTACGGTGCCTTGAAATCTTGCTGCGGTGTCCCCTCATCTGGGCCCCATGCTGCAGGGTCTAGGAATTCCCTGTTTGTGTCCACTTAGAGTTTCATGGGCAGATCCAGTGGTTGCTATCTATGATCACCACACTCTGTGGGACACCTGTCCCACAAATTCTGTGGGGAGAGGAACCTATGTGTTTTTATTTTATTTTTTTTTGAAATTATTTATTTCATTTTATTTATCATTATTATTTTTTAAACTTGCTATAGTCATCAGAGAGGGAGACAGACAGAGAAAGAGAAAGTGAGAAAGCAAGCCACCAGGTCTGGGACTCAGTCTGCCACTGGCCATGTGGGAGTTCAGCACCCCAACCACCACACCACCTGCTGGCCCCACCTATGTTTTATTTTAAACTCTGCATTTCCCAAATGACTTGATACATTCATGAGCACAGAGAAATTCTTCCCAGTTAACTGAAAGAAAAAGTGGGCTGAGACAAGGGCATAGGTATTTCAGAACAAGGTGCCCACGTGGGGCCGTTTCCGGGACATAAAGCTTTGTGTACACGGGTTACTGTATGTATCCCCTGGTAATTAATCAGTGGCGAGGTTGCACTCCAACACAGTCTACTTCCAAGATGAGAAATGTATTATTTGAATTTGGAAATGCCAAAAAATGGAAGCACTGCCTTTTTTTCTACCACACTGAGGGTTCCTAGAGGATGACCTTTGTGTTTTGTTCATCTCCACATCCTCGAAATGTGCCCAGCATGGAGACTGATACAGAGTCAGGGCTCCTTAGATGACTGCTGACTAAATTGAGTTATTGCAAATTTTGGCCTCCTCCATGTATTCTGGTAGATCTTGCTATTCATTCATTCATTCGTTTTGTTTCTCAAATGCTCTTTAGAGTCCAGGTACTGTCCTAGAAAATAGGAATATCACAGGGAAGAAGTAAGGCTGTCCTGGTCCCTGGCATGGATTTATATTCTTAGCAGATGGATTTTAATCCAACAGTCATGTAAGTAATCCTACTATTTTAATTTTAATAAATAGTCTAAAAGTGAGGTAGAGTAGTAAGAGAGATAATAATAAGGGACTGACTGATGTGGTGCAGTACAGGAATTTTAATCACAATAAAATAAAACCTCAACTACACTGGCAGAGATGATTTAATACAAGAGGAAGCTGCAAAGTGCAGTGGTTCATTAGGTGGCCATAATATCAGCGTATAGATCATCAATACAGGAAACGTAAGCACTTCCTCCCTTGGCTCTCTACTGCTTACCACAGAAGATGGAAACAAAAGCTAACAAAAATACAACTAATCCCAGGTTACTAGTCAACAACCACAATATAAAAAAGTATGGTAGACTGGATACCGTGAGAGAACTACTAGCTGAAAACAACTAAAAAGGCAGAATTAAAGGTAACAGCAAACACAAAATCATACTTCTTTTGTTTTTTAAGGTTTTTGCCATAGGGTGTGTATGCTGACTGGAGAGAGAGAGAGAGAGAGAGAGAGAGAAAATGAGAACCCCCCCCCCCCCGCCCCCGCCAAAGGGATGGCCAAGCCACAATCCCTTCTCTTCTAGTTTCCTCTCGGGATTTTGGACATGCATGCACATGCATCCAGCATGATTTTCAAGCCACTGGGTTTGGGAATTAGTACATGGTCGATCATGTGGGAGTGCAGCGTTTCAACCCCTATGCTACTTGCTAGTAGCTAGTTTCAACCCCTATGCTGTCTTTAACAATCATACATTGTTAAAGACAGAGAGAAAGCTGCAAGACAATAAAAAATAAAAACCAAAAACCAAATGCAAATAGAAATCCGTAAGTAAGGGGAGAACTGAAACCAGCTTTTGTTTTGAGGATATTTACTAAGCAAAGTTTACAGAGGGTTCAATTACACACCCTTTTAAAAACACAGAAGACAAAGCCCAGAGTCCACACAAGGTGAGAGCTTGACAGGACTTCACTCTACATCACACACATGCAGCTGGTATTCCCTACATCCTTAGTATAATGAGAAATAAATTTACCTCATCTGCAGACTTTTTCTGGCAATCAGTTAATGGGGTGAAAGGAAATCTCTTGAAAATGTGGGGAGACAGCAGGTGGTATAGTAGTTAAGGCACTAGACTCCCACATGGCTGACTGCAGTTCGAGTCCTGGGTCCAGCAGCTTGAAACTCATGTTGGGTGTGTGTGCATGTGTGCCTAAAATCTGAGGAGAATGGAGGAGAAGGGATGGCCACATGGGCAACTCCCCCTGGGAGGAGTGCTTTCTCATTTTCTGTCTCTCTGGTGAGTGCGTGTGCCCTATGATAGCTGAAGCCTCTCAAAGAAAATGAAAATGTATTACCACTAGCCATCTCTCATACAGGCTTTTGGTCCATAATCAGAGTACCTGGTAGATCTGAAAACTTAGATATTGGACTTAGAATGTGTTTAATATGCTTTAATAAATGAAAAATTGAAAACATGAAAAAAGAACAAGAGACTATGAGAAAAACCAAGCTGATTTGAAAAAGTTCCAATTAGAACTATAGTAACAGAAATTTTAAAAATCTTTTTTTTTTTTTAATAGAGGTTTTTGCTATAGGGAGCGTGCGCTCGCCAGACAGAGAGATAGAGAGACAAGAAGCGCAATCCCTTCTCCTCCATTCTCCTCTTGGGATCTTCGGCATGCACACACATGCACCCGGCGTGAGTTTTAAGCCACCGGGTCCAGGACGTGAACCACGGTCGACTATGTGGGAGTCCAGCGACATAGCCATTAAGCTAACTGCTGGTCCCAGAAATTTTAAAAATCTTAATAGGTAAAATAGTAGCCTAACTAAAGCTCCAATAATAACTGATTAGCTGGAAAAGAATTTTCAGGTAAATGTTCAGAATGCAGTGCTGAGAGGAAAAACAAAAAGATATGAAAAAGTTAAGTGACATGGAAGACAGAGTGTAAAGGTCTGGAAAATGTCCAAGTTCAAGAACAAAAGGAAAGAGAAATGAAACAAAGGAAATATTCAAAGACATAAGGCTTGAAAATTTTCCTGATCTGATAAAAGACAATAATCCAAACTCTAAAGACTAAGTATCTCGAGCAGGATAAAGAGAAAATAACAACAAAAATCATTAATGCCAAAACCAGGCAAAGACATTTAAAGAAAATAAAACTACATACCCACCTCTTTCTTGAACACAGATATAAAAACGCTAAATAAAATGTTAGCAAAAGATATATAAGAATATATTGAAGGATTAAAAAATAACAATCAGTAGAGTTTATCTCACTAATTCATCAAAACCAATTAATGCAATCTATTATATTAACACACTAAAAATATCAATCATCTTAAAAAATGTAGAAAAAACATTTGACAAAACCTCACATTTCTTTTTCTTTCTTTTTTCTTTTCTTTTTTTTTTTTTTGTGGAGAGGTTTCTGCTATAGGGTGTATGCGAGAGACAGAGAGACAGAAAGCAAGAAATCACCCCCAGAGGGGGATGGCCATGCCACAATCCCATCTCTCCATTCTCCTCTTGGGATCTTGGGCATGCATGCACATGTGCCCGGCGTGAGTTTAAGCCACTGGGTCTGGGACTCGAACCACAGTTGATTACATGAGAGTCCAGTGACATAGTCATTATGCCAACTGCTGATCCCTCACCTCTCTTCTTGATTAAAGCTGTTAGCAAACTAAAAATAGAAACTTCCTTGATTTGAAAAAGGGCATCTACAAACACCTATAGCTAACATCAGACTCAACGTCATCATTTAATACTTAAAATACTTTCCCCCTCTAAGATCAGAAACAAGACAAGGCCACATACTCTCACTGCTTCCACTAAACAGTGTATTGGAGGTTCTGGCCAGTGAAACAAGACAAGAAAAAGAAAGAAAAGGCATCTAGACAGGAAGAAAGAATAAGTACAACTGTTTTTATTTGCAGATGACATAGGTATCTGTGTAGACAATCTTTCAGAATCTACAAAGACATCAACTAGAGAAGTCTGACAGTGGCACAGTGGAACACAAGGTGCTCTGGGAGGCTGACCCACATGAGAAGGTTCTGGGTTCAAGTCCAGAGATCTCTCCAAGGATACTAAGCCCATGTGTGCCCATGATCTCGGGCCAGCTGAGGCCGAGGGTGGATCACAGCATTAAGACTCCGTTGGGAGGTGTTTGCTCTCCCAGTCTCTCTCTATTGCTCTCTCTCTCCTTCTCTCGCTCAGGTCTCTTCTTCATGGAGGAAATAAGTCAACTAAAAAGAATCTTCTAGAATTCATAAGTGGATTCAATTTTATTATAGGAGATAAGATCAACATGCAAAACACAATGGTATTTCAACATATTAGCAATAAGTGACCAAAAATTGAAATTTTAAAAATATCATTTATAGGGAACCAGCAGTTAGCGTAATGGCTATGTCGCTGGACTCCCACGTAGTCGACCGCGGTTCGCATCCCGGACCCGGTGGCTTAAAACTCACGCCGGGTGCGTGTGCGTGCGTGCCCAAGATCCCGAGAGGAGAATGGAGGAGAAGGGATTGCAGCGTGACCATCCCCTCTGGGGGGTGATTTCTCGCTTTCTGTCTCTATGTCTCTCTCTGTCTGTCTGGCGAGCGCACACGCCCTATGGCAAAAACCTCTCAAAAAAAAAAAAAAAAAAAAAAAAGAAAAATATCATTTATAAGAGCATCAAAGATCATGAAATATATGAATAAATCTGAAAAAGATGTAAAAAATGAAAACTACACAATAGTCTAAGATAAATTAATGAAAACCTGAATCAGTAATATGTAATAAACACAAGTCAAGTGGCTAAATATTGACTTACGAATTAAATGCAATCCCAATAAAATTAATTAGTAGACTTTCAAAAAATAGAAATCCCAATGAGCTCTTTAAAAAAAAATTGACAAACTGTACCAAACACAGTGGCACAGGTTCTAGGGCACCTTTGCATAATAACAGAGCCACAGGGAAAGGCTTGGGGTTTGGATCCATTGACCTGAACACGCTAGGCAGGCCCATGTGTGTCTGAGATCCTGGCTGATTTGGAACCTGGAGGGAGAATCATGGAGAAACAAAATCCTGTCATGGGTACCTGTCTCTCGCACCTCTCACCAAGAAATAAGTAAGTAACTTTAAAAAAATTAACTGACTAAAAACTCCTATGCAAATGCACAGGGCCTATACTAGCCAAAACAACCTCCAAAAAAGAATAAAGTTGGATAACTAACATCTGATTTCAACACACATCATCAAGTGAAGGTAATTAAGACAGTGTGATTTGGTATAGAGAAAAAGAAAGACATCAGTGATATGGAAGAAGTTCCAGATACAGACCTGCACATATATGGGCAATTAATTTTTGACAAAGATACAAAATGCAGTTGGTGGAGAAATGACAGTCTACTCAACAAATGCCACTGGAACAATTAAATACCAGTTAAGCAAAAAAAGAAAGACCTTGATCTATACTTTACATCACATACAAAACAAACTCTAGGGGCCGGCAGGTGGCATGGTGGTTAAAGGTGCTGGACTCCCACGTGGCTGACCACAGTTCAAGTCCCAAACCTGGCAGCTTGATTTCTCACTTTCCATCTCTCTCTCACTCTCTCTCATTCTTTCGCTCTGCCCTTTTCTGGTCAAGTTTAAATACATAAATACATAAATAAAGTTAAATAAAATAATTCTTAAAAAAAAAGAACTCTAAATAGACCATAAACCTAAAAGTAAAATCTAAAATTATAAGACACCTACGAGAAAACAAAAAAGAAAAAAATTGTGACTGTGGGTTAGGCAAAGATTTCTTAGAAACAATACCAAAAGCATAATCCATAAAAGAAAAAAAGTTGATAAGTCAAATTACATCCAAATTTATTTTTTAAAGAATATTTATTTATTTAATTTCATTTGTTATTATTATTTTTTAATTTTACTGGAGAGAGACAGAGAGAGAAAGAGAAAGGAAGAAAGCAGGCCAGCAGGTCCAGGAATTGCACTGTAGTTGGCCATGTGGAAGTTCAGTGTCTTTAACCACCAAGCCACCGGCTGCTAGATTCAAACTTAAAATTCTGCTCTTTAAGAGACACCATTAAGCGAGTGTCCACACTCTGTGACTGAAACTAATTGACTAAAGGATACAGAAACACAGTATATAGTTGCAAATACCAGATATAGTGGGTGTGGAAGAGTAAGGCCTGAGGAAGGACATTTAGAAGAAAAATAGGGAGGCAAAGCATTAATGGCACAAAGAAATGTGGTATTATCTGTTGAAGATATTTTACAGTTTTATCAACAGTACTAGGGAGAAATGTTCACCTGTTGAAATGTCCATTTTGTAAGCCAAATAATAATGTGATTGAATGTATAAAAGAAAATTAAATTTTTAAAAAATAATAAAATAAAAACACACCATTAAGAGAATAAAGACAAGCCATGAGCAGAGAGAGACTACTGCAAAGCAGATAGCTCATGAAGAACTTGTATCTAGAATATAAGTCTAAATAAGTCTAAAAATTTGACAATGAAAAACCAACAACCCAATTTTTTAAAGCAAGCAGAAGAGTCTTCCTGTCAGTGCCAGGGCTGCGCATGGTCCATGCCAAGTGATATGGGCACCCTGGCTTTGCCCTCAGGATGACCGAGTGGGAGACAGCCACAGCAGCCATGGCAGAGACCCCAACATGAAGCTCTTTTGGGAAGGGGAGCACCGACAATGTGCAGTCCAATGACATTTCTCTACAGAATTACACCACAATGAAGGAGAAGTATGCCAAGTCTCTGCCCCACAGTGTAGGACGGTACACTGCTAAGCACTACCATAAGGAACAGTACCCCATCATGGAGCGCCTCACCAACTCCATTGTGACGCAGGGTTGCAACAATGGTAAGAAGCTCATGACTGTGCACGCTGTCAAATAGCCTTTGAGATCATCCACTTGTTCACTGGTGAGAATGTCATGCAGGTCCTGTGAATGCTATCACCAATAGTAGCCCCCAGGAGGACCCAACACACATCGGGAGAGCTGGGACAGCGAGACGGTAGGCTGAGGATGTGTTTCCACTGTGTTGTGTGAACCAGGCCAACTGGCTGCTGGGTACGGGAGCCCATGAGGCTGCTCTCCGAAACATCAAGGCCCTTGCTGAGTGCCTGGCGGAGGAACTCATCAGGGCTGCCAAGGGATCCTCCAACTCCTATGCCATCAGGAAGGACGAGCTGCGGAGACCAGCAGTTGGCGTAATAGCTATGTCGCTAGTCTCCCATGTAGTCAACCGCGGTTTGAGTCCTGGACCCAGCAGCTTAAACCATGTTGGGCGCGTGTGGGTGTGTGCCTAAAATACTGAGAGGAGAATGGAGGAGAAGGGATTGCGGCGTGGCCAACCCCCCTGGAGGGTGATTTCTTGCTTTCTGTCTCACTGTCTCTCTCTGTCTTTCTGGTAAGCACATGCGCCCTATACCAAAAAACTCTCCAAAAAAAGAAGGACAAGCTGGAGAACGTGGCCAAACCCAACCACTGATTTCCTAGCTGCAGCCCAATAAACCTGTCGGCCCTTGGAGCCGTCCCTTAAAAAAAAGAAAAAACTAACAAACAAAAATGGGCAAAAGATATGAACACATATATATCAAAGAAAATACAGAGGGAAATAAGCGCATGGAAAGATGTTAATGTGACTGATCATTACGAAATACAAATAAAAAACACAATGAAATCTGACTACACATCTATTAGAACATTTACAATGCAAAGATTGATCACACTAAGGGTTGAGGAGGATATGGAGAAACTGAAATGCTCTCATACACTGCTGCTGGGAATGTGAAAAGCTACACAGGGATACCCCAAAGATATAACCCAGCCATTCCATATCTAGTTATTTCTACAAGATTGATAAAAAGAGGTGTTTTTGCAAAGACTTAGATCTGAATGTTCGCAACTTTATTTGTAAAACCCTCAAACTGAAAGCAATCCAAATGTCCATCAACAGGCAAATGAATAGGCAAACTGCTGTATAGCAATACAAAAGAATAGAGGGGACCAGCAGGTGGAATGATGGTTAAGACGCTGGACACTCCCACATGGCTGACCATGGTTCAAGTCCTGAACCTGGTGGCTTGCTTTCTCAATATCTCTCTCTCTCTCTCTCTCTCTCTCTCTGTGTCTCTCTGGTCAAATTAAAATAAATGAATAAAAAATAATAATAATTCTTTAAAAGAAAACACAAAAAACAAAGGAATAGAACTTACCCATAATAGGGACCAGCAGTTAGCATAATGGCTATGTCTCTGAACTCCCATGTAGGTGACCAAGGTTCAAGTCCTGGACCCGGTGGCTTAAACTCATGCCAGGTGTGTGTGTGTGCGTCCCCAAGATCCCGAGAGGAGAATGGGGGAGAAGGGACTGCAGCGTGGCCATCCCCCCTGGGGGGTGATCTCACTTTCTATCTCTCTGTCTCTTTCTGTCTTTCTGGAGAGTGCGCGTGCGCCCTTTAGCAAAAACCTCTCCAAAAAAAAAAAAAAAAAACAAAACAAAACAAAAAAAAAAACTTACCCATAAGAAATGTAGTGCACACACTACAACAGAGACAAATCTCAGAATAATCATGCTCATTGAAAGAAGCCAGATGTTTTTTTAAAAAAGGAGTACATACTATATGGCTCCATTTGTATAAGTTTCCAGAAAATACAAACTAATCGATAGTGATAACCAGATTAGTGATTGCCTAGGACTGAGCAGGGGGAGCAGAAGAGAGAGATTACAGATACAAAGACACACAAGGGAACTTTGGGGGGGGGGTGATGGATACATTCACTATCTTGGAGTGGTTTTCACAGGTATAAGCCTATGTCAAAACTTATGAAACCATGCACTTTAAATATGCGCAATTTACTGTATGTCATTTATACAGCAGTAAAGCTAGTTTGAAAAGTACACATCATAGTGAAACTGCAGAACCCCAAACACAGAGATTAAAAATCTCAAAAGGAGCCAGAGAAAAGACAGATTTCATTTAAAACAATAACCATTAGATGACCCCTGACTTCTCAACAGCTTTAATGCAATCCAGAGGCAGTAAAATAATATATTGAATGTACTGAGGGTAAACACTTGTCAGCTAGAACTGTATACCCAGCAAGAACCAGGAGCAAATTAAAGACATTCCCAAGCAAAAAAATGAGAGTTTGCGAACATTAACCTTTTACTAAAAGAAATTTAGAGGGATGTACTTCAGGCAGAAGGAGAGTGATTTTTCTTCAAAGGCCTTTATAAAATAATAATAGCACAGTCCGATGAAATTTTTAAAAAATAAAACCAAAACACTGAAATCCATAATGATAACCATAGCATCTCAGTCTGACAAGGTGAGGTGACCAAATTTGCAGGGTTCAGCACCTTGTATTGGCTGAGAGTAGGCTAAAGATATTAATTTTAGATTCAAGAATGCATGTAAAAATGTCTTGGTTAACTATTCGAAGTGTAGAAACAGAATGTTGAACTTTCTTAGTAAAAGGGAGGAAAAAAGGTAAATTGAGAAAAAAAAAATTCCAAAGAAGGCAAGAAAAAAGAAAAGAAACCTTTAAAATGTGAGAGGAAGCTCAAAAGAAGACAGCAGGGGCTGGCTTTTTCCTACTTGTTAAGAAAGTCAGATACCACATGACCTACTGAATCCTAGCCTAGCCATTTGAGAAACACACCAGGCACATATGTGTGCATGCCCCAAATCTTAATAGCATGGAGAAATGGAGAAAAGACAGCAGCACAACCACTCCCCATTGGGGGGTGCTTCTCCCCACCCATCTCCCTCTGGCATAATCCCTCCAGCATAATCTCTTGGCATAATCCCCCACTGGAATGTAAACTTCATGTGGACAGATTGTCCTCTGTTGCCCACTGTATCCACAGAACCTACCAAAGTGTCCACATATTGGATACTCAACAAACATCAAATGACTGGTTATTTATTAAAAGAATAAATAAATGTTTGAGTAAATGACTGACAAATGAACAGATTTGGTTAGTTGAATGAATAAATAAATATAAAAATAATAAAAACTTCATTTTGGCCCAAAGTTTCTGCCTTCTCCAAGCACCACCTCATTTATCAGAATTAGCCAACAAATTACGGGCTAGACAAATTGAGTTTCTCTCTTCTCCCTGGCTACTATCTGGGAGCAATGAAGCAAGCAAAATACAGATGGACAAGGAAAGAGATGCAGCAAGGGACTAGGAAAAATTAGTTCCAGGTTACAGAAAAGTTGATAGAATAAAAATGATGCGTGGAAGGTAGTTTCTACTTTTAAATTATGTATCCATTTCTTCCTGTCCATTCCTACCACTAATGCCCTAGTTCCTGCCTCTCCTCTATTTCCTGTCTGTCTGGGAAGCTACTGTCATGTCACTACTCTCACCCTTCCCTCATACCTTCCCAGGCTTCAATGGATTACTGCTGCCTTCTAGAATCAAATTCAAACATCTTAGTCCAAGTTTCAGGGCCTTTTCAGAGTACATTTTAATCCCCTTTTCCTTTTCTTTCTTTCTTTTTTTCTTTTCTTTTTGAGAGGTTTTTGCTATATAGCATGTGCACTCACTGGAGAGACAGATAGACAGAGAGACAGAAAGCAAGAAATCACCCCCCCCCCCCGGGGGGATGGCCATGACACAATTCCTTCTCCTCCATTCTCCTCTCAGGATCTTGAGCACACACTCACATGCATCCAATATGAGTTTAAGCTGCTGGGTCCGGGACTCGAACCGTGGTCAACTACATGGGAGTCCAGTGACGTAACCATTATGCCACCTGCTGGTCCCAATTCCCTTTTTCTGTACCACTCTTTCTGAGAAATACTAGGCTTTAGTCCATAGATCACAGACCATTCTCAGCTCCGCATATGAGCTTATGCTTTTCCTGTCAACAGTCATTTTCCCACCTCTGCCATCTTTGTTACTGAGGTTGTGTACATCATCCCAGGTCCAACTCAAATACTAACTCCCCCACGGTGCTTTCTGGTACAGAGCCAAAAAGATGTTCACTTTTTATTGTTCCACAGCACTGTGCTTATAGCTCCTTTATGGTTCCTTGTGTGGGAGGTAGTTTAGCCCAAAGCTTAGAAACATGGCTTCTGGAATCAGACTTGGGATTGAGTCTAGGTCCCCTATGTCCTCACTGTATGAACTGGGGAAGCCACATAACTTTTTAAAGCTTCAGTCTCTGCATCTGCAAAATGGGAAAAATCGACCACAGAGGGACGTTCTGAGAATTAAATGACATTGAGCCAATAAAGCATGTGGTACATGCAGTAACAATTATTCTAGAATGCATGCTGTATGCCTGTTCCTCAAGCAGTGGGGGCCCTCAGAGAGCAGTATCCATGCCCGATTATGCCTACACTTCTTCCACCCCTTCTAGCTCCTAGTATAGAACCCCACACAGTGGTTTTTTCTTTTTTTTCAAATTATGCAAAATAATTTTCCAATGAAGAATTAATATAAGAATACCCAATATGCTTTCATTCATGTTCACATTCAGGTTCTATAGAATTCCCAAGGTTTACTACATTTGGTAAATACGCAATGTCTTTCTTATCTATGAAAACCTTATATGCTCCAGGTTTTACCAGAAGATACTATTAGCTTATTAGAAAGACAAAAAGGCATGCCACGAATGGGGAGAATGTACTTGCAAAACATGTTTCAGAAAAAAATATTTGCATGTACAATATACTAAATACTCTAAGCAGTAATAAGACATACAATCCAATTAAAATTTGGCTACACATTTAAAAGACACATCACAAATGAGATAAAATGGCCAATAAGCACAGGAAGAAATGCTCTTCAAAGACGGCATGTAAATCTCACTTAAGAAATGCAAGTTTCATTTCTTCGCGCTTACCAGAAGGGCTAAAATTAAAAACTGACCTTTTTAAGTCCTGACAAAAAAACGCCTCCTACATTGATGGTGGGAATGCAAAGAAATAAAACCATTTTGGAAAACAGTTCTGTGGTTTCTTAAAAACTTGAACATACTACCACCCCAGGCATTTCTACTCCTACAAAGTTACCCAAGAAAAAGAAAACAGATATCCACACACAAGACTGTACTGAAATGTTCAAAGCCACTTTATTTTTAAGAGCCTAGAGCTAGAAACAACTCAAATACGTATCAACAGATGAGTAGATCAACAAATTATAGTACATCCATGTCATAGAATACGACTCAGCAATACAAAAGCGCTATTGACAAATACAAGAACATGAATGACTCTCAAAAAATCATCACACTGGGACCAGCAGTTAGCGTAATGGCTATGTCGCTGGACTCCCATGTAGGCGACCGTGGTTCGCGTCCCGGACCCGGTGGCTTAAAACTCACGCCGGGCACGTGTGCGTGTGTGCCCAAGATCCTGAGAGGAGAACTGAGGAGAAGGGATTGCGGTGTGGCCATCCCCCCTGGGGGGTGATTTCTGCTTTCTGTCTCTCTGTCTGTCTGGCGAGCGCACGCATCCTATAGCAAAAAAAAAACCTCGTCAAAAAAAAAATATCATCATGCTGAGAAAATAAAAAAGCCATGACTTTTAAATAAATTTCTAGAAAATACAAAGAGAGAGACAACAGGCCAGTGGTTGTGTGGGAAAAGGAAGAATGGGCTACACGGCGTTTCAAAGCACCTCTTGGGGCGACGTAAATGTTCATTATCTTGACTGTGAAGATGGCTTGCAAGTTTACATGTATATTAAAATTGATCAAATGGGACCAGCAGTTGGTGTAATGTATGTCGCTGGACTCCCATGTGTAGCCACCTGCGGTTTGAGTCCCGGACCCGGTGGCTTAAACTCAAGCCGGGCGCGTGTGTGTGCGTGCCCAAGATCCTGAGAAGAGAACGGAGGAGAAGGGACTGCGGTGTGGCCATCCCCCCTGGGGGATGATTTCTCTCTCTTTCTGTCTCTCTGTCTCTCTCTGTCTGTCTGGTGAGCGCACAAGCCCTATAGCAAAAACCTCTAAAAAAAAAATTGACCAAATGACTTGCTTTTAAAATGCACAGTTCAGGGACCAGCAGATGGCATAATGGCTATGTTGCTGGACTCCAACATAGTCAACCGTGGTTCGAGTCCCAGACCCAGCGGCATAAACTCATGCTGGGAGTGTGTGTGTGTGTGACCAAAATCCAGAGAGGAGAATGGAGGAGAAGGGATTGCGGTGTGGCCATCCTCCCTGGGGGGTGATTTCTCTTTTTCTGTCTCTGTCTATCCAGTGATTGCACATGCCCTATAGCAAAAATATCTCTCTCTCAAAAAAAAAAAATGCACAGTTCAAATATACCTCAACAAAGTTGTGGAGAGGTGGAAGTACTAATACTTAAAAAAACTGTACTAAAAAAAAGGCACATAAACAAGCAGAGAGCTCACTGGTGACGTAAGCAAAGCCTCAACTTCGCCTGAAAACTGCTTTTGGAAGCACATTTCAGCATAAAGAGAAGCAGGAAGCCACGAAGCAGGAAGCTGGGTGGACGGGCCTCAGATTGCGGTGGGGAGGGCCATCAATGTGCTCTGGATATGATTGGCTTTTTGAGGTTGCCTTCGTGGCAAAGCTAATTTATTCAGTGCCCAAGTCCCTGGAAGCCTTGGGCTTCGAGCCTGAGACAGATGTCAGGTTGCATTCCTGTGGCTTTTTTTCTTTTCCTCCATGCATTCTGAAAGAGATCCCTGGATGCCCGTGAGGCCTTCACCCCAATGCAGGGTTATAATGGCGAAATTTCAGGCATGGCTGGAGGCTTAAGGATACCAATTCTTGGGGGAAAAGGAGAGGCAGAACTTTGGAATGGCTCCAGGCAGGAGCTCTGGGCACAGATGTGCAGTCTGAGTGTGGCACACCCCAGAGGGCACACTAACCCCTAAACTGTGCAGAGAGGGGAAAAGAAAGCACTTCTCCCCCTAGAGCCCCTGGAAGGCAGAATTCCGGGCTCCAGCCCCAGCCCCAGCCGCGGGAAGTACTGGGCCTTGCCAGTGCTCCCTTCATCCAATGTTATTTTCAAAATCAAAGGTTAACGGACTAGGCAAGAAAAGTAACTGGCCATTCTTCCTCCACACCCTGAATCCAGCCTCGTCTGCTAGTACCTTGCCATGGGTCTCTGGAAGCCCCGTAGCCTCCAGGTGTCCTGGTTTGCCCATCTGTTGGATGGGAGTTAATCCCTACCCACTTCAATCATTTCACCTCCCAGGGACTGGAGCGTACATAACCCTGAGAATCCTGAAACAGAGGGGTCGAACTGGCGAAGACAGACGGTTTTATTTGGCCTGCACTGCTGATATTTAAAGCTCAGGGGAGTCACATAAACAAACAAACAAGCCCACACACCTGTTCTTGAAAAAAGAAAGGTCTGGCCGTGCTGAACCTCCATTCCCATACAAGCAGCTGGAGCTGAGGAACCAGCTGCCACCAGGGAGCCCTTTACTTTTCGAGGTCACTAGCTTGGCCTTGGGGGTGTCTGGGTTTGCCCTGGAGTCAGCTAGAAGGGTACTTGGGCTTCACCTGGTCTAGATAACCCTCACACAGAACCTCTGTGCTAAGCCCCCAAGAAGGCCCTTACAGGGACTTCCTACCTTTTGAAGAAGCTCACTGGCAGAATTCCATTTGCTGGAAAGTTCTTCCTTACATTCAAGTAGAAGGTTTTTCCCAGTAGCTTCCACCCCTGGGTTCAAGACCCATTTTCTTTTTCTTTTTTTTTAAATTATTTATTTTATTTAACTTTTATTTATTATTTATTCATTTGCTTATTTCAATTTGACCAGAGAGGGACAGAGTGAGAAGGAGAGAGAGAGAGATAGAGAGAGAGAGAGAGAGAGAGAGAGAGAGAAAGTGAGAAAGCAAGCCACCAGGTCCAGGACTCGAACCACGGTTGGCCATGTGGGAATCCAGCGCCCTTAACCACCATGCCACCTGCTGGCCCCAAGGCCCATTTTCTTTTAATGCCTCTCGCTCAACCCACCCCACTCATTTTAGGACTTCAGGTGTTTATAGCCAGAGTTCTCTCTATAAGAACCTAACAACCAGGTTCTTCAACCCTTTCCTTTAGACACAATTTCCTGACCCTGTGGCATCCCCAGACCCTTCTTCTGAACATGCTCCACTTAATCTGTGTCAAATGTGGGCTCTTCCTGCTTGTTCTGGCCTCGTGAGCAGGTCGAGTCAATTACTAACACATGTTCCCACATGGCGGCTCTCCTCGGGCGGGCTTTAACACGCGGTCGTGTCACTGAGTACTATAAGCTACATTAAATATGTGCTGTCAGTTTTTAGTCTCCACATCCCACATGATAAAAATAGACCTCATGGCATCAGGCAGGATAATTCATCCTCACTACAAATCATTTCCGAAACAGAGAAATGAAACATCAGGGATTTCCCGTGTTTAAAACATTATGTAAGTCTTGCAGTGAAAGTAACTGTTTCGAATTTTAAAAATAAATAGCCTCTGCACTGTGATGAAGTATTTTTCACGGGAAGGAAATAAACAATATGCCAAGAGTCCCCAGTTCAGACCTAAGGTTAGAACAAAGACAAAGATTCTCTCTCCTGAGCTTCCTCTGGCTTTATTTGAAGATCAGTGTGGAAGTGAAAAAAGTACTGGGCCTTTATACCATCTCACAGATGAAATCTCTGAGTGTGTGTGTGTGTGTGTGTCTGCACACACACACGCGTGTGCATGCATGTCTACGAGGTGTGTGATTGAAACAGAGAGAGAGACTGAGATCTTACAGAAGTCTCTGGGTCAGCCACCTGCTTTGTAAAAGGCGAGGCTTGGACCAGGCACTGGGGAGGTCCTCACTGACCTTTGCACCGGATTCACCAACACGCAGATTCCCCAGATACTCCCAGGAATGCTGAATCTGGAGTGCTGATGTCAGGCCAGGAAGCTGTCATTCGGTAAGTGCCCAGGTGATTCTGATACCCCAGGTTTCTTGGCCTGGTGGTTACATGCTATGTCCGTCCCTCCCCTCTGTTATTTGGCAGACATTCTGTGGCAGGTGTGCTAGGGGCTAAGCGTTCTAACAGTAAATAAGTCACATGGGCATAGCCGGTCAGCTCATGCATCCATAGGGTAGGGGAGAGGAGGCGTCCAAGGAAACAGCTATCTGTTCTGGAACGTGGTTGGGGCCATGATGTATGTGAACACAGGACAACTCACTCAGAGGAGTGCAGGAGGCAGGGGGGTTGGCAAGGCTTGCTTGGGGGAGTGATAGCTTAGGGGAGACTCAAAGCATACGAAGCACCTGGCCAGGGAGGCCCAAACAGGTAGCATGTCAGGGCAGGTGAGCACAGGTGTCGGAGGAACGGAGGGGCCATGGACGGAGCCCCAAGACAGGCTGAAGTGCAGCCAGAGACAGAGGCAGGAGAAGCAGGCTGGGGCCAGATTGCACAGGGCCTGGGCACCACACCAAGAACTCTGAATTTTATCCCAAAGGCTAGGGGAGCCCTAGAAGGGCCCTGAGGAGTCCAGGGCATGACCAGACTTGTGTTTTAGAAAGATCATTCTGGTTACCGTGTACACAATCCAGTGCAGGAGAAAGAAAGGATGCAGGAAGGTGAAAGAAAGGACTGAAATAAACAGGACATCTGTTCTTCACTGCACAGGCGCAGTTCTAGAGGTGGCCAGCGTGATGAATGACCTTGACTCTCGGCAGAAATCCCAGGCTTTTGGCTTCTTATCCCAGGTCCCATAGGAAGGATTATCTTTTCCCTGTTGGAGAAACTTGGGGCTGAGAGAAGAACCTCTTCTGCAACTCCCACCCACTCACACCCCTCATTTTGTCTAGGCTGCTTGTTCCTATCAGGTTCAGAAACAGAAATGGAACCTACCCGTTGGTTTTAAGGTATCAAGTAGTAAAAGCAAGAAAGTTCTAGAAATGGCTTAGAAGAGAAACACTCTTCATGCTTGCCCTTTGGGAATATAAACACCATCTTCATAATGACTTATTTATAGCCACACTCTACAGCTTATAACACTTTGATCACCATACGTGTTAGATGGCTCCTACTTCTCCTGAGAAATAGGTATTTCCATTCTAGAGAGGAGGAAACCCAGGCCTGGGGGGGCTGAAGCAACTGGTGCAAGGTCACAGAGGGAGCTGGAGACAGAGCTGAGGCTCGGAATTCATTCCACGGCTCTTTACTGCTATTGATCCCCGCGCCCACGGGGACTGTAATTAATTAAAATGTCTCTCCTCAGCACTAGAGACAGCGAACTGGAGGGTTCAATGAAAACGATCTGCCCAGTGTGGAAGTGTTTCATCTTGAAGTCCTGGGAGGGCTTTTGAAATGAGAGAGGGACCTGCGAGGTGGAGAGGGAGGAGAAGCCGCAGGCCTGTTAGGAAATGTCATCCCTGGCTGAAAATGCCCACTCCGAGAAGGCCTGGGTTTGCACCCCTGCGCCTGCTCGGCTCTTAGAAGGTGAGACTGATCCTGTCTCCATTCGGAGAGGAGCTTCCAGGCTGGGGTGAAGGGAGCCCTTGGGAGGGGCAGAGAGGACACATCACGTGAACTGCTTCGCTTTCTTTAATCCCCAGCTCCAATATTTTATCCAGGTCAAATCAGGTAAATTAAGCTATGGTTTATTTGTAGAAAGGAAAAGTCTTTAAATAACACCGTGACTAAACAATTGACAGCTATTTTTGAGCCCTTACAATGAGCCAGGCACAAGCCCTGTCTCCACAATCTCCCAATTCATCTTTAGCACAAGTCTATGAAATTGGTAATGATCATCTCCATTATAGGTTAAAAAAAAAAAAAACCGTACAGCTCACCAAGGTTAAGCTTCTTCTTGCAGGCCCACGTAGCTATTGAAAGGACAGAGCCAAGATTCCAGTCCCGGCCTCTGTGATGCTCCACTCATGTCCTGCTGCTTGGGGAAGGTGTGAAGTACGAGGGCCAGGGGCCCCTCGCCATGTTTGTTCTGATGACAGGGAAGAGAAGGGGGTCAGTGGACGCTGTAAGTGGGAGCTTTTGGTGACCTTACTTCATATAGAAGGCAAGCTGCAGTTCTCTCCATCTCTTCGATCTGCTGTCTCGGGTGAGAGAGGTGGGAACAACTGGCTGGCAGAGGGAGGGCACTGAGGGGTTACAGGGTTCAGACGGCACCTTCGCAGGGAAAAGGCAGCAGAATCTCCAATTTCCACAGCACCCAAGTGCCATGGGGCAAGAGGGCAATATTCTCATTTCTTGTAACAGGGGCTTGGCCTGCCAGAGCTCACAGAACATGCAAATCTTGGGCATGAAATATGAGGCTGTAGGCTGAAGCCTCTGCAGTTCATGAAGATTAGAAAGGATAAGAGTGGGATCAGGGGACCAGCGGGTGGCATAATGGCTATGTCTCTGGACTCCCACATAGTCAACCAAGGTCCGAGTCCTGGACCCAGCAGTTTGAATTCACACTGGGCACGTGTGCGTGCGTGCCCAAGATCCTGAGAGGAGAATGAAGGAGAAGGGATTGCGGCATGGCCATCCCCTCTGGGGGGTGATTTCTTGCTTTCTGTCTCTGTCTGTGTCTTTCTAGCATGCACACGTACCCTATAGCAAAAACCTCTCCAAAACATAGAGTGGGGTCAGAGACAGTGTGAGAGGAAGGTGGGAGATGACAGAGGGTGAAAGATAGGAAATCAAGGATGGAGGAAAAAGGCAAAATATACAGGAAACAAGAAATGGAAAATTATTTGTTGACGGTAACACGTATGTTGATGTGCTTGACTGAGCCAATATACAAGTGCATTCTGGATGGAAAATCTCATTTTGTATGCTATAATGATGTACAGTGAATGAATGTAAATAAATAAATTTAAATTTAAAAAAAGATTAAAAAAAAAAGAGTGGGGTCAGACAGGTCTAGCCAGCCACAGAGGTCCAACCAGCCAGGAAGACAGAGGGTGGAAAAGAAATTCAGTGAGAGATGGAAGGAGAAAGTGGGTGTTGCTCAGGCTCAAGGAGGCCGAGGGATGATCTATTTATCATCCTCGGTATTTGATGGCTGCTGGAGTAATTTTTATAGGCAAATTGCCCAACAAGCTTCTGAGCACACTGAAAACAAATTGAAAGGGAGGTAAAGGTAATAGTCTTATAATTAGAGCATGACCACCTAGGGCTGGGCAATGGGAAGAATTTCTCTCTTAAGATGACAGCAAAAGAGAACTTTTTCTTTCATGGGTCAATAGTATACATTGGATCGTCGGAAAAGTCATGACATATTTTTCTGTTTTTCCATGCGAAAGTGCATCATGACTTTTCCGATGACCCAAAAGAAGGAAAACATCTGCCAGGGTCCATTCACAAGTAAAAAGCCACTAAAAGAGTACATGAAAATAGGTAGGTAGGTTTCCTTTTGCAAATAGGTAGGTTTTCTTATGCAGTGTCAGTTCGTCTGGGACATAAGTTAATGAATAAGTAATGACAGACTAGAAGAGCATCCCAGACTATAAAAGTTCTATGGTCTCTGAGGAGTTGGTGGGTTTTCAATGAGTGAAGCCTTTTGCTTAATAAGACCAAGAAGAAGTTGCATTTTGTTATTATTCATTTTAAATTTTCAAGTCAATACCATTTATTTACTACAAATTTAACAAATGAGGACGATGAGGTTGTTTTGCTCAACATACATAATCTGAAGTTGGAGACAAGTTGAAGCTTACATCTGCCTCAAAGTCCAGATCCTTTGTTTTGCTTCAGCTGCCCAATGTTGATAAAATCTCTCTGATTCAGAGGCCAGCAGGTAGCATGGTGGTTAAGGTGCTGGACTCCCATAGGGCAGACCCTGGTCTGAGTCCCGGACCTGGCAGCTCACTTTCTCACTTTCTCTCTCCCCCTGGCTCTCTGGTGAGCACATGTGCCCTAGAGAAAATGAAGAAATAATGATAAAAATAAGTATTCTAAAAAAAAATCTTCCTGATTTAATGGATGGCAGACAGATGTATTTGATAAATAAGTACATGCATTTTCTTAGCTTGTCCTACAATCTCAGGATTATCTTTAATTAAACAGATGCTGGAAGAATAAGCGGGTGATCTTCAATGTGTAAAAATGTGGTATATAACACATAAGTGTAATTTTAAAAAAATTATTCATATTATTATAGCTTTAAACAAGTTAATAGAATTAGAAACAATGTTTACAGAACATTATAAACATCGAAGCACCCACTCAGACTTCCAAAGACTCTAGTCTAGAAAGTGCTGGCTGGGATAATCTCCCAGATGTTCCCAGATCTGGTCTCTGCTTCCTCCCCCACCGTGACATCTTGAACAGAGAGAAATGAAAAACCCCAGTGGCAAAAGAAGGGCTGAAGCAAACAACAACCGCCCTGTCCCCCCTCCCTATTTCAGAGGGGACAGGGAGGAGAGACGAAGGGGTAACAATCACTGTCTCAGAGTACAGCCACTCAGATCAATCTTTACATCCCCGACCTAGACAAACCACCAGCTAAAGAAGGGAAAGGTGCTGAGGTGCACAGAGCTGACCCTGCCAAGTCCTTCTCCTGCCTCAGGGCTGAAGCCTTTGCCCTAATAATTCAATAACTTCTGGTTCAGAGAATACCAGATCCCCCAAACAAGCAGTTCAGATATTGGAGACTCGCTAACATACCTGCAGACAGCGGCGGATCTACCCACAGCATCCCAGGGCATGTTTATTCATTTTTAACCACATCGTATTCTTTTATAGTCCATCTTACAGAAAATGAAAACCACTGCTCTATCTTATCTTACAAGAACTGGGATGATTAGGAAAAAGAAGTAGGGAGAGAGGTGGTGACCTCCATATTCCTGGAGCTTTTTTTTTTTTGAAGAGGTTTTTGCTATATGGCGTGTGCGCTCGCCAGACAGACAGAGAGAGACATAGAGACAGAAAGCGAGAAATCACCCCCCAGAGGGGATGGCCATGCCTCAATCCCTTCTCCTCCATTCTCCTCTTGGGATCTTGGGGGCGCACACACACACACACACACACACACTGACACACACACACACACGCACACGCCCAGTGTGAGTTTAAGCCACTGAGTCTGGGACACGAACCGTGGTCGACTACATGGAAGTCCAGCGAGATAGCCATTACACTAACTGCTGGTCCCCACATTCCTGGAGCTATTCAAGTCCAGACTAGATGATCCCTTTAAAGGAGACTACAGGGAGAGAGTCTCCCTGGGAGAGACATTGCACTAAAGGATTCCTAAGGTTCCCTTCCAACTCAGACTCCGTTTCTAAAAATAAAAGCAATCTTTTAAAATTACTCTGTGAAAGAACCACACAACGGTGTAATGGGACTTACCAAGCATTTTTCCCATGCATAGTTTCTCAGGTGGTCATTGCCACAGCCCCGCCACAGTTATCACTACTATTATTCCTACTTCAGAGGTGGGACAGGGACTCTGGGCTTAAGAAATTGCTCTGAGGTCGAGGCCGAGAGCTCCAGGCTTCCCTCTGACATTTCTCCTTTCCCCCCTCTTTCCTCATCCTCTACCCTTTTAGTTTTCTGGGAAGTACAGTTTAACAATGAACAAGTGGAGGGGAGAGAGAGAATAAGCTGCCCGCACAGGGAGCTGACTCCATCTCTTCCAATCACTTTGTGCCACAAGATAATTCAAACCCTGGTGTATGATGAAGCTACTGAAATGTGCAGTAATTATATAAAAAAAAAAAAATTCATGAATATCTGAACCAATTTTAAAAAGAAAAAAAAAATCAGTTCCATTTTTAAGTTTAAAAAAGGAAGCATTTTAGTCTAAAATGAGGAAATGAAAAGGAGGAGGTTTTTTTTTTTGTGTGTGTGTGTGTGTGTGTGTGTGTTTTTCCCCCTAAGTAGGCTCTGTCATTCCCACCAGTGGTGCGTGCTCGCTGCTTCTGAACTCACAATGAAACATTCCGCTGAATTCCATAATGAACCGCCACAGCAGACAAATGCCAATTCATTAAAAAAAAAAAAAAAGGAGAAAAGATCAATTCTAAAAGATAAGGCCCCAGGTTGGTTATTGGGTTTAAATTTTCAAAAGGAGAACCACCTGGTTCTTGATTTTGTCTGGAGGCTGTTTTGATCCTTAGAATTCAGATCAAGACTGATTTTTTACAAAACTGCTTTAGCAAAGAGGGTGCGGGCAGCCGTGGGTGGGGAGGAGTGATTCCCATCAGAGACACTGGAAGGGAATGAGGCACCTGCAAACCTGGCACTGGAGGAGTACAGTTTGCAAAGCACACCCTCTCCATCCTCTTTCTGATAGAGAACTCTGGAAAGGAGAGTTACTTTGCAAGTCCTTCTTGCAAAAGCAACCCTTGAGGCCAGAAAGGTTTAGTGATTTGCTCAAGAACACAGAACACAGACGTCTGTCCCGGCTGACTTATACCCAGGCCGATGTGCCTTGCACCTCAACAGGGAAAGCCCTTCCACAGAAAGATGCCAACCTGAGTTCAGCGGGAGTTAGGCTTCCTAAAATCCACCTCAGACACTACCTGGGCCTCCAAAGAGGAGAAAAGAAGCAGGTATCCTTTGAAGCATTCATATCGTCATAGAAATAAAACAGAAACTGGGGATGACAGAGTCAGCAATTTAAGACCCGCTGGAATGTTCAGCCTGGACAAAGTTGCTTTTCCTTCCATATTCTTAATCCCTGCACATGATGAGCAGGTGGCTGTAGTCACCATTTGCTTCTCTCATCTCAACTCTAGGACAGCTTAGCTGTGTGTTTGGCCCTGAGCTGGTAAGAACAGCCACAGTAGCAATGCTTACCACGTTAGGCACCGTGCTGAGAAAAATAAAAAGTTTTACGTGCATATTACAGATGAGGAAACTGAGGCACAGAGAGGTTAAAGTAACTTGCTCAAAACTCTAAAGCAGAATCAGAATTTAAACCTGTATGTCTGATCCTGGGGCCTCTGGTCTTAACTAGCCTAACACTAGCCATTCCATCTTGCATAAATTACTTGTTTTGCTAAGCCTTCCTTTTGTTAGCGGTAGAATGGGTATAAGGATGGCAACCCCACAGGCATTTCAGAGCACTAAGGAAGTGAAGTCCTTCGCATCAGGAGGGCCGCACTGCACAATTCCAAGGGATGTAATTCACAGATGGAGCTGTTCTACAAGGTGGTCCTGCCGGGCACAGTGCCTGGTGAAAATGCTCAATGCTACCATTATGATTCCCTATTGCTGTATGAAAATGTCATCACTCGGGGGTCAAGAACCAAGGAAAAGCCTGCTCATTCATGAAGGCAGGTGTCAGCTCCCCCCTGAGAACCCTCCTTTGCTACCATCCATCCTGATTTCTCCCTTCTCAGAACCCCATCAAGCAGTCTACCATGGAATAGCTTGGTTCCTGCGAGCACTTTTGGAGAATGTCTTATAAATTTCTGGAGGGCAGACATCGGTCTATGCCCTGGATCCCGTGCTCCCCTTACAGTGTCAAGCACACAATATAGGCCTTCAGGAACTGTCACACTCCTCCCTTTCAGAAGAGCTGAATTCTCCCCTTGCATGTAGGCTGCACTTCATGACTCACTTCTAACTAACAGAATAAATGTCAGCGACAATGCACAACTTCGAAGACAAGGTCATGGAAAGAACTGAAGTTTCTCCCTCTCTCTCCCTCTCTCCTTCTCTCTCTTGGATCTCCTGCTCTGAAAGCAAGCTGCCATATGCTGTAAGGTCACTCAGACTTCCTCATGGAGAGCTCCATGTGTTGAGAAACTGAGGCCTCCTGCCAAAAGCCACAGGAGTGAGCCATCTTGGAAGCAGACTACCCAACAGCCCCAGTGGAGGCTTCAGATGTTTGCAGGGCTGGGTAACATTCTGACTGTCCTTCTAGAAGTTCCCCAACCTCATGCCACAACTCTAAGTTCAAACTCCCAACCTACAGCAATGGTGCGATACATATGGTGCTGTGCATAATCTGTAATGCAGCGATACAAAACTGAAGCAGGAAACACAGTGAGTAATAGCAAGCAGACAACAGGAAAGCCACAGGTTTCGAGCAGGAGTAATCCTCATACTTGGATAAGAGCTTCCATATATTTTAAGTCGAAAAAAGACATCAGAGAAAAGAACTGAGATGGGCTGGCTTATGTGATCAGGTTTTCATTCGAGTCATCGCAAGGACTCAGCTGCAGTGGTGCAAGTGACAAGTTGTTGTGTGGTGCTGAGGCCAGAGAGGCCACATGGGAGGCCGGCCGCTGTGGCACCTACCTGTGCTCCTAGCTAACAGGGAGGCTGGGACAGGAGGGTCAAGATGTGGTGAGACTGTCAGAAATATTTCTCTCTCTCTCCCATTTGTTCTCTGGCACTTTTAAAAAAAATAAAAAGGGGAACCAGCAGTTAGTGTAATGGCTATGTCGCTGGACTCCCACGTAGTCAACTGCGGTTCGCGTCCCGGACCCGGTGGCTTAAAACTCAGGCCGGGTGCGTGTGCGTGCGTGCCCAAGATCCCGAGAGGAGAATGGAGAAGGGATTGTGGTGTGACCATCCCCCCTGGGTGGTGATTTCTCGCTTTCTGTCTCTATTTCTCTCTCTGCTTGTCTGGCAAGCGCACGCGCCCTATAGCAAAAATACCTCTCCAAAAAAATAAATAAATAAAATTAAATAAAAAATAAAATTAATAAAAAAATGAAAAAAAAAGAAGAAAAGAAAAATTATCACAAAACAAAGAGGAGTGTGGATGAAGATATTCAAACTAAGACTGGCTGAACAGCTCCACACTCCACTCCCTCCAGACAGACACCATAGCTCCAGCTCCAGCCCTTTCTGTGCCCTCTCTAGCACCAAGGCCACACCCCGACCACACAGCCCCTCTAGAAGTTCTCCAAGGGAACAAGCCATTTCTTGAATATACCTTTTGAATTTAGGGATCCTCCTTTTCCTCCAAGCATCCTTTTTCCCTTTTGCCCATTCATGTCTTGTTTTTATTTTTTCATATTTTTTGAGAGATTTTTGCTATAAGGGCGTGTGAGTTCATCAGAGACAGAAAATGAGAAATCACCCCCCCCCCCCAGGGGAGATGGCACGCTGCAATTCCTTTTCCTCCAGTCTCCTTTAGGGATTCTGGGCATGCTTGCACACACACCTGGCGTGAGTTTTAAGCTGCCGGGTCCAGGATTTGAACCGTGGCTGACTAGGTAGGAGTTTAGTGATATAACCATTACACCATCTGCTGGTCCCTTATTCATTCACTTCTATTCATCAATTTTTTAAAACAAGAACTTTGAATTATGAAATAATTTTTAGCTACAGAAAAGATGCAAGGACGGCACAACCTCCTGTGTATCCTCCGTCCACATCGGCTGCTTCATTGTTCTCCCCCCACCATCTGCCTCGTTTGTTTTTTTTTTTTTTTCCCCTTTCTGAACCAATCGAGAGAAAGTTGAAGCCCTGATAACCCTTTTATTTCTAAATAATTCAGTGTGTATTTTTGACAAATAAGGTCACCCAAATCAGGACATGTTAACACTAATACCATACTATTATCTAACCTACAGTCACATTTGAATCTTGCCAATTGTTCCAATAATGTCTTTTTTGGCTAATTTCATTTTTTTCTGCTTTAGGATCCAATCCAAGAATGTTCATTCCTTTTTTTACCCATCAAATATGTCACATGTCAGGCACTGTGTAAAGCCCTGGGATAAAAGATGGGAATAAGACAGACACAGACACTGTCCTTATAGTACTTTAAAAACCACATTAATTATGTTTGTGCAATCACAAACTAAGACATGAGTATAAAGAAAAAGCCCCAAGTGGGTGAGGGCTATGGTAGAAGGGGTTCAGAAAGCGCCCCTGAGGTGGAAACACCTGAGCTGAAATGAGACCGGTGAGGCAATGTTAACCGGCCAAACCGCGTGTGCGTGTGCATGCATGTGTGTGTGGTGGGGTAACTGGGAGGGTTCTCCATGCAGCCAGAATGACATGTGCAAAGGCTCTGCTGCAGAAGGACAGACAGACACAGGACTCACGGGAGGCCAGTGTGGCTGGAGAGAAGAGGAGGGAGTGAAGTTCAGTCTTTATCCCAGAACAGGAAGTCACTGGTTTCCCAGGAGGACCAGCGGCATAATTTACATCTCCAAAAGATCACTCTGACTGCTGCTTGGAGAAGGGTCATGAAAAATTACAGGTCAACCATCTTTTAGCCTCAATTTCAAAAATCCAAAAAGTGTTTTTTGATGACTTTTTTCAAAAATAACTCATTTAGGGCCAAAGCCTGACCTGAATAGACATGATACTATTTATAGTTTGTATTTATCCACTTCATATGAATACACTTTTGTCACAGTAAAAATGTGTTTGATTATGGGGAGCTACTGTGGACCCCGCTGGAATTATTATATAATACATGCACATATTAACATGTCTTAATCAGAAAGACTTGTTCCATTGTTACAGACTGAACGCAGGTGTCCCTCCCCCACTCTAAATTCTTATGTTGAAATCCCAGCACTCACTGTGATGATATTAAGAGGTGTGGCCTTTAGGAGGTAATCAGGCCATGATGGTGGAGTCCTAATGAATGGAATGAGTGCCCTAGAAAATTTGCTCCCCTCTCTCTGCTTTCTACCATGTGGGGATACAGCAAGAAGACAGCCACCTGTCAGCCAGGAAGAGGTCTCTCACTGAGAACCTGATTATGCTGGGACCCTGGTTTCAGACTTCCAGCCTCCAGAACTGTGAGAAGTCAACCACTGCTTCAGCCGCCCGCCCATCGTGTTCTGCTACAGCAGCCCACACTGAGACAGCCAGTTAGCAATGTATTGCCTCTCAGCTCCAAACCGACCTTCATTGCCTGCCACGCAAAAAAGGTTCTGAGCCCTTGAACATGTTTCCCTCGACAGCTAACTTGATATGAACAGTAGTCAGTAGAAGATGCTGGAGAGACACTAAGGAGGGAAGGGTTTTGTTCACCCTGGTTCTTTGTGTTTCCTGGATAGGTCTTAGACCCCTGCAGCATGCATGGCTCCTCCATGCCTGGCTCCTGCGGTACACAGTTCCTCCATGCTCTAGACCCCTGCAGCACACATGACTCCTCCATGCCCAGCTCCAGAGGTACACACAGCTCCTCCATGCTCTAGACCCCTGCAGCACGCGTGGCTCCTCATGCCCAGCTCCTGTGGTACACACAGCTCCTCCATGTTCTATATCCCTATAGCACACATGGCTCCTCCATGGCTGGCTTCTGAAGTACACACAGCTCCTCCATGTTCTAGACCCCTTCAGCATGAACGGCTCTTCCGTGCCCGGTTCCTGTGGGGTGCATACTTTTCCACATCCATCTCCTGCTGTGTGCAGCAACCAGCGGCTTCCCCTTGCACCTGTTCCCCTGGATGGTTTTGTAGCCGAATGCCCTGTGTGCAGAATCTCACTGTCAATTTCTTGCCCTAGCAGCCTAACAGGATTTCAAGCAAGTTTTGGCATGGCACTGTAGCAACTTCTCCGCCATTCAGTAAACATAGCTGTGCCCTCTTCAACAAAGCCAGATTCTTAGTCCTGGGGGTATGGCTGCTCTTACATCAATCTTTCATTATTCCAATCCGCTGTTAGCATTAATCATTACCTACATTATCCTTTCTATGTTCAAATTTCTGTGTGGTTTCTCTCTCCTGATTGAACCCTGACAAATAAGAGTTTGGAGTCCTAAAATGTGCCTAATACAGAGGTTTAGGCTACAAGGCTCTGGATCTGTAATCAAAGAAGTATCTATGTGCCAGGCACTAAATGCCAGACACTATTCCAAGTGCTCTGTGCATGCGAATTCATTTGATCCTGATAACCATCTTATCAAGTATTTACTATTATCATGCACACTTTAAAAGGAGGAAATGAGAAAAAAATGAGAAATAAAGGAACTTTCTCAAAGCCATACACCTGATAAAGAGTAGAGCTGGGACTCAAAGCCAGGCAAAATGGTGGCCTTCTAAGCCTGGGAATGAGGTGGAACAGAGCAAGGAGAGAGGTGGCAGCAGTTTGCAGCCTGCCATGTGTCCTTACCATGCTCACAGGCCTGAGCCCATGCCCCCCACTGCATACATCCCGCTGCCCTGGAAATATCTGTCTAGTGGTCCAGCTGGCCCTCAAGGATGAGACCATGTCATTTCTCCTTGGGAAGTCAAGCGTTTAGCAGAGATCCGACCTGGGGCACATTCAGTACTCCATCAAAAGGTGCTGGATACATAACATGTTGAATGAAGGAGCACCACAGACCCAAACACCAGCTACACAGAAGGATGAGCCTACCAGGTCAGGTCAGAGGCATGAGTGCCCTGACCTCTCTGGCCTTTTCTGGGAGCAAACACCTGACAGAGGTGGACAGAATGACCTCCTGGGTCTCTTGTAATTCTTTGACTCCAGGACCCATGAGGAAGCAAGTCTGGTCAATGACTTCTCTGCCTGACACTTTTAAGCTCATGGACCTGATCCTACCTGCATCCCTGCCTTTCCCAATCCCGCTCCTGGCTTTAGTTTTAAGTCAGCCACACTGAACTTGGGAGACCCTGCACTGCTGTTTTTTTCACTCTTTTCTTTTCTGACTGTGCTATCCCCTCTACCTAAACCCCTTCACTCCCAACCTCACCACCCAGCCCTTTCCCTGCCTGGCTAAACCATTCCACTCCCTTGATAGACATGGGTCAAGATCCCTTCTTGGTAGCCTTTCCTGCCGGACCCACCCTGCCCTTCTGGTTCACTGCTTTCCTCTGTACTTATGGCTACAAGACAGAGATTCCATTGTATTCTGACTTGACCTGTTCAGTGTGTGGAGCCAAGGTTGTGGTTAAGGCTCAGGACTCCACGGCCCAATCGACCAGCTGTGTGACCTCGGGTGAAGCATCCCACCTTCCTGAGTGTCCCCATCTATAAAATGGGGAATAATACTGGGTTGCTCTGAGGATTAAGAACAATAACATATACAAAGTGCTAAACACCATGCCTGGCAAAGACAGTCTACAACAGTAGTTATGAGTGTTTTAAGCTCATAGGCTGCAAGTTACATACCACGATGGCCTTACTACCGAGAACAGAATCTGGACTACTGGAGGGCCAGTGGATAAACGAATGGATTCATTCTCCTCTCCCTTTAATAGATTCCAAACTGGCCTCCTCCTCCAGTGCCTCCTGCCAGGCCACAATTAGAAGTTGGAAGCATTCAGGACTAAGTCATTCTCTACTGAAAAAACTACCTGTGGCTTCCCTGCCTCCTGAAGTCCAGCCTCCCCAGCCTAGCAGTCGGAGCTACCCTCCAGTTACTCTGAAGTCCCAGTGACTCTGGCTTATTCACTATTCCTGAAACAGATTCCCCGCTTTCTGCCATCGGACAAGCCCTCACCCTGTGACACACACTTTGGGAAAGCCTTAACCTTCTTCGACTTCCTTAAAAAGCAATAGAAACTGTTGAAACAAGGAAAAAGAAAAAACAAACAAAACGTTTCCTCTGTAAAGTATTGTTTTGTGTGTATGTGCGTGTGGTTATTAAAATATCTTTGTGTCGAATTGGGGGGGAAAAAAAGCACCACCTTTCAGCCCTAGTGTCGCTGGCACAGGCAGTACCATACTAAACTGCAGTGCTGAAGCCCAACTGTGGGCTCAGATCCCGAGTCCACCTGAAACATGCCACTAGGAAAAAGAGATTGCAATGCAACAAGACCCCATCAAAAGTGTCTCTCTCTCTCCCTATCTCAGGAAATTTTTTAAAATTATGTGCCAAAATTTTGGCACAGTACAAAAATAAATAGTTGAAATCAAGGTAGTTGGAACTCAGAACAAAAAGTATGATAATACAGCTAAGTACAAAGCTGTGTGTACCATGTGTTTGTTCACTGATATTCAAGGCTAATGGCTGAGATTAAAAAAAAAAAAAGAGGTTGCTCTCTTAATTGGGAAAGTGGCTTTAGTTAAAGAATACATATGTAGGGGCCAGCAGGTAGCATGGTGGTTAAGGCACTGGACTCCCACATGCCTGACTGTAGTTCGAGTCCTGGACCTAGTAGCTTGCTTTCTCACTTACTCTCTCTCTGGTGAGTGCACATGCCTTGTAGCAAATTAAACAGTAATAATAATAACAAATTAAATTAAGACTTATATATATATATATATATATACATATATATATACATATATATATACACACACACGCGCGCATATATATATATATATACACACATGTATATATATATATATATATACACACACACACACACATATATATATATATATATATATATATATACACACATGTATATATATAGTTGCAGTGAGATATGCAAATCCTCCATAGAAAGAAACGATCCTTTCCATGAATTAAAAAGAAATGGATTGGGGGAACCAGCAGTTAGCGTAATGGCTATGTCGCTGGACTCCCACGTAGTCGACCGCGGTTCGCGTCTCGGACCCGGTGGCTTACAACTCACGCCGGGCGCGTGTGCGTGCGTGCCCAAGATCCCGAGAGGAGAATGGAGGAGAAGGGATTGCGGCGTGACCATCCCCCCTGGGGGGTGATTTCTCGCTTTCTGTCTCTATGTCTCTCTCTGTCTGTCTGGCGAGCGCACGCGCCCTATAGCGAAAAACCTCTCCAAAAAAAAAAAAAAAAAAGAAATGGATTGGGGCCAGCAGGTGGCATGGTGGTTAAGGCACTGGACACTCGCACATGGCTGACCATTGTTTGAGTCTCGGACCTGGTGGCTTGCTTTCTCACTTTCCCTCTCTCTCTCTTTCTCTGTGTCTCTCTCTGCTCAAATTAAAATAAATGAATGAAAAAAATTGTTTTTTTTAAATAAGGAATGGATATATCTGGGAGAGATTAAGAAAATTATCCCCAGGGGCCAGCAGGTGGCGTGCTGGTTAAGGGCGATGGACTCCCACATAGCAACTGTGGTTTGAGTCCTGGACCTGGTGGCCTGCTTTCTCACTTTCTCTCTCTCTCTCTCTGGCTCTGTCCCTCTCTGGTCAAATTAAAATAAATAAATGAATAAATAAAATAATTCTTTAAAAAGAAAAGAGAATTATCCTTGCCTTTGCAAACGTGTTTTACCCACCCCCTACAAACATATCACACACACACACACACACACACACACTCACACACACACAAACACACATGCACACAACTAAAATAATCTGAGGAGGAAATGGAAAGTGGTCCATGTATTACTGAATTGTCAACAAAAAGTCATGACATATTTTTTCTATGTTTTTCTAAGCAAAAATATGTCATGACTTTTCCAACAATCCAATGGTTTCCTAGGGCTACCCTAACAAAATACCACAAACCGCATGGCTTAAATGACAGAAATGTATTGTCTCACAGTTCTGGAGGCTTGCCATTAGAAATCAAGGTGTGCACAGGGCTATCTTCCCTCCAAAGCCTCTAGCAGTGCATGCTTCCTTGCCCCTGCCAGCATCGGTCTCCTCTCATCTTCACATGGCCATCTTCCTTCTCTGTGTCTCTTCTCCTCTTCTTATAGTGACACCGAGAAGTCACATGGATTAAAGGCCCAACCTACTCCAACATGACTTCATCTTAACTGCAGACAGTCCCCAACTTGCAACGGGTTGACTTTCAATTTTTCCACTTCACAATGACATGAAAGTGATATATACTCAGTAGAAAAGAATACCTCAAGGACCCAGATTACCATTCTGTTTTTCACTTTCAATCTGGTATTCAATACACTACATGAGCTATCCAACACTTAATTATATAATAGGCTTGGGGTAGATGATTTTGCCCAACCGTAGGCTAACAGAAGTGCTTTGAGCACACGTAAGGTGGCCAGGCTAAACCATGTTCAGCAAGTTAGGTGAACGGAGTGCATTTCCAACTTATAATATTTTTGACTTATGATAGGTTTACTGGGACAGAGGCCTATTTAAGTTGAGGCCCATCTCATTAATATCTAAGCTATATTTATACCTGGAACAACCCTATTTCCAAATAAGGTCACATGCTGAGGCTTTAGGGCTTAGGACCTCAAACAGCTTTTGCGGTGTCACAGTTCTACCCCTAATGGTTCATTTATCCACTTACTTGGAGCCATGGTCTTGGGGAAATAATGGAGCATTGGCCAGCAGCCCTAATTTTTTTTTTTTTAAGAGACCCCCTCTGAACTGAAGGGACACTAAAGCCCACCTCCAGCAAACACCTCTTCCCAAAAGTGGTAAGCAGAAGTCCACACTCATAAGAACCAAGAGAAAAATTATAATCTGAGAGCAGCCACTTAAGTCATATTCTAAAGACTGTGGAGGGAGAGAACTAAATGAACTCTCACCCAGAGATATCACCAATGAAGCCACGTGGACTGAGGATGGGGACAACTGCTAAGGGAAAGATCTGAGAGAACAATGAGAAAGTTTCCTCTCAAGGCTCTGGCCAACAATGCTTTAACTGTTGCTCTAGAGAGCTAACAGGGGAGAAGGAAATCTGTTTGTTCCCAGACTTTTTGAGACCATGAGACCGCCGGCCCCTTAGGGTGAAAGCACGCAATCTCTCCCAACCCCAAGAACAGAACAGTGTCCAAATGAAACACAGGGAGATGGCAAGAAGTCACCTGGAGCAGGAAGGTTCCTACCTGCATGGGTGTCAAGACAAAGGCAGTTCAGTCATTCATTCAACAAATACTGATTGAGCACTCAGTGCCAGCTCTGTAATTACAGCAGTAAATAAGAAGTTCCCTGGCCTCTTGGTACTTAATATCTACCGACACAGAGAAATAAACCAGTAAATAAATAAGCGAGGTAATTTTAGACAGGGCTAGGTTTCTAGGTGGATAATTCACAGTCAAACATGTTGCAAAGTGAGTAGGGAAGAGGCACCTCAGATGGCACGTTTAAGGAAACCCTCTCTGAGGAGGTGACATGGGAGCAAACACCTGAAAGGAAAAGCACTCCAGGCAGGACCACTCGAGGTCCTGACGTAGGCCCATGCTCTACGTGTGAGAAAGCCAGTGTGGCTGCAGTGTGAAGAATGAGGGGACAGGGGAACAGAATGAGTTTGAAGAGGGAAGCAGCAGCCTGGTAAGGCAGAAGCTTATACTGTATGTTACATGGAGCACTGGAAAGCCACTGAAGAGTGTTAGGAAAGAGATGGGAATCTCTGATTTGCACTTGTAAATGTGCACTCCGGCTGTGTGTGAATACTGGACTGTGATTTCAGCTGGAGGTGAGGAGAACAGGCAGGAGGTGCTCCAGGTGAGACACAATGGGCTAATGGAAAGATAGAAGGAAATGGGTGGACTTGGAATCCGTTTCAGAGGGTAGAGTCAGATACAATGGATGTGCTGGATCCAGTGGCGAACTCAGGGTTTTCCTGAATCAAGAGCTGTAAGGACTCTTAGAACTCATCCCTGCAGTTAACACAATGTACATATGAGAGAATCAAAGCGCTGCCCTGTCACCCAACAACTCAAGGTAGCTCCTACCTGAGGGCTCAGACTCTTGCCTCACAATCGGGGCTCCTCCACCAGGAAAAAAAGCTAGAGCAGACGTCAGCAGCAATCCACAGCCTGCCAGATCCAACCTGCTATCTGCTTTGGCAAATGAAGTCTTATTGCAACTCAGCATGCTCATTCATTTCATGGTGTCTGTGGACACTCCAACACTAGAATGACTACAGTGAATAGTTACAGCAGCGTCCAGATGACCCACAACACCTAAAATCATCTCTGGCTTAAAGGCACATAGTATCTGCTGGCCAAGTTTGGGACAGGAGGAAGCTCACGTTCACATGGCAATTCTCCAGGATCTCTGCTCTCCAAGGAGAGCCTCACCTAAGGGGCTGCCTGCTGGGAAGCCTCCTTCAGTTGCTTTCCTCTGCCTGGGGGAATGGCAAAACACAGCATGTTCATTTTCATGCCAGATACTATATCAGTTAAGTTCTATCAGTATGTCCAAGAGGCAGAGATGAACTCTAACCTGAAAGATTAAGAAGGTTTTAGGGGAAAGGGAAGATTTGAAAGGAGTCTGAATAGATGAGTAGAGAGCACTCAGGAAATTGTCTAAGTCACCCTGAGCCACAGCAAATGAGGACTTTGCTGAGCCAGATGGGAGTGAGTTCTCCATCACTGGGGGTGTTCAAGCCAAAGATGACTGTCCATTTGACAGAGATAAAGTTGAAGGAGACAGGACAAGACGAAAAATACAATCTCTTGGAATGCTGGACCCCAAAGCAGTAGGCTCATCTCTCACAGTATTTACGTATTTACCGAGAGAGCTGCTGGCAGGATAGAGCCCACTGGGAGTTGGGGGTGGTGCAGGGAGAGACGAGGACGCATACACTGACAAAGACAGGGGAGGGTTGACAATAGACGAGGGTGAAAGAGGCACGTGGGTACCCAAAGGCAAAAAGAGCCCACATGAACCACAGAGGGAGGAAATTCACACCCGGGCTACAGAGAAAAAAAAGAGCAAAGCCCTGACAATTAGAGTTAACACTAATCACAAATGTCCCTTTAAGACCTCTGGCTTGGCACCTGGCAGCCGTCTTAATGTGCCCCATTGTTCCCTGGCAGGGCTTTGGCAGCAGGAATCCTCAGCTTCCTCTTTGGCTGCCAGGGGAGTGATCCAGGCTGGGGAAAGGAGGAGCCAGTGAGGCACACCCCAGGCCCCCAGAGCTGACTCTGCTGGGAGTCCCTACCCCCACGAGTGGAGAGTCCCCCACCGTTGTGAGTGTGATAACTAGCCCAGGAGAGGAGCAGAAAGAGGAGTTAGGGGTCAGAAACGGACAAGTCCCTTCCCCATCTGTACTCTGCTCGCATGCTGGGAAGGTATAATTATTCCCACCTTACAGGGGCAGGGGTTGGGTGGAGAGAGGTTAAATGACACACCTTTAGGAGAACAGAAGTCAATAAACATGGTGGCTGAGAGCACGTGTTTGTGAGTCCAAAGTCTGAGTTTGAGTCCCACCACTTGTACTTAAGCTTCCCGAGCTTCAATTTCCCCAACTGTGAGATGACTATGGTATGAGCGCTACCTCCTAGGATTACGGCATGGGTGCCATAAACTGAGAGGAGCATGCCGAGGGCATGGCATGCAGTCAGAGCACGATAAATGAACCATTGTCACTGTCACTGCTGTGGATCCAGGGCTCAAACCTAACTCTCAGTCCAGGACTGGCTGCCACGCAGACTGCACTCTGCAGTCCCTGTCCCACTGCCAAGCCAGGAGCCCCTGGAACCTCCAAGGGAAGGCTCTGGAATGGTGGGCGCAGCCGCAGCCACCTGCCCTGGTGAAGTGCCCCACTCTCAGACACACAGAGGCTGTGTTCAGTTGAACTGCCCGGCCAGCTGGCTCTGGGAGCCCCCACACTGCTGACACATAGGCTCTCTCATTTCCAGAAACACCCTTGTCGCCTCTGGGGTCCCCTTAGACAAGGGAACATAACATGGGCCATTTCTGGTGGGAAAGCTGTCTTCATTCTTCTCTTGGAGGATCGTAACCTCAGTAATAAGGACTGGAGATTCCTGATATGCCAGGAAGCAAAGTGGACTCTATCCATGCCATTGCTGAACAGACCGATAGCACCCCCTAACATAGCCGGGCCAACCTTGATTACACAGGGTGACCTTAAATTCAGATACCTGAAGACAGAGAGAAGAGCAAGGTAAGCAGTTTCTCAGAGATCACCTGACTATAAGCTTGAGTTTATATACATATATATGTATGTGTGTGTGAATATATATATACATATATATATATTTATTTAAATTTGTCAGGGGCCATGTGCTCTCGCCAGAGGCTGGGGAGGGGGAGATAAGGTACTCCCCCCCCATGAGGTGAGGCATGGTCACACTCCAATCTTTTCTCCTCCACTTCTCCCTCCTTCAGGGATGTTGAGCATTCACACAGGTGTACCCAATGTGTTTTTCAAACCACCAGGACCAAGACTCCAACTGCGTGGTTGGCTATGTGGGATTCAGCTACTCTAACCACCACGCCACAGGCTGGGTCCAAGAAATGTTTTTTTTTTTTTTTTTTTTTTTTTTAATGTGAAATACTCCAGTATTGGGGACCAGCAGGTGGCATGGTAGTTAAGGCGCTGGAAACTCCCACATGACCCACCACGGTTCGAGTCCTGGACCTGGTGGCTTGCTTTCTCTCTCTCTCTCATCAAATTAAAATAAATGAATGAATAAATACGATTAAATAAATAAGTCTTAAAAAAAGAAAAAGAAAAAAATTACTCCAATGTTTAAATCCTAGCAACTTACTAACATTTGAAAATGAAGACACCCAAGCATCTCTGGGCCAGCACTGAGTGAGCCACAGAAAACCCCTCTCTGGGCTATGACAGGATCAGAGGCCATCAGTTTGTAACCTCCATTAAAGCACAAATACAAGGCTTCTTAAAACTGAGCAATACAAAGGTCACATAAAGTAATAAAAGAAGTTCTCTGAAGGAAATAGCCACTATGGTTTATTATTAATCAAAGAACACGAATCCAAACTACAGACCCTGGCACTCCAGGAACAGAATCACTAACTTTCCACTTAAGTTAGGTGCCAAATTTAGAAACGGGTGATTTCACAAATAGACACGGCACACACACACACACACACACACACACAGCAGCTGACTGTGATCAATACTCAGGAGGAAACATGCAAAAAAAAATAATAACCGTTTTCAGTTGAGAACAGACCATGTGGTTAAGCAGCAGGAAGTAATTTTCACACACACACACCCCTGCCAGATGTTTCTAACCTGTTCTCTTTAAGAAACCTTCTTCTTCTGGAACACACCCTCAAAGTCCCCTCTGTCAACAGCTGACCTCTCAGAGGAGGCTGACATTTGTAACACACAGGGGAGACCCACATAAACAACCCTGGCGATCGGGCTCTTGGGAGGCTGCCCGCGCCTGGCATCCAGGCGGCACGTGGGACTTGCTGTAATCCCTGCCCTGGCACGGCCGCCTGGGCATTCAGCTGAGGGAGAGCTTTCAGAGCCAACAACAACAAATCCAAGAACCAAACTCGTGGGGTCCTCAGTGATAACCTCACCCTGCAGCCTCCTTGCACCGGGGAAGAGAGGGCAGACTCACAGCCTTCCCTGAAACACTGTGGTCAGGGCCTGGGTAGGACCCTAGTTGCCACTGCTCTCTGCTGTGTGACCTTGGGTATGTTACTTGGCCTCTCTGCACCTCCATCTTCTCATCTTAAATGTAATCACCATGACACCAGGAGGTAGGGATGACCGTGCTCCTTTTAGAAGGAACCTGGAGTCCCAAAGGTCAGACACAGAGCTAACAAGTGAGGAGGATCAGGGAAGCAGGTCAGGCTGGTTTCCAGTTCCTCACTGTCTGCTCTCTCCAGGACAAAGGTCTCCGCAATCCTCCCCTTCTCAGTGGAGCCCTAGTCTAGCCCCTCACTCTTGCCCCCATGGAAGGAGGGAGGAGCACCCACCCTGCATGGGCAGCAGACTACAGGCATTTAGAAAAACAAAGCCTTGTAGGCCAGTCCTTGTAGCCCACAGCCAAGCACCCAGCCCTCCCCAATATGGACTCGGAGGAGCCAGATCTGCAGATCCTCCTGACTCTCTTACAGTGTCACTATTAACAAGCCCCACAGAGCTCCCCTGCCGGTGCTGAATGGCAACCCTGGAAGCTGCAGATAAACGCACTCCCCAGGAACAGGAGTTCAAAGGAAGGTCTTAAAGTACTCCAGGCAGGGAGTGGAGTGGACCCCTGGGGGATGAGAGGTCTGCCTCCTGGGACATGGGTGGAAAGAAGACCATTCTTCCCTGTCGGACTTTCAGTAGGATTGTTAAACTTGTGATCCGTGGCCCACCCCAGGCCAGCCTAATCACTCTCCTTGGCCAGGGGCTCTGGGGTCTTCACAGTGAATCAGCTCCCCAAGAATTCTGAAGCACCCTAAAGTTCAAGAAGAAGTACTTCTCGAGGCTGTTCCTGAGTACCAACCACATCGCTGGCTCACTCGCTTCCTCAGTTATTCGGCAATATTTTGGGCAAACGAGAGTGAGAAAGATGGGGGAGTTCCTGCCTTCAGGCAGTCTGGACAGATTAAACACAATTACTCTGCTGCAGGAAAGATTTATACAGGAGGAGACAGCGCTGCCTACTGCCACAGCAGGAGTTGGTCAGGCCTAGGGGTGAGGCACCAGGAAAAAATGAGGTCCTCTTGGGAGTAAAAAAAATAGAGGCTCAAGAAAAATGAGACTGGAAGTGACCCACGGGGGCTAGAGTGATCAGTGAGTACTTCCTGGAGGTGGCAGACGATGAGCTGAATCTAGAAGGAAGCAGAGGGTCTGGTTTTTCTCCCAGGGTGGGAAATGGAAAGTTATCCCCCAAAACAGCTTCAGATTTCAGAGTCAGGGAGTGGGGTATAAACAGCCTCTGGATGCACAGCCTGCTCCCCACTCCGTGGTAATTAGGGAGAATGTGCCCGCCTGGTCCCTTATTTCTTCTGAACCCTGTGCTGTGAGGCTAACCACTTAACACCTTCCAGACAGTTCCACATTTATGTCCCTTGCTGTCTCAGCCACAGGGGAGCCAAGGAGAATGGAATCCGTTCCAGTAGCCGGGCACCCCCTATGAGCAGCAGCACGGCCATGTTTGCCAAGCATTAGTTCCATACCAAGTGTCGTGCTCACAGTTTTCCTCACGTGACTCATTTGACCCTTGAGAGAATCCTCCAACTTAGAAAACGTTATTCCCATTGTACAAAGAACTTCGCCCATAGAGGCCAAGTGACTTGTCCAGCCCAGGGTTTTGAATCAGGCAGTGTGGCTCCAATGCTAGAGTCCTGCACACTGCCCACAGTTAGTCTAGGAGGTACAGGGCATGGCTTTGCCGGTAGGGCTTCAGGAGGGATGAGGCGACAGTTCCTCAAGGTCATACCACCACCAAGTGACTCACGGGCTCTTCCTCAGCTACCAAAGAGGTTCAGTCTTAGGACAATGGTCTCTCCCTTCTGCTCAGACATCAAGCTCCCAAAGCAGCCTCACAGGAGAGGGTGAAGGGTGGGGCTGTAGGGGGGCTGGGGTTGAAGGGGTTGTGGGGGGGACAGGTCTTTCATCCTGCTCAGAGATAGAGGAAGTGGTGGTTATAGACGCAGGCGCTGGGTCAGGCTCGAATACCAGCTCCACCAGCACAGACTATACCTCCTCGGGCAGGTACTGCCCCTCTGTGGGCTTCGGGTCCCTTGTTCATTTCTGTTTATAACTGTTGGCATTTAACGAGATGTACAGGTAAAGATCTAGCAGAGTAAGTGCTAAGTAAGTGGTAACTGCGATTTTTTAAAAAATTTACTATACGGTGAGTGCACTCACCGGAGACACACACACACACACACACACACACACGCACAGAGAGAGAGAGAGACTAAGAGAGAGAGAAAGTGAGAAAGCACACCCTGTCCAAGTCAGCAGGGGAAATGACCACGCTGCAATCTCTTCTCTTCTATTCTCCTCTCAGGATTTTGGGCACGCATGCACACATGCCCAGTGTGTTTTTCAAGCTGTCAGGTCCAAGACTTGAACTACACAGCCAGCTGTATGGAATCCAGTGCCTTAACCACCACGCCACCAGCTGACCCAGTAACTGCTATTATTATCTTAGCACCATCGTCCTCATTATCATCCACATCATCGTCACTCCTCTTCTTAGTATTATTTTATGCTGTGGCTTTCATCACCTGAGAGAGCTGAAGAAAATCCAGCATCTGAAGCTCAGAATTCTCCTCAAAACCAAAGGGAAATGGGCCTGCTTTTTTCCTTTTCTTTCGCCTATCTGCACTCAGCAGAGGGCAGCAAACAGGAACCATCCAAAGATAAGAGAGAGGAGAGACACATGGAGAGAAAACGACACACGCATAAATACACACCCACCCACTCCGGTAAGCGAGACTGTTTCTCTTCCGCAGGCTTCCCGAGTCTGAACACTCCACTCCCCCAGCTAAGACGGCCAGGCAGGAAAGGAATTGAAGCTGAGGAGACAGAAGTTCTTTTTCAGCTTGAGAGAAATTTTCAATGAACTGACTCAGTGCTTATGGGGGATTGTGGGGACAGGGCCCAGGATGTCTGTGCGGGAAAAGGAAAGTGGCCACAGAATCTGGAAGTAAGATTAAAAGACAACTCCCCACTGCCCCTCACCGCACCCCTCCACTGTGTGTTGGCAAGCACTCGTCCCCATGTTTTCCCCAGAAGGAAACTGAGGCCCCCACAGTCAACCATTTCAGCCATGGATGGCATTGGGGGTGAGAATACAGACCTTCCCACTGCAGGTTCAATGCTCAAAAATGAGTCCGAGGTGGCCAAGGTTTTCGTTTGAGAACCATGTCTGACCTCCAAGGAGAAAGTACTGCCTGGGCCGCGTGTTAGTGCGACTCCAGAGTGGACACTTCTTGGCTCCTTTTACAGATAGCTTTCTTCTCCTTCCCACACGAACACTCCAGATGCTTCTCTAGGGAACTGTTCTTCCTACGATCTGGGTGTCCTGACTTCACAACTCGCTCTAGGGTAGGTTACGTTAGTCCGAAGAGCTCATTCTCCTGACAACTGTGAATGGTTCAGAAAGCACACTATACCCGAGTTGGACCAGTAAGACCTAAGGAGATCCCACTTGTTACTTACAGAAAAGACGTTTCCTCTCTCCTCCGTTAAAGCTGTCATGGGAGACAGACTCGCTCTCTTTCTTTTTATCTCTTAAGAATTATTTAATTTTATTATTTTTGTTTAATTTGCTATCACCAGAAAGAGACAGAGACAGAGAGAGAGAGAAAGTGAAGAAGCAAGCTGCCAGGTCTGGGACTCAAGCAATAGTTGGCCATGTGAGAATCCAGCGCCTCAACCACCATGCCACCTGCTGGCCCCCCAACTCTCTTCTTTGAAGATCTAGGTGTGGATAGGAGGTCTGAAAGAACTGCTATTTTTTGCTACCATGGGGACTTAGCGTAGGACAAAAATCAACATATAGAGGAAGTCAGAACCAAGAAAACCCAGAGAAAAGGAGCTCCTGAACCTCTAGATCACACCCTACCTGAGGCCAACCGCAGTCACAGGAGCCGATAGCGTCCCTTACTCATTTAGGCCCACAGGCTTAATTCCTTCTGTTACCACTGGCAGAGAACCGGGTGTGGCTCCCAGGCTCCCATTAGCCCTGTCTGCCACAAACAGCACGAATGGCGCCACGTGCTACCCGCCCTTGAATTCCGCCACTCCTCGGAGGTATCGCTTTGCCGCCTTAAAGTTCAACCCGTTTTGCTTACTTCGAAACTATAAAATGTTGAGAAGACTTACAAAAAGAGATCTACAAAAAAGATTCTGGCAGATAACTGGAGTCATTAAATACTGGCCTCCGAACTTGGGGTGATAATCTTGGCTCGTGAGGGAGATAATGGTAGAGAAAATCAAATATGAGTATGTGAAGGGAAAAATCTCCCTAGTGAAACAGAGCAAGAACGTGAAGGGGAGCTGGATTCTGGTCTGCCTTCCTCCCTGGGATCACTTCTGGAGAAGCAAGACTCCTGAGTCCTTCCTTTACTGGCTCTGACACATATATGGGACGCAGAGTCAGATTTATACAGAGCCCACTGCAAAACCATCAGGAGCAGTTAGCTACCGTGGGACATACTGCCAGCTGCCAAGTTTGCCTCGAGGTGCTTTTTACACAGTAAGGAAACCCTGATGCCATCTCTGTGTAAAAGCTGAGTGTGGACAAGGTACAATTAGCAAGCTAGATGGATATCTTTTAAATAGGCCTTTGCTTTTTCATTCCTGATTCTATTATCTCTTATCATGTTACTAGAGCCAACAGATAAAAAGCTGAACTTCCTGACATCTCTTGCCATAGAGAAGGCACTAGAATGTGGACATACGCTTATGTTGTGACCTCATCATAAGTTAGATGCAGAGGCCAGTTTAAATGTACTGCCACAGTCCAGACCTTTCTAACACATGCTGCCAAACAAACTCGCAGAACCTCAGGATGTTGGAGTTGGAAAAGCTCTAATGAAATATCTATTCCCTACATCACAAATGAGTTTCAACATGTCATTAACTCCACAGAGCAGCAGTGTTGAGAAACAGTCCGAGGCCAAGTGTGGACTTAACGAGAAAAAGATTGATTAGCAATGTCTGCCCTGGCCATGGAAGAGGAAGCACCAATATAACACACATTTACCTGCCCTCCTTCTGAATGTAAATCTCACTTCACAGATAATGGAGAGGTTACATTACTTTCCTGGGGTCACATAGTGAGTTGAGGGCAGGAAAGAGGACTAGAACGTAGCCCTCTGTTTCCAGGCCTGCCTCAGCTAGGACCTTGGGAAACAGCAAGCCGGGGTTGAGAGGAAGAATACCGGAAGCCAGATTTGCTTTGTTAAATCAACAACCCTTTTCTAGTGGCATCAAATTCCATCTGGGCATGCAGACAGGGAAGTGATTAACAATCTAAAGGATACCAGCCCCTCTGTGGAAAATTAAAGAGATCATCCCAAGCTTACATGTCTGTGGGACTTAACTTTCTGGTGGGCAAGACTCTGCTACCAGGAAGACTGAAAAAAGGGAGAAAAAAAATCGATTGCTGGATGTTCTAAGAATAAAGTTCAGCTCTGACACAATGAGAAAAACTCCTAATGCTTGAAAATTAAAGTCCCTGGCATTCCATTAGCCCACCAATTTCTATTCCACGGACACTATTATCCAATGAAGTCATTTCTCACAAGAGATTATAGCTCAGAAACAGGGAGGGACTGCATCAAGTTTCCTAACATGGGTTTTTAATAACCAGTTCCTAAGCCTGGAATATGAAACAGACTGTAGAATTAAACCAAGATGTTAAGCAGACTGGGGTTTGGAGAGAGAGGGATCCCCTAAATTAAAAGGAAGATGGCTTCAAGACTGGCTTTTCTTGCTTGGTTTTGCAGCTTCCTGAGAAGCCAGCTGTCTGGCCAGACGAATGCTAAAATCCTAGAAGCATTATGTGTCCTTTATAAATCAGCTGCCCTACCCAGCTCCAGAGGTACACCCAGCATGACACGTATGTAGACATAACACTCTAGCAGATGATAAATGCACTTAATTCGAAACTCTTTATTCCTCAATCCAGTGGAGAAATCAAGGAATTAGAGGGCTGCTCCAACAGTGCACACATTACCCTCAAAGAAACTTCTCGCAAACCCACAAGGAACATATTTTTCATTTGGATAAAGTCCTGTCAGACTTCCCTCCAGAGCCTCTGCAGTTATTTCTACCAGAAAGATCAAGGAGGTGCTCTGGGATAACTCTCAACAATTATAAGAGTGACAGGCTAAGCTCAGAACTGGTCAGCCCTGTCGAGAAAGCTCTGTGTGCTCAAGATACCAGATTTCCCAGATAGCAGCCTGACGTGTGATGTGCGATGTGCGAGTTCCAGAGCCCTGGGGTGAGGCTGGAACACCGTCAGAGAAGTCAGCCTCTTCCCTCAAGGCCAGCTGACATTCAAACAGGGACCGGGGCCCAAGCCCAGCGCTCTGCATCTGCAGGAGAGTGGAACAAAAAGGGGCTGTGTGGAAATTTGGCAGGGTGTTCCTGAAAGGCAGCAGATGAATACTGAATCCTGGAGCACCTAGAAGAGCTTATCATTGGGGAAACAGCTCCATTCTGCTCCTCCCAGGAGGCAAAGAGATTTTCTTGAAAGTAAGGATAATCGGTTGGCACCCCACCACACATGCACGCGCACCAAACCCCTTCACGACTTCTTCCTCCTCCTCTTTATGCTCTTCCAGAGGAGGAGGAAAAATGAACAAGAACTAGACCTTCCCTGATGAGCCTATCAGTCCATTTCAGTTATGGGCTCTAGGCAGTACCCAGCTATTACTCCCTACTCTCTCTGCCCAAGAGGCTACCTTACTCCATCAATCCCCTCTCGTACAAGTGAGTAATTTACTTTGAGAGCTCAGGCCAAACTGGCAGTTAACCTTGACCTTCTCTCTACACATCTGGGTCTATAGAAAATGAAAGTCAGGATGTCTCTGGCAAATGAAATATGAGGGCTTTCTCTGGGCAGAGGAACACTGGCCAGAGCTATTTTAGAACTGGATACAGCTATTCTGAAGAAGAGTTTGCATTTAGGCAGGCCACTCCCCCTTGACCTGGGGCTGTGTCCAGTATGGAACCTCCATAGCTAAGGATGCCACAAGGGACTTCTGTCACAGGAAATTTTAAAAACATGGCCATTATACTCCTTGTTGAATTATTGATGGTATCTCAGAATGCTGGACCAAAAATCGCATTTTACAGACGGAGAAAGCAAGGCTCAGAGAGAGGGAGATGGGAGATGATCAAGGACACACCAAGCAAGTTCGTAGTAAAGCTGAGGACAGAACCCTGGTTTCCTGACCCTCATACTAGTCCAGGGTAGAACAGGGAAAAGAGAGCTTATGTAGGAAAAAAAAACCCATACAGACATAGCATTTAAGGCAGAGCGGTCTAAGTTAGCTAATGAGGGTCTGAACTGGGGTTTTAGAAAAGAAGTTGGAGCCTTCATTTTTAAATGGTTAAGATCTACCAGGAAGATCAACCAGAACCTGTGGAAAGGTTTGCAACTATTACCGGAGGGACAGGCCAAGCTTGAATTGGTCAGCCCTGTAGCAAAGAGCCCTCTGTGCACAAGACACCAGACTTCCTAAACAGCAGACTGATACTAGGAAGAAAAAAGAAAACCATCAGCCTCGAAAAGTCAGCCTTTTCCCTCGAGGCCAGCCAATAATCAGTGAAGTCTGCCCTGATGCACAAATTATCCACTTCCCGGGAGACCAGGGGAACTCTGTAAGAAACCTGAAATACCCCACTGTATGAAACAGTTTAAGCATGCATATACTCACTGGTACCCCGAGTCAGGAGCTGGGAGGGTGGGAGTGATGTGACAGAGTTTCTGCTATCGGGAAGCTGCTAGTCTAAGTGCACACATGCACATACACCCGTAAGTTCAGAGGAGGCAGAAACAATTAAAATCTCAGTTTAGCTGCAAGAAACACCATACTTAATCAGACTGGGCAAGTTCAGAATAGATTGAAAGGCACCTGGTGTTCCATCCTCAGGGCACTGGGCACCAAGAGCCTCTGGGGAATTTGTGTGTCTGTGTGTGTGTGTGGGGGGGGGGGGGTTGTCCCACCACCAGAGCCCCCTCTGGACTCCCAGAAGGCCAAAAGCAGTGACTCCCTCAAGGACCAGGAGCTCACCCCCTTCCCCACCCCTAGGACCCTGAAGCTCCAAGAGGAGCACAATCTTGGCATCCTTCAAGGAATCCACAGGACCAGATACAGAAATAAGGCTGAGATGAAGCAGGGCAAACTGATGGGCAGAGGAGAGGAGGGAAGTCCTGGTGTCTTATTAGAGCAGAAGGGACTGATCTGAGCTGGGAACAGAGGGATCAGCAGGTGTGTGTGTGTGTGTGTGTGTGTGTGTGTATGTGTGTGTGTGTGTGTGTGTGTGTGTGTGTGTGTGGTGGGGGTGGGGGGAACGGGACAGAGAAGATCTGGCCACCAAAGAGAAGGGCCAACATCTCCATTGCTACCTGCAAAAGGAGTCATCTGAGATTCAGAGATGCCGATGGGCTCCTCCAAAAGAGGGAGATACTGGGGACAGGTCAAGGACTACCAGACGGGGACAGAAAAGAGAAAGGTTAACATAATGGAAGAAACAGGGCTGTGGATTAGTACGAGGAGTCCTGGACTCTAGTTCGGCTTTGTGTCTGACGCGTGGCAACCTGGACAAGTCCCTGCACTTCTCTGAGCCTCAATTTTCCCATCCGAAAAATGGGAAGAGCGTGAGTGTCCGGCGCTGACTCTGAAGAGGCAGACAGGGTGGCAGAGAAAGGAACCGCAGGCTAGGAGTACATCTGGGCAAGGAGGTGTATTTCCCAGTCCCGGGGCAAGTGGGGAACTCACCTGTCCGGCCGCTGGCGCCACCGCCGCCCCGGGTCCCCCAGGGGTGCTGTCCGGCTGCCTTTCGCGGTACAGCGCCCAGAGCCCCACGTTGGGTAGGAGGACCAGGGCCGCCAGCACCAGCGCCACCGCCTGAAGGAGCCGCTTCTCTTTCCGCCTCATCGGGGCCGGTCAGCCCCGCCGCGCCCCGCCGGCCCCGCCGCGCCGCCCCCAGTTCCGCGCGTCCGCCTGTCCGCCCGGCGGCGGCAGCAGCTCCGCGAGCAGAAGCGGCCGCGGCGCCGGCCCCGCTCCAACTCCGCGGCACTTCCGCCGCTCGTCGGCCGGGGAGCCGGGCGCAGCCACCGCGTCGCCGCCGGGGGGGGCGGCCTCCTTCGCCTTCGCCCGTGGGCTCCACCGAGCCGCGCGGCCCGTACCGCCCTCCCCCAGGTGGTTTCCCAAGCGTTCTGAACCGCTGTCTCGGGCTTCTCGCTGCGCGTTCCGGCTAGCTCCGGAGAAGCGGGATCCCGGTCTAGGACGCGTCCCCCTCTTGGGCCTCGATGGTGCGTCCCGCTCCTCGGCAGCTCCCCCCGCCCGCGGGAGCTTTGCGAAAGTCGGGGAGTTGGCGAGTTAGGCGGGCGCTAACCCGGAGGGCTGAGCACCCGCGGGTAGGGTGCGTGTCTGCGCGCTCTGGCACGCCTGGAGACCCCAGCCCGGCAACCCCTGCTAGCGACCGCAGCCGAGAGTTGGCGCTCTCCCTGGGGATATGCAAACGGTGCCGGAGCCCCAGCGGACGCTCAGCGCCTCGGCCCCGGAGCTGTGGCTTTCCACCCACCGAGGCTCGCCCGGAGGACTTGCGGACCTACTTTGATCCCTGGGACTCTGTGTTGCCCTCCGTGAAATGGGGCCACGCTCATTGTCCTGCGGGCAGGCCCTGGGTTTCCTCCTCTCGGAGGCCTTTGATGTTAAGAGTGTACGCCCGCTCTAAACTGGAGAGTTGTGCCCTGCTGCTACCCGTTTGTAGTCCCCGGCGAACCAGCGGGGAGGTGGCCGGAGCCTCTGCAGAACTCTTCCTTTCTCAAGTCCAATCCCTCCAGTCTCACCTGCGCTTCCGGACCCTCCCGAAACCACTAGTGCGTTTCTATCTCATCCAGCCACTCAGAAAACCATTAGCGAGCGCCTGCTTGGTGTCAGACACTGTGCTGGGTGCGGAGTGAAACGAAAACAGGCCGGAGCCCTGACGTCGGGAGCGGAACCCTCGACACGTAATTGCACTAGACGAGACAGTGTCCGTAACTGTGGTGAAGACTCGGGAGAAATCCAGCTGCCTGGGCGCTGCCTCTGAGGACTACGGAGCCAGATTCCGGCAGCGATGCCTGGGAGTCCTCCCTGGGGCGCTTAATGCTAGTCCCTTAACTGCTTCCTCTCTGGTGCAGAGAACCCTAGCGCCCTCTTCGCTGTCTTCTCTGCCACCCGCACTTGAGTCCTCTGGATTCTCTGCTTCCCCAGCCCAGCCGCTGACCAGTGCTGGCGGCGCCCTAGCCCTGGTCAGCGCCCCGAGGACTTGTCCTGCCCACTTCTTCCAGCTGCAGCCTGAGCAATAGGAATTCTGTTTTCTGACACCGCAGCTCGGATCTTGATGAGCTACAAACCTTCAAGATTCTCATCACTTTGACTGGAGAGTCCACATTCCTCGTGTGACCTGCTAGGGCTAATCGGACTCGCCCTGCCCTGGGCTTTACTTGGTCCTGCTGAAGGTTTCATGTCTTTCTTCGTGTGCTGTTCCTCACGTACCTCCTTCTGCCCACAAAGCTCCCTCATCTATGTCGGTGGAATCCTTGTTCATGGCTTGAGTCTAGTTGAATTGACATTTTCTTCACAAAGTCCTCCAACACTCCTTCTCTGCAGACTGACGTCTTTCTTTGGATTTCTGTCACAGCAATGCTTACCTTCTGTTAAATGCTTACTCTGTGCCAGGCACCATGTTAAACTCTTGACATGCACCATGTCTTTTTTTTTTTTTTTCTTTTTTTGGAGAGGTTTTTGCTATAGGGCGCGTGCGCTCGCCAGACAGACAGAGAGAGACAGAGAGATAGAAAGCAGGAAATCACCCCCCAGGGGGGATGGCCACGCCGCAATCCCTTCTCCTCCATTCTCCTCTCGGGATCTTGGGCACGCACGCACACGCGCCCGGCATGAGTTTAAGCCGCCGGGTCCGGGACTCGAACCGCGGTCGACTACGTGGGAGTCCAGCGACATAGCCATTACGCTAACTGCTGGTCCCCACCATGTCTTTTAATGCTTACAGTTACTCGGTGAGGTGGACGCATTTCTTACACCATGTGCATAGGAGATTCAGGCTAAAGAATGCAGCAGCCAGAATGCACCTGTTTTAACAAAGTTGAAGCTGTATCACACCCCGTATCACCCCTTGGCTCAAACTCCTCAGTGGCTTCCCACCTCCCGCTACGTTCCTGTGAGGAACTCCCAGATCCTAGGCGCTATATACAGTTGGCTCTCACCACTTGCTCTTCTCGTGGCACTGTAGCCATGCTGGCCTCCTTGTTCTTTGAAGCACTGTGGGTGTTCTGGACCACAGGACTTGTTACCTCTGTCTAGAATGACCACTCTGCTGTTTCTAGATCCTGGCCCTATTTCTTTTTAAAAACATATTTTATTGTGCTAAAGTATGCATACAATATACTATTTCAGTCATTTTTAAATGTGCAGTTCATTCACATTGTTGTGCAAACACCTCTCCCTGCCTTTCTGCAGGTGAAATTCGGTACCCATTAAACTCTCCCTCCCCATTCCTCCTTACCCCTCAACTACTGACAACCACCATTCTACTTTCTGCTTCATGAATGTGACTATTATATAGACACCTGGCATAAGTGGAACCATATTTGTCCTTTTGCATCTGATTTATTGTACTTATATTTCAAGGTTCAGTCATGTAGCATGTATCAGGAATTCATTCCTTTTTAAGAGTGGGTAATATTCCATTGTATGTATATGCCACATTTTGTTTATCCATTCATCCGTCAATGGACATTTGGGTTGTTTCCACCTTTTGGCTATTGTGAGTAATGGTGCTATGAATAGGCCTATGTCTTTTATATCGCAGTGGATATACAGTATTTCTATCATTAGATAATATTTCAAAGTTCTTATTGGTGCCTCTACAGCACTGGGTACGATGCTGATAACGGCAGCTAGAGTGATCTTTTTCTCATCTCAAGACTCACTTTACCTCTGGGACTCACCTGTGGCTTCTCTTTACCTTAAAATAATGTACGGGAATCTTTACCATAGCATGTGAGGTCCTGCATAACCTGACCCAACTTTTTTTCTAGCTTTTGCCTTTTCTTCTTCCCTTCTGGTTCCACGAGTCTTGTTCAAACACACCAAGGTCACAATCGCCTCAAGGCCTTTGCAGATTTGCTGAGCCCTTGTCTAGAAATTCCTTCCTCTAAACCATTACATGGTTTTCTCTTTCTGTTGGCTTAGGAATCAGATCAAAGGTCCTGCCTCATCAGAGACAACCTCTCTGACTATCTGGTCTAAAATACCTACTAGCACTTCGTTGTCTCCATTTGCTTGATTTTTCCTCAAAGCAGGTATCATTTTTGGTCTCCTCTAGAATGTGCATGCAAAGCAAGCTGGAACTTTGTTGTCGTTGTTTTTGTCTTATTCCACATCCCTGTCTCTTTACTGTAAATCAGAAAACTGGTATTCTTGCAGACAGAGGAATTTGCAAAAAGGGTTCCCCTCTCTCTGAGCACAAGCACTCAGAGCAGTGCCCAGGCACATGGATTTCCACTCCTACTCCTGCACAGTCAGACAAAGCAAGGCTATGGCCTCTGCAGGATTACTGGTTGAGTGAAGTATAGTAGTTGAGGTCAAATACAAGTGAGAAAATATTCAGTGTCTCTCTCCTTCTCATTCTCTCTTCTAGCTTCTGAGAGGGTTCAAAATTAGATTTTAACTTTTTCTCATTTTTTTTAAGAGAGAGATTTTTGCTATAGGGTGCATACGCTCACCTGAGAGACAGAGATACAGAAAGTGAGAAATCACCCCCTAGGGGAGATGGCCATTCCACAATCCCTTCTCCTCCATTCTGTTCTTGGGACTTTGGGCATGCACATACTCACATCCAGTATGAGTTTCAAGCTTCCCAGTCCAGGATTCGAACCATGGTGGACTACATGGGAATCCAGCAACGTAACCATTACACCATCTGCCGGTCCCAACTTTTTCTCATATCTTACCAGAGTCACTTGATCAAAGCTGTGCACCAGCCTAGTCTGCCTCCAATGAGGACTCAGTCTGAAAACCCAGCTTTAATCCTAGGACTCTTTGATCACCTTCTACATTGTGGGATGTGCCAGGCAGGAAGAAGTCCCCAGGGGCTGTATCCCACACACTGAGACAATTCCATTTGAGACACCTGGGCAGCCTATTAGTTCTGGCTGGTTTTCTGGGGAAACTGAGCTGGCCATTAACTGAAATTGAACAAGAAATGTTACCTTCAAACTGAATCCTCCTAGGCCCATTGTGGGCATTAAATGAGATCATGTGCATTACACTCTGATCTAATCTTAGCACTAGTAACTGTGGGTGAAATAAAAGCCCAGCACCTACAGAATCAATGAGGAGGGATGAATGGAATTTCAGTTGCAGAGTGAAACCTTCTGCTTTGACCCCGTTGCCTCTCTGCTCTCATCTGTCACTCTCCTCATTCACTCTAAACCAGCCATGCCCATCTTCTTTCTGGGCCTTAAGTGTCCTTATGTTCATTCCAGTCCTAAACTTTTTGTGTTAACTATTGTCTCTGCCAGCTGTTTCTCCAGATCTTCCCCTTTGTTGGCTCCCCCTTGTCCTTCAGACCCCAGCTTAAATGGCACCTCTTCACAGAGACCCCACCACCCCACCTGCAGTACTCTCTCCCATGCTTTATATCTTGCTGTGTTTCCTCCACAGTGCCCTTTCCGCTTTGTCATAGTCTCATGCATTGGCCTGTTTACTTGTTTAGTATTGGTTCCTCCATGGAGAATATTAGCTGCTGGGGCAGGGACCTTGCGTGCACAGCCTCTGCTATATCCCCACATCCTGGAACATCCATACCTGACACATATATCTGATGAATGATGAGTGCCTCCTCTCTTCCCTGTCTGCCTATCTTTACTTCCTTTTTAAAAATGAGCTATTTATTCTCTTGCTCATTCTTCAGTTTTTCATCTTGTCATCAGTAACAGGCAAGTCTTTCAGCATCCTTAGGACATCCTTCAGCAAGAAGAATCAACCAGAGGGAAGGGAACAGGTGCAGGCCTTCAGCTTCCTGATGAGGATATGAAAAGCTTTCCTGCTAGATATCCTTACCTTGACTCTCTTAGGGTACCTTACTGCTAATCCCATTTATCAAGGTCTGTTCCCTAAGGCTGGTCTGGCCTAGCCCTGAGCTGAAGAGTTAGGGAAGGAGAATGGATCAGCAAGTCAGGAGGGGTTGATCTAACACTCTTTAACCTTGGCCAGGTCTCTTTGCTGCTCTGAGCCTCTACTTCCTCACTTGAAAAAAATGGGAATATCTGTGATTCTAATGATACGATTTCCAGTTTGGTGAGAGAGGTCTGCTTGACCACACATAAAACTCAAAAGCTATAGGTGTTGGTCTTCTGTGTCTTCTGCAAACCCAAGGTCTTCTTGCTTTCCTTCTCTTTGGGCAGCCTTGAGCTCAACCAACATTCTAGCAAAGCTGCCTGGTCTCCTTGAACAGACGAAGTACAGTTGGACCTCTCAGCAATGCTTTTCCTTACAGCCACAGTGCTTAGAGTTACTGGGTGCTTGTTCAGTATCTATTCTCCCCTTTGGATTGTAAACTCCAGGAGAACAGAGACCATATTTCATAATTTTTGTTTCTTTTTTTAATAGACTTTACTTTTAAGAGCAGTGTTAGGTTTATGGCCAGGTTCGGTGGACAGTGCAGAGATTCCTGTACACAGCCAGCCCTTACACATGCATAGCCTCTCCCATTATCAACATCCCACCCAGAGTGGTACATTTGTTACAGCTGATGAACCTACAATGACAATTCATTGTCAGTCCAAATCTATAATTTACATTAGGGTTCACTCTTGGTGCTGACATTCTGTGGATTTTGACAAATGTGTAATGACATGTACCCACCATTATAGTCTCATATGGAGAAGTTTCCCTGCCCTAAAAATCCTCTGTGCTCTACCTTTTCCATCCCTCTCTCCTCCCAACCCCAGGAAACCACTGATCTTTTTACTGTCTCTGTAATTTTGCCTTTTCCAGAGTGTTCTATAGTTGGGGATATATAGTATGTAGCATTTTCAAATGGGCTTCTCTCACTCAGCAGTATGCATTTATGGCTCCTGTGTGTCATTTTGTGTCTTGATAGCTCATTTCTTTCCACTGCTGAGTACTACTCTGTTGTCTAGATGTACCACAGTTCACCCATTCACCTACTGAAGGACATCTTGGTTGTTTCCAAGTTTGAGCAATTGTGAATAAAGCTGCTATAAACATTCTGTGTGCAGGGATTTTGCATAGACATAAGTTTTTGACTCCTTCGGGTAAACACTGAGGAGCTCAATTACTGGATCACGTGGTAAGAGTATGTTTCGTGTTTGAGAAACTGTCAAACGGTCTTCCAAAGTGACTGTACCATTTTATATTCCCACCAGCAATGAATGAGTTGTTCCACATCCTTGCCAACATTTGGTGCTGTCAGTGTTCTGGATTTTGGCCACTCTAACAGGTGTACAGTGTTATCATGTTGTTTTAATTGTCTTTCTCTGATGATAATATGTAATGTGGGGCATCTTTTTTTGCCATGTTTATTTTAGGTCTCCAGTTTATTGATAATGCCTAGCACAACACCTGACCCAAAATAGGTGTTCAACATTTGGAAATCAATGAAGAAGTCAATCAAGCACCCTCTTCTTCTTCATTATTTATTTATTTATTTATTGCCATACGGCATGTGCACTCACCATAGAGAAATAAAGAGAGGTAAAGTGAGAAATTACCCCCCTCCCATGGGATGGCCATGCTGAAATCTCTTCTCCTCTGTTCTCCTCTTGAGATTTTGAGCATGTGTGCACCCATGGCCAGCGTGATTTTCAAGTCACTGGATCCAGGACTTGAACCATCCATTGCCATGTTGGAGTCCAGCCACCTTAACCACCATGCCACTTGCTGGCCCCCACCTCTCCTTTAAAACCTACATTAATGAAACTCATCAACACTACACCCAGTGGTCCAGATTGCTATCTCTACCAAGTGGACCATTGAACAAGGCTCAGAGTTCTAATCTAGAGAAAGAGAAAAACCCTTGGAGCTGAAATTTCAGCTGGCATATGGCCAGCTAGAGTCAGTCATACTTTCCCTTTCCCTTCCTCTGTGGCCTCAAACAGGTCATTCAAATCTCTGAGCCTTAGGTTTATCACGTATGGCTTCATGAGCATATAAGAGAGCAGGAATTAGAAATGTCTAGATAAACGGAACGTGTTGGTATTAAATAAAATATCACACAGATGCTCTTTGAGATCTTTTTTGATTTTAAAATTCTGGAATTCAACCTTACAAGGTAGGTTGAAAGAAGGGGGGCTAGACTTGGAACAGCACTCGGGGTTCAATCCAGTGTCTGCATTTATTTAGTAACACTTGAGCTTCTACTTGGCATAAAGTGAAGGGGTGTGCAGGATACCTATTAGAAATGATCTCTAGGAAGGGAATTGCCTTTCTCTCTCCCTGTCTCGGAATCCACTTTGTCATTTCCACAGTAAGATGCCAATTAATCCAATCCTGCTAGCTCTAAAGGAAGGCTATTGAATCAAGACAGTGGACGTGGAAGGTGCCTCAAGAAGGATAAATTTTAAAAGAGCAAACACAGAAGCCCACACATCTCAAACAAAGAGTAAATATACCATGTCATCAAGTGGAAACATCTCAAACAGAGCATTAGCCAGCAGGGTCAGATGCAAATATCAGATGTGTAGGGAGCTATCCTCCTTCTGGCACTGCTACGAAAATATCCGGGCTTGGGAAATGAGAGTGCCTTCCGTTTAATTTTCATTTCTGCACAAAGGAGAAAGGAAGTTGTACAACATCTACAACTTCTATGATAGACAGTAGGATGCAAGGCAAAGAGGGTTTCCTAAGGAGTCTGAGACCCTCGGGAAAGTGGCTCCCCTCTGTTCGCATCTCTGCAAAATAAGGGGGTTGGATACCCCTCAATCCAGTGGTCTCAACCTTGGCTGTACATTAGATTCATCCAAGGACCTTTGAAAAACTCTGGATGCCCACCCCACAACCTAGACCGATTACGTCAGAATCTCTGAGGGTTGGACTCAGTCATGACCAAATGATTCTAATTTGTAGCCAAGTCAGATCCACAGCTCAAGGGCTTTCAGGCTCTAAAACCCTAAGGTTTCTTTCTGACTAAGCGGTAGGTCATCTGATGTTCCACTAGGTGGCACCTTCCAGCAAAGTTCAGTTTGTGGTCCAGAGAGGCCTCCTCTAGGTCTAATTGTGAAGAACGAATTCATAAAGCAGGCTTGGTCTTTGCTGGCAGCAAAAGATCTGCACTCTTGATTAAAAGGCTGAACATATTGGTGAAGAACTTACTGGGTAGCGCTAGAGTCGCAGAAGGTTAGGATGTGTCCCTCTTAGCAAACTAGGGATGGAACGGGAACGGCTCCCTCCTTTAATGACTGGGTTCACCCACTGACTAACACAATCTGGTCTCTTCCCTCACTGCCTTCCCTGCCTGTCCAGAGGAACGACACACCCCTGGCGCAAAGGTTCTTGAGGAGCCTTTACGTGTACCAGCGGACATCTGTTGTTTTCATCTGGTCTGTAAACAACGCCCAGATTTTTCTTGGGGATTTATCGTCTTCCAACTCAGCTGAGAGGTTGGGTCAGAACTGACTCCACCCTCAACTGATGACTTAGCCAATCAGAGCACTCTATCCCTCTTCCGCTGCAATAATTGGTCTAGAGATGAACACCTGATGTCCACCAGGCAAAACTGAACTGTGGAGGTTCAGTTCTGTGGGTTTTGCTTTTTATTTTTTTTAATTTATCATTATTATTATATTTTAAATTTGCTTCAGGGCATGCATGAGAGAGAGAGAGAGAGAGAGAGAGAGAGAGAGAGAGAGACAGAGAGAGAGAGAAAGCCAGCCACCAAGTCCAGGACTCGAACCACAGTTGACCATGTGGGAGTTCAAGGCCTTAACCACCACACCACCTGCTGGGCCGGCAGTTCTGTGGTTTTTACAGAGAGCCTATCAAGGAAGTAGTGGTGTCTTCCAGCTTGGACTGTTCAGAGGCTTGGATATGAGCCTCAACCGGAGGAATGTACTGGATGTCTTAACCTTTACTACTCTAGAATGACTCCCTGTCTCAAGGAGGCTACAGAGACTGCTTCCCTGTTGTTTCCCTTTTGGGTTTAGCCCTGGTGGAGCCAGGACAGGATTTCAGAGGGAGCCAGAAAAGCTGCTAGGTCAGGGTGTTTTCCTTCCCTAGCTCCCTTGCTGGAACTTTACCACAGACTGGCTGTGTCTGCCACTAAAGGCCATGGCTGTGGCCTTGTAGTGACAGTACCTTGTAGTGGCAATCCCTTGTAGTGACCTGATACACTGCCCCATTGTCCTCCTGTTCAATGCTCCTCAAATTTCCCAGCATGAGAGTGGCACTCTCATGAGGAGACCCCAAGTCAATCAAGTGGTGAATTTCCCCGAGAACCCGAAAACTGCCTAACACAGGCAAATGGAACTGAGAGATCTCGCAGCTACCCAAGCCAACCTCTGACATCATCCCCGCCTCCACTCCAACTCACCTCCCACGTTCGAACAATTACCTAATAATGCTGAGTTTATTGCCCAATAAATTTTAACTGTATTGCTTTCTCTGTGGGCCTGCTACATGGGGCATATATCAGGTTCCTGCAAGAAGAATCCCTGATCAGAACCCTGCTACCTTAAACTGATCAATTCTCTACTTTCCGGATTGCCCCAAAGCTCTGGTCCTCGTCCTAAAATGTGCTGTTAGTTCCTGCTTTAACAGTGCTGTTTCTCACCCCCACTGCTTTTGCTGGTGCCGTCTGTCCTGCCAGGGACACCCTCCACACCCTTCATACTCAGCGTAGATGTCATCTCTCCTTCCTTTGCTTCTTTACTCTCCTTCCTCCCACCGAGTTGGACAAAGAGCCCCTTCTTCTTTTCAAATACTACTGTGTATATTTCTGTTTTACCATTTATACATGAAGAAAGGTGAGGGCAATGACGTTAGCTAAAATACAAAAGGTGAGGGTGATGATGTTAGTTTATGTAAGTGAAGCTCTTACTACCTACCAAGATCTAGGCTAGCACTTTATAGACATTATCTCTGTTAACCCTCACCCAAATCCTTTGTGGTAGGTTCTAGTATTATTTCTATTTTCCAGGAGAGAAAACTGAAGCAGAGATGTCAGATGACTTGGCCAAAGTCACACAAATAAAACATGATCAATGCAGGTCAGTGTTCCCTTTTGTTGTTGTTGTTGTTGATAACAATTTTATTGAGGTGTAATTCACATGCCATACAATTCATTCACTCATTTAAAGTGTACGACTGAATGACGTTTCATTTATTTACAGAGTTGTGTGAAATCATCGCAATCACTTTTAGAACCTGTTTGCCACCCTGAAAAGACATTTGAACTCATTAGTTCACTTTTTAAAAAGAATTACTTATTGAATCTTATTTTTTAGTAGTTTAAAATTTGTTATGGGGCACATGTGCTCATGAGAAAGAGGAGAGAGGGAAAGTGAGAAAGCAAGCTGCCAGCCATGTGGGTGTCTAACACCTTAACCACCACGCCACCTGCTGGCCTTCGCAATGTTTCCATTTCAACCTCAGTCAAGAGATTTGCCTGATGCCTCTGTTTATTCATTTTACACTATTTTTTCTCCAGTAGTAGCCACAACTTATTAAGTATCCTTATGTGCTAATTTGCATATTTACTGCATAATGTGCATATATTAAATCATGAATGCTCATAATAACACTTGGAGATAGGTATTAGATTCCTAATACAGATGAAGAAACTAAGGCTCAAGAATTCCATTAATTTGTCTAAAGTCATGCAGCTAGTGATTGCCATCATCTGAACATGAAGTAAACCACTACCACCTTTCATTGAACTGCTAACCCTGCCTAGGCCGATGCTAAGTTCTTTGTGCATATTACCTCCTTCACTCACTTTAGCATTCACTCAGTAGCTGTTTATTGAGACTCTACCACACATCAGGCACCACAATAAATGCTAGTCAGTGGTGAGCAAACAGCTGGGGCACGGTCACATCGGAGTCCCAGTCTGGTGGAAGAAAAGGCAAGGTAAATTGAACACATGAGTAACAGTGCATTTGGTGGGAAGAAGGAGAAAGGTCCTTCTAGATGTTAGAGTCAGAGCTGATATTAGAATCGGATTCTGTTGGAATTCAAGTCTAACACTGTTTTTGTGAAGCTATACTGGTATGACACCCCTAGGCTGTTCACCAAATGGGACCTAGGTGGGTGCCCTCTGACCAGTGCTGCTTGTCCCCATAGAACGTTCCTGCTGCTTACAGAGTGTGTGTGCACCTCCCCAGCCCCCAACCTCACACACACGCAGTGGGAGCGCCACTGTGCACCCCCGAGCTGCAGAGTTTGCCTAGGGGAGGACAATGTCGTCGGCTTTGAAGACATTCTGTCCTAAGCTGGGGGATTTGAGTTTGAACCCTTTTCTGTACACCAGGCTGCATCATGCTTTTATTACATAAAAGATCTTGGTGACCACTCCATATAAATTTAGAGAAATCATCGCATTTTTCTTTTCAGCTGTAAAGTACTCCATGGTTTGAATAAACCAGAGTTTAAACAGCCCCCTGTGGATGGACATTAGGAGTTGTTTTCAATCTTGGGCTATTAAAATAATGCCACGTTGAATAATCTTGTGTACATTTTGTTCTGTGGTGTGGAGGTGAGTCTTCAAGGCAGTGTCTCAGAGGTGGAATTTGCTGGATCAAAAGATAAAAAATCTTTAGTTCTGAAAGCTATTGTCAAATTCCCTGCCATAGGGGTTGAATCCTTTTATACTCCTCCCAGCACGTAGGAGAGTGCCTGGCCCTTCACAGCCTGGGCCTGGATGATATCTCTTAAAGTACACACATTATCACATGAGATATATATATATAAATTATGCCTGGCTTCTCCTAAAAATTGCAAGAACTGGCAGCAATGGGCCCATTTTCCTGAATGACCATTACAAGCTGGGGCTGAGTGCTCACTGTAGCCCTGTGGGTCTTAGCATTTCCACCGATCTGATCCAGAACACTCATTGTGAAGATGAGCAGGCTCCACAAACTCACGAGGAATCTGAGTGGGGACTGGAAACCTGGTCTCCTAATTCCCAATGCCCTGCCTCACGTGGCCTGCGGAGTAAATACAAAAGGACTGGGTACCAAAGGAGGGTAAGGGGCCAACAGGTGGTGTGGTAGTTGGGGTATTGGACTCCTACATGGACAACTACAGTTCAAGTCCCAGACTTGGCAGTTTGTTTTTTCACTTTCCTTGTCTCTCTCTGGTGAGCACACATGCCCTATAGCAAATTTTAAATATAATAATAATAAATTAAATTAAATTAATAAATAATTATTATTATTTTTAAGAGCATTTTTTGCTATAGAGCATATATACTCGCTGGAGAGACAGAGACAGAGAGACAGAAAGCGAGAAATCACTCCCCCCTGCCAGGAGTATGGACATGCTGCAATCCTTTCTCCTCCATTCTCCTCTCGGAATTTTGTGCACGTATGCATACACGCTTGGCGTGAGTTTTAAGCTACCAGGTCCAGGACCGTGGTCGACTACCTGAGAGTTCAGGGATGTAACCATTCCGCCATCTGCTGGCCCCAAAATAAATACTTCTTAAAAAAAAAAAAGAGAGAGAGAGAGAGTATAAGTGTGTAAGAGCACTGAGAGTTCAGCATTGAAATTGGAATAATTTTTCAGCATTTACTTAGCTCAGTAAATACACTACACCACCCCATAGTTAAACGGTGACTAATCCACATAAAGTGGAATGACAAATTGGTGTCTGTTTCTTTTGAGCAACCAAAAAAGAGAGCTAATGCCACAGCAGACGGAATCAGACTATGTATTCGTTCACTCCCTCATTCATCAAATGTGAACCGTACACCAGCTCCTGATCTAGACATTGGGAGTTCAAAGACAAGCATTTGAACACAGGGATCTGAACAAACAAGTATATAAAAGTGTCTTATTAGAGGCAAGTACAGGGTGCTATGAGGGATAAGGAAGAAGTCCCAGAGGAAGTGAAGTTTGGGTGAATCCTGAAGGATGCACAGGAGTTTGTTTTAAGAAAAAAATGGGATGACCAGCAGATGGCATAATGGTTTTGTCACTGGACTCCCACATAGTCAACTATGGTTCCAGTCCTGGATTCGGGAGTTTAAAACTCGTGCCAGGCACGTGTACATGCATGCCTAAGAACCAGAGAGGAGAATGGAGGAAAAGGGATTGTGGCATGGCCATCCCCTCTGGGTGTGTGTGTGTGTGTGTGTGTGTGTGTGATTTCTTGCTTGCTATCTCTCTCTCTGTCTTGCTGGCAAGCGCAGATGCCCTATAGCAAAAATCTCTGCCTAAAAAGAAGAAGAAGGGATATAGGAAAGAATTTCTTGAAGATGAATTCAAGGATAAGATTCTTTCCCTGAAAGTGATAGAAAACCAGCTCAAAAATGACTTGGGCAAGGAGCCAGCAGTTGGCGTAATAGCTATGTCGCCGGACTCCCACGTAGTCGACCGCGGTTTGAGTCCCAGACCCGGTGGCTTAAACTCACGCTGGGCGCATGTGCGTGCGTGCCCAAGATCCCAAGAGGAGAATGGAGAAGAAGGGATTGCAGTGTGGCCATCCCCCCTGGGGGGTGATTTCTCGCTTTCTGTCTTTCTGTCTCTCTCTGTTTGTCTGGCGAGTGCACACGCCCTATAGCAAAAACAAAAACAAACAAAAAAAACTCTCAAAAAAGACTTGGGCAGGGCCAGCAGGTGGCGTGCTGGTTGAGGCACTGGACTTCCACATGGCCGACTGAGGTTTGAGCCCCAGAACTCAAGGCTTCCTTTCTCACTTTCCCTTTCTCTCTCTCTCTGGTGAGTGCATGTACCCTATAGCAAAATAATAATAATAATAACAATAATAATAAATAGAATTAAATACTTCTTTAAGAAAAATATTTAGGCTATAAAAATATAAGGAAAGAGAATAAGAATGAAAAAGATTGGCTGCCTTATTTAATTAAAAAGTCTAGGGTCGATATGCCTTCAGGCACAGCAAGCTCCAGGTGTTCAAAGGATGTCATAAACCACAGAAACTCTCTTTCAGCTCTGCTTCTTCTGTGTTCTCTGCCCTCGGGCAGGCTACTCTCTCCAGACAGCATCTGACAGCAGAGCTAGGTTTCCATTATCCGGATGACTTGCAGTGCCAGAGGGAAACCGACTTCTCTTTCCCAACAGCTTCACTAAAAATCCCACAGAGTCTCGCTGGCAAGGATAGGGTCTCTTGCTCACCCTTAGAGTGAGAGGTTAGTTCCATTCAGTCATCGAGGCCCGAGAGTAGAGAAGGATAAGCACCAAAGGAAAACCAGAGTCCAGAGGACGGATGGATGGGTGCTGGGTAGGAAGACCATCTGGTCCTGTAGCATGGTGGATTGAGAACGCACTGCCTCAGCGAGGTGGAGGAATCTCTGAGACCAGAAGGTAAGAGCTCAAGGTTCTTAGACAGGCAAAGATTAAGGGAGAAGGAACAGGGACTAGAGCTCAAGTCATTTTGAACAAATAACTTCATTTTCTTTTTTGGAGAGACTTTTGCTATAGGATGCGTGAGAAAGAGAGAGACAGAGAGACAGAAGGTGAGAAATCATTCCCTAAAGAGGATGGTCATGCCGCAATCCCTTCTCCTCCATCCTCCTCTTGGGATCTTGGGCACGCATGCACATGCACCTGGTGTGAGTTTAAGTCACTGGGTCTGGGACTTGAACTGTGATTGACTACATGGGAGTCCAGTGACATAGCCATTATGCCAACTGCTGGTCCCAACAAAACACTTCATTTTACCAAGGAGGAAATTCAGGATCAGACCAGGGAAGTGTCACGTCAATAGTCACACCACATGCTAGTGGCAGAGTCTGAGGACATGGGGCTCTAAACCCCAGGACCTTCATGCAGTGAGCAGTCCCTCATTGGAGAAGGCAAAGAGGCCTTGAAGAAAGTTGTGGGCATTTCCAGGAACCCCTGGGGCCACTTGACCTGTTACCCCAGACATGCACCTGATATTTGGCCTCATAATACCATTGCAACAGGCTCCCGGGCCCCCAGGGCTGAACGACGCAAGGACACGGAGCCCTAATTAGAGCAGTTCAGAGTGTGCAGCAGTCACAGCAGAAGGAAGCAGGGGTGTCGGGGATGAGAAACGACAGATGCAGGTGGGGCCACGGGGCGGTGAAAGGGGAGGAAAGAATGCTCAGGTCAGAGAGTTCAGTCAACTTCTGACTTCCTATAAAAACCAGCCAACTTGATGTATTACATATTATGTTATGTTATAACATGTTTTACAACTTTATTTTTAGCAATGTGATATAGCATATGATTATAAAAGTAAAAAAATTCAGAGTTTATAATACAAAGTATCCCCTGTATCCTACTTCCCGGAGAGAATGATTTTTTTTTTTTTTTTTTTGAGAGGTTTTCACTATAGGGCGCGTGCGCTCGCCAGACAGACAGAGAGAGACATAGAGACAGAAAGCGAGAAATCACCCCCCAAGGGGGATGGCCACGCTGCAATCCCTTCTCCTCCATTCTCCTCTCGGGATCTCGGGCATGCACGCACACGCGCCCAGCTTGAGTTTTAAGCCACCAGGTCCGGGACGCGAACCGCGGTCGACTACGTGGGAGTCCAGCGACATAGCCATTACGCTAACTGCTGGTTCCTGAGAATGATTTTTTTAAATGACATAATTTGTGGTAGCCTTTATTATTATCTTTTTATCAGCATCATCCACTTAGCAAATGGAAGCAGAAAATCCAATTAATTTTTTTTTGGCTGGGGGGGGCACATGTGCTCACCAGAGAAAGAGAGTGAGAGACAGAGAGAGAGTGAGAATGAGAAAATGAGAATCCCCTCTCCAAGGGGGCACGGCCATGCTACAGTTCCTTCTCCTCCATTCTCCTCTCCTGATTTTAGGCACACACACACATATACACCCAGCATGTGTTTCAAACCACCAAAATCTAGGGCTTAAACCACACAGTCAGCCACGTGGGATCCAGCTGCCTTAACCACCATGCCACCAGCTGGCCCCGGAGACCAGTGATTTTAACTGCTCAGCTTTAAGCCTTGGCTAACATTTATGGCATGCTGGTTGTGTGCCAGGCCCTGTGCTAAGTCCTCTCTGTATGCTGTTTCTTTGAGTGCTCGCTATCACCACATGTGGGCACCATTATTATGCCCATTCTACAGATGGGAAAACCAAGAAGTTCAGCGATCTGTTGTTTGAGGTGGCACAGCTGGTGGGCCACAGAAATGGGATTTCAGGCCAGGAGGCTTGAATCCAGACACCCAGTGCTCTTAATCATCACTCTATGGTGGTTCCCATCAAAGCGTTATTACCTCTGCTCCCTGATTTATCAACTCTAGACATTATCGATTGACTTCTTAGCATGGTGGATGAGCACTTAGTGCACCGAACCTCTGCCTCCTGCACACCAATTTTAGGTAGCTAAGTGGCAGTGTTTCATTTTGTTGTGGGTACCTTTGGGGCTTAAAATAATGTACTTACACCTCAATTCCTCATTTCTACTCTACAAACATTGTTGATTGGCTGTGTGGGGTCACCTGCAGACTGGGTAGTGGGAAGGCCATCCCACGTTTTCCTGTGTGCCGAGCACACGGCAGGTACTTGAGAAGCATCTGTGCAGCAGAACCAACGCCGTGAAACTTAACGACACCAAAGGTGGGAGATGACCAGAACATCTCAGGCAGGCGGAGGGCATGGTAATTGCAGCCTGCAATGTCAGCCTGACTTCTTCAGACACGCAGCTTCCCACCGAGGAGGGCACAGGAGCTATAAAATGGAAATTGAAGGAGAATCGCTTCACAGCAGCTGTCAGGAAGCACTTCCCCCAGCGGATGTGCCGAATGACCTCGCTGCAAGGTTGTCTCGGCTCACACACCTGGGCCTGTCCTGCCAGCCTGCCACGAAGCCACCAGGGAACTCTCCATGCAGGCCTCTGGACATCTCCCACTGGTAAGGAACTTGGGGGTTTCACATTAGCACCAGTTCCAATGTGGGCTTTCTGAAAGGGGTGTCAGGGGCTGCTCTCTGAAGAGACTTCTTTCAGGGGCTCGAGACTCTGAGCCTCCATGCCTGAGAAGAGCCTAACATTTGAGCACCTGCTGTAGGGTCTTTGTGCCCAATGTCATTTTAGCTCCTACTCTCCTGGCTAATTCTTAGTCATCTTTTGCACTTCGGATCAGATGACCTTGACTTAGGAAGACTTCCAGACTCCCCAGGCTGGGACGAAGCCTCATTACATGTTCTGTAAGCATGGGCAGGGATCATCACTGATTTTGTCCATCATTGTATCCCCAGCACCCAGCGTAGCACCCAGCACATAGTAGGTGCTCAGTAAACACCTCTTGAATGAATAAAAGAGTGAATGAATGGGTCTTGGTTAAGTCATTCAATCAAAAGGCTCATGTGTGTGAGGTTTAGAAACCTCAAAACACAGTTTTTACCTCTGAGGGAGGGAACGGCACTTTCTATCCCTGACCTCCCCAGTCCAGTGTCAGGATTCACCTCACTTTCCCCCAACGCACGTTTCTTCCTCTCCTCCGCTTTGCCATCCTCCGTCAATGTCCCCCTTTGACCTCAGTGACTCTCAACCTGGGCTGCAACTGAATGACCAGGGAAGCCTTTGAAACACACACATGCCTATGTTTCAGACTTGGAGTTGTGATGGAGGCCTGGGAAAGTGTATGTTTTAAAAGTTCCTCGGGTGATCCTGGTGTGCGGCTCTCTCTGAATTGATCCCAAAGATGTCTACTTCCTTCCAGCTGCCTTCCGACTCCAGTCCTCTCCAGCACCCTCCTTCCCAGGCACAGCAGTCTCTTCCCTGGTCTCTTAGGGCTCCAGTCTTGGGTTCCCCAATCCATTCAACTCACAGTAGTCTGCCAGAAAGATCATCCTAGAATGAAAGTCTAATGTCACTCTGCTGCTTCAAACTTCTCCCTGCACCCCTTATCGTTAGGAGAAACCCTTGGATCCCAGGGAGCCTTGCAAAGCCTCTGTTTACTACTCCTGGCTCATCCTTCTGGCTGTTCCTCGGCCACCTTGCTCACACTCTGCTTGTAACACGGGAGTCACTTGCAGAGCCTGGACAGGCCACGTCAGGTTCTCCCCTTCCTCTGGACCTCTGCACAGCTTCTCCCCTGCAGTGTTAACGAAGAAATCTGTTCTGGCACTTGTTGAAATGATAAGGAAGACTTTACTCAGGACATTGTAGTAGGGGTGAGAGAGCTAAATCAATTCCCAGTACAACAAAGATATCTTGGATTTATAGCCAAGGAGCAGAGAGAGGGGTCAGTGGATAGAGGATTACTGAGAGGAGACATCCGGGAGGGAGCTTCCTGGGAAGGGTGTCCATAAGCAGGGTGGATGTGGCCAGGGATCCAGAGGACAAGCTTTTCTAACTTGTCAAATTCTTTCAAGGGAGGGGCTGATTAGGGAGGAAGCCACGTCAGATAGGAGTGAACTAACCAGGAAATCACTTTAGTATGAAGGCTTTAGTATGACCCTTCTGTGAGCAGGCACCACGGTCATCTCCATGAATAAACGGAAACCGTGGTGTAGAGAGCCAACGTTACCTGCCCAAGGAAATACATCTGGAAAGTGGCAATGCTGAGGGTTTCCTGACTCAACACCCCAGACCACTGTCTGACAATTTGCTAGGAACCTCCCCACGTCCAGGCCTCTTCCTTTATCCCAGAGGAGCAGATGCAAAGTCACTCTCATGTGAATATGGAACGAGTCTTTTTTTTTTTTTTTTTTTTTTTAGGTTTTTGCTATAGGGCGCGTGCGCTCGCCAGACAGACAGAGAGACAGAGAGACAGAAAGCAAGAAATCACCCCCCAGGGGATGGCCATGCCGCAGTGCCTTCTCCTCCATTCTCCTCTCGGGATCTTGGGCATGCACGCACACGCGCCCGGTGTGAGTTTTAAGCCAACCGGGTCCGGGACATGAACCACGGTCGACTACGTGGGAGTCCAGTGACATAGCCATTATGCTAACTGCTGGTCCCACTATGGAACCAGTTTTCACCCTCTCCTTCTAGGAGGAGAGAGATCCTTCCAGGGGCTCCTGAGCAGGCAGTCAGTTGCCAGGGATGCAGGGCTATTTAGGGCCTCCAGCTGATCCTATCACAGTGAGGAGCAGCAGCACAGCCCCTCAAAGTGCAATCTTCTTCTCTAGATCTCTGTCATCTTCTGGTCACTCCAGCATTCAGGCCTACCCCATTTACAGGGCCTGAGCACGTGTCTTACTGAAGCCCGTACGCCCCCAATAGAACAGTTAAAAGTTATAAATTAAGGTAACACGCTGTAAAAATGCACGTTCTATCTTCCTATCTTGACAAATATTCTTTCATCATCACCTGGAAAAGTGCACTTTAAATTTAGAATTTGAAGGAGTTCCTTTCTGGAAGGCAGAATATAAAAAGAGCTGGCCCTCAGATTTAGTCCTTGCCCCCCTTCCCATTCCACCCCAACTCTGCCCCACATCGGGAAGGCCTCCCATGCACATGTGTGGTTACGGCTGCCTGCACATCCCAGCTCTGCAAACCCACATGCCCTGCGGACAGCTGCACCTTAGCCCCTTTGGGCTGAGAAGAGTCATTTTGGGGAACTCTGTCTTGCCCTGGCTGTGCTAGTCATGCCCCTTGTCCAGCCATCTCTGCATCCTGAATTAATTTGCACCAGAAGCTAATCATGACACTGTAGGTCCTCAGGCCGCTGGCATTAGTATGCCACTCACCTGCCTGGGGGCCCGCAGTCCCTGCTCTCTGCCTGGCACCAGGCCTGGCAGAGGAGGCTGGGAGGCAGCCCTTCCCTTAGCAAATGAGCCCGGGGAAAGGACATGAAGTCTTGAGCTGTCGCTCCAGCCTGCAAATGAGAGAGAGGGAAAATCACATGCTCTAGTCAGGGAAGGTCATCTAGACCATGGGGTCATCTCTGCTTCACTCTCTCACCTAAAATCTGATTATTAGATCTTGTTCCTCTTAGGATTTTTAAAGTAGTATGATTCATATATTCATATTCATGTTGGGGATGATGGCAGCTGTGATCCTACAAGTCGGTGATCGTAGAAGTGGTCTAGGGGCCAGCAGGTGGTATGGTGGTTAGGGCAGGTGTGTGCCTACACAAACGGGGGTAAAGAGGCACCTGCTATTTGTGATTTGTTGGTTAGTTCACTCCTATCTGATGTGGCTTTCTCCCTAATCAGCCCCTCCCTTGAAAGAATTTGACAAGTTAGAAAAGCTTGTCCTCTGGATCCCTGGCCACACCTGCCGTGCTTGTGGGCACCCTTCCAATTAGTTGCAGGGGCCCACAACTCTCATCTTACATTGATATGCACATTCCTGGGCCTCTGCTGTAGAGTTTCTGACTCACCAGATTGGGGTTAGGCCCAGGAATCTGCATTTCAGTGTGCTCCCCAGATGATTTTTTTTTTTTTCAGTTTGTCAGAGGACATGTGTACTCACCAGAGAAAGGTGGAGAGAGAGGGAGAGGCACAAGCAGAACACACCCTCAGGATTTCGGCCATGGACGCACACATGCCCTGCATGTTTTTCAAGCCACTGGCTCTGAGATTTGGACCTCGTGGTTATCCCTGTGGGATCCTATTTCCTTAACCACCAGACTATGCACCAGTCACCCCTCCACTCCAACGATTTTCACATGAGAGACAATTCTTGGAGAAGCACGGTGGTGGAGAAAGCAGGCTGGCGGTCAGAGCCGAGAGCAGCCTCTGAGAGGCAGATTCCTGTTCATCTCAAGTGCTTTTCTCTAAGTCCCAGCTGCCCAAGAACGGAATAAGTTGCCCTAAGTAGTGAGCTCCCCGCCCGGGAAGGTGTGCAAGCAAATGTAGATAAATACCCTTGGCTCATAAGTTGGACTTCATGACCCTGGACATTTTTACATTCCACCTTTTTTTTTCCCCCTCTACCATTTATCACTCAGTAAATACTCTGTCATCTGTTCCCACTGTGTCACTGTGGTCCCTTTCCCAGGGAGATTCTTGATCCAAGACTCGTGTTTGACAACAGAGCGAATGTTTTGGGCCCCAGGGGCAGGAAGCTGGTGATGAAGAAGAGTGTTTCAAGCTGCCCCATTCAATTGTGCCAACAGAGGAGCCCCCCAACTTGGCCTGTGAGGAAGAAGACGGCTTCCAGCCTTCTGTGCACCCCCTTCTTTCTTCACTCCCTGTACGTGATTTATAAAAAGATGTGGAAGCAAAGGAGGCTGGAGAGTCAGTCTGAGACTGTGCTCAAGAGAGGGCTTGGCGCTGCCACGTCTTGCAGTAACTGTGCCTAACGCCGCGTGTAATTACCACCATGTGTCTTTGTCAAGAACTCAAGTACGCTTCAGCGAGGGCCCTGGAAACTCTCCTGTCAGGACCCTCTGGACCGGAGACAAATGGACAAGTTAGGATAGTGATAAATCCTGCTGTCCTTCTTTTGTCAGACACCCCTGCAGCAAACCAGCTCAGCAGGGACGAGAGGTGAAGCACACCCGGCGGTGGAGTTCCTCAGGACTGGGGTGAGTGACTGCTCCCTAAGTACATCTCTCAAAGTGGGGCTCAGCCAGGAATTTGTTTTGAATAGAAGGGTTGACATGTCACTATGAAGGGTCTGAGAAAGTAACTGGAGTAGAAGGGAGAGTTTTTATTTTTATTTTTATTTTTTATTTTTAGCCTGCTCATCTCCCTACCGATTGGCAATGAGGGCTCCACACACCAACTTTCTCTGACCCTGGACTGGCTCCCCGAGATAGCATAACGTGGCGAGGTGTCTTCTTGCCTAGCTTCTTTAAAAAAAGTTATTTAATTTTATTTATTATTATTTAATTTGCTACAGGGCATGTGTGCTCACCTGAAAGAGCAAAAGAGAGAGAGAGGGAGAGGGGGAAAGTGAGAAAGCAAGCTGTCAAGTCTGGGACTTGAACCAAGTCTGACCATGTGGGAGTCTAGCACCTTAACTACCACACCGCTTGCTGGCCTATGTTTGGTTTTTCAACTGTTATTTTCATTTATTTATTTATTTGCCGTTTGTTTCTTTTGGCTGAAACCTGGTGACTTGCTTTCTTACTTTCTCTGTCCCTCTATCTCTGGCGAGCACGTGTGCCCTATAGCAAATTTAAAAATAATAAAAAGACATAAAATTAAAAATAAAATAATAAAAAAAATCCAAACCAAACACAACCAAAATTTGTCGACTAGCATACTATAGAACTCTGGTTCCAGGTCTACCTTTAGGCACCATTGGATGCAGGCATACGAGTGATGTCATCAAGATTTGTTCTCAGCACCACTGAGCTTCCCTTTCCTCTTGGGGTTGGCTTCATTTTCGGGCAGGCTCTGCTCATAATACAGACCCCAGAAAATCCAGCTTTGCTCATTACCAACTTAGCAACCTCTAAGGAAAGAGCACCTCGTTTCCAATAGTTCGCCCAAGTCTTGGGATGGGTTCTGATCAGTTCTACTTGAATCAAATGCTCATTCCTGAACCAATCACTGTAGCTAGGGAGCTGGGACTCTCCATTTGGTTAGACTGGGGTCATGTGCTGACCCACAAAGATGAGACGGTCTCACTAGAGCTGCATGGACTGCGAGTAGAGAGGGGTGGTCCCAAAGGGAAATGGAGGAGCTGTTGCCAGGGAATGGGAGGAGCGGCCGGGCAGGCATAAGCTTTTTCTTTCTCAACATCACTGCAGTCAAATAGGCTGGGGTGTGAGATCTGGCTGCTACTAAAACTACCAAGCCCCATGGGATTTCCTGGAAAAATAATGAGGAGGATGGGGGTGGAGGACTGGCAGAAGCAGACACTTCCTACTAATGTGAGAAACTCAGAATCTCAGACTTGGAAGGCCACCAAGTCTAACTTTTCCATTCCTTTCACAACATCCTCTCCAGGTGGCTGGCCCCTAGAGATGGAAAACATACTCACTTTTTGAATACCTCTAAACATAAAAATAAATATCCCTATTTTGAGCCCAAATCTGTCTTACTGTAGTTTCTACCACTTGTCTTTAGAGTCACCAAGAACAAACCAAACTCCTTTGGAATGGCCCAGAATAAAAGAGAGTCAGAATCTGGTTCTGATGCAGGTCTCTATTAGGAAGGTAAAGAAAATGTGACACATGTAAGCATGATTTTGAACATGCATTACATGTCACAGATGATAATACTACTAATTATTATTCATTATTATACTCCAGACCGTTCTAAGGTACTACCTACTTCTATAATAAACATGTGAAATACATATTATTGGGCCTTTGGAGAAGTCATGATACATTTTTGCATAGAAAAACAGAAAAAAAGGTCATGACTTTTCCGACGACCCAATGATCTCACATGACCTGTTATGCATATAAGAAAACTGAGGCCACAGGAATTGAAGTCATAAGATCAGGGTCACACAGCTCGTTTAAGTGACAGAGGAAAAACTGGAACACACATACATGTCTTTACACAACTTATCATCTGCAAAGAAGATGCAATGGCAGACATTGCTTTGAGTAGTTCAGCTGACAGGCTCCTGAGTTAGAGGGTATTTGATTCTTCCCTGTTTTCCAAGGTGGCCGGATGGCGCTTGGCTTCCTAGGCCTCTTTGTGGCTTAGAGAGAACTGATAAATAACACCAGAATCAGCCAATAATCAGTGCCTCAGCCGCTGCCCCTCCCCCCAGGCATTGCCAAATTTCTTGTGGAAGGTGTTCTCCCAAACATTCCTTCCCTCTCCCCTGGTCCAGAGATGAAATAACCCACGAGCAGCTCTCCCAACAGAGGGGAAATGAAAGGCAAGGCAGTGCATATAACAAGAACGTAAAGAGGCCCAGGCACTGTTTACTCAGATCGGGAAACATGTTCCAGGAACAATGTGCCTGCCCCCATGTGATTACCCTGAAAGTGGTCGGCGTTTTATTCAGCTCCCAAACTCATAAAGTGGCTTCAAAGAGATGGGTACTCTGGGGACTGTTTTATCAAAAAAGGATTTAAGAAGAGGTAAGTTTTCTAGATCGAACTCAGCTCTTAATTGAATCTGCACAACGGAAAAGAATTTATAAGTGAGTTTTGTGAGGCGGCAGAAAAACATTTTGGCTACCCAGATTTTCAAAAAGACAAGTAATGGACCCAGATAGCTGGCAGAGTATCTCTGTGCCGTTAGCTGGTGTGAGTGAGAGGAGAAAGCAATGAAGTTATCGGAAGCCTACGCTCCTAGCTTGGAAAAAACGTGGCCCTTCCATTATGTTCCATCTTTTTCACTTAATTAATGAACACATTAATTCAACTTATCTATTCACTGATTTTTTTTTTTTTAATAAATAATGATGAAGCACCTGCTAAATGCTAGACACTGTGTTACAAGCTGGGAATGCAGTGGAGAAAAGAATTGGTTCTTCCAGGAGCTTATGGTGCTCAAGCCCCACATGCCCATCTTGGCAGGAAGTGTCTATTCTACCCTCTCCTCACCCCCGTCTTGCCACTGTCTTCTCCCACGAAATTTCATGGGGCTTGGTTGTTTTAATAGCGGAGCTACTTCACCCTGCAGCCTGTTAATGTAGAACCGGATTAGTTTGGGATTCAGGAGGCTGGATTCTAGTCCTGTTTCTGCCTCCTATTCTCTATCTGATCTTAGAAAATTCCATTCATACATGGGAGAGAATGAATATATGAATGTACGTTATGTCAAATCTTGGCTCCCCTACTCACAAGCTGTGTGCCCATGAGCAAGTTGCTTAACCATTCTGTTCCTCAGTTTTATAATATAAAAAATAGGATAATGGAAGTCTTTAAGATAAATGTATGTGAAATGTTTAGACGTATTGGTTTATAAAAAAAACACTTAGGGGCCAGCCGGTGGTGTGGTGTTTAAGGGGACTGGATCTTACAAGGCCAATGGCACAGTTTGATTCCTGGACCTGGCAGCTTGAGAAACATGCTAGGTGTGTGTGCATGTGAGCCCAAAATCTCAGGAAGAGAATGGAGGAGAAGGGATTGTGGTGTGGCCATCTCCTCTAGAGGGTGATTTTTCGCTTCCTCTTTCTCTCTTTCTTTGTCTCTCTCCAGCTACTGTATATGTTCTGTTGCAAAATTTAAAAACAAACAACAACAAAAAACCACTCAGGAGTGGGTCACCCTGGCTCAGAAGGTAAGCCTTGTGCTTACCGCATGACTGACCTTGGTTTGAATCCCAGCCCTGGCAGTCTGAAAAGCACATTTGTGCATGCCGCAAACTCTGACCTAACAGAAGTGGAAGAAGGATTGTGATGTGACCACACACCATTAGAGGGTGCTTCCTCCCCCCCCCCCCCCCCCCCCCCCCCCCCCCGGCTCCTCGGCTCCTCTGGTGAGTGCATGTGTCCTCTGTCAGGAAAAAAAAAAAAAAAAAAAAAAAAAACAGAAAAGATATTCAGTAGACATTAACTGTTTCATTATTAGAACACTGTGGTCCATCTTTTCCATCTCTTTGTAATATTGATCACCAGTTTTTAAATATATTTGAGTGATTATTAGCTCCATACCTGCCTCCTGCCTTAGGCTACACGCCCTGTAAGGGCTGTTTTACCTACAGTTGCATTCCCAGCATCGACCTGATCACTGGCATACAATAGGACCTCAATAAACATTCATTTAATGGGTTAATGAATGAATGAATTTCTCCCCAAATCCATCTCAGATTGCAGAGCAGAGAAGGATCTGAAGGACTGCCAGAGCATCTGCTCCCAAAGGTTTTTTCAAACAAGCTCCAACAGCTGTTTGTGCTAGAAGCTACCATAAAACGCATTCTTAAAAGCGAGAGGGAGAGCACAGCAGTAACGGAGAGATCTATGGCCCAGCTGGGACCCTGGATCTATCGCTGCAGCAAGACTCAGGGGAGGGAACGGGGAAGGGTGGGAAGGTGGAGGCAGGGACTGAAGAAACGAAGACAGAGGCATCATTTTGCCTCCGAGAAAGAGGGTGCTACTCAGCTGGAAAGACTTTCAGCGAGGCAGAGACAAACGTCCAGAAGCATTTCGTGCTTGACAGGGACAAAGATGGAGTGGGAGAAAGCAAGGAGAGAAGACAAGTGTTTGAACTGGCAGCTAATTCTCCAAATCCTTGAGGGACTTCGAGAGAGAGAGAGTAATGCCGACTCCAGCCTTGGCTGGTTGATTTATGACCAGCGAGAACTGAGCCACAGCATGCTGAGAACATTAGGCGGCTGTCCGGCCTGGAACTTCTCGCAGTCATGCCCGGGACTTCCCCGGTGCGGATCTCAGGATGGAGAGTTTGTCTGCTCTAATGGGACGTGAATAGTTCCCAAGCCGGGAAATCACAATCAGGGGAAATCACGATAAGGGGAAATCATGGTCCGGAGGACCTCTGCCTTTGCAATGACCCTCTGCTCTAACTGGGAGCCACACGAGAGGTTCTGACTCAAAAGAGCGTGGTTAGTCTCTTTTCCTCCCTTCCTCCTTCCCCTCCTTCCTTCCTTCCTTCCCTCCTTCCTTCCTTCCTTCCTTCCTTCCTTCCTTCCTTCCTTCCTTCCTTCCTTCTTTCCTTCCTTCCTTCCTTCCTTCTTTCCTTCCTTCTTTCCTTTCCCCCTCTCCTCTGTTCTTCCTGCCCTTCTTTCCATTCTGATTTATTAAGCATTCAGAATGTACAAGGCAACCAGGGCTGCAGAGATGAAGTAAGACGTAATTCTTAACTTTTTAAGACCTCTCAGTGGCAAGATAGAAAAAGGAGAAAAGCAGACAGCAGAATAATTGGTACAGTATGATAGCATTTATATAAACTCAATTTTTAATTTTTATCTATTCATGGTATGTATATTTAATGGATCCTTATAGAGGCAAGTAGAGAATGGATGAGACAAAAGAGAAATCTGAGTTTATGACCGAGGTTGCTGGAGGATGAGGTGAGGAGGAAAGGAAACCTGGAATGGGGACCAAGGGAGGCCATCTTTAGATGAGTGACATGTTGATCATTGTATTTAAAAAAAAATAGAAGAAATCTGACAAATGTTTTTGGAATGGTCATTTTTAGATGGTGGATACTTGGTTATTTGGCATATATGACTTTTTAAATTTCTCAGAATTAAAGAAAAAAATCTTAAGAAATTGAACAGTTCATTGTAATTGATACAAGTCACTTTAGCACTTATTTATTTATTCATGCATACTACAGGGTACATGTGCTCACCAGACAGCTGGGACAGTCAGAAAGAGAGAAAGAGAATGTGAGAAATCACCTCCTGGGGGGGTTGACCATGCCATAGTCCCTTCTCCTGCATTCTACTCTTGGGATTTTGGGTATACGCGCACACATTCCTGGCATGTTTCTCAAACCGCTGGGTCCAGGACTTAACCTATGCAGTTGGCCCTGCGGGATCCAGCTGCTCCAAACTCCATGCCACCCACCTTGTGGCCCACAAGTCACTTAAAAAAAGAAAAAAAAAATCCTGAGAGGGCCACTGGAGAGAGAAAGAGAGAGAGAGAGAGAGAGAAGGAAAGCGAGAAGGCATCCCCCGGGGGAATGGCCACATGGCAATCCCTTCTCCGCCATCTTCCTCTCAAGATTTTGAGAATGCACACACAGACGCCAGGCATGTTTTTCAAGCCACTAGGTCTGAGACTCAAACCATGCAGTCGGTCACAGGGGATCTAGCTGCCACAACCACTGTGCACTGGCTGGCCTGATCGAAGCCACTTTTATACTTCTCTTCTTCTACATGAATCCCAGAAGATGGAAGCAGCAGGAACGGTGAGAAGGTGGAGCTCAGTGACTCTCTCCGTCATATTCCCAGTCCAGCTATCCTCTAGTCCATATCTTCAGGACAAAGTCTCCATGACTGAATCAAATAAGCTACTCCATGCCAAGTTCTGTATTGTATTTTTACCCCCTAGAGACTTCCAGGAGCCAAGAACATAGTATCTAAGTCAGGAAGGGGCTGAGAGTTGGAACCAGAGTGAGCAGACTCTTCTGAGCACCTGTGCAGAGAAGGCCCTGGCCATTTATGGTCTCTCTCTCTCCCGAGACACCCCAATTTCCAGGCAGGTGATATAATGAAAAGAGCACAGATTTTGGAGTCAGACCTACCTGGAATGGGGGGCCCTTGGTAGCTGGGTAATCTTGAACAAATGACCAAGTCTCTCTAAGCATTAGTTCCCTTATCTGTAAAATTGGAGCAATAATACTCTTTGAGGTTGTTGTGAGGTTTAAATGACCTGGTAGAAGCCAAATAATCAAAACGCCCAGCACAGTGTCCAGCAAAAAATAGATTCTCAGTTCGGGTTGGTCCCTCCTTTCTGAGAGGCAGGGTTTTCTCAGTGTGACATCTGTAATATTGGCTCCATGGGCCACACTTCAATAATGGACAGAGTTGGCAGGACTTAACTTTGCTTCAAAACCTTTCCCAGAGAGAAAACAATATTTTATATGGCCAAAATGATGTAGACAGTGGGCCTGAACAAGTCCTGGGCCTAAGAGGAAGCAGGGTTTCAGTACCACAGCACAACAGAACTGGAAGGGACGTCTCTGACTCTCAGACACATCACCTGGGGAAAATACCACAGAATCTTGAGCGTCAGAAGAGTTGAGGTTGGGATGCAGAAATCTCTTTCATGAGAAAGCTCCTTATGAAAGACAAATTAAAATAACAATATACCAGGGGCCAGGAGATGAAGTAGCAGTTATGTGGCTGGACTCCCACATGGTCGACCACAGTTCAAGTCCCAGACCAGGTAGCTTGGGACTTGTGGGCAAGTGTGCATGCATGCCCAAAATGCCAAGAGAAGAATGGAGAAAGGATTATGGCAAGGCCATTCTCCCAGTGGGTGATTTCTTACTTTCCCTGTCATCATCTGTCTCTGGTGAGTGCACACACCCTAAGGCAAAAACCTCTAAAAATATATATAAATGGTGTGTGTGTGTGCGCGTGCGTGTGTGTATATATATTTCATTCATTCATTCATCAAATGAAAAACAGAAGTTTGATAATATCAAACATCAGGGAAGGGATCAGAAAATGTGTAACTCAACCTCTATTGGTGGGTAGCTACTCTGGAGGGCAATTAAAATTGTACAAACCCTATTACCCCGAGGCCCTTGTCATGGGACTTTGCTCAAAGAGGACAAATAGAGGGTGCTTAGTTGAGGACTTTTGAAATAATGAGAAGTTGGGAACACACTAAAGCAGAGAGGAATGTGTGAAAAAACTATGGTACTATTGTAGTATTGTACTTTACAATATCATGCAGTTAAAAAGAATGAAGTAAAACTCTGAATATTGATTTAGATACAGCTCCAAGAAATACTATGTTTGAAAAATACCTGCACCCTAGACAGAAGCTCTTCTCCACCCCTAACTGTGTCTAACCAGACACACTCCTCCTTTCTTCCTGAATGTACTTTGACCATTTAGTGATTATTTCTGAGCTGGCTGTTAAGATATCATCTGCCACCTTCAAGTCCACTAATCTCTGGTCTGTGATGCTAAGATTGAGGGCCAGAGAGTCATTTTTCTCCACAACCAGCAGGCTTTCTCTTAGATTCTGCCTACAGGAGATGCTATAGAGAAGTAGCAAGTCTGAAAGACAGAAATGGAACTTGTTTTTTTTTTCCATGTGCTTTCTGTACTTGTCAGTTTCACCACAGCAAGACAGTTTATTTCTGGAGCAGAAGTTGATTCCCAATGGTAGTTTTTCCAGCACTCACAGAAACAATCTTACGGTGCCTCTTCAGCACCTACAAGCTAGCCAGCGCCCTGCTCTCAGAGCTGCCAGTCTGAGCTCCAAGCTTTTTTATTTTTTAGAGAAATTTTTGCTATAGGGCACATGTGCTTACCAGAGAGACAGAGAGGCAGAAAGTGATAAAAATCACCCCCCAGGGGGGATGTCCATGCGCAATCCCTTCTCCTCCATTCTCCTCTCGGGTTCTTGGACGTGCACACATATGCATCTGGCGCTGAGTTTAAGCCACTGGACCTGGAACTCAAACTGCGGTCAACTACATGGGAGTCCAGCGACATAGCCATTACGCCAACTGCTGGTCCCTATTTATTATTTTTAATTTTGTATAGAACATATGTTCTCATCAGAAACAGAGAGAGAGAAAGTGAGAAAGTAAGCTGCCAGGTCCAGGATTCGAACCATTGTCAGTCATGTGGGAATCCAGCACCCCAACCACCACACCACCTGTCGGCACCTATATGGTCTTTTTAATCTGAATTATTCTGATAGATATACAGTGATATCACATTTATAGTAAAGAGTGGTATTGCATTATTTTAGTTTGCATATTCCAGTGACTAATGAGATTGAAAACCTTTTCTCTGTCATTCAGATAACCTTTCTTGAGGTTCCAGTTCAAAACTTGTCTGCCTTTTTGTGTGTGTGTTTTATTAATTGATTCATAGCAGGTTTTTTTTTTTTTTTTTTTTTTTTTTTGAGAGGTTTTTAATATAGGTGTATGCACTTGCCAGAAAGACAGAGACAGACAGAAAGTGAGAAATCACCCCCCCCAGGGGGGATGGCCATGCCACAATCCCTTTTCCTCCATTCTCCTCTCAGGATCTTGGGCACACATGCACAAACTACTGGATTCAGGACTCCAACCACAGTTGACTACACGGGAGTCCAGCAACATAGCCATTACACCAACTGCTTGTCCCGTGATTCGTAGTTCTTTACATGAGAGGACTTCAAAAAGTTCATGGAAAAAATGGAATAAATGGTGGAAACATTTTTTGGAATCTATGCATACTTTTTGTATAATACACCTTTTCAGTGAACTTTTTGAAGAACCCTTATGTATTTAAAATATGACTCCTTGGCCAGTTACAATGTTTACACATTCCTCCTTCTACTCTATGGCTTGTCTCTTACTTTTTAAATAATATATGATAAACAGAGGCTCTACATGTCAGTGTAGTACAGTTTGTACTTGTATATATTTATGACTACTGCCTTTAGGTGTGCTCTTTTCTAAAAATCTCTCCTTCGTAGGAAATTCTTCTATGTTATCTTTTTAAAGCTCTATTGTTTTGGTTTTCAGATTTAGATCTGTTGAACTACCTTATGCTGATTTTCTTTTTCTTTTTTTTTTTTCTTTTTCTGTAGGGCACACACTTTTGCCAGAGAGAGAGCGAGAGCGAGAGCGAGAGCGAGAGCGAGAGAGAGAGAGAGAGAAAGGAAATGAGGAATCACCTCTTGGAGGGATGGCCACGCTGCGATCCCCTCTCCTCCAGGCTCCTCTCGGGGTTTGGGGTATGCACACACACACGCCCAGCATAATTTTCAAGACATCAAGCCCAGGACTCAAATCGTACAGCTGGCCACATGGGACACCTTAACCTCCATGCCACCTGCTGGCTGCTGGCCCTAATTTTTTATGTTTTTTTAAAAATATAGGTGATTGGTCATTGAATTCTGATTCACTGTTTCCCTTCTTTTCTAATATGTGCATTTTCTCTATACACATTTTAAATGGTATCCCAATATTCAGAGATGTCACATTTTCATGAATGTGGAGTCCAAAATATTTTCTAAGCCCCACTGTGATTGCTTCTGAAATCTATAGAGTATTTAGAAATTTATTTGTTATCTTCAAAATAGATGAAGAATTTTAATCATGCTTTTGTTATTGATTTATAGTTTAATTGCAATTGTGGTCAGAGAATATGTTCTATATTGTTTTTAACCTTTGAGATTAGTTAATACTTCCCTCACGGCCCAGCATATAGCCACGTTTTATCATTGTTCTGTGTGTGCTTGAAATGATGTATGTCTTGTAATTATTGAATTTTATTTATGCTCACTAGGTACATATTGCAATTGCATTATTAAAATGCTCTCTACTCCTGCTGTGTGGATATATACATATATATATATATATATATATATATATATATATATATGTATGTATATATAGCCATGTAATTATGGTACATAGGAATTCTAATTTATCTTTTTGCTTCTTGATAAATTGAGTCTTCTATCATTAAGAAAAGCCTATCTTTACGTCCATTGTGCTTTCTGACTTAGATTATAATGAACTTTTTAAAGAATTATTTTATTTCACTTCATTTATTATTATTATTATTTTTCTCAATTTGACCAAAGAGAGATAGAGAAAGAGAGAGAGGGAAAGTGAGAAAGCAAGCTGCCAGGTCTGGGACTCAAACGGTGGTCAGTCATCTGGGAGTACGACGCCTTTAACTACCTCGCCACCTGTGGGCCCCAGATTATAATTAATTTTTTAAAATTTTTAGTGGAGTATACTTATGAATATAGCTGCTCTAGCTTTCTTTGAATGTTATTTGCATGAGAAATACCATTGTTATTATTTTTTAATTATTATTATTTTGTTACTATTTTTCTATCCTTGTACTATCAGTCTTTCTGTATTGTTTTATAAACCACATGCTTTTTGTGTTGCTTTCTTACAAGTTTATTGAGAAAAAGAGAGAGACAGAGACATCTCCACAGAGTCTTTTCCCTGCAGTCTCCTTCCCAGCCCTGCAGCCAGCCAGGATCATGGTGTGCCTGAGCATGGGATTTAAGCCTAGGCCCACCACAGGGCTCCAGGATCACCCAAAGCACCCTATCGCCTGTGCTGTGGCTGGCTTCATATTTACATTCGAAGGATATTTTTGTTAGTTTTAAAATTTTACTTTGACAGGTATTTTAAAGACATTATTTCACTGTTTTCTGCCTTCCTTTGTTTCTCTTGAGAAGTGAGTCGTTGGGTCAATTTCTGCTCCTTTGAAAGCGACATGTCATTTTTCTCAGTCCTCTTTTAAAATAAAATATTGGATTTGGCTGCTATTAGAGCAGGGCTAATTTGCTTCTGGTTTACCTTTATATCTGTAATAGAGCTATTTCAAGTTTCCACCACAAATGATGGGTCCTAGATTTCATTTTTTTTCATCCAGAGGCTGTCAAAAGAGGGCTTCTTAGTCTCTTGGCTGCCTCATTTGGATCAGCAAAGCCGAGGGGTACACAATTCTTAACTCACATTTCTAGATCTCCCCTCCCCGTGTTTCTTTACCTGTAGGTCTTGTTTCAGTGGTTCTTTATTATCCTTTTTAGCCCTTCACTACACTTAAGCGAGTAAAAAAAAACTGTCCAGCTTTTTGTATTATTCTCAGCTAAAAGATTGTTTTGAATTCCTTAGTTCAACATTACTGATAATTTCATTATCACTTCATTTTATTTTTTTACTTTTTGGACTTATTATTTTTTTAAAAATTTGCTGTAGGGTGTGTATGCTTATAAGAGAGAGTCAGAAAGAAAGTGAGACATCACCCCCTAGAGGGGCTGGCCATGCTGTAATTCCGTCTCCTCCATTATCCTCTCAGGATTTGGGGCATGAACATATGTGTCCAGCATGTTCCTCAAGTCACCAAGTCTAGGATTTGAACCAAACAGTCAACCATATGAGACCCAGCTATTTTAACTACTGTGTCATTTTAGTTTGACTGGCCTCCCTCAATTTATTTATTCATAGTTTTTACTAATATCTAAAATATTCTTATTTATTCATCTAACTGTTTTGTTTCGGTTTTTTTTTTTTTTTTTTAAACCCTCAGTGGCTGCAACCCCCCACAAGATCAGAGACTTTGTCTTATTTACCGCCAGGACTCCATTCTCCAGTCTGACCAGATCAGATTAAGCCTCCCTCTTCAATGTCCTCTCAACACCACATTCTTCTTGCCCTCACTGGACTTCCTCTAGTCCTTGTACTTTCCCAAACCCTCCCACCACAGGGCCTGCATACTGAAGGAGGTCTCTGGATGCAAACCAGAACCTTCTCAGCCTCGTAGAGCATTGCATTTAACTACTGTACCCAGTCTGGCTCCTTCTAGACCTTTTTAAGACCTAGTGTCTTCATCTATAAAGCAGGGATGAGTCCTAGCTCATTGAATTCTCATGTCTATTAAATGAGTTTCTGTGCATAAGAGCCCAGCACATGGCACATGATAAGTGATCATAAAATGCTAACTCTGATTATTGCTATTATTGTTGTTGTGGGTTATTCCTGTCTCCATTGGAGTATTCCCTCAGCAAGTCCAGCTGTTGGGAGGAGGGAACAAAAATCACTTGGATCTAGAGCCTGAACGTGAGCTCTGATACTTGGGAGAACTGACTAACCTGAGAACCAGTGAGGGGTCATGAAGAAATGGCAGACTGGGAAGAAAGAGAGATTAAGGAACAGGATGAGGGTAAAAAACAAGAAGCCCATACAGTTCTGTCTGTCAGGCTTCTGATCTCCCATGTTTTCTCAGCATCGGTTAGAAATCTCTACGAAAGTTCTCCTAGCCTTTTCCCAGAGCCCCCACCATGCTTCCAGCAGGCTCCATGGAGCATTTCAGCTCATTCCCAAGACCCAGTTACATTCAATTTACTTGAATTTTATCAGAGTGCCAGTCAGCAGTGTTCTAGCTGAGCTGCCCTGAATTGAGCAGAGGCCAGTGAGGTCTTGCCTGGAGCTCCTGTCTCACTCTCTGTTGTGACTCCCAGAGTTACCTTGGAGACTGATGACCTCACAGAGCCATTCCTGAACCTGCAAAGTCCTGACCCTGTCAGGGCATGATGCACTCTGGCCAAAGCAGCGCGAGATTGCCTATGGCCTGAGCAGGAAAAGTGGATGTGCGCCCTGCTTTTTGTTTCTGGAAGGTTCTGTTGCTGTTCAGACTGCAAACAGCAGCAAAGAGCCCAGGCATATCTGTGTCTTTTGGCAGTTTTCTTTGAGCTACTGATTTTAAGCAAGCCTGAAAGCAGGGACAATATAGGAAAGTCCAGGTGCCAGCTGCAGCTGAAAGCCAGTGTCATCCACAGGCCAACCCCCAGTGGTCAATGGCATCCTCTGCATCTTTGGAATGATTTTGGATCCATAAAGCCAGAATTGTTACCTTGCCTGGAGCAGTGCTATTTATTAGGTAAAGGTTTATCAATACAGTAACAATTCATACTTAGCAAACTGTTATTTAACCACATGTTGATTTCATTAAGGCTAAAGCACAGTAATTATTGTAATAACAGTGTGTGTTTCCCTCGTGCCCTCCAGAGAGTGAAGGATTGGAGGACAGTCCTAGCTTGATGGGCTAACATTGAATTTTGAGCTACCAGCTTGTGACTAGGAGGAAGAAAAGGAAAAAAAGGGTTGAGCAAATGCTGGATTCAAAGAATTTAGTTATATTTACCAGAGTGTCAGTCAGCGGTGTTACTCTGATTAATTCATTGCCTGCCAAATATTTTTGAGTACTTGCTATGTGTCATGTGTCGTACTAGATGACAGGCATAAAGGGTTGAATGAGATAGGCTCAGTGTATTCATTATCTTTTGTCCCATAACAAAATGACCACAAAATTAGTGTCTTAAAATAATACATTTAAGATTTCAAGGTTTCTGTGGGTGAGTCCTCTACAAGGCTGCTATCAAGGTGTCTGCTGGGGCTGTCTCATCAGATGATTTGACTGGGGAAGGATCCACTTCCAATCCCAAGTCGTTGTTAGCAGGGTGCAGGTTTTTGCAGGCTGTTGGACTAAGAGCCTCAGTTCCTAGTGACTTGTTGCTCTCAGTTCCCTGCCACATGGCCCTCCCCAACATGGCCATTGAAATCTGCAAGGAAGGAAGCCTAGTAAGACAGACTTTGCTAACTTTGTAACATGATCTTTGAACTAACATCTCCGCCAGTTTGTGTGGGTTAGAAGCGAGCTGCAGTTCCTGTCCACACTCAAGGGATGGGGTGGGCTTGAATTCTAGGAAGTGAATGGGGGTAACTGAGGACTATTTTGGAGTCTGTCTACTACATCTTTGCCGTCACTTAGTTTATAGGAACGACATTGATAGAATATAATTAATCATAATTTGAAGTGTGGTTCAGGCTAGGAGAGGGAAGAGCTAAGGCAATTCTTTCCCTCATTCAGTGAAATGATGGGATATTTGAGCTGCGATTAGCAGTGTGAGAGGGAACTGCTCACAAATCCATTGTGGGATGTGCGTGCCTGTGAGTGTGTGTGTGGAGGGGGAGGGTTATAGCATGAGAGTATGTGATACACAGAGGTTTCCAGGAAGAAGAATTCTTAAACATAAAATATTAGGATGAAAGAAAAACATAGTGATTACAGTTTACTAGCACTCAGTCTGGATACACATTGGACTCACCTGAGGAGCTCTTTTTTTAAAAAAAAAATTATTCAATTCTATTTATTATTATTTTTAAAATTTTGTTATAAGGCATATGCATTCACCAGAGAGCGATAGAAAGAGAGAAAGTGAGAAAGCAAGCTGCCAGTTCTGGTACTTGAACCACAGGCAGCCATGTGGGAGTCCAGGGCCTTAACCACCTTGCCAGCAGATGGGCACCACACCTGAAGAGCTTTATAAAGTCATGTTTAGGTCCCAGCCCAGAGACTGATGACTTGTTCTCAGGTGGATCTAGGCATAGGGATTTAAAAATCTCTGTAGAGGAATTTAATGTGCAGTTAGGTTGAAAACTAGTCCAACAACTTCCATTTTTCAGATAAGGAATCTAGAGTTCAGAACAGAAACAGACATACCCGAAGAGAACACAGCTATTATCTGGACAAACCAGGGTGATGGATGGGAGGACGCTGAGCTGAGAGGAAGAAGATCTGGCTGGCTACTAACATGTCTCTTTCTTTTTCTAGGACTCAGTTTCTCCATCTATAAGATGACATGGGTCAGATCGCTCGGAGTCCCTTCTAATGTTGACAATACTCTGGTTCGATTTGGTTAAGCACCAGTTTCATAGTAGCGGCTTAACCAAAACAGGCACCGAGCTGCCTCTACTTGGGAGCTGTCTTTGGAAGCCTGGAGTCAGTGATGCTGAGACATGGCCCATAGATATCATGCCTGATAGACCTGATGTTTCTGAACGTGCCCTCTCACTGGAGACAATTTTGTATGCTGGAGTGTGTGAGCAGTTCACCCAGCAGGAGCTGTTCTGGCTGGGTTTAATCTATAGTGTGCTTATTAGTATTAAGGTTTTAATTACAACTGACATTTCCAAGACTACCTGTGAGGGAGCTCTGCTTTAATAAAAAATACATCGTGGTGGCCTAGGTAACCCTCCCTCATGACCAGGCAGGTGGCTGTGGATTTAATGTAGGAGTACCCAGTTCTCTAGGACCAGCAGATGATGTAATGGTTACGTTGCTATATTCCCACGTGGTCAACCATGGTTCGAGTCCCGGACCTGGCGACTTAAAACTCACGCAGGGCACATGTGTGTGCATGCATGATTTTTTGCTTTGTGTCTCTCTGTCTGTCTCTGTCTCTCCGGCGAGCACATGCACCCTATAGCAAAAATCTAAGAAAAAATTTAAAAAGAAGTACCGAGTTCTCTCTTCTGTCTGCATTCGATCTTTACCAGCTGGTGACCATGGACCCATCCACACTGAGTCATCGCTGAGGAGGGGACAGTGCATTGGGACAGAGGTGTGCTGTTCTGGCCCTCTAGGAACCAGGACTCTCCTCCAGCTCTGGACAAGTATTGACCCCACTGGGACTCAATTCCTTCACCTGTAAAATAGGCTGCTCTGTTATCTACTTTTTAACAAGATACTTGCTAAACACTTTCTCTGGGTTATAGCCCCCAAGAATTCACAACTGCGGAGCAGATGGAGCAGAGGCCAGAACATCAGACCCCAGAGGAGGTGACTCTAGTATTCATCAGGAATACTAGACAGTACCCGAGCATGACAAGGTAGGCTGGACTGGTGGATCACGAGACTCCCGGAGAACTTTCCTCTAAAGTTAGCTAATTAACTCACTAAACATTTATTTGCCAGACTCCCAGCCAAGCATTCTTTAGACACTGTTCATTTTGTGTACAAACACATGACAGAGGCTGGGTATCCACAGGAAAGGAGACAGAGAAAGCCCTCACCTCACAACCATCCCAACAGATGAGGAAACTGAGGCTCAGGGGTTTCAGAAACTTAGCAGAGTCACAGAGCTAGTAAATGGCAGACCTGAGATTTGGGCCCAACTCTGTCCTTTGGCCTTTCCTTGCGGTCTCCCAAAGTTATTCCGAAGTGACTTGGTTTGTTTCCGAAGTCAGGTTTCCCTGAAATGTTTGCCCATATTCTCAGGACCATTGTCCCCTTGCCACCACTCCAGCCTGAGGATGGACTTTCAGGTCTTCATTTCTTCTCCAGATTCTCTCTCTATCTCACTCAGGCTGCTGTGAAAAACCACATTTAGCACCTCACTGAGATCTGTTGTTTCTTCTGCTGAAATACCCTTCCCTGTGCTTTTTCAACCTCAGAATATGTACTTACTGTTTCCAGGCTCAGTTACCTGCCCCTTTCTCAGAGAAGTCTCCTCCAACTCTGAGACAGAGACTGTCCCCAGTGCTCACCCAACACCCACCTCCTTCGGAGCACGGTTCCCTCGTGTGCATGCCTGCCTCTCCCACTCGCCTGCGTGTTCTCTGAGGGCAAGGACCATGTGGCCCTTGGTGCTGCTGTGTCCACAGTTCCTGGCACTCTCAGTAAATGTTTATGCAATAAATGCATGAGGACAGCATGGCCTCTCGCCCCTGGTCTATACCCCAGAAACAGACTTCCCTGTAGTCCAGCTCCATCCTTACTCTTTATCCCAGCTGCTGACTGTGGGTTTAGGCCTTAGATGCTTCATTAACTAATAATAATGAGTCACTGTACTAGCCTCGGGAGCATTGTAAATGATACAGTGTCAGGAGAAGGCAGTGGGATGTGGAATTTCAATGAGGCTGGAGTGGTTCTTAAAACAGAGAAAATGCCATGTGCAATCTTTTTCTCTGTTAAAGCTCCCATACGCCAGGCCTCCAACACTAACTTAGAGCTGTTCCATTATTCAATTTCAGTTCTAAATCTAGGCTGATTGTTGACATGCAAACTACTGCCACATGCCAGGAGTGGTAGACTGAGTAACGGCCCCCAACGATACCCGTGTCTGAATCCCTGGAAGTTACCTACATAGCATGAGGGACTTTGCAGATGTGACTCAGCTAAGGACCTTGAGAGGAGAGATTATCCTGGATCGCCTGGGTGGGCCCCAGTGAAGTGATAGTGTCCTGTAAGAGGCAGAGGGAGATCTGATTGTGACAGTGGAAGCAGAGACTGGACCGATGAGCTATGAAGATGGAGGAAGTACTCTCAAGCCAAGAGTAAGTAGGCCACCAGAAACAGAAAAGGCAAAGGAAGACTTTTTCTTCAAAGCCTCCAGAGCAGGACCAGCAGTTGGCATAATGGCTATGTTGCTGGACTCCCACGTAGTCGACTGCAGTTCGAGCCCTGGACCCAGTGGCTTAAACTTACGCTGGGCGCATGTGCGTGTGTGCCCAAGATCCCAAGAGAAGAATGGAGGAGAAGGGATTGAGGCATGGCCATCTCCCCTGGGGGGTGATTTCTCGCTTTCTGTCTCTGTCTCTGTCTTTCTGGCGAGTGCACGCGCCCTATAGCAAAAAACTCTCAATAAATAAATAAATAAATAAATAAATAAGCCTCCAGAGGAATCAGCCCTACCAACATCTTGACTTTAGCCTAGAGAAACTGATTTCAGACCTCTGACCTTCAGGCTGGTAAGAGAAGAAATTTGTGTTTTAAACCACGAAATATGTGGTAATTAGTAACAGCAGCATGGGAAAACCAATACATTAGATTACTACTCCCTCTTCTGAAGACACCTGATGGAATATCGTATTCTTTTCTGGATGCAGTCTCAAAATTACTAGCACAGTGCATTTGGCAATCATTAACAACTGATCAGAGTGGGAAAGGAGAAATGGAACCCCTTCGCTATTCTAGAACAGGTCCAACTAGCTCCTTCGAAGGATAGAGAAGAGGAAGCCCAGAGAGGTGAAGTGACTTTCTCAAGCACACACAGCCTGTTATGGTAGGACCATCTCCTTCAGGTCAAGATTCTTTTCTCTGTGCTCTTGAAAGCCCCGTAGGCAGAAGCATCAGTGATGATAGAACATTCTGGAATTCCTCTGCAGGGATGTTAATGTCCCTGAAGCCAGAGCTGCTTCAGAACCGGTCCTGCTAGCCCCTTTCTCTGGCTCCACTTACTGGCCCTCCCGAAGGCCAGGCTCTGCAGCAGCACACAGGACAGCTTTTGCCAAGGACTGGACTCCTGGGGCAAATTTATTCATCAAAGCTCTCAATGGAGATTCCAGCCACTCTGCTAATGACTTACTTGGGGAATATTTCTGCTTTGCTTTAATCGCTCCCTCAGGAAACCTGAGCTTGTGAAATGAGAGTCTTTAGGGAGGCAGAGAGCTGTTATCTAAGGAGTAGATAGTGGGGCATTAGCCTTGCCAGCAGGTGGGTGAGTTTACAACCTCACAGGAAATGATCCCTTGGCTGCCAGATTTACTAGCCAAGTCTTCCCCAGGGATCAGCCTCTGACTGAGTGGGTCACCTCCTCCTGCTCCAAGACCCTCAGAGGCTTCTCACTGTTTCCCACACTTTTCTTCTGAGGACATTCCCAGATCCTGACTGGGCCATATCCCTCCTTTCCAGCCTTATATTCATCATCTTTCCTCTTACAGCTGTTGCTGCGAACTCACTGCTCTCTAAGATTGGGGAAGAGCTTGCCCACTCATAGCAGGGCTGAGGACAGGGCAAAAACATCCAAGTCCTACCCAATTTTTACCCTGCTTCCTACCACACCAGGCAGGAGACAGAGCACTGATGACATACAAAAGCCCCAACTCAACTCATAGTCATGGTTTCTAAGATTGTTAAAATTCCATAGAAACAAGTCTGATAATCTGGACTTGTGTGGACCATCCCCACTCTGTGCCACTGAGCTAGGTATGGGGGTACAGGCGTGTGCCAGTTGGAAAAGATTCTTGGTCTCAGATAGGAACTTTGAGTCTAGTGGGGAAAGGCAGTAATAATGGAGAGTGACAGGGTACGGGGAGGTGCTGAGAGCCACAGGAACAGGAGAAGGGACCCTGTCATGATGCAGGAGAGGTCAGAGAAGACTACCTGGAGGATATGCTCTTAGCTTGAGATACGTAGTCATTTGCAAGTGAAGAAGACAGGAAGGGTGTTCTGGGCAAAGATTTAGACTAGGCAGAAAGTGCCCACATCCTGCACATTTTCTTTTTCTTTTTTAATATTTATTTAATAACATTTGTTATTATTGCTTTTTAAGTTGACCAAAGAGAGACACAGAGAGAGAGAAAGGGAAGGTGACAAAACAAGCTGCCAGGTCTGGGACTTGAACCATCGTCGACTATGTGGGAATCTAGTACCTTTAACCTCCATGCCACCTGCAGGTCTTCATTCTGTGGGTTTTCATCAGAGACTAGCTAGAGTGATGGATGGAGGAGACTGAGAGTAAGGGCTGGACCTGGACAAAGCTCCTGCTTTTTAGCCCGAAGGAGAGAGGGTGCAGGGTATATGGACATCCCTTTCTATTCCTTCAAGACTTACTTACATGGGGGCTGGCGATGGCATGGTGCTTAAGGGCGCTGGATTCCCACATGGCCAACTGTGGTTCAAGTCCTGGTCCTGGCGGTTTCCTTTCTCACTTTCCCTTTCTCTCTCTCTGTCTGTCTGTTCAAATTAAAAAAATAATTATAACAAATGGAATTAGATAAATAAATAAATCTCTTTTTTTAAAAAAAGAAGACTAACTTGCATGAATGGAAGACTAGGCTGGGCCCTGAAGCTTGAGCAGAGTGGGCCAGTTTGGAGACTTTCAAAGGGCAAGCCGAAGCTGCAAGAGTGGAAGAAGTGAGGGCTGAGTGAGGGAGACGAAGCTAAGAACAGACTTAAGGCAGAAAGGTGGGACTGTAGGGGGAGAGAATAGAAAGTTTTCACCACAATCTTGCTGTAAAGCTTGAGCTTAGCCTGAGTTTTTTTCATCTGTAAAATGGGGTCAGCTCACAAGGCTGTGGCGAGGATTAAATAAGACACTGTACATTCAGTGGCGAGCATGGAGCCTCATGTACAGCGTGTGGTTAGTAAATCACAGCTGCTTTTATTACTATTCCATGTGTTCTCTTTGAATAAGTAGTTACTGAGTACCTAGCTATGCCAGGTGCTGTTCTAGGGGCTAGAATCATATCAATGAACAAACTGACAAAAATTCTTGTTCTTGAGGAGGGTACACCCTGTAAGGAGGGCCTTATTACTCCTGTTTTTTTTTTTGGCGGGGGAAAGGTTTTTGCTATAGGGCATGTGCGCTCTCTGGGAAGACAGAGAAAGACAGAGAGAAAGAAAGTGAAATATCACCCCCTCAAGGGGATGGCCACACCACAATCCCTTCTCCTCCATTCTCTTCTTGGGATCTTGGGCACGCACGCACACGCACCCAGCGTGAGTTTAAGCCACTGGTTCCGGGACTCAAACCGCAATCGACTACATGAGAGTCCAGTGACATAGCCATTACACTAACTGCTGGTCTCATTATTACTCCTGTTTTGTAGTCGACAGGATGCTGAGAAGCCAAGAAAGTTAGCACACACGTGAAGCTCCAGGCTGTGACAGCATACCCAAGGCTCTCTCCACCACTTCATCCTACCTCCGTGTATGAGGCAATGCAGAATTAATATTGTCTGCATGGCATCAATTACATATTTTCAACATAGATTTTCTATGATGGTCCTGTTTTAAGTCTCTCTCTGATCATTCCTTTAAGTCACATGTACCTAACAGACCATGTCTGGGGTTTTGGTTAGAAAGATGTGGTTGCTCTGCCCACATCTTTCAGGTAAATGGGGTTGGTAGGTGGCATGGTGGTTAGGGTGCTGGACTCTCACATGGCTGACTATGGTTTAGGTCCCGGACCTGGCGGCTTTCTCTCTCTCTTCTCTGTATCTCTCAGGTCAAATGAAAGAATAATGATCAGTAATAAAGTTAATTAACTCTTTTTTTAGAAAAAGAATTTCAAGGAAAGAAGTCATCATAGCTGTGGTAGTGGGGAAGGTTTCCTGGAGGAAGCTGGACTTCTAGCAACGGAAAAAGAAAAGGGCAACAGAGGGATTGGAAACAGTTTAAGCGTGACTCCAGGCTGAGGGAAAGCACTGCGTAGGGACGATCGACATGTGTGTGCATGTATTAATTACTTTGACAGTATTTACCGGACACCTAGTATGTCAGGTACTGTATTGGGCTCTGGGTAGTCACAGTGAAGAAGGCGTGCTGGGTTCCTCCCTTCACGAAGCTGAGAGGAAGAGAGAAGCTGCAAGGAGAAGGATGGGGACGGGAGCCATGCGGAGAGGGCACCTGCAGATAAGGGCATTTATCCCAGCAGAGACCCCTTTCCCTGCATTTTGTTCCCTCAGCTTTGTCTCTTGACTCTGGTCCCTCCGCTCATGCTCTGTCAATGAGACAGGAAGCACAGGCTCCTGGGAGCTGCTGACGGGCTCGGGAAGTCCCAGATGCCAGCGTGGAGGCTGCACAGAGAGCGAGGTGCCTTGGCTCATCCTTTCTCTGATGTTCCCTTTTGGTGTCAGTCTTTTATCTACTAGCTCAATGCAGACAATCGATGCTAATCCAATCTTCTGGGACCAAATGAAACAGCCTGCATTTAAAGGGCTCGGGCTCTCTTTTCTGATTACCAAGCGACCTACATAATTGCTCTCACCCCAGCCTGCCTGGGAGGGCATGCCATTGACAAAGCCCAACCGAGCGCTCTTTCTGCTGGAAACTGGCTAGGATTTCTTCAGAACTGGCCAAGCACAGAGGAGACCAAGGCAGCAAGGATTCCAGACGGATGTTTCTTGCCCTAGATCTGCATTTAACTCCCCATGTGACTGTGCAAATGTCCGTTCCCACCACCATCTACCTTGTCTTCAGCTTCAACGTTTGTAATAAAAAAGAGTTGAACCAGACCTTCTCAAAGGTCTCACACTGCCCAAGATTCTCGGTCATTCCATGCTGCTGGGTCACACCTACCATCTTAGCTCAAAAGTCTCCAGGGACTATTTTGGAACTCATACAGTAGGTCCGAAAATGTAACATGACAATATCTGAGGGATGTGTGGGCGTGTATGTATCCAAACATTCCCAAGGCCCATCAAATGAAAAAAAACCAAGATGTAGAATGGTTTGTATGGTGTAATACTATCACACACACATATTACACATATTCTCATATACACAAGCACCTGCATAGACTATTCAAATATCTCTGGAATGGTATGTAAAAGCTGTGTCACCTCGGAGAAAGAGAAGTGGGTATCTAGAAAGGAAATTTAAATTGTACTGTTCTTTTTCTACTTCTTGATATTTTTAACCAGATATATTCTGCCTTCAAAAGGAATTTTACAATTTTAGAAGTCGAAGCGTAAATTCTGCTATCAATTCACTATTCACTTAAAAATATTTATTGAGCCTCAATTATGTGGGCAATATTGACGAAGTGGCCAACAAGAGTCCCTGCCCTTAGGAGGCCTACACTCTAGACTGACAATAGTCAAATGTACAACCATCTAATATAATACTGGGTGGTGATAAGAGGTAGGAAACACACAAGACAGATCTGAGTAGGAAACCTGGCTCACAAACTGAGTATGAGATATGGCTTTGCCACTTACACATTGTTTGACCTTGAGTAGTTTCTTTCATTTATTTTTTCCAGAAATTTTTGCTATAGAGCACATACATTCACCAGGGAGACAGAGACAGAGAGACAGAAAGTGAGAAATCACCCCCTGCCCCGGGTGCCACAATCCTTTCTCCTCCATTTTCCTCTCTGGCTCTTGGGCACACATGCACACGCAACTGGTGTGAGCTTAAGCCACCGTGTCCAGGACTTGAGCCATGGTCAACGACATGGGAATCCAGCAACATAACCATTATGCCATCTGCTTGTTCCCTTCCTTCACTTTTTGACCTTTATAACTTCCTCTATAAAGTGGTGGTTATAGGACCTACTTCAGTTGGGATTGTGAGAATTCTATGAAGTGAATAACAGTACCTGGGCGTAACAGGCCTTAATAAACATTGCCATTGACAGGGCAAACGTTACTGGGGAGGAGTTTGAATCTTGGAGGGAGTGGATGTGGTCCTGGGTTGCACAGGTAGAGATGGGCAGACACCTAGGAAACGGCAGGTTGGGGGGCTAGGAGGAGCTGAACACATGGGGCTGGTTGGGGGTTGTGGGTGGTGATGCAGAAGGAGAGGAGGGATAGCAGGGATCCAGCCCAGAAGAGAGAAGTAGCCTTGCAGCGGGGTTTCCAAACCTGGCCTGGCTTCATACTCTGTTGAGGAACTGGTTATCCTACAGACTCCTGGGTGTCATTCCCTTAGAGCTGACTCAGTGACCTGGGTGGGTTTTCCTAATGTCTTCTTGGAGGCCACACTGCCACGCCCAAAGAAATGACATGTGCTGCTCAAGCAAGTAGGACTCGGGGTGTCTTCTCATCCCAGTCACTTTGCCACAGGCCAGAGTCAAACTACACAATCTGTGATGGAAACAACACAGACACTTATTCAGTGATGTAGAGCTTGTCGGGTGTGTGTGCACGAGTGTGCATGTGTGTATGTGTGTGTGTGACATGGAGGAATTACGGGCCCGGGAAGGGCACAGGCCTGGTGGAGGGAGAAAGCCAGAGAAGAGAAATGTTTGCTTCTCAAGAGAAAATGAAATTCAAAGAGAAAAATCATTGCCCTAGGGAACTCTGTGAATCTCACCTGCATTCAGTGAATCTCAGTAAATCTCATTCAGTGAAGCATTTTATGTAAATCCACACAAACAGATTCTGGGCCTTGCTTGGAGTCCTGGGAGGACTGACTCCATTTCAGGAGGTTTGGAGGGAAGCAAACCGAGCAGGAGGCCAGTCCTGAAAACTGAAGATAAGAGGCCGGCCACAGCCTGCAAGGGCTCATCTGACAGTTCCCAGTGATAGATTTTTATATATTTATATATATATATATATATATGTACACACACACAGGCTATATACATATATACAGACACACACACACATACACACATATCATATGTTACACAAACTACAATGTCAATTTTTTTCAAATTATTTTTGAGCAGCAAAATCCTGTTTTGCCCAAAAAAAGCTTAGAAACATAGAATGTAGAGACAAACACGCTGCCCTGGTCTCAGGATAGAAACAGGTACAGAGGCACCGAACCCCACTGCTCCAGATGCAGCCCACCCGCCTTCAGTCAGGCAGCAGAGACTGTAGAGAAGGTTAAGAATCTTGAACTTCTTCGGGACCAGCAGGTGGCATGGAAGTTTACACACTAGACACTCCCACATGGCCAGCCCCGGTTCGAGTCCCAGACTTGGTAGTTTGCTTTCTCACCTTCTCTCTCCCTCTCTCTCTCTCTCTCTGGTCAAATTAAAAATAAATAAATGAATAAATTAAAAAATAAATGATTCTTAAAAAATAACCAAAAAAAACCCCAGACTTGAGCCTCTTCACCCGCCCTTCGCCTCTGCGTTGTAGGTGGAGAGACTTTCTGCCCTCCTGTTGTAGTCCTTATCTTCCATTCTACCCACCGGGGACCTGGTGGCCACAAGTTGAAGCTCAGAGCTGTTCTAGGCTGGAGGACCCGTTTGTCCCTGATTGAAAAGGAACCTCAAAGAGGCCATGGCCAGCCACTCGAAAGACGGCTAGCTCATTCTCGGCTCTGTGACTTCGCCTCCGGGCCAAGGGCGCAGACTGAAGTCGGAGGTTTGAACCGTAGCTGTGCTACTGAAGGCTGTGCGATCTGGGCGAGTCATTTAACCACTTAACGTCTCTGGGCCTCTGCTTCCTCTTCTATGAAATGCACATAGCTCTCACATTAGAAGGTTTGAGGCCAGCCGGTGAATGGTGGTTAAGGCAGCTAGATGCGACATGGCTGACTGTGCGGTTTGAATCTCAGACCCAGCGGCTCAAGAAGCACACTGGGCATGTGTCTGGGCATCCCCAAAATGCCCAGAGGAGCACACAGAAGGGACTGCGGTGTGGCCACCCTTCCCAGGGGCTGCTTTCTCTCTTTTTCTCTCTGTCTCTCTCTGATGAGAGAACATATTTAAAATAAGGAAGTCTGTGTAAGGGGCACCGGGGGCAGGGGTAGCAAAGCATAGGGCCCACATGGCCCAGGAAAGTCACAGAGATGAGCAGAGGCTGCGGACACAGTCCAAAGGGAAGCAGCGCCCAGTTCCGGCCTATGGCTCCTGGTGGAAGGCAGGCCTAGCAAATGCCATTTCCCCGATGTCCCAAGAAAATCAAAATTCAGATTCCTGTGTAAGGACTCCCAAGGTTTAGAGCTTGAGGGTAGACACCAAGTGACAATCGCTGGCATCCGTGAGTTGCTCATGAAGTTCCACGCTGACTAGCAAGCCCCCTCCACCTTCTCCCCTCTCCTGTCTCTCTTGCACATCCCGTTGCCTGGTGAGAGCTGAACTTCCCTTCCGAGAGCATAAACAGATCTTCCCACAGCCTGGGTCTACAGGTCAGGGTGCCCTCCCCTCATCCACGCTGTGCTTTCTGTCCCTTGGGCCCTTCCTGCCTGCTCGAGGGTGCTAATAGCAAGTCTACAGGGGGGTTAAATGCAGCTGGCCACTTCAGAGGGTGTGTGCTGGGTAGGGCTGGCGAGGGTGCTTCAAAAGCACCGTCTCTGCTGGCCCCTGCTTGGTAAATTCAAAGCCCACCTCACAAGGACGGAAGGGTCTTAACTCTGGGCACCTGAGCCACGTAGGGGGTTCACCAAGCTTTCCAGGGGGAGCTCTCCTGGCCTCTGGTGCTGGCCTCGGAAGATACACAGGTGGTTGGTCCAACTGAACCAGCTTTCGCTTCCCTGTGCCTGTGCGTGTGGTGTGTGTGTGTGGTGTGTGCGCGTGTGTGTTAGGGGCAAGATTAGAGGCACTAATCTGATCCTTTCTTTCTTCCCTCCTTGCTCCCTTCCTTTCTTCTTTACTTTCTTCCCATTCTCCTCCTTTTCCTCCTTTTTCTTTTTAAATGCCACTAGGCTTTTGTAGAAATGATATATGCTCACTGAAAATAATTTAACTCAGAAAAGCTCACACGACTAAGTAAACAAAACAAAAACACACACACAAAAAAACCTTGCTTCTCAGAAAAATCACGGAAAACTCCCTAAGTATCTTCCCAGATGTCTCTTTATACGTAGAGAAAGTGATGCAGAGATGAATATTTAATGTTACATCATGGCACACATAAAATATCCGTGTGGGTGTGCAATGTGTTTTTTTGCTCAAACTGCTTGTTGGGGGTATCTTTTCCTAGCAGTAGGTTCTCATCTGTACCTTGGCTGTGGCTGTAGAACGGCTCATGGATGTGCCATAATTACAAGAGGTCTTCAAAAAGTTCATAGAAAATGTTCATTATGTAAAAACTATGCATGAGGACTAGCAGATGCGTAATGGTTATGTAGCCAGACTCCCACATACTCGACCTCGGTTAGAGTCCCTGACCTGTTGGCTTGAAACTCACACTGGGCACGTGTGTGTGTGTGTGTGTGTGTGTGTGCCCCAAATCCCAAGAGGAGAATGGAGAAGAAGGGATTGTGGTATAGCCAACCCCCCCCCACCTGGGGGGTGATTTCTTGCTTTCTGTCTCTGGCAAGCACACATGCCCTATGGCAAAAATTTCAAAAAAGAAAGAAAGAAAGAAAAAAGAAAGAAAGAAAGAAAGAAAGAAAGAAAGAAAGAAAGAAAGAAAGAAAGAAAGAAGGAACTATGCAAGGTTTTAAATTTTTTTTGGATCTAAATAAACTCATACAATTTTTCATGAACTTGAAGTACTCTGCTGTTTTTAAATTTTCTTTACAACATTCATTACAATGTACAATTATCTTATTGATTTGTTTCATGTTTATTGTTTGTTCCCATCCTAGCTCCCCCACCCACAAGGCAGGGACCTTGTTCACATCCCTTAGAACGCTACCCAGAGGGGTCAAGTATGTATTTATTGAAGAATGAGTGAATCCCTTTTACCTCTACGAAACTCAACTCTTAAAATCCCCATTTCCCCCCTTTTCCTGGACCTTCCTGTGCCTCTCCCTTAAAAGACTCTGCTCAGGACCAGCAGGTGGCGTGGTAGTTAAGGTGCTGGACATTCCTTCATGGCCAACCATGGTTCAAGTCCTGGACCTGGTGGCTTGCTTTCTCACTTTCTCTCTCTCTGTGTCTCTCTCTGATCAAAATAAAATAAGTAAATGAATAAATAAAATTAAAAATAAATAATTATTTTAAAAAATGACTCTGCTCTTCTAAGTGAACTTAAAAGTATCTCTGCTCCCAAAGAACCTCATCCAGATTACAGTTGCAGCCCCCTCAGTGTTGCCTCCCACATGACTCAGAGACCTCACTCTTCATCTACATGGAACTCTTAAAAAAAAAAAATTGGGTATAGGGTGCATGCTCTTACTCACGAGAGACAGAGAAGGAGAGGGAAAATGAGAAGGCACCTTCCAGGAGAGATAGTCATGCTGCATTCCCTTCTCCAGTCTCCTCTCGGGAGTTTGGGCACATACACACATGTGCCCAGTGTTTTTCAAGTCACTGGGTGTAGGACTCAAACCGTGTAGTTGACCATACAGGACCCAGAAGGTCCCTAGTGGAGCTCTTCATCTCCCCCATACATCCCTCCCTCTGCCAGGAGGACACCTTCTGCTCCTACTTACTCTTGCCATCTGGCCCCTGCTGTCCATATTTTACCCACCTTCAGTCCAGTGAAAATCTACCACCTGTGGGAGCCCACCTTGTCTTTAGCTGCAGGCATGATCGCTTCTCTCTTCTGTGCTCATGAACACTCTACATTTTCTACTCAGATATTAGCAGATTACGCCTTCCAGGGTCATCATTTGTGTCTCTAGCTTAATCTTTCCAACCAGATTATGAGTTCCTTGATGGCTTGTTGACCTCTTCATATCAGTTAACATGGAGAAAAGGTCATGCACGCATTAGCTCTTGATCTTCACCAGGACTGTGTTGGAATTAACCTCATTTTACAGTTGAGAATTTAAGAAACTTGCCAAAGGTTACACAGCTAATAAGTGGTGACTCGAGGATTTGAATCCACAGTCTGAATCCTTAACCTTGAGGCTAAAGCTGTCTGTCCTGGGCCTGTGGCAAAAGCCCTTTCTGTTGCTTTCCATCTTTGCGAGAGCAGCAGCCCACCCCTCCCAAATCCCTAGGCTTTAGAAGTGGAGGGCCTGTTAGTGTTAAGGAAAACAAATCGAAGGGCTGAAAACTCAAATTCTTCTTTGCCTGCAGGGTGCGGGGCTGCATACTTACTCTCTGGTGGGTGATTGAAGAGGCAAGTGTGGGGAGCAGCGTGGGAGGGGCTGATTTCTATTACATTGTTCATCGATGCGTTTCCCTGGATTACCCAAGCTCCCTCTCTCCCTGTTTATCCAGCTGGGACTACGTGGCAATTTCTGGGCTGTCTGTGACCTCTGCTTTCTCTGCTATCCCTTTTCTCTTCCTTCAGCCCTCTCCTTTTTCTCAAGTTGAACTGCAGTCTGAGCCACGGGTCTGGAGAAGCAGCTGACCATGCAGCCCTGTTATAGCGCAGGCCCTTGGTCTCTGCAGAGGTGACTAACAAGAGTGCAGCCTGTCATGGCGTAAGCTCGAAAAGTGCCTGTCTAACTCTGGAGTTGATAAAATAAATAAAAGTGTATTCATTTTCTCCATGAGTGAATGAGTGAGAGAGACAGAAAGAGAGAGTGCCCAGGAGGGTCTTGACTCCATGACCAGCCTCTCAGCCAGCCCCAGATCTCAGGCAAGTCCACAGACCTTTGCTCCTACATTGTCCAATCTGCTGTCCAGCCTGTCCAGGGAATTTTTTTCATTTCAGCTATTATACTTTTAAATTCTAGAATTTCCATGTTTAAAAAAGTTTTATTTCTCTACTGATACTTTTCCATAGAGTCAATCACTATATTCATATTTTCCCTTCAATCTTTAAAACATATTTATAATAGTTTTAAAGTCCCTATCTATCAGCCACGACATTTTTCTTATTTCTGAGTCTGTTCTCTTGATCACTCCTGATGGTTTATTTTTCTGTGTTATGGTCTCTATCGTTAGAGCACATGTGAAGTGCGATTCATGACAGATATCGTGGGTGCTATGTTGTTCAGAGTCTGAAATTTGGTTTCTTCCTTTGAGAAGATTTTAATTTTTGTTTTTTGGCAGGTAGTTAATTTACTAGTAGATTAACTTAATCCTTAAAAAGTTTGTTTTTAAGCTATGTAAAAATGTATCTAGAGTGATTCTTACTCTGGAACTGAAAAAGCCCTCTACTGTAAGGTGCAGATTTTTCAGGACCTCTCTTGCCTAAGGTGTTCAGCAGGTCTCTCCACTCTGGATGCTCAGAAATCATGTCTCTCAAAATTGTGACTTCTGAAATCTGCATTCAGCTCGCAGTCCCTTTGTAGCTGTTTTCTGCTAGACTTCTGAGCTTAGTCCTGCACATTACTCTATATTTAGCTAAAGACTAAAGACTTAAAGGGACCCCTTGTGCAGATTTTTTTTTCTTTTATAGTTTTTGCTATAGGGCATGTGCACTCACCAGAGAGAGAGAGAGAGAGAGAGAGAGAGAGAGAGAGAGAGAGAGAGAGAAATCATCCCCCCAGGCTTAGCCACACCACAATCCCTTTTCCTCCAGTCTCTTCTTGGGATTTTAGGCACACCTGCACACATACCTGGTGTGATTTTCAAGCTGCTGGGTCCAGGATGTGAACATATTGGATACAGTTACTTTAGATGTTTTTCTATGGTGGAAGAATTGGTCCAGTCTCAGTTACTATATGATTAACCAAAGCAGAAGTTGTATTTTTATTTTTAGGAATCGTTTGTGTTATTTAGTTTTGTCTTGTGGTTACATAGAATGTTAACATGATATCAAATCCAATCTACAAAATGGAACGTAGTCATAGAAATTTCCTTGTATTTCTATACTTCTTACCCTATTCCCTCATCTCCCTGTAAGTATCAATTAAAAATAACAGTTGCAGTTTATTTTCCATTTTTCCTTTTGTTAATATAAGCAGGTGTGTGTGTGTGTGTGTGTGTTTTGTATTTACCCCTTACCTACATAAACAATAATATACTCTGTATACGTTCTTCTAGCTTGCTTTATTCCATGTAGCTATGTATTCTGATGATCACGCCACGCTGCATTACAATTGCATAGTCCTCCATTAAGAGTGACTAACTTGTCCCTGTTTTCCCAGGATTTCTCAGGTTTAGCACTGAAAATTCCATGCATTTCAGGCAAACCAGGTAGGCTGACTGCTGTCATTTTATGAAGGTACCATAGTTTGTTCAATCAGTCTTTCTTGGATGAATATTTAAGTTTTCCCCCCAGTCTTTTACTGCTACAAATAGTTCTTCAATGAATATCTTCATGCATACATTATATTTTGACCTTGTATTTTTGCATGTCCTTTTAGAAAATAGGATTGCTGGTCAAAGGTAAATGCATGTGGAAATTTTCCATATATTGTCTAATTCTCTTTCATAGGGATTGTATAATTTTGCATTTCCACCAGCAGAGTTTGAAGCCTGTTTTCTTCAGAAATTCACTAACAAAGAATTTATCAAACATCTTTTTTTTTCTCAGTTGGATAGGTGATAAATTATACACCAATATAATTTTAATTAATATTTCTGTTACTATAAACATGTTTGAGCATATTTTCAAATGGTTAGGAGCCACTTGCACATCTTCTTTACCTACATCTCTCGCTATGCAAAACATTTTTTTTGAATATCAATTTATCCATATATTTCTCTATTGCTTATTGATTTCCTGTTCTTAAGCCATTTTTGCCTTAGGCTGTATACATTTGCTGGAGAGACAGAGACAGCGAGAGAGAAAGTGAGAAATCACCAGCCCTCCCCCAGGAGGGATGGTCACACAGCAATCCTTTCTCCTCCATTTTCCTCCCGGGATCTTGGGTACACATTCACACACATCTGGTGTGAGTTTCAAGCCACCGGGTCCAGGACTTGAATCTCAGTAGGCCATGTGGGAGTCCAGTGACATAACTGTTATGCCATCTGCTGGGCCCATTTAATGATTTTGAGTCATAGTTAGAAATGCTTTCTTCAGGGACCAGCAGTTAGCATAATGGCTATTTCGCTGGACTCCCACGTAGTTGACCGCCGTTCAAGTCCCGGACCTGGTGGCTTAAATTCATGCCGTACACGCATGCGCGTGTGCCCAAGATCCTGAGAGGAGAATGGAGGAGAAGGGATTGTACCGTGGCCATCCCCTCTGGGGGATGATTTCTCGCTTTCTGTCTCTCTGTCTCTCTCTGTCTTTCTGGCGAGCGCACGCGCCCTGTAGCAAAAAACCTCTCTGAAAAAAGAAAAAAAAAGCTTTCTTCGTTCCCAAGTTAATAAGGAATTCAACTATTTTCTTCTAGCACTTATATGGTTTAATTTGTTATATTGATGTTTCTGATCCATTTGGGATTTGTCCTGGTGAATGACATAGAAATGGATCTAATTTTATCTTTTCCTATATGACTCTAATTACGTGAGTATCATTATTTAAAAGTTCCTTATTTTCTCACTAGTTTGAACTTTATATATTATACATTTCCTATTCTATTTTATTTTTTAAATTTTATTTATTATTATTATTATTTAATTTGCTATGGGGCAGGCAAGCTCACCAGAGAGAGAGAGAGAGAGAGAGAGAGAGAGAGAGAGAGAGAAAGTGCGGAAGCAAGCCATCAGGTCTGGAATTCAAACTGGCTGGCCATGTGGGAGTCCAGAGCCTTAACCACTATGCCACCTCTGACCCTCTATTCTGTTTCATTTACATTTTTCCAAAGAATTAATTAATTAATTAATTAATTAATTATTTCAATTTGCTACAGGGCACACATGCTCACCAGAGAAAGACAGAGAGAGAAAGTGAGAAAGCAAGCCATCAGATCTGGGATTCAAACTACAGTCGGCCATGTGGGAGTCCAGCACCCTAACCACCACGCCATTTGCTGGTCCCATTTCTTTTCAATGATAGAGGTGTTACACAAGTACTCTCAGGATTAGCCTTCTCTTTCTTCTTCTTTGTCATGATTTCTCTCCCTATTCTAGTTCGTTGTTGCTCCTAATGAACTTTATCATCAATTTGTTCAGCTGTAAAAAAGAATCTGATGATATTTTTAGTAGGATTGCCTAGAGTTTATAAATTAGCTTCAAGACAGTTATTTTTATGATGCCAGTTATTCCTATACATGAAGAATACAGGATCACATGACATTTTTTATGACCTTCTTAGATCAGGGAGATGGTGAAATGCTCTGTGTGATCATGTGGGTGAGGACTGCCAGGTCTTACAGGCCCTCCTCAGCCTGTCCCTGTGATACCTATTCCAGGCAAACTGCCTGTTTTGTTTTGTTTTGTTTTAGGTTTTTGCCATAGGGCGCATACACTTTCTGGAGAGACACAGAGAGACCAAGAGAGGGAAAGTGAGAAATCACCCCCGAGGGAGATAGCAACACTGCAATCCCTTCTCCTCCATTCTCCTCTTGGGATTTTGGGCACGCACACACATGCACCTGATGTGATTTTCAAGCCACTGTGTTTGGGACTTGAACTGTGGTTGGCCATGTGAGAGTCCAGTACCTTAACCACCATGCCACTTCCTGGCCCTAAACTGCCCTGTTTTCTAGGGCAATGATCTGTCCACCCTCTCACATGTCCTGTGGTTCACATGACCACTTTGACCATTTATCCCTTCTTCCCCTTTTGGGAGGAGAACTTTTTGGGAATCAAGTACATATTGTAAATCACTGTAATACTTACAAAAGCTAAGCCAAGAGTAAAGGCTTGAAGCTGGGCCTTTCACATCAATGATTAGGTTTTCTATGTAAAAATGTGTCATGCCTTTCCCAGCGACCCGATATTTCACAGCCATTCAGAATGGTCACCTTGGTTTGAATTCCAGCCCATGCATGTCCCACATCCTGACAGGATGGAAAAATGGAGGAAAAAAAGATTGCGGCATGATCACATCCCCCTGAGGGATGCTTTCTCTCTGTCTCTTTGGTGAGCACACATGCCCTGTGGCACTAAAAAAAAATTAAAATGAATAGATTTCACATAACAATGTCGATTTTCAGATTCGCTAAGAGTAATAGAAACTCTGACCTTTTGAGACCACAGGCCCACATGACAACGACCAGTGGCAGTGGGGTACCTGCTGCCTCCTGCAGAGCAATTCCTCTGGCCCTGCTCACACATTTCATTTCCGATACTGCCTGGGCCCTGATGGCTTTGGAGTCTGCACTTCCTCTCCTTAAAACCACTGGAAAAAGCTGGAAAGGAAGGAATGCAATCCTTGGCCCCAGCACACAGTGCCAGGTTGTTCCACAAACAGTTTTGGAGTGAATCCTCCCTCACTGAGCAGGGTCTGAGAGTTTAGCCAATTTAGCAAAAAGTCACATGATTGGTGGGAGGCACAGAGGCGGACCCAAAGAGGTTCTGTCTGGCTGTGCAGCCCAGGCCGGGTGATTGGCGGTCGTCCAAGTGCGACCTGCATGTTCTTGCTCACCTATTAGCTGGCTAATGGCTGCAGACTTGGTCTCAAGCCCTTCACTCTCTCGGCTGTTCTCAGCTGGAACATTAGTCACCGCCTCATTAACACAACCTGGAGAAGGAAGCCTAGAGCGGAAGGGGGAGAAATGGGCTCGGGGTGACTTCACAGCTTCATAGTCTCTTGCTTTTCCTTTTCATTTCTCTTTCCACGTAGCTCCCCTAGGCCTTGTCAGATCTCACGGATGGCATTGAGAGCACCGTGGGAAGGCAGATCAGGGCTGCCCTAGGTGAGGCGGGGGTCCTGAACTCTGCACTCAGGTCCTTTAACCTCTTAGAAAGGAAGAGCAGAGGGCTCCAAGTTTCCTGGGCCATAGGCCTCCTATTGCCCCAGGACTTAGAAGCTTCACACACACACACACACACACACCCTTAAGAAAGAACTACAATTGTTTTTCATTCAACAAACAAATATTGAGTGCTTCCTCTCTGTTAGTGGTAAAGACAGGGAGAACTCCACAGGCAAGTTTCTACATTCGAGAAGAAAAGCAGAAAAAATGAAGCACGCAAGGAGGAAGCTACGGAAGGAGGGAGTTGAGCAGCATTCCCCAGGGAGAGGGACTGGAATGAGGCCCAGAGGCAGATCCAAGGAGCTGAAGAAGTTCAGTGGACTGGAGCAGAGAGGGAAAGGGGCAAAGGAGGAGGCAGGCAGGCAATGCCAGGCCCAGTCAAGCGGCTAACAGCTAAATTGAACTGAGCACTTACTATCTGCTGTATTAAACATTTCCTTGTGTAACAGGATGCTGGGGTAACTTATCCCTTACCCCTGGGACAGGTGTGTAAGGTCCAGGAAGAGGATCAAATGCTGCTTTCTCCCTCTTCTGCCAGACACGCTCCCCAGGGCAGACTGGATGTGGCAGATGAGTCCTGTCACCTCCAGCCAGTCTCCAGTTCCCCTTCCCGTGGGGGAGTGCTCCTGGTAAGACTCTCCTGTTGCCTCTGCACACATCCTTCCTGGCCAGTCACTGGTGGGAGGTGGAGGGCTCCAAAGAATTTCCCCCTGTGGTTGGGGGATCTTGCAAGAAGGGGAGACTGAGACTGACAAGTCACTCTCAGCTGCGTGTTTGCTGAGTGGCAGAGCCAGCAGGCCCGGTCTGTGCTGCCATGGGAACTGAGTGTGGAGCGAGCTCGGTGTGTGAGCTCCCTGCTCCTGGCTTAGGTCCCCTGGAGTTTGAAGGTGGCTGTGCACATGAAAACTGATGCTGAGGGAAGGAGGGAGGACAGCTGGAGTGGCCTGGCCAGGTGAGCAGAGGGCTGGTGTGCAGCATGTGCCAGAAGACCCAGAGGACAAGGCGGTCGGGTTCCTGCAGCTCCCCTTGAAGGAGCCTAGAGGTTTTGGACAGGGGCTGCATCTGCCTGGGGAGGCCTAGTGCATCCTGAGTGGAGGAGGTCTATCCTGGGATCCACAGGGATGAAGGACACACAGGCTGCCCTTGCCTGGCTGTTCCTCAGAACTAACATTAACCTAAGCTAAATGCCACCCCGGGGAAAGCATAGACACCACCAATACAGAGACCACAGTATCAGCAGAGACCACCAGCATCATGTGGGAAGACCTTGGCCTTTGGGAGGCTGGGGATACTCCCTGTTCCTCTATCCCCCAACTCACACCTCAGGTGATCAAATGGGTAACACATCAGCTGCCTGCCCTGGACACCGGATGCCAGAGGAGGAAGGGGAGACCTGGAACATAGAGGGAAGGGTGTAGACCTTACCCCCAGGTGCTGGGGAGGAGGGGATGACTGAGCAGGCCACTTTTTAAAAAAATTTTTAAACTTCTTTTTTTTTTTTTTCCCTATTTTTTGGAGAGGTTTTTTGCTATAGGGTGTGTGTGCTCACCAGAAAGACAGAGAGAGACAGAGAGACAGAAAGTGATAAATCACCCTCCAGGGGGGGATGGGCACGCCGCAATCCCTTCTCCTCCATTCTCCTCTCGGGATCTTGGGCACGCACGAACACACGCGTGGCATGAGTTTAAGCCACCAGGTCCGGGACTTGATCAACTCCATGGTAGTCCAGCGGCATAGCCATTACATTAACTGCTGGTTCTTGAGCAGGCCACTTTTGAGCCATGGGTCCAGGTAGGGGAGCAGGGAGTTCCAGTAGAAGGAAATAAATGAGATTTAGGTCAAGCAGGAGTTTTAAATTGGACTGGGCTCAACCCATTAATGAGAGAGAGAGAGAGAGAGAGAGAGTCCTTTTTGACAAAGTTTTGCTGTCTTGTGATCCTCCCATTTCAGCTTTGCAATTACCTAGGATTTTGGGTGTGTGCAACAGCGCCTGGCAAGTTCTGGTTGCTTCCCATGGGACAGCTTTTCAAGCAGAGGTGTTACCTTTGAGCCACTGTCACTAGGCCTGGACTGAACTTTTTTTTCCCTCCATCTTTTTTTAATGCCAGAGGGAATATGCACACCCAAGAGAGAAAAGAGACAGAGAAAAACATCCTGCAATATAGTCTGGTCACAACGCAATCTTTGTCCTCCAATCTTTATCCCATCAGGATCCCAGGTTTGTGCACATGCACGCGGCATGTTTCTTAAGCCAACAGCCAGGACTTGAACCGTGGTCTGCCATGTGGAATCCAGCTTCCTCTGTATAGTACCTAACCACGCTGCTATGGGCTGGTCCTGGACTGGACTTTTTATGACCAGGATGTTTTGGCATCTGAAGTCATTAAAACCAAATGAGTAAGGCAGGGGATTTGCCTAGGTTCTAGTAGAGGCAGCAAATAGAAGGGAATAAAAGGCCATTTCTTGTCACTGTCTCAGTAAATCAGTTACTCATCCATTATATCACGGAGTCCTGAAAACAATCATATAAGACAAGTACTGTTCCCTTAGTGACGAGGGAACTGCGGATCCAGGAGAAGAAGGAATTTCATCAAAACCTCACAGCTTAATGAGTAGCTGGGCTAGATTTTGAGCTTGCACTGTTGGGCTTCAAAGTCAACTCAGTGGACAGGACTGCCTCCCCTCGGGGGGCCTAAGCTGCCATTCCAGTCCATATAAGCATCTCCTCTCCAAACTACTCTCTGAGTGAATCCAGTGGTGGAGAGCTTCCACCTGCCCAGATAGCTTACTTCATTTTCAGATGACTGTTGACATAATAACTACTTGCATTTTTATAGAGCTCTGTGGTTAACACAACACTCATTCAGTAAGGATTTATGGGGCACCTACCACATGCTGGGGGTGTGTGCATGGTATTAGACCTCACAACTACTCTGAGAGGAGGATTAGCAGGCAAATCTTCCAGCTGTCTTTCACATATGAGGCACAGTAAGACTGGTGGCTTACCTAAGACCACACAGAGCCACAACCACCACTGCCAACGACGAACAGTGTCTGTGCCAGGCACTGTGCCGAGGGCTCTAAACAGTCCTACGGGTTTTGAGAACTTCTGTCTGACACTCTTCCTGCGGCCTCAGCTGGCTTTCCCATGTTCTTATTCCTGATCCCTGCTTCTTGCATGAAGTC